>OX352774.1:40491218-42891218 GCA_947095535.1 Poecilobothrus nobilitatus | reverse complement strand
GAATCCGAACCCATGGACGGATTTTGTCCAGATTCGAACTTAGCCTTTCTTTCGTAATTAGTAACCTACTATATAAATTTCATCAAGATAGCATCATTATTTTTTGAGTTATCGTGCGTACGGACGGACGGACGGACGAACGGACATCGCTAAATCGACTCCGGCGGTGATCCTGATTCAGAATATATATACATGTCTATACCTAACTCGCTTCCTTTTGGTGGTTACAAACACCATACCAAAGTTAATATACCCTATACTTTAGGTGTAGGGTATAATAACATTGATTTTTCTGATAATGAGTAATTAGTGTAATATAATTAAATTAAGAATAATTAAATATGGCTTATAAAATATAATTAATATCATATTGTAATATATAATAAAATATATACATTGTATAAGATAATAGATAAAAGAAACGTCTAATAGTCTTGTATAATAGCTACATTCGAGCAATCAACGGCTTAGTGAAATTAATGAATTAGTGGATGCCCTATGCTTTTTATAGGAGTGACAAGAAATAAAAAAAAACAACACATTTAACTTATTTATTTATTTATTTATTTAATCTAATATTAATACAATAAATTGTAATAACATCAGTACGACCCTCGGCTACAAAGGCCATTTTGGGCCTGGCTATTAAGTTTTTAATACATTACATTATGTTATTTACATTATATTATTTACAATAAGTATTGACATTATTTTTATATTCCACTTATCCTATATTTTTATTTTATTTTAGTTAGTTAAACATTTTAATTTTATTTTTGTAAATTTTATTTTAATTTTAATTTTATCTTAACTTTTGCTCTTTTTATTATAAGCAACTAAATAGTTTTATAACTAAATGGTTTCCCATATTTGGAACAATTGAGTGTTTTTCAAGCACCCTTCCAGCTGCTAAACATTCTAGAAAAATGTGTTTTATTGTCATTACATTATGATGAAAAATGCAAGATGGTGGCTTAGTTTTTGAAATAAATATTTTTTGATTCTTATTGTATGGCCAAATCTAATTCTAGCTACTTTCCTATCTAAGTTTCTGTTACCTATAGTATAGACAGGTGGACCATTCGCATCGGGCCAATGACTCTTTAGAAAACCATTGGATGAGTTCCACTTTGTTTGTCTAATATTTTGAATAACATTTTTTGCTTCCTTGATTTTAGAGCTATATGACGTATGTGCAAAGTTAAATCCCAGTGTTTTAATAGCAAGTTTGGTCTCCCTATCCGCAAGCTCATTGCCACTTATACCACAGTGTCCTGGAACCCATAGAAATTTAATTTTTTGTTGGTGTTACACAGTATATTTCAAATTGATTTATTCAGGTTGTTTATTCAAATAGTTTTTAATAGCGTTTAAAGCATTTAGGCTATCGGAGCATACTAAGATAGTCTCATAGTTGACATCACGAGCTATCCTAAACTAATTCCGCATTATACACGTCTTTTTCTGGTGGCAGGTATTTTTTAGTAATAAGCTTTTCACTATCTACTACGGCTATAGCTATTTACATTATATTTGGTCATAAAGGGGGTATGTAAAGAAAAACACACTTACGACCTGTGCAGGGATCGAAGGGATTCTTCGGTTAATACGCCACACGCCTACCCACTAGGCTACCGAAGCCCCTCATTTAACTTACTTTTTTTTTTTTTTATTACATATGTATATAGTTTTTTTTACATATATCTAGGCGCACATTTAATTTCTTCCTTTTGAATTCCGTAGGATACCTTAAATTATATTTAAATTATATTTTATTTTATAAAATTTTGTAATTTGAAAAATTCAGAATAATATTTTAAAACTTTGGCCAATGACCAATTAGATTTTCTTTTAAACGTAACTGTTAAGCTGTTCTGTTCCTAATTTCAATTTTGTTAATTTTTTAACAGATTATTGATGATTATTTGTACCATTTTAAATTTAAAATTAAATTTAAATCGTTAGTTTTAATCTGCTGTTTTAATTCATCACAATTCACAACATCACCTTTAACAGTTAAGTAGCAAAAACTTTCAATCTATTTCAGTAAAATACAAAAATTTTACTTTTAAATAATGTCTATAGAGTTGAAAACTTTATATTAAAATGAAAATTTCCAGGGATTTCTTTGTTATAACTATTGTTATTATCAATCTATTTTCTATTTGGTAGGAATGAAGAACATGTTAAAACCAGAGAAAAATCAAATAAAAAATCCTTTCAAAATTAAACTCATTAAATGTCACATAATAATCATGTGTATTTGATGGCTGATGAAAATGAACAGATAACGTTATTTTCTAAAAGGATAATAAATACATAGGAATGTGAAGATAAAAAGGATTTATTTCATATATTATGTGATGTTTTAACATTGCAATATTCGTTTTTTCTAACTTAGATTTCTCAATTTAAAATTAAACCACCATATTTGAAAGTTTAGCAAAAACAAGTTATTGATTGCAGGAAAATCGCGAATTGGTTTGCTTCAATTTAGTCCATTTAAATTAATCATATGGTAAATTTCAAAGATATTTTTAAATTTATATTATATTAAATTTTGTATGGATTTTAGTCAAAAATATCAATACATCTTTTTGTTTAAGATAAATAAATTTAAAAATCAATAATTTATGCCAAATGGATGCTGTAATATTTGGAGAAACAGAATTATAGAGAATATAAAGGTATACCCAGAATGATAACAATTTTCCGCGGCGGATGTCATATTTTTTTTCGCCATCGATGTATTTAAATGGGACTGTCCAGAATGGCGGGTAATTTTCTGCCGGGGAATTTCGTTTCCGCTATTGCGGTTTTGTTTTGTTTTCATTTCTTCCTACAGCCGCCACCGTCATTGTTCTGTTTGTTTGGCCGAATTTTGATATAATTTTGGTTATAATAACTTAAGTGCGGCTAACAAACTGTCTGTGAAATAATTTTTTAAACTAAATTGTATCTGTATTTATATTATATTAAAAATAAAAATATTTTGTAAAAGAAAGTTATAAAAACTAAAGAATAAATGTCAATTTTGACTTTCTGGACAAACTCTTATAAAATCATCAACTTAATAATGTCGAAACTTAAAATTTTGAAATATGGCGATGTTATTCTATGGCGTTTTATTTTCCATGTTTTTTCAAATGCATTGTACATAACTAAAGAAATGTTAGTAAATTTTTCAATAGGTATACATAAGTACATACAGAAAAAGTAAAAATTTTTGTTTTTGAAAATTCAATAAAAAAAAAAGTTTAACAATTCGACAATTTTTTTGATGTTAGCTTCCCAATTTAATAAAATAGACAACGAAAAAAATTAAAACAATTTTGATTGAAAAAGTGATATAGAAAATTTTAAACAATTTACTTATAGAATATAATATTGTACAGCATTATTGTTGGAGAAATGATTCAATTGTGACTATTGTCATATGCTTTCTAATCGATGATTTCCATCATCATTATCATTATTTATAAACATTGTGGTTCCAAAGGTACATTAAAAAGGAGTGGAATAAAATTTCATTAAATGAAATACAGTTGTGATGATCACTAGAATAACTATTTTCTTTTTTTTGAAGGTATGAATAAAACTGAATTGGAAAAATGCCAATGCGCTTGGTTAAAAAATTAAAAAAAAAAAAAAGAATCATCAGTTTTTACGTTTATCTTCTGATTTTTTTATAAAGACCTAGTATTGAGAGTTACCAAATACGTTTTATTTATGTTTTAGTATTATATCTAGATTAAATGGTGAAGCATATTTTCAAATTACTTTTTCTTAAAAGTCATAAATCCTCTTTGTCTAATAAGATGCAAAATATCAATCAGTTGTAGACATATAACACCGTAAGTCTTAAATCCATTTATTTTGAATAATTTCTTTTTTCTATAGTTATCATTAGTAAAACCTAGTTATAACGTTTAATATGGACGTCACAAAATAATTCACAATATAAAACTGCATCTTTGCAATTTAATAAGATCTCAATTTTTGATATAGATACTTTATTATCCTTCATATAAGGATCATTATCTACAATCACTTTGTTCACAGAAAAATTAAATGAGTTTATCAGTAGCCGGTTTTATTTAGATAAAATAATTAAATTCTTTTATCATGGAGTAACAGTATTTATGGTTAGGATGTGTTTTAAGTATAACATTATGTCAAATATATACATACGTGTATATACACTTATGAATGTTTGTTTGTAGAAATGTATAACAAAGTGTTTTTTTTTCTTTTCTCTATAGTATATTTATTCAACAGAATCCTCTGTGATCCTTGTTGTTTTTTTTTTCTTTTGCAGGATATTATCTTTTCATTTTTAAATAACAATTTCAGGTTTTCAATAAAGAGAAAAAAAAAAAAATTAAAATTAAAAATAAAATAAAATTGAAATAATTCTTTACAATATTCTTAAGTTAATTCTCAGTATCATCCTATGCGTTTATAATTTGATTCATTTTGTAGGGAATATTCTTATAATTATATATTTATATATAATATAACGTATACGTAACATATAAAAATTGCACCTTATTTTAATGAAACGAAGCATATAAAGGAATTATTTCATAAAACTAAAAGAAAATGCACAAAGAACTCTTTAAAAAAAAAAAAAAAAAAAATTTTAAACTTCACTTGTGTATATAAAGGAAATAGAAAAATAAAATAAAATTGAAATTGTTTGGGGTTTAATATAAAAAGAACTCTTTTTTGTATATAAATATATATATTTTTCTTTTTATATGCATATATCAGTATAAATGTAAAAATTTAATTTTTTTTTTCTTATTTCTGTGCTATTTAAAGGAAAATTTCAGTTTAATATTTTTTTCTACTATTTTTCTTCTGTTTTTATTTCTCTATTTTCTTCTTTAATTATAAGAAAATGTTTTCTTTGTGTATTGACTGAACAAAAACATTATATTACTGGCAAATAAACAAAAAAACAAAAAAAAAAATAAATATGAAATAAATAATAAGATAAAAATATATCGTTATAATGATAGCAAGATATAATTTAAAAGATATACATACAACAATGTTTCAGCTAACATAAAAATAACGGATTTTAAAAAGGACATAATTCTTTTAATGATATGGGTTCTAAACTAATTTTGAACAAAATTTTTGATTCGTTTTTACAGCTCACACAAGTATTTTTTTTTTTTCAGAAAATTTATATAAAAAAAAACATTGTGAGATATGAAAAATTATGTTGAGTTGTCTAGGTATAGTTTAACACTGTCGCTTATGTACAGATGAGTCTAGCTATAGTTTGAATGAACGAAAAACTCACAAAATCATAAAAAGAAAAGGCTAATAATAAAGTCATGTAATAATATCGAAATGTATTTATTTATTAGCGAGTTTCATTTAAATTTTTCCAACATTATTAATCTTCATTCATACTTGGACCACAACGCTATTCAAGGCTCCGTCAGAAGAAACTTTTCAATAAATTTGACTTTAAACAATTTATTTGACTTTAAACAATTTATTTTCCAAAATCATTGAAAATCAACTTAATTAATCATTCTTCCAACGAGTTTCAATCTATTGTCTAAAGAGTTTGAGCATATTTCCGAAAATGTTAGTTATATTTATCGATATTCTATCGATAGATAAGTATAGTTATCAAAATCATTGTAGGAAATCATATTCTTTAGTCCTATATTACGATCAAAAATCCTTATGCATCATCATTCACTGAAACAAAAGCTATATATAGAAATATTAAAAGCGGTACTAAATCAATATTCTATTGATAATATCAGACTAGGAGTTCACTGTCACGTTCTATGCTTCAAAATACCATTTCACATGATCTAAACAATTATTATGATGTAAATTGCTTACTAAACTATTATGCTTTTTCAACCTCTAGAAGAACCGGAATTGTAGTTTGTTTGTTTGTTTTATTAAAGTACGTTTAGTTTTTATGAGTTTTTACCAGATTTTTGTAAAAATAATTAAATAAAATAAAATAAAAATAAATAAATTACATAATCTAATTACAGATCTTATTACATGATCAAAACAATTAGATCTAAACAAGAAATGTTTTATTAGTCATCACTAACACTACTATAGAGATGTCAGGTAAATTGACAGGTAAATTTTATTAACTGTTTACTTTATATAAACTACTAATTGACCAAGAATCGATATTGTTATTGTGGATAATAATGTGAAATTTTTTCAAAAGTGTTTAAATAATATAATAATGTTAAGTTTAGTTCTTTTCATTGGCCAATGATTTTTTTTGTCGTTTCTTATTGTCTACCACTCGTAATTCTTTTCGCAATAGAACCGTCTTCATGGATAACAAATTACTTCTATTTCATAGAGTCTATTCATCATACTTAATTAGTTGATTCTTTTTCTATTCAGCTAACATTTTTGAAAAGAATGGCTTCTGTGCCCACAAAACAATATTGTCACTTTAGTTCTACAATTTTGTCCTTTTTCTTTAATAAATGAAATATATTGCTTTTGTAATACAACAAATAGAAAGACAACAACAAAATAAAATTATTTATTTGCAAACAATAATCTAAAAAAGGAAAATTTTTTAAACAAAAGGAGAAGAAATTTTTAAAAATATATACATATATATAATGGAATATAAGTGAACAATCTGTTGTTAGGAAAAAAAAAATAAATAACAACAAACAATCTTCTTGTATAATCTATCTATAGTATAAAAGTGTAGTGTATAAGTTAAATTAAAAGCAACTAAACTAACTTGTCTTTAAAAGAAAAATTTTATATAGAAGAAAATAAAATTAAAGGGGGAAAAAAAAGAAAACAATATAATATAGAAAGGTTAATTTGAGAAAATTGAATTCATCTTTTTAATTAAAGGAAAGTTCAAATATTATTTTATATATCAGAAGTAACATTGGATATTTGATTAAGAGAAAGAAAATTTAATTTAATAAAAATTGTACAAAAACAAACGTTACTTATAATTATTAAATATTGTTATAATAATAAATAATTACATATTTTTATTTGATTAAAGTTATATATGTATATTTCAAACAAAAAAATTAAAATAAATAGATAAAAAGTATAACTTTAAAATATTAAAAGATTAGATTAAAACGTTATTATTTGTAATTAAAAAAACATTATTTAGGTACTTTTGTAAAATTTCAAATCTAAACATTTCTTTGGTAATTTATTATTAAAACATGGTTTTATTATTCTGTGTATATTGTTTAATAAATTGAAATGTTCGAATATTTTAAGAAATTTATTCTTTTTCATTAGGTTATTATTTAATATTTAACAAAATTTCATAATTTTAAGAAAACTTTACATAAATTTAATAATATATTCATTGTATTTAGAATTTTGATATATTTATCTACTGTATAAAGAATGAAAGTAGTATTCAATTAAGAAGTTAGTAAAATGTTTGACATTTTTTTAATTTTATTATAATAAGACACAATAAAAATAATCTCCAATTCATTAACCCACAAAAGCCAAAATGACTTAATTTCCACTATTTTTGGGTACTAGTTCATTATGAACTAATTTCCAATATTAACCCAAAATCAAAAGTAAACTAATTTTTTTTTTGAATTTTTGGTGTTTATTACAATTATTGGTGTTTATGTACGATTTAATTCCCAAACTCTAAAAATAAACTAACTGCAAAAAATATTAAATAAATCTTAAAAAAATTAACTAACCTTTTCACATTTAAAAAACAAAAATTAAGGTAATCCTAAAAATAATGATTTTGATGTTTAAAAATGCATGTCAAAATAATTAGGAAGGATTTTAGAGTTTGTTACAAAATCTGGGTTATACACTTTTTCCATAATATTCTGATTTTGAATTAAACCCTGCTAAGGACATATTTTAACAGCTAAGAATTTAGAATAGTAATATAAATAAACCAAATTTATCAAACCCCTTTAAACCAAATATGGAAACCCTGATTTTCTTTTCAACTATGAAATCCCTCATTAATTAAAAGAAAAATTAATTAATCCCTAAGTTAAATTTTAGCAAAAATAATGGGGGTTGTTTCATTTTTGTTTTGGCAATTACAACTTAATTAGTTCATAGCACCTATAAATTTTAATATATTTTTAAAATATCATCTTATTTATTAGTTTCAACTTAACAAGAAAATAATGTTTATTTACTGTAGAATTTTCGTTTTTGTTTTTAAACAATATTTTCCGAAGATTTCTTTAAGAAATTTCATCTATTTACATAGTTAAGCTTTTCTTGAAAAAAATTTTTTCAAGTACAACTGAAAAGTTGATTTTATTTTGAAATCTCTTAATTGTAATTGATAAAAGGAAATAATTTATTTATAAAGATATTATAATATTCTAAATATAATTGAAATATTACGCAACTTTCAAACTCTTTTAATGTTTAATAAAAAAAAAAAAAAAAAAAATTGTATTATTTTATTTTTGTGACATTTATGTCGAATTTATTTTTCTTTTAATCTGAAAATATATGCAAATAATAAAATATTTTCTTCCCTTTCCTTTTTTTTTATTTTCTGGTTCAAAGGATTCAAATGAAATTTAGAATAAACATAATATTTATGTAAAAAAAAAAAAATAAAAGTGAATTGAACAATTCTTCCTAGAAAACATTTATCAAATTTTATATTTAGATATTAAAAATATAAAAATAAAATTTGCATTTTCACATTCTTTTTTTTCACAACAATGAAATTGAAATTTTTGTTTAACTCAAGTATTATTTTTAATAAAATAATATTTTCATACATATAAAATAATAGCTAATTTTAAGGAAATTACTTTTAAAAATGGCGATAAAAACAAAATATTAAAAATATAATTGGTGTTAGAAATTATAGAATTATGAAGAAATAAATAAGAAATAATTTTATCACAATAACGTCAGTAACTAAACGTTTGATTTGGGCCATATTTTATTTTGCAATCTTGTCTAATCTAACACGGTTATTTCTCCAGGTTTTCTTAGGTCTTCAAACATGTCACATGCCCTGAGAATTACATTTGAAGGACTGTTTAGCTAGACTTTTTTTTAGCTTCCTCAGGATGTAATCGATCTATTTCCATTTTCTTTGTTGTATCTTAATGTCAACTATATTTTGCCTTGTTCTTCATCATATTTCCTGATTTGAAATCATGTTCGGCAATTGTATCTTTATGATGTGGCGAATACAGCGGTATTTTTATGTCTGAAGATTTTTTGTAATGTTACTTTTGACCTTCCATTTTTTACAGAAAAGAACAAATTTAACATTACTGCCGTAAAGCCTTACATTCGTAAAACTTTTTGCTTTGATTTAGTTAAAAGTTTGTTTACTTTTTCCGATATAAATTTTTTAAGAGTAAACATTTTTCTCAAAAATTTTTTTTGCATATCATATTCCATTTTCTATCTACAGTTGATAATATGAGAAAATTTGTAATACTATTACTAGTATATTCAAAATATTTGATTATAAATAAATCATAAAAAATTACTTTTATTACATAATATTTTATTTAAAATTTATAAAAATATATTGGAAATATTTTAAATAATATCTACATACTATAAATTTTCTTTTAAATTTCCTTAACAATATATTAACTTAAATTGATATTATTGCAAAATCTATTATAAAAATTTATGTGAAATATTTTAATTTATAAACATTAAATAATTTTTATTTCTTTTTTGATTAATTCAAATTAAGTAAAATCTGGTAAAATCATCTTGATTTGTTACTTTTTCAGTAATTTTTTTTATAATTAAAAAAAAAACTTGTCTAGGGTATTGACACGCACCTGGTTAATATGGCATACGCTGAAATACTCAGCTACCGAGGAAGAAAACTTGAATTTATTTATTTATATTAATATTACATACATAAATGTAATGCAATATTATTGAACCATCGGCTAACAAGACCATTATAGGTTTTTATACTATTATTAAATTATATACTAATATTATTTATTTTGTTTATATTATATACTATATATTTACATTATATTAGGTCGTAAGGGGGGTATGTAAAGAAAAAAACTTACGACCTGTGCAGAGATCGAACCCACGCTCCTTCGGTTAATACGCCACACGCCTACCCAGTAGGCTGTCGAAGCCCCAGAAAAATTTATTTATTTATATTAATATTACATATATTAATGTAGTGCAATATTATTGAACCATCGGCTAACAAGACCATTATAGGTTTTTATACTATTATTAAATTATATACTAATATTATTTATTTTGTTTATATTATATACTATATATTTACATTATATTAGGTCGTAAGAGGGGTATGTAAAGAAAAAAACTTACGACCTGTGCAGGGATCGAACCCACACTCCTTCGGTTAATACGCCACATGCCTATCCACTAGGATACCGAAGCCCCCCAGAAAAATTGAAATTTTAAATATTTTTGTACATTTATAAAAAAAATTGCATACTTACGGGATTGCAAAATATTTCCCGACATAAATAACAATTTTTCTTTAAATTTTGATAAAATATTTAAATACGATAAATTTTAATTAAAATTAACAAAATATATTTCAAATTTGAAATTATTGAAATAGGCACTTTACTTACCTACTCCTACCTATTTAAAGATTTTATACGAACCTTTGAATAATTTTATTGAAAAGTTAAAATTTTACTTAAAAAAAAAAAAAAAACTTAAAATTTGGAAATTATATATCCTATAAAATTAAGAAAAAAATTTATTATTCTTCTTTCTTTTGTTTTTCTTAATAACCTGAAATAACTGAAACGTAAAATATGTGTTTACCCATCATATTGAATTGAATTAAGATATCTTAAAATTATTTTTCATCATCCAGAATCGAAATTTTCCAGTTATATGAATATCAAGTTGAATTAATCAAAATTGTTCTAAGTAAAATAGATTTTTTTTTCTTTTTTTTGATTTCCTTCCTGAATTCAAAAAAAAAAAAAAAAAGAAGACAAAGAAAGAACAAACGAAAACCTGAGAAAGAAAAAAAACAGGATTTCATTACAGGAATAATCTTGAGAAATATGGCTCCATCAAAATCTTAGATTAACTCTATTCATTAATCACATAAAGAAATATACCAAAAAAAAAAAACAAAAACAAAAATAGAAAAAAAATAAGATAATACAAGACAAGACACAGTATAACAAGACATGATATAATGTCTTAATTTTGATTTTCTTTGTGTATATTTCTTTTTGGATTTTTCGATTTTATACTTGAAATCCTTTCAATTTTCTACACTTTAAGATTTATTTATTTTTATTTTTTATTTCTTTTATTGTTTTTAGGACTTTGTAATTTTTGTATTCATGTTGAAATGACAATGTATTTATATGACTTAAACCACAAAATAACTTTACACTTCACTTTATTTTCATCTTATGACCCATATATTTTATAATAAAAGATTTTCATTTTTCTTATCTTTCTTTTCTAATAATATCCTTTAGAATATTATTCTTTAGTAGATAAAATATGTATTTGAATGTCATTGTCAAAAGTATAAAATTTAACCAATTTAATAATACTTAAATATTGAATGAATTTTATTTTTATTTAATCAAAGAATATTATTTAAAGTATCCGGAATACTTTTCATTTTGCAAGTAGAAAAATAGTCTTCTATTCATAAAAAAAAATTTTAATTCATAATAAGGTGACCAGCCATTTAAAATAATTTTGGAAATTAAAAAAATAAAAAAAAAAAGAGAGAGAATAAAAAAATAAACTAGGATTAAATATGAAGCGAAATAAAATTATTTGGCTATAATTAAAAAAAAAAATTATTATTCTTTTAACGAAATTTTTTTTTTTTATATTTTGTTACCTAGCATATGGTCACTTTAAATTTTTTTCTTATAAAATATAATATGTTTTTTTTTAAATATATTACTGATTTAGTGATGAATGTCCTGTATCTTTATTATTCTTTTTATTCTCATGAAAATACTTAAAAAATTTTCTCCAATCAATTTATCTGGGTGATAATGTAAAATATGTTCCAGATCTATTATACAGAATAATATTATACACGAAGTAAGGAAAATATTGTATGGAACCGTTTATGTTTTCAATATACAAAAAAAAAAAAAAAAAAAAAAATATAAAATAATGTGATTTTATCAAAAATTGAATTATTTTTGGTCATTTCCGAATTTTACAAGGATATTCAGAATAATTGTAAAATTTTTTATTTAGTTGTTGTTATTTTGCTTGATATTGTTGAAATGATGATGATGATGATGATGCTGGGTGATGTATATGTAATGCAGGGATGATTTTTTTTTTTTTTGTATAAAGAAATAAACCTATCACAAAGATTTATGGATGATATTGAGGACACATAAGACAATTTATTGATGTGATAAATTATTATTATTTTTTATTTATATTTTTTTTTTTGGTTTTTGACTTGGATAAAATGCTTTTGAGAACAAAGAAAATTAAAATTATTTATATTCTTTATTTGAATTAAATAAATAAAAGTATTATTTTAATTGGAAAATTTTTTTTTTTTTTAAATATTATTCATTTTATATTCATTTAAATACCTATATATGTTTTTAAAACTAAATAATTTTGATTTTATTACATTAAGATTTTTTTACATTAAGATAATTTTAAATATATGTTTTATATTAGATATATAATGATTAAAATAGTCATTGAAAATTATTGTTATATAATGTTTTTATATGTAGAATTAC
Organism: Poecilobothrus nobilitatus; assembly: GCA_947095535.1. Lineage (NCBI taxonomy): Eukaryota > Metazoa > Arthropoda > Insecta > Diptera > Dolichopodidae > Poecilobothrus > Poecilobothrus nobilitatus. The sequence continues at coordinate 42,878,472 of OX352774.1, read as the reverse complement.
ATAATTTTGAAATAAAAGATAAAAAGAATTAAGGATTAAGTATACATTCAGTATAATTAATGATACCAACAAAATTTAATCGAATAAATGTTTAAAATTGTTTATTGTAATGAATTATGGTCTAATTATGAATTTTTGGTTTGATTATTTTTTTTGATTCTGTCAGAAATCAAGAAAAGGTTCAATTGTTCAGTAGAAGATTAGATAAATTGAATATTTGTTCGTTTTATTAAAAAAACAAAAAAAAAAAAAAACAAAATTCATATTATACATATAAACCGCAGTCTCAAAATAACATGCATTTGAGTGAACCTCGTCGTACCTGTTGTACCTGGTATTGTACATAAGAAAAAGTACATAACAAAAAAACTAGTTTAATAAGGTGGATTACCACTAAAACGATATGAAGGAATCGTGACTGTGTAATGTGATTTTTATTTATATTATGCATTTCTTATAAGTATATTCAAACTGAACGACAAGACAATCAACAGTGACATATACCGACAGTGATATAAAAAAAAAAGTTCTCAATAATATTTATATTTAGTTGGAAAAATGTCGTTATGTCGTCGTTTAAGCTATAGTGTGAATAAAAATAAAGTGACGTAATCGTGATTACGGCTATTGCCACATCTCGTTGTAATGGGACTCGATCTTAATTTTTATTTTTAATAGAGACATTATTATAACAAATTTTTTGTTTCCAGAAAAAAAAAAACATTTTTTAATAAATTTTTGAGCAAATTAAAAGAGACAATCGTTCAAAAACTTTTACATTTAAATGCTTATACATATTAAGAGTATATGAAATTTGAAACTTGCGATTTTTTCCGTTCTCGATTTATTTTGACTAATAATTACTACTAATAGAAACACATATACTTTTATATCATAAAAACGTGTTTAAAAAGAAACGACAATTTTCAGCTATATATTACAAAATACTTTATTACACAATAAGCGTGTAAAAATGTAAAAAAAATCTCCTCTGCTATTAAAGTATCTTTAAACTGTTGAAATTTTAAACAGGATAGAGAAAAAATACTTTTAATTATTACATTTTTTTTTTCTTAAAGAAAATAAATGTATTTAAATCACAGTTAAAATAGGAAAAAAAATATATACTTTAACAAATTTCAAGCAATGAAACAAATTTATTTGTAATTTTTTTTTTTATTTGAATTTATATAATTTTTATTTTTCTTTATTTTTAAATAGAATTTCCAATTCTACTTTTAATTTTATTGAAAAAAAAAATTGTATGAAAAGGGAACACAATTTTTCTTTTGTTGTTTTAAATTTTTTTTTTTCTTTATATTTCATTTTTTTTTTTAGATTTACTGTAATTCAACAACACCCCAGAGATATTTTTTATTATATATAATAAATCCTCCGGATAATTCATTTCTTGATGCCTAAAGTGAATTTGTTTGATTTAAAATAAATACGAAAAAAAAAAAACAAAAATAAAATTCACAAAATTTTTGTTCATTCTTTCTAAATATTTTTTGAAAAAATTCCTCAATAAAAATATCTATAGATGTACATAATAGACGTTCGATACAAATCGAATTGATAAAGGGTTAAAAAAAAAAAATACAAAAAAAAAATGAAATAAAGAAAATATATAGAAAATTTTCCTGTTAAAATCCAATCTAGGATATCAATCAGGTAAGAGATAATAGATAATAGGTAATAGGTTATACGTTTATTTTTTTATTTCGTTTTATATTTTCGTTTTGTATTTACCTTTATATTTTCCACTAAAAATAATTTTTTGTTGTTTTGTTTTTTATTTTTTTTAAATTTATTTGCTATAAAAATTTTTCTTTTTTTTTTTACATTTCCTCTGATGATCTGCCAATACAAGGAAAATTTCGAAATTTGTGAACGAAAATCAGCTAATGTTTTTTTTCCGTTTTTGTTTAATATTTAACAAAAAAAAAAAAAAAAAAAACGGATATATAAATTACAATTAGAGTCGGAAAGAAAGAAATAATAAAAAATGACTAGGATTTTGTATCTGCTTTTTATAAATTTTTTTTTTTCATGGAATGATAATTGTTTTTATCTTTTGTTTCTATCTAGATTTGTAAAAATATATGTACATATATATATATATATCTATATAATTTAATTTGAATAGATATTTTTGATTATATTACAGCATATTTTCGATAACAAAAGGCAATATGTATATTACAGGCTATATTTGTAACTTACTTACTTACTGTATCAACTCAGCAGACGTGCGATTTTGATTTGAATTCAATACAATTCAAGGAATTTACTTTAAAGAAAATTACATACTAAAATTAATATATTTATTATATTATGTAACCAGATAATATATGGGTTTAAAAAGATGGATTGGATAAATGGGTATATAAGTAAAGGATTTGAAACTTAAAAAAACAGATAAAATTTAATGAATACCAATAATTACAATGAGATCATATCAAAATGGTGAATTTCAAAATTCTGAGTTACGAAATTCTGAGTTACGAAATTTTGAATTATGAAATTTTGAGTTACAAAATTCTGAATCCTTTTTTAAAATTATTTTTATTTTTTTTTTTGGATTTTGTTTAAATGCTTTGCTTTAATGAAATATGTATGTAAAAAAAAATAATTAGAAAGGATTTTTTTAAAAGTTTTTTGTAAAATCAGGATTATATTCTTTGACAGTTTCTTATTATATTTTTGGAGCTGTTTCTTTCTACCTTCAAATGCCCTAACGTCTTCCATATTCGTTACATCAATCCAATTTTTTATGTTTCGTATCCATAAGAATTGTTACCTACCGATATCTTTTCTTTCTTCAATTTTTTTCTCAACAAAAAAAGTTTTTTCTAATTTTAATTGATCTAAAAAATGTCAATACTTATAGAGTTAAGAATTAAAGATGCAGTACTTAAGCAATTATTTTATATTGTATGTTGAAAGATAATAAATAAAAAAATATAATGTAATTTAAAATTGTATTTTTCACTTTTGATTGGAAATACTGATATAAAAAGGAGCAGGATCTAATATCTTATTTTTATATATTTTATTTCTATATATTAAATTATGTTTATGAACTTGAGAGAAAATATTCTGGGAGTAATTTGTAGGTTCCCTATTTTTTTTGGTTGAGTTTGGACCAAAACTTAGGGTAGCTCTCGAACACCTAACTTTTAGATCTCCACATTTTTTTTGAAATAGAGCTATGAAATTTTAATTTCTGATGGATATCACAAAAATATTAATTTTATTTTTAATAACTTTATTTTGTAGCCTCACCCGTTACGGAGCTACAGCTTCCCAAAGGTTCAAAAAGGCTCTATATTTAAATTGTTATAGCACAAGTTGTATAAAGTATATCTTCATTTTGAAAACGGTAAACGATTACTGCTTTTTTTAGCTTTAAAAGTATATATACAATAAATATATATTTGTGGCATACGGTGTCTTAATTTACCGTTATGCGAAACTCAAATTTTGCAAAATCCTTTAACCCTTCTATCTTCTAAACGGTTTAAATTGGAAACTTAAAATTTTGATTTTATATTATTTTAATATAATATAATATTTAAAATTATATTTACTATTTTGTACTAAGTAAATTTAATATACATTTACCGCTTAGTATTAAATGGTACTATAGAATATTTGAAAAAGTTTTGGATTGATAATCGTTATGTGGAAGGTTAGAATCTACTTTTGAAGAATGTACATATAAACATATAGTTTGAATATATGTACAACCCATAGTTCTAGAAATTATAAAATTCACCCAAATTATTTTAAAATACTAAAATATTAAAAAAATAATATTGTAAGCAAAGTGATAGGCTGTGAACATACTAACGGTTCGCACGGGTATCTAAGAGTTGACAAAGTCAACTGTATTCTTTCTTGTTTTATGATATTTTAGATATCCCAATACTGGATAATAGGTACTTATTCTAATGAAATAAATAATCGAAAGCCTTCATTGAAAATTTTTCAAAGAAATATCACGGTTCTTCATCTCTAAGTTTATTAAATTTGAAGATGAGTTTTTTAAATACAGATTTTCCACCATGTGTAGAAAATATAATGTATTTTTTAAAATTGTTAACATTTTCCATTAACTTCCTTTTTTATCACTTTAATTCTACATTTCTTTGCCAAAGTATACATATCGGTATAATGTTTGAAATAGATAGGTTCGGGCAACTATATAGAACTAAAGGTTTTATTATAACATTAAACAAAATAAATCTCTATATTTAAATATTTATTTTTTATTAAATTTTTAGTATTGCGTTTCAAAAATATTTTTAATTAACTGTCATTCAATTTATTGGGTTTTTTTTTTAGTGTCTCACTTTTATAATAATTATGATAAACCATAAATAATTCTTCACATCTCTTTAAAAGTAGGTAATCATATTCGATTTCTAATTATTTTCATTTTGAATCGATTTTAAGTATCAATTTGAAATTAAAGTATAAAATAATGATTCTATTAGAAACGCACAAAATAAACAAAATAAAACCAAAAAAAAACAAAATAAAACAAAAAAAAAATAAAAAAAAATACAACCAAGGTAATTACTGTAATTTCCTCTTAATTGTGTTGGTAAAAAATTTCTTTTTTCATTTTTAGTATAATATGTACGCAAGTATTCGTATAAAATTGTGTAGGACTGTTATGAAATTATACAAAAAGTTTCATTTGCTTTTTAAATTCAGTTCAATGTTATGTTATTAATTTAATGTCTGCTTTTCACCTTTACATATTATTCTATATGTTTATACATATTATAGGTAAGTAGATATATAGAATTTTATTAAAAGGTAGGAAAAGGTAAAAAAAAAAAGGAAATCCTTTCATTTCTATTTAAAGGAAAATGTATTAATAATTTTGTTGTTTTTTTTTATTTTTTTTTTTTCATTTCGTCAAGAATTTTTGTTTTTTTTTTTCAATTTTATTTGTTTTGTTTTGTTGTTATTGTTTTTTTTTTTTTGTATATGATGTTACTCTTGCACGAGTATGTGTCAAGAGAAATCAACATTTTTCGCGTTATAATTTCGCATATATCAAATATATTTTATTTGAATATTTTCATTTGTTTTGTTTCTTTTTTCAATTTAATTTTTTTTGTTTTTGTTCTTTTGTTCTTTTTTTATATTTTTTTTTTTTTTTTGTAATTTCTATAACAGTTTTGAAGGAATTATGATGACGGCTTGAACATGAGCCTTTGAGTGCCTAAGAAGAATAAATGAACATGAGCGCACATAAATAAGTTAAACATATATATTATCAAAAAAAAAAAAAAAAAATAAAAATATGTATGTATGTTCATATGTAGGAAAAATAAACATGAAGTTAATTTGATTCCTGTTTTTGTAGGATACTAAGTAAATATTTCTTTTGTGTTTTGTTGGTTTTTTTTTTATGCAATAATCCAATCAAAATAATTTAAACAATTTATATTTTCTTCGAAAAGAGTAGATTTTCTATTAAAAAAATTTTTAAAAATGTACAATCGTATTGAAATATTTTTAATTTGTTAATTATAAATCACAGATAAAATTTCGAATAGGTATTTAAAAAAAAAAACATGTGTTCAAATTAATTTTATATTCATATAATATATACATTGAATTGATCTATATATAACTAATATACTATTGATACAGTATCTATAACTGTTACACAAAATAACTATACGTTTAAAATTATTGAAATAAATTCTATAGGTATATATGGGTATATGTATATATAATTATGTTTTTTTAATTAAAAATTTAATGCTAATTTATTGGAATAAAATTCAAATAATAATAAGAGTACATTCTCTACATACCTATAGAGCATACTTTCTTTCTTGTTCTAATAAATTATTAACGAGACGGTGCAGACAGGACATAAGTTTAATTATAAGTTTGAATAATTACAACTTAAAAATAAAAAAAATAAGATATAAAAATGTAATATAATTCGGGCAGGAAATTTTTGAGGGAGTTACAGTATTTTTAAAAAATGTTTTTAAATATAGTAGAAATGAAGACATTGTTGAAATTTTTTAGATTGAGGAAAAAATAACCATACAAGCACAATTTGTTTTTCTCCTTCCAATAGCATAGTGACATTGACACAATTTGGATGAAACCAATTTCCACAATTTATTAAAAATTGAAAACTGAACCACCAATTGAAATCTATAAATACTGAAATGTTTATGTTACTATCATATATTATGTGTTCAAGTTGTTATATACTACTGAATCTTGTAACTATTGATAGATATGGTTACTGATAGCAAAATAGTAATTATAATAGTCGGATTCAATGTTCCCTTAGAGTCCCACTCCCAATTCAATGTTTCTGTATCCTTATCCTATCCTCTTCTATACCTACTTCCGACTTCCTAGTCAATTATCAATTTTTAAGTATTTTGTATATGTTTACAATTTGTAGAATTCGTTTTAATATTTATATAAGGCATCTTTCACTAACCTTCAGTTATATCTGAACCAGCCATCTCTTTCTTTATCTTCCTCTCTCACTATCATTTACATAACATTTAGCTTAAAGACAGTTTTAATTGCTGTAACGACTGTAATGTCTATAATGTCCTTAACATCGAGTTTTTTTTATTAAGAATTTCATTTTATTATTTATTTTTTCAAACTTCATGATTAAAGTAAAGTTTATTGAATTGCAATAAATGTTGTATTCAATCCACTGCTCAAAAATTTTTTACTTAATTTATTGAAAAATTTTTAAATATCCATTTTAAAAGTTATAACGTAGAATTTTTAAATATATATTAAAATTAAATATTATAATAAAAAAAATGTTAAAAACGAAATACGATTACACAATCGTACACACTAATACAAAAAAATAAATAAAAACAAACAAAAAAAATAAAACAAATAAATATTGAAAAAGAAAGCCAAAACTGTTTTATTGTAATGCGGAATTCAATGTTAACTCCTTTTTAATATAAAAAAACATATGAGGAATTTTTTCATTACAAATATACATACATACATTACGTACATATGAAATGTACACATACTTGGTAAAATGAAACAAACAAACATAAAAAAATATATCTAGAAAATAAAAAAAAAAAAACCAAAAGAAAATTATATATTTCTTTTTTCAAGTTGAAAAATAAAAAATAAAAATTTGAAACTCATTTATCACTTGATGTGAAAGCCGTGGTGAAAATGAACGTACATATAACGAGATAAATTTTCTACACATGAATAAGAAGCAACAAAAAAATAAAAAAAAAAATCCTTTATTATATGATGATGGTAAAGTAACATATGATGGAATTTTCATATTATGCATATTATTGTGTATGCATACACGACTGTATATATTTATTTATTTATTTGTTTTATTTTTATAAATTTTTTTTTACGAAAAAAAGAGATTTGGTTTTTTACTTTACCCTTTTTCGGTTTTCCTTTTTTTTTTTTTTGGTATCAATTAAAGTAAAATATAACGTAAAATAAGAAATTGAAATTGAAACAAAAATATTTTTTTTTTTGTTTTTTGTTTTGGAATTAAAGTTACTTCTTTGTTGATTGGTTGGCTGGTTTTTTGGCAATGGGTTGGTTGGGTGATTAGTTGCTTTATTTTTTTGACAACATGGATGTACATACGTATTTTGATGATGTGCGTTGGTGTACTTTCGTTATTCGTTTATTCTTTAGTTTGAAAATATTTTCAATTAAATAAATGTGGGAGAATAGTTTAAAAAGAAATGAATTTTTTTTTATATATATATCCTTGATATAAAGCAGAAAAAATTCGTAGAGGTTTAAAGGGGTTAAGAGATGTGGTTTCAAAGGTTTATTTCAATAAAACAAAAAAAAAAAAAAAATATGTAAAATATTTTGAATTAAAAAAGAAATGAAATTCATCAAAAAGAATTGTAACTGATGTAAGAAATGCTTTACTTTAGTTTTTTTTATTTGTTTTCTTTTTAATTCTTTGAGTTTAAAAGAAAGAAAAAAAAAACATTCTTGGTATTTATTAAAAAAAATCAAAAAAGGATTTTAAAGATCAGATGAAATTATATTTTTTTGTGGTTTTTTTCTTTGTTTTACTTTGAAATTTAAAACTTTAAGCCTTTAAATTTTTAATTTCAATTATATGACTTAGTGGGATTATTGACAATTTTCTTTTAGAAACATATGTTATATTATGTGGTATATATGTCGTGGTAAAATGGAAATTTTTTTAATTGTAATCAATTTGTTTAATTTCTGAAAGTTGAAATGAAAAAATTTGTGTACTTTTTTTTTTATTTTCTTTTTAAAATTAAAAGATAAATGAAAAATTTATGTTTATAAAATGAATGTGTGTTAACTTCTATCAGGTAAATATTTATATGTGTATATTTAATAGAAAGTTTAAGGACTAAAATATTAATTACTCATTTATGTTTATATTTTGTGACAGTATAAAATTCATGAAAACCGTAAAATAAAACCAAAATAATAATATTAGTTAAAAATGTAATTTAATTTTGTAAAATATTGTTTTCGTTTTGTAATATGATTTTTTTCTTACTAAATTAAGAAGAAAATATTCAATTCTGATATTTATACAATTTTCTTTAAAGATTCCATTATAAGGTGAGATTATATAATAGAATTATATAATGGTATATGACAATTACGACCAATTATTTTTTATGAAGTTATTATTCAAGGCAATTTCACTAAGGTGCTGTTTTGAAAATATGTAATTACAAATTTCCAAAAACCAAATAGGTACTAAATTTTTTTTTCTCCTGTGCGAGGTGTAAATCTTCTAAGGAATCCAAGAAAATCGAAGTCAACTTGATATTTTGAGATTTTTACACACTAAAAACAACTCTTCCCGTATAATGGGCTAGTATAATGGGATAATTACTCAAACTGCAAAACAGTATAATGGCTGAAAAATAGAATGCGGCAAAGAATGGGAATATAGAGAAGAAATTTTAAACTTAAATTGTAGGAGTAGTATTGTATAGAAATGAGCATTTTAGCAGATTTAACTTGGTTGATTCCTTGAACTTCAGTATATTATACAAATCGGAGGACACTTGTGCTGATAATCTGTTCCACAATTGGCAAGGACATTTTGTGCTGATAATCTGTTCGAGCTAACAATGATGTTCTATATTTCATGGTTCTAGTTCTAACAGGCTCTAATACATAATTATGAGATAGAAAGCTACTCTACGTGCTTTATGTTGAATTGGGCATGATGAGAGTTTAAGGATGATGCTTTTAATTTTGCGAGAGGTATTGCCTAACAAATATTTATAGAAACGATAAGTAGCTTCTATATTTTAGCATAATTTTGTTCTTAAATCTATACAGGTGGTATTCTAAAAAAATGTGAATAAAAGGACTACAGCTAATATATCAAATCAGTACATTTCATTAAAATTATTAGATTTTGTTCTTTTATATGATTTATTCTGTAAGTTTTATTATAAAAGTTTTTTTTTAAATATTTTTTAACACTATAATTTAAAAACAAATGTTTTTTATATAATTTTTTCAAAATACGTTAAAAAAACTAACGTCTAAAATAATGCTAAAATATTAATAGCATATGTGTGATATTTATTATGTTAAGTGAAATTTAGTAATAATAAAGTTAAAGTTGAACTGATCCCGTGAATTGCTTAAAACTTTCTTATTTATGTAATTAAATTTGCATTCATTAAATTCACAAAAATTAGCCATTATACTAAATAATTGTTTTTTTTTTTTACCAAGAAAGGACTTTAAAATTTCATCAAAATTATGCGATTCGTATGCATTTTTCATTAACAGACCATATAAGTATAGCTAAAGAGATTATAAAACTTTGCAAATTGAAATTTTTGAAAATGAAATTTGATAGTTTAATAGTCAGAATATTAAATATTGAATAGTTTTTTTTTTTAAATGTAGTAGCTATATATATCTTGAATAAATTATTTAATATAGAATTTATTAGCTATGATTTTTACACTATCTTAAAATGTATTATTCTAAACTTTTATAACAGTCCTTATATTATTTAAGAATTGAATGAATTATTAATTAATGAATTACATCTACAATATTTTAAAGAGTAACATCACTATTTAAATTATATCATTTTCATTTAGTTATCATTTAATTACTAAAGTTTTTTCTTTGTAAAACTTTTTCATTTCATAATTCTTAAAATTTATTAAAAACAAAAAAAAAAAAAAAAAACCAAAGGAAAAAAAAATAATGATAAAACTTTTTCCGAGTATAATATTTTCTTTTTAACCAATTTTCTTTTAAATTTCATTAAGAATCTGGATGAAAATTTACATATATTAATTAAATTTAAAGAGAAAAAAAAAAAAAAAGTTAACCATTTTAAAACATTAGAGATTTAAAGATAACCATTTAAAGTTTCTATAAATGCATAATTTAAATTCATATAAATTTTGTGGTTTTATTGTGGTGTACCGTATGCAAAAATTTTAATTTTTAATATTATTTTTAAAATATTTTCCTTTAAAATTATATAATTTATTCTCAGAGGTGTATAAAAGGACATCACCAATTTACAATTACTTGTTTGTAAGAGGGTAAAAAATTGTTTTATAGCATTTTAAATATTTCAAAAAAAAAAAAAAAAATTAAAGTCGTGATTTTTCTTTTTGAAAGTTTACGAGTGTACTAAGAATATTTTCATTACATACTTTCAGGTACATGCACATACTTTCATTGGTAAAAATAACTACAAAGTTTTATAACGAATGATAAACTTTTTAATTTTAATTTTATTCCTTTCTTACAAAATGTACTTGAATGTCATATATTTAATAAAAATTTGATTATAAGATATGATACCCGATGGCATACTGAGAATTATTCTGGTTTTAAAGTATTCAGAATTTTGTATAACTTTTTATTTTAGTAGACTATAAAAGAAATTTTAGGTTAGGTCAACACCTGCTGTATATGTTGTCGCTATTATTTAACAATAAAAAAAAAAAAAAAACAAGTTCATAAACTGTCAAAAAATTTCATTAATTTTTAACTGAACGGAAGAAAATATAGCACAGCGTGATCGCCAAAGAAAATGAGTAAAAAAAAAAAAACCAAATACAAATTTATATTCCTTTTATCCTTTTTGATATTTATTTAAAAAACAAAAAAATGAAATTGTTTAAAAAATTATTTTTGGGATTTTTCACAATTTTTTTCCCTTCAAACTCAATACTGAACTATATACTATATAGTCGTTCAGTGTATCCTTTGAAAAAATATTCGATACAAGAGTTAGTGATAGTGTTGAAATATTTTTAAAAATATTTGTGTGCAAAATGTGGGTAGTTGTTCTAAAAAATCTTTGGTGCCTAGAATAGTTGTATTTTTTTTTGGGTTTTTATTCTGTTTTATATTCATAAAAATATAAAAACATAAAATCCACTAGGTATATTAAAAGTTTAAAAAATTTAAAGTTTAATAATATTATCTCGACATCGAGTTAAATAAAAAATTCGATTGGTATAATGACATTTTCTGAAAAGATAAAGAAGTGTTTTATAAAGCAATGTGCGAAATTTTTAAAATTTATTTATTGCTGTAAGACATATTTTTTAAAAAATATTACGGACATCACAAGATCTTTGAAGATTTTTATACCACTTTTTATTAAACTAAAAATAATCTACATCTGAAATGAAAAGTCTTCTATATATATTTTCCTATTATCTGTATATCTCAGTCAAATAAAAAAAATATATATCAACTCAGTCCTATAACAAAATAACAGCAAAATTTGGTCTGAAGTTCCATTATTGTTACATTTTTCTATAGATATTTTGAAAATTTAGGCACCAGTTCAGATGAAATAAAAATGATGACTTCACTGTTTCTTTTCTTTAAAATTGATAATAATTATATTTTTAAAATACAAGAGACCATAAAAACTAAGAGTTCAAGACTTTGTCACTGCTTATATGTTTTTCGACTTCATTCAAAAAATTTTTGTAGCAAAAACCTATACAAGAATTCTTTTATACAGCGTGCCTCGAATTAAATATTACTCTTGTGCCCAATTAATTTTTCCTTTAAAAAGGAATTGCCTTTGAGTTAAGTCTAATATTATCATACAATTATCCTGTTTTTCATTGTTGTATTTTCAGTTTCTCATTGCCCTTTCACATATTTTTCATGAAATACATCAAACATTTTAAAAATTCATGTTAGAAAGTAAAAAAAACTTAGATAAATTGTTAGTATCCGAAAAAAAAAAGATTCCACATTTGGCAATTAGGAAAATTAACTAAATTAATAGATTTGAAAATTGGATAGAAGAGGATTTAGTTGCATATAATTCAATTTTATATCAGTAATATTGTATCAAAATTATTTTATATCAGTGTTCGTTGCTCAATTTTTTAATTTTTAGACTACATTTCGATTTGTGTATGAAGTGATTTATAAGTTAATTTCGGTTCATATTTCTCAAAAAAAAAAAAAAAAAATATTCTGATGAAATAAAAAAAAAAAAAAAATTAGTAAATCTAATTATAATATAAAGGATTTATTGAACAATGAAAACTTTTCTAGATTTAAAAATGAAATATATCCTTAAGGACTTAAATAAGTTAATATTCATTAAATTCATTCATTTTTTAATTATATAGCAAATTTAAATTTTTCAGTTTATAAAAATGTATATGTAGTAAAATATTTTATTAAATTAAATTGATTCAATGTAAATTTTTTTTATTATATATGTATATAATTACACATTATATTAAATTGATATATCCTTAGGCGAACAGTAATTACTATATATATATATATATATATATATACTTTATATATTATATAAGTACTGATACATAATATTTAATTATATTTTCTTTGAAAATTGCATCTGAATCTGTTAAATTAAATATTTTATATCTTTTTAGGTTTTAATACTTTATTATGTATATGTATACGTACATTTTAATTGGCTAAGTATATTCTGAAAAATGCACAAAAATATTGTATCATTTGTTTATAATCATAGATATGAGATTTCAAAAATATTAAATTTAAATTATTTGCAATCTTTTTATATTCTACTCTTTTTAGAATTTTTAAACTTTGAAATTAAAAGATTCATAAGTATTATCGAAAAACTTAGAAAATATTTTATATGAATTGGATTCGAAATTCTATTTCGGAAAATTCCAAACACAAAATAGCAAATACAAAATTTCAAATTATTAAATAGCAAAAATTGTGGAAATTTTATCACAAAATTCTCAAATTACGGAATTTTTTTCTCGCCCATAGAAGTACCATTTGGGAGATCATAAAAAAAAAATCTTTAACAAAAAACATTTAATGCATGACAATTTTATTAATTATTATTTTTTTTTACATAAATTAACATTGAAAATGGGAGCCTAGGTGGCCTAGTGGGTAAGAGCGTATAAAATAGGCTGTAAACACCGAAAGAGTGTGGGATCAAATCCCACATACTTCGTAAGAGTTATTCCCCTTTACGACATTTACAGCCACACCTGAAAAGGAAAGGCTGTGTAATTTTTTTATGTGGCAAATTCACTAACAAAAAAAAACAAGGTAGAATGTAAACCAACGGTTTTTAAAAGCGCACATTTCCAAAACTCAATACAAACTGTTTCGAATTGTGACTTGTATACAAAAATTTGAAAATTTCATGTAATTAGAAAAAATGTGAAAATAGGACATTTTTGAAATTTTGAGGGGCCGTAATTTCGGAATCCTATATAACTAAGAAAAGCCGTTAACACACGTAAAAATATATTATTGAACCTTTAATTTTCATGTCTTGCCGAAGAAAAATTTGTACAGGTGCCTAAGTTACAGGTGTCTAAAAACACCAAATTTTCAATTTTTGAGACGTAATAACTCTTAAAGAAGGGGTGCTACCAAAAAATTTTCTGAGGAAACTTATACTAATTCTAAAAGTTCTTTTTTGTCTCAAAATTTCAGGTTCCTATCTAAAGGCGTGCCGGAGTTATGAAAAGAGAAATTTCATGCAAAATGTGGTTTTCACATAACGGTAAATTTAAATAGTATATTACAAAATATTGCATAATTTTGATATTGTTTTATGTAGATAATAAAATTTTCGATCTTTTGGCAGTTTTAGATTGCAAAACTATTACGCAAAGCCTGAGATATATACATCTGAAAATGGGGCTTTTTCGCAATTTTGAAGAGCTGTAACTTTGGAACCCTTTACAACTTAAATAAACCTTTAACACACGTAAAAATATGTTACTATAGCTTTAATTTTTATATCTTGCAGAAGTAAAATGTGTACAGGTTCCTAAGTTACAGGTGTTTAAAAATAACAAATTTTCAATTTTTAAGCCCTAATAGCTCATAAACAGGGGGTGGTCCAAAAAAATTTTCTGAGCAAACTTATACTAATTCTAAAAGTTCTTTCTTGCCTCAAAATTTCAAGCCTCTATCTAGAAGCATGCCGGAGTTATGAAAGTAGAAAAATCATGCAAAATTTGGTTTTCACATAACGGTAAATTTAAATACTAAATTTAAAAAAATTGTATAATTTTCATATTAATTTAGAAAGATAAAAGAAATACCTGTCGAATGACGTTTTCAGATTGAAAAAATCTTAAGTAGAACATAAGATATATGCATTTAAAAATAGGGCTTTTTCAAAGTTTGAGGGGCTGTAGCTCCGTAATGGGAGGGGCTACATGAAAAAGTTGTTCCACAAAATTATTTTTTTTATGAGACCTACCCATGGTTAAAATTTTTTTTCTCTATCTTTAACGGTGTAGAAGTTTTGTAAACAGACGGACGGACGGACGGACGGACGGACGGACGGACAGAGTGAAACTAATAAGCACATTTTTTCAAAATTTTTTTGGAAATGTGCTAAAAAGGAAAAGAAAAACATTGAAAATTTCCAACTTTGGGATTTTATAGTTTTGGGATTTTTTAGTTTTATAGTTTTAGAATTTTAAAATTTCGAATTATGTGATTTGGAGGATTATGATTTTGAGATTTTGAAATTTTTAGTTTTTTGTAATTTTTGGATTTTGGAAAATAGGATTTCAGGACTCTCCTATTTCATACTTAAAAAAATTTAAGTCTTTTTGAATTACTTTAAAAGTATATTTTTATATAAAAATGTGCTTAGTTTTATTAATTGCTGCGTGTTTGTGTGATTAAAAGTTTTAAAGCTTTCTAAGAATTATAAAAATTCATTATAGCAAAGGGATCAGTAATACAAAGAACATGATAAAATAATAATTGATGGCTGAGTACAATATACTCTGAAATGTTAATAGAAATTTTTTATTAAAATTTACGTCAAATATATATATAAAATATTCAAAAAATCTTTAAACTATTGTAGGTTTTATATTGATTATATAATTTTTCATAATACGAGTACATAAAATTTAAATTTATTTCATTTATTTCAATATATGATTTTTTTTTATTCAATTATTATTTAAATATTAAATTTAATACCAAATTATTTGGAATATAATCAAATTTTGAAAATTTACTTAAAATTAAGAATAAATTTTTTTTTTTGTTAATGAAATATAATCATTATATACTATTTTCATATTTTATATATATATTTAATAATTAAGTTAAAATATGTAAATATAGTGATTCTGTACAAATATACATATATATATATATAAAATAAATCCATATGTTGAAATATAAAAATAAAAAAAATTACTTTGAATTTTGGGAAAATTTTCCAATTGAATTACAATTAAAAATATATTTTATTTCAATTTAAGGATAAATTTTGAATAATTTTCAATTTGTATACATATTATATACAGGATGTTTCAAAATTAACTACACTACTATAAACCACTGCATATAATAGATACTTATGAGTAGGTAAATTTTTTGTATGAGGGTTAAGCGGATTTTCTAGTTTTCAATATACTTAAATACAATTTCCATAACTTTTTTTTGTTTTAATAAATTGGCATCTTACTTCATATTTAGACCATGTATTAAAAATCCTATACAATGTGTTCAAATGCACAAGAAATTTTTTTTTAAACAAGTATTTATTCATATTTATCTTTTACCATTTTAAAATTACGATCTTTTAAAGTTGGAAAATATTGAAATATTTAACAATTGTTGTTATATAACAACGTAATATGAAAAAGTATCAAATTTTACAATATTTCTAATCTTTGAGTCTTTAGCTTTAATCTTAAATCTTTATCAGTACTCTTTATTTCATTAGTTAGTTGATACAGTTTGGGAGATAAGTAAACATATTTTTATTTTACTATAAATATCGTTTTAATTATTTTTGCTGTTTTCTTCTTGTCAAAAATGCAATAAATATTTCAATGACCAATATGGTGACATGTAACTTATCATTGGGAAAACAAAGAGAAACTTTACTTCTGGCAAGACAAATTTATTAAGATAAATTTCCACATAGAAAATTTCCAAATCAATGAGCTTGAGAGAATATTGAAAGAAGCTTGCTGGAAAGAAGAAGATTTAATGCAGTATCAGTAGGGCATGTAAGAAGAGGATCTAGGGTAAATGACCTTGTCCTAACCTCTCTTAACCCTAATATACTGCCTTAGCTGTTAGGGGTTTCATCTCATTATATTAGCTAAAGAAGGAGTAAAAATCTGAAACTTCTAAAGAGGTATTCTTGGGATATTTGAAAGATTCCTACCTCCTTTAGAAAAGAAAAAATAATATTGTGGGAGATAAAATAATGGATATAATTAAACAAGATCTAGAGTTGACTACACGAAGAATTGGCATGAGTCTTGGAGTTTCAAATACACATGTTTGGAGAATGCAAATAGTTTAGAATCATATTTTAGAATCACAAGACCATGAAGCTAGATTTTGCTTTTCCTGAACTTTGCTCAGATTAGATCCTGAATTAAAAAATATGATTAGATTTACATTTTTCAGATAACATTTTATAAAAAAATGAAATAACATATCACTAGACAGTCAATAATCCTAATGCCAATTTATTATAACCTTATAATTAAAAAAAAATATGATTTTTAAGTTCTATGATCCTAGTTAGTCCTATGATATAGTACTAACTAGAAGAACCTTAGTTCAGCCCTCATACAATTACGTAGTTACAAGAGACTATATGCAGCGGTACATATGCAGTGTATAGTTAATTAAGAAACACCCTGTATGTACATATGTCTAATGATATTTTCAAATACAATATATTTCTTCATATTAATATATTTTTGTAATGAAATTATGTTTCTCGTACCTATAACTATATCTTGAATTATATCATTATATTATTATTGATTATTTTGTATATACATATTCTTACTAAACAATCAATAATAGTTTTATAATAGCTATATATATATATATATATATGTATATATTTAAACCTTTTGGCTTATTGTTTGAGTTTTATACAACTTTTAATTATATTGTTGCACGAAATTTAATCACTTGAATTTAACATTAATTATTTGTAGTATCAATTTTTAGGTTAAAATCATTAAATTAAATTATTAGGTTGTTTATTTATAAATGAAATTTTGTTTTTATATTTGAAAAATAATTAAATACCAAATGTTTATATAATATAGTAAGTTAAAATATCATGATAAGATATAAGTTTTGTAAATTGATAATTAAGAATATTAATTAGCTTCTTAATTATTTTCTATATTTATTTCATTTCAACTATTATTAAATTTTAATTTTCTTTAAATATCAATTAAAATTTGAAAAATTCAAAATTCAATAAAATTATTAGATTGATTGTGAAAATATGGTGTACTGATAACGTTGAACGAATTTAGGAATTTTTCAATATTAATATTGAAATTATTTTGCTTAAATTATTTTTATATATTATGTAAGTATGATGAATTTAAAATTTTAAAATAATTGAAAAAAAAAAATGATTATCGAATTCTTTGAAAAATTTTGAATTTTCTTTTGAGAAAGTAAAAACAATTTTCGAAAAATTTTTTTGACTAAATATTTTTCTTTAGTTTTGCTCAATAAAGTAACAATTCTGCACATTATTATTAGTGTGTAAGTGTGTAATTATATATCCTTATTATGAATTTAAAAAAAAAAAAAAAAAATTTGATTAAAACATGAATTCAACTTTGGCCATTCTTTTGTTTAAAACCGGAAATCGAAAATTTTATATTTAAATTAGGTTTTTGTTTTTTCTTTAAATTAAAACAGAATACCATAAATTTTTAGGAATCTATTATATGAATATTGTACATAATAATACTTATGTACATAATCATATTTTTTATATACAAATACTTTGGAAATGTACAAATGGAAATTCGAAAAAACGGAAAATGAGAAAAAATATTTTTTTTTAATGATTTGTTTTACGAAAGGATACTTTTTTTTATAATGTTTTGAATAGATAAGGTAATAAAATTTTGAGAATGCTACCTATATAGTTATAAAAAGAAATTGTTTTAGAATTAAAGTTTTTTGAGATTGTTTAAGAAATATTTAATTTTTTTTATAATATTTTAACAATGTACTAGAAAATACATAGATTATGAAATATTATTAAAACTATTGACTAGTAAAGTCCGATAAATGTTGATTTTTATTATTAGCTTATATAGGGTCTTTCATATTGAGTTTTCAAAAGTAAATAATTAAAAGACATAGAATTTGAATTGAAACTGGAAAGGTTTTTATTTATTTTTGAAGTTACAATGTTTGCCATTTATACTCTGAAAATGATATTTCCCATGTGACCACCTCTTGCGTCTCTACAATACCTGATTCTTTTATCAAAATTTTCGGTTACATTCTGGCATAGTTGTAATGTATACCACTCTATTTTTATAAATAGCAAACCTTCAACTGTCAAAATGACATATAATATGGGTGCGTTCAATGTTTGAAGTGTGTTACACAGGCGTCTACTTTTGAAAACTTAATTTGAAAGACCATATAGTAACACTATTTATTTATCTAAACAGCTCTTAATATTATTTGTTATTAACATTTAAATTTGGAACAATTTTTATGTTAATGTGTTTCTCAATTATTTTAACTTATTTAAATAGAGAGCAAATATTTTTTAACAATTTTTTGTATTTTTGTATTGAAAAAAAAACTAGGATTATAAAAAAAATCAATATTAAATTTTTGTTGTAAGATAAAAGCTTAATCTAACTTAACCTACCCAAAACTACTTATTCTAATACTACTTATAATAATACTACTTATTCTAATTAAAACTAACTTGAGACTGATTATGATTATTATGCAACTACCGATAATCCTTGTTTATAAATTTATCTCTGTCCGGTATGGATATATCAAATCTTAAGTTTACTCCGTTTGTATCTCCCGGGTTACATTCTATGACTTTACATGTAGCCCGTCTATTATAGTGATATAATAGAGTGACATGATTTTGGTCTTGAATATAACTATTTTTATCTAAAAAGATGAAGTGTTCAGGACCGATAAATTTCGTGAGCAAAGTCTTTTTAATGTAGGTACGTTCGTTATTGTGGTAAAATATATGAGATATCAAACCATTTTCAGGAGTGTTTTGTGATCTATCATAATGTTTTTGAATTAATTTGATCAGAAATCAGTCAATAGATGTAGTAATGTTGAAAAGGCGAAACACTCCTTACACATTCTAAAATCTTAAAAAAGTTAATATTTTTTATAATATGTTTAAACTGAAGCTTTATTTGTGTTCAGACATGTCTTTAAAGTAAACCGTAGACTTAACATTTATTTAAATCTTTTTAGCAAAGTTTTTGAAAGTTTTTTGGAAAATTGCTTATTAGTTTCACTCAGATCATCAGTCGTTCCATCTGTCTATCCTTCTGTCAGTATATGTTCGTCCGTCTGCTTACAAAACTTCTATACTGTTTAAGATGGAGCAATGAAATTTTAACAATTGATAGATTTCATAAAGTAAGCACTTCACTTTACGTAAGCACTTCACTTTGTAGGTTAAAATTTTTTACCATATAAGTTAAAAACAAATTTATAACTGAAAATATATGATACCTTTCAAACTTCGATTACAATTTTTAAATTTTAATCTTAAACAAAAAGATAGAGTTACATATATTGAAATTTGATACTTGCAATTCAATTAATTAAAGAATTTTATTTGAAAAATTAGTGCTAGAAAGAACGATCTCATTATTTGGTTGCCGTATTAATAAATCCAATAAATATATTTACTATTTACTAATAAATATTTTATTTATTTCAATAAGTACATTATTTTTTGTTAATTTTTTTAAAGGTTTCCTAAATACGGATTTTTAAAGTGAGTCGGTAAAAACAAAGTAGCATTTTTATTTCTTCGTTATTTAATTTATAAATTAATTTTCTTTTAATTTCCCATTTACAAAAAAAAAATGTATTTTTAACAATTGATATTTTTTATTTTTTCAATTGCTTTGATAAGGCTTAGTATGAGTTAAATTTTGATTTAAAAAATAAAAATATAATTTTTTCCTTCAAATATGATTTTTGAAATTGAATTTTTAAACCATACCAATATTTTTTCCTTTATTGTGATTCTTAAAATTTAAAAAAATTATTTTCATCTATAGTATATTATGGAAGCTTACATTAAATATGAATATTTTTCATTTAAATATTAAATTTTTAATTTAAACTTTGTATGTAATGGAAATCTTAAAAGTATAATTCTTCGCAATTTTTGAGTATCTATTCAAATTATTATTTTTTATAAAATTTTTAAATCTAATTTAATTTTAATGTATAATTTTTCTGTATGTCATATACCAATCAATATTCATATAAGAATAAAAATGAAACTGTAAAAGAACTGTCTGTAACTTTATTTTTAACCCTTTGGAAATATTACGCCTACTGGTATTTCATAAGAATATAAATAATTTGTAAACGCATTATTTTCTTATTATTTAAACGCACATTTTAACATAATTTTGTAGTAGGTGGGCCACGATATCTCCAACATGGCCATATCGGATAATTAGTACCAAATTAATATATGGCTTGTTTAATTAAGTCCTCTTGAATTATCTCCCCCTGTATTATCTTCGCGCGAAACAAATGTTTTCTATGGGAAGAAAATTCATTTTTTAAAATAAATTACTGAACATTTTTTAAAATAAATTACTGAATATTAAATTTAAAATGAATATTGGTAGAGGAGACAAAATTAATTTCACGTATACTGATAAAATTCATTTCGGAAATAAATTATTCGCATATTATTATATAATTTCCTACATGGGGACTTCAAAAAACTTAGAAGAAATAAAACAAAAAAAAAAAATTATAAATGATTTTTGTTTTGTATTTTGTGCGAACATAATTTATTTTGATAATTATAATTTTTGTATACATCAAATGTATTTTTTAAAAATCTGAATTTTCAAATTTTGTTCTAATAGCCAAAAAATAAATTTTGTTCATAGTGGTAACCAAAATAAACGAAACGAAATGATTACTATTTAACGAACGGAAGTTAGCTTTCCGTAAAAATGACATTTGCCCATAATAAACTTAAGCAAATGTAGAAATTTTCTGTTAATTGTTTTAAAATACAAAACATCAAAACTAATATTTTTTTGAAAATTTTGAAATAAAAAATGGATTTGTTTAATAATTTTAAGGAACTTGGAAATTTAATGTATTTATATCTTTTAATTTGCAAGTTTAGGCTAAAAAAATAAAGAACAATAGAAAAACTAAAAAAAATATAATATCATTTGTTTATTTAAACGTTAATACTTCACGTAAAGTTCGATCCTTACTGAACTTAACGTTATGTAAAAATGACAACTAAATTTTAACGAACAGAACAAACGTCTATTGTAGTTAAATAAATATGTTTTCATACTGACGAATTTTTGCATCTCGTTTCGTTTCATTTATTTTGCTTCCGACTCATGTGAGCAAAATTAATTTCAAAAATGAATTTAATGCTAAAAAACGAGGAAGAGTGCAGTAGAGTAGACTGTGTCAACTCTGGGATACCCGTATGAACGTAATATATCCTGTTTCTATAAAACTTAATCATCTTTTAAAAACATTCAGAGTTTCAGTACCGAACTACAGAGATATATTTATGTAAATTGTGGAGTTGTATGATAGCTACCCGAATCTATTGCGCCTAGCTTCATTAAGTTCCAAGAAATGCAAAAAGCCTGAACCGGCTGCTTTAGACCATTCAAATTTTACAAAAGTTTTTGGCATGCAACTCGACACTTTTTCACTAAATTTCAGATAGCTAGCTTCAATAGACACTGAGTTATTTTCATTTAAAAAGAGAAGTTGTATGGCAACTATCCGAACCTGTCATATCATCACAACAAAATTTTACAGAAGTTGTTGCCATAAAACTCGATCATCATTTGCAAAATTTCAGATACCTAGATTGAATAGACACTGGGTTGTTTCCATTTAAAGAAAGAAGTTGTATGGCAGCTACTCGAACCCGGCGGCCGAAAATGCTGGAGTTAAATAGCAAAACTAACAATTTTGTAAAAGTGACGTAAAAAAAATTGCAGCCTCCTAACTCCTTTATTTTTTGAGTTATCGTGCGGACGGACACTGAGTTCTTTCATTTAAAAAGAGATTTTGTATGGCAGCTACCCGAACCCGTCACACCACCACAACCAAATTTTGCAGAAGTTGTTGCCATAAAACTTGATCATCATTCGCAAAATTTCAGATACCTAGATTGAACAGACACTGGGTTATTTCTATTTAAAGAAAGAAGTTGTATGGCAGCTACTCGAACCCGGCGGCCGAAAATGCTGGAGTTAAATAGCAAAACTAACAATTTTGCAAGAGTGACGTAAAAAAAATTTCAGCCTCCTAGCTCCTTTATTTTTTGAGTTATCGTGCGGACGGACAGTGAGTTCTTTTCATTTAAAAAGAGATTTTGTATGGCAGCTACCCGAACCCGTCGCACCAGCACAACCAAATTTTGTAGAAGTTGTTGCCATAAAACTTGATCATCATTTGCAAAATTTCAGATACCTAGATTGAACAGACACTGAGTTATTTCTATTTAAAGAAAGAAGTTGTATGGCAGCTACTCGAACCCGGCCGCCGACAATGCTGGAGTTAAATAGCAAAACTAACAATTTTACAAAAGTGACGTAAAAAAATTTTCAGCCTCCTAGCTCCTCTATTTTTTGAGTTATCGTGCGGACGGACACTGAGTTCTTTTCATTTAAAAAGAGATTTTGTATGGCAGCTACCCGAACCCGTCGCACCAGCACAACCAAATTTTGTAGAAGTTGTTGCCATAAAACTTTATCATCATTTGCAAAATTTCAGACGCCTAGCTTCATTAGGTTCCAAGAGGTGCAAGAAGTCTGAACCGGCTGCTCTAGACCAAACAAATTTTACAAAAGTTGTTGGCATATAACTCGACACTTCTTTACTAAATTTCAGATTCCTAGCTTCAATAAACACTGAGTTATTCTCATTTAACCGGATAAGTTGTATGGCAGCTACCCGAACCCGCCGCACCACCACAACCAAATTTTACAAAAGTTGTTGCCATAAAACTTGATCATCATTTGCAAAATTTCAGACGCCTAGCTTCATTAGGTTCCAAGAGGTGCAAGAAGTCTGAACCGGCTGCTCTAGACCAACCAAATTTTACAAAAGTTGTTGGCATGTAACTCGACACCTCTTTACTAAATTTCAGATTCCTAGCTTCAATAAACACTGAGTTATTCTCATTTAAACGGAGAAGTTGTATGGCAGCTACCCGAACCCGCTGCACCAGCACAACCAAATTTTACAGAAGTTGTTGCCATAAAACTTGTTCATCATTTGCAAAATTTCAGAAACCTAGCTTGAATAGATACTGAGTTATTTCTATATAAAGATAGAAGTTGTATGGCAGCTACTCGAACCCGCCGACCGAAAATGTTGGATTTAAATAGCAAAACTAACAATTTTGCAAAAGTGACGTAAAAAAAATTTCAGCCCCCTAGCTCCTTTATTTTTTGAGTTATCGTGCGGACGGACGGACGGACGTACATGGCTTAATCGACTCAGAATTCGATTCTGAGCCGATCCATACCTTTGACACTATATCTAGCTCGACTCCTTTAAGGTGTCACAAACGTAATGGCAAATTTATTATACCCTTGAACATAGTTCATACGGGTATAAAAACAGTATTAACACTAAATTGTGAAAGAACAATTAATAAGTTAAGGTGCAACCTGATTGAACTATAAGAATATTGACGATTTGGCCCAAAATAAATGATTAAACATGTGATCTCTGGTGATGAAATTATTGCAAATGTAACAAAAATTCTACTAATAATTAATGAAACATAACGAAACACTTAAACTAATTCTTATTCTTTTGTTTCCTGATATTTTACTTTGTTTATTAAGCAAGCTGCAGGATTCGTTACACACAAAACTTCATTCATTAACCACAAACGATTCCTTTAAAAATTTTGTTATTTTTACAAATTTTACTAAAATAACATAAGAGTGAAAGAAAGAGAAAATGATGTAAAATGAAAAAAATTTTTTTTCCCCAACATACTCGTAATAATTCTAAAATTCTCATATATATATATATATATATATTATAACAATTTAACTATGGAAGACTTTAAAAATTCATAAACAAATATTTCATATACCCTAATATACATTATATATATATATTTTTTTTTATTTAAATATATACATATTTAGTTTTACTATTTATGTTAGTGCTCAAAAATGTATATTTAAAATTAATATATGTACCTAATACTATCTATATACATACATATATTATAAATACATAAAATATTTATGTTAGAATGAATAAATATTAGATAAATTGTATACACCATTATAATAGAGGTGAGTATAGATTTAAAAGGATTCTTAGGTAAATACAGTATAGAAAATCTATTATATAAATATGTATGTATACATACAGTAATGGACAAAAAAAGAATTGAGTTTCAAAAATTTATAAAATTAATGTTTGTATTAATTAATGTTTAGTAAATGTAGTAGATATAGTCATTATTTTGAAAAGACATCACAATTATTTTTTTTAAATATTTTTCAAATATGTTTAAATTTTCAATATTAAATCAAAAATTTAAAAAATTTTAATTAATATGTACAGTTGTTTTTATTGAGAGTATTTCTTTTTCATATTGAGTTAAACTTCTTATTATATTCTTTTTCTTAAGATTTTTTATAGTTGTCGTTTTACCTTTTTTTTTATTTATGTAAATATTTTTCTTTTCAACTCGTATAAAAATCATTCACTACGTCATTTGTTGTTCACATTTCACTAAGTTTCAGTTTTCATTTTTTTCATTTTTCTCTGTTTCTGTCACCATTAGTTTCACGAAAAGGTTTATTACTCGACTGTAGCTAAGTTAAATATGCTGGTCCAATAGGCCCGTACATGCTATCGAATTTATTGGCCGATTTGCAGAAATCAGACGATAATCTGTGAAAATATTTTTACGCTAGGGTTATGTTAGAATTAATTTTTTTGATTATCACCGAAAAACGTCGAATTTGCTTTTCTTGATTGCTTCGCATAAAAATTATCTGTCATCGTTATAAAAATTAATTTATTTTTAATTTTTGTTTGAATTTTAAATTTAAAATAGAATCGTTTGATCTGACATAAATTTTCTAGGAATTTCTCAACAATTAAAAATCTATACGATTTTTTCGGCCAATTTTACTGACAGCCGATTTATTTACAACGTAACACATACTGATTACTGAACGATTCATTTTAAAAGATTTTTATCTGTCAGATTGATCATTTAGTTGGTATTAAAATGAAAAGAAATCGTATAGACTATGTAAGTCTGGCAGTTTGGCAATTTTATCGGTCGATTATCGGTTCAAGATAATTATTACCGACATACCAAATGAAAAATCGTTTAGTTTGAACATGTTTAATATTGATTAGACCCATTTATTACTTACATATATCATAAGTGTAAATCGTAATTGAGAGTATATTGAGCTAACGGTTGAAATTAATAAAATCAATAATAAAGTTCATAAGTACAAAAAACAAAAGTCATAGAAAAATTGATTAAATTTAGTGACTTTGACTTTTCTTATATAATTGTTTAACCGATAGGTTGAGAAGTCTATCCACACAATTCGTAAGTGTTAAAATAAGAAAAAGATAAAGAAATAAAAGAAAGGTATATTATAAAGATAGAGATATGATGAACGATGAACGATGTAAGGAATTGAGACTATATTAGTGAACTGTTAACTATATTAAAAGTGAACTGTTGAAATAACTAGTCTTGTCATATACATTGAAATCCAACCAGTAAATTTAATTCAACAGTTATTTCTTCTCTTAATATTCCATTATAATATAGACCAGAACTTTTTTATTTTTATTGTCTTGGTCAAAACTGTATATTATAAATTATGTATAATAAATAAATAAATAAATAAATAAGTAAATATTAAATTTATTTAATATACATATAAGTACATAAAATTTATAAATTTATAGGTTAGGTAAACCTTTTCTATACCATATAATCAATACAATAAGACTGTGCATAAATATCAGACTTTTGTTGTTAGAAAATATGATAGATATTTAAATAAAAAAAAAAACAATTTTAAAATACCAGAATTTTCAAATGAATTTAAAAATAAAAAATAAAAGAAAAAAAGATTTTATTAAATCGTAGTTGAATTTTTTGTAAAATAAATTTTTATTTTTTTCATAGGCATAAACGCACTTTAGAAAATAATATTTTTATGGAAATTTTTTTTTTCTTTTGTAAATTTATAATAGGTAAATAGCTTATATGTTAAAGGTATGTATACCAACATTTACTAAAAATTTTTACCTTGAAATATTTACGCAATATCTGAGAATATTTAATAAAAATTATTATTACCATATATTACTGCATCATATAAACTTATACGTGTATATATCTATATATGTATAATATATTTCAAAATATATTCTTTTAGATTTATTTTTAAAAGATTATTTTACAAATAAATTCAATAAAATGAAAAACTATTTATTTTAATAATAAAACAGTATTCTAATTTAAATAATAATTAATTAAATAATAGATTTTTTTTTGATAAAGAAAAGAATAAAAACCAAAAACCAAAATATTGAAATATTTTAAATTAAATATGTAAAAAAAAAATTTTTTTTTTTTTTTTTTAGAAATAGGTAATTCCGGAAATTTGATTCTATAATATTTGAAAAGAATTTCGAAAAAATTTTCGAAAAAAAGTTATTGTTTATCAAATAACTTGATTATTATTTTCGTAATGTTAAATGTCCTCAAGTAAAAGTTTAAAGATAAAGTAAAAATTTTTAAGTGAAAAATTAAAGAAAATTTTAAAGAATATTTTAAATTTACAGTTATATTATGATAATTGATATAAAATGTGAAAAATTTAATTAATTTTCATTTTAGTTTTCTTTAATATTTTATTAAATTTTCAATATTAAGATTTTAATTTTAGAATAATGTAATTTATCAATTAAAATATTAATAATATTATGTAAAAAAAATTTTATTTTTTCTATTTTTTAGTCCATCATGAAATTGATGGATTTATTTTTAAAATGTATAATAAATAATGTAAAGAGATTGGAAAGTGTAAAAGATTTATCATGTATGCATTATTACTTTGATAGGTTTGACAGATCTATATTATATTATTATGTATATATGTTAAATATTTTTTGACAGATCATAATTTAATTAATATTCAATTTAATTTAATGTAATTTAATTTTTATTTTTTGATTCAGTAGAAAAGTTGAATGATATATATAAAAATTGATATCTAATTTTAGATAATTAGAAATAAATCAAAGAAATTTAAAAAAATGATTTATATATTTTTAAAAGGTTCCAACAAATAAAAAAATGTTTAATTGAAAGCTTTTAAATGATATTAATTTTAAGATAAGGTTCAAAAAGCAAATATTTTATGATGTTTTCTGTGATGAGTAGAAATTTTTTTTTAGTATTATTCTTTGTGTTAAAAAAAATTTCTTGTGTGTTTTTATGATTAAATTTCTTTTTCCCTTTTTTTTTTAAATCTGGCGTTTCCGTCCTTTCGTTTATCGTCTGTCTGTTTATAAAATTTCTATACAGTTTAAGATGGAGTAATGAAATTTTAGTCATGGATAAGTGTCATTAAGAAAATTAACGTTTTTATGTATAGCGTCATGTGTGTGTTACAATTGGAAACGGCATCTTGAAGTTGGAAAAATCCCTATTTTAAAATATTTATATATCAAGGCTGTCGAATATCTTTTTAAATCAAAAACGGTCAAACGATAGGAAATTTTATATGCTTTATATTGATACAGAAATTATATAATTTTTTACAATTTCATGCAAAAATTTACCATTATGTAAAACCAAATGTTTCATCTTCATTATCTTCAAAATACTGTCAGTTTAGAAGCTTGATAGAGAAGGTAGATCTTTAAGAATTGGCTTAAGTTATCTCAGAAAAATTTGTGATTTAAATAGTAGACATAATCATAGTTTGTTACAAAAAGCTGTCAAAGTTTTTTTAATCTATTAAACTTAAAACTGTTTTC
The DNA here is from genome assembly GCA_947095535.1 of Poecilobothrus nobilitatus. Classification (NCBI taxonomy): domain Eukaryota; kingdom Metazoa; phylum Arthropoda; class Insecta; order Diptera; family Dolichopodidae; genus Poecilobothrus; species Poecilobothrus nobilitatus. Next base: position 42,849,825 of record OX352774.1, on the reverse strand, counting down.
AGGGGTAGGAAATGGCCTAGAAAACTTTCATTTAAACTTTCAAGTTGATTAGAAAAAGTCACCCTTGTTTAACAGCTATTAGATAACAAAACTTGAAAATATGGTATTTTTATAGGTATACCTGTAACTTGGACAGCTGTGTAAATTTATCGTAGTTTTAAAGTAAAATAAAGCATTTTATATTTTTGCATATACTGAAAAAGTTTTTTTGAAAACCGAATAAATTGTTTTTTGATTTTACACAAATATTCTCATCAATAAAAATTCTAAAAAATATTTTGGTTTAAAAATAGTCTAATATTAAACTGTTCTTCTTGTTTCGTTAAAAATATATGCCTTTAAAATCCTTTGATTTTAAATCATGCTTAAACATTTCAATTGACAAAAAAAGCCTTTCACTTATAATACTTCTGTCTGTCCTACTGCTTCTAAGAAACCAAATGTCTTAAGAGAGTTTATTGCTGGCAGTTTATCGCTTCAGTAAAGTAATATGCTCCAAGGTGCATATATTTTGCTCGAAATAAAGCTCCGTTATTTTTGAGTATGTGTCCTAAAGATTTTTCTACTTCTTGACACAAATTTACATGTACCGCCATTCTTTATTTAAATTATCTTTAAGTACTCTACCTTAGGCATCACTGTTCTGACAGGAACCCTGTTAGCCGTCTTAGTTTATTTACTCGATCCTATTTTGTTTTTCATATTTTTTCCGGTTTCAGATTGCTTACATTACATGTACATATATATATATATATAGTATATATTAATTAATATGAAATAATAAATTTGTAAGACAAAGAAAGCATAAATTATTTATTTGTTTGGTTATATTCAAATATATCTTAATTTTTAATTAAAAATTTCTTCAGAATCCTAAATTGTAATGTCATTACTAGATTTATTTTTATTTTAAAATTAAATTATAAAATAATTTATAAAATTGTAAACAAAAGAAGATATAAATTACTAAATAAATTAATTACCAATCAATGCTTAAAATATTCCTTTTTGTATATTTTACCTGTAAAAATAATAGATATAAGATTAATTAATTAATTTGTCAATATCTTTTAGTAATTTTAAATTAAATATTATATAATTAATTAATTCATTTTTTGTTATTATTATTAAGAAGTGATTTAAATACATAATATTATATGTATTTAATATATATATACTAACTATAATTGCCTTTTTCTATGATATTGAATTTATTACTTTAAAATTTGAATAGAATAGAATTTTGAATAACTTAAGTAATTAGATCAAAGAGTATATGCTAAAGATTAAATATATAATAAATAAATTGGTATAGAAATAAAATAAAATAAAATTGTTATAAATGTGATTAAAAATTAAAATAAGATGTAATTCATATTGCCATACATTAAGTAATAAAATAATTAGGTATATTGTACCTATGTAAGTGCAAAGAAATTACAATAAAATATATATAATACTTATATAGGATGTCCTACTAATAATTTTTCAAAGTCAAAGTCAAAAGAAAGAGGGTGATTGCGGATGTTAAAAGAAGGAAAAAATTGTAAAGTAGATATACGGAGAGCGCTTCTAGCAGATTTCAAGGTAACGGCTTTGAAAGTCTTTTGTATTTGTTTGTATATGCATATATGAATGTATATATGTATGCATATCATGTTTTAACATTTCTAAGGAAGGGAGTGATCTTTTTGACAATACGCTAACGGAATATCCCTAATCATTCCCTTTGTTACATACAAACATTACATTAAATTATCCTCTAACATTAAATTTTTAATATTTTAATCAAAAGTATAACTTGAAAAATAAATTAAAAAGCTATCTTTACTAATTTATAAAGCATCATTAAATATACAGATGTCTTAACTCTTATTTTTTAACACTCGTAAAAATATATTACTTGAGCTTTACTTTTTATGTCTTGCCGAAGAAAAATTTGTACAATTGCCTAAGTTGCAGGTACCTAAATATAGCAAATTTTCAATTTTACAGCCCTAATACCTCTTAAATAGGGAGTGGCCCAAAAAAATTTTCTTAGGAAACTTGTACTAATTCTAAAAGTTCTTTCTTGCCTCAAAATTTCAAGCCTCTGTCTAAAAGCGTGCCGGAGTTATGAAAGTAGAAAAATCATGCAAAATTTGTTTTTCACATAACGGTAAATTTAAATACCAAATTGTATAATTTTGATATTAATTTACAAAGATAATAGAAATACCTGTCGCATAACGTTTTCAGATTGAAAAAATCTTAAGCGAAACATAAGATATATGCATTTAAAAATAGGGCTTTTTAAAAGTTTGAGGGGCTTTACCTCCGTAGTGGATGGGGCTACATGAAAAAGTTGTTCCACAAAATTCGGAAGGACAGAGTGAAAATAATAAGCAAATTTTTTCAAATTTTTTTTGAAAATGTGCTAAAAACGTATTATAGATAGTTTAAAACTAGCAAAAATAGGAAATTAACTTTAAAATTTTAAAATTTAGCGGTAATCAATTAGCTATGGTATTATAAACAAACAACAAGTTTATATTGTATAAATTTATAAAATTTTTAAAAATATTTTCACGTTCAATACAACAAGATAAAAATGCATCATTTTAATCTCAACTTTTAATAACAATTAAGATACTTCTGTATAGATGTATTTAAGTTTTGAAATTATCTGATTAGTATATTAGAAAAGGATATATACAAAAAAATTAAACCTAGGTATTGAAACTAACTAATAGTTTTGTCGAAAGTTTTTAAAAGATATTGCATAATGCAGGTTCATTAAATTATTCTTTTATTCTTTGTTGAGATTAAAGTCTCGATGGTTTCTTTTATCTTTTCCAATTTTTTTTGTTATGTTTTTGTTTTCATAGTACCTGGTATCTGTTAATTCAAATAAATTTAGATAAAAATTTTTATGATTTTCCAGGGAACACAATGTTTTTTCTTTTTCTTCTTTTAATAGTTCTTCATTCACGTTATATTGAGTCACCAACAGATTATAGTTTTAAAGGATCTATACTATTTGCTTATACATATTTTAACTTAAAAACTTATTATGTATATTTTAGGATATTGACTTTTATTTAAGGATAATATGAACATTGATTGTAATTTTATAAGTAACTCAATATATAAAGGAATTAGTATGGATGTAAAAAAAAAAAAAATAAAAAACTTTATATAAAAAATTTCTTAGTGATATTTTTAAAATAAAAAAAAACCACTGGATTTTTATATACTATAACTATTTATTCATTGTAAGTTTACCAGCATAGATACATCATATTAAAGTAATTTCAAAAAATTGAAAAGAAAAATCTTAAAATTATATCCCCACTCTTTAGTCGATTTTATTTAATTTAAATGCAAACTACTTTATTCTGATAGAAGTGGATTTTACTTTTTATACACTATTTAGGTAAAAAGGGGGAAAAAAAATTAAAGATCTAATTGTTTTCATTATTTAATTTACAATGAAAATGCACCTTTGGAACAATTTATATATTAAAAAGTTGTTAAATAATTTCGTTTTTTTATAAAAAATGCTAAATTTTAGAAAAAACTAAAAAAAAAGGTAAATTTTATACTTTGGTATTTAAAAAAATTGGGAACTTTTCGTCTTAAAATTTGAAAAAGGTCAAAATGACTATTATAATGGTTTCATTATTAATTATTCAATTTAGACTTGAATTTCTATTTTTCAGAAATATTTTTTTCGAATTTTCATCATCCACATTAAATAAAATCTAGACCCCGCTCTGCGTCTTAGATAAGTTTCAAAATATTTAGACGCAAACTGAAACGACACATAGTGAATTATGATTTTATATAAAAAACTTAAGATGTACATATTTCATTTTTATTATTTAGTTAGACTCCGATGAGTCTGTAATTAACTCAGTGGGGTTTTGTTAGTTAGAAATTTTCTTTTAAAAATTAATACAGGGATAAAATCGTATATTTTAAAAATTATAAATATAAATTTTAAAAAATTAAGAAATTTAAATTAATCAGCATCCAGTCATTGGTGCAGTGGTTGACGCACTGCTTCTCATTCATAAGGAAATGAGAGGTCTCGGGTTCGATTCCCGGCTGGGTAATTATAATATAATATAGAAACAATAATTATAATATAAAAAAAAAAAATTCATATATCGCAATATATAAATACTTAATATATCATATAATATCTCGTACACCCCACATTCCCATCAGGAAACAGGGGTTATAGCTACCTGGCACATTTATGTACTACGGTAACTGTATATAAATAAATAAATAAATAAAATTAATCAGCAATTAAAAACCCCAGAAAATTTTTCTAAATAATACAGAACATTTTTAAAACTAACTAGAATAATCGATGCAGAAAAGAAGATATATAATAAATACGGAACCTCGGAAAAATCTAAAAACTGTTCCTTTAAAACTAACTCCATCTTCGAAATTTCCTGTTATATTTAATTTGAGGTCATTTTCAAAAATTTTTCACTTAAACAGATATCCTCTTTATCAGCCTTAAATTAAAGGAATACAGAAAAGTAAAGAAAAATTATTAAGTACTTAATATTCAAACACCTTCTTCTTTTTCTAAGAAAACTCAATACTATTCAAAGTTTCCTTTTGTGTTTTTTCCAAAAATTTTCCAATTTATTTTTTAAATAAAACATATCAAATGCAAGGACTTTTGATCAAGGATAAAAATAAAGAAAATATAAAAAAATTTAATTTTGTTTTTGTGTGTTATGTTAAGGTTTAGTCGAATGTTTCATACGAAAATCTTAATTTTTGGTTTAAAGCTAAAAAAAAAACTAAACCAAAAAAAAAAATCAAATAATCATAAAATTTTTTTTAATTTTTCTTTTTATATAATCCTTACAGAATTCGTGTTTTAATTATCACTTCATAATCATTTATGTAAAGGAAATGAAGATGTAATATAATCAAACATTTAAGAGAGGATCAATTTTTATGGAGTTATTCTTTTAGAGTTGCCAGGTATTTATTATTAATTTTTCTTAACAACTTTAATAAACAAAGTATAAGAGTTGCTGCATTTTTAGGCCATTAAAAGTAATTCTAAAGGGTAATTATAATTACTTCTAAACGGTTTAAAGTTTACAAGTCCATTACAATCAAACAGAAATCTTTAAAAAAAAATTAACAAATTAACAAAATATTAAGTGAATAATTGATCAAATGATAGTGTGACCAAATGAATAAAATATTATATCAATGAGGGGCCGAAGATTATATGGTTAAGTTTAACAGGTACGTTATTATTTCATAAAATATTTTATATTCAAAATTAAGATATTTTAAGTCTTTGTAGATATGTTTTTATGTTGTTTAAAGAATTAAGTTGTTAAAAAATAGAAAAAAAAAACAAAATATCTATATCTAATTTCCAGATATACGTATTTATGTACATTGTTTTTAACATCAATACCCCAATATATATTGAAAATAATTGATATTCATTACATGTAAAAACAAGGTCCTTGACTAAACTATTTTCGACTTATATTATTTTAATCCAGTTCAAGGATTTTTGTTTCTTTTTTGTTTTGTTATAGGGATATAAAAACTTTTATATTATAATTTAACAAAACAACAATATTTTTTTTTTTTTTGCTCTTTGTTTATAAGATATTTAAAATAATTTTTTTTTTTTATTCTGTAATACAAAATGTTTTCTAATCATAAAAACACTGGTTGAGTTTTTGTTTTTTTTTTAATAAAGTTTTTCGCTTTTTCAAAACTAACTGGTTTATATTGATGTAAGAAATTTTTTTTTTTTTAGTTGAACAATAAGTTTATCATATAATAAAATTTTATGAAATAAAGAATTTTATTTTTTGTAAATAACATGTAATCTTATTGTTATTAAATCATAAGTGTACTTATTTCAATTTATATTATATACTTTATTCGGATTTTTTTTGTTTTTATTTTATTTGAGACTCAATGAATTCAAATTCATTCATTTATCTTTCACATGTTTTCATTTTGTATAATATTTGTCTTTTAACTGCCTCTTACTTTAATCTTTTGTGGCAACCGAATTGTATATTTGTAAACACAGGAAAAAAAAAATTTTTTTAGTTTAGATTTTTTCTGATTCTCTTTTTTCTTAATGAAAGAAAAACGAATTGAAAATCTGTCCGTTTAATTCATGATTAAAAAAAAAAAATAACTTGGATAATTCTCGGATTTGGAAAAAAAAAAAATAATCTAAGAAATTTTATTATATATTTTATATTAAATACTAAAATTTAATTCAAACCTTTTTCAACATTTAATTTAACATTGTGCCGGTTAGTTCTAAAATGATAGGAACTTCTTATGTACCAGAGAAATTTATTCCATAAAAATTATATTTTCCAGTTGTCATTTAAGTTAGTTTAAATGTAATTTTTCTATATTACGTAAATAACATACAAAATTGTATGTTAAAAGTGCGATACGACATATAAAATTTAAATAAAAAGATATTGCATACATTTAGGCTGTAATCCTTGGGTGTTTTCGTTATTGTAATAGTAATAGGATGTTGATAGTTATAGGATGATGATTCTGATGTTAAGCTTGATATTAATAAATTTTTCAAAGTTTGGGGAAAAAAAATCTTATCAAAACCGTTAAATATTGATTGTGGAAAAATAAAATGATTGCATACTTTTTTATCCTTAATATTAAAATAACTTGATTTAAAAACATCAGCAACTGTCATTACAAAAAAAAACTTTACGAATCTAAATTTATTCATTATTTATTTTCTGAAAATAGCTTAAATTTGCAATTTTGTTTCTTTTTTTTTTATTCCCAAGTTAAAACATTTTTTGTTTTCTTCTACAGATTTTCTTGATTTTTCAAGGATATTATGCTTATGTTTCAAAACATACATATATGTACATATGTATATGTGATGTGATATAATTTGATGATTGAGTAAATTTATGCGAACATTTAGTTCTATATTTGTATTTTGACCACAAATTATTCTGTAAATTTGGTTTTAAGATTAGATATATTATAATATGTACATAATATATTGTATATATAAAGTTTATTACTCTTTAGTTATTGAACTTACAGGATATACAATTTTTAAAGGATCATTATCCTTCTAAATCCAAAATAAAAAAAAAAAACATTAATTCTTGAAATAAAAAAAAATGTTTTTTTTTTAATACATTGATATTTGTATATGTGATTTAAAATATAAGTAAAGAATTTGTAAAAGTTTCTAAAATATTTGTAAAAGGAATTCGTTATAATTGGACTTTGAATATAAAATGAAAAAATATATGCTATAGAATAAATTTACAGTTAATTTGAAAAAAAAAAAAAAAAATAAAGGATTTATTTTGATATTTTATTTATAAGCAGAACTTTAAGATTTAAAACTAAGTAAATTATAAAATTTTAATTTTTTTATTAGAAAATTTGATTCATATAGTCAGAATTTATTTTTGTTATCGAATTTTATCCAATAATTCTGGAAACCCAATCCTTTAATTTTATTTAATTCTGAAATACAATTTTTAATTGTAGAACATAAAATATAAGCAGTGGTAACATATACAAGGATTACTAATTCTATACATGAAAGTTTTAAAAGTAAACGTATTTTTTTTGTTCTAAGGGAGAATGAAATTTTCCAAAGACACCAAGAATTCTCCCTTTGTAGTGTCAGATTCTTACTGACTAAACTCACCTCCCTCTTCAGCCAATATAATGGGATGAAACTCCTGCTACCGTAGAATATTGGTTAGGGAGTAGGGATAAAAAATGATACGACAAGGATGAGGAAATTGGGATTGGGACTGTAAGTGAATAATGAATGTGTATATTATTATTACTATTTTGCTAACAGTGACTATAGCCATCAACATTTACAATCTGGAATGCAATTATTATTGGTATTGGCATTAGTTAGTAATATTATATTATTATTTACTACAGAGTAAGAGTCATCAGTAGATAACAACGTGCAGCAGTATATAACACCTTCCTGATGCATGATATAATCAAAGATAGTTCCACTGTAGCAGATATTATTATTTTAAATTTGACTTTGAATAACAAAATATTACATAACTTCATTTTATAACTCTATAAAAACAAAACGTTAGTTACCGGTTAGGTCTTTTTACTAATTTTTAATGGTTGTGGTTTAAACGTGACATAAAATATATTTTTGAAATAGGTTAAAAAAGTTTTTGAAATAGGTTATATATTATTTATGAAAATTTCAATTTCTTTTGTTCTTTTATCAAAAACAGCTTTCTGTTTTGGATAAGATGGTATGAAGTTCAATGATCTATGATAAACTATATAACTTAATATATACTTACAATAATGTACATACATTGGAGAAATTTTACCAATCATATAATTGAACCATTTTATAGTAGTGTCGCATTGCAGGAGGAACACCTGTACTAAAATTGTTCTATTTTTTTTTTTTTATGGGAATACATATTAGCATTTTATAGACAGTCTCTATATAGAAAACAATGAATATTTACGGTTTACATAATAATATTTTTACCAAAATTAAATTATATATTCTTAGAGTGAACTAACTAAAATATATAAAAAAAAAACCTTATATAATAATTTTTTTTTAAAGAAAAAGTATAATAAAACCGCCATTATAAAAATAGTCATCATAACAGGTATTTTTGAAAGTGTACATTTATAAATTATAAGAGTATAATAGAAAAAAAGAAATGGAAGGAAAGAGAAAGAATAAAAAAAAAAGCGCTTATGTTGGCGGACACGTAGACAAAACATAGTCTGCAAAAAAAAAAAACAACAATAATAAAAAATAGCACGTAAAATCACTACAGTAGATACGTGAAACAGAACGCTATTTAATTTTGTAAAAAGATGACATTTATTCTAAATTTAGACATTTTTTATTGTTTTTTTTTTTTTATTTCCTGAATGGTTTTTTAAATAAAAAAAAAATAAAAATCTCATATTCCTGAATGGTTTTTTAAATAACAAAAAAAAATAAAAATAATATCTCATATTTTAAATCATTTTGTAGGATTTTTTTTTTCATCTGACATTTTTCTATTTTCTAGGACTTCCGTTTTAATCTTAGATATTTTATGTTAGATTTCTGTCTGGTTGCAAATTTAATATTAATATTTAATATTGTGAAATTTTTTCCTGAATTTAAAACAAATTCTTCAAGATTTTAGTCAATTTTTTCATATGTTTGTAATTTAAAAAGTGTTTTACGGGTGTATTTTTTTTTTCTTTTCATTTTTCAGTTTTACTTTATTGATTTTTCCTAAAAAATGTTTTTCATATTTAGTTTTAAAATTGCCAACGAATCGATAATGTAAATTAGATTTGATAATTTTTTATTGGAAATCTTTAATAGAGAGAAATGGGGCACAATATTATGCTAAAAAGGACTATGAGTGTTAAATATGTAAAACCGAATAGTAAAGAGAAATGAAAATTTAATGTCTGCTGTAAAGTGAGTGATATATTGTCAAGAACAGTTTGAGTTTAGAAATTTCATTTCACTAAAATAACCATATCACTAATAGTTTATTCAGTTTATCAAATGGGACACAACATTATTATAATTAATTTTTTAAAATATGCAACTTTGCAATATTATTATTTTATTACAAATAACAGAGTAAAATTCTAAGATATTTTTACCTCTGATTTTCTTTAAAATTTGCAAAAAATATTCTATAACGTTTCACAAAGTTTTATAAAGAGTTCCAAAGAGTTGAATTAAGATACAGTTTGAAAAAAATTGACATATACCGCCACAACTATGGTTTACTAAATTAACAAAAACTGACAATAAAATTAAGAACATCTCATTCGGTGTAAATCAAGCATTAGATACAAATGTATATATGGATAAAAAAAATGTATAAAACAATATTAGTTATAATTTCCAGTTATTTAATAAACAACTGCTAAAGTAATTTTGTATTTTTCAAGCTTTTTTTTTATTTTTTTTTTAAGTTTTATTATATAGGCCTTCAAACACATTTTAGGTTTTCTCAGGCCATATTTTCATACTTATATTATAGTTACAGTTTTATGTTTTGTAATAAAATTAAAAATTAATTCAAAGTTGGAAAAGTTCAACTACAATTGAGAAAATAAAAATAAAAAGAAACTTATATTCTATTCTTAAAGTACTAAAGCCAAAAATGTAATTATCTTATTAACTATACAAAATTCTATAGTTTAATATGTTATACAGTACTTTACTAATTTTAGTAATTTTATTAAATAAAATGTATGTGTAGATACATTACCTATTACAGTTTTATAAATTTTTTTTGCTATCTAAAAAATAAAAACCATAATCCAAATATTTTGATTATTTTAAATATCCTTGAAAAGTTCAATTTCTTTTAAAAAATTAATAATTTTCTGCAAAATTGTAATTTCACTTGAAGCTTTTATAGATAAATTTGATATACCAAATTTTCTTCTAAAATTATTTAATTTGTTGTATGATTCAAAGATGCGTTTAATATTTAAATTGAATTCGTTCGCAAATGCATTGAGATTAGTTTATTTTCTCAAAAATATATGTATGTGTTATTCTTGTATATGACCCATTTTAATTCGTGGAAGAACTACTGATTCTTTTCTACTAAAATAATTTATCGCTGATCAATATTATACATTATTTTTGATCCATTATAATTTACTTTTTTGGTTGGAATTTCTACCCATTTTGTATTACATTTTTCTAAAATTTTAAAATTTTTTTGCTTGTTTTATATCTTTATAAAAAAATTTAAAACTTGAATCTAAATGTTCTTTTGTAGAATTTTTTGCAAGTGTATCAATTTCTTCATTACTTATAATTTTCATGTGACTTTGAGAAGTCTCTTATTTTTAGAATAATTGGGTGGTTAGGATACATTTGTTAAAACTTTATCATCGAACTCAGTGAGTCAGTATAAATTAAAAAATAGTCTTCATCAGTATTAATAATACGGTTAAATGGCTTTATCTAAAGCATACAGCTCTGCTGTAAAAATATTTGTGTATTTTGTAAGATGAAAACTTTTATGGACATTATTGACTCGAATGCATAAAAATAAGCTTGAACTCAAATCCCACTTTTGCATACAAAATTTACGGTAGAACTCACATTTTTGGTTGGAAAAGTGATGTTTGAGTTCAAGCTCAGTTTTATGCATACAACCAATTGTCTTTAAAAGCACACCTTGTTTCGTTATTTATTATAGAATTTTCAAGCTTTTTAAATTTAAAATTTATTTTAAATAACTGCATAATCTTTAGGATTTTAGGTGTGAAATTTAGTTGTCATAAAAAACGGCTCAACGTTAATTTGTAACAGAAAAAGGTGTATGGAAAATATTTCATAAAATAATATAACAATATAAATAAGATATAAAAAAATTATCTAAAATTAAAAAAAAACAAAAAACAACTAAGTATAATTCTATTTATAGGTTGCGAAATTAAAAGTAATATTTTCTTAATAATTTTACTGTTAAAATATATAGGTTGTAATAAAATACGGTACATTTAACAATACTAAAATAAACATAATCCAATTTCGGATTCTATAATAAAAAAAAAAAACAAGGCAGTATCTAAAATAAAAGGTTTTTAATGACGTACATTTCCAAGACAATAAAAAGCAAAATTTTGTAAGAATTGTGCTTAGAATTTTTTATGTAAGACAATAATTCTAAAAAAAAAAAGAATAGATATTTTCATCAAGTTCAAGGAACCCATATATAATTAATAAAACGGTTAAAGAGTGTAAGAATATAAAATTTGAGCTGTAATTTTTATGTCTCATTTACGACAAAGTTCCGGAGATATCCAATGTATAAAGGTCCCTAAAAAAGCGATTTTTCTATTTTTGACCTCTAATAGGTTTTAAACAGGGAAAAATTGCATTTCCTCTTGTGAAAATTGCAACCCTCTAACTAAATGTATTTTGAAGATAGGGAAGATTAAAAATTTTTTAAAATTATGATCTTACATAACTGTAAATTAAAATACCAAAATGCGCAAAAATTATATAATTTTCATTTATAAAGCATACATAAATGTATGCGACATTTCCTGTCCTGTTGTGATATAAACAGTTGAAATTTGATGACTTTTGATGCGGATGATTTTTCTAACTTTGACGGTCTGTAACTCCGTATTGGATGAATCTACTTACTATTCCGTAAAATTATTTTTGTTTTTATGAGACTTATGTTTCCGTTAAAATTTCATTGTATCACATTAGACGGTGAAGAAGTTGTTTAAGCAAACGGTCGGACAGACAAACAAACGGACAGAACAAAACTATAATAAGTAAATTTTTCAAAAATTATTTTTACAAAATCTACTAAAAAACATTGTCCTATATTTTAATTATAAAAAATATTTTCATTTTCAATCGTAAATAAAGTGTTTGATGCTCTCTAATTATTTTTAATTTATTTTTATGTATTTCAAATGCAAATAAATTAAGCGCCACAATTTATGCAAAACAACGTATTATTTAAATTTATCTAAAAAAAAAAAAAAAATATATATATATATACATATAATGAAATAAAATAAAATTAAATTAAGTTAAAAATTTAATTTAAAATTTTGCTTTCAAATATGAAAAGAATAAATACATATTTATTTATTTATTTTTTTTTTTTACGTGATTGAATTGCAAATTTCATTTTTATTTGCATTGTATTTTAATTTAACTGATATTCTAAATCATGGTTTACCTTTAAAAAATTAACAATCCATTAAAAATTAAATATTGGAAAAAAAAAAAAAAATTGCGTAGATATATAATACAAGTATGTTAACAAAATTTTTCCAATGCACGGATTATGCTTTGTTTTGTTTTTTTTTTTTTTTTTATGTTCATTGCAATATTCATGAATAAATTCGACTATTAAAACGATTCATATGCAGTTTTTATAGACTTTTTTCATAGATTTAGTCTATTTTTTATTTTTGTTTTCGTTTTTTTTTTTTTTTTGTTACTGATTTGATTTTAAATTTCATCGTCAGATTTATACATGGATGGTAAGTAATAAAAAATGTGGATAAGTTATTGTTTAACTGCATTACCAACGTCATTTTAACCATCATTTCTATATAGATAAAATAAAGATTAGATTTTGTTTTTTCTTCTTTTGTTTTCTTTTTTGTGGTGTTCAGGAAATTTCCGTTTTTTATGACTGATAAAAAATAAACTGATAAAAATTGGTATATATAAAAAAAAAAAGAAATATAAATATTTTTATTGTGTAAAAAAAAAAAATAATAACAAATTAAAGCATTTATCAGAAATTGCTGTTTTTATGTATAATTTAAAAAAAAAAATAAAAGTTTTTGTTTAATTTGTTCATAATAACGGTAAAACTTTGGATGTTATTTGAGATTGGTTTAAATTAGTCTAAACAAAATTTTTTTTATTTTTGTAAATTTCGTAATTGAAGAAACAAAACATTTAAATGTGGAAGGTATTAAATATATTCAAAGAATTTAAGATCTTACTAATATTGTGAATACCACAATGGTTACAAGGGGCCTCGATGGCCTAGTGGATAAGAGCGTATAAAATACGCTGTAAACACCGTGGCAGTGTGGGTTCGAATCCCATACACGTCGTAAGAGTTATTCTCCCTTACGATATTTACAGCCACGCTTGAACAGGAAAGGCTGGGTAATTTCCTGTCCACATTTATGTGGCAGATAAATGCAGTAAAAAAAAAATAATAATGGTTACAGTGCAGATTTATCATGCGAGGTTAAGATTTAAATCGCAGTTAATCCCCTGTTTAAATTAGATAGTAACTAGTATGCTAGTTTATAATAGTATTTTTAGCACTATTATAGTATTTGTAAAAGAATAGTTAAGCTGGTGGCTTTTTTACTATCTTACCTACACTATAATCGTCACTATTATGATTTTCTCTAATTTTTTTTATAATAAAAATAGTGTTTTAATAAAATTTCGCAAATGATCAATAAGTTTTTCTTTGTACAGGCAAGCTAAAAGAAATGGCTACATTATCATTACTTGAATTTCTGTTCTTCATTGTTCCATCTTCATTATTATCTTAGCTACTAGTATAATTTACTATGTTGTTTATTTTGAAAATAGTAAGATGACAATTAATATATGAACATTTTTTCACTTACACATTCAAATTTTGGTCAACTAGTTTGAAAGTTACTATCCAATGTATACTTCGGGTATAAAGTGAAAACTTTTTTTGTTGCCTGATTTTTAAGATTTATATAACATAATTGTTATGGGCTGAAATTAATTGCAAACGATAATTAATACTTTACAGATCAATAATAGACAAAACGAAAAATCTTAACAAACAATTTTAATTTATACCCTATAACTCATAGATATCCAAATATTCTATTGGAAATAAAAGAAATAAATAATTTTCTTATAAGGTATTTACATAATATAATAGAGCTTCAATATAAATTTCTAACAAAATAAAAATAAATATAATTGTATCGATTGCAATTGAAGCTATTTTTCATGAGATAAGCTTAAATGGTGTTTTATTAATTGCAAATTTATTGCAATCATTTCCAATAATATAGGAATATATGTGTAATAATATATATGTATATAACACTATGTATTATCAATCATTTCCGCATTTTTTCGGTAATAGGGTAAACGCTAAACAAATGACCTCAGCTTAAACCTTAAAAAATTAAGAAACAAAAAAAACAACAGTAATTTAAAAAAAATATGACAAATATAAAAGAATTTTAATTCATGTTTAAATATCACAGAATAAATTTTAAAAATATAATATTTGTATTTATGACGATTTCAAGTACATCTGTACATATTGCTTTTTATTTGTGAATTTCATGTGAAATTAGTATATAGTTAGAATTGTTCTTTGGTGGATTTAAAATAAATAATATAAATTTTTATTGCGGTCATTAGATTAATTAAGCGTCAGAATAGTTTTGTTAGTACTTAGAAAATGTAAAAAAATATTTTCATTTGCACTTACTTTATTAAAATCCATATGTGATGCTTTTTATTTAAAACATATAAATATGATCTGATTATTTAATGGATTTAAATTTTAACTAAGTATAATATGTGTTTTATATTTAAAACTGTTTAAAGTAAATAGAAAATTTTTATTTTTATTTGTATAAAAGTAAAATAGAAAAACAAAATTTTTTAAATCTAATTTAAAAAAGATAACATAATAATTTTTTAATCATAAATTATGATGATAATACATATATAATGTTAATTATAATGATGTTTTTAATTGCACTTTTTATCTATTAAAAAGCTTTAATGAAGTACTAACAATGAAAGTTCATGAAATGTTCAAAAAATGTGTAGTTAGGTGGAAGTAGTAGAATGAGTCTTGAAATACATTTTGTTTTGTAGTTATCACTAGAATAGATAAAAATGTTCTCTAAAAAATCAGTTTTAAGCCTTTAAAGTATGCTCTATAAATATCATATAAAATATATAAAAAACGAATTATTATTTAAAAATCTTCACATTAAAAGCAAAATTAAAAGGACAATAGAGTCATCATGTATTGTAATTATGTAATATTAAATTTTTTTAAACTTAATCATAAAATTAAAAAATTTAAACAATATAAAAGGTTAAACTATATAAAGTAGGATAAAAATACACTAATTCATAAAAAGATTCTTTCGACTGGATGTAACTGTTACGATTTTAGTTTAGTTTGATCCGTAGTTTAGCTATAAAAGTATATAGTCTAATAAAAGTATATTGTAGCGTTTCAAAAGTTAAAGACTTGGTAAATTTTTCACTATAAATAAAGACTTTAAAAATTTTTAATTTTGCAATGAGGTGATCAAAATTTGGGTTCTGACATCTCAATACTCCACTAAATCCACTCGCGTACTCGCATATTCGGTTATTAAGTCCATGAACAAACGTAAATAATATGGATAATTTTTGGCACACAATGTTTGTACTGTCCCTACACAGATTTGGTCATATGTATAGTGCAGTGTCTGTTACAAAGCGCAAAATTAAATCTTTCTTAAAGCTTTTACCCAAAATAGCTATTGAATCGTTAAAAAGATCAGCAATTGTTTTGTTATTTGATTTATCAAGTAATAGGTAGACTTTTTAACGAACATTTTTCTTTTCTTTAATTAGGCTCTTTTAAACGAAAATAACTAAAATATGCTTTTATAAGTGTTATATACGAAATATACTCTGATCAGTGAAATATATAAAATATGTTCTGGCAAGTGAAATGTATAAAAATATGACTTAACAAATTTAGCTTAAAATGCATACATAATCTGACTAAAATGTACGATCCAAGATATTTTTTAAATTAAGCTTCACTCTTGTTCTAAATATAGGAAAACTATAATTCATACGATCACACTGTTTCACACATTCCACACGACACATTTCACGATCCACATTCATACAATTCATACTTCATACGATTTTGATCAATCCGAACAGTTTTTCATTTTTAATAATTGTCCAAGAATAAAAATTATAATAAATAAGTTACGTAATCCAAAACCAAATCAATGGTTCGAAAATATTAAAATCAAACTTAGTTGAAAGATCCCAAAAATAAAATTCGAAAAAATAATAATACTATATATATATATATTATAACATATTCGAATATCTAATTTTAAGGATTTAATTATATTTTATTGCAGATTTACGTTTTTGACAGATTCTTCGAAATAAGTTTTTTTTTTTTTTTTTACGTTTCATTTCAAAACTTTTTTTTTTCTAATATTGGGTGGTAATTCATTATCATAAAATTATCATTTCAATTCCAATTAATAAAATAAAAGAAAAAAACTTAATTTAAAATAAATATTGTTAAAGAACTGTTTAGTAAAATAAAAAAAAAAAAAAAGATTCCAATTTAATTATTTAATTTATTTATGTTAACGCTATTATTTATGACAGTCCAAATTCATTATTTAAAGCTTAATTAATGTAAAAGGTGAATTTGATGATAGATTCAAAGATTAAAAAAAAAAAAAAAAATAACTAAACAAAAAAATAAACTTAAATAAATAAAAATAAAACCAAAAAATTTAAATTATGGATATTTTATGTAAAATACTTTAAATTCATTTATTCTGGTCTAAATTTTTATTTTAGACCAGAAAAATAAATATAAAAATTATTAAAATTTATTTTGACTGCACAACTTTTCTTTTGTTTATTAAAGGTGTTAATTATGAATTATTAAATCTGTATAGATTTTATTTCTGTATTAGGAGTTGATATTTAAATAAGTTGATTTTAAAAATTTTTGGAATGTTAAAAAAAGAAGTTTTTTTTTTTTTTTTTTGCAGTACTTGTTATCAAATATAGAGTTAAAATGAATTTAAATTGTAAAACCAGAATTAAAACTAGTTGAAGAAAATTATTTAAAACATTAATACATATTTAAGACAAAAAAAAAAAAACTTGATATTAAAACGTTTAACAGACATACACGCATTTAACACAGTACATTTAACCAGCTACAAGTAATAAAATATAAAAATTCAAAAAAAGAAGAAGCGGAATAGATCAACAAAACTGAGTTAATGAACAGTTATAATATGTTAATAAATCAATGAATCTCTAGGTAGACATTATAAGTGATAATGATGATAATTATTTTTTGTAATACCACTACATGAATGTATACTTTTAATACTTATTAACATTTACTTGAAAAATGATATGCTCGTTACTTAAAATAAAATAAAGTAAAAATATATACATATATCTAAAATTCTTTACGCTTAAGTTGGCTGTACAAGAATGTGATAGCAAGTTCATACAAAAAATGTTCAACATTTTTAAAAGTATAATGGATAAAATATTGAAGTTGGAGGTATGAGTCAACTTGCATTTGCTCAAATTCCCATTTAATCCAATTCCTACAATTTAAGTTAACATTTTTTCCTCCTTTTCTTTTTTTATTCTTTATCATATTTCTCAGCCTATGTTTTGCAGCTTTTGCTGGAGCGGGTCACAATCCTGCACGCCAAAATCAACCTGCGACAAAATCTTGCTTTTTTTTTTTTTATCTTGCATTACAAAATCTATTTTTCTAAAAATCTTGCATTACAAAATTTTTCACGGACGGAAATCTTGCAAAATATTTTTAAAGAAATAGATTGTGGCTTTGTTTAGTTAAGGAGCATTTTAGAGTTGAATTCAAAAGCAGGTTTGCCGCTTTTTGCAGAATATTTATATATAAGAATAAGTGACATTCTGAAATGAACATGCAAGATTTTGTCCTAGTAAATTTTGGAAAAAATATTTTGTTTTAAAAGATTTTCGAAAGCAAGGTTTTGTATGCAAGATTTTGTCGCACTAGATTTTAAAGTAAAACATAATGTAGCAAACCCAGTTTTTGCAGTTAAAGTGATGATTCCATTATACTTGCTATGTGGGGAAGAGGTTTTAGTGGATAAAAATCGTATTCTACCGGGGGGATTTAGCTTTTCTGGCTGTCTTTTGAAGATTTACATCTGCCGCAAGAATAAAAAATCAAACTAAAAATATTGTATAATTCCTACGTTAGAGTAGGTTTAATTTAGAATATTAGTTAGTGTAAGTTGGCAAACGAAAGGTATGGGGGAAATATTGTATGCGGTGTGGGTGAACAAAATTAAATACAACAATAAATAAATAATTATCTTTATCTATAATTAAATTTTCTAAAATATTATTCATTATATTGAAATTATAGAATTCTTTAAACTATATCTACTGTTATTCAAATAACGGTAAAGATTTATTAACTATTTTAGTTTTAATACCATAAATGTCATTAAACAAGTCAAGAATCAATTTAAAACTTTTAAAATATCATTTTTAAAAAATCATAAAAAAAAAACAAAATAATATTAAATAATATAAATTTTATTTTAATAATTTATGATAATAATAATTAAGATTATATTAGAAAAAAGAAAAACAAAAACAAAAAAAAAAATAGACACAAATTATCGCGGTTATGTTACGATAAAAATAATTTTAGGTAATCAAAATATTTAAATAATATATTCAAAAAAAAAAAAAAGATAAAAAGAAAAGAAGAGGAAAAACAAAAAATAAAATATAAAATATGCTTTGTGTTCTTTTTTGTTTTTTTTTTGTTTTGGATGTTTTTCGAACCGTAAAAATGTGCGATAAAAGAACGTTTGTACTTTGCGTTTATCTTTTTTTTGTTGTTTTAGTTTTTTGTTTGCTCTAAAATATGTGGGAATGCGTGGGGTCAATTCTACCGTTAAATAATTTGTGGTATTATTTCTTTTTTTTTTGTTTTTTTTTTTTTTTTTGTTTATTGAAATTTAATACTATTAGTGTTTGTTATAACTGTTTTAGTCGCAGTACAACAGTAAATATACTCTCCTAAAATATTATATTCGGTCTATTATTGAATATAATTTTTGGGTTTTGTTACTAGAGCGGAAAAATGTAAATTTATGTAATATGTTATGGTTTTCTTTAAAACTTATGAATACATAATTGGTTCAAATGAATAAACAAAATGGTTTAAAATTTGATTGATGAAAAAGTTTTATATTTTTGATAAAAATTGATTAATTGGCAAATTTAAGATAAAAATATGTTTTAATTAAAATAATAATAAAAATAAATGTTTTTGTTTTATTTTAATTTTTAAAGTTGTGTTTTGAGAGAAAAGTTACATGGTTGAAAAGGATGAAAATATTGGGTGAAAATATTGATACACGTAAATAGCAGAAATATTAGAATTGATAATAAATTTGTCAATGTATAATGAGAGAAAAAAATGTAGATAATGTAATGGGAAGATCTTATGCTGCCCATAAACTTCGGACCGGGTTGTTCAACAGGTCCGCTGACTTAAGAAGTTGTATCGTGTATGGACAAGTTGTACAATTATTTTGAAGGTTGGAAAGTTGGTTGGATGAATATCAAAAAATTTTGATTTTTGTGGGTGGAATCTTTGGTTTGTAGTTAGAGTTCTATTGTGTATGGGCAAGTTGTGCAACTTAAATGTCATTTTTTTATTTTTTTTATTTAATTATCTTCCATTTTTTGACAACTGAAGTACGTCCAGATTTTTTGATTTGAGAAAATAATAAAATTATAAAATACATAATTACAATGGTTGGATAAGTGTGTGATATGGACCGCAAACACGTCCGTGTACCAAGTTGTACAACAAGGTCAGACGTGTATGACCAGCATTAGAATTTGAACTAAATAAAATTTTTTATTTTGTAATGGAAACCGTTCTGTTATGCTTTATTTTCAACACATTTTTTTTTCTATTTATAGAAAACAGAAAACAAAAAAGTTGACTAGTACCGAAACATTGTAAATCTTAAGGCACGAAAGCAAAATTCACATATAAATATTAGAAAGCAAATCGTTATATGCATGTAATTGAAAAAGGTTTATGTCAATTAGTAAGGCTATAAAACGAAGAAAAGTTATTAGAGGAATACGGTTTGGGTACGAAATCTGTAATTTCAAAATTCATACTTTTCAAAATCCATAGTTTCAATATCCGTACTTTTCAAAATCCATAATTTCAAAATCCATACTTTTCATAATCCATAATTTCAAAATCCGTAAAAAAAATCCACAATAAAAAATCCTCGTGGATTTTTTTTCAGATTTTTGGCTGTCTATTATTTGGAATTTTCAAAACTATAAATAAAAATTTCAAAAAAAATTGCTTCTTTCTCAATGTCTCTGGAATTTTGATATCATCTAGTTTTTCGGCTTCTTTTTGTTGCAATCTTTTTCTTTTTCTACTAATTTTTGCATTTTATACAGTTTTTGATGGTAAATATTGCCGGCAGAGTTTATTACACAAAATAATAGAATATGAAATAATTTTTGATGGTATTTTTTCCGAGGCTTGGGCTTGATCTGTCACATATAAATTGCTTTCGCAAATTTTTGAAGAAGCGATGCCATAGGATCATGATTATGTGCACTTGGACGACATATTTGAACAGTTCCTTCAACTATATCAATATGCGGTAACACGTCCAGAGCATTTATGAACTTTTCTCCTTTAACACTCCTAATTTATAGTATTTTTATTTGTTTTTGATAATAAATACCCATAACAATTAATATAAATATTTTTTCCCTTATTTGATTGTAAAATGGTTATATTATCCATATTTATAAATTAATGGTAAAATGGTAAAACAATAGTAAAATTTAAAAAAAAAACAAAAGTGCTTATCTACTTTAAACTTCCAAGGAGAATAAAAATTATATAAGATTGTCGACACTTCAGAAATAATTTTTATTATTACTGAATAGATATGGGAAATTTCAAAAAACTGCTATTAAAATTATTTGAACGTTAAAAAAAACTATGTTTTGTCAACTTATTTAATATCAACAGCAGAGTATCTTTCTTTTTGTCGATCCTATCTATCCTAGGAAATAAAAAATACAATTAGATAAAAAAAAAAAATTTTTTTTTTTGTGGTTGCTTTTAAAAAAAAAAGGTTTACTAAAAATTGTATTAAATTTATTTATTTATTTTTTTCTTTTAAATAAGTTTTTTTTATTTTTTGTTTTTTGAATTAAATTTAGTTATAATTTAAAGATTTAAATATTTATTATTGATAAAATTAAATTTTAAATAAATTTTTTTTTTTAAATTGATATTAAATTATAGGAAAATGATTTTTTAATATTTAATAAGATTAAAAAGTTAATTAAAAAATGTAAATTTAATAACATTTGTCTGCCTTTTAAAATAAAATTTTAAAAATTTACAAAAATTAATTTAAAACATTAAATTTAACATCAAATTTTTGCTATTGTATTAATTGTGGATTAATTTTATTTTCGTGTAAAAAATCAATAAGTTTAATGTAATTTTTTTTTTAAATAAAGTTAGGGATGACTTGATTTCAGTTTTATTTAAATATTTAATTTTTTAGTTAATTTTATTTTTATTAAAATTGCTTTAAATTTTCATTCTATGTTTAATTAAAAAAAACACTTGAAAAGTTTCGAAAAATTTAATACCCATTCTAAACAGTTGAATTGAGAGATGGAATACTTTTTGAAACTTAAATTGTAGAAATTCAGTCAAAACAAATAACAATGAAGGCAGAATCCAATACAAAACAATTTATAGGCGCATATTTTTCAAAACACAATAAAAAAAAACAGTTTTGAATACTGTGACTTGCATCAAAATTTGTAAATTTTCTCTGAATTTGATATTGAAGATAAAATGATGGAAAATTAAGAGAAACTTTCTTCAATTTTAAAGAAACACTGTATAATTAAAAAAAAACTATTAATTATAATGCTACTCAAATTTATTCGTTTTATTTTCAAAATTTTTTTACAGAAGTTACAGATATCTAAAAGGAAAATTTAGATTTTTGATCCCTAATAGCTCATAAGAAGGAGGCGATAAAAACAAATTTTCTGAGGTAATTTATACAAAATCTAAAAGATACTTTATTATTACTCTTATAATTTCAATGTTCAAAGTAAAAGCATACCGGAGTTATGAAAGAAGAAGAGTTTTGAGAAAGTTGTTTTCAGAGAACGGTAAATGTAAATACTAAATTGTAAAAGATTATATAATTTTGATATTAATTTATAAATCTAATATAATATCCTGTCCGTTAATGTCCGAACTTTTCGTTTAAAAAAATGTTACACATAGCTTGAGATGTACACAAATTTTGAGGACCTGCAACTGCGTAATGAGTGCGATGCTATTTAAAAATGTTGTTCTATAACGCTAATTTTTTAAAAAGAGATCTCTCAGCCTGAAATGGAACGGCGGCTGTGTAATTTTCTTGTTACATTTATGTGGCACGGAAGCGCGCTAAAAAAAAAAAAATTCATTTGGGTGAAATTGTGTGAAATTATATTTTTTTAAAGATTTAATAGAATTTATATTTTCTCTAATTTCATCATTTTATAAACAAATAAATCAATTGAAAAACAATAATAGTAATAATAATAGAATCAATATACAATTAATTGCTATAATTCAATTTAATGAAAGATTAAGTTATTAATTCACACAATGAGTACTTAAATTGTTACGGCAAATAAGTGAACGTAAAAGAAATCGTAAATTTTAATTTTAATCTATAAATAATCGTTTAATTATATTTAAATGAATTATTTGATTATTCGATGCCCAGAAATAATACCTCAAGAAATTAGGCCGAAAATTAAATTTATATCCATTTTAATGGGGTATTGAAATTGCGTTTTTTTTTAATTTGGTTTTTTTTTACCGCTTTGAAAAGAGAGAAAAAGTGAAACTGGCATTATTTTCATTTTCCAAATACTGTGTTTTTTGTTTTTTTTTACCTTTTTTTCATTTTGTATATTTTCAGAACATTGTTGTTTGTTTCACTTATTTCAGAAAGTTTCTTTGATGTTTTTCGGAAGATATTAAAAGTTCATATCTGACTAAGAGATCGCTATAAATTTTGATATATAGGGATGTATTTTTTTTTTCCAGAAAGATTAAGTAAAACAAATTATAGTAAAAATAAAACACATTATGGTAAACTTTCTCGATAAGGAAAGTATTCACAAAACATTAAAATAGTTTAAAAGTATAATTATGAATGTCTCGTTAAAATATGTATATAAGAAAAATAATTAGATACAATTTTATGATTGGTTACAAAATTAGAATATTACGCTTTTTATATATATATATATGGGTATACCTTTATGGAAGATTCTAAATTGGGATGAATTTTATAGTTGGTTACAAAATCTTGACTTTATTCATATATTTTCCAATTACGGCATTATTTCAGTTTAAAAACGGTAATCAGGGAGAATTTTAAAAATTCGTGATATCGGCTTTATCTCCCGTGTCGTCAAAAACCAAATTTATAACCAAATTGGTCTTATTTATTGAGGTGTCATTTCACGGCACCAACAATTCTTTTATTTATTATTTTATCTATAAATAATTAACTGACATTTCTTTTTAAATTGAGACAGAAATTTAATGAAATAATATGGCAATAAGATAGATTCTATTAAAAATTTTCTAAAAGTATTAAGTCAAATAAAGTAAAATATACTCAATACCAACCAGTTAAACCCTAGTTCTAAATAAAATTTATTTTGTTTGAATGCCCACATAAATATACCAATACATAATTGTATATTACTACCATAAGTACCAGCATGCCTAAATATATTATTATAGATTTTTTAGTTCGTTATTTCTAAGATATTTTCTATTATATAAATTATGATAAGTTTTTTTTATTATTGTACGATTCATGGAATTTATAATTAATAGTTTATATCTAAATTTCATAATTAATTCTTAAAATCATTTTTAAAGATAAATAACGTTAAACTGGTTAAGATTTTCTTATAAAAATAAAATTTATATTCCTTTATTCCTACTTATATTTATTAATGTACATATATGTACGAATTATTGTAATATACTTAAATATACTGATGATAATAATATATTTTTATCCAATTACATAAAATGATTCACCAATAACAGCTACTGGAACTAAATTTTATAAATAATAGACATTGGATTAATATCTTTGTTTCTTTTTTTTTTTTTTTTGTACAATAAAAGTCAGAAAACTTGAAAGAATTATGTAAATCTTAAACGTACTACATATAGTACTATAATACAACAGATCAGAAGAATAATTGTTGCCAGGATTTTAGGTGTACTTTCATCTAAAATCAATCTTCGATATTTCGAAATTAATATTTTAATTGTTGGTATATTATTAAAAACTTATTATGTATATTCGAACAAATAGTTTAAAACTGCATTTTATGATCTACAGGTACATAGTTTGCTTATCAAGTCAATGGAGTGTTGCTGATTCAGCCAATGGTGTCTTGAATTCGAAAGATCTCGGGTTCAAACTCTGACTTATGAGCCAGTCATAGATTAATAAAAAATAATATATATATTTTATTATACTATATATATATACTTTGCATAATATAATTAAAATAAAAAAATAAGTATTGAATATATAATTAATATCGAAATATGTATATGATAAAATAAAAAAAATAAATAATTTTTGTATAAGATAATAGATGGCGCACAAATAAAAGTATTTATTTACGTACACAACGACTTTATGAAACTGTAATAACTGTGACGACTTTGATTCTGAAGAAACTGAAGCTTAGACAAATATGATTAATAATAAATGATTAGGTTGATTCCCTATGCTACTTATAGGAGTAGAAGAGGAGAAAAAAAAACATTGTATGTTTAGGAACATTAAATAATAATATGAAACAAAGAACTTTTCTGTATGCATAAATAAATAATTACATCAATCGTCTTTTCATCCTTTATCTCAGAAAATAGTTATTGCACAATGTGTTATATTTATATCAAATAATGCATAATTATAGTTGTTTTATCGACCACTTAACAATTACTAATGCTAATGAAAGTGAATAGTAATAAACCAAGAGAGTTTATAAGGGTAAGGTTAATTGCCGAGATATACACCTAGAATTGTATGATGCAAAGAACTCCTTTTAATAATAATCTGTAAAATGAGATTGATTAATTTTTTTTTTTATATATATATACATTCAAAGTCTATATACGATACCTAAGTTTTTTTATTCCCATAATCTGTTTATTTTAAGAGTTTTTTTTGGTGTTCAATGTTCATTTTTCATTTTCTTTCTTCTTTTAAATAGAAGATTAGCAAAACTATGTTATGTTTATACTAAATGGCAAAATATCTTAAGTTTACTAAAGTTTTTCTACTCTCATTTTGATTCATGCTATTAAAATATCTTCTATTTCATTTAAATTTCCCATTTCAAATTTCTTAAATTCATTTATGATAAAACTATGATCCTATGATAATAATTATTGCGAAAACTAACAAAGATTTATTACCTTATATATTGTATTTAAATCAGAAAATTTTCGTTTATCTCTAAATATATCTCAAGTATAATGTACCATCATGCTGGTAGCCTTAATATTAGTTTTAACCTTTATGATTATTCAATGGATAATTACAGAGTTTTGTAATGGTGAAGATCGAATTTAATTTAAGAAATTATTATTATATACCATATATCTAAACATAGAAGCCCATATATAAATGTATAATATTAAATTGAAATTTTCTTGAACTGGTTTATGATGACTACTAACTGAGATACGTTTTAATGAAATTTATTTCTATTTTTGTTTTTTTTGTACTTTTACAATAGATTCATCTTGTCATGTAGTAAACTTCAAAACATAAAGTGAAAAAAAATTTCCATGAAGGAAAAATGTAAACATTTGTAACGTAGCCCCAGGAAATCCTTAAATATATATATATTTTTTTTTGTTTTTTGAGAACGGGCAAAAAAAAAAAACAGTGAAAGGTTCCAGTAAAATACGATTTTCAATTTTGAATCAAATATAATGGAATTGTACCTACAGAAAAAATGTTGTTTTTTTTTTAATAATTCAATTTTTTTTTTTTTTTTGTTTTTCCAAAAATTTTGAATCCTGCTGTGTGTAATTTTTATTAAAAATTGTATAGGGACATAAGAAAGTGTTTCGTGTTTTTAAGTTTTCAATTCAATTTCAATCAAAAAATTTTTTTTATTAAAAAAAAAACAAAAAGAGTAATTATCATGGGGGTTTTCTTTGTAGTATAATTTAATTGGATAGAAAAAAAATTTTGAAGAAAAAAAGAATTAGAAGAATTATTAAAGGGTAAACATTTCAGGTCGCTAGAGGGATTTAACGTAAATTTAACATTGAATTTAAAATGTATTAATTAGAAGTTTTATAATTATATTAATTGTTAGACTTATTATTATAAATCTATTATATACAATTTAATTATATAAGTAATTATTTATGTATATGATAATATAAAATTTTTTTTTTTTGAGATTTTGATGTAATAAATTTGATTTGAGTTTTGTTATTTTAAAAGAATATTATATTGTATGTATAGGTGAGAAATAGTGAAAATTAAAGTTAAAATTAAATTATAAAGAGTAAAATTTTGGTAATTTTTGAATTAAATAAAAACACATGCTGTAGGAATACTTAAAAATTTGTATGTTAATGTTTTATGGCAAAGTTTATGAAAGTAAAAAAAAAAAATGAAAAATGTTTTAAAGAAAATACAAAAAAAAACGAGGAAGAATACAGTTGCCTTTGTCAACTCTTAGATACCGTACGAACCGTTAGTATGTTCACAGCCTGTCACTCTGCTTACAATATTATTTTTTTAATATTTTAGTACTTTAAAATAATTTGGGTGAATTTTATAATTTCTAGAACTATGGGTTGTACATATATTCAAACTATATGTTTATACATTCTTCAAAAGCAGATTTTAACCTTCTACATAACGATTATCAATCCAAAACTTTTTCAAATATTCTATAGTACCATTTAATACTTCGCGGTAAATGTATATTAAATTTACTTAGTACAAAATAGTAAATATAATTTTAAATATTATATTATATTATATTTAAATATTCCATTGACAGAATAATTTCTTATAAGTACAATAAAATACATATATGTATGTAAATACGGCGCTATATAATATACATCTATACTCTTATCATTCATTCATCAGTGACATATATGATATGTAAATAAACATGATATTATATAAGTATGTATATATATCAATACCATATAAATAAAAATTCTACAAGCAACCGTTATGTTGTTTATTTATTTACATTGTTTTGTACTACGCATTATATCCTCAACAATTTCAAATTATCGAGTAAAACAAAATGGAAAAAATTCGTTAAAGAAATTTGTTAGAATATTTGAAAAAATCAAGTAACACTTTCGTCAATTATAAAGTAACCATACATTATTAAAAAAAGTTGTTAACAGAAATAAGAGTATAATGTTGAAGCTTTAATTTTTGTGTATTACTTCAAAAAAAATTTAACATGTGTTCAAGTTACAGGTGTTTAAAAATAGGAAATTTTCACTTTTTGACCCCTTACAGCTTCTAAATGGGGGGTGATACAAAAAAAATTTCTGAAATGACTCATACAAAATTTCAAGTTTCCAACTTACACCGTTTAGATAGAACGGTTAAAGGATTTTGCAAAATTTTAGTTTCGCATAACGGTAAATTAAGACACCGTATGCCACAACTATATATTTATTGTATATATGCTAACAAAAGCAGTAATCGTTTGCCGTTTTCAAAATGAAAATATACCTTATACAACTTGTGCTATAACAATATAAATATAGAGCTTTTTTGAACCTTTGGGAAGCTGTAGCTCCGTAACGGGTGGGGCTACAAAAAAAAGTTATTAAAAATAAAATTAATATTTTTGTGAGATCTATCAGCGGTTAAAATTTCATAGCTCTATTTCAAAAAAAATGTGGGGATCTAAAAGTTAGGTGTTCGAGAGCTACCCTAAGTTTTGGCCCAAACTCAACAAAAAAAAATAGGGAACCTACAAATTACTCCTAGAATATTTTGTGTAAATTTCAAGATTCTAGCTTTCTTAGTTTTTGAGTTAGCGTGCTGACGGACGGACGGACGGACATGGTTCAAAAGTCTTAGAATTTTTTTCTGATCCGATCCATACCTTTGAAGGTATATCTAGCTCGCTTATTTCGAGGTGTTACAAACGGAGGAGTAATTTTATTATACCCGATCCTATCGTACGGGTATAAAAAGTGCAATTACTGGGTGAGTGTAAAAACGGTTGAGGATATAATGCGTAGTACAAAAAAATGTAAATAAATAAACAACATAACGGTTGCTTGAAGAATTTTTATTTATATGATATTGTTATACATACATACTTATATAATATCATGTTTATTTATATATCGTATATGTCACTAGTGAATGAATGATAAGAGTTATAGATGTATATTATATAGCGCCGTATTTACATACATATATGTATTTTATTGTACTTATAAGAAACTAGTGAATGAATGATAAGAGTATATATGTATATTATATAGCGCCGTATTTACATACATATATGTATTTTATTGTACTTATAAGAAATTATTCTGTCAATGGAATATTTAAATATAATATAATATAATATTTAAAATTATATTTATTATTTTGTACTAAGTAAATTTAATATACATTTACCGCTTAGTATTAAATGGTACTATAGAATATTTGAAAAAGTTTTGGATTGATAATCGTTATGTGGAAGGTTAGAATCTGCTTTTGAAGAATGTACATATAAAGATATGGTTTGAATATATGTACAACCCATAGTTCTAGAAATTATAAAATTCACCCAAATTATTTTAAAATACTAAAATATTAAAAAAATAATATTGTAAGAAGAGTGACAGGCTGTGAACATACTAACGGTTCGTACGGGTATCTAAGAGTTGACAAAGGCAACTGTATTCTTCCTCGTTTAATATCAGTGTTGATGAGACATAGTCAATGCTGTAATTTTTGGTAGAGGCAAATAATGGTAGTTTTTTGTTGTTTCATATTTATAAAGTCACCTAATTACTTTAAGCTATTTCAATTTAAACAAAAATATTACTAAATAATTAATTAATTATTTGTCCTTTTTTCAAAATAATATTAAATATTAAACTTTTCATTCCATTAATTTGATTTCCAATGCAATTTGAATGGATGGAATTTCATTTCTCAGCAATAGTGTTTTTTAGCCTTTCTACTGACTCGAATTGTCGATAATCTTTGTATACTCTACGATCTAAAATTCTCCATAGATTTTCAATAAGATCTGGAGAGCACGCGGGCCACTCTATCACCTTAATCACCATTTACAGATGAAAACCAGTACTTAGTTTCTCGAATAATGTGAATAGAGCATTATCTTACTGAAAACAGCATCCAACTACAGAGTTGTGTTGTAAAAACGACCCTAAATTCAATTAAAGAACATCAGTGTAATCTTTGTTCTTCATTTTTGTCGAAACAAATTGAAGTCTTAAACATCCCGATACAGCCTACAAAATTTTGCGGTGTAGAATGCCGATTTTTATAGGTTGAAGACGAGAATAGCACAATTCAATTTCATAAAGTTTGTTAAGATTACAACTACAATCTTTCCGATTACATATATAAAGAGATACATTAGAAAATTAAATTTAGCGTATTTTGAAGACCTGGAGCTCAAAAATATCCTAAATTTAGTTTCAAATTAAGTTAAACTAAGATAAAGCATTTTTATTACTGTTTTTAGACACTTAAACCTAAATATTATATTTTCGGATTCTACGTGGTACAAAATGCAGAAATTTTCCAAAATCATGAAGTTGAGTTTATTCGATAACCCAAAACTTTTTGGTACATGTGATATATATGTTAAAACTCTTAAAAAGGGTATTAAATATTAAAGATAAAAACTTCCAAACAATTTATTTTAGTATAGTTTAAAAATTTGTTTTAAGCTTTTTATTCTTTTGATACACTCAATTAAATCTAAAATCATATTATAAGATATTTAACGATTTCAAAATTTATTTATTGTAAAAATAAATACAAACATCGAAATGCCAAATGACTATGACTAAAAAAACCTTATAAACTAATCACAATATAAATGTTCATGTTGTTAGGAAATTTAATTAAAATAAAAATGTATTCGAATAAATCTTATAGTATCATATTTAATAAAAAAAAAAATGATAATATTTTCGGAGTATTTTTAATAAATGATTTTTAATAATTCAATTTATTTATAAATTTAAGTAAACTGTACTCAAAAATTCTCTTTTATTTAAATTTATTATTAAATATTCCGATTAGAATACCACCACTTAAAGATATTATTACTCCCACAAATTTTTGTATTATCTATTAAAATCCTTAACCAATTTCAGTAATTCATTCAAATATTATTGAATATTTTGAAAAGGATAAGAATAGATATTTTATTTTAATATCACCATTAAGAATTGGTTTAGATTACAATTGAATATAATTTCTTCCCACATATTTAATATTTATATTCAAAAATATTTGTTGTATTTATCTACTTATGAAAATTTATAAAATTTATTTTAATATTTTCCCGATTTAGGATATATTTCAAAATTTTTTTTTAAATATTTGGCTTATTAGTTTTTTTCTGTTAGTTTGTCTGTTTACAAACTTTCTATACTCATTACAGACAGATCTGAGACCTTCAACGTTGGATAAACTTCTATTTTCAATAGTTTGTATTTTAAATTCTGATAAATCTCTTTTTTCAATGTAAAACGTCAAACGGCAGAAAACCTTTTACCTTTCTACAAATTTAAACTTATAAATCATAATAAAAGTTATATTATTTTTTTCGATTTGGTATTAAATTTACCGTTATATAAGATCTTAATTTTGGTTTCTTAGTACCTCTCGGAAGCTCGTATTCATAATCTTTAGAATAAAGAATGATCCTTGAAAATTATCATAACTTAATTTAGAAAAATGATTTATACCTTATTTAAGAACTATTAGGAGCCAAATATTGAAATCCGCGCTAGCCAAACTCTGGTTTTGACTAAATCGACTAAATAGGTTTGACTAAATGGAAGAGGAATTGAGGGAGGATGAAATAAAAGAGAGAAATTGGAAGGTAAATTAGATACGAATTTGAAAAGGTCCTTTTTGAATAAGTGCAAATTATAAAATGGAGTATTACCATTGCCAAACAGAAAGCAACACATTTAATGGGAGCATATTTCACATTTTAGCAGTTCTCACAACACATGAGGTTTTATAATACATTTTAAAGTATCTAGGCATTTTCTTTTAGAACATAGTGTAGCTATGGGCACTTTTTCCTCTCTTGTATTACGTTGGAATTGTTTGAAGAAAAGCCAAAGCATTAATGATTTTAATTCATTTGAGAAAGTGTCACTACTTACGAGATATTTATTAAAAAGCAATATAGCTCCGATATTTCTATGAGTGTTAAGAGAAGTAAAAGTTAAAAAACTGTAGCTTCGCCTCCGAAAGGCGATTTTGAACTTTGTCGAGTTAACTGAATGATGTTTGTGGTGGGCCAGTCTATAGGAGAATATTATAGGAGAAAAGACAGCTTTGCAACGAGAAAAAAACCCAAATATTTGGCAGCATTTTTAGCTACATGAAAAATATATTCATTCCACAACATTTTTTGATTTAGCTCTATGCCTTATCTTCTGGACATCTGTTCAAATTTGTCATATGTAAGGCATACGAATTAAACTTTCAATATTATATTTTTACATTTGTGATAACGGCTTTTCGGGTTAGGGTTTTTGGATATAGGGTTTCAGGGTTTCACTAATGAAAAAAGTGTCGTTTGATTTTTTATAATTTTTTATTACATCAAAAACTACAAATTTTCATGCAAAAATAATCACAATTCTGAAAATTTTTTTTTATTGTCTCTTTGTTTTTAGAAATCTTTGCCTTGGCTTAAAAAATTTTTCATTTAAAAAGAAAAAAAAAATCAAATTAAATTAACTTTATTATATCGAAGATTTTTTTTTTTTTTGTTTTAAAAATGCGATCAATTTAATCTACATAAAATGTAATAAGGTCCTTGAATTTTATTAAGTCTTCATATATATATATAAAATAAATATGGGAAATGAAGATTTTCTTTTTTTTAAATTCATATAAAATTCATGAGAATTTTCCCAAAAATACAAAAAAAAAAAATAAAAAAAGATGCTTGTTTTCCAAATAAATGAACTGAAAATAAGATATTAATATACAAATTTGAAATTAGATTGACATTGTTTTAAATATTGTATCAAAATTACCTTTACGGCAAATTCATTCTTTTAACAAAAATTCAATATTACCTATAATATTAATTTCTTTTAATATTAAAAAAATGTTCCCTCTTTTTTTATTATATGAATTTTCATCAAAATCAAATTAAAAAGATTTAAAATAACAAAAACAAAAAATAAAAAAATAAATCATCTAAGAATCTTTTGTATCAATATTTTTTGAAATCGCGAAATATTAAAAAAAAAATAATCTCAATTTCCCCCATCGATCGATGTAAAAGAATTTTGTGAATTAAATTTTCGCTTCACTTCTTAAAAATATGTATATTTATAATTAGTCAGATTAATCTACGAGAATTATTTAAAAAGTTATTATTTAAAAAATCTATAAGATACTATAATGGATGATGAAATAAATTTGAAGTATCAATGTGAAAATCAATGAAAATATGTATTATGATGTTGTATATAAGTTGAAAAACCTTCAAAAAAAAAAACTTAAGGTTTTGAAATTGAATTTATATTCTTTTAAGACTTTGTCGATGAAATATAATTTCTTGATGAACCCGTATATTAAGATTAAATTAGATAAATTAACTGAATAATTCAATAAAAATGATACCAAAAATTATGGTAAAAAAAAATTAAAAGTCAAGGGAAAGAACGATTATAAAAGTATAAGCGTACCTATGTATAATAATTTGTGTTGGGTAAAACAATTATTCAGATATTTTAAAATATTTCGATCTAAAAGAGAGTTAAGTAATTTTGATTAGACTTTATTTAGATCGATTCATAAAAACAAAAAATTAATTTTTGCGGTTCAAGTTCTAATATAACTCTAGCAATCAGTAACCCGAGGGTTACGAAAAAACAAAAGAATCTTTATAATACTTATTCACACACTCACATATCATGCTAGACTTGCAATAAGTATGGCCAAAATTGGGAATTATTGAGCAAGAACCACGAAGCTTTTCATTAGATACAAAAAGCTAAATAACAATGCTAAATGGATTATTGATTTCTTCGAGTCTCAGAACCCTTATAAATAAGACAATTTATTCTCGCGGTAAAATAGAATTAAAGGTTTTATAATTAGAGCTTCAATTTTGTAACAAATTTTTGTGATCCATATGACAAATTTAACATAATATGAATGATAGTGTCGAAACGAATTAATAGCGAAACTTATTAATATTTTGTTTCAGGAAATGGGTTTTGCAAATCTTCTAAATCGGTTTCGTAAATATGGCAAAATTTACGTGAAATTGGCAAAATTTACATTTTTTGTGGAATTGGCAAAATTTACATTTGATGTGGAAATTGACACAATGAATGTAGATACCTACTTATATAATCATTTTAGATATTTTTTGAATTTACTTCGTAAATAAAACAAAATTCTATATTTTCGGAATTCCTTGACAAAATTAACATCAATATTTTAATAAATATTATGTATCGATATATATACATATATATATATACTTTATAAACAGAATATTACTTTCTCTTAACTCATGTAAAAAACAAAAAAAAAAAATTTTACTGTCAATTCTAATTTAACATTTCGATGAACATTATTATATCATTTCCCATATTATTAAAGGGGGGGAAAAAAAAACAAAAACAAGAAAAGAAAAATGAAAGTTGAACCTTAAGTCTTTTTAAAGGTAATAACAAAAACAAATAAATATATAGGGAAAAAACAAGAAAAGATCAAAGCTTTTTTTTTTTTTTGGTTTTTATTTTTAATTTCAAGGATTCATAAAATTATGAATTTCTAGCAACAAACAAGGGAAAACATTCATTGTGCATAAAATTTAAAAGAACAACAAAAAAAAAAAAAAAAAAAAGATTTAGAAAAGATTTTTTCATCACATTTGTTTTTACTTTGCATACTGAATTTTTATCTAGATTAACTTTACGTTCAAAATGAAATAACGAATTAACAGTAAAGTTTATTAAAAAAAAAATAAAAAGAAGCGGGAATCAATATTAAAAGAATTTTTACATTACATAGTCTATATCTAAGAATAAATAGATTTTAATCTTAAAATACATACATATTTTTATTATAAAAGTATATGATAAAATGTGTTAGATTTATATTTGAAGTATTATTATTTATAGGGATGTGTTAATTGCAATTTTCTACTACATATATAGGTACAATAAAGTGCTATTAAAAGCTTTCAATATATGTGAAATATTTTTTATGTTGATGCTGTATTTAACAGTCTATTAGAATAATTTGTGCAGAGATTTATTAAATTTTGTTAAGGCATTCAAAGAAGACAAAACCTCAATAAGGCAAATAAGATAAATACGTCCAACATTTGAAAGTTAAACTGAATTTCAAACAAAATTTTTCAAAGACTCGTGCTTTCAATGGGATCCGAAACTTAATTCCAATAATATTTCCATATAGGGGTCTCGGTCGCCTAGTGGTTAAGAGCGTATAAAATAAACTGTAAACACCGAGGGAGAAATAAAGTTCGAATCACGCACATGTCGTAAGATTTATCCCACCTTACGTTATTCACAGTCACGCCTGAAAAGGAAAGGCTGTGTAATTTTCTGTTCACATTTATGTGGCAAAGAAATACAATAAAAAAAAAATATATTTCTATAACACACAATAAAAATTTGTTTGTCTTCTCCTTTTTGTGTTTTTTAATTTTTTTTTCTTTTCACACAATTAATGAAATTAGTATGGTGTGTAAATCCGTTCAGACAGTATGTCACATATGTAAAGAAAAATTATTTTCTAGAATAAATTTATCTACATAAAACTAGTAGCTATAAAAAGTATCCCGAATAATAAAATACAAATAAAAATATTTAACAAAAAGATTCACTTTATATGCAACTCAAAGGGACTCTTGTACTTCGAATAATAAGGAAATTTGTGTGACGACTGAATTGGACGCAACCAGTCGCATTTTTGGTCGAAGATAAAAATTATTTGTTGCTGACCTTACGATATTTCGGTTATTGTTTTTAAAAGGGTAACAGTCCAAAATGTAACGGTAAAAATATTGCAAACAAAAATGTCACGGCACAAAATGAAACGGATAAAATGTCGCGAGAAGCAATTTTAGAATTGGAATCAAAGGCAGGATTATATGTTTTTTACGGAATATTTGAGCGATTTAAAAGTTGAATTAAAAATCGGAGTATTCGGAAAATTATTGCTTCTTATCTTTTTATTTGCCACATTATGCTATATATATTATGCCACCTGGAATCATTCAAAATGATTTTTAAGGTAATAATTTTTGTGAATATAATACAAAATTTAGAATATAATTACCAGTGCAATTATATTTTTATATAACAAAATAAAAAATATAATATAATTTAATTATTTCTAGAAAATAAATATAAAAATACTCAAAGTCAATTTAAATGATATTAAAGAAATTTTACAACTTTTACTGGAAATTTTATTGTTAATGTACTTGAATACACAGAAAAAAAACCAAATTACTTTTATACACCTTTAAATGTCGTTTACTGTATGTGTTTAGAAACGTTAAATTTTATTTTATTTTTTATTTTTTTTTTTGAGCACATTTAACTTATCCCATCTCTAGATATTGAAATTAAATACTTTGATTAATTTCAAGGAAAAAATCTAAATAAATTATAACAAGGATACATACACGTATGTACTTGTATGTTAATACATATATAAAGTTGATTGACTTCTTAACTGTAAATTATACTTCAATTAGTAGTAGTATATATATATATACATATATATATATAATTTCTGAAAATCCATTAATAATTAATCTATTAATGAAGATATTTTTGTAGTATAAAAATATATATACTGTTTAAAATGTTAAAAAAGTTCACCTTTAAAGTTATAATGAAAAGTTTTTGATTGCAACAATTTGTTTTAATTATATGATATAAGAAAATTTCATAAATTTCAAATTAATTAATTTTTAAATAAGATGTATCTATGTATATTTAAAGAAAATTAATAAAGTTGTAGAAAAAATTTTTATTACTGTTGTGAAAAATAAGGAATTTAATTTTTTTTTTGTTTTTTCGTAATTTTTAATTGAACATAGAAATGCAGTTTAATTAAAAAAAAAATAATTACTTAATGATAAATTGATTAAAAAGTTAAAGTTTTTTCCTTATCAAATTTTTATAAAAAATAAATCAAATTTTAATTCATAATTAAATATCGCAGATTAATTTTTTAAGCAAATTGGTATAAAAATCAATCAAATAAGTAACATACATATATGTATAAAAATTAGTAATTGCAGCAAGACGTAGTGTTCAGATTTGTAAGTTAGTGTGATAGGTATATACATATATGTATATTTATATGTATATGTATAATTTAAAAAGAACTTCAAAAATATTGGTTTTTTTTTTTTAAATGATTGCCTCCGTTTTTTAAATTCATGCTTTTAAATCAGTTGTTGATGATGGTTGGAAAAAGTGAGACAGTTTTCTCTTATCTGTTAATAGTTTTAATATAATCAAAAAAAAAATTTGTTTTTTAAATTATAGAATATAATTGGTATAACAATTAAATAAGGTACCTATAACGTATAAATACTTAATTTTAGATCAAAATTTTAAGCTCTTTCTAGAGATTAGTGATGCATCAAGTTAATCAAGGAGAGAAGAAAATTATTCACGTTCATCTGATAAAAAGAGTATGAATAAGAATTTAATTTAAAATGAGTTAAGAATGCCGCGTAATATTTTAGTTTAAGATATATACCATAATATTTAATTAGAATTTGTTTTAAAGGAAATTATGTAGGGTTTTGTTTCTTTATAGATTGAAATTTCAATCAGCAAAATATCTGTCAATTTGAAATTTTTTTTTTTAAATTATACCTACCGTCAATGATTTTAAAAAAATTAATAATGGAAGCAATTATCACTAGGGTTTTTTTCTACATGTATGTATACAAATAATGTATACTAAAAACAAACATTTCTTAAAATTTCTCAAAAACCCGAAACTCAGAATTTTATTTTTGTTTATATCGCAAAAAAAAAAAAAAAACCATGTTAAAAGTTAAAAATTAAAAAAAAAAACTTAATCATTTTATCTTTTTTTTTTTTTGTTCAATATTTAAATTTTTGTTTTTTTTTTTTTTGGTTTTTTTTTATGTATTTAATTTTAAATAAAATAAAATTTTAATTAAAATGTTAACAAAAAAACTCTGACATACAATAAGAAAAAAAAAAGTAACGTGTTAAAATTTAAATAATAAAAAAAGAACATATCAAATCTCATTAGATATTATCACATCAATCACATTGTTGATGCCATATTATATTATATTAAAAGAAGTTTTCATTAAAAATATCAAAAAAAAAATGAAAATAAAAGAAATAGGGAAGCAGGCGACAAAGAAACAGTTTGTTGGTAATTATTTATTAACACATCAACCGGATCTGTATATACTAAATATCAACAAACAATCAAACAATGTACACTAAACAACAATAATGATTTCCTCTTTTTTTTTTTTATATACGTATGTGTTAATATTTCTCTTAAATTACCTACAGTACACTGTTTTTTTTTAAATGTTTCATGTACCATAATCTAATTTTTATTCATGTAATTCCATGTTAAATTCTAATAAATTCTCATTAATTTGAATATTTTTAAATATGTTATTTCTGTTTTATTTGTATATGATTTTATTATTACGAAAAAAAAAAAAAAAAATTGTAATCACGAATCAGTAATCAGTACAAGATTAGGTACTTTTTTTTTTTTTTTTTGTGCTCTATCTTCTGTACACAAATTATGATAATTTTTAAAGTTTTAAAACAAGAAAAAACAAAAAAACAAATTTAGGATTACAATATTTTGAATTTAAACTCAGAGATATTTTAAGGTTGAAAGAAAGAATTTTAACTGTAAGATTAGTTGACCGTTATCCATTAATTAAAGTCAATTAATAAAAGTTTTAAGTATCCATATAGAATTAAATGATGATAATGTTTTAAGATTTTGGAAAAGTTTTTAACATTGATATGAAATAAAGATGAAAGCTTAATAGAATGATACCATTATTATTTTAGAAGGCTCAGAATATTTTATTTAGTAAAAGCTTTGAAATAATATAAAATTTTGTAAAAATAAAAGATAAACTTTACACATTCTATTAGAGAATAAAATTTTTCCAAGTTTTATATTTTGTTTATTGGTAAGACGTGTTTATTTACGTTGATGCTGAAATCAGAATTATTAAAAAAACTTATTTCCTTTATTATCTTCAATATTTTCTGTTTGTTTTATTTCACTATTCTGTATATGTATATGTGTACAAAATATATTTTGTATTTTTATTTTCATTGTGTGAAATGATGCCTTAAGCATTATATTATGACATGTATGTCCATAAGCATTTTATTTTCTTACGGTGTAAAATTTTAAATATATACATAATGTTATAAAAATTTTACTTTATTGAAGAAAAATGTAAAAAATAAAAATTTAAAACATATTTTCCCATATTAAAAGTATAACCCAATAAACTGACATCATAAACAAATAGCGGGAACAGCAAAAGTACAAAAAAAAACAAATTCTTTTTTAATGTAATTTTATATGTACCTATAATATATCTAATCTTTAAAATTCCAGGGTCAGAAACCGTGAAAATTTTATTTTATCTTTTGTTTTTTTGTTTTTGTATTTTTAGATTTAAACATTAAATTACAAGATGACAATGAAT
Source organism: Poecilobothrus nobilitatus (assembly GCA_947095535.1). Lineage (NCBI taxonomy): Eukaryota > Metazoa > Arthropoda > Insecta > Diptera > Dolichopodidae > Poecilobothrus > Poecilobothrus nobilitatus. The sequence continues at coordinate 42,810,287 of OX352774.1, read as the reverse complement.
GTCAGACTTAATATCTATATACTCCGATTATTTTTTTTCCCAAAAAAAGTATACATATGTAGAAATTCTTCTGAATAATCTAACATTTTATTAAATTACAACACAACAAAAAATTATTTTTTTTTTTTTGGTTATTTGTTTATGATTGTTACTTTTTTTTTTAAAGTCCATTGTTAGCTTCATTATTGCTGATGTATCACAATAATCTTTGTCATTATTATTATCATTATGATTATAGGTTTTATTTTTCAATCACCAAATTAGTTTTCTTTTTTGGTTCCCCTACAAACAAAAAAAAAAAATTACCAGAAATATCTTATGTCAACATGACAGTATTAGAACCGTGACATAATATGTAATTAGAATTTTTACCGCTATCATAATAAAAGTAGTTTATTATCAAATTTATTCCAATGTATAAAATTAAATTAAACTTTAATGCTCTACTGAAGTTGTAGGTTATCTAGGTTAACTGTGCTGGTTGATTGTAATATTAGGAAATGTTTCTTTAAAAAACGTCATTGGTTTGTTGGCTTCTAGGAATCAGTTAAGTTAGGGGCTTAAAAAAAGAGTTCTATATTCTTTTTTTTTCAAAATATGACTTTTATTTTGAAAGAATGAAACATTGCTGATTGATTTCAATTACAAACCCAATTTTTCAATGTTTGGAAAATTATATTGGATTCAGAAAACTAATTCTATATCACAAGCCAGCTTTAAAAGCCTGAGAGTATTGAGTATTGTCATTAATAATGAAAATTATGCTATAAAATAAACTTTAGTAACAATAGCTTCTAGTTTTAAACTTGAGATTTTAATTCCTTATTTATAATTTATGTCATGCATATTATTTTATTTATGGTTTGTCGACTGGCACAAAAACTTCACCAAAATTAGTTTATATACTTTTACTTTTATAACACTATTAGTTTTTTTTTATGATAAAAAATGGAATACATATACTACACAGTCTTACAATATGTATATGTTATTATATATGTACATATGTATACATATAGAATGTATACAGTTGATTATATTACAATTGAATAGTTGTTAGTTTCGCTTGACATCAAGTGCGGTAACACGGTATAATTGATTGTATGTACCTACTAACAATTGAATATATGTTTTTTTTTGTAACCTGTTTATATTGGCATAACAATTTAATAGAAAAGATCAATAGGGGCAACAACCTAATAGCTATAACATATAAGTAGTAATATAAACATTATTATATTATGGTATGTTAAATTATTTTATGTGTGTTGAATTCTGGTGAATAGTATACAAGAAAAAAGCAATTGGGAGAAAAATGAAAAAAAATAAAAGAAGTGTGAAATGATTTAATTTGACAAAACAAAAATAAACTAAAATAAAAATGAAGTGTAAAGAAACCTTGACCATCAAAATTTTCCGCTTCGTTTTCATTTTTAATTTTATATCAAACTTAAATCGTTATTAAATTACAGCATTTTTAGTTTATTCCCCTGCAACATAAACCGACACTCACCCTCGCTGTTTACAACGTATTTTATACACTCTTACTCACTAGGCCACCAGGGACCCAACTTAAATCGTCTCTAATTTCTAAATTATTAAAATAATTTAAATCGTTCAATAATTTACTTTTATTGAAGAGATTCAAATTAGAGATTTAAATTTTAAAGTTGTCTTTATATCTTTTAAAACGATTGGGTATAATTTTAATTAAATATTAAAGTATGTACTTTAAAAGGCGGCTAAAGTTAAAATAATAGGTATATATATTATAAATAAAAGTTAATCGATATTTTGATGATATTTAGTAATTGTATTAAGTAATAGGATGTGATTTAAAAAAATCAATTTCTTGCCACCAAGTTTTATTGTTTAATACCCTATATAGAATCTATAGAATTAGATATATGGTGCCAGCAATTCGATTACTGACAATTTCAAAGATTTAAGCCAAAAGTACATAATAGTTCTTCAGATGACATTTGAAAAGATTTGAAGATTTGAATAAGAGAAGATTGGGAAAGAAGCGTGGACGCAGAATGATGAAGTATTTAATCAGACTAGAGAAACACATCTCAGCAGCTTGCCAAAGTATTTAAAAGTATAATGCTTGTTACAACAACAACAACTTCTCTCTTACAACTTTGTATGCCAAAATGTTGCTATATGTAGGAAATTTTGTAGCTCGAGCATTAATTCAATAAAAAATACATACTTACTTATATAAATTTAATACACTTATTTGATCTTATGACAATATTATACTTTTAAACCATAATATTTAAATAACCATAATAACCATAATAAAAATATAAAAGTTCATATTTTATTTTTTATGTTAACTGAAAAAAGCTTAAATAAATTCATGGAAAATGTAAAGAAAAAAAGAAAATACATACAATATTTACTTTCAAAAAAAAAAATCATAACCGTTAATAAAATATTGTTTTTATAAAATAACTGTTCACTCAAACATATATGTATAGTTTTAACGGTATCAAACATTTGATAGAGTATTAAAATAAATACAATAGGAATTATCATATGCTGGTTTTTAAATTTTCACACATTCTGATAAAATTTGAAGAATTTCGGTTTTATGTAAAACTGTATGAAATTTTTTTTTGGGATTTTGAATTTCTGCTTTAGGAATTTTAATTTTACTTTTATAAAGAATGTCCATCAAAATTTAAATTCACCTCATTGTCTCTGCTTTCTTCAGTTTTTTTTTTCTTTTATTATTCGCTTTGGAAATATAGGACTTCTACAAAATCTCTGTATCTGATTCTGCATTGGGCTAATATCTTGATTTCTGATTAAGTTTTCCGGGTTGCTACAATTTTTTTCTTAGCGACCTTCGCCATGTATTTTTTGGAATGCCCACCCTGCTTTTTCCTTGTGGGTTCCTATCTAGTGCCTTCTTGGATATCGCACAGTTTGCTTTTCTTAATATATCACCTTTCCACCCCCACTTTCTTTCTTTTACGGTCATGATAATGGGGTGTTACCCTCTAATACTCCATAATTCTGTGTTTGTGATTGTTCTCGGCCAGAAGACTATATACAGATTATTCTAAGACACTTATTTACATAGATCTGAATTTCGTTAATGTTATTTGTGTATACCATCCATATCATACCATCGCTACCGTACAGGAGTTGAATATTCTGATCTTTGTATTTTTGGTTAGGTGGGCTGTTTTCCAGACGTGATTAATCTGCCAAATGTCGTTCTTGCCTTTGTTAGTCTTTACTCCATATCAAGCTTAATACTACCATCTCCAGATATAGTACTGCCAAGGTAGATCAATTGTAGCTCTTCATCAGTAGTTGAATTGTAGCATTTCGTCAGTTTAAACTTTGATTATATGTATGGTTTTATGAAAATTAAAACATGGCAGAAATCTTTCGGAAAAAAATTGGAAAATATTACTTAATCCTTACAAAATCCTTAAAGTGATCATTCAATTAGAGATTACAGGATAAAAGTAAAGATAAATATTTTTGGAAGTATCCTAAACAAAGCCAAGATAAGGAAATTTCTAAAAAGAGTTATTTATTCTTAAAGGTAAAGCTTATTTTTTAGAGCTTTCCCATCGAAACAGAAAGTGGAATCTTTTTCTTAGGAGAATGACAAGAATATGACGTCATTAATTAGCAGTAACTATTAAATAAATGTAGAAGAAGACTTATGTTAAAACTATTATATTTACTTCAAATTTTTTTTTATGGAATTTAAAATGAAAATGTGAAAACAATGAATGAAAAATTAATGGAAAATTCTTTCTTTTTATGTTAGAGGTTTACCAGATTCTATATAAATACTTACCAACCAATTAACAAAAAAAAATTATTTTTTCATTGAAATTTATTTTTTTTAAATATTTTTCCCCTTTTGCTTTTGTATTTTCCTCGTTTTACATTTAACTCGCATTCTATGTATTTTTCGCGATTATTTAATTTTATTATTTGCATAAGTTTTTGATAAAGTAGTAATAGATCCGGTTTGTTCTTTGGTATAATTTTGGAAAAATAAAAAGTAAATTATCTTTTTACTTTTTAATAAACAAAAAAAAAAAAAAATATCAAAAAGAGAATTTTTTTTTTTTTTAATAAAGTAAGAACGTAAATACTAGTTATAACGGATGAAAAATAATAACTTTCATTATAACTACACTCATACATTAAAATTGAAAAATAATATTTATTTATGTAAAAGTTATTAAAAAGAAAATTAAATATTCATTTTTATATAAAAATTTTACTTTTTTTTTTTTTTTTTTATAGAGAACGAAAAATGGAATAATATTTAAATTTTATGGTAATTTTTTTTTTTTTGCAGAAAAATTTTTCTTTTTCAAAAAATATTTGAATTTATTTAAAGAACGATTATATTTTGGTAAATTCAATAAATCGCTTAAAATTTCTTTATATTTAATTTGTAAGTTTAGTTTTATTATAAATATTTCAATTGTAAATGTTCACAATAAATATTATCAAAAGAAATTAACACAAAGGAGAGCTTGTAATTTTATAGAAAAGTATAAATCTTTACGGGTATGGGTAGTAAAGGGGTAGTAAAACAAATTTTTAGTCTTTAGTAAATTTTTTGTTACATTTTTTAAAATGTTAATATATTCGTTACACCTAATTTCATCGTATTTAATTTGCCGCCCTTTTGATCGAAATTTCTTGTATTCAAATTGGGTTCAGGTCATATATCCTATATTAGAAATTTAAATCGTAACAGTTTATATTGTAATAATTAATAGTCTGGTCATAATATAAAATAAAAATAAATTACAGTTACAGCCAAATTTATTTTTCTGATCTCCTGTTTATTCCCTTAGGAAACCTGGGTTTTCTCTAATAATCCTCTCTAATTTTCTATAACCCATATCATGTTAGACTTGTGATATACGTATCATCAAAATTTCTTATTGAATTGGAGTTCGACACATGGAGCTTTTAATTTTCTTTGGCTACAAAAAGTAAAATAACTTTGTTAAAAGGCTTATTATGGCAAAATAAAACTAAAATGTTCTTAAGTCGAGTTTTAATTTGGTGACAAATTTTGAAGATACGTATCACAATTCTAACATTATACGGGTACATATATCTTGGGTTAGTCTTTTAACTTATACCTATACCTAAAATTTTCTACTTTTAACTATATCACTTTGAACGCTTATTAACTGTTGTAATGCTTAAGAGTTAAAATCTTAAGTATTAGAACAGTCTTAAGGATTATTTGATGAAAATAATGATTGTAGAAATTGAAATGTAGTGAATAAAAAATAAGCGACTTAGTAAATTGAAAGAAACGGGAAGAAGAAAAAATGTGCCCACATCTAAATTCACTATTGTTATATATTTACTATAGTTATAACATCAAAATTTCCATTTATGCCGCTTAATCCCGCTTAATCTTTTTTTAAAATAATGAATTAAAACTAAAAATATTAAAGTTTTGTGTCTTTCTTCTTGTCTATTATAAATCAAATGAAATATTTACTTGCCGGATTAGATATTCTTAACAAAAAATAATGAAAATTTTATACTACTTTTTTTTTTTTAAATTTCCATATAATTTTAATTTTCCAACAAATTCTAAAAATAAAACAAAAGATAGATATATTACATTTTAATTTTAACGAACTCTGAAAGATAATTGAAATTTAAATTTAGTAAAGAATTTTTCAATGAAAATTCATTTGGTTAACTGCGCGAAATCAAATAATACATAAAATATAATTTTTATTCTGCAGTTGTTAGGTATACAAACTTAAAGTTATTAAAACTGAAGGTTAACAAAAAATTAAATACTCTTAATAATAAAAATTTTCTGTAAAATTTCACAGTTATACTTCAAAATTAAACTTAAAAATAATTTAATTAATTATAAAATAAATGTGAAATTTTCATTAAAATATTTTTTAATAACATTTTATTTGCATAGATTAAAACGAGGAAGAATACAGTTGCCTTTGTCAACTCTTAGATACCCGTACGAACCGTTAGTATGTTCACAGCCTGTCACTCTGCTCACAATATTATTTTTTTAATATTTTAGTATTTTAAAATAATTTGGGTGAATTTTATAATTTCTAGAACTATGGGTTCTACATATATTCAAACTATATGTTTATATGTACATTCTTAAAAAGCAGATTCTAACCTTTCACATAACGATTATCAATCCAAAACTTTTTCAAATATTCTATAGTACCATTTCATACTAAGCGGTAAATGTACATATATTAAATTTACTTAGTACAAAACAGTAAATATAATTTTAAATATTATATTATATTATATTTAAATATTCCATTGACAGAATAATTTCTTATAAGTACAATAAAATACATATAATATGTTTGTAAATACGGCGCTATGTAATATACATATATACTCTTATCATTCATTCACTAGTGACATATACGATATGTAAATAAACATGATATTATATAAGTATGTATATATATTAATATCATATAAATAAAAATTCTTCAAGCAACCGTTATGTTGTTTATTTATTTGCATTTTTATGTACTACGCATTATATCCTCAACAATTTCAAATTATCGAGTAAAACAAAATGCAAAAAATTCGTTTTAAAGAAATTTGTTAGAAAATTTGAAAAAATCAAGTAACACTTTCGTCAATTATAAAGTAACCCTACATTATTAAAAAAAGTTGTTAACAGAAATAAGAATATAATGTTGAAGCTTTAATTTTTATGTATTACTTTAAAAAAATTTTAACAGGTGTTCAAGTTACAGGTGTTTAAAAATAGGAAATTTTCAGTTTTTGACCCCTTACAGCTCCTAAACGGGGGGTGATACAAAAAAAATTTCTGAAATGACTCATACTTATTTTTAAAGATCTAACTTCTGTCAAAATTGCAAGTTTCCAACTTAAACCGTTTAGAAGATAGAAGGGTTGAAGGATTTTGCAAAATTTGAGTTTCACATAACGGTAAATTAAGACACCGTATGCCACAAATATATATTTATTGTATATATACTTTTAAAGCTAATAAAAGTAGTAATCGTTTGGCGTTTTCAAAATGAAGATATACCTTATACAACTTGTGCTATAACAATTTAAATATAGAGCTTTTTTGAACCTTTGGGGAGCTGTAGCTTCGTAACGGGTGGGGCTACAAAAAAAAGTTATTAAAAATAAAATTAATATTTTTGTGAGATCTATCAGTGGTTAAAATTTCATAGCTCTATTGCAAAAAAAATGTCGGGATCTAAAAGTTAGGTGTTCGAGAGCTACCCTAAGGCTTGGTCCAAACTCAACCAAAAAAAATAGGGAACCTACAAATTACTCCCAGAATATTTTGTGTAAATTTCAAGATTCTAGCTTTCTTAGTTTTTGAGTTAGCGTGCTGACGGACGGACGGACGGACGGACATGGCTCAAAAGTCTTAGAATTTTTTTCTGATCCGATCCATACCTTTGAAGGTATATCTAGCTCGCTTATTTCGAGGTGTTACAAACGGAGGAGTAATTTTATTATACCCGATCCTATCGTACGGGTATAACGAGCAGCATTTTTTTTTTGTTTTTTAAATAAATATTATAAAAATTTGTTAGAATTGTAAATGGTATGGTATATAAATTTACAATATTAAATTTTAATTTATGTATTTGAAATTTCACGATTTCTTTGAATGCACTATATGGTAATGCTGTTTGTTAATCAAAGTGTTTACTTCAGGCATTTTATATCTTGTAAAATATGATCAAGTTTTATGGCAATAATTTCTATAAAATGCGGTTGGTGGAGGGTAACAGGTTCGATTATCTCTCATACAACTCTAAAATTTAGATAAATATATCTCGTAAGTTAATTAAAAAAAACATCTGAAATTTTGTAAAAGATTGTAAAAGATTGTTTTATGGAAACAGCATTTATTACGTTCATATGGGTTGACTGACTCTACTTTACTGCACTCTTCCTCATTTTCTTCTTGTTTTGCGAAGGTAGGTGGGAATCATCAAAAACCACTATAGAGAAGTAGAATGAGCCCGAGTCCTATATGAGTGTGTGTGGCTTTAATCCACTACCACTCATACCTTCCCACTAAATGACCTTCATTATTGGTCATATACTGCTTGGTCAAGGAAAGCTAAGTTTGGAAAAAAAAATTGATTTTAAATTGACATGTAATTTATAAGTTGTTTACGTTCATTTTGAATTTTTGAACGTTGTATATGTAATCCTTGCCAATTCTAGGAAACAGATGAGGTGGGAGATTCTTCTACATTAGCGATGTTTATACTACAAATCAATTTCCGTAAACCGAATTATATCATCTGATTTTAATTCGCGTTTGTTATAATAACTGTTGAGATTCATTTCATTTCATTAGTGCGCAACGGCCATTTTGCTCATTGTCTGTAGTACATACTTAATATATTGTTTCAAAAAAAATCCGTGAAAAAATGAAGAAATAAAATTAATTATATTTCCTTTAAGTTATTAGTCTTCCTTTTTTAAATTGTTGGTTAAACTTAAAATTTAAGTAAAATTCCGAATTTTATTTAATATTAACGCTTCCGATTTATATTAACGGTACATTATAATATATAAAGGTGGTAAATAAAAACATTTAAATCATAATTTATATCAGATGATTATCTAACGGGTTTAGTTAATTTTACTTTAAGTTGACATAGTAATGTTGGATTTCTGTTTCAGTTCATGTAACCAATCAAAATGAACTCCAATTTCATTCACGTCGAAAAAATAATCCACTATTACGACATTTACAGCCACACCTCGAAAATAAAGGTTGTGTAATCTACTTGTCACATTTTTGGGGTAGGGGAATAAATTAGAAAAAAAAAAATAACTTTAGTTTTAAAATTTTTTTATAAATACATTGTTTAATAATATGTATCTTATAATTGGCATTTTAACGTTTTCTTTTTCTAATTTATTTTTTTAAATAGGTCTTAAATCTATCATATATTACGTTTTCATTCAGATTTAAATTAGTATAATTTTATTTTTATTGCAAAATTATTAATAAAATTATATAAAATTTTAATAAAAAAGAGCATTCATTCATCCGTCATCACATTTCATATTTAAATCTTTTGAGCACGCGAATTTGTTTTTGTTCTCCATTTATAGAAAATATTATTTTAATGAAAAAAATAAATAAATAGCTATCTAACATTTAATACCTTAAATATTTATAACTTTTAAACCATGGCAATAATAATAATGATGAATTCTATTGTTATAGAAATAATTTTATTTTTTAATACTTTTTCGTTTTTAGCACATTTCCAAAAAAATTTTGAAAAAATGTGCTTATTAGTTTCACTCTGTCCGTCCGTCCGTCCGTCCGTCTGTTTACAAAACTTCTACACCGTTAAAGATAGAGAAAAAAAATTTTAACCATAGGTAGGTCTCATAAAAAAAATAATTTTGTGGAACAACTTTTTCATGTAGCCCCCCCCATTACGGAGCTACAGCCCCTCAAACTTTGAAAAAGCCCTATTTTTAAATGCATATATCTTATGTTCTGCTTAAGATTTTTTCAATCTGAAAACGTCATTCGACAGGTATTTTTTTAACTTTGTAAATTAATATCAAAATTATACAATTTTTTTAAATTTAGTATTTAAATTTACCGTTATGTGAAAACCAAATTTTGCATGAGTTTTCTACTTTCATAACTCCGGCACGCTTCTAGATAGAAGCTTGAAATTTTGAGGCAAGAAAGAATTTTTAGTATTAGTATAAGTTTGCTCAGAAAATTTTTTCGGACCACCCCCTGTTTATGAGCTATTAAGGCTTAAAAATTGAAAATTTGCTATTTTTAAACACCTGTAACTTAGGAACCTGTACATATTTTACTTCTGCAAGATATAAAAATTAAAGCTACAATAATATATTTTTACGTGTGTTAAAGGTTTATTTTAATTGTAAAGGGTTCCAAAGTTGCAGCTCTTCAAAATTGCGAAAAAGCACCATTTTTAGATGTATATATCTCGGGCTCTGCGGAATAATTTTGCAATCTAAAACCGCCAGAAGATCGAAATTTTTATTGTATATATAAAACAATATCAAAATTATGCAATATTTTGTAATTTACTATTTAAATTTACCGTTATGTGAAAACCACATTTTGCATGAAATTTCTTTTTTCATAACTCCGGCACCCCTTTAGATAGGAACCTGAAATTTTGAGACAAGAAAGAACTTTTAGAATTAGTATAAGTTTCCTCAGAAAATTTTTTGGTAGCACCCCCTCTTTAAGAGTTATTACGCCTCAAAAATTGAAAATTTGGTATTTTTAGACACCTGTAACTTAGGCACCTGTACAAATTTTTCTTCGGCAAGACATGAAAATTAAAGGTTCAATAATATACTTTTATGTGTGTTAACGGCTTTTCTTAATTGTAAAAGATTCCGGACTTACAGCCCCTCAAAATTTCAAAAATGTCCTATTTTCATTTTTTTTCTTATTATATGAAATTTTCACATTTTTGTGCAAGTCACATTTCTAAACAGTTTGTATTGAGTTTTGGAAATGTGCGCTTTTAAAAACCGTTGGTTTACATTCTACCTTGTTTAGTTATTGTGATATCAATGTTGTGATGCTAATGGAAATCATTTGTCATATTTGTACTTTTTGTTGAATTTGACTTTTTTGAATATTATTTAATTTAATAATAACTTCTGGTAATCGTACGTAAAATATAATAAATAAAGGGACTTCACGTAAAAGTGCATCGAAGGGAAATAAAATCGAGAAATGCTACATTACGTGAATGGCCCAATGCAAAATATTAACTTCAAAGTAAACAAGGTAGAATGTAAACCAACGGTTTTTAAAAGTGCACATTTCCAAAACTCAATACAAACTGTTTAGAAGTGTGACTTACACAAAAATTTGAAAATTTCATGTAATAAGAAAAAAAGTAAAAATATATTATTAAACCTTTAATTTTCATGTCTTGCCGAAGAAAAATTTTTACAGGTGTCTAAGTTACAGATGTCTAAAAATAGCAAATTTTCAATTTTTGAGGCGTAATAACTCTTAAAGAGGGGGTGCTACCAAAAAATTTTCTGAGGAAACTTATACTAATTCTAAAAGTTCTTTCTTGTCTCAAAATTTCAAGCCTCTATCTAAAGTGCCGGAGTTATGAAAAAAGAAATTTCATGCAAAATGTGGTTTTCACATAACGGTAAATTTAAATAGTAAATAACAAAATATTACATAATTTTAATATTTTTTTATATAGATAATGAAATTCCGGTCTTCTCGCGGTTTTAGATTGCAAAACTATTACGCAGAGCCTGAGATATATACATCTTAAAATGGGGCTTTTTCGCAATTTTGAAGAGCTGCAACTTTGGAACCCTTTACAACTAAAATAAACCTTTAACACACGTAAAAATATAGTACTGCAGCTTTAATTTTTATATCTTGCAAAAGTAAAATGTGTACAGGTTCCTAAGTTACAGGTGTTTAAAAATAGCAAATTTTCAATTTTTAAGCCCTAATAGCTCATAAACAGGGGGTGGTCCAAAAAAATTTTCTGAGCAAACTTATACTAATTCTAAAAGTTCTTTCTTGCCTCAAAATTGCAAGCCTCTATCTAAAAGCGTGCCGGAGTTATGAAAGTAGAAAACTCATGCAAAATTTGGTTTTCACATAACGGTAAATTTAAATACTATATTTAAAAAAATTGTATAATTTTGATATTAATTTACAAAGTTAAAAAAAAACCTGTCGAATGACGTTTTCAGATTGAAAAAATCTTAAGCAGAACATAAGATATATGCATTTAAAAATAGGGCTTTTTCAAAGTTTGAGGGGCTGTAGCTCCGTAATGGATGGAGCTACATGAAAAAGTTGTTCCACAAAATTATTTTTTTTATGAGACCTACCCATGGAAAATTTTTTTTTTCTATCTTTAACGGTGTAGAAGTTTTGTAAACAGACGGACGGACAGACGGACGGACAGATGGCCGGATGGACAGAGTGAAACTAATAAGCACATTTTTTCAAATTTTTTTTGGAAATGTGCTAAAAATTACAGATGATAGAAATAATGACTGATATCTTTTAAAAAACGTTAATTCGTAATTTTAAAAATATGCAAGACTAAATATGTAAAAGCAGATATTAAAAATATGCAATAGGGTTGAGGTCAGAAATATATTAGCCTAGCATAAAATGTGATGCTTATTTTTTTAATCAACAACAATTTTTGTAAAAAATTTCCACCGATCTTAGGATTCTAAGATAGAAGACCAGTTTACATTACGTGAAAACTTTTAATATCTATGTATAAAAAATTATTAGAATTGGTTTCAAATTTTGTTACAAAATCAGTGAGTTAATATTTAATTTAGCAGGGCCATTTATTTAGTATTTTATTTTTAATTTTATGAAAATTTATACAAGTGTTGGTATAAAAAAAAGAGCTGCTTTTTCTAAAAATAATATTTTTTCATTCAAAATTTTTTTTTTTTTCAAAATTCTATCTATAAAATTATAGAAAAATAAGGTAGAATGTAAACTAACGGTTTTGAAGTCGCCCATTTTCAAAAAGATAATAAAAACAGTTTAGAAAATCTGTGACTTGCACTAAAATTTATAAATTTTCTTAGAATGTAAGAACTTTTTAAATGTAAAAAATAATTGTGAAAAATCAAAAGAGACGTTTTTTTCAATTTTAAGACCTGTTCTAACATATATAATATATTATGTTGAAGCTTTAATTTTTGCTTTAGTTTGAAAAAAATTGTACAGGTATTTAAGTTACCTAAGTTTACAAACATTTTGTTGACTAAACAATTTCCCGAAAAATATTATGCCAATTCTGAAAGATACAAGGTTCTAAATAAAAACGTGCCGGAATTATGAAGGAAATTTTTTAAATTTTATTTTGACATAACAGTAAATTTAAATATTATATTACATAAATCTGTACATATAATTTTGATACACTTTTATTTTATAAATTTTTTTTTTTTTGCTAAACATATATATTCATTTAAAATTTAAAATTTGGCTATTCTATCTTAAACGATGTAGAGATTTTGTAAAGAGGCGAAAGAAATGAACAGATGGAAACATGCGTACAACTAGAGTGAAACTAATAAGCAAATTTTTCAATTTTTTTTGAATATGCTAAAAACGATATGCTATGCTAAAAAAGAAATTTTTAAATGGGCAACATACGAAAAGGAAAGGGTCAAACCCTTATTTTTATAAAATTAATTTTAATAAATTACTTTTTATTTTATATTTGTTTACTTGTATATGTTTTACATTCAATAAATTTTACAATAAATCTTTAAATTTTTGATATAAGATTTTAAAGTATATCTACTTATTTTTTTTTTTTGTTGAATTTGAAAAAAAAATTTTAAATATATGTACTTAAAAAATCGAAAATTTTTATATTTTAAAATTGCTTTTTAATTATTTTAAGGAAATTGAAAAACCAATGATACCTATATTCAATTTAAAACACATCATTTTCTTTTTATAAATTTTATGTTTCTTTTATTTATTTTTTTGCAATAACGTGATTTCAATTATTTTTTTTTAAATCTAATTTTACATTTGTATTTTAATCAATGTAAGTAAGTATTATTTTTATTATATTTTTATGTTTATAAATCTTTTGTTTTCCAAATTTTTCAAATTTATTTCAATTTTTTTTTAAATAATTTGAAAAAAAAAAAAACGTAATTAGACAATTGATTATGATCGTCTCTCTAATTGTTGGTTTATTTCATTCCAAATTGTGAAATTTTGAACATTTAGAACTTATATGAAATATATAAAAACAAGTAAATGTAACAGTAAGTCGATGCAACCGACTTATTAATACCCTACACCTGAATAATTCGAATTAAATTAAAAATCCATAAGTTTTTTGGCAGCTGCTTGAACTTCTTCCCTTTTCTGTCTTATTCAACTCGAATTTCAAGAACGTAAAAGAGGCATCCGCTTGGGATATGCTTGACACCCTTGTATAAAATTTTAAGTTTCTATCTTAATTATTTTCGAAGATTGGTAGTCCTTGGGAGGTTTGTGTCAGCTACCCGAATTGCCACTCCAATTCATCGAATCCATCTCAGGAACATAAAGAAAACTTGCCAGAACACCATTCTATTAAATTTAAAGGTTCTACTTTTGTTGGTTTTGGAGATATGCTCGTTGCTCTTGTGCTCGTCCGAAAGTTTCCAAAATACGAACCCATGGTTCAAATTCTTTCAAATATCAGTTTCCAATTTTACAGAAAAGGAAACATAACAGAACACCTTTGTACTAAAAATAAAAGTTCTATTTTTGTTGGTTGTGGAGATATACTCGTTTGCTCTGGGGCTCGTCCGGAAGCTTCCAAGATTTGAACCCATGGACCAAATCCTCACAAATTTCAGAAACATAAATCAAACATGAAGGAACACCATTCTGCCTAATTTAAAGGTTATATCTTTGTTGCATTTGGAGATAATATCATTTGCTCTGAGGCTCGTTCGGAAGCTTTCAAAATCCGAACCCAAGGACCAAATCCTCTCAAATTTCAGAGGCCTAAATCATACATGAAAGAACACCATTCTGCCAAAAGTAAAGGTTATATCTTTATTGGTTTTGGAGATAATCTCATTTGCTCTGGGGCTCGTTCGGAAGCTTCCAAAACCAAACCCATGAACCAAATCCTCTTAAATTTCAGAGACATAAATCAAACACGAAAGAACACCATTGTACCAAATTCAAAGGTTCTACCTTTGTTCGTATTGGAGATAATCTCATTTGCTCTGCGGCTCGTTCGGAAGCTTCCAAAATTCGAATCCACGTTTCAAATTCTTTCAAATTTAAACCCATGGCCAAATCCTCTCAAATTTCAGAGACCTAAATCAAACATGAAAAAACACCATTCGGCCAAATTTAAAGGTTATATATTTGTTGTTTTTGGAGATAGTCTCATTTGCTCTGGGGCTCGTTCGGAAGCTTCCAAAATCCAAACCCATGGACCACATCCTCTTAAATTTCAGAGACATAAATGGAACGGGAAGAAACATCATTGTACAAAATTTGAAGGTTCTATCTTTGTTGCTTTTGGAGATAATCTCGTTTGCTCCGGAATCATTCGGAAGCTTCCAGAATCCGAACCCATGGACGGATTTTGTCCAGATTCGAACTTAGCCTTTCTTTCGTAATTAGTAACCTACTATATAAATTTCATCAAGATAGCATCATTATTTTTTGAGTTATCGTGCGTACGGACGGACGGACGGACGGACATCGCTAAATCAACTCCGGCGGTGATCCTGATTCAGAATATATATACATGTCTATACCTAACTCGCTTCCTTTTGGTGGTTACAAACACCATACCAAAGTTAATATACCCTATACTTTAGGTGTAGGGTATAATAATATGGCTGTTCTCATTCTTTTATGTATAGGCAAGACTTTTTAATTTTAAATTATAATTTTATGAATACAATAAACAGATTCAAGTGTATGATTTAAAATTGTAATAAAAAGGAATATAAAGGTAGATGCCGCTACAATCAAATCCAAATTTGTGTTAGATACCGCAAGTGCTGTCAAAAAAATATTTAAATGTATTTGATTGCAGAAGATGCAATTAAATGTTGCTTCATACTATATGGATTTTAGATCCGATATGGCTGAGTAAAACACAGAAGTAAACAGTTGATTAGATAAATGTAAATTTTCCATATGGTTTTTATTTTCTGTGTTCACAATTAAAACCTATTTGAAAATGTTGACAGTTGTTTTAACTAAATTGTTTTAGTTTTATGTAATTTATTTTTGAAACTGTTTTTATTTTTCAAACTGTTTTATGTTATTCTTATAAGAATAAGAATAACATAAATAATGAAGGAAAAATTATTTTGGGTGCCTCTTTTGCTAATTTTAGAAATTATATAATAATCCCAAATACTTCTATTTTATACGGATATATGAAGAATACATAGAAAATTTTAAATAGAATTAGAACCGGTACCTAAAATTTTACATTTTGTAATGTTTTCTAACATGCCAAAATATCGTTTTTATTACATTCACATTTTTTTTTACATTTGGCACGCTGAAAATACATGTAATATGAAGCGACTTTAATATATTCATGAAGCTTTCTTACCCAGCTAATGAAAAAAGTTGATCAACTTTAACGTTTTCAATTAGCTTTGAAATGTCAAATGTGTTGTGTTATTGTATTTGTTATTCATGATATTTTTATTTTATACTATTGTTTTTTTTTCAAAG
This sequence comes from Poecilobothrus nobilitatus, assembly GCA_947095535.1. NCBI lineage: Eukaryota > Metazoa > Arthropoda > Insecta > Diptera > Dolichopodidae > Poecilobothrus > Poecilobothrus nobilitatus. The sequence goes on along the minus strand of OX352774.1, from coordinate 42,793,993 downwards.
AAAATGAATTTCACAGAGAAATTATTTAAAAAAGTTGTAAAAAAAAATCCTTCACCTTACAAAAAACATTTACTTAAATTTTTCAGAATATACACATATTTTCAGAAACAAAATAAATCACAAGTATCAACACACAAATAAATGCCATTTTTACGCTTCTAAACGTCTCCATTGTGACAGCAATTTTTCTATACGGTGCAAATCGGCGTAAATGGGCGTAAAGAAACTTTGATTGTAGCTTGTAAAAAATTAATGGAAAAACTTACAAACGTGATGCAGATGGAACATTTTCGTTTAAAGAAACTTCGAAAAAGAAAATCATTTATCTCCAAATACGATAATTGTTTGAATTTAAATTTCCTTTTTTTTTTTGGAATTCATTTTTCATTATGTCTAGTCAATTTAAATTCGTTTGTATTTCTATGTTTTAATAATTTTCAGGATACTTTGATTACAATATAATTTCTTAAAATTTAAATTATGGTCTTTGTTTTTAGGTTTATATAAAAGGATCCTATTAAAAGTAGAACATGAATTATTTACTTAATATTTAATATGTATATTGATTGAAATATATAGATATTTTGTCAGTATAAAGTATATATATACATATACTGGTTAAACCCAATATGTAAAAACTATAAGAATTAGTAGTACAAATGAATTATTCGTTTAGGAAATTATTTTTAAAATGAAATTGAGGAAGTTTAATTTGGATTTTTTAATTTTTTTTCTTTTATTTTTTTTTTTTTCGAATTTTCTCTTGTATTCAATTTTTTATTTCTATATTAAAGCTTTATTTTATCTTGAAAACTAAAATATCTACTATTTAAATTTATATAAAATAATTTTAGATTTAAATATGTTCAATAATACTTATTTGAATATAGGAATTTATTTCAGTATTTATTAAAATTTTTTATAAATCTTTAAATAAAAGTGACCATATCTGTTATAATAAAAAAGTACGAGCACAATCGATTTTGTATATTAAAAGTATAATATTTTTCTGTTATTGAATTGTTTACAATTATTTTAAAATGAGATCCAGCTAATGTTGGAGTGGTTAAGAAACCTGATTTTCGTTTGAAAGATCTTGGATTTAAGCCCCGACTGGGTTATATAAATTAATAAAAAATAATATAAAATTTTCTGATAATATAATAATTATTATAATACAATTAAATAAAAAATTATGTATATATAGTTAATATGATACTGTAATATATAATAAATGTGAAAAGAAAGAGAACTCTTACATAAATAATAGATGGCGCAGAAATAATAAAATATACTTGCGTTTTCAGTATAATACAATTACAGTCGAGCAATCAACGGCTTAGTAAAACTAATGATTTCGGAAAATGTGGCTTTGTTAAATATGAAAAATAAATAGTTTACTGGGCATACTCCGTATGCTCCTTCTAGGAGTGAAAATGAGAAAAAAAATTTAAAATGAGTAAATAAGTAATATTATATGTTCTTTTTATTTTCCTGTGGGAGGTGTTAATCTTTAAAAAACATCACGTAAAACCTATGCCCCTTTAGAAGTGTGGAATTTTTACCCACTAAAACCTCCTACCTCCTTAGCTAGTATAATAAACTAATCATCCTAACTGCAAAGCAGTATAATAGCTGAGGAATAGAATAACGAACGGAAAGAAGATAAGGAAGTGGGGAATTGAACTTATATTGTAGGAGTGGAATTAAATGGGTATTTCAACAGGTGTAAATTGACTGACTCCTTGAGCTTCTATAAATTATACGACTCAAAGGAAATCTGTGGTGGTAATGTATTCTAAAATTTGGACGTACGTAGTACGTACTAAGAATGAGTTCCTATATTTCGTAGTTCAAGTTCTGATCTCCTACTACGTAACTAAGAGAAAGAGCTATTCTGCGTGCATTACGTCGGATTGGTTGAAGATTGGGTATGATATTTTTAATTTCTCCACGTGTGTTGCCCAAAAGGTATTTATATGTTTCTGTAATGTTTCAGAAGGTAATAATACTACAGATTACAGACTGAATTACACTACAGATTACAGACTGAATAATATTCTCTATACAATAACTAACTTACACTACAGATTATTGTACAGATAGAAGGTAATAACACTACAGATTACAGACTGAATTACACTACAGATTACAGACTGAATAATATTCTCTATACAATAACTAACTTACACTACAGATTACACTACAGATTATAGAAGGTAATAAGACTACAGATTACAGACTGAATAATATTATCTGTACAATAACTAAAAATTCGAACAATTTATTTACGAATAAAAGGAAAATATAGGCGATAAATTTTAGTATCTGGACAGCTTTATTTTAGGATCAAATTAAATAAGTCAAAATAACTAAAAGTGAAGAATCTTTCAGATGAATTGATTTAATTTATAGAGTTGGTATAAAAATCTTTGTGGTATAAAAAAAATTTTTTTTTCTTATGTTTTTAAAGTTAAAACTGAATTAAAATAAACTGAAAGATACTTGAACTTACATTTAATTGAATAGTCTTATATTTATACACCCTCATTTTTTATAATTATCAGCAAAACATTTTATTCTTTTATTTGTAGATCAATGTTAATTAAAAATTTATGAAATGCAAATTTCCAGAACAAAAACAATTTATTTAATCCTTTAGTCCTATATACGTAATTAATTAAAGACTCCACCTATTCAATTTTTATGATTAATTATCATTTTGTTTCTTCATTTTTTATCATTAATAAAATGCATAATAATCACTTTCTTTTTTTCACTTATATTTTTTCTTATTTCTTTATTTTTAATTTGCAATAATAATTTATCATAATTTGATGAATGTATTATGTCTGACTCTTTCTACAATTTTATTGTAGTAAGTAAGTTTAAACTTCAAAATAAAATCAGCACCCCAAATACACTGACTACCAGATATTAAAAATCATTAATTTTCATTTTGAAATCATAAAAATTTTAAATTCATTTTTAAATTATTTTTAATGTCAGATTTTTTTTTTATATATATATATATTATGTATTTGTCCTTTTCCTATAAACTATTTATTGTGTTGTGTTGTGATGTTAAGTGAATTTTAACTACAATAATAAATTTTCGATGATTAACTGCGTATATGAATATCACAATATATATAGGAGGAACAGATCTCAACTTAAAAATTTTGTTTAGGATTTCCATTTAAAGAATTAAAGAAGGAAGTCGGTTTATTAATATCTTAAATATAAGGTGATATAAATCAAAAAAACTTCATGTTAATTAAAGAATAATTTCATGTGGAGAAAATAAATAATTGGTTTAATTTAGTTTAAAAAATTTAACCCTTCAGTACTCGCGTAATATTTGTTTCATAAATAGTCGCGCTGGGTCATATTGAACCAAACTTAGCAATACATAAGTGTGCGCTAATAATATACGATATCATCTGAATATTTTTTTTCAGATAAGTTTTTTGGTTTTTTACAAATAATAAAACATTTACTTATTAATATTTTAAACAATTGCACTTTGTATTTTTGACATTTTTTGTTGCTATTGATGTAAATGTACACCAAAATTCATGAAACTTTACAATTTTATGTGAAATTTAATAATAAACATTTCTTCAATACAAAATTTCGGAATCTTTATTGTTGGGAATAAAAAATTCAAAATAAAAACAAATAAAGATTTCAGGGAATTGGAAATAAAGTGTTTCAGACCCTGTTTTTCACATTGCAAAATATGAATAAAGTTTTCAAAAAATCGTCGACAAAATGACAGCTTTTGTTTCAGAAAATATTAAAACTCAGCTACTGGGAAAATAAAGAGTATTTATATGCTTAAGAAAAATTATTGGCTTCTAAAATAGATTTGAGTCGGAAAGACCAGAACGCGACTACTGAAGGGTTAACAAATAAAAAATAAAATAAAAATAGATTGGGTTTGTAATTATTATAAGTTTAGGAAGTGCTGCTATAGTAGTGTTTAATTATTTATTTTGTAATCGCTTCATTGTTAAATCGCTTTGAAGGTAGAATTAATTTTTAAAGATATGTTTCTGATAAACTGACACAATTATACTAGAAAATATAATAATCTTAACTGATTTATCTTTGTTTGTTCGAGTCCAATTAAGTCACATCATGATATTTTAATTGGTATGGAAGAAATTAATATTAATTTTAGCTTCTTCTTGTCAATAATTCTATACAATCCTAGCCTAGACTAAGTTATGTTTACTATTTGTGAGATATTCTAGTTCAGAGTTTTAAAAAAATTTATAAAAATCCTAAATCCTAAATGTGATCTACAAAAATTCAACAAACCTATACAAACCCGTTTAATAATATGTAAAACATCAGTAAATTTTTAAAAATCATTTAAAATAAAACCAGGTATTTAATAGTTAAATTAGCAAATAATTTAATTATAATTTTATATATATATGACGACCTACTAATAGTTTTAGTGTTGTTACTTTAATGTTTACAAAAACCAAAATCATATTTTTTATATATACATAATATATAATTTCACTCATCTACAGTAATTTTATTCAGCCAAAAATTATTTCAAATATTGAAACCAAAGATTACAAACCCAATAATTAAAAAATTATAAAATATTAAAATTATTAAAACAAAACCTATAATAATAATACTTTGATATTCAGTTGTATTGAACTGATTAGAGAATTAAAATTAAAAATAGAAAAAAAGAAAATAATAGCATTGGTTTAGTTTTAGTTGCTCAATTGTGGTTTAAAACATATTTTTTTTTCCAATATGGTTTTTTTATGGTTTATTACATTTTATTGAATCAATTAGACTAATATAATTTTACTAATTTTATTGATTGAATTTTAAACATTTTCTAATAAATGTTAAAAAAAAAATTATGAAAATTATTCATTTTAATAAAATATGGAAAACCACAATATTAAATTATAACATTAATTGCATATTTATAGGTTACTATTATATATTAAAAAAAAAAAAAAATGCTGTAGGTATAATAAAATGGCAAAAGTTTATTTATTAATTATGATTTAATAAATTTTTATTTTTTTTTATGGAATAAATATTTAAAAATTTATTATATATTATACACAATATAATAATTAATTTTTAATGAATATTCATAAATTGTGGTATTTTATATATATTTTTTATTTTCTAATTCAAGGATTTCAATTAAATCAATTTTTGTTGATAGTTTGAAACTTTCATTAGGTTGCTATTCATTGTAAATGCAACATTTAGGTAATAATTTAAAAACAAAAAAAGATTAAATTTTAAAAGATTGTATATAATTAAAATAGGTTTCCATCAATACAAGAAAAACACTGTATAATATAAAGTTAAGATTAATATTCAATATGAGGCGTTTTTTTTACTTTCGATCTGTATTTTTTTAGTTTTACATATATATAGATATCGGTTTAATGTTAAATGTTGTTTCTAAATTTATAAGAGAAATTACTATTATCATCAGTGTAAATTTCATTATAAACTCAACTTTAATTTTTTTTTAGCACATTCTTAATAAAGCATGCACAGATTTTTCTCAAATCGTTCTAATTTAATAAAAAAAAAATATTTTAGTAAAACGTCATCTTTTATTATAACTAAACGAAAGTTATTTTTAAATTAAAAATTAAAATTAATGGATAAAATGAATTTTTAACAAAAATAAAAATGTACGAATAAAATAACAAAGAAAAAACTTAAAATAATGTACTTGTCAATTTATTATGCTGTACTCGAAATATAATGTGTTCACCCACGATTGTAAACCATAATCTTAATATGGTGTGATTAATTAATTTTTAAAAGCCCTGGACACTGAGAAAGGAAAGCTAAATAGTAGTCCTCTTTTTAAAAAAAAAATAAACATATTTTTCTGAAAAACTATTATAGTCCTCCTAGAAATCTGGAAATAACACAAAAACCACAGATTTTTTCCAATTTCGTTCTAAGGGAGCATTACAGTTCCAAATTATTTTTAAATTGTAAATTTTCATTCATAAATATGCCTTTTAAAAAATATCTTCTAACTACCTTTCAACAAGAAAAAACTATTTAAACTAAAATTATTCTAAAAAAAAGAAACCTTCTAAAAAATTTTTTAAAAAACATTGATTGTGTACTCTCATTATTTTTGAGTGTATTAAATTGCGCGATATGAAACACTAGGAAAAACTGAAAATTTTATTTTACTGAAAATATATTGAAATTTTGATATGTTAAAGAAAAGATTCCAAATTTAATTTTAATATAAAATTTGGCATGTGTGGGTGAATGTCGAAAACTCGAAAAAAAAATTGACAAAAATGATATTTTTCTTAAAAAAAAAAAGCAAAAGTATAAAAGAAAAAAAAAATATTTATGAAATGTCAGTTTTCGAAATTTTTTCTCACAATACATTTACAACTTGCTCAAATACATTTAAGTGTTTGCATGTACAGACTTTTAAAAAATGAATGTAAATTATGTGAGATTAAAAAAAAAAAAAAACACGAATTACAAAATCTGAGCCTTCAAATATAACAAGAATTTTATTTTTACAGTTAATCACTCTGCTCGTATAAAAAAAAAAGGTCTATAATGTTAGTAATTAAATTTTTACGTTCGAACATCTAAAAGATTTTCGAAATTTTATTGTTCATTTTATTATTAGAGCGGAAATATTCAAACTATTAAAATTTTTAACCTATTTCGTTTCGATGTCGAATTGACGATTCACCAAATATTTTTATTTTAAGTTATTATGTTCTTTTAAAAATATATTAGAATTTTGTTAAGATTTCAGATAAAATAAAAAAAAAAAACATTTATTTAAATGGTACCTGTGCAACGTCGTCTAGTTCTGCTATAATATTTATCATATTTCTGCAAAAAATATAATATATATAAATATAATAACCAAATATATTTTGGTTATATTATTATCTATGTTATATACATATATAATAACCAAATATATAATATAATATAATATATAATAACCAAAATAAATATAAATATAAAAAAAGCATATAAACAAAAATAAATAATATGTTTTTATCAGATAAGAGATGGCGCACAACTACGATTAAAACTGTAACTTACTTGTCGTGAAATAGATAATGTCAATTATGAATAACGGTTAAGTAAAATTAATTTAAAACTAAAGTTGCAATTAAGAAAATATTTAGATAGTTGGGGTGTAGGAAATGTAGAAAAAAAATTATGCAAAGAATTAAATTTTAATATGAAAAATAATATTAATTCATACAGAATTCTATTTAAATATTTCTTATTTATACGTGTTAGTAAATAAATAGGTTTTTTCTAAAATATATATGCAAAATAATCTTTGTTTTTTCTTTATTTAAACTTTATAAGATATTCGTAATAAAATAAATCTTATAATCTGTTAAATTTTATATCTATATATTTAATTAAAATTAAATATAAATAATTTATTAATTCTTATAAAATATCTACAGCATTCTAAAAAAAAAAAAAGTAATTTAAATATTATATCAGGCCAAAATCCAAGTATTAAAATATTATTGATCGTAAAGTAGCAAATTGACAGATCGTAAAAATTAAAATATAAACCATATAATAGTGAAGCCAATTAATAAAAACTCATTAATTTACTTTATTCATTTAATGTTGATCTTTGAGACAAAAAGACATAAAATTTTAATAATATATGTTTCTAGTATTAAATTTCGATAACTTTGAAATTTAAATTAGTATGAGAATTTTTTTTTACGCGAAAATGTATGCAAAAAAAAAAAAAAAAAATTAATTAGTTATAAACCTAATTAACCTTATACCCACTAATAAAAATTTTTTTTTCTAAAAATCTAATCCAATATATCATTTACACTTTTTTAATATATGTATGCATATCTTAAGACTCACTTCCGATATCGAAAAAATCTAAAAAAAAAATCTTGAAAGACGTATTAATGTAGGTATTAAAAAATACAAAGTAGAAAAAAAAAAAAAAATTTAAGTCAAAATCTTGCATAAAATTTTGAATAAAAAAAAAAAAACAAAACATAAAATCAATTTCATTTAAATTAGAATGATTTTGAATTTATTATTTATTTACTTTTTTTTTCGTGATTGCATTCGGTTTTTTAGTGAGTCCCCATATTTTGTATTTATTTAGCTTATCTTCACATTACCAAGTAGCAAGTAAAAACAATAATATATTGGTACCGACCATAGATAATTAGCCCTAGGTAGGCAATTAGCCTAGGTAGGCAAGAAAATATTTTTAATTAATTTTGAGAAGTAGCTGATTGAACCGTGCTTATGTATGTATTGCTTAAGTTTCTTCAAAAACAGTTTCCTAAAAGATATTATATTTTCTTTTCTAGTTTTTTTTAAAGTTTTATCACTTGTTTTGTTAACCAAATTAGTACTTAGTTAAAATTTTTAATAATCTTAATTAAATTAAATTTTAATTTTAAAAATAAAATATATCAATTATTAAGTAATATAACAACTTAAAATCTCTTAAATGGAACTCTCTCTTAAATGAAAAATGTGAAGGGTTTGAGAAACTGTTTTACAATATTTTCATATATATAAACAGTTGAATGAACGAAATATATACGTATTATAAAATGCATATATATGTATTTTTTTGATTGAATACCTTAAGATAGGGAAACATATAAGAATAAAAGAAACGGCTATACCTTCAATACCATCTATTAGTAATATATCTATGGTGCCGACATATGCCCAATGGCAATGATATTTACACATATTCTGCAAAAATAGCATTGATTTTGTAACGTACTATATAAATTGCATCCTAATTATTTTTTTTCCATATATATTTTAGAATAAAAACCATTTAAAATAATATAAGAGTCACCCTCAAACCATCCTAAACAAAATTTTGAAATTCTGATGATAAAAACGCACCGCGCACCGAAATTTTTCAAAAATCCTAAAATAAATATTTTGTTTTCAAGATAAAATTCTAGATTTTGATAATTCAAGAATTTTTTTTTTCGAAAAATCATCGCGATTCCATAATATCTTAACCCACAATTTAAAATTAAAATTTATATCCATTTTTAATACATTTTAATTTTACAAAGTAACCTATAAGTGAATAAAACAACACTTTTGTTTTAAAATTTTTAATCTTTAACAAACAAATTCTTGATACATTATTATTTATTGGTGGGTCACTCTTTATTTAAATTTACTTTTCCATTTTAATTTATTCTATTCATTAAGTCTAAAATAAATTTAGATAATTTAAGATTCTAGAAATTGATTTATACCTTATTAGAAAAAGTGTCAAAATATTTAAATCAGATATACGATAGCTAGTCTCAAAGATAAAATTGACTGGTTTTTTTTATCAGAAAGTTCTTTGACTTGAATATTATTTTGCCGCCTATATTAATGTATTACAAGAGTGTAGGATGTGTTATAGTGATTTTAATATATGTATTATTATAATACAAAATATACAACACAGTATTAGAAGCCTCTGCATATTGAAAACACCATTAACAATCCATTGAATTTGATTAAAACTGAATGGTTTTTACAAAGAAATCATTAGAAATTTGTAATTTAATTCATTTTTGACACTTAATATATACCGGCTGTAATAAAACATGTTTTAATTAATAAATAATTCCAACAACGTTGAATTATTCCGGTTTCATTACCTTGATGTAAATGTTAACTAAAGATTTATTTATTTTGGTTAAACGATTTGACAGTTTTTTTTTTTTTTTTTTTTTAGTTTTTAGGTCATTAGGTAAAATGAATTTTTTTCCTTTCTTAAAAGTTATAAAATAGAAAAATTAAAAGTGGGATTTTAAAATAAGATTAAGAATTACAAAATTTTTTTGAATAGTTGAATATGTACGAACATTTTTAAGTTAATACAAATTCATTGATATTAATTAAATGAATGCAAATTATTTTTAAAAATTTTGTTTTAGATTTTTTAAATTTTTGTCTTAAATTTTTGTTTCTATTAGTGAAGGCTGATCTAACACATAAGTAATCACTAGATTTTATGACAGTGGCGTATATCACCTTTAATGGTAAATTACCTAAGAGTTTCTTTAGAATTTATGCCACGGTGTTAATATTCTGACTGAAGAAATTTTAAAAACTTTTTCAGTTCATGTTCGAGTGTCACCTAAGTGTTCAAAAAAGACATTGCCAAGTTATTTTTATCCTGTTTTATTAAAGTTGGGATTGGTGCAAAAAAAAATTTTCAATGGCTTGTATGTATATGACTTAAATTCCTCCTCTGTATAATAGCAGAGGCAAATAGATTAATTTTAAGCAATTTTAGTATAGAACGGTTAATCCTACAAGTTGCTTCTGTAAATTTGGCAACGTCCCCAATTCTTCTTTAAATTTAAAGAAATAAAGAAAATATTTATTTTATATAATATATACATATAGCACATTTTGTTGCTGGTTCTTCATTCAAACTGTTCAGAATAGTTTTGAATAACACCGGAAAAAGTTGGAATATAAACAACATAAAATTGTATATAAACAATATTTTCTTAAAATTAAGTGATTTATTGTGAAAAAACAGTTTATTAGATCTCATGACATGTAAAATTTATTAAAATTTTTCCTAATACTTAACAAGAAATTAATTGTGTCCATCAAAACTTATCGTTTATTTATGCATTCACTTATCTTTGTAAAACTAAAAAAAATATGTTAAAGTTATATGGCTTCAATTCCTCTGTAAAACTTCCACTTGAAATCCATATGGTATACGCAGGTGTGTACCGAGCAGACAATAGTCCGTTAACTAGAGTCCTATTTGAAATTAAGGTTAATAATTAGGATCTCTGCAATCAAGTCGTTAAAAATTTAGTTTATTAAGCGAATGGGTGCAGTATAAAATCCCGTATAGATAGTAAGCATTCTTGATGATATATCCTATGTATCTTCAAGGTACATTAGATACACATCTAGAGTCCATTAATTAGTAATGCATTCGTTAGTGTATGTATCTTTTATCAATAACAAAAATTATAGTAGTAAATGAGGTTATGGGGACTCAACAGTTTACATTTTAAGTAAAATTTTAACCTTTCTGTGAAAAGAAAATGAAAATTGACTATTTTAAACTTCATATCTTTTAACTTTAAATTTAAGATAATAAAATTCAGTCAATCAAATTATTTATATCCAATAAAGTAAAAGTTTTAAGTTACTTTTAGATCAGTAAATATTTGCTTTTTAAAAAGTTAGAAAACCAATTTGAACATTTTGAAAACAAATGTAATTTTAAAAATGATCATACAATTTACAATATTATTTTATAGTTCTCTTGAAAATTCTTATAAAATATTTATTTTTTTATATTTTTCCGAACCATTAAAACTAAAGAACCTTTAAGATTACTGAAAAATCTCTTTTGTCAATGTAACATTACATGAGAATTGAATATGTATTGAATGGGAATTCTTTAATTTTTAAACCAAATATAAAATCCAAAAAAAAAAAAAATTTTTTTTATATTCAATAAATTGAAAATCTATAAAACTATCTTGAAAATAGTCGTAATCAGTTATTTTTTTGCTCCATTTTTTGTCCAAGGAAACAACAATAATCATATGGGAGTTTTTTTTTTAGTAAATTTTCTTTCTTACTCTGAATGATTTTTCAATTTAAGGATTGAAGGACTCTTTATTATTCCCATGTTATATATGATTCATATAATAAAATATTACGTATCCATAGTAAAGAAACACCAAGACAACAACGATAAAAAGAAAAATCTTTGTTTTTTTTTTTATAATGGTATAAAAATAAAAATAAATAAAAACAGTTGCGGCTATCAAATTAAGGATTTTGTTTTAGAAAATTGCATTGTACTGCAATAATATTTTTTAGTTTTATTTATGGATGACATAATCTAGAAAGATTAGAGAATTGAACGATTTGAAATATTGAATACTTGTATACAAAAAACTAATGTAACACAGTTAAGATAATAATTTTAAAAGCAAAAGACAATTTTGATAATAATAAAAATAAAAATTTTCTATTTTTACATATCGAGGAATCTGTTGATTTGTAAAACACCTACAAAACATTCGTTTTATTTAAATCATGAAAGATTATTTGACAATATTCTCGATGTAAAAAAATTGCAAATGAACGGCTAGATTTATTCTAGATTAAAATAGAAGAATTTCTAACCGATCAAAGATAGTTCTCAGAGAGATACTTCCCACTTTTATCCCACTTTCTGCCACATTATGCTTTTATTCCAGAGTATCTATACTTTTATTCCACTATCCCGCCCCACTTTTATTGCTGTTTCCCAGGAGAATCTCCAACTGATCAAAGATATGTCTAAAAGAATATATGCTTCCCAACCCACTTCCTATTGCTAAAACCTAGTAAAAATTAAGATTAGTTGAATTTTGACAAGGTGATAACCTATATAGAAAAAAAACTTTATAGTTGAAATTACATTTAATTGTGCATTCAGATATTTATTTATTTCTTAAATATTAAATAAATTTTAATGTTAATGTATTTAGACCAATTTTATTGTCATAATTGTACTTTATAATGTTGTACCTACATTGAAAAAGGATAACTAACTGTGAAGATGCAAAAAATTAATATGATAAAAAAAATGTAATGTTAAATATGCCGGTATATGATGCCGGCATGCCTTTTCATACAAGTAATAAGAAAAAATAACTTGAAAACAAAAAATAAAACGAGGAATTTTGTAAAATTGACTGTAGCAACATTAGGATACCCGCAAAAACATAAGGTATATGGTGTTTTCATAAAATTTAATCTTCTTTTACAATCTGAAATTGTCTAACTTATAAAGTACCAAAATATAAGCATATAAATATCGTAGTTGTATCAAATATACCCAAACCTGTTGCGTTGCGGCAATAAAATTTTAGTGTTTCAGAAGTCTTTGGAATAAATTTTCCTTCTTTTGAGAAAATTTTTGAACATTCAGCTTATATTGCCACTGTGTTATGCTAATATGAAAAAAGAAGTTAGATGATAGCTGCATGAATCCGTCATTCGAACTTGTTCAATAGCAAAGTTGGCATTTATGTAAAAATGAAATGGTAAAAATTGCAGTATTCTAATTCCATTATTTCTTTTGAATTAATGTGCGGATGGACAGGCGCACGAATGCACATGGCTAAATCGACTTCAAATTCAATCCTAAACAAGTTTTAAAATATATTTTTGTATATATATTTCGTCTCTTTTATAGTGTTACAAACCTAATGCCAAATTTATTATACTCTTAGGTCTTCAAACTATGTTTGTATGGGTATACAAAAAATAAATAAATATAATATTAAAAATATGCGTGTACCTATGTAAATATTATATACATACATTTTGTGAAATGTTTGATCTATATATAAAGATAATATTTTACTACAGAACATCATAGGACAAATTTGACGAATAGATGCCATTTACTCTGATATCGTTGTATACGGTTAAAAAATGGAGGCAAAAAGTTAATTTCATATAATATTTTATGTTTTTAGGTAATGGTAATGATGATTTCTAACTGATATTCTTATACATATATACATATATGTAATAATAGGTAGTATATATATATATCAAAAATACCATTGAGTATATTGTGTGTATAACCTTTAATAAATTTTAATTTTGAATCTGGAAAATGATTGTAACATGTTATCTTGCCTGATTGTATTTTGCTTGTTTTGATGATTCACTCATAATTAAAAAGCTTTTAATTGTTAAAAGAAATTGAATAGGTGGATGAATGGTGTATATACAAAACTCTTATATTATGATGGTTTAATATCATATATATATTTATGAAAGTTATGAAATATAAGATATGTAAGATGTTCTTGTTACATCTGTTTTCCATCCATTCAAAGTTACCGTATGGAGTACTCAAAATACATTTTTATTTTTAATTAAAATAAAAGGATAATAAATTGAGAGAATGGGTATAAATGATGATGGTATATCATATATGTATATATATATTATATATATATATATCATATAATTAGAATGATATGATGAAATGTTTATGGATTTCTTATGTTCTCATTTAAAGGTATTTAAGTAAAAAATTCATTAAGGAACAAAAAAAAAAATTAATTTTTTCTGAATATTATTTATATAAAATATGGAGTATAAAATATGGGTTACCTCTGCATTTGAAGGAGACTAAAAATATAATGAAATTTGGTGGAAATTATCTTCTGTTTTTGTTAAACACTTTGAAACTATAATGGACTATGAGAAAAATGTTTAAATTTTTTTTTCTAAATTAAATTTATTATAAATTAAAGGTTAACTGCAGGGTTTTCTTTATATTTGATAAAATTTTATTAATAAAAAATTTTCAAAGAATTCTTTTTTATTTGATTATTAATTATTAATTTATTATAGCGACTTGCGACTATACTAGAAAGTAGAAAACCAATATTTTCTCGACCTCATATTTTTTTTTTTGTTGGTAAACACAAGATTTAAAACAAAAAAAAAAAAAAAAAATTAATAAAAATCAAATCTTGTAATGACGATTAGAACAGAAATTTTGTTAAAGAAAATATATAGCTTTGTTTTTACCCAACTGTAGATAATACCTTTTTTTTTTTTGCTTGATAATTGCTTAACAGTTAGGTAGGTGAGACTGTCTGTACCAATCGTACATCTTTGGAAAAGATAGAAGATATACTAGGAAATGGAGTTATTATAGATAAGAAAAGTGAGAGTTGGGGAATATACTTTTATTATTAGAATCAATTAACTGGCATTTAAGTTCTACAAGAGACATTACTAAACCTTATCATCACATAATGAATTGCTTGAATTTGAATTTGTACATCACACCTTGAATTTGAATTTGCTTAATTTTTAAATTTATTTATTTTGGTTCCCCCATCACATACATTGTGTTGCCGAGATAAATCAACTTTACCTTTTCCAGGTGTAGTTGTGGTTCATGTATGTATATTATATTATATTATATTGCTATGTATATTATTTATTTTGTGTACATTATTTTATTATATTTTATATATATAATATTTTGATCTGACTAGGGTTTGAACTCGAGATTTTTTGCCTAAAATACTGATGACTTACATAGCGTTGTGATGTATTTATATTTTGATAATTGTATGTTTACATGAATATTTTTTGATATTATATGAGTTATAAGATATAAATTAAAATTGTTTATAAACATTTGATATATATTGATTAATAATTAATCCATTAATCATATGTAAAATATAAATTAATTATTGTTAGCCATTAAATTGAGCCCTATATCGAAAGAGTTAGCTGAATTAGTTAAAAAATCAGCTAAAAAAAGTTTTCAAATATACTGGGAGTTTTCAAATATTCGAATGAGTTTTCTTAGATTACTTGAAGATTACTTTAATGGGATTACTTGGACACCTTGATTAAAAGGTCAGCGCTCTAATCTTCTAGTACGATCCACCAGCATTAATATTATTAATATTATCAACCATAATTAATATATCGTTGAAGGAAATTCTTAATGGACAATTGAGAAACAAATTTTGTATAATTTGAATAATATTCTATTTTTATATTATATACTACTGTATTTATAATGACATCTATAACAATATATTAGTTAGTCATTTAAATTTTTAACTTACTATAAATTTTATAGATATTAAGAACCTTGCTGATGTTTATAAATTATTTAAAATAAAAAAATCGTTAGATTTCATTTAAAATGATACAAGAATTATCTGATCTTACATAAATAAATTAATTATTTAATTGCACCGAATAATCGTTCAACACCTCTGTTATGTACATATATAGTGTTTAAAGATAAAAAATATTTTATAACAAATTTTTTAATTAAAAATTTTAAAATTTTTAGCATGTTTTTTTTTCTTTTTAAAAAAAACACGCTTAAGCTTCGTTTAAACCAAACCAAACCAAAAAAAAAAAAAAAAATTTATTTTATTTAAACCGTGTTCATTGTACCAACTTTACTTAAATTAATCTTAAATATATATACATAGTAGCAATTTAATTATAGATTCATTATTTAAGAATAAATTAACGATAATATTATTATGGTTATTATCCTTTTAATAATCTTTTAATTTGTATTTTACAAAAAAACAAGAAAAAAAACGAAAACGAAAATCTATTTGCAATAAAAATATTTTAAATATTTTTCTTTTTTTTTGCTATTAAAATTCATTAACGTTTAGTAAATACATAATAATATTTTAAAATTAATTTATTCAGTTGACATACAAGAATTAAATATTGAAGAAAATCGTGTATACAACAAATTACACCTAATATCAATATTAGGGATCGCTTCATTAAATTGCAATTATATTCTACAAGTTCGAATAGAATTTTATTTATTTTTTGTTTTTTTTTTTTTTCATATTATGATTATATAAAACAATTGTTGTCTAATAACAATCAGTCATCAAAGATGAATACCTATTGGATACGGGTGCTCATGTTGTTTATCACCTAAAAACATTGAGAACAATAAAAAAATTTTCAGTCGTCGTGTGATCTTAATCCAATCAACAATCGCAACCATTTAGTATATCAATTTATGCAAATCTTATATACGTATACATTTATATATTATATATATATACGTAAAATACTTTAGATTTTTTCAATAACAAAATCTGCAACATTCAATATTGTACATTTTTGTTTTTTTTTTTTTAATTTCTGGTTCTTCATGAAGGCGTCAAAAAGAAACTTCTGTGGTGGTAACAAAAGAAAAATCACGATATCTTCAAAGTTTAACAAAAAAAAAAAAAAGAAAAAATTACAAGATCGTGATATTGACAAAACAACACAATGGATGAAGAGAACAAAAAAAAAAAATAAATAAAGAAAAAAAAATATTGTAGGTTTGCCAAAATGATTAATCAATAAATAACAAAAAATGTAATTTGATTTCGATGAAATATTTAAAAAAAAAAAAAAAAAATTGTCTGGAATCTGGCACGTAAAACTTTGAATCATATTAGAAAATAATAAATAAAGCCTTAAGGTATTTCAGGTATTTTGTAAATTTCTTAGTACATATCTTGAAATTAAAACGAATTTATTTTTAACAGTCATTTAATCCATAAACAATGATTAAAAATTAGATGACTATATAATAGTATATAATTATATACTCGTATATATAATATATATATATATATATATATATATATATATATATATATTTAATTTAAAATTAAAAATTAATAGCAATTATATATTTAATGTAATTTGAAAGTGAAATTCCAATAAACTTTCATCGATTTAATGGGATCATAATTCATCCAATGAGACTACATGAAGTTATCAACATTATCATCAACATTATCTTAATAAATTTTTTATGCCCAATTATGAAATTATCATAATTATTCTTTATAAATTCATTTTTCATTTTAATACCGCACCATATATATATATATATATATTATATATATATATATAATGTATACTTATAAATCCATCATACACCATAACTAATATTTATTATAGACTTTTAAATATAATTTGATACTTAAGGCGTACTTATTTTTCTTTATTGCAAACATTTCGCCGAAAAAAAAAAAAAATAAAAAAAAAATTGTTTAAATTTAAATGTTTTTGTTTTTTGTTCCAGTCAAATAATAATTTATTTTTTATCGAATAAAATAATGAATTTATCCAGAGCAACGTATATATATAATATATTTAAAATTTATTATCAGGACAAAAACTATATTCTTTAAAAGCCGAACTCTATTTTATATATATGTACTTGGTTACAATATAATATACATATATATATTTATAGTATATAATATTTAAATATTTGGATTTTAAAATATCTGGTTCATATACTCATATTATTTATTATTCGTATATTTATTAACCTCAATTCTATATAATTTGAGAGTTTAAAAAACATTTATAAGGAATGTAAGGAAAGGAAATTTTATTATAAGAATCATGGGGGGAACTAAATATTACACAATCATTAGTTTTTTGTTTTTCAAACTTCTTGTATAAAAAACAGTTGTCGCTGTAAAAGTGAGTGAAGTGAGGAAAAGGAAGGAACTTTAGACTGTCAGAAAAAATGACATTTGATTTGATTATACAGCGATAATGTTAAGAAATATTTAGTTTCTAATCAATAAATTAAATATGTATATTGTTATGATCCGAATATTAGACAATACTAAGTATTAATTTTTATATCTCAAGTCATCATATACTTTTTCAGTTTTCCTCATATATTTCCTTGTATTATATGTGATACTTAGGCGGCCATTATGTAAACGAAATAAAAAATTTTCCTTCTCTTTAAAAGAGAAGAGCTGTCAAATTCTTCTTAATATTTGGTTTACTTAGAAAGATTTTAGTTTTCGATAGTATTCCGAAATAGTTCGCAGTCATTTCTTATGTTAATTTTTAATGTCCAGTTTCCCGTATTGCGTAAAACACAACTATATGTTCTGCTCTTCATATATAGTAAACATAAAATGCAGTTATATTTAATTTGAATTCTTAGTTTTGACTGTTGACCAATTTATGCTGTCAACCAATTTACGATTAATAACTCATTCTGTCATACAAATTTAGTTTGCTATCTTCAACAAGGAATTCCTTTAGCGGTTTAGAATATAGATAAGCTAAAATTATTAGTATACACGTTTTATAATATTTATTCTATATAACATATATCTGAAACTTTGTTACCTATATTACATTATTAAACGAAAAAATAATTTTGCCAGTATTATTTTCTGTACCAATTTTTGGAAACGAAATAATGTACATTCGGTTATATGGTTTTACGAACTTAATGACAAATAAGTGATCTTGTAACATAATATAATATGTGTCTGATGAAATCCCAAAATAAATAAAATAAACACATTAAATACATGTAAGAATATAAGTTAAAATGTTATATTTTTTAATAAAAATACTAAACTGAATATCTTTTGATCCCGTTGACCAGTCAACTTTATAAAATTAAAGTGTAAAATTAAGGGTTAAACAGTGATGCTCGTTTACAATTCATGATATTTAAAAAAAAACATTTCTTTTCGAATCTTCAATTCGGCATCTCTTTCCAATATTTTTTTTTTTCATTTTCATTCTCATATCTGATCAATAAATACATCCATCATGAAAACTTGTGATGGCATATAAAATAATATTAAGTCGTTGTTTTTTTGCATTTTTTTTTTTTTTGTTTTTTTATCGTATCACATACTTGTTATGTCCAGGTGTGATCAATATCATTTAAAGTATGTTGTATGTTGTTTCAAAAGATTGTAAGGTATTTTATGGTGAAAAGAGTATATACCTTGTCATTATAAAAAGAAACAAAAAAGAAACAAGAAAGTAAAGATACAAAAAAAAAAACAGAAACGCCGGAAAAAGTATAATGATTCTGTTCAGTTTATATGGTTATCTATTGTAAATCTTTATGAATGCACACGCTTCATTTTGCGCATTTTTACGAGTCTTTAGTGAAATGTAGACGTGAGAAAAATGAAAATAACAAAAAACAAAAAAAAAAAAAAAAAAAATTTAAATTACTTTTAAAGTAATTTTTCCTGTATTTAAGTTGTATATGTAGATTTTACATGTTTTATTTAACATTATTGATATACAACATTTAATTTCTTGTAAAAGATTTAAATGAAGAGTATTAATATCTAACAGATTTAATGAGTTTTTTTTACTTTAATATAGAAAAGTGTAGAGTGGATACAAAATATTTTATTAAAACTTGTTGATTGGGAATATTGTTGAGTTTTCGACTTTAAATAAAACTCTCTATATATAGTTAAGTCCATTCTTATGGATTTATATTAAAATTTTCTGACATTATTTTAATTTATTTTAAATCTATAGATTGCAAAAGACAACTTTCTTCTCAACTTGAAGTCAACTTGAATTCTCAAAAAACTTGAATTTTTTTGTTTATGATGTTACTGATAATATTGTCTACTTTTATCCTGCAAAATTAAAATTTAAATTAAGAATTTATTTTGCCTACAAATTGTTCCACATACGATGAATGTTGTAAGTAGTTAAGAACCTTCAAAACCAATTTAATTATTTACCAAACAATTTGCAATTATTTGAAACTGGAATATTCCTAAAATTGTGTTCTAAGGAATCCTAAAAAGTTATTATAGTAAACAAATCTTTAAGATTGGTTTCATTTAGAATTAACGACTACATAATATTACATTTAGGTAAGATAATTATTGTAAAGTAACAAATTTTCCTAATGTAAACAAATAAATATTGACAGCTTAAAAACTTCTTTTATAAATAGTAAATACGTGGAACTATTCAGTTAGTATCACTTAAAATATTTGATTTTTACTCCTTTTAATGAAAATAAAGCTACGGCTATTAATAGAGTATCGGGGTTTAATAATGGGGTCCAGGTTCATAACAATGTAAAAGTAAAAAGTGGAAACAAATTCTATATGTGATAAGGTCTGATATTATCTTACGAAGTAATTGAAAAAAAAATATTTAATGATGCTTATAATAAGAATATATAATTCCCTTGTGTATTATACCTATACTATCCCCCTATTTTCTTATCTTATACCTGTTTTCTTCCAACGTGTACCAATAGTGTAGGCAGGCTTATCAGTCTAACAGCAGAAAAATTAGTAACCTGTTTCTAAATTTTCTAACGCATCAAAAGAAGCTGTTGTAATTTTTTCCTTTTTTTTATGGTATTAGAACTAAAAGCCGACTCAATTTTTTTCTTTTAATCAGTTTTAATTTTTATTATCATATTATTAGAACAAATTTTAGAATTGTAACTTAACTTTTTTAACGCACTCTGTTAACAATTTTTAACACTAAAAATAAATTAAGTTTTAAACAAGAATATCAAACAAATAAAACCTTTTAAACACTCGATAAACATAACTTTAAAGTTTTAATTTCCTTTTTCTTTTTTTCTTTTAATCAATAAATTTAGAGGAAATCAACATGACTTTTCTTTTAAATAAAACAAAAAAAAAAAAAAATTCTTAACTGTATATTTCAATGTATCCCACTTATTCCAGAATTAAAGTCAAAATAAAAATCAAAAAATACTACAAAGAAAAAAAAAACATAGTAAAAATAAACAATTACGATGATTTTATATATAGAGTACTTCTATTCTATTATATCAAGTACTTTAACTATTGAGTACTATAAAGGTGAAGATACATTTGAAATCATTTCGTAATGACTTTATAATTAAGATTTAGTTAAAAGTTAAAAAAAATTAAACTGAGGTGTTTTTTATCGATTAGATTCATAATTAACATGTTCATTAGTTATTTTTAACAGAGAGCTTTTCAAAATTTTCCTTATTAATTTTACTCTGTTCATTTGTACGTCTCTTATAGTAAAACTTCTACATCATTTAAAATGGAGCGATGAATTTCTACCTGTACTTCTACCCATTGATAGATCTCACAAGAAGATTTAATGTTATTGAACAACTTTTTTATGAGGAGGCTTCATTCGCTCATTACGAAATTACAAACCGTCCAAGTCGGAAAAAGTCCTATTTTCAAATGTTAATATCTCAAGTTCTGTTTGATATTTTTCATTCTAAACTCGACAGAAAATTTTATATGCTTTATAAAGTTATAAAAATTATATACGTTTTTTTTTCCAATTTAGTATTTAAATTTACCGTTATTTTACATAAAACGATAATTTTGTAAAATTTTGGTTTCCTCGAATTTCAGAATTTGCTTTAGTCACATCTTTGAAATTTTGAGAAGAGAAAAATTTTTGACAATTACCTTAGAAAAAATTTTTGTACTTCCCCCGTTTAAGAGTTAAAAATAAAAAATTTATATTTTTAGACACTTTTACAAATTTGTCCTCCTAAGTGAAATATAAAAATTAAAGTTCTAATATTACATTTTTACTTTTATTAACAACTTTAGTTAATTATATAGGATTTCCTTAAAATTCAAGAAATGCGCACTTCATGCGTTATCTGTCATTTGTAAATGTTCGGTTGTGAACAAATAATGAATGCTGTGTAAAAGATACTAAAACAAAATACCCATTATAAAATAACGCAACGCAAAGTGAGGCTATAGTTTTGATTCCGTTATTGATGAATTAAATTGCAAATTGATGTTTAAAAAGCGAAATAAGTTGTTTTTAAGAGAAGTTGTAATACCTTTCACTTGTAAGAACTTATTTTGAACCAAAACAAAACAATGTCTAAAATTTTAATTGTCAAAATTATCATTAAACGCAATAAAAAAGAAACATGTATCCATAATAGTTTCTTCGAATTATTTCTTATTTATAAGAGGATTCATTTGAGTTCAATCAATATAAAATTTAATATTAAATTCAAGGAGTGTGATAAAATTATCTAGAGAGGGTTTGAATTCAAGATTAGAATAACTAAACAAAACTAACTTTCAAAAAATATATTAATAAACGAAATATGGTATAATAATATTCATAACACATCCCTTCAGATTTTTATTCTAAGACCAAATTGCAAGAATTAAATATTAATGAGTATTAAAATTTATTTGAGCAATCATTTAAGCAACAAATATTGAGTATTATTATATCCCTCAATCAAAATTTGAACAATTTAAAATTTAATTAAATAAATCATTTTCTAAAAATTGAATGGTCAAAACTAAGTCGTAGTTCCAGAAAATAAAATTCCAATAAATTGTGCATTAAATCGGAGTAATATTGAAATATCGAATTATGAGTTGAATTTTCGCATCTTAATTTCGAAAATTTAAATTTTCGCATCGAAATTTTCTTTGACATTATTATATTTTTACATTTCAAATTTTTGCGATTTTAATTTCGAAATATAGATAGTGTGAAAATAATTTCATTGCAATGTCGAATACATTTAAATCATGTGTTAACGCTTAAATTTTAGAAAAAACTTTAGATATTTTTTTTTAGTTTTTGTTAGTTTTGCAATTGCAATTGTCAACAATTTTTTAAAACTTAAATTAGTGTTACCGTTTGTTTAAATTAAAAAATAAAAATTAAATTACGGTTTTTAATCAATAGTTAATAGTAAGTAATGATAAAAGTTGCAAAGGTATATAATCATTATAAAAGATTGATATTCTTGGTTTAATTATTATTGAAAACAAAGAGAATTTTTTAAAGAAAGCCATTCATTCATATTCATTTTATCACTAATTAAATACGGCACATTTGTAAACTACAGTTACTTTAACAATTTAAGAAAAATTAATGTTAATGGGTCGAATGCATAAAACTTAGCTTAAACTCAAATTTCACTTTTTCAAACAAAAACTACACTTGAACTCGTATTTTTTTGCAATTTTATGCATTTGACCCAATATCTATTGTCGGAGAATGCGGTAATTGTGGTAAGAGAGTAATAATGAGGGAGGGGTTCTTTAATAAAAATATTTTATTACATTTTTACGTATTAATATTTTAATTTAGTCTATAGACTACAACCTGACAATTGTGGTAACACAATTGACTAAGTAAAGACTAATTGATAAAAATTTGAAAAAAAAAATATTTTTTTTTTTTTTGAATTTCCCTATATAAACGTATGAACGAGCATGTCAATATGAAAGTTCGAGTGTTTTTTTTTTTTTTTGTATATTTTTTGGTTTTTATTTTTTTTTGCAAAAGTCAGCATTTTAAAAGTTTACGATATTTATTTTTGTAAGTTTTAAAGTAATTTTTGTTTTGATTTCAAATAAAGAAAAAAATGCATGTGAGTTCACATGGCATTAAAATTGCTTACAAAAAGAAAATATATATATACTATATATATATGTATATGTGTATTATGAGAGATCATTGACCTTATTAGGTAATACTAAATTCTTTAAAATTAATGATTATTTAAAAAAAAAATATTTTTTATATTTTTAGTTGCTAAACTGTTAAATTTAATTTGGTATAAAAATAATATAAGACTAACAAAAAATTTATTTTGCTCTTTAAATTCAATAAATAAAATTTCATATAAAATTTATATAATGGTATTATGAAAAAGAAAGTTTTTATTAAGAAGGAGAGTGTTAATTTTGTTTAAAATAAATTGAGTACCTAATTTAAATTGTGAGGCTATATATAGTGTAGCCTGTATTGTAACCTTAAAATTTAATTTTATGTCTTTCTTTCCCTCTTTTTAAGAGCACAATTGGATAATTTTATAACATATATTTATAACAAAAAGTAAATTCTCTGTAAAGATATTGAATTTTCATCTGAGAAATGTATTTTTGTATACTTCCCCGCGTTTAAGACCAATAAGTGATCAAAAATTAAAAAAATTCACACCTATTTTTAGATCTCTGTATAACTGTGAGATCTATGCAATTCGTTTGTGTTCAGACAAAACTGACCAAACGCCATTTATGCAAATTTGTAATATTTAAGCTCATCAGTTCTCAAAATACTCAAATACGAATCTTGTCAAAAAAAATTTTTTTTTTTTTATATAAGACTCGGATTTGAACATTTTTACCTGTAAATAATATTGCGAAGTAAACTAATGAGCTAAATATCACAAACACTTTTAAATGGTGTTTGGTCAGTTTTGACCGAACATCGACGAATTATAGTTTATCATATATTATAGCTTTTCTTAAGTCAAAATTTTAGTTCTAAACTGAAATGTTGTCGATCATGTCGTTTTATAATCTAAGATAACCTTTCAATTAAAAAAAAAAGATATTGTTAAATGTTTTTTTTTTTTTTTCGAAAATGTTCATATTTTTGAAAACTTAAGAAGTCTGATAACGATTGAAGACATGTTTAAAATTAAGGAATTGTATAGAGTCATTTAAGCTCTACGTTTATAATAGTTAAAATTCTTGATAATGTTCTAAAATTAAATGGGAAAAAATTCGATAAAATTTTTCTTTTAGTATTTTTCTTTGCCAATATTATTTTAAATGATGACCTGATAATAAACGAGCATTTATATTTAATTCGTCTGTATAAGATTACAGAGAGTGCAAAAAAATATATTCTGATTTTTGATTAAGAGAAGACAAAAAAATATAAGGTATATTTTATAATATACACTTTTTTTTTTTCTTTTATACATATACCTATATTTTTTGTTTTATTTCTCAGATGAATTTCAATGAATGAATAATTTATTAAAATATTAAAGTATGAAAATATGAAGAAAAATAAGTTATATCATAAAATAAATGAATAAAAAAAAAAATTGTTATATAAAATATGCAATAAATGTAAACGTCGGTAATTTTCTATGCAAATTTTCCTACACAAAAAAAAAAATTTATATTTATGAGAACGGACTTAAAGCGAACGTTTATTTAATAGAATATTCAGTATCCCTTCACAAGATATGGTATTAAATATTATACTATAGAAAAGATATGCCACTGTTCTTAGATAATTGAATGAATTAAAAAGAAAAACATAGTTGTAGAAATTAGCTAATTGGTATTTTTTAAAAAAAATTATATTAATATAAGAGAAGATATTCAAAAGTGTAAATTTATTTTTTTAAAATGTTTTAATTTCGAATTAAAAAGGTTTGTCTACAAGCACAAAAACATTTAAATTTCAAAATGTACAAGCCCTACTTTTACTTAAAACTAATCTGTATATGCTTTAATAGTTAGAAGCAACTGAAAAAGAAAACTGAGTCGCTCTTTTTAGGCGTCTCGATATTTTTGATTAGAATTAGTTATAAATTATTAAGAAAGAATACCTATACACTGTAACAAATCTAAAATTTAAATAAAGTATCAAATCTTGTTGCAAAATTTTTGAAATTCCCAACTTAGAAGATATCATATTACATATTTGTAAAGTTGAATGAAACTAAAGTGCCAGAAGGTGCAATATCTCATTGAAGGAAGCTACATCTTTTTATAAATTTAGAACATTTCCATATTGATTCAGAATATAAGAAGAATATTTGAGATTTATATAATATGTTCTTGATGTTTAAATAACTTTCGGATATTTGAATAACTGAATCAACTACTTACTTACTGTATAGTCAAATTAAAACTGGAACATTTTTTGAAAATATTTTTATACTATACTTGTTACCATATGATATTACCATCGCATTATGTAAAATTGAATTTATAATAAAACTTCAGTATCTCTACATTCCTATATACTATAACAATATTCAAAATGAATTTATTATATTAAAGTATTTTTTTTTTATATAACTTTTTCCTCATGTAAATAACAATTTAAATAATTAAAAATTGCATAAAATTTATCTTTTCATTGAAAATATATTTAAGATGTCAAAACAAATCTACTTTAAAATTTAATGTTTTTGCAATATTTTCATTTCATATTATTGACGTCATCATAATGAAAAATAGAAAAAAAAATCAAAGAAATTTTCATTTAAAAGTTATTTTTTGCTTTTCATAATTTTTTAATAGAAAACAATTTTTAAATAAAAAAAAAAAGAAAACCTATGTATATATTAGTATCACAAATAAATAAAATACAAAAAAAAAAAAAAAAATTAAAAATCAAAAAAGTCAAGGAGCAAATCAAAAACTCTTCAATCATTTTTCAATAGTTTCTTTCACGTAATATAATTTTTTTTTTTGTTGTACCTATTCGTTCAATGATTAAATTTTGAAGTAATGGCAGTTCTGAAACTCAATTTATAATACTGGAAAAAAAAAATATTTAACTTTAATTTATAAATTACTTCATTAAATAATAACGATTCAGTTGATGACTCTATGTTCACGTTGCGTGGTCCGTCGCTTTTACATTTAAATATAATTCAGTAATTTAAATACGGCTTGACCATATACAATACGCAGCGAGAAATGCCGGAATGAAGCGCTGCTACAGTAATTTTTTTACTTTTAATCGTGTTGACAATCAATTTTTTGTTTTTGTTATTGTTGGTTGTAGGTTGTCATTGACAATTTATTTTTTAAACGGTTTACATGCAAAATTTAAATTGTAGCAGTTAACAAAATTTATTTTTAGTTTTTTTTTTTTATCAAGGAAGAGAAAGTATCAGTTTTAAAAGTTACTGTAGCGCTAAGAGAGGACAAAAAAATAAAATTACCATGTTTTACATCATTACATGTCATACATGTCATTATTAATCATAATTTATATAATCTCAGGGTTAGCATCGCATTAGCATTTTGAACCTTATAATAACACCTTATAATAAAATCATTTTCATCGAAATCAAAGTTCGAAATGCTAACTTTACCGTTATTATCAATTTTTTAAGCTTCTATTCAAATTAAATAACAATTTACAATTAAGAGTAAATTATAAAGTGAAGGTTAAAAAGAAAATATAAAGTAAATCGATTTTCTTATTGTATACTCTTGAGTTAAATTTCCTTAAAATATCTTAAAATTGATTGATTGCATTTCTCTTCTTTTTTTTTTTGTATTTTGCTTCAATCTTCATTTTAAAAGTTTATTTAAAACAACAATAGGTTGACTTGAAAATATAAAGAAAAGAAAAAAATCTAAACTAAATTATAATTTACTATCAAAATAAACAAAAAAGTCAAAGTTGGAAAAATTCCATTAAAAATTAAAATCTTTAAGAAAAACATAAAAGATAAAATTTAAATAAAAAAGACGAAAAAGAAAACGTTCATAAATTTAATTTTCTTTTTCTTGCAGATTTCACGATTATTTTTCTCTACTCAATGGTTATTTTTATTTTCCATCAATATTTCTTTGGGAATTGATTAATTATTTTATAATTATTTGTAATTGTGGTACAATTTTTTTTTTTTCAAATAATATAACCCTGTTTTAAGGATAGTATTAAATTGTTTTTACTTTTTCCTTTCCACTCCAATAAGAAGCAAAGAGTATTCATACAGATAGAATCAGTAGTTTCACTAAGTCGTTCATGACTCGGCTGACCATTTAGCTTATATAAGAGTTTATTTTCTATTGATATGATATTTCCGATATGATATTATGATTTTTGCCTTTTTTATGAAATTTCCCTTTTAGTTTCCCTATGTCCGACTGTCCGTCTGGCTGTTTCAAAATTTTCTCCACCATTTAAAATAGAACAATCAATTTTTAACCATTGTTAAGTCTTTTAAAAAAATTAATGTTCTAGAATAACTTTCTTTATGGAGCACTATCTAGTTACAGTAGTACTATCTAGCACTACGTAGTTACAGCTACTCAAAATTTGAAAAAAAACCCCTTTTTTTAAATGTATCAATATATATCAGGTTTTGATTAACATTTTTTCAATCAAAAAACGCCGAATGACAGGATTTTTTTATCTTATTAAGCCATTTTTTAAAATTTTGTAATTTTTTAAAATTTAGGCCGGATCCGAAACTATCGCACTATCTCGTAACTAAATTAATTACGAAAAACTCTGAAATTTTTTTACTGCATTCGAAAAATGAGTAATACGTATGTAAGAAAACAGTGTGAATTGTCTAGTGTCTAGTGCTAGTGCGATAAATTCAGAAACGGCCTTAAAATTTAAATTTACCGTTGGTGAATGCTAAATTTTGCAGGATTTTCCTGCTATCATATCTCCCCAATGCTTTTAGATAAAGCCTTAAAATTTTAAAAGAAAGAACTTTTAGGACCAGCATAAGTTACATCAGAAAATTTTTGTCTTTTGCAAAATGTTGAATTTTAAAAACTGTTGGTTTTCATTCTGCCTTGTTTTGTATAAATAAACGATAAAAGACGTTAAATTTTTAAATATTAATTAGAACAGTTAGCGGTTAGGTTTTGTTGACTTATCGTTGTTTTGATTTTGGTTTTGTTTGGGCAATGATTGTTTAGTTAGAAAATTTTATTGAATTTCTTCAAAATTTAATGATTATATTTTAATATGATAAATAATTTGAAATAAGTTTTGCATTATTTATAGATGCAAAATATGTATTAGAATAGTATTAGAATCAATGTTGTTAGAAACTTTTTGTAAAATTCTTCTACTGATAGCTACAAGCCACCCAATTTTTCGCTTCTGTAAAAACTATTTTTCGCTACTTTTTCCATTACTCAAACTCACACCAAACTGTCTATCTACTACATATAACAAAAAATTATGGTTTTTAAAAAAATGTAAATTCATTTCAAACAAAAACCTAAAAATAAAAATGAAAAGAAAATTGTTCATTGTTGGTGGATTTTATAATTTGTGTCACTTTAAAATTATGGCTGTTTTACATTATTTTCAATCATATCGATTTTAACTTGAAGTAGAGCATATTATTTAGAAAAAATTTTAAACGAAAACGATAATTATACCTATTTTATATTAAAAATTTTCGAACACTTTTAATATAAATTTACTGTTGAAAAATATTAAAGTTTGGAAAAATTTTTCGAATTAAAAATATTAATAAGATTTTATGTTTACAAATTACAATATCATGAAATTCAATAAAGACGTAAAATTCAACAAAATTATGAATTTCCGCCATAATTGTTAATTTTTCAATTAAAATCTGCTATTAAAAATTGAAGATCAAAATCGGCTACTTTAGCTACTAGTTAACATTACATACAATTTCAAATTAAGGGTGCTATTTACCAATTATAAAATCTAAATATAAACAAGGTAGAATGTAAACCAACGGTTTTTAAAAGCGCACATTTCCAAAACTTAATACAAACTGTTTAGAAGTGTGACATACACAAAAAATTTGAAAATTTCATGTAATAAGAAAAAATGTGAAAATAGGACATTTTTGAAATTTTGAGTGGCCGTAATTCCGGAATCCTATATAACTAAGAAAAGCCGTTAACACACGTAAAAATATATTATTGAAGCTTTAATTTTCATGTCTTGCCGAAGAAAAATTTGTACAGGTGCCTAAAAATAGCAAATTTTCAATTTTTGAGGCGTAATCACTCTTAAAGAGCGGGTGCTAGCAAAAACTTTTCTGAGGAAACTTATACTAATTCTAAAAGTTCTTTCTTGTCTCAAAATTTCAAGCCTCTATCTAGAAGCGTGCCGGAGTTATGAAAGTAGAAAAATCATGCGAAATATGGTTTTCACATAACGGTAAATTTAAATTGTAAATTACAAAATATCACATAATTTTGATATTGTTTTATATAGATAATAAAATTTTCGATCTTCTGACGGTCTTAGATTGCAAAACTATTACGCAGAGCCTGAGATATATACATCTGAAAATGGGGCTTTTTCGCAATTTTGAAGAGCTGCAACTTTGGAACCCTTTACAACTAAAATAAACCTTTAACACACGTAAAAATATATTACTGTAGCTTTAATTTTTATATCTTGCAGAAGTAAAATGTGTACAGGTTCCTAAGTTACAGGTGTTTAAAAATAGCAAATTTTCAATTTTTAAGCCCTAATAGCTCATAAACAGGGGGTGGTCCAAAAAAATTTACTGAGCAAACTTATACTAATTCTAAAAGTTCTTTCTTGCCTCAAAATTGCAAGGCTGTATCTAAAAGCGTGCCGGAGAGCAAAGTAGTTATGAAAGTAGAAAAATCATGCAAAATTTGGTTTTCACATAACGGTAAATTTAAATACTAAATTTAAAAAAATTGTATAATTTTGATATTAATTTACAAAGATAAAAGAAATACCTGTCGAATGACGTTTTCAGATTGAAAAAATCTTAAGCAGAACATAAGATATCTGCATTTAAAAATAGGGCTTTTTCAAAGTTTGAGCGGCTGTAGCTCCGTAATGGGAGGGGCTACATGAAAAAGTTGTTCCACAAAATTATTTTTTTATGAGACCTATCCTCTAGCTTTAACGGTGTAGAAGTTTTGTAAACAGACGGACGAACGGACGGACGGACAGAGTGAAATTAATAAGCACATTTTTTCAAAATTTTTTTTGGAAATGTGCTAAAAAAAACATTTAAAGGTTAAATTTTTTTGTGGTTCGGTTTTTTTTTTTTTTGTGTTAAAATAAATTGCAGACTTTTAATTCTGTTTTTATTCGTTGGTTTTTTTGTTTTTTTTTTTTTAATTGTGTTCTATTAACATTCTATAAGCAGCATTGACGTCTGCACTAAATTTATATTTGATATCTTATACCTATAGTAGCTAAAAATCGTATATTTATAAGTAAAAAAGAAAAATAAACTAAGTGTCAATCTTAAATGAAATCTTATTGAAATTGTTATCCAATATTTTTCATTTGCAATCTTTGCATTTTAATAATATTTGATTTTGTAAAATATTTACATATTTTTTTTTTTTCTTAAATGTTTTCAAATACCCTCATAATTACGTAATAAAAGAATTTTCATTTAACTTTTTTTTTTTTTTTTTAACAAATAAATTATTTGCAGAGTAATAATGAATGTCAATATTTAATTACATATCTATAGACAACCTAAGATTAATTTTTTTTTTGTTAAGATTTTTATTTTAGCTTTGCGTGAAACTATTTTTTAAATATTTATTCGTGTGGTTTGTACGATTTTTTTATAAATATATATAGTTAACCTTTGGATAAATTGGTCAAAGTTTCTGTTGACAGTAAAAAAAAAAACAAGAAAACAAAAACAATATTATTAGAAAGATTGACTTTCAGTATGTCATGTGGAAAGAGTTTTTTTTTTTTTATAAAATCTCTGTGGTTCTTTAGTTTTTCTTTGACAGAAAGATATATATACTTATATCATTTTCATAAAATTTTAATTATATTTAAAGATATTAAATCAGTTTATTACGTATTATATACTTATTTTGCATTATATTTTGACATTTTATTTTAATATGAGGTTCTTTTAACAATTTCCGGAGTTATCCAGAAAAGTTTTATATATTGATTGACAGACACACGGTAAGAAAAGATTTTGGATTTAATTTATAGAGTGTGTTTGTTTTTAAAATAAAAAGATATATGAGCACAACATATGAATATCATTTTCATTCTCACTAAATGGTCTCATTCAGCTTAAAAAATTTTATTTTCATTGTAGTATCTAAGATGATCGCCATTAGGATTAAGTTTAAAGCATTCAGGTGATAATGGTTTTAATGGCCCGCCATGGTTTTAAATTTATCATTCCACTTGAAGTGACTATACAGAGTGAATTAATTTATTTTTGTCTACAAAAGACTATTCTTATCTTACTATATCCTAATTTAATTGGCTTGTATAGAATTCGTCTGTAATTGTCGTTATTCTTTTCAAAATTTGAGAAAAAGTATGTACCGTTATTTTGAAATTATCTTATTGTAAGCTGAAAATTGGAATTTTGGAAGTGATAAACAAACGTCTCAACAAGTTGCATGACACAACCAGTGGGCGGGCTTAAATGTAAGGATAGAAAGGTCTATCGCCCTTACTAAACGACAACAACAAAAATAATTTCTGGTATTTTGTTTTGTTTAACGTTAATGACATTTTATTTTAAATCGTTAACACATTTCCAAAAAAAATTGTGAAAATTGAAAAAAATGTGCTTATTAGTTTTACTCTGTCCGTCCGTCCGTCCGTTCGTCTGTTTACAAAACTTCTTTAACCGTTAATACCGTTGAAGAAAGAGAAAAAAAATTTTAACCATGGCTAGATCTTATAAAAATATTAATTTTGTGGAATAACTTTTTCATGTAGTTCCATCCATCACGGAGTAATATTTTTTTACGGTGTGTTAACGGGTTTTCTTGGCTATATAAGGTTCCGGACTCCCACCTTTCAAAATTCCAGAAAAGTCTTATTTTCACATATTTTCTTATTACAAAAAATTTCTTAAATTTTCAAATTTTTGTGCAAGTCACAATTCTAAACAGTTTGTATTGGAAATGTGCGCTTTTAAAAACCTTTGGTTTACATTCTACCTCGTTTTTTTAAAGTTATGAAACCTCATATTAAAGATTACTATGGATTTTTTAAGGAACCAATGAGTTTTAAAACACTGATTTTTATAATTTTGTTATATCTATGTTATATAATATATGTGATCTTATACATGTGACTCGGATCAATAGGTTTTGGCACTTTAATTGTTAAATTATAGTATGTAAAATTAAACATGACTATTTAAATTAACTGACTTTGGTTATATTGTATATAAATTACTAATGGTTAGCAAGTTTTAGTTATAGTTCTGATAGGCAGTTGATTAGTTTTTTTTTTTTTTTTATTCAATATTCTTTTTTTATTCGTCATTAATTCTCAATTTTTGTATGTACCTACTTGAAATGTTTGAAAACTTGTTTTAATTTTTTTGTTCTACATTTTCTATATCTACTGTTATTGATTGATTGATTTTCAATTAAAGTCACATACATCTTCGTAACAACTAAACAATTTTGTATGTGTGAATGTAGATTGATTTGTACAGATGACTTATAATTTATTTGTCAATACTATTATATTAGTTTTTTTTTTCTTTTCATCCTGCCTCAAAATATAGAAATTTTTCCTAGTAGCTGTTTTGTTTTTAGTATTTTTTTTTTTTTTGCATATGATGAAGAAAGGATAAATGGAATGGAATTATTTTTTGCATATATGTACATATATGTACAATGTACATATTACAATGTAAAATTAACAAAAAAAAAAAAAAAACCATTATAGATTTTGGTGAAATATTAAAAAAATATAATGTCCAGCAAAAGAAAATATCCCATATCACATGATATAAGCTGTATGCTGTATACTCGTAGTATAGGTTGGATAAGATCATAAATCTTAATCAGAATTATATTTTTTTTTTTGTTTTGGGTGGAAGATTAATAAAAAAAGAAAACCCACTAATAAAAAGTTGTTTTTTTTTTGTTTTTTGGTTTGGTTTAAGATTCAGGTCATCATTTCGTCATGTAAAATTTAAATTGTATTTTTTATTTTTTTTTAACTTGATTAAACGCATATAATGACTGTTTTGTTTTTGTATTTGTATTTAATGAAATGTTGAGTATATGTATAAGGAAGAAAATTATCAAAGTAAAAATTTATTTTCATTTTATTCCGTTGGTTTTCTTTTCATCTTCTTCTTCTTCTTTTTGTTTTTTTTTTTATTTATTTTTTTAAATAATTAATTGAATAATTTATTGTTATTGGAAATATTGGAACAGAAAAATTTTTTATTTTTTTATTGTATAAAAAAAAAAATTATTGAATAAAAATCAATATGAAAATACATACATTATTGTTGGAGTTAAAAATAAAATTTAGGTCATGTGACGTCATATTTATATAAGGACAGAGACTATACATAAAAATTAAAAAGAAATTATAATAACTTTTTAATAATTGGATTTAATTGATTCTTGTATTACAATATGATTATTTGTATGTAAAACATTCTTATAATAATGTAAAAAGGTTTATACTCTATATAGTATTATTATATATATATATATATATATATATATATATATATGTTAAATTATTACTTATTAAATTTATAGTTTTATGTATCTATATATTATTATAAATGTAAATTGTTTTATTTTAATTTGTTTTTATGAAATATAAAGTAAAAAAAAAAAAGATTTGTGTTTAAATACAAATTTGTAACCAACTCTTAAATGCCCCCTAATTATATGTTTTACATACAGTCAAATGAAATACAATAAATAAAATTTTTTTTTTTTTTTTATTGCATTTCTCTGGAAAGGATTTTCAGAGGTAATTCCTGTGGATAGGGAATTACACAGCCTTTCCTGTTCAGGCGTGGCTGTAAATGTCGTAAGGGAGAATAACTTTTACGAAGTGTGTGGGATTCGAACCAACATTTCCTCGGTGTTTACAGCGTATTTTATACGCTCTTACCCACTAAGCCACCGAGCCCCCATAGAATAAAATGATAATACAGACAACTTTCAAAAAGTACTGTAAAATGACACTAGGCAAATTAATACTAAATGAAATGCATACGACATATGATACCCTCCCTACAAAATATAATAAAAACAGGTTAGAAAATTGTCAGTTGCACCAAAATTTCAAATTTTTCTTAGAATTTTATATATATAAAAAAAAAAAATGCTGGAAAATGCAAGGAAACTTTCTTCACTTTTAAGGAAATGCCATATGTAATTAAGAAAAACAATTAACTAATGTAAACCTAAATTGTTGAATCTTTAATTTTTGTGTTTTACTTTGGAAAAATTTACGCAAATTTCTAAAAATATAAAATTTTCAATTTTTGATCTTTAATTAGATCTTAAACTGAAGGTATAAAAAGATTTTTTAAGGTAAGTTAGTTAATTATGAAACATTTATTTTGTCTTAAAATTCCAAAATTCTAATTAAAATAATGCCGGAAATATAAAAAAAGCAAATTCTTGCAAAAGTTTGTTTGCATACAACGGTAAATTGTAATACTAGATTGCATAAAATTGTATAATTTTGATATTGATTACATTTGAACAAATTGAGATATAAACATTTGAAAATAGAGCTTTTCTTCAATTTTGAGGAGTTGTACTTGCGTTATGAATGGAACTGCATACATAAAAAAAAATAAGTATTTCTGCTAATAACTATTAATTTTTTATTAGATCTATCCTTGGTTAGCATTGGATTTCATTGCTCTATTATTAACCGCAGATAAATGAAGCGGACACAGTGAAATTAAAAGCAAATTTTTTTTTTAATTTGCTTTGAAAAATGTGCTGAAAAAATAAAAAATAAATAAGCATTATTATGATTGTTATGAAAATTCAATTATTTCGAATCTTTTTAAGTAATTAAATAAAACAAAATTAAAGAAAAATACATTGCAATGTAAAATAAAAATTAAAATGAACTTAAAAAGAAATAAATCCCATTGGAAGAATATAATTAAAAAATTATATATCAGTTGAGGACAAAATAAAATGTTTTTCAATAATTGCGATACAGTGCCCAGATTTTATACTATTTTAATATTCCGTCGCCTAAGAAAATTATTGTTGTATGTAGCAAAACATAGTTTGTGGTAAATCAACTTTGACGTTTTAAAGAGGCATAGTGCTAAAACCGTACGGTAGAATTTTTTTAAACTTAATACCTCTATAGCTATGGGAATAAAGAAACCAAGTGCAAATTTTCTAATCCATGCCGCAAACTTTGGCGGAATTAGGAGCGTTTTTACTCAAACAACATTTGTTGTATGTAACAATTTGCATAAATTTGGTTAGGGTATGTATAATATACAACAATTTTATATGGAATGTTGTCGACACAAAAGCAAATTTCGTTTTTGTTTTTTCCAATGAATTTATTTTATTTTATGGATTTAGTTATTTAGTGCAGGAGTAACTCCATAAAATTATTTTTCTTATTTCTTGATTATCCTTGACAACATTATTTAAAATTTTTATTAAGGCACTTGCAATTACATTGACCGGCCTACCACATCAAGTTTCGTTCCAATTTGAACAATAAGTTATTTTAAATTTATCGTACTTATTCAAAGTTTCAGTCAAATTGTACACATTTAACTTACGGCTTTAATGAAAGTTATATCCAAACCTTTTTAGGAGCGAAAAAATATTTTCCAAATCTAAATTCACATTATTGTAATAGGTTAGGTAAAATATTTACTAATTATCTGTAATCAGTCCTTTACTAGTCTGATTTTCTACTAGAATATTATAAAATATAATATAAATGTATTGTATACATACGATACTGAACACATACAATAATCATATATTAAATATGCAAATGTGGTACTAATGTGTTATAAAAATTAAATAAATAAACACTTTGTGCTGCAAAAAAGATAACATACAACAATAATTTACTGACACTTTTTTCATGTTTTTGTATGAAAATTTGTTGTATGTAACAAAATTTTTTCACATACAACAAAAATCATACTCATATTGATCAGAAACTGATGCATATAACAAAAGTCATACCAGATATCTTTAAAACGGTAAAAGATAGCGAAAAGCGGACAATACCATTATAAAGAGAACAAAAAAAAACTTAAAAAACCGTTAAAAACAAAAATTGAAATAATTTCACATACAACAATGATTTTCTGAGGCGACGATTCATAAACAATGTTATTAAAGCTAAACTAGTAATAACCAATCATACTCTAACTTAAAATTTTTTTTAGATATTATGTTTAGACTCATTATGTTTAACTTTCAAAAGCGAATAATGTATATGTTCTTGTTTTTTAAGAGCATATACGACATCCTTATCTGTAATTGATTTCTGTTTAGCATTTTCTATGTATATTTATTACCTCACGAATAACATTTTCTAAGAAATCACCATTAATCACCATTAATACACCACGGTTTCTTCATAAATTAATATAGAAATACGTTTTACATTCTACGACGAGCTAAACGACAAATAGCTGGTTTAATAACACCTTGTATATTATCACGAAGAACTTTACGATGACGTTTAGCGCAACCCTTTTTAGCACATTTCCAAAAAAATTTTGAAAAAATGTGCTTATTAGTTTCACTCTGTCCGTCCGTCCGTCCGTCCGTCTGTTTACAAAACTTCTACACCGTTAAAGTTAGAGAAAAAAAATTTTAACCATAGGTAGGTCTCATAAAAAAAATAATTTTGTGGAACAACTTTTTCATGTAGCCCCCCCCATTACGGAGCTACAGCCCCTAAAACTTTGAAAAAGCCCAATTTTTAAATGCATATATATTATGTTCTGCTTAAGATTT
This sequence comes from Poecilobothrus nobilitatus, assembly GCA_947095535.1. Lineage (NCBI taxonomy): Eukaryota > Metazoa > Arthropoda > Insecta > Diptera > Dolichopodidae > Poecilobothrus > Poecilobothrus nobilitatus. The sequence goes on along the minus strand of OX352774.1, from coordinate 42,756,308 downwards.
TTTCAATCTGAAAACGTCATTCGACAAGTATTTCTTTTATCTTTGTAAATTAATATCAAAATATATTATCTTTGTAAATTAATATCTAGATAGAAGCTTGAAATTGAGGCAAGAAAGAACTTTTAGAATTAGTATAAGTTTCCTCAGAAAATTTTTTGGTAACACCCCCTCTTTAAGAGTTATTACGCCTCAAAAATTGAAAATTTGTTATTTTTAGACACCTGTAACTTAGGCACCTGTACAAATTTTTCTTCGGCAAGACATGAAAATTAAAGGTTTAATAATATATTTTTACGTGTGTTAACGGCTTTTCTTAGTTATATAGGATTCCGGACTTACGGCCCCTCAAAATTTCAAAAATGTCCTATTTTCACATTTTTTCTAATTACATGAAATTTTCAAATTTTTGTGTAAGTCACACTTCTAAACAGCTTGTATTGAGTTTCGGAAATGTGCGCTTTTAAAAACCGTTGGTTTACATTCTACCTTGTTTAATCCTTTTTGACCCCTACCCTGATCAGTCATTTTTCTATTATTTTAATATTTCACTTTTAATTAAAACTAATTCACAATAATAAATATCGATCTTGATTTTTTTATGTCAAACGTTCACAAATTTCTGAATTACTATCCAAATGTCAAACACATTAATTTGTTTTCATGACATGACATGTTCTGATGCAACAAAATATGTTAACAATCGCAATACCATTTTTATTTAACCGTTATGATTTTTATACCCGTACGATAGGATCGGGTATAATAAAATTACTCCTCCGTTTGTAACACCTCGATATAAGCGAGCTAGATATACCTTCAAAGGTATGGATCGGATCAGAAAAAAATTCTAAGACTTTTGAGCCATGTCCGTCCGTCCGTCCGTCCGTCAGCACGCTAACTCAAAAACTAAGAAAGCTAGAATCTTGAAATTTACACAAAATATTTTGGGAGTAATTTGTAGGTTCCCTATTTTTTTTGGTTGAGTTTGGACCAAAACTTAGGGTAGCTCTCGAACACCTAACTTTTAGATCCCCACATTTTTTTTGCAATAGAGCTATGAAATTTTAACTGCTGATAGATCTCACAAAAATATTAATTTTATTTTTAATAACTTTTTTTTGTAGCCCCACCCGTTACGGAGTTACAGCTCCCCAAAGGTTCAAAAAAGCTTTATATTTAAATTGTTATAGCACAAGTTGTATAAGGTATATCTTCATTTTGAAAACGCCAAACGATTACTACTTTTATTAGCTTTAAAAGTATATATACAATAAATATATATTTGTGGCATACGGTGTCTTAATTTACCGTTATGTGAAACTCAAATTTTGCAAAATTCTTTAACCCTTCCATCTTCTAAACGGTTAAAGTTGAAAACTTGAAATTTTGACAGAAGTTAGATCTTTGAAAATTAGTATGAGTCATTTCAGAAATCTTTTTTGTAACACCCCCCGTTTAGGAGCTGTAAGGGGTCAAAAACTGAAAATTTCCTATTTTTAAACACCTGTAACTTGAACACCTGTTAAAATTTTTTTGAAGTAATACACAAAAATTAAAGCTCCAACATTATACTTTTGTTTCTGTTAACAACTTTGTTTAATAATATAGGGTTACTTTATAATTGACGAAAGTGTTACTTGATTTTTTCAAATTTTCTAACAAATTTCTTTAACGAATTTTTTCCATTTTGTTTTACTCGATAAGTTGAAATTGTTGAGGATATAATGCGTAGTACAAAAAAATGTAATTAAATAAACAACATAACGGTTGCTTGAAGAATTTTTATTTATATGATATTGATATATATACATACTTATATAATATCATGTTTATTTACATATCGTATATGTCACTAGTGAATGAATGATAAGAGTATATATGTATATTATATAGCGCCGTATTTACATACATATATGTATTTTATTGTACTTATAAGAAATTATTCTATCAATGGAATATTTAAATATAATATAATATAATATTTAAAATTATATTTACTGTTTTGTACTTAGTAAATTTAATATACATTTACCGCTTAGTATTAAATGGTACTATAGAATATTTGAAAAAGTTTTGGATTGATAATCTTTATGTGGAAGGTTAGAATCTGCTTTTGAAGAATGTACATATAAACATATAGTTTGAATATATGTACAACCCATAGTTCTAGAAATTATAAAATTCACCCAAATTATTTTAAAATACTAAAATATTAAAAAAATAATATTGTAAGCAGAGTGACAGGCTGTGAACATACTAACGGTTCGTACGGGTATCTAAGAGTTGACAAAGTCAACTGTATTCTTCCTCGTTTTTAACTATTATTGTAGAAAATAAAAATCTAAAGTTTATTTTTTTGGACGAAAATATTGGACAAATCCCAGTTTGTCATTATCATTAACATTTTTGGTTCAGAAAAGTTTGGTTTAATATTCTCAAACTTTTTAAAATAGTAAAATACTACCTGCATTAATTACTTTTTGTTTGATGTCTTTAATGACAAAAAGTTTGTAAAAAATAAAATAAAAATTTATTTTTAAACGTTTTACACTTTATTAGATTAATTTCGCGTTTAATTAAATTATATTTTTTTTTATCTTACCAGTGTGTTTTTTATGTGTACTTTACTATTTAAAATCCCGTCTTTTAGTTAAACAATGTATATTTTGTAAACTTTGTACTAAAATTTAAGGTGGTTACTTAATAATAAAAATTTATTGATGCAGTTACAATTCTTTGTAGTAAATATCATCATATTTTAAATTTTAAATTTACCTGAAAGAATAAAAAAGAGTAATTATAAATTTTCGTAATAATATAAAGTAATATAATAAGGTAATAAAATAATTTTATTTAAGATTTATTACGTAAAATATTTTAAAATATGATGTAAACACCAAGGAAGTGTGGGTTCGAATGCCACACACGTCGTAAAAATAATTACGCCTTATGACTTTTACAACCACTTCCACTTCTGATAAGGAAAGGATTGTGTAATGTCCTTGTCACATTTATGCGGCAGGAGAATAAACTAAAAAAAATATGATAAACTAAAAATTATCTCAGTATCAATTAATTCTATATTTTTACAACTGTTATTTTTTGAAGTAGTTGCAAATCTTGGAAGATACTAATACGCCAGCTGAGAACTATACGCCAGCTGTCTTTGCTTGTGTTTAAGTTGGAAAAACTTCAATAAGACACAGTAGATTGAAATTTGTCACACAATTTATGGTTTATTTTATGATGATAAATTTGATGTGTGTAAGAAGAAGTTATATTGTAATGGTAATTGGTAGAGGAGCTTTTTCGATTATGTTCGTTTTATGTTCGTTTTATGTTCTTTTTCATTTTCTTGTTAACATTTTATATTGGATAATTCAGTAATGAGTATCTGGATATATGTAGGGATTACTGTGAAGATAAAACTTTTGCATGTATGAACTACTGTGGACAAATTTCGCGGAGTTGTGGAGTCCTAAAAAAGATCTGATTTGCCTAAATTGATTAGTCCTAAAAAAGTGTTTTTGTTTTGCCTAAGATTATGAATTAGCTTTTCTAAAACGTTTTAAAGTTAAAAATTGAAATTTTTTTGATAAAAGGATGGTTTCGTATGATGGTTTTATTTTTTAGTTTTCTAAATATTTTCGCAATAATTTAACAAAAAACAAAAAGCTGATTGCAAATCAGTAAAAACTAGAGAAGAATATTATAGTGTAGGTTAAATGAACGGTGCGATAAATAACCGTGAAACCTTTCAATATTCTTCAAAGTTGAAAAAAAAAATGGTTAAAAGAATAAAGAAGTGTATTAGAAGATGGAGCAAGTAGATTCGAACCTCTTTCTATAGTTTTTTTTTTTTTGTTTTACTAGAGTCGTTGGAAAACTCCAAACGTCACCTAGAATAAGTGTATGTGGATCTTTCGAATAGTTTTGGATTTTAACTAACCAAAACCACTGCTAAACTAAACAATACCAAACTTTTAGTTTGGAATCTTTAATACAAATTAAAAGGTTTAGTTTACAGTATAAGGATGTGGAAAATATTCTTGGGAAAAGGGATTCAGCAAAAAATTGAGAATATGTAGTATGGGTAAAAAGTTTGGACAGAAATTTTGAAGAAAGATATTAATGTTCTTCAAAATTGTTAAAGTTTCATTAACAAAAAAAAAAAACCTACGTTAAAAAATACAAATATTAATTAATAAAATATTCAAGTTTATTTTTTTGTTGACCTTTCCGAACGGTAACAGATAACTTTATAATGTTCGATATATGAAAGCAATCATTAATGAATCACTTTGTATTTAGTATGAAAAAAATATTCGAAAATGCATTCAATTGAAATATGAATTAAATTTTTTTTAGTCAAAATTATCAAATTAAAAATAAAATTACTAAAATTTAAAATAAAGTCTAAACTTTCATTTAAACCAAAAAATATAGAGATTAATTAAAAAATTTAAAATTAAATATTAAAATCTTAATCTATTTATGCACATAAATTAAATTGTTAAGAAACCATAATTTATAGTATGATGATTGATATTTAAGTATACCACAATATTTAAGTATATTTATCTAATTTAAGATGTTATACCGTATAATAAGTATATTACCTTAAATGTAAATAGATATTATATATTTAATGCATGTTCATTATACGCCCTAATAATAGTTTTTATGTTCATGACATGGAATTTTAAATGTTTCCGCAATTTAAATAATAATTTATTCATAGATATTTAATTGTCAACCCATATTTTGTAAATTGTACTTTTAATAAATTACAAAACTTTTTTGTTTTCGTTTTTTTTTTTTTCAATTTAATTTAGATGTTACAACAAGAAAAAGAATAAAAATTTGGTGTTTAAATGATAAAAAAAAAAGGAGAACAAAAATAAAATTCAACCTCCCAACCTAATTGAAAAACTATTAATAAAAATTCCAAATTCAAAAAAAAAAAAAAAAGTTGAGGAGGCCAAAAAAAAATGAATGTCTAGTGAAAATGAAAAATAAAATTGAAGAAATCGTTGTTAAGATTACCTTTTTATTTTAGTATTGTTAAATATTATTAAACGTTATATACTACTGAATGTTTTAACTGTTGTAACGGTTATTGTCACTGTTTAGCAAAATAGTAATAAAAATGGGCGAGCTCATTGTTTCCTTACAGCCCAACTACCAATTCAATGTTTCAGCATCCTATTGTCCTATCCTTTCCTATCGCTACTCCCTAGGTGATATATACTGGGTTAGCAGGTAGGGATTTCATCCCATTATATTGGCTAAAAGTGGAGGTGGGTTTAGTCAGTAAGAATCTGATTCTATCAAGGGGTAATTTCAAACTTTGATACCGCAAAAGCAGATAAATCGAGTAAACGGTACTAATGTTTCATTTAACTACCTAACATGTTATCAATTATATTCTCAATCTTTGTTAATTTATGTGTAAACATCAGTCAGTCTATGTTAATTTTTATTAAATTGCATCTTAACGAAAATTGTTGTCAATAAATTGACAATGTAATTGACAAACATGTCACTTAGTGTACAGTTACCTTAAACATTTTTTAATGTGATATAATGCTTTAATAATTGAAGTATGACTTTTTGTTCCGACTTTGATTATGGTTTTTTAATTAATAAATTTATTTCTCAACTATACATTTCAAGATCTTTAACTAGATTCTTTATATAATCGAGATTCGGATACAAAATTAAGGTTTCAACTACAATTTTATTATGCAACTATTATATTATCACCTTAATCTAGTCGAAGCGAGGATAAAAATTCAAATTTAACATCCGTCAAATATTGATGAAAAATCTGAAGAAATTGATTTAGTCGAATAAAAAAAGTTTAAGTGGACAGATAAAAAAGAAAATTCTTTTGTTAAATTTGTAAAACATTTATTGAGAAATGAACATCTTAAAATCTATTAAATAATAATTTTATTGATAGATGATCAAAGTTAACAAAAACCTTCAATATCAATAAAAAACAAATAAAGAATAAAACCTAAAAAAAAAAAAATATATTATAAAATATGTTGTAGATCATATCAAAATTGTCATCTATGTCATTAATAACATAATTGAAATCGATTCTGATTTTTTTTTTTTTTTTTTGATTTTTTTATTATTGAAGCTATTGTTATTTAGTGTTAAAATTTAGACACTGTCAATACACAATAAAAACAAAAAAAAACAAATAACTAATAATCTATTAAAAAAATTAACTTAAATATAGGGGACAAATATTTATCTAAAATATATACAGGGGGTTTCCTAATTAACTACAGTGCTCTTTACCGATGCATAGATTCTTATGAGTAGCTAACATTTTCTTATGGAGGGTAAGCTGAGACTTTTTTTTAAAACCATGAGGATATTTAAAACCATGAGTAAGTTGAAGCTCCGTTTCAAAACTGTGAATGAAAATCCTGTAAAATGCAATCGAACGCTTAAGAAATCTTTTAATTTTTCTATCTGTCTATCCGTTTTAAAAGTGGCGTCTTCTAAAGTTATAAAATTATTATAATTTAAATGGAAATTAAAAAAATATTTTTTTTTTTAAATGTATCTTTATGACGACGTAACATGGAAAATATACATTATTTCTAATCTTTGGATCTTCAGCTGTAATTTCCAGTACTTTTTATCTCATTAATGTGTACAGTTTGGAAAATGGAAAATTTTATTTTCATTACAAATGATAATTTTGATAATTTTGTTATTTTCTTCAAGAATCTTCCATATCCATAACACTTGATCATGCTTTGTAAAATTTCAGATAATTAAGTACCGAGATATATTTAAGTAAATTTTAGAGTTGTGTGATAGCTACTCGAACATATTACCCCCAACCAACCACATTTTATAGAAGTAATTGGCATAAAACTTGACCATCTTTTACAAGATGACAGATGCTTCTTGATTATGTTCCAATATAAGTAAACTATTTAAAACAAAATTTTACAAACTACTTGCTCTAGTACAGCCAAATTTTACAGAAATTGCTGGCATGTAACTTGATATTTTCTCACAAAATTTGTGATGCCTTCAATAGAAATATTTATATATAAAGAAAGAAGTTCTATGGCAGCTACTCGAGCACGGCGACCGAACCTGCTGAATTTAAATAGCAAAACTAACAATTTTACAAAAGTGGCGTATAAAAAATTTCAAGCTCCTTTATTTTTGCAGTTATCGTGTTGCTGGACGGACTAACATACATGTCTCACTCGACTCAGAATTCGATTCTGAGCCGATCCATATGTTTGAATCTACTATATCTAGCTCGATTTTTTTCAGATGTCACAAATGTAACGGTAAATTTTTTATACCCTTGAACATACGATCATACGGGAATAAATATAAAATTTAATTTACGCCAAAATAATCTGGAATCTATAAAAATCTCAGTTTGGCCGCCATACAAAAAAAAAATACCTACTCGTATAATTGTCTATGCAGTTGCACAAAGCAGTGTAGTATTTATTTAGGAAACACCCCGTATATAAAAAACAACATACATTGTAAAATTTTGTAAAAATAATGATAGATAAAGTATAAAAAATAAAAAATTACATTTATTTTTTATTTTTTATTTGAATTATTGTCAAATTTGAATTGAAAAAGTTGTAAATCTTTCAATAAATTTTTATTGGAATAAAATTACATCAATATACCTACTAAATAAAAAAAAAAAATGTTTACTCTCATTTAGTATAAATATATTATAAGAAAATAAATATGGTTATGGTTACAAAATTATTTAGTTGAAAGATCGCCCACTAACATCATTTTCAATATTATCAATTAAGTCTGAATATTGTGATTGAAACAATAAAAAGATATATAAAATAAGAATGTATAGACAATAAATAAGTTGATGAGAATTTGAAAAACCATGGTAATATTCTTAAAAAACTATACTCACTATTACTCTTTATACTTAATTGAATAAAAACCCATATTTTATTTTGAAAAAAAATTATTGGAATTTTATATATAAAAAAAATAATAATGGTCAAAAGTTTAAAAATAAATAGTATACTTATTTATTTATTTATTTATTGAAGAAATTTGATACCCATGAGATTATTGAACTTTCTAATATAGTAAAAATGCGATACAAAAAAAAAAAACTCAAAATTAGAACAATCTAAATGTTGATTTATTATTTATGTTCAGTTATAGTCAGTCTATTTTAGTTCTAACTAATTTATTATGATAATATAAAAGATATTTATGGAAACTTATATAAAAAAAATCCTTATATAAAATTTGATTGCTTTGTTTTACGAACTAAGAGTCAAATAAATAAATAAATAACTTTAATTTTTATCATATGAAGACATTTTTGATGACATTCTTTTTTTTTTTTTTATCAGTTTAAAATAAAAGATATAACAAAAAAATACTCTTTAAAAATTTTATCGAAAATAGTCTCACTCACTTTTTTGAGTATTAAATGAGTTACACTTTTTATTAATAGGGAATAGGGATATTAAATATTAAAAGAGTTTTTATTTTATTAAATGAGTTATCGAAAATAGCCTCACTCACTTTTTTGAGCATTAAATGAGTAACTGTTTTTAATATAGAGAATAGGGTTATTAAATATAAAAAGAGCTATTCAAAATAGAGTCACTCACTTTTTTGAGTATTGAATGAGTAACTCTTTTTAATGTATATAATAGGGTTATTAAATATAAAAAGAGTTACCATTTTTTTAAATGAGTTATTGAAAATAGTCGCACTCACTTTTTTGAGTATTAAATGAGTAACTCTTTTTAATAATAGGGAATAGGGATATTAAATATTAAAAGAGTTACTAATTTATTAAATGAGTTATCGAAAATAGTCTCAATCTTTTGAGTATTAAATGAAAAACTTAAACTTACTTGAAAGTATTTTTTTTTTTTCAACCCTGCGATATTCCCATTTAAATTAAAGAACTTACAAATTTGTGATCTAACTTATCATTAGGAATTTTACATTTGAATCAATTTCTTGAGGTATTTATATATTATATTATTATCTTATACTCTTGAATGTTTCGGTTTTTTTTTTTTTGACTCATATGAAAGTTTGAAAAGTTTAAATAAGATTTATAAAGAAAATTTGTAAGTATTTTAGAAGCAAAACGATAAACTGTTTCCAGATGTTCGACCTTTTTGTATTAATTTTTAATATTTTCTTATACTTAGCAATTTATCAATTTATATAACTCTTTAGATTACTTGTTTTAGCTTAAAGAAATACTCAGTATATACCAAATGGTGTAAGTTCCAGTTAGTTAGGTTATCAATTCTCTTCTTCGGAAAAATAGAAAACAATATAGTAATTATACAGGGTTTTCGGATTCTTGACCTAAATATACTGAATTGAAAATTGTTTGGAAAAATGGAGGGTGGTGGTGCGTGGTTTGTAAAAGTTTTCCTATATATTTAAAAGAAAAAAAAATCATATATTGGTCCGTTTCTAACATATTAGAATTTAAAAATTTTAAAATAAAATCAAATTCGAGAAATTTGACATAAAATTGTCATTGTTTTTGAATTTTAAAAAATTAATAATTTTGCAATCAAGATAACGGGTTTTTTTTTTTTAAACATTAAACATAATTATTTATAAAAATATCTTAATTTAACTATATTCCTACGTCATACGTACAAATAAATTAAATAACATGTAGAAAAACTTAAATAACGTTATATCGCAAACTGTTAAAAGTAGACAGTCTAAGACATTTCAAAGAAGACCTTTAAGAAGAGGGCACCTTGTTTTAAATATACCTCTAAATAAAAAATAATTAAAATATTGAAAAAAAAGCGACCGTAAAAGTAGGGAAGGATAAAATAGAATTATTTAAAACTAATTTTTGAGTTCTTCTATTAATAGCGAAACATATCAATTTATATTATTTTATCTTCCATTCTCTTTGGGCGCTATTGCACAAATCTCTTATCACTAATCAAATAATTCATTTTTTTATGGGTGAGCTTTTTTTTACTAATCAAAACTTTATTTATTTATTACCAAAATATGTTTTTGGGGCAATAAAACTCATCAAAAAAAATGATTATTTCATTATTTGATTAGTGATAAGGGGTTCGTGTAATAGAGCCCTGCTTTCGTGTGTGTTTGAGCAAAATACGAAAGGAATTGTAGTTAATTAAGTTAATAGATACCCAGTAGATAATTTTAAAAATAATAAAAATCGGTTTCATACTCAAGCTCAAGCAAAAACAAGCTAATTTTTTTATATTAAAAAGATATTCTTTTAATATGGGTGTTTGAAATATTCTACTATTCGAAATGTTTCATGATGAATCTATTATCATAATTTATAGAAAAAATTTCAATATTTAGTTTTGGTAATTTTCAGAAAAAAACAAAACTTTTACAAACAAATTAAAAAAAAAAAAAATATTAAATTCAATTAAATATTTTTTACATAAATAATATTTTTAACTAGATGTCTAGGCTAATCAATATTTTTCTTTCGAAAATAATTTATTTTCAATTTTATAACCTTCGACATATTACCAAATAAATAAAAAAAAAGTACAATTTGTACCAAAAAAAAAAAAAAAGTAACAAAATGAAATGAAAAATTTTTCTTAAGTATTTTTAGTCATACAATCAATCAAAATTAAATTTAATAATTGAATTTTATTAAAAAACTGAATTAATTTTTAATATTTTTTTTTTTTTTGTTATATCAGTTATTAAAATTCAAGACAATATCAAATTTATAATTTATTCAATGGTAATTGAAAGTTTTGTTTTTTTTTTTTTTCGTAATAAAAGTAATTGCAGAAAGTCTAAAAATTTAATTTTTAATATTTTTAAATTTTCAATTAATAATTCAAAATCTATTAAATAATTTCAATTGATTGGGTATGAGGATAATTTTAATATAATATCTATTTATTTAAATTTTAAATGCAGTTGATTCTAAGTGATCTGTTTGATATGTAAAGTAAGGTTTAGGCCTTAGGGAAATAAATCATAGTTATAATGCATTCTGAAGACGAACAAAAGACTTCAATTATTACAAGACAAAGTTTACTAATTTTTGTTTTCTTTTTATGATGTTAGGAACTGTACAAGATTTTTTAGAGTAGTGTTGGACTTTTACCAATAAAAAATAATCATCTTTAATACCAGATTTTAGGATGGAACCTTTAATACAAGTTTGGTTTTGAAGATAAGAATATAAATAGAATGTTTATGAAAAGGGGTTTAGAAAATTAAGGATTATTGTGGCTGGGGAGGAAAATATTGAAGAAAAATGCTAATGTTCTTTTTTATTTTACTTTTTAAATTAAGATTTATGGTTAATAAGGAGGAAAATTTATAGGAATATTTCGGATTAAGGAGGAAAATTTAGAGGGATATAAGACAGTTGTTAATGTTCAAGCAAATAATTTTACTAAATCGTATGCACATAAATAAATAATTTTAGGAAATAAATGTGATAATACATGGGTCATGACAAATGTAACCGATTTCTATATTTCTTTGTTATGCCATTTTTACAGTTACAGCCGTGCATGAAGTGGAAAACTTTGAATAGAGACACAAATTGTTTAAATTATTTAGAACAGGTTGTCTATTCCTACAAGAGATATATACAAGGGATATCTATAAAAGAAGGATGCTGACTCAATAGAAAAATCGCTGTGCTAACACTAAAAGAGTATCTATAAAAGAAGGATGGTTCAGGGTGTCTATAAAAGAAAGATGGTAACTCAACTTTAGAGTGATGACTTAACAGAAAAAGCTTTGAGATAATACTGAGATTATTAATAATACGAATACACTTTGTTTTGCACTTTATGTTTACGATTTACTTAAGTTTAAGAAGAACCTTAACATCGTTCTTCAAAATATCCCTTCAAATTCCTACCTCCATAATCCAAATTTCCTAATTCCAATTTTCCCAAATATCCTTCCTTCATTCCTATCCTCAAAACTAAACTGTACGTTTGTATTAAAGGTTGGTTTTTAAAGGAGGGTGGTTTTGGTTTGGTTAGAGTCCAACACTAGCCTGAGAAAGCACGTATAGTTCCTCTTGGTGACTTTCGAGTTTTCCATAAAACCCTCGTACAAAAAAAAAAAAAAAAAAAACCTTTATCGGAACGCTGTTTCAAATGATAAAATTTATTATTAAATACAGTGTTTAAGTTTTACATTGTACCAATATTATATTATTTTAAAAGTGTTTTAGATCTAGAAGAAAAAATTAACTATAATCAGAAACAAATTTGTTTAAATAAAAGGATCATAGTATACATATATATAATTAATCTATTAAAGTACTGTGGTATAAATTTATAAGCCATTTTCTATATAAATTTTAATTAAAATGAAAAAAATTTTTTATCAAGGATATTTCAAAGTAATAAATGAAATAAATCCTTCTCTTTAATTACATTTAATAAATAATATAATTTATAGTTAATTTAAATATACAATAATATAATAGTTATAACGTAAGAATAAATTAAAGGTATTTTATTAATTACATATGTTAAAATTCAAAAAATTATATCTAATAATCTTTCAGCTATTTGTCCTTAATAAATTTAAAATAATTGTGACATTTTCTTATAACTATATACTATATAATTAATATAACAATTAAAATCATAAATCAATAAAAATATTTAAATAATTCCAAAAAAAAAAAAAAAACAAAAATTTAAGTTAAAATCAATACATGTTAAATTAAAAGTACTTTTAATTAATTTAGGTGGTAATTTATTGTTATGTCTTTCTTTTTGTTATGGAACAAAATGTACTTATATTGTCATAACAAATTTATATTCCATTTTAATTGTATATTAATTTTATGTAATTAAGTTAAGATTAATTTATTTTCTAATCATTTCTAAAAAAAAAAAAAACAAAAACAAAACTCAATTTGAAAACAATCTTATTAAATCAATATCAGAATATTTTTCTGGTTTTTATTGAGAAAATGTATATATAAGGAATTTGTAAAGTTTCAAATATATTCATTTACCTTTGTCCTCATTAATCGTTCATCATTTACAATATAAATAAATTCTTATATTAAACAGGTGAGTTAAATGGTAACGAAAACAAAAGATACATTTTTTTTTTCATTTTATAAATGAAGAGGAAAACGTGTACTTTTCTGATTTTTTTTTTTGTTTTTTCTGTTTTTATTAAATTAGTATGATCAGAAGGTCATCATCATCATCATCATTAGGATGTGGAATTAATTAATTAAATTTTATTATCAAAATGTATATTTTCCGGTAATTTATTTCCAATTAAAATAACAATTACTATTATTATATAAATTGATCGAAAATCTTAAAATTTAAAATATTTGTACTGTAAAGTGTCTGTCTTTAGTAATAATAATAATAATTAATTGAATGAATTTCTATATGGAATTAATATGAAAATGTCAATTATATTATAGCTCTAGATATATATAAAAATGTTCTAAATAATTTAATTGAATGTGGAAGGTAAATTCATGAAAAAGTAAAATATTGTAATAAAATATATATAATGAATATCAGATCACCTTTATCTTATAACTTTTGTTTATACTTTAAGAAAGATTAACGAAACTTTTAATTTGTATTATTGTATTTGAAATAGTATCACCAGAATCGATTCATATGGTATAAAATAGATTCACTTGGTAGCAGTATCTAAAGAATCTCATCATATAATAATATCACTACGTTCTGAATAGAAAATTGGAAGGAGAAGAAAATTTAATCTAGGATATATCAAGCAGTGAACCTCCACCAAGTGATTTATTATTCGTATTTGATCTGACTTAAATTTCCAAAAAAAAAAGCATTAGTTTCACTTAGCCAATGATTACACGGCTGTAGCTATACTATTGAACGCAAATAAATATTTTTATTTGTGCGACATCTATTATCTTGTACAAGAATTATTTTATTTTCTTATGTATATTACAAATTGCATAATAATATTAATTATAGGATATTTATACTTATTGTTTATTTAATTATATTATACTAAATATGTATATTATAAGAAAATTCCATATTATTTTTATATTAATTATATGAGCCAGAGTTTGAACTTGGCTCATATAAGACAGCCATAGTTTGAACTTGATTTCTGTCGAATGAAAGTGTGACTACTTAACAACTACAACATCATTTGCTGAATGATTCGTTTTATATATTTTTCTTGTTTTTTATGAGTTGAAAATTCGAAATCGAAATTTGCATAACATATCAATTTATTCCTTTATATTTTTTTACACTTTGTTTAAATGATTGACAAAAATAAAAACACCTAAAGAATAAAACTCAAAATAAAAACAAATTCTATAAATAATGTATATATGTAAATATATATATATAACCTTTTATCCTGATTAAAATTTCTCTAATGAAAATCTTATATAATATTATAGAAAAATTCTAATCCCTATTATTATTCACTAATCATTTCATATTATATAATATTCATTTGTTTCTAGTGATTGGACTTAATGGCTGTGACAAAGATACAATAATGCTTATAAAAAATAATATGGATATTATGTATTATATTTTTATAGATCTTTTCTATTTAAAAGAATTTGATTTTTTCTCTAATTCAAAAGGACAACAACAGTTCGTCTCTCAAATGAATGAAACAAATAAAACCTATTAAATTTTATATTTAAATATATGTACAATATATGTATAATAATATAATATAATATATAATTTTGGTTCTCTAAATGTCGTTTATTATAATTCTTTTTTCATTTACAAGCTCATTTAAAATCTATTGACATTTACGAAATATTTATTTTTACACATCATTACCACAAATTCCAATTATAATATGAGCAGTTATTTAATAAAGAGGGAGAGGGAGGAGGAAGAGAAATAGAGAGAGAGAAAGAGAATTATTATTCTTATATAGTAACTTTCACTCTTAAAAAGTAAGCATCTGTAAAGTATATTAAAAGATATAAAAAACATTAATACTTCATTCACATACATATGTAGTTATAGTGTTAAATCTTTTCATTACACAAAGTGCCCCATAAGTATTAAATCATAATATAATATTTTATTTTTTTTTTTTATTAAGAAAACAATATAAATTAAAGAATTCTATTAAAACATGATATGAAAAAATCTTTAAAAATCTTTCAATTATACAAAGTTATACGAATTCAAGTTTTATATCTCATTCATTATTAAAGCGATGAACGTTTAAAGGGCGAAACATCTAAGTATTTTAATTTAACACATTGAGTTTAATATATTTTATTGCTAAATTTTTTGAATATTTAAAACGGAAAACATTTAGTATTTATAAAGTTTTAAGATTTTGGAGCTTAAACTTGAAATATTTCTGAGGGTGTTAAATTTTTAGTCTGGTTTTTCTTAAATATTTTACTCTATTTTTAACTTTTTCAATTGCTTTTAGTATGACTCAAATTCTCTTACGTGGCATTCGGTTAATATATAATTCTTATACATATACATGTATACAGTATAATCATTTTTATGTATTATTATTATGTTAGTATATTATACAAAGTATGTATTTATTATCTGTAATAATAAGAATTAAATTAAAGATCTGTGTCTAAAAAAAATATTTTTTTTTTTTTGGTAGAAAAACACTAATATATAATTGAATAAATACAGTTAGATTCTAAATATTATGAGCAATTTTTTAAAGAAAAATCATCTGAGGAAAAGACATACATATACATATGAATATATAAAGATATACCTAAGGCAAAAAAAAAAAAAAAAATCTTTTAATTGTAACATCAATTTATTAGATTACATCGCAATTGTATAGAACATTAGTTTTGTTTTACTTAACACCTTCTAATATTTAGAAAATTATTACACATACAATTATTTTAGATATACATATACAAATATATATAGATACATATAATGTACATTTGTTATGTTTAAAATTATTATATTAAAAGCATAAAGAAGCATAAAGGAATAAATTGAAAGAAAAGTTTACAGAGAGAGACCACGTAATCAATTAAAATGGGACCAAGGTTTAACCATTATATCAATATGTTACAGAGTGAGTGTGCAAAAGAAACACTTATATGTTATTGTTTAGCCGTTTCACATGACGTTTAAATTCATGTTTACTAAAAGTGTCTTTGCAAAATCTTAAAGAACAAATGATTGTTTCCCAATTAGGAGCCGTTACCACCATATACTATAGGCAGACACATCAACTCGTAATATATCTTTTAATTTTTTTTTTTTTTTTCCTAAGGGAGGTGGGAATCTTCCAAAGACACCAAGAATTTCACCTTGGTAGTGTCAGATTCTTATTGACTAAATCCACCTCCCCCTTTAGCCAATAAAGTGGGATGAAACCCTTACCTGCGAACGCAGTATATTGGCTAGGGAGTAGGGATAGGAAAGGATAGGAAAATGGATACGGAAACATTGAATTGGGAGTGGGACTGTAAGGAAACAATGAATCCGCCTATTATTATTATTTTGCTAACAGTGACTAAAGCCGTCACAACAGTTACAATATGTAGTAGTAGTATATATATTACTACATGAGGTAATTATTGAAGGCAACCCCCACTGTCACTGTAGCGGCTGTTATTATTGGTATTAATATTCTTATTAATATTATTATTATTTTGCTACAGAGTCAGCGCCATCCGTGAATTACAACATGCAGCAGTATATAACACCTTACTTGCATGATGTAACCAAAGATGGCTCCACTATAGTAGCTATTATTATTATTACTATTATTATTACTATTATTATTATTATTATTATTATTATTATTATTATTATTATTATTATTATTATTATAATTATTGTTATTATTACTATTATTATTATTATTAATATTATTATTGTTATTATTACTAATATTAATTATACGATATACATTATTACGATATAAAAGTACTACATATTTTTTATTTATGACCTGACCGGGGTTTGAACCCAAGATCCTTCGATTGAAAGGTTGGCGACTTAACCACTGCGCCATGAGTCAGATAAATAATTTCTTTAATCTCTTTTAATTGTTGCCGGGTGATTCATGATAAGAAACGATACAGTAGCCATAGTACTTTCATTTATAAAGGTCGTATAGCTGTCGTATACTCTAATTTTTATACTTCAACTAGAAACGATTTTCTAGAAGAGCTTCTGAATATCTAACGATTTGATTTTATAGCTTTTAAAGTATAATAAATTAAAAATTTATATAAAAATACATATATATTCATATTTTCATTCAATATATAGTAACGTTAAAAAATTTTATTTGTATTGTGGTTTTTCAATAAAAGGAGATAAAGTAAAGACTTTAAAGGATTGTGGTAGGTAGAGAGGAAGTATTATATGTAATATTAACTACAATAATATAAAAAAAAAAATTTTTTTTTTCATATTGAAAATGAAAATAAAATAATAAGAAATTTTCTATTAAATTCTATGTTTTTTCATTTCCTTCAGACTTTAAAGCTGCTATATAAAAACAACTCACATATGTATATTATATGTATAATATATGTACATAATGTGGAACTGTTAGAGTAATGTGGAACTATAAAATCCTAGTCTTAGTATAATTACAAATTATTGTCTATGGTTGTCTTTAAAATTAAAGAATACATGAGATTTTATGTTTTTTAAAAAACAAAAAAAAAAAAATGGAAATTGTATAAAAAATAATTTAGAACGAAATGATAATAGTTTAGATAAAAAAAAAATCTGAGTAGTGTGGTATTAAATTTGTTTGATTTTGATTTACGTAAGAGATTCATTAATATCTTTGTTTATTTTTTTTTTTAAATATTTTTTGAGTTTTGTTAATTTGCGTAGTAAGGGTTGTTAGCATAGATTGAAACGTAATTGCAGTTTCAAAATTAATTTATGTACCTATTAATGTTTATTTTAATTTTTTTTTGTGAGTACAGATGGGACTACTCAAAAGCTGATATAAAGCATAAGAACGAAAACACTTCTTTTCCGCCGTTTCAATCCGGCAACTGTATATTAAGGGACATTGCATTGTTTGTGCAAAGGAAAATTTTTTAAATTTGACGAACCAAAATGTTAAAGCTTTCGTTAAACTATTGAAAAATAAAACTGTAATCATCTACAACTTTAGAGAACATTTGTGGTGGAAAATTCTTCCACATTTGCAGTATTCGTATCCCAAACAAATTTTCATAATCAGAACTATGCCTTTTAGGATTTCGAAATTCATAAGCGTGTGCAGTTGAGACATTTTATGTTTCTCTTTGAAAATAGAGCTATCAATCTTTTTATTTCTGCCCTTTCCTATACTAGACATCTGTAAAACAGTGTAAGATAACCAATGTAGGGAAGAACATGAAGAATAAAAAAACCAAGTGGAGAGTGTATTTAAAATAGATTGGCATTGTTTATTAATCGAATTTTTTTTTGCGAGAATAGGTGGGAATCATCGAAATACACTATAGAACAGCAAAAACGAGAACGAGTCCTCCTCTATGAGTGTGTGGTACTCTAACCCACTAAACACCACCTCCCTTTTTGAACAAACAATAGGCTATACGACCCTTAGTACTAATGTACTGTCTGGTCAGAGGAAGTTGAGTTAGGGAATGAAAATAGATTTCAAATTGGCAGGCATATTGTGAACAAAGTAGTTAATATTCACCTTAATATCTAATAATTGTTTTAGACACCTAAACAGACAAATAATATCAGAAATCGAAAATAATTTTAATATTCATCAAGTATATTTTTTTTAATTTATGCGTATTTAATAGTAAAACATTTTAAAATTTAACAAAATTAAACAAATTAAACATTTAACAAATTTGAAAGTAATTAAAATCTTATGTAACCCTAATTTTTAATTCTTTCTATTCTAGTATTTCATCATAAATTACATTTACTATACTATATAATATTTATATTCATATATATCTACTTTACATATTATGTATATATATATATATATATATATATATATACAATTAGGAATATGCAAACATGATAAAGAAGAAATTTTTAAAAATAATGAATCTCTTTACTCTTACTGTATTTAAATAATACATTGATAGAATGAGACAAACATCGAAAAGAAGGGTAAAATATCAGAAATAATCAACTCTATATAATATAAATTTAACAGGTAAGTGAACAGATAATAAATGTACTCTAATATAATATGATGGCAGGATACGGTTGTTATAAAGGATACATTATCATAGTAGGATACATTACTTGCTTTGATATATTTGTATATATGTATTTAAAATACAGTGAGTGATAAAATTAAAAGTTAAAATAAAACATGTTTTGGAATATTTCTTCTTTAGACAAGACTTAAAGAACTCGCATATTGCCAAAAAAAGGTGCAATTATTTCATGTTTATTTTTAGGTGGACTAAATTGGATTGCCAAATTGCCAAAGTTCAATAGTAATTTTTGATGAATAATTTTATATGTTGCGCAAGATTCATTGTAAATTAAGTAAATAAAATTGTTTATAAATATTACCATTGGAAATTAATTGTTTTTTTTTTTGCTTGTGCATGAAAGGTTCTGTTGTTCATCCTAATATTGATATTTATTTAAGTAAAAATAAGCTTATATTTAAAAACAAAAAGGTTTTGTAAGAGTATAATGAGTGGAATCCTTTTTTTTACAGTTTTGTTTTAAATTATTAGGCAAAAATTTCGTTTTTCAGTTTGTTCAGTTTGAAGAAACTTATGGACGTATGTAAACTTCATATTTCATATTATATGCATAAGAAAATAAAAAGTTAATATAATATTAGAAATATCATTAAAAATATATGTACTTGATGTTTATGATTCAGGATTGTATAGAGCTCACATGTGGCTCAACTTATTGCTTAAATAAAATTTTTAGTTCGGTAAAGTTTGAGCCCGCTAAATTTGTGACTGCATGCTTATCTTTCGCGGACTCAATGTTTGTAGTAGAAGATTTTTAAGTATTTTATACATATCTTTATGTAAATTGGATTTTGTCCTTCTCATAAAATTAATTTTATCTCAACTGAAAACCACATAAAGAATGTAAGGTTTGTTTTTTGACAAATCTACTTTAACGTATACTTCGATTGTTCGAAAAATATTCAAATTTTCAAAATTTATTGCTGTCAACTTAAATTTAAATTTCTTCAGTCACTGTACATAGGGATATATTTATATATAACTTTTATATTTTTATGTAAATAAGGAATTACATTTCAAAATTTATGTATAACATGAATTTCAGTTTTACTAGAGTATTAAAAACTAACAATTATTTCCTCTATAAAATAATTAAAATTAATAGAATTATCTGTCATTCTGAAAGTATAATAAAATTCTCATACGTAACGATGTACATAATATGTGTGTATGTAAATTAATATAATTTACATAAAGCTAAATTTAAATTCCAAGTAAATTTTATTATCTAGATAAAAATTTTGTATGAAAACATGAAAGAAAATAAATGAAAAATACCATATTAGATATAAAAAGTATAAATGAATGAATGAAACAAATGAATTAAAAATTAATTATAGTTTTTAAAATTACTCGTAAACTTTTTACAAAAACAGTATTGGCATCACAAAAAAAGCTCAACCTTAAGATTTTAATTAATGTTGATATTTTGAGTCCAAAAATAACATATTAGCAAACAATATTTACTAATTGTACCTAATAATGTTTTAGTTTGGCCTTGGGCATCTTTTTATAAAGGTATTGTTTTGTTACTCAATAATAATTTTACATAATTTATTATTATAATTTAATTTCCTTATAATTTTCGGCGGTAGTTTTAACGCAAAGTGAAGAATACTAATTAAATTAAGATAAAAACCACAACAACTCCAAACTTGACTTATAAATAAGTATAAATTTAAACATATTATGTGAACTGTGTCAAAAAACAGTTTCTTTGTCAAATTTTTGGGTAATTCTCGATCGAATAGGGTTATTTGACAATTGAAAGTAATAGTTCGCTAAGTGTATTATATTTTGTGTTATGTGTTTTGTGAACCGAAAATGATTCCTTTCACAAGTGTTTTGAAAGCAAAAACCATAGCAAAAACTATTATATAATAAAATAGAAAGAAATAATAAAAATACCTTATAAATATGAATAGATATATCATTTCCTATATAATATATATAGTACTTATTTCTCTAACATCACATACCCGTACACGGAAATGTCAATGGAACTACACTTCCGGTTTATTTTTTCTATATTTTTTTTTTTTGTGCATTTTTCAGATCTTTATTGTATGTTTGTTTTCTTTTTTAATAAATTTTTATACAATATAAAACAGGATTATTTAATTTTTTTTTTATTATTTATTCCTTAATATGCCATTTCTTTCGAAATAATAATTTTTTTTAGGCGAAAAAAACAAAAACAAGTTTCAATACCAAGAATATTTAATAAAATATTGCATTTTTAAAGTAACTTAATTAAAAATTTTGTAACTTAATTTTGAATTTTAATGTTTATCCATTGCTTTGATTTTCGATTATTTTATTTTTTCCAAAATCTTTACATGCTGAAAATATTGTAATGGGATATGCGATTGTCTCAACAAAAACTTTGAGAAACTTAGCTATGAAATAATTATTATGTAATTGTAAAAATGAAGCAAAATGATAAAAAATTACTTAAATGAAGTGATGTGTAATTTTAAAATGAAAGTTGATTAACAAAAAAATTTAATTTGTTTTTGCTAATTGAATTGCATAACTTAGGGCGCATTTAGATGAATAATGCTTTTAATTAAAAGTATTAATAAATCATATTAAATGTTTATTGCTTTGTTACTTTTTAGATCTATTTAATTAGTTATTATTGTGATTTATGGGATTTTATTGGATATTACAAATGTGAATGAATGTTTTAGATTTTTTTTCAATATTTAAAAACTCGTAAATAATTAAATTTGACATGTTTTCAATATTCATGTAAGTTGTATTAAAGTTAAAATATATTAAGGTATAAGTTAAGGTATTCTTTACTATTGAAATATATTAATTATGGTTTCATTTTTATGTCATATTTAGTTTTTATTTCAGTTATGCTTTAGATTGTTAAAGAAATGTTCTTAAAGTACATTTTACTGTAAATAACTATAACATATTATGCTTTATAACTTGATAAAGATAAAGCGGGCTTATAAAGTAAAATTATTTAGGCTAAAAAAAAAAAGAAGCCTAATTTTATTTTAGTTTCAATAAATTCAGTTAAAAATTTATAGTTTAAAAAATCTAAACAAAATATCTTTAAATTTATTATGTTATAAGTTAAAATATTGTAAATAAAAATATTATGTTTTTCTAAGTAGTCAAAAAAAAAAATTGATTAATTAATAAAATTTCTAAGTAAACTAATTTTAGTTTACACATATGAAAGTGTTCAATTAATTAAAAAAAAAAACTTTAAAAATCCTAATTAAATCTAAAAATCACCATAATTTATTATTCAAATTATAATTGCATCTTGTATAGTATAAAAATATAAGTACCCATACACTTTTACTATATTAAATAATGAAACTGAATACAAAACTTGCAATTTATGTCAAAATAAATCACTTTAAAAAAGTTTCCAATTAAAAATCTGTCACTATAATTTTAATAAACCTAAAATAAAAAATTTCATTAAAACTAAAATCACCTAAAGGTTTTAAATCTATTTAAAGTTATTTCATATATTAGATACCTAAATATAAAGTAAAGATACCTAAATATAAAGTAAAGTTTTTTTTTAAATTTGTTTTTGGTATAGAATAATACACCACATATCTGTTTGGTATAGTATGAATGTCTACATATATATATACAATATATACAATATTATATATTATATACAATATTATATACAGTATCTATAGAATACGCGTTACGCAACAAACGCTTTACTAAAAGAATTATTAAGTCAAATAAATTTAAAATTTTATAAGATTTTATGTACCTATACTTACCTGTCACTGTATTCATACATATAAAATTATAATGGCAATTTTAACTTTCAATTATTTTCACCTTTTTCTACTTTAATGCTGTTTTCCATAAACTTGAACTAACCAAAGAATTTTCAATAAATTAATCAAATGTTAAATAGAAATTTCTCTAATAATTAATAGACTCCTGCTTCTGGATATAGTTGCAACAAATGCAACAAATTGTTGTTTTTTTTTTTTTTTAATAAGTCATTCAACATGTGGGGTCTTTAAAATGAAAAACTCTGAGGTTGTGTTTTTTAGAGTGGAAAAAATTAAACAGTTAAAAAAAAATAAGTTTTATTTTGTTGATTCCTTTAAAACCGAAAATGACGCCTTGTAAAAAAAATTTATTTGTGGTATTTTTGAATGGCGTTTAACCATATATCCATGAATATAATATGGGTAAATTTTGATAGAAATAATTTACTGTATATACAGACTATGTATGTGTATAATATAATTTGTTTTTTCACGAGGGACGGTGGAAAACATCGAAAGTCATTCAAAGAAATTGCACCAGGTTCCTCTTAGTACTGTGAACTTTAATCGACCCAAACCACTCCCTTTAAAACCACACTTAAGGAAAATGAGGGAACGATCTCTTGGGAAATTGGGTTTGGAATAATTAGGTTTATAGAGGATGAAGAAGAACATTCAAAAAATGAAACATCAGATAACACAAAAATCATTATCTTAAGTTTAATTATTTATGTTTAAAGATTTTTAGTATCTGTTTGCCTGCATAATTATTTGAAGGTGGTGCAAATAATCTACGGCAATTCGGATTCATTTTATTCATATAGTTGTTTTTTAATAAAAGGATAGTAAAGAAAATACAGAGATACATAATTTGTCGTTTTAATTCAGATTTTTGTAATTTACAAAATTGATAAAATCACATTTAACACGAAACAAATAAAATAAAACTTTATCTTTGCATTTATAAATAAAGATAACTTTTAAGCATTTTAACATTTGAATTAATATCATTGGATCTATATTTAAACATTAGCAACGAAAAGAATTCAAAAGAAAAGCAATGGAACCTTAAAAAATAGTAAAAAAAGCGTGCGTGCCTGATCCTTATCTATCTTCTTAATAATTACATTCTATTCTATAATTACATATGATATAAAATATGTATACGAGTATAAAAAAATTGTAGTATACTCGTACATATAAACAGTTTTTTTTTTTTTTTTAAATAACTAAAAGAGCAAAAGACTACTGTATCTAATTTTAGCATTATGATTAAATCTTTCACTTTTTTATACATAAAAATTCTGTAATATCTTAAAGATTGTTCTGTAACTACTTTGTAATTTATGTAGTAGATAATTGAAGAATATAAATAAAAAACTGTGTTATTATTATAGTATTATTTTGTAATGCGTAAATTAAATTTTAGTAGTTAATTTTTTTTTTACCGACCGCATACAATTATGTATAAGGTAGGTATTGTTTTCATACTAAAAATTTGTACCCGAGATTTTGGACTACTCCGGTGTGGAGAAGGCTGTGAAATTTTTTTTAGCATGATGTCCCGCTTTGTGTGTGCGTATGTGTGTGTGTGTGGGTGCGTGTGTGTGTGTGGGTATGTCTGTGGCCACGTGTACAGCATAAACGACTGAGCGGAATTTTTTGCAATTTCATATTTAAGGTTTTGACGTAAATATCTCGGATTGATAAGCTCTTGGAGCAAATCGGACAACCGCAAGTGGTAGTTTACTGATGTACTTTTTAAGTTTTTTATGAATATTTCGTAACAGAAAAATTTTATGAGAAAAATTATTAAGAAAAAGTTGTTACACAAGTAAGGAGCAACAACTTTGCATTGAACATTTTTTGATCCGACTAACTTTAACTTTTATTTAATTTTTTTTCTCAAGTCTTTTTTCAAGTCTAAATTTCATAGATATTATAGCACGTCATATGAATTTATATGAACAATTTTTTTTGTTTTTTTTTATATCTCTTAAAAATTTATATACATATACATACATACATATGTGCTTATATCTATGCAATATGCATATTATTCTTTTGTTGATGACATAAAATTAAAACGGTAAAATTTTTGTTAGCAGATTCAATATTAATCTTATGTTTGTTTTGTATTTGTTTACAGTTTTTATTATTTTTTACTTCCAATATTTTTGAATGAAAAAAAAATCATTTAGGTACATTACAATATAATAATGTAAATGGATGTATGTATGAATGAATGCACATATAATTTTCCGATTTCATTGCTTATTATTGTTATTGAATAAAACAAAATGTTGTTAAATTATTAGAAGTTATTTTGCTTTGATATAAATTATTATGTAAAAAATCTATATATTTTGGCATTGTACTTTTCGTATAGTGGCGGTCGGTCCTGTGGTGGAGATAGCTGATTTTTTTTGTATATTATTGTGTATAGATAGATTTTGAATATTTTTTAACTCAATCAAACGGAGGCTTAAGATAAATTATGGTGTCTTGGAATAATAATTTTTTATTTTCTTGTAACTATTTTTAGTAGGATACTAAAAATATTTGGATTTTTTCTTAAATGACGTCTTTATTAATAATTTTTTAAAATTTAAAAACTTTGTTTTAAATTTAGTTTAATTTTATATTTAATAATTTTTACTTATACCATTTTCTATATAAATTTAGACGCATGTGCAAATTTTTCGTTAGTAAGACATAAAAATGGCTCTGTAAATTATCTTCATGAAAAATATATACTAAAACAGTTTATTGATGGTTCAAAAACATTAGAAGAAACTTGCTCTAGAGTACAAGGACCAGGAAACAATTGCTTAAAATGGCTAGAGAATTACTTGCAAAAAAAGAGCTGCAAAGTTGCAACTCCTTTTGTTTTTATTTTTTTTAAAGGTCCCAAACTTTTTTGTGACAAAGGTAAATACAAAATTAGAGAATCTCCAGAATATATACTCAAAAACTACGGAGCTTTACTATGAGCAAGATATGCGAACCCAGGAGTATACTGCTTTACCAATGATGGATTGACAGTAATAAACCTAATGAAAATCTTTAGTTTTTAAGACGCAGCAGAATTAACGTATATACGACGAGATAATAACACATGGTAATAGGAGAACCCGCTAAATCTATATTAAAAGGTTACGGATTTACTTATACCACTTTAAAATGCACGTTTTTAGTTAAAACCTTGAAATTTTAAAAGAGAAAAGATATTACAGAATTAGCATAAGCTACACCTTTTTCCTCCTCACCATGTTTAAAAACTATTATGGTCAAAAATCTAAAATTTGCTAGTTTTGGACAACTGTAACTTAGCTGCCTGTACACATTTTTCCAAAGTAACCTTTTCTTAATTATATTGGATTTTCCTAAAATTGAAGAAAATGTCACTTGATTTATCACAATTTTTTCTTCAATATTGTTTTTAGGAAAATGTATTCCTTTATTTTACAATAAACTAATCATTTTGTCATATAGGTTAATTATTAAAAACTCGACATATAATTATGTTTATATAATAAATATACCTATATATAAACCTAATGTAATATTTAAATACAATATTTAAATTCCCATAGAAATGCTGTTTAATTCATAAAAAATATGTAACCAACATAACGAGATGATTTTAAATTTATTTTACTTTACATAATTGTACAAGAGAGAATCTCTTTAATTTGATTTCTTCCTGGATAGTTTTATGTCAGCTGTATAAAATATTCAAATAATCTGCCTACAAATTTCCTTTTTACATATAAAAAAAAAAAAAAAAAAAAATAGAAAACACCAAAAACTTGAAAACAATTTTTTTTCTAGTAGGTACTAATAAAAAACAAAAATTACTGTGAACACTTTGGGGAATTAAATCAAGGCTTTTTAAAAAACAATTTCATGGTAATATATTTATATTTTATTATATATACAAATATATGTACATATTTGTTTATGAATGTATATACATAGATGCTTTCAATTATATTTACATAGCTCGAACTTCTTCAGTTTAACTTTAATTCTCATATGGTTTAAAAGAAAAAAAAAAAACATAAATATTTAAAAAAAAATGTTAACATAAATCTTAAGCGCGATGTTATTTTTGCATAATGAAAAAAGAAAAACGAAAAATTAAAATATAAACAAACAAATTATGTGCGGTTTCTAATGTGCCTCTTGTGCCTCCTGTCTTATGAATACAGCAATGTACAATATTCCTTAATAATAATCATCCAACTACATATATATATATATACAAGTGATAGGTACTTGTTGGGTTCTTGTCTGTACTAATTTTTTTTCTCTTGTTCTTATTCTGTTATTGTTTTTTTTTTTTGTTTTTTGGGTATTTTTTTTCCGGTTAAAGCTTTAACCATGACAGAAGTCTTGGGATCTCTTGTATATTACATATTCCTCTTTTTTTGTTTTTTGCTGTTATTTTTGTTTTGTTAAACGCGGAAGGCTGGAAATGTGAATTTATGCGTTTGTTTTTTATTTTGTTTGGTTTTAATACTTTTTTCTTGTTTTCGTTTAAATAATTTTAATACTTTGTGTAATTTTTCGCGAGGTTTTCTTTAAAAGTGTTCACGTTCATCATAATATTGTGTAACTAAAATTTTTAAAATATGAAATTATTATTTATTTAATAATGCTTATTTTTAGTTTTAAATGAATTTACTTTATTAATTGCTGTATGAGTTTATGAGTTTGTAATAATATTTATGACTATACAATATAACGGTAGTTAAAATCAAGAATATTTAAAGTATTAAAGGTTAATCGGAATAGTAGCTTTGAAAACAGATAAACGATAAACGAACTACTCATAAATTTCCTATGAATTTAAGAATAATTGAAGGATAACATTGTAATTTTTAAGGCAGAATTTTGATACCTAACATAAAATTTGAGAACACAAAGCATCCGAATGGCTTCTTAATCGTAAAATGATATCTTAGAATCGGTATCTTTATTCCAATTAAATTTATGATATATTTTGTTATGTTCACAACCGAGTTTATACAGTTATATTGGATAAAAACAATTTGTCTGAACGTCTGTCTATTTATTCTATTGGCGCCTGTAAAATGGATTCCTTTAATTTACTACCTAATACAATAACGGAAAAGTAATTTAAATTAACTATATGAATTTGGTTCTAATCGTTAGTAACTAATGCAAATACATATAACATTAATATAATTGAATATTTTTAATCACTAAGAAAAGCAAAAGAACTCAAATAGTCATTTGACTTTTTTGTTTTTTTTTTTTTAATTCTTATGTAAAGCCTCTTTAAGAAATTTTTGAAGCCAACGAATATAATATGCTTTAGAATAGTCAGCTAATATATTATTTTGTGAATATAATTTAACTCCCCCCGCCATTCATTATTTTCCTGTTTTTATGCTAATCAGTTTTTTTTCTAATATTTTTTTTCTATTAAAAAAAAACAGAGCAAAAAAAAAATGGAAAATTATTTTAACATTTTTTTTTTTTTTTAATTTTTTTTTTTTGTTTTGCAAAGAGTTATAATCGTACTTTGATATTATGTAATTACACCATCATCAACTTTATATTAAAAAAAAAAACAGAGCAAAAAAAAAAAATTTGCACAGATGTGGTTAAGTAATCATAAAAACAAAAACAATAACAATAACGCCAACAATAATAACAAAAGTACCAACAAAACCCAAAAAAAAAAAAAAAATTAAACTCAGGATTATTAACTTTATGGCACATTTATATTATAATGTGTAAAAAAATAAGCTAAAACCCATTTTGAAACCAAGTTCCAGAAAAAACAAAAAAAAAAAAATTAAAGACTTGTTATAGAAAATCAAAAAAAAAAAAAAACAAAAACAAAACAACAGGACCTCCAACATATAATTATATATATATTACCAAGAGAAAGACCACACACAATGTCTAAATAACTAAAAAAAAAAAAAAATAAAAAGAAAAAGAAAAAAAAACCATTAAACCAGAAAACGTCATCTCTAAAGTAATAATGAAACAGTTCAGCTGAACAGCACGAATAATTATATGATATTGCTTAGCCTAACTTGGCACAATTTAATTTCTTTTATAATTTCCATGTACATTATTACCATTAGCATTAATAGAATGGATATAATATGTATGTACTTTAGGAATATATATGGATACTGTGATTGTGGTTGGATATATGTAATATAATATGAGTACAGTAAATGTTAATATCGGTGCTTCCCTAAATGACTCCAATTTCTTATTTGTGTTTTTTTTTTTTGTTTTTTTTTCTGCAATTTGCTTCTTTTTTTTTTATTTTTTATTGCTCTTGACATATAATTAATTTCGGGGAATTTACATATTATTGAATATATGAGTATGTATATGTTTTAGAGGTTTGTTGGATACTTGGATGAGATGAAATGAAAATTATATTAATATTATATATTTTTTTTTTTATATAGGGTAATGTGAATCTTTTTAAAGAGAGCGATAGAGAGGATCAAATTAAATTCAATCGGATAAATTGACCTCATTTTGAACTTTTATTTTGAATTATTTTTTTTTTTTGTTTTTTAATAGCTTTGTTATATATGTACATACATACATATATATTTTTTTTCGTTCATTATTTATTTTGTTCTACTTTTAATATAAGAATAAAATTGTTATTACTACTGTTGATATAATAATCCATATAGTAATAAATAAGAATGATGAATATAAATAGTGTTATATTAAATGGATTTCAAATATAGCACATGTGTCAAGTACTTACATAATATTATAATATTGTTTTATGAGTGTTTTAATAGTTTTATTGTTATATAATATTAAATGAATCCAAAAAAGAAAAAGAAAATTTTCTTTTCAAATTTTTGTTAGAATTTTAAGGAATTGGGAGAGATTTTTATTATTTTTGAAAAATTGTAATTTAAGTTCAAAATAACTAATGTAAAATATTTTATGAGTGAAAATTAAAGATTTTTGAAAGAGGTGTTTGAAGAACTCTTAAAAAATAGAATGAATAATTGAACAAAAAAAAAAAATATTAAAAATCTTGAAAAATAAAATGTAATAATTGAAAAAAAAACAAGGTAGAATATAAACCAACTATTTTTAAAAGCGCACATTTCCAAAAGGTAATACAAACTGTTAAGAATTGTGACTTGCACAGAAATTTGAAAATTTAATGTAATAAGAAAAAAACGTGAAAATGAACTCTTTTCTGGAATTTTGAAGGGCTGTAAGTCCGGAACCCTATATAACTAACAAAAACCGTTAATACACGTAAAAATATATTACTGGAGCTTTAATTTTTATGTCTTGCCGAAGAAAAATTTGTACAGGTGCTTATGTTACAGCTACCTAAAAATAGCAAATTTTCAATTTTTAAGCCTTAATAGCTCTTAAGAAGAGTCTGGTACGAAAATATTTTTTAAGGAAACTTATATTATAATTCTAAAAGTTCTTTCTTGTCTCTAAATTTCAAGCCCCTATTTAAAAGCGTGCCGGAGTTATGAAGGTAGAAAAATCATGTAAAATTTGGTTTTCACATAACGGTAAATTTAAATAGTAAACTTAAAAACTATATATAATTTTGATATTGATTTATAAAGGTAAAGAAAATTTCTGTCGAATGGCGTCTTCTAATTCAAAATATATTAAGCGGAACATAAAATATACTCGTTTAAAAATAGGGCTTTTTCAAAGTTGGAGGAGCTGTAGTTCCCTGATGGATGGGGCTACATGAAAAAGTTGTTCCACAAAATTAATTTTTTAATAAGACCTACCCATGGTTAAACATTTTTTTCTCTATCTTTAACAATGTAGAAGTTTTGTAAACAGATGGACGGACGGACGAACGAACAGAGTGAAACTAATAGACACATTTTTTCAAAATTTTTTTTAAAATGTGTTAAAAAACCTATAAATGACAATAAATTTTATAAAATCTGACTTGTAAACCAAAATAATATTTTAAAAATTAATTAATAAAAGTTTATTTAACTCTTAAGTAGGTATAAACTGAAGTTAGTTTGCAATATTAAATATTGTAGAACGATGTTTGATTGTTTTAGATTTCAAAAATTTCCGTTTGAATAAGATTAAATTTTACGTGAAAGCTCCTTGCAACATGATCAGTTTACATATATTAATCCATTTTGGAAAGAGAATTTGTTAATGGTATAAGATCGTTTGCATAATTGTTCAACATTTTGCATAATTGTGAATATATTTTATAATGTAAGTCTCATACTACTACTAATGTAAGTCTCATACTAAATACTAGCATAACAAGGTTACACGTCGTTATTGCAAGATTATTATTTTTTCTTTCGATTCTATTCATTATAGATTTCATTTATCTACATATGTATATGTACATTAACTTTCAATTGATGCCATTTTCTTTGAATTTTTTATTACAGGTATTTGAAACTTATCATCTTTTTCAAATTGTCATTTGGATACGAGAGTGAACATCTTATGGAAGGACAAATTTAATTTCTTAAAAAAAAAAATTAATAATTTTTATTAATACCCAACCGAATTGTTGTTTCTAATCAAATTATAGACCTTCCTTTAAAGAGGTGTGATGTAAATCTAGAGAAAAAGAGATTTTTTGTAACATAACATAAACTTATTCTTAAATCTCCTCTAGTTTAACGTACATTTTGTAGATACCACTTTAACTATAATATAAGTTTTAAAATATCAATCTCATAAATGGGTTTTCTGGCAACATAAGTTTTACGATCAATGTTGAGTTTGAGGTTTTGTTTAAGCGCGCTCTATTTAAATTTTTGATCCACTTTCCATTTTGTAAATAGAGACTATGCAAATAATTAAGCCAGAAAAATATTAGCACGAACTTGTTTGCATTTATAGTCCTCACATAAATAAGCATTGCAACTCTGTGTTTAAGCTTCTTTCTTAAATAAATTTAAATATTTTATATTTTCTCTTTCATTTGTTTATTCGTAACAACAAAAATGTGGTAATAATTTTAATAAATGTCAATAATCTTTTGATTTACCAATTACCATATTTACTTTAATACGATTTTTAATAAAACAAAAATAGTATATAAGTGTTTAATAAAAAGAGGATTTACAAAATTCACATTTCCATTTTTTTCTATTCCTATTTGCTCAGCCCTATAATGTTTTGCTGTTATACCATTATATCGGCTACTAGTTGAAATGGTATTTCTGCGTAAAAATTTCACAATATATTCCAAGAAAGTTTAAGTTTTCTTATTGTCTTTTAATGATTTACACCTCTCATGTGAAAAAACGATAAAACAAGAGACACAAGACGCAATATATACTTTATTACACATCTAACAATTTTATAATAAATAAATATTAACATTAACCCTTTAACAATTTTGCGCAGCTAGTGTCAAAATGTTTTCATTTTTTAATTACCTCAACATTTTTTTAGACATGATTTTTTATCCTTTTTTTCACAAATAAAATTCCTCTTAAAATTACTTGTTTTTACTTTAACGTAAAATTATGCCAAAATCAAAATTATGCAATATTTTATTTTTACATAACTATCAATCTATATACAGGCCACAGGGTGATTTGCAAGTAAGTGCCGTGACATATACCACCCTGTAGGAAATACCGTGAGGACAAAATTTTTGAATGGGAGCTAGGTTATGGGTCCACCAATAGTTTTAGAACTATAGGGCATTAAAGAAGATTAACCTAAAAAGATAGAGCTTTAAGACCAATACATTTAAGAAAGCTACTTTCTCATTCTTTTTTCAAAATGCCAAAATCTTGTTCGGAACAGAAGTTATGGGCATTTTTAATCAAAACAAAGAAAACAGCCCCAAATCTTCTCTAATGCTCTATAGTTCTAAAACTATTGGAATTATTAGTTTTTCAGATTTTGAGTGGCCTATTGCTTTTTAATGGGTGGGTCCCGAAAGAATTCTACAAAATGAACTATTATAATAAGATAATACCTATAACAATATCGTTAAAATTGGAAAGATTTATCTCAAGGGTTTTATGTTTTCTTTTATTTTAAAAATTTTTTAAACAGAAAGACGGACAGATGGAGTGGATCCAATAAGGACATTTTTTTTTAAATTATTTGATAATGTATACAAAAAGTATGCACAGGTTGTTTTTTCTTTTAAAACTTTATTTTTATAAATCTTTTTATAAAGTACAGAACCCTATAATATTTACAAAATTGAGGGTTTTTTCCTTAACCAAATTTTGTTCAAAATATATATTTTTTTTTCAAGAAATCAAAATAAAGAAACTTTATGGTTCTAGAAATCTTTTGATAAAAAACCAAAAAAAAAAAAAAATAAAAGTGTAAAATAAGTAAAACAAAATTTCCGAAACTTTTTAGTTTATTTTGCCAGCACTTAAACATGTTTACATGTTATATTTTAAACCTCATGTTATATTTAATCGAATTTCAATACATTTTTTTAAAGGATATATTTATGATATTAAAGAATATAATATATTTATTTATGTTATGTTTGCAAATTAATACAAATATTATTTTTAAGATAAAAATAATAAATTTTTTAAATTGGGCAATTTAAAAAAAAAAAAAGCATTTTAAAGGTCGATTTACATGATGATTAAAAAAAGATTATTGAAAAAGAATAAATATGTAAAAACATACATAATATGTAAAAGTAATTGAACAAAAAAAATCTTTACAATAAAATTTATAACA
Organism: Poecilobothrus nobilitatus; assembly: GCA_947095535.1. NCBI lineage: Eukaryota > Metazoa > Arthropoda > Insecta > Diptera > Dolichopodidae > Poecilobothrus > Poecilobothrus nobilitatus. Next base: position 42,722,552 of record OX352774.1, on the reverse strand, counting down.
GTAATTTTGACATTTAACATTTAAATGAATATAACCGATTCTTTGACCTATATTGTAATAAATGATACCGATATTTTGACATTTAAATGAACATAACCAAACAATTTTTGTTTAAATAATCACATATTGTGCTACGAAAGTTTAAAAATATGTGAGTTTCTCAAATATAATTAAGAAACATGTACATAGGTGTATGTAAATATGTATGTGTTTTATTTAAAATTAAAATTATTATATGAATATTTTTAAGAATTATTTTAATTTAAAAAAAAAAAAAATATTTAATATTTGTAAATTTAACTAAAATAATATGTAAACAAAGTATGTATAAATTTTCAATATACGTATTAAACTTTTTCTATATAGAAATTTGTGTTTATTTTGAATGTATAAGTTGACATAAATTTTTTTTTATATTAGTTTCTTTACCTATACATACATATAAGAACAAAAAAGGTAAATACCTATGTGCTTGGTCTTTCAAACTAACTAACTGCTATAAGAAGCAAAAATCTATGAAAATGATTCAAATTTTAGTGTAAAGATTAAAGTTTGTACGTGTATTAACTATTGATTTTCTGTATTGTTGTACTTATTTTTTCGAGGATCCACCATATAAATCGGCCATAAATTATTCTAATCCCCGAATTACGAATCAGTTTAAAAAAACAATATAAGCATAGAGTTAATAACTTGAACCACTCTATTTTGATGATTTGATGCTTTGTAATTTTCATCTAATAAGTTTCATATTATCCGTTATAACTATATATGTATACAATGTAAGTTTTAATGCTCTATCCCTAATGGTAAATACGTATAAAATTTGTATTTGCTGTAAATTACGATATCTATACATGAACATTATCGATATTTGTATTAAAATTGAATTTAAAAACAAATAAATGAATATATTGATTAATATTTTGATAACCCTTTGAAAATGAAAATTTTAAAGTTTTTCTCAGTATTTAAGTAAATCATACCTACCTACCTTGCATTTAGGACTCTACATCAAATCTCCTAAATGTCAAATGTCATAATGTTAAAACACCTAAAAATTTTTCTTGATGTTAAGAATATTGTCAATGACAAATTTATATTAGGATTTAAGAAGTATTTTAAAGTTGGTTACAAAATCAAGGTTGTCCCTTTTTTCAAAATATTTATGTATTTGTTCTGGAAAAAGTGAGCTCCCTGATTTCTTATCCAACTGTAAAATCTTATCAAAAAAATATTCAAATCAATAATTAATAAACTAATTTTATAAATTTGGGGAATAATTGATTGTTTTAATACTGAATTAGAAATATTTCAGTTTATGAAGTCATAAGTCTCCAATTAACTTTTGGCCGTTTTATAGCAGTTATAATACCCCGGGGACATTTGACATATCACCTATCATTTATATATTTAAATAAATGCTCATAACACTCTGTCATGTTGTTGTTTAAAAATCAAATTATTGCTTTGAAAGTAATAAGTGTACATTAATTGCATTCATATGAAATCAGAAACAGTTTAATCTTATTAGTTATAATCTTAGTCATTTATAAAAGTTGCAAACATTTTTAACAAATGATAAAACTCCTAACATAACAAAACAAAATTTTAACAGAAATGACAAAACTCTTAACATTTGCGACATTACTCTTAAGATTTGTCACCTACCATTTGGAAATGACGTCACAATTTTATAATTCCAGAATTTGTATGGCAAAATTGTTGGGACTTTTAACAGTTTTTTTTAGGAGATTTGACGTAGAACTTGTATTTACATATTGTGTACACACGTGGTACACTATTAATACATGAGGTAAATATCCTTAAAGTAGAGAAATTATTTTTGAAATTAATCCCATGAGTATACTCTTTAAAATTGTACAAAAAAATAAAACAAAAACAAATATATTTATTTTGTGGATAAATTATATAGAAGCAAGGCAGAATGTAAATAAAGGGTTTTTAAAAGCGCACATTTCCAAAAGATAATATAAACTGTTTAGAATTGTAACTTGCAAAATTTGAAAATGGTGTTTAAGTTACCGATGTCTAAAAATAGCAAATTTTCAATTTTTGAGCCCAAAAAGCTCTTAAACAGGGAGCGGTCCAAAAAAAATTTCTGAGGAAAGTTATACTAATTCTAAAAGTTCTTTCCTTCCTAAAAATTTCAAGTCCATATCGTGCCGAAGTTATAAATATCGAAAAATCTTGCAAAATTTGGTTTTTACATAACGGTAAATTTAAATACTAAATTTAAAGAATTCTACAATTTTGATATTGACTTAGGAATGTAAAAAAAAATTCCTGTCGAATGGCGTTTTCAGATTGAAAAAATATTAAACAGAATATGAGAAATACGTATTTAGAAATAGGGCTTTTTCAAAGTTTCAGGGGCTGTAGCTCCGTAATTTAGAGGGCTTCATGAAAAAGTTGTTCTACAACATTAATTTTTTTATAACACCTACCAATAGTTAACAAGTTTTGTCTCTATCTGACAAACGGACAGACGTATGGATGTACAGGTGGACTTAGTGAAACTAATAGGCACATTTTTTCAAAAATTTTTTGAAAATGTGCTAAAAACTATTTACTAAAAATTTTAGTTTGTTAGAAAATTTTATTGGTTTTATGAAGTGACATTTAGAACTAAAAATAAGTACAAAATACATATTTGTACAATAAGTATAAAATTTATGAATTTGATAAAAGAAAATTATGCAGCAAAAGCAAAAAAAAAAAAGTTTTATGTGCGGAAAACCATGAAACAGAAAAAGTTTAACCACATACATAAGTAACATATTCCACATACATATATGTAATAATAATATATTTGTTTGTTTGTTTGCATATTGAAGTAAATTTATCCATAAAAAAAAAAAAGAAAATTGTATTATAGGATTGTAAGATTTTGTTTTTTTTTTTTTTTTTGTTATTACTGCAACAAATATTGCAATTGCAACAGGAAATTTTTTTTTTTATGTTTATATCAGAAATGTATATATGCATTACTAAAATATGGTATTTCTATAGTCACCATAAATTTATGACATTGAAAATATATATATGTTATGTAGGTATGTAAGTATATGTATAAGAAAAACTTATTTTTAGAAATTTGTTGAACTGAAGAATAATTTTTTTTTTTAACTAAAAGTTATGTTCTTTAATAGTGGTATAAATTTTTGGTTAAGTACATATAAAATACTTTAAAATATTTTCAATCAATTTTGTTGAAAGATTTTAAAACAAAATCCTCAACAATTTGGTTAAATGTGGTTATATTTTTGGTCAAAAGTTTTTAAATAGAATATATTTTACCATATATATTTTAAAAATACATATCTACTTTAAAATTTTTAATTTGAAATTTTATTATAGATTAATTTATTAGTTTTTTTTCTTTAAAGCCTTCTAGTTATTGTATATAATATTCAATTTGGTGGCCTAGTGGATAAGAGCGTATAAAATACACTGTAAACACCGAGGTAGTGTGGGTTCGAATCTCATATACGTCGTAAGAGCTATGCCGCTTTACGACATTTACAACAACGCCTGAACAGGAAAGGCTGTGTAATTTCCTGTCCACATTTATGTGGCAGAGAAATTGAAAAAAAAAAAAAATAAATAAAAATTAAAAAGAAAAAAAAAATAATTTGTTTTTGTCATTTTTAAAAATAATTGAAATACAGAAAAAATATTAATTTATAAATACACAATATAAATTTTATTTGAACTTCACTAATACTGAAGAAATTTGATCGAAAACACTAATGCTTATGGTTCACCGCTTCGGTATATTCTTCTGAACTATTAAAAAAAAAGAGAATTCTCTCAATAATGATTCACCACTTTGGAATAGCTTTTCTACAGAAGAAAAAAATTTTAGATATCTGAAATTTGAAAATGACATTTAAATTATTTTAAAATTTTTATTTATTTGATGAGATGAGATTTGATGAAGTTAAAGTAAAATCAACTTTTATCCGGGAAGAAAAAAAAAACTTCCGAATTAAATTTGAAAAATGACAAAATTGAAATTTTCAAATAAAAAACATGTGCGTGCGGTTAAAAACGTATGAGTGCGGTTAAAATATCCGAAACGGTAAATTCAGCATAATACTTCTATATTTCAATTCTTACAGGTCTGTCAGATTTATTCCTATTCCTGATCTTTCTCATAAATTTTACGGTGATTAAAAGAAAAGAAAAGTTTTTATTTCTCTATACCTACTTAACGTGTAGATAACCTATAAAATTTTTTCTGTAATCAATTCGTTTTTTTTTATTTTATTGTATTTTGAAAAGAATATGACGCAAATATAGAAAAGAACCGATTTTGGTAAATACAGCTTCGATGGGTATCAAATCTAAAAAAAAATTATTGATTCTTTTGATTCTTAAGCTAAATAAAAATGTTACTGCATTTAAATTTCCAGCATAAATCAATAATATAAACTAATTTGTATAGAATTTGTATAATTTATAATCGGATTTAATTTATTGACCTTAATTTTATATGGAAGTCGCCACTTTTACTTTAGTGCGCCTTATATGCTTTTCCCTATATTTTTTTCAAACAAATTACATGATGGGCTTTGTGGATTTCTTTTAAAAATTAAAAATTTAAAAGTCCATAAAATTATCTTACATTAGTTTCGATTTTTTGATCGATTACTATACTATATCTCTTATAGAATATAAATGAAGGATGTTAAGTCAGTCAAAACAATTATTTACTAAAAAAATTTTAAATCTGATAACTTTTAACAAGAATTCATAAAAAACATACTTTTTACTTGAAAACAAATATATATGCGTATCCTCAATGAACAAATTGGAGGAAGAGCTTAGTTAGACTCATAAATATCTTTGATATCATTTAGAATTTATAAATTATAAGAATTTGTCAGTTTTGTGCACTGTCTTTTTTTCGCAGGTTGTAAATGTCGTAAGTCGGAATTATTCGTACGGTGTTTACAAATATATCAGTATTATAATAAATAATAAGTTTGGTATTAGGTTTAATATAAGGTTTATATCGGATTTATCTAAAGTGATGAAATAAAGGAGGGGTACAAATATTTCAGTTTATTATTCTATAGTTTTTAAATTTTCAATAAAAAACAAAATAATTATATGATTGAAAAAAAATTTTTTTTTTTAAATTTTTTTTTACCGAGTCTGATTTTTTTCTTTGCTAATTTGTTCTCCATCTTCTGAAACTCGGGCTGCATTAATTTTGTGAATAAAAAATGCAAATATTAACTTTAGTATATTCATTACATCATACATGCAAGCCAAAAAAAAAAAAAATGGGATGCCCTTGTAAACTTAAATTTTTTGATTGAGACATGGACTGATTTTGTTTTGATTCAAATTTTTGAGTATGTGATTTGATTGATTTGAAAAATTTTGGAAAAATTTAACTTTTATAAAATCATATTTAATTTTTGATGAAAACAGAATAAAAATAGGATGAAAACATGACAGAATGAAAATTATTCTAACAAAAAAACAAAATCAATTCTTATTGATTTTATATTTAAAGTTCGTATTGCGTTTATTTAATATAAATTGAAATTGAATCAATAACAATAATCTTATATCAACAAAAAAACTTGACATCATACTCAAATTTCTTTTAATTTCTTTGTAAAAGTTTAATTTAAAAAAAATTTAATTTTTTTTTTTTCGTGAAATTTTTTTAAGAAAATTCAGTGCAATTTATTATAACAAGGAACGTAATTTTACTCAATTGAACTCTTTTAACTTTAAATTCTTTTTTTTTTTTTGTTTTTTAAGGACTTCAGGTGTAATTTTTCTATAGTTTGTAGTTACATAAAAAGGAAAAACAAGAAACACAAAAAAAAAAAAACACAATTCATAAAATATTCCAATAAATAAATTTCAATTGAAGTGCATCATTTCCTTATTGGCATTAGAAATGAAAAAATTAAAAAAAAAAAAAAATTTTGAAAAGAAAAATGATGCAACAATTCTGCAACAAAAAATAAAAAAAACCAACAATTCTTTCTAAAATGAACTTTCAGATCAGGTTCAATTATTTCGCATACAGATAGTTCACATATCATTAATGTTTTTTTTATACATATTATATAAGTATATCAGAATATACATAAGAAAATCAGTGCCTGTACAGTTAATTCTATATAAAATACTCTAAACTTAATATCTTTAATATTATAACCTCCAGTCAGATAAATAGATTATCCATAAATCACGACATTGTATAATAGAATCAAATGGAAATTCAAAAAAAAAAACAGAAAAAAAAAAATAGTAAAAAATATAAAAGAAATTGAAAGAAATAAAAAGTCGTTCTTTTGTAGTTGTTATGACGAAGGAAGTTGTTAAGAAAAAGTTTACCGAATTTTATTATAGTTTTGTTAAAGTTTTACCGCAATAAAAATATACACTCAGAAATTTATAAAATGTATAAAATAAAAATTAGAAAAATTATTTAAAATAAAAATAATTTTAACTCTTAGATTTAATAATTCATCTTCATTCATTATATTAGGTTAGGTTAAAGTGGTTGCCGTAAAGGAACCCTTAGACCGTATTTGGTTCATTGTGATACCACATAGAAACTTTTCTATCTCACTCATTAAAACCAGATTTCAGCTTTTTGCAAAAAGAAAAATGCTCTTCACATTTTTTCCAGCTAGATCGATAAGGTTGTTGAAAAGATATTGCCCCAAACGGGTGCTTCATTTAGCCGACAAGGCTGGGCATGTGCAAAGGAGGTTAAGAGTCGTTTCCCTCTCTTCTTCATCTTTTCAGGCTCTACACAATAATCGTTTGCGGATAAGCCAAGTCTTTTGCCATATGCTTATCTAATAAACAGTGACCGGTGATTATACCCATTGTCATTCCAATATCTGCCCTTTTATGATGCATGTCATTCCAATATCTGCCCTATGATGATGCATTTATGCATGAGGTTCATTATATTCATTATTGTAGCTTCTGTCTAGCTGTTTTAACTCTTATATCACAGTCATTTTAAGACATAAAACTAAAGATCATTGTTATTTTATTCATTTATTTATTATTTAGTTATTATTTATTTTCTCTGCTGAATGTTATGCAAAGAAAATTTTGTATTCAAATTGATACGGTTTCGGTTTTTAGGCTTAAAAAACAAGTGTGATAACTATATCTGAAAGATTATATTCTCTCTGATGGTTTTGAAAACATATAATTTTTCTGGTCGAATGAACGAAGTAACTGCAATGAATTTATTATTCTTATTTTTTAACTTAGAGGGCCTCTTCAATATTTGTAACAAAGTGTATCTTATTTGAATGGAAATAAGCGTTTTTTGTTTTCAAATTTATTAATATCTGTTGATATTCATTTCTCTTGAATAATACGTCGGTCGGTCGGCTGACTAAAAAAAAGCTGATGAGATTTTTATTATCTACCTTTACAATGTAATTTAAAATAATTTCATAAATATTAAAATTAAACTTTTTAAAAATATTTACAAGGTAAGTTAACTTTTGCTGAAAAAATCGAGTTATGCTATATATTTATTTATCTAAGATTTTTATTAGAAAAAAAATGGCCAAGGTCTTGTTATTTAATTATGATTGCTTTATGATTTCATAACTGAGTTACTATTCTAAATATATTTTTTGCCCCATATATATAAAAAGCAGAGTGTATATGATATGAATTATACTACAATAATCATGTACTGTTTAGCACATTTTTTAAAGAATATTTTAGATATTTGCTTATTAATTTCGCTTTGTCTGTAGGTCTGTTGTTTGTATACAAAACTTCAAAAGATTTTTAAGATAGAACAATGAAGTTTTAACCGTGGATATGCCATTTAAAAAAAATTAACTTTTTTTATGTAGCACAATTCATTATGGAGCCCCTTAAAATTTAAAAACACCCTATTTTAAAATTTGTATTCTTATTAGGTTCTGCTTTCAATCTAGTGATGTCAAAAACACACAGCATTTTTTTAAGCATTTCTTAAATTTACAGTTATGTGAAAATAATATTTTGTAAGATTTTGGTTTTTGACATCTGTACTATTTTTTTCTAAATTAAAGCAAATAAAGTTAAGCTTCAACATTATAATTTTACACGTCGTAACAGGATTTTCTTATTAGGATTTCCTTAAAATTGAAAAAAGTGTCTTTGGATTTATGACAATTTTTTTCTTACTTTCTTCATTATTGTGCAAGAGACAATAATCTGAACTATTTTTATTGTCTGTTGGAAAATGTACGTCTTTCCAAATCTTATGTTTTACATACTGCACACATCTCTAGATTGTTTTTATTACACATTTTGCTGTCTCTTTGATTTCATATACAAATATAAACTTTTGAGGTCTTAGATTTTTTGATGAAGCGACAATATAAATACAAAGTTGCAAAAGATGAGATTAATATAACATTTTTTAGTTATTTTAAAAAGACTCATAGAATATTTTAACCAACTATCAACTATCAACTTTCATACTATTTTAATTTTTTTTTTTTATTTTTTATTTTTGCTTAAAGAAATTTTAAGCGGCAAAATATTTTACTTACAATAAGGCGGAAAGAAAACTTTAGATTTTCATATAATTCACAATACACATCAGGATTTACATAAGGCGCACGAAATTATGAATTAATTTCTCATATATTTCATACCTGTCCTATAGTATTTTATTATTTTTAATTTTTTTTTTTTTTTAAATATATTTTTCCCATCTTTTTTCATTTCAATTGTAATATTTCATTTTTTAATATACAGGATAGTCGTTAAAATACAAAAAAAAAAAAAATTTATATACACTTATTTTTTTTTAAATTGAAGAAAATTTTTTTATTTTTAAAACTAACAAATTTAAAATTTATGTTCCTATTATATTGTTAAACAAAAACAAAAAAAACAAAAAAGAAAAATTAAAGGAAATATGTATAATGGAAACATTTCAATATATATCAGGATTGCATCTCACCAAATATTATATCCATTAGAGATATAGGGATTTATATTAAATGGTTATTTGGTTTCAATTCCCTTTTTTTTTTTTTTTTTTTATCTCCTACTCAATTCTATGCCAATTTTTTCCAATAATATTTAACAAAAAAAAAAAACAAAAATAGCAAATCGTGAAAAAATGAAAGAAAAACACAAAATAAAAACTGAACAAAAAAAAAAACAGCTTCATCGACATGTACACCATAATTGACCATTATGGATACATTTGAAGAAATTTTTATGATGTTCTATATAATGACCTTAGGCTAGTTCACAACACAACACTGTAGCAAAAGAAATTTAAGCATAAGTAAAACTAAAAAAAAAATCGTGGGGCATAGAATGAAATTAAAAAGAAAAAAAAAAATAAAAACAACTCATAAAACTGTCGAATAATAGCCTATTGAATTGGATACATGCCAAACTAACCAACCAAAACACAAAAAAACAAAAAAAAAATATATATTCTAGTCGAATCTTCTTCTAGCATCGAGTTATACAAGAAAGAAAAAAAAAAAAAAAAAATAAATAAAACAGTAGTATTTAATGGATAAAAATAATGCTTTGAGTTATAAAATTTTCATAGGTTCTAATGACTTCTTCAAAAAATACTGTATTCTTATAATAGGTAATATGAAAATATATAATATTTTTGTTTAAATTTACATTAAAAAGAAATAACGTGTACAAATATTAAACCTCTGTCTTGTAGCATTAGAAAAAACTATGATTTTTTTAATCAATATGCTGATATACGCTGATATTATATAATTCATTCTTATCGTGAGTGCAAAACGTTTTTCTTAATTTTAAATTGGTTCAGTTTTTTGTTCAACAGTTCTTTATTCGGCTGTATATTGTACATTTAAGGTCGATTCCCACAACAACGCTACGGGACAGCACCGTATTTCTATTCGCAATATACCAATTGAAAGTGATGGAGACACATTTTTCTTGACAACATCACGATACTTTATCCTGTAAAATAAAAATATGTTAAAGATGATTATTTTAAATCATGGTGCGGTGTCGGTATGTCACCGTTGATGTCGTTAACGTTTGGAGTAAATAAAATGAATAAAAATTATGTCACGACATCGTCACGTGCTAGTGTAGTAGAAATCGATTTGTATTATCAAAACCAAATACTTACTTATATGATATTTGTGTGGCATATAAACGCCAAGTCCAGAAGTTATTTTATATAAATTATTTATTTTGTTTAAATATTGTTTTTTTTTTGGTGCCACATAAATGTAACAAAGAAATTACACAGCCTTTCCTGTTCAGGCCTGGCCATGCATATCGTAAGGGGGAATTATTCTTACGACGTGCGTGGGATTTAAACCCACACTCCTTGGGTGTTTACAGCGTCTTTTATAAGCTCTAGACCACTAGGCCACCCATTAGGCCACCGAGGCCCCTTTTAAATATTGAATATTTATTTATTTTTAAATTTGGTTATTATTATTTTATTTTGAAATATGTACTATATATATTTTTATTATATGATCCATTGACAGGACTCGAATTAGTTATGTTTTAATTATAAATTTTAATTAGAGAAATCAAAATAGAATTTAAAACCATGCAATGGTTAAAATGATACTATTTCATTAAATTAAAACTTAGGCTTTAGTGTTAAATAAAAAATTTTAATGAAAGGCTTTAATAAAAATCTCTTAATTTCTTTAACTGTCATTAGTTGTATTTCAAGTATATATTAAAAATTTAAACTTAAGAAAATTCTGAAGGAAACAGAAAACTGCATGAGATAATAAATAGAAAGGCAATTTTGTTAATTACAAACCTATCTTAGATGAATTTTTTCCCATTCTTATTAATTTCTCAAAATATAGTTGATTGGGGTTTTCAGTGGTTGGTCAATCACTGAAAACATGGAAATATATTTTAAAAGAGATAATATCTTAGTTGAAAAATTAACTTTCAAGGAAGTTAAACGAAGAAATTTATTTTTCCAATCCATAAAATTTATTTGTAGATACTGTTTTAGATGACAACATTTTGTTTCAAAATTGCGTGCATACATTTATCTTAAAACTGTTATACAATATTACATTCTTTTAGAATAAAATCAAACATTTGTCTATTCTTTGAATCGATTTGTCACAACTACACTTTTTAGCACTTTAACAATTTATATGTATATATAGAAATGAAGAAAATAAAATATAGCTTTAATTTAAAATTTGCTACAATAACTGTTTGCTAGTTACCACTATTAGGCTAAAAATAAAATTAAAACATTTTCAATTAAGATTGGAAACTTCTGTACAAGTAAATAAATATTTCTGCAATTCCATTTCTTTTTTTTTTTTTTGAATTTTAAATACCATTAGGTTTAGATTTGATTGTATTATTTTTATAAATGAAATTTCATAACCAAAATGCCCATTTAAAAAAAAAAAAAGAAATTCTAAAATAATATTATATATATATGTATATATATATATATAGAAAAAAGTTATGGAATAAAATAAAAAACTATAATTGAAAATAAAAAAAAAAGGAAAAGAAAAATATTAATAGAAAATTTAGATAGTCACCATTTTTGGAATGTGATCAGAATATGAAATGTTATGAAATATGATGGTTTTAAATTAAATTTTATTTTTTAATTATTTTTTTTTTAACATGAGAAAAGGACATTCTTTCTAAATTTTAATTAAAAATTTATGTACTAGAACTGATTAAAGAATTAATTGAAAGAAAAAGATTTTTTGGTATGCAAGCAATTCTTAAAAAATAAAAAACAAAGTTTGTTCAGAAACCTTAAAATTAAATTTTTATTTTTAAATGAATGAGATTCAAGTTACAAATTGAACTACTTGTATTGAAATCTACTTGTATTGAACAACATTTTCAATAATTATTCCTAACTATACTTTTGAAATGAGACAATGGGTTGTATGCGTAAAACTGAGCTTGAACTTAAATCTGGCTTTTTCAAAACAAAACTATACTTAAACTCGTAGATTTGTTTGAAAAAGTTTGATTTGAGTTCAAACTTAGTTTTATGCGTTTAGCCTTTTGTTATTAGTTCTGGTTCTTAAATATTTAGATTACATGTGTAAGGGTTAATTATTTATTTAAAAAAAAATCAAAAATTTTGTTAATTAAATAGTTTTATTTAATTATTTTTTTACCGACCGCATACATTAATGTATAAGGTAGGTATTGTTTTCATACTAAAAATTTGTACCCGCGATTTTCGCAAAAATGCACTACTCCGGTGTGGAGAAGGCTGTAAAAAAATTTTCAGCATGATGTCCGTCTGTGTGTGTGTGTGGGTGCGTGTGTGGGTGCGTGTGTGGGTATGTCTGTGGGCACGTGTACAGCATAAACGACTGAGCGGAATTTTTTGAAATTTCATATTTAAGGTTTTGACATAAATATCTCGGATTGATAAGCTTTTGGAGCAAATCAGACAACCGCAAGTGGTAGTTTACTAGTGTACTTTTTAAGTTTTTTACGAATATTTCGTAACAGAAAAATTTCGTGAGAAAAATTATTAAGAAAAAGTTGTTACACAAGTAAAGAGGAATTGCTAATAGAACATAGAACAATAGAACATTTTTTGATCCGACTAACTTTAACTTTTATTTAATTTTTTTTCTAAGCCCAAATTTCATACGTAACACTCCATATGAATTTATATGAACAATTTTTTTTGTTTTTTTTTTATATCTCTAAAAATTTTTATACATACATATGTATGTACTTATATCTATGCCAATGCATATTATTCATTTGTTGATGACATAAAATTAAAATGGTAAAATTTTTGTTAGCAGATTTAATATTAATCTTATGTTTGTTTTGTATTTGTTTACAGTTTTTATTATTTTTTACTTTTAATATTATTTTTTGAATGAAAAAAAAATCATGTATCTACATTACAATAATAATAATAATAAATGGGTGTATGAATGAATGTACATATATTTTTACGATTTCATTGCATATAATTATTTTTATTGAATAAAACAAAATGTTATTAAATTATTAGAAGTTATTTTGCTTTGATATAAATTAATATGTAAAAAAACTATAAATTTTGGCATTGTACTTTTTGTGTAGTGGCAGTCGGTCCTCCGGTGGAGATAGCTGATTTTTTTTTGTAATTTTGATTAAAACAATTTATTTTTCTTTTTTTATTTTATTATTGAACATTTATAAAACTTGTTTACACTTCATTTTTACATTTGCTCGCCAGAGAGCTATGGCTTACAAGTACATCTTTTAGTAGAACCAGAGCCATGTGTTTGAATTTGACTTTAAAACTATCTAAACGTATATACTTTCTCTTTCTAGATCTTAAAATAAACAATTAGTGGCTGTTATTACGATGAAATTGTCTTATCGGACATCCTAGAAGATTGGGTATATATGTCGATCTGAACTGTAGATTTTGCAGCGAAATTAAAATTGAGAGCATTGTGTTCTTTCTCTGCACCCGATCCTGTCTATCAAGAAATTTACACGCAAATATTTATTATTTTATATTATTACACGCATATATAATATAACTTTATAACTCCACTTTTGAATATTTCAAATAAATTATTATAGACGAATTAAACAAATTAAATAAATCAGAATATTAAAAATTGGATAAGTAAATAAATATATATATATATATATATTATATTTGTCCAGAAAAATGATGTGTAACAAACGCATTCATTTTAAAGTGTTGTGTTGGATGTGTTCTATTATAGAAAAAAAATAAAATATACATAGCTACAATGTATACAGTATAGATATAATTTCTAATTGGAAATATTTTTAATTTTTCAAACTAAGAGCGACGGTAAAGGAAAAGAAAAAATTCAAAAAAAAATTTTTCATTCATTCAGTTTTTTCGAATTGATTTTTTTTTTAAATTGATTTTATTTTGTATTGACATACATACATATCCATATATATGCATAAACAAAGAAATTTTCTTAAATAATTTCAAATTGTGATTTTATAAATTTTAAAATAAAGAAACGGCCAATATTTTATTATTAGAAGCAGCAGAAATATTTTATTATAATTGTTTATGAATATTGCAAATCGTAATGGGTAGGTAATCTATTTTGTTTCGATTTATTATACCCGTACGATAGGATCGGGTATAATAAAATTACTCCTCCGTTTGTAACACCTCGAAATAAGCGAGCTAGGTATACCTTCAAAGGTATGGATCGGATCAGAAAAAAATTCTAAGACTTTTGAGCCATGTCCGTCCGTCAGCACGCTAACTCAAAAACTAAGTAAGCTAGAATCTTGAAATTTACACAAAATATTCTAGGAGTAATTTGTAGGTTCCTCTTTTTTTTTTGGTTGAGTTTGGACCAAGCCTTAGGATAGCTCTCGAACACCTAACTTTTAGATCCCCACATTTTTTTTGCAATAGAGCTATGAAATTTTAACTACTGATAGATCTCACAAAAATATTAATTTTATTTTTAATAACTTTTTTTTGTATCCCCACCCTTTACGGAGCTACAGCTCCCCAAAGGTTCAAAAAAGCTCTATATTTAAATTGTTATAGCACAAGTTGTATAAGGTATATCTTCATTTTGAAAACGCCAAACGATTACTACTTTCATTAGCTTTAAAAGTATATATACAATAAATATATTTTTGTGGCATACGGTGTCTTAATTTACCGTTATGCGAAACTCAAATTTTGCAAAATCCTTTAACCCTTCTATCTTCTAAACGGTTTAAGTTGGAAACTTGACAGAAATTTTGACAGAAGTTAGATCTTTGAAAATAAGTATGAGTCATTTCAGAAATTTTTTTTGTATCTCCCCCCGTTTAGGAGCTGTAAGGGGTCAAAAACTGAAAATTTCCTATTTTTAAACACCTGTAACTTGAACACCTCTTAACATTTTTTTTGAAGTAATACACAAAAATTAAAGCTTCAACATTATACTCTTATTTCTGTTAATAACTTTTTTTAATAATATAGGGTTACTTTATAATTGACGAAAGTGTTACTTGATTTTTTCAAATTTTCTAACAAATTTCTTCAACAAATTTTTTGCATTTTGTTTTACTCGATAATTTGAAATTGTTGAGGATATAATGCGTAGTACAAAAAAATGTAAATAAATAAACAACATAACGGTTGCTTGAAGAATTTTTATTTATATGATATTAATATATATACATACTTATATAATATCATGTTTATTTACATATCGTATATGTCACTAGTGAATGAATGATAAGAGTATATATGTATATTATATAGCGCCGTATTTACATACATATATGTATTTTATTGTACTTATAAGAAATTATTCTGTCAATGGAATATTTAAATATAATATAATATAATATTTAAAATTATATTTACTATTTTGTACTAAGTAAATTTAATATATGTACATTTACCGCTTAGTATGAAATGGTACTATAGAATATTTGAAAAAGTTTTGGATTGATAATCGTTATGTGAAAGGTTAGAATCTGCTTTTGAAGAATGTACATATAAACATATAGTTTGAATATATGTACAACCCATAGTTCTAGAAATTATAAAATTCACCCAAATTATTTTAAAATACTAAAATATTAAAAAATAAAATAATATTGTGAGCAGAGTGACAGGCTGTGAACATACTAACGGTTCGTACGGGTATCTAAGAGTTGACAAAGGCAACTGTATTCTTCCTCGTTTTTTTGTTAAAAAGAATTTTTTTTCAAATTTTATTGTAATCAAAGTATAGTTAAAGGAAGTAGTTTCACTCTTCTTTACAAACCCAATTCATTTTTCATACAACAAAAAAGTCTATTTTCAAGAGAAGGTGCAATATATTTTTCTTTTTTTCATATCCATTGTATGTCTGTGTCTGCGCATACTGCAAACCTATAAAAAGAAGAGCAACACTATATATTTTTATAATGTAATTTTATTACGGGAAGCAAAATTAATTTATAAGTGTGCGAGTATAATGTATTAAGCATAGGGAATAAGGATAACTGAAATTGGAATTGACTGTATATATTCGGGTATTAGGTACCCAAATGAATATTTTATTCCTTTTGGTTTAAATTTCAAGTCGTTTTTTTATTCTGTCTTTTTCGTGCATGATAAATTTTTATTACTATCCATTTTTTACATTAAGTTAGCTTAATTTAGTTACACAATATTTTTATAGTGTTTTTTAATTTCTTCTTATTAGTACATATTTAATGTGTCTGACTCTGACACGATTCCGGTCGGAAACATAATTTTTTTTTTTGGTGTATAAATTACAAATATAACTTTTTTTTTTATTTACTGCATTATTTAGCAAAGTACAAATTATACATTATTCCGAAATTGAAAAAACAAAAATTTAGGTAGGTATATAAAAATAAAATCTGCCATAATAAACTCCATCATTCTATGACGGGCCAATAGCTAGTGTTGATATATTTTAACAAAATATTTTAAAGGTGAATATTAATGCATTCATGTATTATAGAATAATTAAATACAAATTATCACTTAAATTTTTATAATAGCTTAATTGCTTTATTAAATTAAAGAAAGAAAATATGAAAATTGAACCAGATGACAATACTTTATTATTTAAGTATAAGCCCCGTAACACGTCTTAAATAACGCAGGTAAAAAAGTCGAATAAAAAAATTTGGAAAATAAAATTGTTGAAAATAACAAAATGTTGAATAAAAAAAATGATTAAAAAAATGTGAAACTAAAATAAATATTTTGAAAAAAGCGTATAAAACCATAATTTTGTAATCACCTACTTTTATAAAATTAATTATAATTCAGAATCTTGCCTATAAATTTATGTACATATAAGCGAATCAAAGATTTTGTATCTAAGACCTCTTCAAATTTCAAAAAATATCATATTATTATATGAAAAAAAAATTTTTTAAGATTTTAAAAAACGGGATTTTATAAAATTAAGATTTAAAAAAACCAAGTTCAAAATGTCGAGGTTTTGTATTGATCTCTAAAATTTAATGCAAAAATGTCAAAATTGATATTGTTTGCATGGTTTGGTGGGTTTTCCACTTCACAATTTCACAAAATAAATAATTTATAAAAAAATGACTTTATTTTATTTATAGCAGATCCTTTCGTAATTCTTCTATTTACGTTAATACACATTTTTATTTACTACAAAAATTATTTTTATTTTACCAGTACAAATTTTTTTTTTATTACAAACCAATTTCATTCTTTAGTTTAATTTGTTTTTATTATTGATTCATTTTCTAATTTGAACTATTGAAATTGAAAAAAACAAAAACTGAAAAATAAATAAAAATCAAAGAAACATTCTATCTATAATTGCTTAATTTTAGTAAATTTTATTTTATCCTATATTCAATTATTTTTAATTAATTATTCTCTTTATTGCATTAATATAGTTTTTTTTTTTCTCTGTCTCTTTCGCTCATTTTCATATTTAATTCACTTTTTTATTAAGACTTAAAATTATAGACAAAGAAAATTACAACAAATAAAACAAGAACATTTAACAATACTGGTATCATATTATGATACACAAGCTCTTTAACCATTTAATGCGCCATTTAATGACCATCATTACAACCATTCATTACTAATCATTTAATAATAAATCGATTTGATCACGTTAACTTTTATAAAGGTTATCAAAAGCAGCAACAACAAAAAGAACAACAACAACAACAAGAAATTTAATAGCATTGTATTCTGAATAAGCTTGTACTTTATTAACTGGTCGGTCACTTTACACAAAACAATTTACTTTGTATACATACATATATTATATACGAGTACACAATTGACCAAAAACTAAAAGTAAGAAAGAAAGAGAAAATATGACACAAGTGCACGAAAATCAAATTGTATTGAAAAAAAATAAAAAAAAAAGCATTACACTTTTACACTCACTAAACTTTTTTTTTTTTTTTAGAGGATTGTGTTGTTATTGTGTCATGCTTTTAATATGATTTTGAATGGTGAATTGAATCGCTTAAGGCTAATTGTAACGCACACTTTAGCTTTTCAATACTTTTATATAAATATGCACAATCGGCATAATATCAAAGTAGAATATAAAATAATAATAAAAAAAAAAAGCATAAACTTGTGAATACCGTTTTTCTTCTTTTTCTTTTTCTATCATTTACAAATTCCGGATCATTTTTTTTTTAAATTCAAAAAAACAAAAAATTCAAGCACGCATTATGCACTTTAATATTGATTGAAAACAAGTGTTATAATTGTTGTGTTCTTTTTTTGTTTTTATTTAGAATCAATTAATTTAATGCTTTAATTTTCATTAATTTTTTTTTTATTTAAATTAAGGGGCAATTTAAATCAATAACTTTTTTTTTTAAATTATGTCAGTTAGGTCCAGTTCATTATAGAATTTGATATTTTGACTTTATAATGATAAAATTTACAAATAATCGAATGGAAATTAGATTGTAGGAATCTCTTCTTAAATTTTTGGTGGAATAAAAATATTTTTGCATATTTTTATATTTTATATATTTGTAATATTAAAGAAATAATTATTTGACTTTTTATTTAATTTAGTGGTGATTTGAATAGATGATTTGACAAAAACACCAAGACCAAAAGCATTAAGAAAGTTGTTTCTATACTAAACAAATAATCTTGAATTTAGCTTTAAGTATCGTAAGATTAGCAGTTTGAAAGTTACTTTTAGGCCATAATACTGCATTATGAGATTACATATATTATTATCTTAATATCTATACATATGTATATTAAAGTCAAGAGTTATATCTAAGGCATCGGGAAATTTTAGTTTTTTATTCTCGCTGCACTTGCTTCTAAGTAAGTAGTGGTAAAAAGTACTTTACATACAATTAATACTCTTTCGTACAAACATTTTTATTTTAATATTAAATATTATTTTTTTTACGAGGGTAGGTATATGAATCATCGAAAGTCAATGTAGTGAAGTGCAATGAGCCTGAATCCTTTATGATCGTGTGAGACTTTAACCCACTAAACACCACCTTATTGTTTTGACCAGACAATAAGTTATATGACCTTTAGTACTCATGTAATGCTTGATCAATGGAAGTTAAGTTAGGGAATGAAAATTGATTTGAAATTGGTAGGCATATTGTAAACAAAGTTTTTAATGTTCATCTTGAATCTTTGCACGTTGTATATAATCATCGCCAATTCTAGCGAACAAATATGAGGTAGAAGAATTTCCGTAAACCGTATCATGCGTACAGTTTGGGATTTGAACTACATAGGTGTGGCCAGTGCAAGCTGTTCGTGTTTATGTTTGTCTTTGGAATGCTTTGAACAAGAACCACTCCTATAAGGTATTTAAAAACCAGTGTTAGTGTTGCTTTAAGAAGCGAAGACCAAGTGAAGAGAGTGTCGAGGTGAAATTGAGATCGTTTATTAAGCATTACTATATTTTTTTTTTTTTTTTTAAATATTCCGCTCCTCCCAAATATATGCATTGTACTCCATTTTGGATTTTATAAGTATTTATATCTTTATTTTTATATGGGAGTTTTATTGTATTATATATGAATATATGATAGTTTTTAATGATACATAGTTTTAAATTATAATCCAGCGACAGGATTTGATTTAGTGCTAATTTCATCGTAAATTGTTCACAAACTGAAGTTTTAATCTATACGGCATACAGTGGATTAAGTATGATGTTACTAATAAATGGACAGTAAATAATTACAAAGAAGTAAATTTTTAACAAATAAATTAAATTCAAAAATTAAAACTGATAAAATCGAAAGAGAACATATATGTATGTATTTGTAAATTCAGCTAATTTCTAACTATACATAAGCATATATAACACAGATTTTACCATGAAAAAGGCACAAAACTGAAAAAAATTTTTTGAGGTTTTTATTTAATTTATTTAATCATGACTAAAAATAAAATGGTTACAAATCAGTATATGTAATACTATATTATAGCATTTTTTTTTTTTGCAGAAAATTAAGTAAACCATAGCATATAAACAAATAAAAAGAAAGAAAAGTTACTTAAATCTTAAATTCAATACAAACTATAATACATGATAGGTACTATATATATTATGAAAAATCATATTTTTTTTTTTCACACATTTAACAACACATTCAATTGCCCCTATTGATTACCGCAGAAAATTTAAAAACAATTTTTCTTTATTTTAAATCGAATGTGTAATAAAACAAATACTGGCCACACCATTCCACCTCCTTTTGCTACTGTCTCCAATATATACTTAAGTTACAAAAAAAAATATATATATAAATGTTAATAATTGCTTGCCCTCCTATTACTATTTAGTTTTCTGTTTTGGTTTTTTTTTATATTTTTTTTTAAATAAAACTTCTAGTGAAAAATCAATCAATCATAATCAGTGTTTAATAGAAAGAGACATAAAGACAGAATAAAAATCTAATTATTCACTTGTTTTACACAATGAACAACGGTCATAACTCATAATAGAGTTCTAATAATTATATTGATTAAAAGCGAAAAAAAATTTGTTATAACCTCTTTTACTATAGAAATATATGTATGTAGTAGAAGGGAAGAGATAAAATCATTGATGTTTAAGTAATAAACTATATTAATGGGAGAAAAAAATGCAATGTCAATAAAATATTGGAACAGAAAGGTAGGGGGTCGATAAATTAATAAGATAAAAGAAAAAAGTCAATGAGAAGAAATATGACATATAAGCATTAAAATTCAAAAGTTTATTTAATGACCAAACATTTCATTTGGCGGCATTTTTTATTGGCGGTAAATTAAAAATTAAACGAAATATTTAATATTTAAAACGTTCACTGATCGAAATGCAAGATATGTATGCATTAAAAAATTAAAATTAAATTTACTTGTACATATGTATATATATATTTCAAAGAATCAAATCGTGTGATAATTGGAAGCGATTTTTAATTAAATATTTAAAAAAAAACATCAAAAAGGAATGTGGAAATTATTGGGAAAATATTTCAATCTTGAATGGACGTAAGTGTTTAGGTGGATTGTCATTTGTCAACAGTCTGACAATAAAAAAAAAAAAAAATTCGAAAGTTGCCGCTTAAATGAATCTCGTTAGATAGTAAGACGAAAATTATCAAAAATTTTTTATATTAGGATTAAACACTCACACGATAAAAAATATTAGTAATCGACACAAATAAATTTAATTAAAGATTTAATATAAGACAAAAAACAAAATTAAGATTCTTGGTAATTAGAGTATTTAATACGTTCTTGTATGAACATAAATAAAAGCGGTTCAAAAAAAAATTTATTTGTTTGCTCTCTATGTGTCACCACACCACATTTCGCAGAAATGTTAATATATATTAGAAAAAGACAAGCATTAAATATTAATTGGCTAACTTAAATAAGTTAAATAAGCTAACTTTAAATATTGACTAACATAAATAAGTGAAATCAGCAAATATTGTCTCTTAAAGCTTTCTCATCTATTTTTTGCTAAAGAAGTTTATTGATTTAAGGGATTTAATTACGTACTGTACTGTCATTCTGTTTCGACATTTCAATCTGTCAAAATTTTTACTACTTAAAAAATTGACGTGACCCATGTTTTTGCTTGTTCTTTACTTTATTGCTTAAGCAAATTACTTTAAACTTTACAACTAGGGTCATATTTTATGCTGAAAAATTCATAAAATTATAGTGAAATTAAAAGAAAAATTAAAATTAACTGCGTCAGAAAAAAAGGAATATTGAAATAATTTGAGGATTGAAACAATTTCCAGTCATGTTTCATTTTTTCGTATACGACCTCGTATCTCTTTGAGTTATTCTGCACAGACTGCACTATTTTAACTCGATTTTCTCCGTTATTCAAATCAAAGTCTTCTATTTTAGCTTGACTTTCAAAAAATTTCCCAAAATTTAATTTTATAATTCCCTTTAAATCTAATTAATATAAAAACTTTATAAAGAAAAAATTTATTATATTTAATGCAATGTATAGGAGTTATAATAATAAAAATAAATAAATTTTCCAACCTGTGATAATAAAATATGATAATAAAATAAGAAATATTAAAAAGTAAAAAATATTTTAATTTTCATTTTTTTAATAGGTACAAAACTCGTTTATTTATAAAAAAGAAAAAAAAACATATATACATATGTATGTACATATAATAATGTGCCAGCGTTTAACTGTTAAAAATTTACAAAGCATTTGAGTTAAACGTGGACTATAAAAAAAAAAAAAAATAAAAAAAAAAGCGCACTGCATTGTAAATTCTGTCAATGTTTTTCATTTGTAATTGTCAGAAACGAAGCATATCTATACTTTGTATACAAAGTAAAAAAAAAAAAATCAGCCAAGTAAATAACAGCAGAATAAAATTTTTATAGAATTGATTTGAAAATTTCCTTGACAATGAAAATAAAATATCCAAGTACAGGTTATAAATATGTTAAGTTTAAAGAAAATTATTTGAGATTGTAAACGAACGATAATTGTTAAAATAAAAATATGCTATCGTAAATTTTCTTTCGCGAAATGTTTAACCTTTCAATAAATATTTTCAATTTTGATACAAGTGGATGCACTTTTTGATCACATTTTAAAGTTTAAAACATTATATTATTATATTATTCGATTCATCAAAATCGGTTCTTAATATTAAAGCTTAACATTTTTTTTCTAATTATATTATAGCATCTCGCAATTCAATTTTCACTTGGATCTGCCTTGAGTCGTTTTGTGAGTTGTTTGTACCAGTACCAAATTGATTTAGGTACTAATCTTACATTCAGTACTAATCTTTCTTAAAAAAAAAATGAAAGAAAGTTTTTGTAAGTTATAAACTTATAAATCTGAAGTAACTTTTTTTTTTATCTATAACGTTCAACACAAAGTTTGAAAGGTCTATAA
Source organism: Poecilobothrus nobilitatus (assembly GCA_947095535.1). Classification (NCBI taxonomy): domain Eukaryota; kingdom Metazoa; phylum Arthropoda; class Insecta; order Diptera; family Dolichopodidae; genus Poecilobothrus; species Poecilobothrus nobilitatus. Next base: position 42,699,609 of record OX352774.1, on the reverse strand, counting down.
TTGCTTAAGTGTTTTTAAGCTATATTTGTATTTTAGGGTTAAAAAAATATTTTCAAGCATTATATACATAATATGTAAAATTTCTCTTACGTTACTATTGAAGCATAAAAAAAAAGTGACAATTAATTTTACAATTTATTTGACAATTAGCAGTCAACTTTATGAATAACTGTACTGCGGAAAAGGATATTCAATTATATATTTGTTCAATTATATATTACAATATCTGTCATTCGATTTAGTTTTTAATATGCATTGGATATTAAAAGTATAAATAACCTGAAAATTGGTCATATTAATTTACCGTATATATGTATACTTTTAAAGATTTAAACGTGTTTTTTTTTTTATTAAGTTTGGAACATTGACAGATCCAATGAATTGTAATTTTTTTTTTTTTTTTAATATTTAAATAAATTTATCTTAAGGCGTTTTATCTTATGTAGAAAAATCATTTGTTCAAAAAAAAAAAACTATAACGGTAAAAATAGTTTGTCATTTTTAATGCTTTAAAAGTTGGTTATAATTTAATAATTTAATGGTTGACAGTTAAATTAGTTCACGAAATGGCAGTTGTGATGTTTTATTTCTGCATACGTAAAATTTTTCAATTATTTGAAAATTAATTTAATTTGACAACCAGAAGATTATTATTTTAGAAGTTGTATTTTAAATTTAGAGGATTTCCGAACCTTTTGAATTTTTTGCTTTCATTAATTACTTGCTGATTGCACTTAATTAATTTTAAAAAAAGCCGACGATATTTTAGTGCATTCGAAAATATCGGGGATTATATTTGATTATCTGTCAAATTTTTAATATACTGTCGACTACATTAAATATTCGCACTAAAAGAGTAATTAAATTCAAGAAAAGTGTCCAATGTGTCTAATATCATGCGCTAGTACGGAAACGCACTTAATATACTTTTCATAAGAAGACCGCAGTTATAATAATAAAAAAAGTGATCAAAATCAAATGAGAATCTTGAAAGATGCAATAATATGTTCAAAACTGAAGAAAGGGGTCTTATGTTTCTATGGTCTTATATACGGTAGTAAGAGTAAAAAAAAAACATAAATTATTTCGAGTGTATTAAAAATATCTAGAAGAAAAAATTTTTATTTCTTTTTTCAACATAAAATATCTTCTATTGTTCTTTGATTTTTGCCAAAATTTCTATAACAATGTACCTTGTATATACTCTTACTTTAAAAACGAAATAAAATGGGAACACAGCTAATATAACGGTACATGTTTTAATTTTTATAGAATATTTTCAAATAAATTATTTAAAATATATTTTAAATTACTTAAAACTCATTGTTTTATATACACGAATACTTTCGAATAAGGATGAGAATTATTTAAAAATATAGTTCTTCCGTTAACTTCTTCGTATACTTATTACCAATGAACAAATAGTAAATGGTAAGAGTATCTACAATAAAAATAGTTTCGGAATTTAAAGCTATCGAAATATTTAAAAAATTCGATCAAAATAAATTTTTATCAGTAAACAAGTATGTTGAATTTAAGATACGTTAGGTATAGTATGTTAAGTATCACATCGTTTTCTTAGTCCAAAATCTGATAATAAAATTTAAGCTTTTGATACATATATAAAGCACAATAAGTCCAAATTTTATTAGTCTAGTCAAATTTTTTGTTTAAGTTATTGTCAAGATTTCACTTGACATTTCAAAGATTGGTATCCAAAAATTTTGAGAGATAAGTTTTTGACATATTAGAATAAGCATTCCAAATTTTATTCATCTAAAAAGTAAACGTTCTTGAATTATAGGTATAATAGTGTTTTAAGTACATAGGGCATGTTTTCCAAAAAGAGTATTTTCTGAGTCAGACATGTTGAAAATGATAAAATTCATCAAAATTTCGAGATCAAATCTAATTAGGATTACAATACTTTCTTTTTAAAATGTATAAGAGAAAGTAATAAAAAATGTTCAAAATGAAATGTGTACATTAAGAATATAAAATAAAATTTAATAGAATGAGATTTTTTGTTTACATTTTATATATTAAAATAAACGTAGGTATACCAAATATTAACCTATTATATAAAATGCAATTTTCAATAACATAAATTTAAGATATATGTACCATGTATATAAAAAAAAAAGAAAAATTTATGATAATAGTAAACTTAAATATATTTTTTGTTTTAAGTTTTTTTTTATATGAAAATCCTTAAATTTCTACAAAGAAAAGAAAAAAAAAATTATAAAAAAACGAGGATTAGTGTTCAGTTAATTGTGTCAACTTTAGGATACCCTCGTGAATATTATGTTGTTCCCATACAATTTTTTTTTTTTTACATGCTACCCAAACTCTAGGAAAGTTTTCCTTTTTACAAAATGATTGTAGGTTTGAGCAAGAAGCAGAGGAGTTCAAGGGAAATATGAACATAAAGGAGAATTGGCGGGTAAATTGGAAACGAACCTGAATAGGTTCTTTTTGAAAAGTACATAATTGTATAATGTACCATTTATATCAGAGGGGAACACGTTGGATGAAATCATATTCCACATTTTAGCGGTTCTCACAATAAAAGAGTTTCCATAACCAGTTTTAAACCACCTAGGAATTTCCAACAGTGTAGAAATGAACACTTGAGGCTACCCTAGTGTTGCGTTGGAATTGTTTAAGGGGAGGCATTATTGATTTCAATTCAATAGAATAAGAGTCGTTACCTACAAGATTTAAGTTTAATTTATTTTAAGTTATCTCATTTAATTAAGTAAGTACTAAGATACAATTATGTAAATTTCGGAGTTGTTGACATAGGTACTCGGATCATTTATAACTAATAATTTGTTAACAGCTACTCGATTTAGTTGTTTAGTTTTACAGAATTTATTGTTAGAAAACTTCACTATTTTTTACACTATTGCTTTCAAAATTCACTATAGTTTTTTTCAGTGTCAAGATATGAGCAAGTTAATTTTTGCAGCTACCTGAACCTGTTGCGTCACACTATCCAAATTTTGCTGTTTTCGTTTGAATAAACTTCTTTTGACAAAATTTTCAAAAATGAAATGGTAAAAATTTCAGAATCCTACAGCTTCATTATCTTTTGAGTTATCCGTATGGTCGAATAGACAGAGAAATGCACTCACCAGTTACAACTCGACTCATAATTCAATCCTGAGCAAAAATATAATATACTTTCTCATATATATCTCGTCTTCTTTAAGGTGTCACAAAAGTAATCGCAAATTTCTGACACATATTATGAATTGTTTGAATTATATTCGTACGGGTATAAATATTTTGTGTATTTTGTTTTTCCTATTCCTATATAGAAACTCTGTACAAAGTCTGCAAGTTAGTTTTTTTTTTTTTCAAAAGATCCATATAAGTTAATTTTCAATTTCATGTTAAGAAAAGAAACACATATTATTATAATCAACTAATGCCTACTGCTATAGTAATTCTGTTGTTATGTAATGCTGCTGCCATTCTACTGGTGCTGTTATCCAATATTGTTGTTATTCTACTGTTCCTGTTACCTAATTACTACTATTTTTTTTATTGGCTCAATCGCTGATTTGCTGCAGTTCTTTATTTTGGCAGAAAAATAATTAATTAGATGAAAGAAAATTTAATTATTACTTACTAAAATATTTTTAAAAAAATTGAAAAGTTTCACGGCCCACAAAAGATAATTTTTTAATTGTTTGATAAGAAAGGGTAAAATAAAAAAATTTCAAATTATTTTTTCCTAATTATTACATTTTTAAAAATTTTAAAATTTTATTGCAGTACTGCATTAATCAATGGTTTACCACTAAAAAAAAAATGTACAAGTCTATAACGATGTGCTAACAGACTACCAAACGGACAAATAAAATAATTATATACATACTTGTATTTTGTAAAACACTAAAATATAATGTTTCCATAATAAAAGGTTGTTTGTTTAAAAAAAAAAAAACTGTTATATAAAATATTTATTTAAGAGGAAAAATTTATATACTTATATTAAATGATTTACGATTTAATGATTATAATATTTTTAATAGAACAATAAGGAAAATATATTATTCGATTTATTTATTTTTTATTTTTATTATAAAACTTATTTAAAAATTTGTTTATTTCATGAATATTTTTTTGTTTTTTATTATTATTATTATATCTTGTTCTTTAAAGAAAATTGTAATTATAGTTATTCAATATTTTAATAATATTCTTATTCTTTCTACGTGATAATTTTTAAATTCGATTATTTTTGATTTAATAGGAAACAAAAAAACAAATCGATTTTATAATGTAGCTTTAATATTTTAGTACACGGTCCGGTCCATTTACCTGAAAATAAAAAAAAAAAGAAAATTAATTTAAATTTTAATATAGGTATATATATAGGTATAAAAACAGAAATTTTCTTAAAGTTATTTAAAGCAATCAGGGACAACATTTGTATATATTTCCTTATTACCCCTTTAGGGATATAAAACGAAATATATTAGTCATAGATTATTTTACTTAATGTTATTACTCTATCTGTCTCTTTTTGAATCACATTATCTTTGATTTGATAATTTAAGTCAACTTTTTGCAAAATCTTAGATGTCAAAATCTTTTTGGAAAATCTTAGTCTTTAGATGTTTTCGGAACGTCTTGATCTTCAGCTTCCTTAAGGATTCTATTAAGTGATCCTTTCTTGCTATACTACCCTATGATTTTTAATTATGTATATTTATCTTATCCAACATTGTATTTTTCCTTTGAATCAAGGACAATAATTATGTCAATAATGAAAGTAATAAAAGAAAATAAATTTGAATTATTTACTTTATAAAAAAAAAAAAAGACAAACAATTTAACAATGAGGAAACAGTTGTTAATTGTATTACAACTAAATCGTTAGATAAGATTATTTGAAAGGCGGTCTCATTCACACGTAATATTGTGAATTGTGGTAATATATATCTCAAAAAAGAAAAGATAGATGGCTCCAAACAATTATATAGATTTGTAAGATGTTATATTTGATATTTTAAAAGTTGTATTACGACACAGTGTGGTTAATATAAGATATGTTTTAGTTTTGGTATGATTTAATTTTTATGATCACATTACTATATAAGCAATATATACCTAATGTAATATCTTATGTACGTACTTATTATGTAATCTGCCTTCGGTAGCAAAAAAAAAATAGACAACGAGCTTGATTCAACCGATCGTTTTAAACGTAGTGAAAATTTAAATTAATTAAGAACTGAACTAAGTTTTCATTAAGCCTTTCTAAAAAAAATCTATTTTCTTATGTATCTTATGTTTTTATTATGTTTTTTATTATAATTTCATTACAAAAGCTGTATAGATATATATATTTTTTTTTTTTTTAAATTTAAAAAATATTTAATTAATTTTAATTTTATTTAAATTAATTTACTAAAACTTTATTATTATTTAAGACTAACATAATATTATTTTTTGTTTTAATTTATATAGTTCTCAAGATAAAAATGCAACAGTTTCATTCGACCAGATGAATACTATAAAATTCTTAAATAAAATTAATAAATTTGATTTATAAAATTAATTGAAAAATTTTAAATATTATTTGTAGTTCTGGAATTTAATACATTTTATTTTATTTTTTTCTTTAAATACATTTTTTTTTTCTTATTTAATTTATCTTTTGCAAATATTATTTTTATTTAAAGCAGAAATAACTTTTAAATAAAAATTTATTTTAAAATCATTATATACATATATAGAAGCGAGTGCAAAAAGAAAAACTATTTGAATTTTTTTATAAAAATATGATTAATAAAAATAATTAATAAGGGGGTCTTGGTGACTTAGGAGCGTATAAAATACTCTGTAAACACCAAAGGAGTGTGGGTTCGATAAAATATTATTTTATTTGAATAAGTTTTGGTTTTTAACTGGTAAATAGGTAAGGGAAAGTTACTTAATCTAAAGACGAGCCATTTAAATGTTTTTATTTCTCTGATGTGGTAGTAGAGTGACATCGTATATTATTATAAGTAATTAAATCGACAATTTATTCTGGAAAATTTATTGCTTAATGAAGTTTGAGATAACATTTATGTATTTTATTGAGAAATGACTATTAAATCTTTTTTTTAGATACTATCCAAAAAAATAAATAAATAAATAGAATAAAATTTTAAAATAAAAGAAAGTTTAAGAGTATTAGGTATATAAGTAATATTTAACTGAAAGCGTTGAACACTTTCTTTATATTTGTTCTGGTTTGTCAAAATGAAAGACGAAAATAAAGTTAAATTTAGAGAAATGTATATAAGAACTTCTACCATTAGAGCATGTTCCACATAAATTGTACGAAACACCACTACAAACATTTCTTCTTTATGTATATTTTGTTATATCTGAACGACCTAAAGTTTCAGATATAACCTATTATTATATATCTACTACGGACCTAAAATCAAAGTGATTCCTAATGCGTTACCTAAGCTTTCATTAATAAAAAAAAAAAAAAATTATGGCGAAAATATTTTAAGTATGTCGAACATAGTTCATCACATACAGTAGTTCATCAATTTAGTATAAAATTTTCTTAATAGAAAAAAATATTTTGTAGGAAATCCATGTTATACTTAAATCCATGTAAAAATATTTTTAATATCTATATATCTAATTGTAATTCATGTGCTATTTGTGATTTAGAAAATCGTTAAAAGAATCGTTTAAAGAAATTGCAAACAAGAGTTAAAACGAGGAAGAATACAGTTGCCTTTGTCAACTCTTAGATACCCGTACGAACCGTTAGTATGTTCACAGCCTGTCACTCTGCTTACAATATTATTTTTTTAATATTTTAGTATTTTAAAATAATTTGGGTGAATTTTATAATTTCTAGAACTATGGGTTGTACATATATTCAAACTATATGTTTATATGTACATTCTTCAAAAGCAGATTCTAACCTTCCACATAACGATTATCAATCCAAAACTTTTTCAAATATTCTGTAGTACCATTTAATACTAAGCGGTAAATGTATATTAAATTTACTTAGTACAAAATAGTAAATATAATTTTAAATATTATGGTATATTATATTTAAATATTCCATTGACAGAATAATTTCTATAAGTACAATAAAATACATATGTATGTAAATACGGCGCTATATAATATACATCTATACTCTTATCATTCATTCACTAGTGACATATACGATATGTAAATAAACATGATATTATATAAGTATGTATGTATAACAATATCATATAAATAAAAATTCTTCAAGCAACCGTTATGTTGTTTATTTATTTACATTTTTTTGTACTACGCATTATATCCTCAACAATTTCAAATTATCGAGTAAAACAAAATGCAAAAAAATCGTTAAAGAAATTTGTTAGAAAATTTGAAAAAATCAAGTAACACTTTCGTCAATATTATAAAGTAACCCTATGTTATTAAAAAATGTTGTTAACAGAAATAAAAGTATAATGTTGAAGCTTTAATTTTTGTGTATTACTTCAAAAAAATTTTAACAGGTGTTCAAATTACAGGTGTTTAAAAATAGAAAATTTTCAGTTTTTGACCCCTTACAGCTCCTAAACGGGGAGTGATACAAAAAAAATTTCTGAAATGACTCATTATTTTCAAAGATCTAACTTCTGTCAAAATTTCAAGTTTCCAACTTAAAGCGTTTAGATGATAGAAGGGTTAAAGGATTTTGCAAAATTTGAGTTTCGCATAACGGTAAATTAAGACACCGTATGCCACAAATATATATTTATTGTATATATACTTTTAAAGCTAATAAAAGTAATAATCGTTCGACGTTGTCAAAATGAAGATTTACTTTATACAACTTGTGCTATAACAATTTAAATATAGAGCTTTTTTGAACCTTTGGGGAGCTGTAGCTCCGTAACGGGTGGGGCTACAAAAAAAAGTTATTAAAAATAAAATTAATATTTTTGTGAGATCTATCAGCGGTTAATTTCATAGCTCTATTTAAAAACAAATGTGGGGATCTAAAAGTTAGGTGTTCGAGAGCTACCCTAAGTTTTGGTCCAAACTCAACCAAAAAAAAATAGAGAACCTACAAATTACTCCTAGAATATTTTGTGTAAATTTCAAGATTCTAGCTTTCTTAGTTTTTGAGTTAGCGTGCTGACGGACGGACGGACGGACATGGCTCAAAAGTCTTAGAATTTTTTTCTGATCCGATCCATACCTTTGAAGGTATATCTAGCTCGCTTATTTCGAGGTGTTACAAACGGAGGAGTAATTTTATTATACCCGATCCTATCGTACGGGTATAAAAATATTAACTACAAAATTTCCTTTAACTTTTTTATTATTTGCTGTTTTAATTTTAACGAAAAATATAAGTATAGAATTTATATTTAATACAATAACTAAATTCAAAAGTTTAAATATATACCGAGAAAATACTAAGAAATATTAGCATATTAAAATCATTAATTTAAAATCTTAATCCATAACTTAAAGTCGCCAAACATTTCCTGCTGATTTTAATCAAAATAGATTACATTATTTTTATTAACCTCTTTAATTCGCTTAAAGAAAAAAAAAAAAAAAAAAATTAACTTATAGTTTACACTATAAAAGATAACTGGTATGAAACTTGTTAACTGATATTGAGTCATCAAATTAAATTGATTTGATTCGATAAGCATCAAATAAATTGACATATTTTATGTATACTATAGATTTGATAGAAGCCAATCATTTTTTTTTTTCGTTTCGTTTCGGTTTTTTTTTTTTTTTTTTATATAAAATTGTGAAGTATAAAACTCCCAAGAAAAAAAAATTCTATCATTTTATTTTTCTGGACAATCTAATTTTTTATACACAGAACAAAAAACAAAAAAAAAATTAACTTTATTTCTCACCCGAATGCAGATAAAAAAGTTTGATTTTTTTTTTAATAGATTCGATAACAAGAAAATTGGTTATGTTTTTCTTTGAAAATAGATTTTAGTTATAAAACTATAGATACTCTTATATTATTAAAAAAAAAAAAAAAAAAGTCCAGTGTTATTAATATGTCCATCAATATGGCATATAGTAGTTATTTTATTTTTTTCGTTTTGTATTTTGAAATATTTATTATAGAAGTTTTTAAATTTATGGTATTTTCAAGGACTTAACGTGTCGAAAAATTAATTTAACTAATATATATCATATTTCAAATTTAGAATGTGGATTAAAGTGGCATTGACTTTTTCTTTTAGTAGTAAAATAACAGTCTAATTGAAGGTTAAATGACAATGGAATGATCCATTTGAAAAAATTTGAATATACCTTTATAAGTATAGACATTTTTTAGTGGAAACATGCATATTATATTGTTATTTATTTTAACGAGTCGATGAAAGAATTTCTATATTAGGTTAACAAAACAAAAAAGTACCCTCATGGTTATTAAGGATTCTTACCTATACATATTTGTATGAATATGAGAAAATTTATATCCCATATTTTGTAATAAAATCAAAATGTTTCGACATTGTTTTTATAGTAGATTTCATCTCATATGTATTTATAGGCCCTGATTTCGATAGTCATTTCATAAAAATGAAAATGAAAAATTTCCTTTGGTTTTTGGGTTCCTTGGTTTTTGGGTTCTGTTTTTTGGGGCGGGTTTAAAAGTTGAACTTTTTTATTTTTTTTTTATGATATTTAAATTTTACTACAAAATTGGTGAGTACTGAGTACCTTTTTTTTAATAATGTCGGAACGACTTCTAATTCACAAATTAATGGGCTTTCTTGCAACCTATGCTATCGCTTAGTCATAGATTACTTATAAAAATGCCTATATTCACATAAATATAAATAAAATACTTCATAATTTTTTCCTAAATCGATTTTTACAAGCACTCATTTAACAATTTCAAAATGAGAAAATTTGATGTTTTATAAATTCATAAAAAATGACTATCAAATGATTATTCATAAAAAATGACTATCAAAATCAGCTTCTTTTCATTTTTTATAATTTTTTTCATTTTTTATAACTATTGAAATCAAAAATTTTGTTTTTCATAAAAAATGAAAGTGATATGACTATCGAAATCAGGGCCATAAATTCATATAAAACTTTTCAAAATTTTTAATAATAGGATAAAAAAGTATGTTTTAAAACTAAGTTTTTATATCTCTATATGTTTTAAAATTATACTGAAATTAAAGGGCGAGAACTTAGGGGCGAGAGACAAATTAACTGTTAACTAATTCCTATATTAAATCAAACCTAAAATAAAAACAATTTGTGGTTCCAGATTACCTAAAATACTTTTGATTATTATAACAGTAACAGAATGGATTTATTTAAAAAAGTGTTTTTAACGATTGCTTTCTGAAGTAATGTGCATTTCTCAAAAATAAAATGAAAGGAAATAGTTAAGAATTCCAAATTCAGAGACAAGAAGTTTCCTAAAAACTTATTGCCGCTCAATAACGGCATCGATATAAAATAAGCATGATAATTACGTGTACTCTGCATGATAATTACTTATGTACTCTGCATGATAATTACGTGTGGTACATAAGTTACGAACCAAAAAAACATATTTTTAAAAATACTGATCCTCTACTCTGCCTATACACTTTAGCAACGCGTTGTCATTAAAACAGTTATTTTACGAATGGCAAATAACCAACAACAATATTACAAACTATAATAACTAATACTTAAGAGAAATCTTAGCTCCTAATTTACAAAAATATTAAAAACATTGAAAAAATATGCCAAGCCTATTTCAGTAATATATGGGATCACTGATATAGAATTGTTTTTTCCCTTTTTTATGAAATTGTAAAATTTGAAAAATTATAAATGTTGTATAAATAAAATTGATTTAGTCAATTTTCCAATTTTTTAGTTATGTCCGTCCATAATGACCTTAGTATATTCGAGGATAATATTAATATTTCTTAAGTTGTTTTTTGTAATATTTGAATTTAAAATATGTAAATGAAAAGTGTTTAACTTAGTTTTGAAGAAGAATTACATATACATATATTATTACTTGTATTACTTGTATATATTATATTTTTTCCTTAATACCATTAATTATTCTAAGTGTATAAAACTTACCTTAACTGAAAAATTGAGAAATTTGAAATTATTATACTAGTATTCCAAAATCGAAGATATATGAGATGTGAGATATATATAATATAGATTTCGCGTAATATTCATTTTCCATTTCAATGTGACCCCTTCTGCAAGTGAGGTTCGAACAGAACAGCTACCCTTCACGTCAAGTAAATAACACACAATAACAAACATTTGAAGGAAATCCACTTTTTAAACATACACTATCTTTAAGTTAATTTATCTTTATTTTAATTCAAGAATGTATTAAACTAATTTAAATTTAGTGACCCCATATACCTTTGAGTCAAAAAAAGTTTCTTAAAAATATTATATCAGCAGATATTTATATCTGTACTATAAGAATAAAAATAAACAAGGCAGAATGTAAACCAACGGTTTTTAAAAGCGTACATTTCTAAAAGATAATACAAACTGTTTAGAATTGTAGCTTGCACCAAAATTTGAAAATTTCATATATAAGAAAAGATGTGAAAATAAGATCTTTTATAATTTTGAAGGGCTCTTAGTCCTGAACCTTATATAATAAGAAAAACCGTTAACACACGTAAAAATACATTACTGAAACTTTAATTTTCATTAATGCCGAAGCAAAACGTGTACAGGTTACAAGTGTTTAAAAATAGCAAATTTTCAATTTTTAAGCCCTAATAGCTCATAAACCGGCGGTATCAAAATTTCAATTCTCTATCTAAAACCGTGCCGGAGTTATGAATGTAGAAAAATCATGCAAAATTTGGGTTTCACATAACGTTAAATTTAAATACTAAATTTAAAAAAATTCTACAATTTTGATGATTTAAAAATTCCTGTCGAATAGCGTTTTTAGATTGAAAAAATGTTAAGTAAAACATTAGATATACGCATTTAAAAATAGGGCTTTTACAAAGTTTATGAGACTTATCCATGGTTAATTTTTTTTTTCTCTATCTTTAACGGTGTAGAAGTTTAGGTAAACAGACGGACGGACAAACAAACAGACGGACAGACACAGTGAAACTAATAGGCACATTTTTTCAAAATTTTTTTTAGAAATGTGCTAAAAATAAGATAAACGTAAAATGATCTGAAATTAATACTTCAATAAATTCATATATACATATTATAATTTTAAACTTAACTAAATTAATGTATCTATAGATACTTTCTTCGCAATTTTAATGTATGAATAAGTTTTTGTATATATATTTTAAAAGTATATTACTCATTTCAGAATTTTTTTTTTTTAATATGTTTTTAATATTTTTCTTTTTGCATATAAATTTATTGCAGTAATGACCTCAAGTATATAGGCAAAAAAAAAAAAAAAAACGAAAACCAAATTAAAATTAAAATAATCTATAAACAAAAAAAATAAAAATGCTAAACATTTTAATGGTAAATATTTTAATGGTTTTAAAGATAACAATCAATAACATAGAAAAAATACACAATACTTTCAACAGTATCTTGTAGGTTACAGTTAGTTATCAGCAGATATAACAAAAAAAAAAACAAAAGACCAATTTATATTTAAAAAGAAGTTAATGATTTTTACTTTTTTTTTTTATTTTTATTAGTTATACAATATATTATTATTGCTGCTGTAATTTATTTACAATTTTTCCCTATTTTGTTATTATTGACTCAACATTAATTCGGTATCTTTTAGATATTTTTTTTGTTAAAGGAAAAATTGTTAGATTTGTTTTTTCTCGCGGTTAAAAAAGTTTTATTATTGTTTTCGATTTTGTTCATGCAATTGCTTTAGGTTATAAATAAATTCATATTTCTTTTGAAGTTTTGTTTCGAAATAACAAAAAAAAAAAAAAAAAAAAAACACGAATTAAATATTTAACTACTGTTATTAAGTTTTTTTTTTTTTTTTATATTCAGTTAATTTTTCTAAAACATATAGTATTTAATAAATTTGAAAATTACAATAAAAAAATCAAAAAATTAAATTTAAAAAAAAAAAATAGCCTCAAGCGGTTTTCTTTTTTTAAAAATTTTCAATAAGAATTACAGATAAATGCAAAGATAATAACCGAGTATTAATAATTTATTGAATTGTAATTAATTGTTAATAATATATATATACAAAAAGTATTTATTTTAGTTTCATTTCGTTATTTTTTATATTTGTTAAAATTGTTAGAATTGTGTTGAAATATTATTTCTGCTGGGGTTTAAAATTTAAGAAAGATAAAAAATATTTAAAGTAATTTTCGATTTAATATATAAAAATGTTAAATGGTGGCGCCGGAAAAAATGCATTTTTATTGCTTTATATGATTTAAGTAAAAAAAAAAAAAACTGGTCTATTTTTAATAAAATTTAATTAAAACTTGATAATTATTATTGAAATTTATTAGGAAATTGATTTTAATCCTTAATTTATTATTAAAGTTACAGAACATAGAACTAGAACATAAAATTATGTATAGAGCCCCATTTTTCGCATTCCTTGATCTTCCAACAACAAATACTGAAACGAGATATAAAACTTAGATTTTCTCAAAATACTGTTACTCATGTCTTAATTTTATATGAGTTTTCTGGGATTTCTTTTACAGTAGAACGAAAACCTTCTTTCACATTTACAAGTCTAGTTTCATATAGAGGAAGACGTATAAGAACACGATGTGCTAAAAAGGTAGACTAAAATTGTATTAAAGACGAAAATTTGGACTTTTCTAATTATTAAAAAATTGAATGCCTTAGTCATCGGTATAAAAATGTTAGTAATTTTAATTAACAGTAAAAATCGGAAATCGGAAATTATTTTGAAAGATATTTTAGTAATAGAAAAGTTGCTGTCAAGTTTAATTTAATTTCTAAGCATATCAATATTTAATTCGGAATGTAATAGAAGTTGGACACTTTATTCATAATCTCAAAATACCAAAAACAAAATTATCCAGAATTATAAAATTTCAAATAAATAACAATATTATATTACAAAATCGTAAATTACAAAACAAACAGACACAAAACCTTAAATTCAGAAATTTCATTCTCGCGCATTAAATTACAAGTGGCTATATGCCGATTTCTTGCATTTCTTGCGCTTTGATTTGCTCAAAACACGTAGTATATTTAACAGCATTAGTATATTTTTATTTGTATTTTTATAAGTTATAAAGTAAAATTTTTAAAATAAATTTAAGTAGTAAGAATAATTTTTTTAAATTTTTATAAGGCTAATTCAACTAAAAAGTTTAAATATACTAGAAGTTTTGGACTACCCCTAAGTTAGTGGCTTTTTCAATTACAATTCAAACACATGTTTTAAAACAACCATTATTCGTTACTGATTAAATTAATAATTGAAATTTAATACAAGATATTATTTTCTTGCAAAAAAAAGGTCCCCCGTGGAGAGCTGCTCGTTTAGAAATATATACAACGTCCCCCGCTTAGGAGGAATGTACCTCCAAAGGTTCTAACATACTCTACCTAATTTTTAAGTTTAAAAAGTGTTTCTTAAAATCCCATGATTCTATTACAATTTTAATTTAGAGCCCTAATAGTAGGACTTTGATCCACTTAAGAGTACAGCCTCAAATTATTTTAGCATCGGCTATATTGCAAGAGTAACATTTATACCAAATTTCATTCAAATCGTATAACAATTAATATGTGCTCTAGAATATATCAAATAATATTCGTATTGGGATATTTTAAGACGAACTCACTGAAGCGACAGACTTCAAAATTTTTTTGGATTCTACACACTTAAAAACGTCCAGTAAATGAATTTCAGCGAAATCTATATTTTTTTTTCAAAAACTCATATATAACTCATATATCATATATATATACTCATACCTATAACGAGTAAAATTCTGAAAAAAAAATCTTGAATAAAATATTTATTTATTTTTTTAAATCGACGCCAAATTTTGATGGTTAACCAACCACAAAAACGCTATTAATTTAAAATTTTGTACCTACAATAAACATATGTACACATTCTGCAAAAAATGTAAATCTTGATTTTATAACGCAACTATAAAACCCCTCCTAATAAATGTTTTACTTTCATATTTGAACAATACTGCATTAGAACCCCGCGCTAATCAAATTTTTGAAATTTTGATTTTATGGCCCAACAATTTTAATTTAACAATTTTATGGCCCAACTTTGAAGATTTTTAATTTTTGGATTTTGTTCATTTTGTAATTTCGGTTTTTGACAGTGGGATTATGTAATTTTGGATTATGTTTTTGGAATTTTTTAAATTTTGTAACTTTAGGATTTTTATACGCCTTGTCTTGCAGTAGTGTTTAAAGAATCATGTACGAAATTGTACAGATCATTTTCAAATTTTCAGATTTTCATTCATTCCCAATTTGTATTTTTGGGGAGATATAATAGATTATTCATATACATATTATATATAGGTACATAGTTTCATTATTTTCTTTTTCCATTTGTATAAAATACAATTGGAAAATTCCATTTGTATAAATGGAATTACATAATTCCATTACATGCACTTACTGACATATTCTCTAATTTAAAAATTGAATTTGTGATTTTTGCAATCATAAATATTTCCTATAGAAATGCAATAAAAATAATATGAATAAATTTCGAACATTATATTATAAAACATCAAAATTTTTAACTTATATTATAATGAAATCATAAAAATCCTTTCAAAACCAAAAAAAAAAAAAAAAATGTGTTTTCACTCGTAAAAGTATAACATATCTAAAACTTGACAGAAGAAAAAATAATAATTTTCTTCTAAAAAAAATAAATAAGCAGAAAAATACCTGTCACTGTCACTATCAATGCCATTACAACGATTAACACCACCATACGATATGAGTATAAATATACAATTTAGTTTAAACATTTTAAAAATAAAATGTAAAGTTTGTTTTTTTTTTTTCGTTATAAACAAAAAAACATCAAAATTTCGATGCAATTTGAAAGGAAAATGACACAATTCTAGAGGAATTTTTCACCTGTATATTAATTTATTTATTTTTTATTTTTTTTTTTATTTGCATTTTATCATTCGCAGACTCACAAAAAAAAAAAACATAAATAAAAAGAAAAACAAAAACCAAACTAAACTATAAATGAAAAATAAATAAATAAATTTTTTATGACTTTTTTAGGTGCAATTTCATTAAAAACTGTAAAAAAAAAAAAAAAATTAAAAAAAAAAGATTTACGTTGTTAAAAAATATTTTAATTTAAATGAAAAAACAAAAATTATAAAAAAAAAATAAAGAAAAATAAAATGAAGAGAAGGTGAAAAAAAAAAAAACTAAAACACACCTGAAATAAAACTGAGTAATTTAGACCAGATGAGAATTTTTTTTTTCTTTTTTTTTTTTTTTTATTTAATTAAGGCATTCCTATGAGATTATTCCACTTTTTAATAAAAAATTTAAAAAATAAACAAGAACAATAAAAAAATACATTTTTTTTTTCTTTTTATGAATAATTTTGTTTTGTTGTTGTTATTTTTTTTTTTTGTTTTAATTATAAGAGATGAATAATTAGTCATTTATTTAATGAAATTTTCAGGTAAAAGTTTTTTTTATTTTTTTTCTTTGCTTTTAACAGGTGGAAAAAAAAATTATCTTATTTTTGTTTTGTGGTTGTAGATGAACTTCATATTCATTGTAATAAAATTTAATTGAGTGAAAAATTAATTCGTTATGATAATTACAAATTGTTTTGTGGAATTAATGAATATAATGTTGAAAATGTTCTATATATTGTTTGTATACAATGTGTATCTTTTCAATATACCAAAATATTAAATGAGGTATAAAGTTAAAATTTTGGCACAGGATGTTGTTCAAAATTTATTATTTTATTATTTTTGTTCAAATTCTAATAAAAAAAACTTATTATAGTAATAAAATAAATACATAGATATATAATGTTTGTATATAGTAAAAATATTATTTTTCTGTAAAATAAATTTAGATACATGTATAGGTAACAACAGAATATGTCAAAAATAATTTGATACACAAAAATGTATTAGCCATTAAATTATGGTAATCGATATTTATTAAGTATTTGGTTCAGTCACCTATTTAATTTGATGAAACTTATATAGCATATCAAAAAGAAAACTTATAATATAATTTGTAATTTGTTGTTAATTTCATAAATTCATGAATTGATTTAGAAAATGTTACAAAAACAAAAAAAAAAAAATATAGTTGTCAAATTCGAATATAATTGCTGTTCTTGGTATCTTTGGAAGATTCCCATCTCCCTTCAGCAAAAAAAAATTTTATATAAATTTCTTAATAAAATTTTCACGAACGCAAGTTGTTTATAATTTAAAATGAGTTCAGTCTTTTTGATAACACAACACAAAAAAAAAACTTTGGTTGTATTTTTAGATTTTAATTTATTTTAGTTTACTGCTTAAATCTCACTTTGTTTTAATAATATATAAAAGCAATATTATCATTTGCATTCATCAATTTTGTTTTTTATACCCGTATGATGAACGTATGTTCAAGGGTATAATAAATTTGCCATTACGTTTGTAACACGTTAAAGGAGTCGAGCTAGATATAGGCTGAAGTGTATCCCATCATTCCGCCTGTTCGTACGATAACTTAAAAAAGAAAAGAGCTAGGAGGCTGACATTTTTTTTTACATCATTTTGCAAAATTGTTAGTTTTATTATTTAAATCGAACATTTTCGGCCAGCGGGTTCGAGTAGCTGCCATACAATTTCTTTCTTTATATGGAAATAACTCTGTTTTTATTGAAACATGGTATCTGAAATTTTATAAAAAAATGTTGAATTGCAACTTTTGTAAAATTTGTTTGTGCTCCAACTCCAAATCCAAAATTTTAATATTAAACATAACATAAAAAATAACAAAAATATACATAAATGTATCTCGTTACTTAACCTTGGTATTAAAATATCTGAAATTTTGTAAAGGATGATCAAGTTTAATGGAAACAAACAGCATATATTACTTTCATACAAGTATCCCAAAGTTGATATACAGTCTACTCTACTGGAATTTTCCTCGTTTTTTCTTACAGGCAAAGGTGTCTTGGAATACAAAATATTTTGGAAAGAAATTTTTGATCAATATATTTAATAAAACCTGTATACCACGTTTTAGATAAAAGTTTTCCCTTGTTTCTAAAAAAAATTAGTTCTGACATTTTATTGATATCGCTTATAAAACAGAAAATGACATTTTTTATAAAAACAACTTAGGAATTTTGTTTTTTAAGGGTCTTCAAACTTTGTAATGAGAACGATTTTTCGCAAATTTAACATTTTACTTTAGAAAAATTAAGGTAAAATTTAAAGCGCAAAATTTTTATGAATTTTGTTATTAAATTTATTACATACATAAAATTTGACATTATTTTGACAGAAGATATTCCAAAAAAAATTTGCTAGAGGCATTTTTGCTAGAAAATTTTGTCTAAGAAAAAAATATTAAAAATATTTTGACAAATTTGACAAAGAAATGAAATAATTATACAAAAAAAATTAGTAGGATAGAAAAAATTGGTTTGAAATTGGCTTTGAAAGTAGCTGCTGTCAAATATGCTCATGACATACTGTGTCAGTTAATCCTTTTGTCATTGGAATAAAAAGAATAATATTATTACAACACCTATACATAATATATGTGAATAGTTAGTGGTTTTATAAATCAAGTTTCATGATAATTTAATATTTGAAAGATATAAAGATATTAATCGAAACATAAAGATATTAATCGATTATATGGGGTATTTTAATTTTAACTAAGAAAAAAAAAATTGATTTTTACAAAACTTAAGATTATTTTGCTTGTGCTTTACTTTTTCTTTATACATATATATAAAAAAGGGTAGGACTCCAATTTTTTTTTTAAATTTCACTTTTAATTTTTAATAGAAAAAAAAAAAACATATAGTAAAAATAAATAATTGCCTATTTGTTACCTGTCTTTTATTGCTTTATCATTCAAAAAGAAAATCAATCAATATTAGATTATTTGAACCTGTTCAGCTTTTAATCAGTTTTTTTTTTTTTTTTTTTGTAAGTTTATTTGGAATTGCTTCCGAATTTTGAGTTTAATGAATTAAATATCAATAAATTATTAAAGATGTTAATTTACTAAAAAATAAGATAAATACTTAAGATTATCAATATTTTGGCAAATATAGTTATTCAGTTTTTATTTCCTTTTTTTTTTTGATTTTTAACCAACTTTCAAAATTTTTAATTTAAACTTAAACTTGGAAAATGCATTTCTAACTTGTAACTAATGTAAAGTATGTTTGTTTATCAAGAATTGATAAAACACCAAAGGAAGTATGTTTCAAAATCTGCCATTGCAATGTGTTTGAAAATGTTGAATTGCAGAGAAATTTTGCAAAAACTATAGTAAATTTTGCAGTGTCAGATATTTTTCTTTTATTCATGAATTGAGACCTGTATAGAAGTAGGATTCATTAAGACCTTTTTTTTGCTGCAAAAATTTATTTTTGTTTTGTCATTTCTGCAAATGTTTATTTTTTGCAAAAAAAAATTTTTTTAACTTAGAAGTGTGTGTGCGCTCTGCATTTTCAAAACAAAACCCTTTTATGCAAACATTTCACGATCTAAATTGTATACAAAAGATACGGGAATAAGGTGGACATTCGGAAGAGTTGTCTATATATCTAGTATCTATGTATATACCGCGATGTAAAAATCAATAGGTACTATATGAGTTGAATTTTTTTTTATTATGATTAATGAGTGATACATATTTTGATTACATATTAAAATGTATTTTAAGTATTATTATAAATTAATTGGTATATTCAACAATATTTATTTTGATATACATATACAGTTTAATGGAGGTGCTTTAAATTCAACAGTAAAATATGATTAATTATATTGTCATGATATAAAAATTTGCATGTTAATTAAAAACGATTAACTATACCTATACGAATTTATTAATACTTGTTCTTTTAAGTTTTTTTTTTTTTAAATCGAAAATTTTTATGTCGAAAATGTTTTCAAAAGAATTTAAAGAATGAGGGGCGCGGAATTAACATGAGAATTTATAATTGGTTATTTTTATTGTTAGTATGAATATGAGTTTTTTTTTTTTTAAAACAATGATACAAGTGTGTAAATTAATGATACCATGTAATTTATTATTTAATGTAAGTAACGTATATTGTAAGCCAATGGGTGCATTTAATAAACCAAAAAAAAAAAAAAGAAGGTGTGTGAGGTATATTTGGTAATTGAAAAATTTATTGAGTTTTTATTTTATTAATAATGAACGTATCGACATTTCCTGGAGTGAATATTTAACAAAACATCTTTTTGTAATGTAAAGTTTTTTTTTTTAAATTAAATTGAAAATTTCTTATTAATAATGTTATGGTGATGACTTTCACTAAAAGTGCTATTAAGTTTTTGTTTTATTTGGTTTGCTTTATTTTATTTTATTTTCATTTATTTTTGTAGTTATTTTTGATTTTTCGAGATAGTTAAGAAAAAAAAAAAAACACGAGCAAGAATATATGGGCCGTTGTTAATCTAAATACCTGTATCAATCAGTTATAGGGTTTAAAATACTATCACCCTGTATATAATTAATATAGGCTGATATGACAGGTCTATTATTAAGACATATTATTGACGTTACTTGTTAGTAATGTATGATATGCAAACTTGGTAACTTGGTAACTTGGGAACTTGGTAAACTTGGTTATGGTAGCTACTAACAAACATGGAAACTCTATTATTTTATTTGGCAATTTTCATTTTCAATTTCGTAGCTTAATTATAGTCCCGACGAAATATAAATCGCGTTCAGTAGCTACACGATGGTCGTAACAATTTAAAATTTTGCAAACATTTTTACTATGTTAACTTGCTTTTATTTTCCAGCGCCTAGTTTAAATTAATATTATTCTTAATTTTAAAGATATGTAAATTGGGTTCAGAAACTTGTATAGCACCAACTTCTAGGAGAAGTGGTTTGTTCCCGTTCAAAATTATAAAGAAAGGATGAATTAAAAAATAACAGGAGTTTTTTACAGTTTTAAGTAGTTTAAAACTTTAGACACAAAATGGTTTTTACAATCAACTCTGTAATAGGGAACCAATAGGAGGAACCACAAAGAAGTAGAGAATCCTCAATTCCCAAACCAAATAGTACATTGTAACATAGGTTCTAACCAAAGGTTTGGTTTAAAAGGGAGGTATGGCGTTTAGTTGTTGAAGTTCAACACTACCAATATAATTCCCGCATTGATCTCATTGGTGCTTGCAAGATTCCCCCACCACCCCTCCAAAAAAAAAAAAAACTAAACTAAAATTTTAGTTTACTATACGTTGGATTTTAAAGTAAAACGCTGGTTAACAGATTACTGAAAAGTTACTTTAATTTTTAATTAATATGAAATTTTATTTTTGATGTGATTTATGAGCGCTGGATAATAAATGGTGCACAAAAGTCTAAACTATTAAACTATTTCTATATTTTTAAAATTTCTAAGGGAGTATTACTAATTAAACAAATAATTTATGGCTTTATTACTGCGATAATTTGATATACGTCTAAAGTGCTCTTTTCTTATAGTTCATTTGTATAGTAAATATTTAAAAAGGCATATCACATGTAAAATCCATGTGATTCTAAAGTTGACTCTCTTTAAAAACAAAAGAACAAACCTACCAACAATTATATAACTTAAATAAAAATTTAATGAATCAGAGAATATAAGTATCAAGTAAATATCATTTCCTGATTATTAATATTTTAAATAATCAAATACCAATAGTGAGTTTTAAGTGATTATAAAGATTTAAAAGAAAAAAAAAAACCATAATTTAACCACCACATTTTTATCGAAATTCCATTATTAAATTTGAAAGTTGTGTTATTAAAAAAATTTACTATTATTGAAGAGCATGTAATCGAAAAAGAAAATATTTTACATTGTAATTAATTTGTCATATTAATTAACAGTTGACATGGTTCATTGATTTCGCGGTTTTTTTTTTTTTTTGTATTATATTTATATTCATATTATATTATTTAATAAATGCGCAAAAGAAAACAAACAAAAATTGATGAAAATTCTTTTTCAACCTACTACCAAACCATATGTTTTTAATATTTAGTGGTTATTTGGTTTGGCAAAGTCAGACCAGGTCGTAATTAAATATCACCTTCACAAATATTTTCTTTGTTTTTTTTTTATTTTTCTCTCCAATGAATTTTCCGTTCTTGATTTGGATCATTAAATCGTAAAAAAAAAAGTAGAAAATCACTAATAAAAATATTTTTAAATATTTTTCATAAAAAAAAAAATAAAACAAAAAAAAAATAAATGAAAATATTTTTATTAATAAGGCAACAGACATACCAACCATACAAAAATATATATATATATATGGAAGTTCATTAACCCAGAAAAAAAAAAATATTTTTATTTTACTTTTTTTTTGTTTTGTTTAATTCAAAATTAAATACTCATAATAAATATAAAAATGAAAATTATACAAAAAATAAAATGAAAATAAATAAATGAAAATAAGTAAATTAAAAATAAAACTAAAACCACTTGTAGATTATTTATTTTTTCTCTCTCTCTTTCCTTATAATATATTTTGACTTTTCTTCACTTTTATATTTTAATTTGTTTGTTTTGGACTAATTTTAAATAAATACCACCTTTCGAAGAAAATTCAATAAAAACAAAATACTTTATTGAAAGCTCTTTATTTTTATTTCGAAGGTTATTTCGAATTAATATTCGAAATAAGAGAATTTGTCTTAAATATTTTTTTGTTCGGAATAATTTTAAATTTGAAGAATAGAGGAAAATTTGAAAGAATAATATTATTTTATAATAAAAAATTTTCTTTTTGTTCATATTTCCGATGTCTTATGTGATAATTTGACCATAATGTTACGTATGACTTTTTTAACCATAAAATTCTTTTATCTACAAGTTTCTATTTTTCAGATGGTTCCTCATAAATTAATGAGCAATTAAAAAATTTTTTTTTGAGTATTGTAAGACAAACAATTTTGGTTTTATTTTTTTGCATTGCATTTAAAACGAGCCGGTTTATTATACGGTCGACTCAGTTAGCTGAAGAGATAAAAGATTTTAGCTAATGCTGTTCTAAATTATTGCTTGATATTGAGACGATTGTGAAAACCGCAATGTTAGTGGTCTATTTGGTATATTAAGTTTCAAAATTTGTTCGCTTAGTGTAATATTTTACCACTTAAAACGATACGATTCAAATAGGTTGATTTTCACCTTTCGATATTTTTTAAAATTTTTCTTCCTAAAGTATTTCAAATGATAATTTATTAATGTTTTAAAAACATGTAAGTTTCGTTGAGTTTTTTGTGTATTTAAATGGATGGAAATAGTATTTCATTCAGATTCATTGAATTTTTTTGATAAATTAAAATTTTAGTCCTGAATTAAATACTATAAATCATATTACAGTTATTATCTGTGATATATAAGTATGAATGAAAATTATTTTCGATTCATCGATATTTTGATTTTTAACGGTAATTATAGTACCGTTATATAATATTATTTACAATTGAGAACTTAATATTTTCATTTTATATTTAAATTCATATTTATGCATAAGTATTATTTATAGAAGATACTTTTTTTGTTTATACCCGTACGATAGGATCGGGTATAATAAAATTACTCCTCCGTTTGTAACACCTCGAAATAAGCGAGCTAGATATACCTTCAAAGGTATGGATCGGATCAGAAAAAAATTCTAAGACTTTTGAGCCATGTCCGTCCGTCCGTCCGTTCCTCCGTCCGTCAGCACGCTAACTCAAAAACTAAGAAAGCTAGAATCTTGAAATTTACACAAAATATTCTGGGAGTAATTTCTAGGTTCCCTTTTTTTTTTGGTTGAGTTTGGACCAAGCCTTAGGGTAGCTCTCGAACACCTAATTTTTAGATCCCCACATTTTTTTTGCAATAGAGCTATGAAATTTTAACTACTGATAGATCTCACAAAAATATTAATTTTATTTTTAATAACTTTTTTTTGTA
This sequence comes from Poecilobothrus nobilitatus, assembly GCA_947095535.1. Taxonomy (NCBI): domain Eukaryota; kingdom Metazoa; phylum Arthropoda; class Insecta; order Diptera; family Dolichopodidae; genus Poecilobothrus; species Poecilobothrus nobilitatus. Next base: position 42,675,419 of record OX352774.1, on the reverse strand, counting down.
GCCCCACCCGTTACGGAGCTACAGCTCCCCAAAGGTTCAAAAAAGTACTATATTTAAATTGTTATAGCACAAGTTGTATAAGGTATATCATCATTTTGAAAACGACAAACGATTACTACTTTTATTAGCTTTAAAAGTATATATACAATAAATATATATTTGTGGCATACGGTGTCTTAATTTACCGTTATGTAAAACTTAAATTTTGCAAAATCCTTCAACCCTTCTATCTTCTAAACGGTTTAAGTTGGAATTTTGACAGAAGTTAGATCTTTAAAAATAAGTATGAGTCATTTCAGAAATTTTTTTTGTATCACCCCCCGTTTAGGAGCTGTAAGGGGTCAAAAACTAAAAATTTCCTATTTTTAAACACCTGTCACTTAAACACCTGTTAACATTTTTTTGAAGTAATACACAAAAATTAAAGCTTCAACATTATACTCTTATTTCTGTTAACAACTTTTTTTAATAATATAGGGTTACTTTATAATTGACGAAAGTGTTACTTGATTTTTTCAAATTTTCTAACAAATTTCTTTAACTAATTTTTTGCATTTTGTTTTACTCGATAATTTGAAATTGTTGAGGATATAATGCGTAGTACATAAAAATGTAAATAAATAAACAACATAACGGTTGCTTGAAGAATTTTTATTTATATGATATTAATATATATACATACTTATATAATATCATGTTGATTTACATATAGTATATGTTACTAGTGAATGAATGATAAGAGTATAGATGTATATTATATAGCGCCGTATTTACATACATATATATATTTTATTGTACTTATAAGAAATTATTCTGTCAATGGAATATTTAAATATAATATAATATAATATTTAAAATTATATTTATTATTTTGTACTAAGTAAATTTAATATACATTTACCGCTTAGTATTAAATGGTACTATAGAATATTTGAAAAAGTTTTGGATTGATAATCGTTATGTGGAAGGTTAGAATATGCTTTTGAAGAATGTACATATAAACATATAGTTTGAATATATGTACAACCCATAGTTCTAGAAATTATAAAATTCACCCAAATTATTTTAAAATACTAAAATATTAAAAAAATAATATTGTGAGCAGAGTGACAGGCTGTGAACATACTAACGGTTCGTACGGGTATCTAAGAGTTGACAAAGGCAACTGTATTCTTCCTCGTTTTTTTTAAATCTGATTAGAATAAAAATCAATCTATAATATTAATCAAATTTTATTGACCGATAATTAATCTAGAAATAAATTTATAAGGTTATAAAATGATGATGATTATTATGATATTTCCTTGTATGGAAAACTATACCATAAAATTACAACAAAAAATAATTGGGAACTAATCATTTCTTTTTTGTTTTTGTTTGGATAATGACTTAAAAAGCAAAATTCTTAAATACTAGTAGTCATCATTTTCCATTAATTTAAAACAGGAAGAAAATAAATAAAAAATAATTTTTTTTCTCTTTCTTTAAATAAAAGTGTGGTAATAAATATTGTAATAAATACCAGAAATTTGGTTTTTTTTTTTTCGAAGATCATTAAACTTTAAAATTAATCAGGCATAAAGCTGTTATTTAAAAAAAAATTTTTCTTTTTTTAAATAGTTTTTAACTTTATTAAAATTGTCTTTAAAAAGTCAATTAACACTTCGAGTTAATTTATAACGTATTTAATTCGAATTAAAAAACAAAAAAAATATTTTTTAACAGAGCAATAACGTTGCAGTGACTGCAAATTGAGTATGAATCTCTAAAGTGCATGTAATTTTAAATTAATGACAAAGTACTATTATAATATGATCAACGATGACCATTTTGTACAGGTGCAGAAAGAAACAAATAGTTAGAACAATGAGGTCACTTCTTTAGGTACTTCTTAGAATATGGGCTCATATAGGATAAGCAAGCTACGCTTTGATACAATTCTTCGTGATCTTATTTGTCAAAAGTGTTGTTCTAATTTCAGCCTGGATGATTGAAAAATAAAAGTAGTTGTGTTTGTTTCTAATAGCTGGTTTAACTTTCTAAATGTAGTCGGTCTACAAATTTTTGTGATTTATTATTTCCTAGCTAAAACCGGACATACAAAAGAGTTCATAATATATATAATTATTAAATTTCTATTCTTAAAGATTCCTAAGAAAACCGTTTCTGACGCGTTCAAAACATAATATTATTTATAATTAGTGTTTTTAAAACTATTTTCGTATTAAGAGCAAAATTAATATTAGGTGCTATATTAGTGTGGTTATAATTGAAAATTACTTTTTTGTTTTTAGAAATATTCCATTCTTTTTAAAATTCTTGCGACATTCTTGCGTGGAAAATGCGAATCCGAAATTCATCGATTAATATACCAGGTGTATAACCATTTCTCTACCAAAGATAACCATATGATTAATTATATACAAACAATTAAATCAAAAATAAAGAAAAAACATTGATGACTTCATCAATCCTTCATCCCATCCTTTTCTATCCTTTCCTATTCCTACTACCTAGCCAATATACTGGGTTTTATTCTATTGTATTGCTCAAAAGGAGAGGTGGGTGTAATTAAATTTAATATATGCAATTTTTTACAATATTCAAAAATTTGTTCTTTAACTTATATTGTAGTTAAACTTACAATTACGATACATATGTTACATATATATTTTGATTTTTCGGCTGTAAAATGTAACCTTAATAAGGGCCAATAACTGAAGTTAGTCTTTCAATTTAAAAATTGTACCATAAGTTTAGCATTAAGATTTGACTTATGTTGGTTCTATTCAAATTTATCATTTACAAAAAATGCTCATAAAAATAAAATTTTCACCGTTTCAAAAAACTCCTCAAATACTTTAAAACATTTTTACAATGGTGTCGTATTAAATTTGAAAAATAATTATCTAAGAGTTAAACAAAATATTAGCAAACATTGAGTACAAATTTTTTTAAAGGTTTCTATATTAATTTTTAATAAAAAGGAAAATCTCTATGGCATTAGAAAATTTTTTTTTTTTTTTTAATTTTTTAAATAAATTTTTTTTTAAGAAAATAAAATAAACACTTTTTTTGGTTTTTTTTTTTTAATCCAATTGAAAATTCAATGAACCATCCAAATATGGGAAATTACCCTCTTTTTTCAACCATATTCAAAATAATTTAAATTTTTCATACAAAAGAATTAGGTAAATCAATTTAAACTCTGCTGGATTTTATAAAACTAACTAACAAAAATAAATAAAAAAAAAACTAAAAAAAATGTTAAAAGTTAAAAATATTAGTTAAAAGTGCATACTTTTTAATATAGTTAAATACTCCATCTTTTAGCTTTTTAGTAGATAGTTACGACTCATTGCTTTCAGTTAAAAAATTGAAAAAACAAAAAAAAAAAATTTTTGTTTTAAAAAAATAAAAAAATTTTATCCTAAAATGGTATAATTTTAAATGCAAAATATTTGAATTTTAAAAACAAAAAAATATAAATTGAAAGAAAAAAAAAAAAATAAATAATTTTTTCTATAAAAAGTCATCGCAGTAAAAAATCGTGATCGTGATTACCTACTTATGAAGAACAAAGTATGTACATACATAAAAAAAAAAAAAATTGTATATATTAATATTATAATTTTTATTACCAATAGATGGCATTAAACCGATATACCAAAATAAAATATTATTATTATAGTTAAATTTTATAATTTATGTCTTTTTAATATAAATTTGATATATCTATATTTAATATTGGAAAATTATGTACAGTGGTAAGCATATTTGTACATACAAAAGCATATAATGTCCATTAAAAATACAGCAGAATATAATATATGTAACGGAATTAGAAAAAATGCTATGAAAAGTAACTAAACTAAAAATAGATCATAAACTTTTAAATAATTTGTTGTCGCAAATGAGGATACGTTTGTCGTATATAATGTCATTTGTTCCAAATCGTTTTTTTCGGTATATTTAATCTTTTTTGGAAACTCTTTTCAGCAACGTTCCTGTTCATGTAGCTCTAGTAAGTATAGTTTATCTCGAACTTAATATGAGCTACGAGAAAACTAGCTGTGAAAGTTTGAAAGAAAGAAAATTTGACATATAATGCCTACATACGACAAAAATGTAATTATATATAATATATAGTTACTAGCTATATGTTATAGGTATATATGCAGTTATCGCATGTATAGGCATTCTAATATGTCGAATTTACTTTCTTTCAAACTTTCTTAGCTTGATTTCTCATAGCTTGTATTAAAGTTTGATAGAAAAAAAATTCGACATATAATATATAGTTATATTTTTCTCGTATATAATAGGCATTATATGTCGAATTTTCTTTCTTTCCAACTTTCATAGCTAGTTTTCTCTAAACCATATTTCATTTCATACGACAAACAATTTTTTTGGTGACATTAAGCTGCAGTCATAACTGACTCAAAAAGGTTTTAATAATAAAGAAAACCGAAAATTAAATGAAACTTTGAGAATGATTTACTGCGACCACTCAGTATATAGGTTTGTATATAGGTTTGAATAGAATAAAAGATTTTTTTTTGAAGAACACGGTATCAGTTGTGAGACTAATAAAAATCTAAATGCACTAAAATGCTTTTATTACAGTATTCCACAATCTCTAGATTTTCTTTGTTTTTTCGCCTTACGCTAGTATAATTCGGAGAGTATTTTGTTTTAGACTGTGTGTTTTTCCAATCTTTAAATCTTTAAAAAATTTCTGAAGTACAATATTAAAATTTAATTTGTTATCATAATTTTTTGTTTAACGAAATTCGATCAAGCATTATAAAACATATAAATAAAACTATAGTTGAATTTGTTATAGGCACATGCTAATTTTAGTAAATTAGCGTGTCTTCATAAAATTTAATTCTTTATAATAGCTGTTTACTTGATTTTATGGCGCTATGAATTAAGTTAGAAAAAAAACGAATTAAGTTAGAATAAATTTGACAATAAACTACGTCATGAAATTTAAAATGGAACTAACTTCGAAAAAAAAAAATTGGAATTAAGTTAAATTTTTTTTTTATTTTTTAACTTAATTAAAAAAGAATTAAGTCAGAAAATTACAAATAAATTACAACATAAATTTTACGAGTTTTTAATAATGTAATTTTATTTAAATTAAAAATATTTAATTTAATTTACGTAAATACTTGAATGGAATTTTCAACAATTTCTCTCCAATGTGGACAAAGGTAATTGTTGTTTTTGCTATCTCAACATCTGATTGTTTTTGTTAGCAATATCTGACATAAGTGACATATTTTAAGATGGCGGCTCCAAAGCAAAATAATATTAAAGGGATTTGTCAAACAAACACAGTATGCATTTAAGAGTGTCTGCTGAGATTGGTTAAAAGATGAGGACTTAGATTCACCTTCGGATTCACTTGAATATACATTGCATTTTCATAATCATCATATGGTCTCCAAATTCATAATTATTTTTAAATATTTATTAAGGTTAAGATTTTAAAGTTCGATTAAAAAAGAAGGTATTTTCCAGAATATTTATACCTATACATATATAATGCGAGTTTTTGAAGAAAAAGGGATTTCAGAGTTGGATTCAAAAAGAAGGTATTCTGTTTTTCCAAATTATTTATATGTACTTGCATGTATATGCAAGTTTTTGTACTTATCTGACTCGTGGCGCAGTGGTTAAGTCGCCAACCTTTCAATTGAAGGGTCTTGGGTTCAAACCCCGGTCAGGTCATAAATAAAAAATATGTAGTACTTTTATATCGTAATAATGTATATCGTATAATTAATATTAGTAATAATAACAATAATAATATTAATAATAATAATAATAATAATAGTAATAATAATAACAATAATTATAATAATAATAATAATTAATAATAATAGCTACTACAGTGGGGCTATCATAACCAAAGATGCAAGTAAAGTGTTATATACTGCTGCACGTTGTAATGCACTGATGGTGCTGACTCTGTAGTAAAATAATAATAATATTAATAAGAATATTAATACCAATAATAACAGCCGCTACAGTGACAGTGGGGGTTGCCTTCAATAATTACCTCATGTAGTAATATATATACTACTACTACATGTTGTAACTGCTGTGACGGCTTTAGTCACTGTTAGCAAAATAATAATAATAGGCGGATTCATTGTTTCCTAACAGTCCCACTCCCAATTCAATGTTTCCGTATCCATTTTCCTATCCTTTCCTATCCCTATTCCCTAGCCAATATACTGCGTTCGCAGGTAAGGGTTTCATCCCACTATATTGGCTAAAGGGGGAGATGGGTTTAGTCAGTAAAAATCTGACACTACCAAGGGGTAATTCTTGGTGTCTTTGGAAGATTCCCACCTCCCTTAGCAAAAAAAAAAAAAAAAAGGAGGATTTATAATACATATTCTGGAAAAAGCATATAACGCTGATTTTGTAGAACACTCTAAAATAATAAAATAATTCAGAATCTGGCATATACATGTAATATATAAATATTCTGGAAAAAGGGAATATCCTCTTTTTAAATCCAGCTCTAAATCACTGCTAATTCAGAATCTCGCATATATATGTATATTTTCTGTAAAAGGCTTATAATCCCGATTTTGAATTCAATTCTAAAATTCCTCCCGTTTTTATTTTTGAAAAACTGAAATTATTTAAAATTGGTTTTATGATTTTAATTTTTTTTGTAAGCTTTCTAACTAAGTTTATTATGAATTAAGTTAGAAAAAGTTAAATTTTTCTAAATTAGTTCCTTTCTAACTTACTTCATTCTTAACTTAATTCGTAGCACCGATTTTATTCGTATGTAATTTTGTTGACATTGTGTGGAATTTTCGATATTTAAAAAAAAAAAAAAAAAAAAAAAACCTATTTGATATGCACAAATAAATTAAATATTAATAATGGTGTTTTAACAGTTTATTTAATATTATTTTTGTACAAATTTCTGTTTAAATTTATGCATTTTTTTTTAATAGGAATTGTTTTTTATTAAATGTTGTTGGTGGATAAATGCCACAATAGAATATCATTTCAATAAAATTCTATTGTTTTGTTTATCGTAAAATCTTCAACAAATTATTTTTACAAATTTATATTTTTTATTTATATTCCATTGTTATATCATTTAATAAATTAATTAATAATGCGATTATTACAAAAAATTATAAACAATAATATAATATGTATGTATGTATAGGTAATTAAAATGAATAAACAGAATTTTAATATTTTAGATTTAATTTTTCATTCAACAAATTTGTATTTTATGTTTACAATAACACCTAATTAACCTATATATGAAAATTCTTTTTATCAATTGAAAATACAAAACAAAATAAATTTAATTTTTTGTTGTTAGTTTGTCTATAAAAATCAGGACATAAAAAGTAAATTATGTTTGTAGTAATCCTTTTCATTTATCCTTTTAGATGTAAAAATTATGCTAATTAAAAAAAAATATTTAAATAGATTTTCTGAAAAAGATATTTACTTCTGTAAAGGAATGACATAAGTGCTCTATAGTAAAAATTATAAAGTATGTCATTATAGACGTACAAAAGTAATTCTCAGGGTATAATAAATTTGTCATTTCGTTTGTGAACGGAAACGAGAAAGATATGGCAAAGTATATAGTATATTCTTGCTGAGGATTGAATTCTGAGTCGATTAAACCGTATACGCCTGTCCTTTTGTTCACGCCATAACTCAAAATATAACGGAACTAATATTCTGGAAATTTTATCCTTTTAGTTGCGCAATTGAAATTCAGCAAGTTCAACCAATCGGTTTGAGAAGTTGTTGTACAATTTATTTTTTATGTGAAAATAGCTAATTCTTTATTAAAACTCTAGGTATCTGAAATTTTATGAAAGAAAACAAAATTTTATGATAACAATTTCTGCAACTATGTCAACAATGTCATACAACTTGAAAATTTACATAAATATATCTTGGTACTTAATTAAGTCAGTATATCTCAAATTTAAAGTAAAAGATAATTAAATTTTATGGTAACAGCATAACTCATGTTCGTTTGGGTACCTTAAATTTGACTCAGTGAAGTATACATTTTTCTTCGTTTTAACATAAAGCTCTTGATAAAATTTATTGAATTTTTAATCAAAAAATTATATATATATAATTTTAAAAGGAACCTGACATGTACTGTGAGATGAAAAGAACTATAAACTCATAGTTATCCGTATGAATTAAAGTAATAATATTTTGTTACATGAAAATCAAATATTATAAACAGAGAAGTTAGGATATTTGTTTCACTTGGAACTCATTATTAGATACACTCAATATCAATTCTCAAGTTTTGAAAACTTATAACTTGGAAAATTATAGAGCGAAAATTATTTATTTTAATCATTTAGATTACGAACTACCCATATATATATATATTTATAGATATAAGCTATAAACACAATTACGACCATCAACTATAGATGAAAATTCGCTTCGCTCAATTATTTTTCGTTAAATGACACATAATTATAGCGAAATCAAAAATAAAAATAAACACAAACATAAATATAAATAAAAATTTTCGAATTAAAAAAATTAATTAATAGACTGGTCTTAAATTGTAAATAGATACATGCTTACATTTTCATCAAAAAAAAAATAAAAAAAGACATTTAACTGATTATTCAAAATATATGACGTTTTTAATTTTGGTTGCTTAGAGATAACAAAAATAGGAAATATCTAAATCTCGGCGACGATAAGTTTTTAGTTTGACGACGATAGTCTCAATTGTGAACAAATACATAAGAATACATAAGTTTTAATTTCTTAGCCGCAAATTTTTCGTCGATGTGTTTCATACTTTATATGTATACATATACCTATATAAGTTTTTTTTTTGTCAAAAAGCAAATAACTTTTTTTTATTTTTTTCTAATTTGGTATCTGATATTTATAAAAAAAAATTGCTTTAATTTTTAACATCTAATTGAACTATTTAATTTAAGTTGATTATTAAAGTTTTTTTTTCCTTTTCCTTTTTTTGCTTCAATATTAATTTCTTTTGTTGGAGTTCTGAAAAGTGTGTTGTCAACAGGTTTAGTGCACAATTATATATTTTTTTAATAAAAAAAATTCTCTATATTACTCCTGCATTTTTTAGAAATGTGTTGAAAAGCTTTAATTTTTTAAAATATTATCCTAATTGGCCGATTGCTCATTTCTATACTGTGAAAAATTCTAGATGGCTTAAAATTGGTTATAGAAATTCATTTATAGTGACAACAACTAAAATGTGGAATATGTTTTCAATTAAAGTGTTACCGTCTGATGGTGCATTATATAATTTAAAACTTTTCAAAAAGATCCTGTACAAATTCGCATCCAATTTACCAATTTACCGTCCAACTTTCCCTTGTTGTTTTATTCCCCCCATGTCTTCATTACCTAAACCTAAAATTACTTTGTAAAAAGGAATTTCTTCGTAAAGTTTGGGAATAGTGTAAACAAAAAAAAAAAAAAAACAACAAATAAAAAAGGAACATAATAACCCCTAAAAAATAAAATCCGCTAAAAAGAGCAGATTTAATATTAATGTAGAATCGTTCAAACACCTACATTCCGAAAATACCTTTCCATTTTTAGATTGTGTGATAAACTTATATCGCCTTCGCGAATGGTCTGCAACTCTCAGTACATCTAGAAGAGTTAACGCAAACTTAATGGCTAGTCTTTAAAGTTTCACATGTATACAGTATCTTTTGATGATACTCCCTATCCTTACACAAAGAGAAGAAATGGGTAAGAAAATATGAAGTGAGGCAAAAAGATAAAAATCTAATTATATCGGCGAAAATGTTGATATATACTTTTATAATATAATTTCCTTAAAAATACATCTGTGCTTATATACATTTTAAAAATGTAGAATAAAAACAAGGACAACAATACAATAATGTTGGATAATAACAAAAACAAATGATGTCCAATTTATTTCTAAATCCGTTTAAGTTCGATTAATTCATTTGGAAAAAATTTTAATTTTCACGAAATTATTGTAAAAAAAAATTTAATTTAAAGATTCTTGGATTTTTTAAAATAATAATAATTTTTTTTTTATGGGAAATTCAATGAATTCTTGGATAAAATTGTAAAGATGAAGATTGTAAATTATTTTATACAGATATAATTATAATTTAAATTTTATAAGAGAATATGAAGTATATTTTGTTTATACCATATAAAGCTGGTTAATTTCGAAGAAAAAGGTAAATTTTATAATCATATATAAGAAAATCAATATTAAAGATTAACAGCTTTAAAAAAAAATATTGAAACATAAGGCGCCATATGTGCCTTTTTTTTTTTTTTTAAATAAAATTTGTCGTTATTTTTTTTTATTACCTATGTATCTATGTATGTTTATTTTATTGGGGTTTGGGTTCAGTAAAAATTTTTATGACATAATATGTGATACTTTAAAATTTTTTTTTATTTATTTATTTATTATTAAAAATGCTTATAAATTTTATTACAGTTAATAGGTAAAGTATTTATAAATGATTCTATTTATTTAAATTTATTTATAAAATTAAAATTTATCGTTAATTCTTATAATATGTATAATAATATTGGTAATATAATATTATAAAGCATGGTGTTTTATAAAGAAAAAAATGTTATACTTTTTAATAGTTCTAATTTAAAATAAAAATTACTTAATTAGCTATAATTAAATGGAAAATAAAAATAAAATATAAAATGCTGTTTTTCAGTTTAAAACACATCATTATAGAGAAAAGCCATTATTAAGTTTATTATTATCATATTAAATATTAACTGTAAATTATTTCGTGAAAAAATATGTTAAATAACGGAATAAATAAATTTATAAATCGATATATGTACATTCATAGTTCATTATAACTGTAAAAAAAATTTTTTTTCTAAGAAAGACCTTTATTATAAACATCTGCAATATTAAAAATAATATAAAATAGAATTATTATACTAAAGTGTTGGACTATCGTAGGTCAAGAAAAACTAATAATTTCCAAAATTCAAAAATATTCCATAATAAGTTTTGGGTAAAGAGTACATACCTACACAGGTATATTGAATAAAATAAATATATTAGAATATGAAAATTGTAAAAAAATGGGGAAAAATCAAATGATATTTTCCTCAATTTTAAGATAACTCTATGGTGGGGTTATAAAATCACGGTATTTCCCTTTTCCCAGAACATTAACATAATATATATTTATATATATATATATGCGAGATTTTGACTTAAAGGGGTTTTTGAATTGGTTAAAAAATCAGGGTATTTTCCTTTTTTCTGAATATTTACATATATTATGTATAAAAAAGATTGCGAATTAAGACGGCTTTTAGAGTTCGTTACAAAGTCAAGATATTTCCCCTTTTTCAGAGTATTTACATATATGTATATGTGAGATTCTGAATTAGAACAGATTTTAGAGTTGGATTCTAGAGTTTAATAGTTATACTTTTAAAGTATTTTTAATCGAATTAAACATAACACCATATGACTTTATGACATATGGCTTTATGACACACCAACTAAGTCTATATTATTATGAAAAGTTGTTAACAGCAATAAAGATAATATTGAAGCTTTAATTTTTGTGTATTACATAATTCAATAAAATTTGTAAAATTGTTCAGATGTTTAAAAATAGAGAATATTCAATTGGGGCGATACAAAAATAGTTTCTGAAATAACTCATACTTATTTCCAAAGATATAGAAAGCTTATAAAAGTAACTATTGTTTGATGTTTTCAGATTACAGATATAGATACCTTATAGAAATTGTGTTATAACAATTTAAATACATAGGACTTTTTCGAATTTTGTAAAGGTTGGAACAACAGAAAAAAGTTTTTCCACAAAATTTATTTATTTTGCAATGTCTATCGTAGTTAAAATTTCAATGTTTTATTTTTAATGCTGTGCAAGTTTTGTAAACTCCCGAACAGACGGACAGAGTGGAACTAATAGGTACATTTTTCAAAAATTTTTTGTATTAAGTACTTGAATAAAAGATAAATAAATATAGAAACATATATTATGATATGCAAAAATATGTTTAAAACATATCCAAAAACTCATAAATAACTAAATGTATCTCGAAAATCATTAAAAATAAATCATTTTCGACAACCTGTATGACCTATTTTCTTTGTACTTTTTCACTGTATAGCTCTTTTTGGCCCTGCATAAATATTTGAAAATTGGTAAAAAAAAACTGAATTTTAGATTTAGAGAAAAATGATTCAGAAACTTATAGAACTTCTCTAAGCAAGTAAATTAGTAAATTAGATTGAGAAATAAATAAAAAACAAATGGGAAACAAGTAAGCATATGAATATTGGAAATTTTTTTTTTGTGCCTGATGTGCCAGTACGGATAAATAGAAGGTAACTAATTAAATTTTGCCATGAATATAATTAACGACTGAAGCTGGAAATTTTGCTCGAATGATACTGGAAATTTTGAATATCGTTTGCATAGTTAAGCTTTAAACATCCATACAATCAAGTTTAAAATTCGTGTCATTACAAAATTTTTTATTTTTTTTATTTATGTCAGTTTCTTATATTCAATGTCTTATCGCAGTATACATACTTAAGATTTCAAATTAAAGTGAACTTAAAATATTTTTTTTCTAAAGCAATATAAAGTATAAAACGAAAAAAAAAGAGTTCAATAATAATATCAAATTACCATTAATTAGAGTTATTGTTGCCGCAACAATATCCCATATAATCTTCAAAAAAAAAAAAAAACAAAACCAAAAAAAATCCAAAATGGAAAACAATAATTCTTTAACAGATTAAAATTTCTTTGTAATCTTTAATAATACCATATTATAAAATTTTATTTGTTATCCTCTGCATTTCATTAAAAAAAAAAATTATTTCTTTTTTTGTTTTTTTTTTTCGCCATCATTTTCATAAATTTCTCATAAATTCAAAGCCTAGAGTACAGTCATTTCATATGAAAATGTTCAAATTTTCATATTTAAGTTATAAAATAATTTTTTTGATGGTTGAATTTTTTCGTGGTTCGTGAAAATTTTTGCCAACAGACAGGAAAACTCAATTGAATGAAAGAATATGAAATAAAGAAATCCCATAAAAAATAAAAGAATTTCATTAAAATCATGAACATTGGACATTTCATATATACTCTTGTTGACTTGGTTTCAAATAATTACAAAAAAATCCTTTTCAGTTTTGATGATGATGTTGCTGTTTTGAAAGAGACTCAGATCTAGCGTGACATAATATTAAATCTGCCAAGTTTTATGACAATAATAAAGTTGCATTCATATATTTTTCTTATTTGTATGTATATTTTCTTTTTACATTTTTCTCCCTCTTTCAAAAGCTTAAGGACTATTTAATAACATATTTCTTTTAAAGAAGTATATCATAGCTTTGCATAAAAAAACCATAAAATAACAATAAAAAGAAAAAAAAAACAATATTAACAACGCAAAATTATTATTAAATATATTGCATGCGAGAAGTGTACCCTACAAACATAATATGATATGAAATTCAGTGAAGCATAAATAAATACAGAGGCCGTTTGGACTTTTATGTACTCATGAGTTTTGATAATAAGAACAAGAGAAAATGAAAATATTGAGAATATAAAAAATATTGGATACTATCATAAGACGCGAAAAAAAAACAAAAAAGAAACAGTGATCCTTGCCTATATAATCAGATTTATAAAAAAAAAGATCTTACAAATAGTTCCATAATGATTGTGACACAAATTGAGGAAAGCTAGATAGCAGCATTCGGACTCCTTCAGACTGCAAGGATGAATGTTCTGACATATAGCAGTGAAATTTGGCTTACAAAAGTATAAATCATAACGTACAAGACTTCATTAATAAGCGTTCATAATAATATGCCGCATATTCTGATCAAATATAATAACCTGATCTCTGGAAGATCTCTGGATATTACCTGCATGAAGAACCCATAGCAAATTAAATCAGGCGTTGAAAATGCGAATGGATATTTTTATAAATATTCATAGCGCGAATAACCTTAGAGTGGAACCTTCACAGAAAGAGACTACGCGGCCACCAAAACAATATATGGCGCAGAACAATCTACCAAGAATTGGTTAAATATAACATCCCATGGGATAACATCAAAATATCAGAGGCAAAATCGCGTGAGATAGAGATTTCATGTAAAAACCCTATGCTCCTAAAAGTAAGGACAAAACAAGGTAGAATGTAACCCAACGGTTTTTAAAAGCGCACATTTCCAAAACTCAATACAAACTGTTTAGAAGTGTGACTTACACAAAAATTTGAAAATTTCATGTAATAAGAAAAAACGTAAAAATATGCACGTAAAAATATATTATTAAACCTTTAATTTTCATGTCTTGCCGAAGAAAAATTTTTAGAGGTGTCTAAAAATAGCAAATTTTCAATTTTTGAGGCGTAATAACTCTTAAAGAGGGAGTGCTACCAAAAAATTTTCTGAGGAAACTTATACTAATTCTAAAAGTTCTTTCTTGCCTCAAAATTTTAAGCCTCTATTTAAAAGCGTGCCGGCGTTATGAAAGTAGAAAAATCATGCAAAATTTGGTTTTTACATAACGGTAAATTTAAATACTAAATTTAAAAAAATTGTATAATTTTGATATTAATTTACAAAGTTAAAAAAAATACCTGTCGAATGACGTTTTCAAATTGAAAAAATCTTAAGCAGAACATAAGATATATGTATTTAAAAATAGAGCTTTTTCAAAGTTTGAGGGGCTGTAGCTCCGTAATGGATGGGGCTACATGAAAAAGTTATTCCACAAAATAATTTTTTTTATGAGACCTACCCATGGTTAAAATTTTTTTTTCTAACTTTAACGGTGTAGAAGTTTTGTAAACAGACGGACGGACGGACAGAGTGAAACTAATAAGCACATTTTTTCAAAAATTTTTTGGAAATGTGCTAAAAAAGGAATTGTGACTTAATTGTGAATTTTCATAGAAAGTTTAATACTATGTATGTTAATAATGCCTATATGTGAGCTGCCATAATGAAGTAAATAATATGTTTTATTCAAGTTTTAATTCAAGTAGAATGGGTATAGAATGGAAATTGCAAAGAGCAGTTGTTCAGATTTATTTAGGTCATAAACCTGAAGGAGATTTTATTAATGCTGACGTGTAATAAATTTACTCTTCTGAGTGCACATTTTTGCAGACTAGTTTAAAACTTGAAGACAGCTTTATCTTGAATTGGTATAATTTGTATGTTCGTAAATTTGAAAATTTTGTTATGTGAGATTCTAGGCTTCTCTTCTTATAATAATTGATTTTATGTTAGAACTCAGTTTCAAGACTTTTCAAGTTATTCCTTCATATAAAACATAATATAAAATTACATTTCCCTTTGATTCTAAACTTGGAATCAATTTTGGTATGACACACGTATTCTTAGATTAATTTGAAAATAATAAAAAATTTTTGTTACATAATAATATGAACAATACTGTAAGTAACTGAAGAAATGATGTTGCATCAATATTTTTTTTATGCTTATATTCAATGATTTCTGTTTTTTTCTTTTTCTTTTTTTATGCTGCAGTCATTCCTTTTCTTTACATCGTTCCGATTTTAATACATTTACTCTAATATAATTCAGCAATTTGGACATTTAAAGTCTGTTTTTTTTTTTCGAAAATTTTTATTTTTATTTCCTTAAAGAAAATTGCAAAAAAAAAGGGACAAAAAATGGTGTTCTTATATAGGAAATAATTTTGCAATAAATAAAAAAAATAATGTTTAAAAATCGATATAAGAAAAACCGAAACAAAAAAAAAAAAAATTATTTGTAAAGTATTAAGTTAATTTTAAAAAACAAAAAATGAGTCTATAAAATAATGAAGAGATTTAATATGAGATTTTAATAACTTCCGAATTATATATGTATTTAAATATCGTTTTTTTGAGTCTTAATATGTTTATTTTTTAATTTATTACTTGGAATGGAAGTAAATGGAAGCAGGCAAATGGAATTCTATAATATGTTAAATTTAATAAACTATAAGTTTGAAAGTGTATTAAAATTGCAGTAGAAAAGTTTTATTTAAAATTAAATTTATTGATTATATCAGTAAATTGATTTTGTATGAAAGTTATAGACGTATATGAAGAGGAGTTAAAAAAAACAAATGGGCGTAATTAAATATGTTTAAAACGATTTTTCCTTTTCCAGTTCTGTAAGAAATGAGTATAGGAAATTCATTAAGTTGCTTATTATTCATATTAGAGAAAACTTAAATTATTATTTTCACTAAGACGCGATTATTTGACAGTAACTACTATATAAGATTATGATACGCAAACACTATGTTGGAGCGACATCTCTTATCTTATACAAGAATTATATACTAATTCGATTTAAATTACTTATTAGATATGATATTATTAGATATAACCTGAACGGAGTTTGAACCACAAAGTTTTTGATTGAAAGACGGGTGACTTAACTCTTATGTCATTAGTCAA
Source organism: Poecilobothrus nobilitatus (assembly GCA_947095535.1). Lineage (NCBI taxonomy): Eukaryota > Metazoa > Arthropoda > Insecta > Diptera > Dolichopodidae > Poecilobothrus > Poecilobothrus nobilitatus. Next base: position 42,658,856 of record OX352774.1, on the reverse strand, counting down.
ATTTAAAACACAGGTTTTTTATTATTTCAAAATATCATTTAGGACATTTAATTTTATATTCATCTTATTTTTTATTCCAAAAATTAACTCCTTCTTAATTTTAATTGAAGCAAAAATAAAGTGTTATAAAGTAAAAATTTATATTAGACGTATTCACAATTTGTGTTATTTAAAAGTTTTATTGTTGTAAACGTTATCTGATTATATTGTCCTAAAATTTAAGATGTTCTTAAAAATTTTAAATGACATCTATAAAAATTAAAAACACTTTTGTATCTTATTTTAGGCTCTTCTGAAGGAAGTGTTGTACCCGCGTAGGACCAAATGACTATATCCTAAATATAAATTATATTGACAGCTTTCATAAAGTATATTTCGTTAATGACGCATATTATCCTTTAAGGACGAAAAGAACTTTTAAAAGTATCCTTGTTGTTTTTGTCTTTTGTAAATAATCCGTTATATCTGGTGATCTGTTAAGTATAATATATAAGTATTCTACTTTTAATTAAGATAACAGTCTAAAGAATATTTTAACGTTTATTTGATGATGATAAGTGTTGCCGTTTTGGAGATATTGTAGTTCAAAGTTGAAAATTAAAAAAAAAAAAATTATTTTTAGCATCTTTCTTTAAATGTCAAATATTTCAAAAATCAGCCAAGAAAACCTGTAAATATTTTTAGATTTTATTTATTATTTCTATTATAAAAATTTTTTTATGCCATATAATTTATAAAAATTAAAAATTTTTTCCAAATTAATTTTCTTTAAAAAATTACATTGCCTGTGATCAAACATTTGAAATATAACGATACAACACCTAAACTACAAAATTTACTTTTACATCATCATTACATAGTTGTAAAATGGTTTGTAAATTTAGAATTTTACATTATGCATATTATCATAATTTTAAGAAGAATAACTTTTACTATCTTTTAGAACTTTTAATAAACTTTTACTAGAACTTTAACCAATTTCCCTTTTACTGGAATAAAATGTTTTTAAGTATTTTTTGGCGTATATTGTATCTATTTTATAAAAGACTGCCATTATAATTACTATTTGAGAGGGTTTAAATTAATTTCGTTTTTATTTCAAATGAAAAAAAAAAATTTAAGAATTTTAAAAGTGTAGATTGAAAAGATTGAAATTATATTTTAATTAATTTTTTTGTTAAATATTTTATTGCATCACCCACTATAATATAAAAATCAAATATTAGTAAGAGTAAATAGAACTTAATAAATCATCACTTTATAAGTGGAATATTTTGTAAGAACTTTTTTTTTTGTTAAATAAATAAACAACAAAAAAACAAAAAAAAAAAAATTTAAGTGATTTAAATTTGTTAACAATCGCTAATGAAAGGTGATCTGATGCGGTGCAATGATATCATATTTGCGATAAATTAATTAATTTTTTTTTTTTTAGAATTTCAATGTCGTCGTTTTTTTTTTTAGAAAGAAAAATATCTTATAAACAATTTTGAATAATTGCGCTTTATTTGATATTTTAAAAGTAAATTAAAAAACTAAATGATGTTGAAATTTAAATGAATTGATATGTTTATATAACTACACTGTAATACGTCAATATGATCATTAAACATTTTAAATTGCGTTTGTGGATTATGATTTCTGTTTCTGTCACGATATGTTTAAGCGAGGCTTGATAATGAGAGTTAAGAAGTTTCATGTAAACCTTTTTAAAAATTTCTAAAAGTGAAATTTAAAAATTTTTATTATATTGATTTCTGGTAAAAAAAAAAACCTTTTTGAATATTAAAATTAAATATTCAAATGTTGAATATGTATACAATCCATCTATACTGCTGAAGACAGTTTATAGAAGTAATATTGTCAAAATTTCAAAATTTCAAAACAAAAGGAAAAATACTGTTCTCATATTAAAAAAATTACTTTGCGCTTCTACATAAAAGTGACCTATAAAAATAATAAATTACAGAACTAATTATTAAATTTCGTGCCTAATAAATTCTGTGCCCAGTTTTGGAACAGCAAAAGAGAAGGACCTAAGGTTAGGAACAGTGGAAAAACTATTTTAAAGTGAGGATTTTCAATCAGAAGAAAATTATACGATTTATGAAATGTATAGAATGTAATGCTTTAAAAAAGGATTAGAAATGTTCTAAAAAAGGAGGTAATCATCGGACAGGGGAGCACAATAGGTTACAGGGTCTAGGTGTAAGAGCTCGCCTCTCCTCAGAAGCAACTTATTCCTGTTGCAGATATATAACGAAAAGAATCGATGTTGCTACATGAACCAGAAAATATTGAACAAAGAATTCCCGCTAAAATTAAACAAACACGGTATAAAAATAATAGAAGAATATGTAACATATAATGCAAACATCGGATAAAATATGTCTTCAAGAAACTCTAGCAGTTACAAAAAAATCAAAGAAAACAATCAAAGATTAAAAATAAATTTTTTGGAGATAATCTATTCTAGCCGTGTAATTATCGGGTTATTAAATATAACAATTAAAAAGATTTGAAGCTTAGCTCAAATATGAATATAATAATTAAACGACTTAGTCAATATTCTATATACTCTAAAAATCTGCTCAAAATTGAATTTTCATTGACATAAACTGTATTTTAACATCTCTTTTAAAAAATTATAAATCTTTTTGGTGAATGGAAATAAATATATTGTCCTTTTTAATAATAATTAAAAATAAATAATTAAATTATTTAATGGTTAAATACAAACATATACATTAAATTTAACTTAAAATTTTTCATTTTATTTTTAGAAATTTATTCTATTATTATTTTGATTATTATTTCTATTCATATTATTATTATTATTATGATATTTTCTTTTTGTATCTTATTTCTATTTTGATTTTAAACTCTTTTTTATTTTTATTTTATTTTAAATTGAACAAATTCTTGTGTAGGTTTATTTAATGCATTCACAATCACTAACATCACTATCGTCATCATTGTCATCATCATCATCATCATCATCATTATTATCATTATCAGAATGAGTTATATTGATTGGTATAAAAATAAAAATGGCAATAGTCACCTATTATTCACCTGAACCGTAAAAAATAAAAATTAAATGTTAAGAAAAAATAAAAAAAAAAAAAAAAACACTAAAAAATATTAAAAATCGAAAAATACAATTTATTTATTTATTTATTTTTTTTTTTTTTTTTAGAACTACTGACACACTTTTTTCATTTATCATCTGGAATTGAATCTGATCCGAAGTAAAATGAAAAAAAAAAAAAATGGAAAAACACAATTTTTTTTAAAACCCCAAAACCAAAAACAACAACACTATAAGTTAAATCTATACTATATAATCATTTCTTGGTTTTGTTGTTGGTTTTAAATTTGGATTGCATTGAATTGAACGAAAATCATCAGATCGAATCTGTTGTTGTATAGTTGAGATGATACTAAAAAATAGTACAAAAAAAAAAAGAATTTATTTAATTCAATAGTTTGTATTTTTATCTTTTTTCGTTCAAATGACTCTGAATAGATTGAATGTCATAAAAAAAAAAAAAAAAAAATTAAATATAAAAATCCGAGGTTAGATTTCACTCATCATAAATAATATTATACTTTCAATAATATATAATGTATATTTTATAAAAAAAAAAAGGAAATCTATTTAATAAATAGATGTTTATAATATTTTATATGTTTGTATTTGAATGATATAGATTGTATTGATTTATCTGAAAATCTAAAGATCACAAGTCTATGCCTTGAAAGAAAATTACTTTTTTATTTTTTTTTTTTTGTTGCTAAAAAAATCTCATTATGATTTCTATTTAGATGGCTATAATGGTTTTCTATTTACACTAAGAATTCAAATTAAATCTTATTTGAATATAATGAAAATCCTAATGCAAATTCTATTTGAAACTGTAAGAAATTAATTAGAGATAAAAATATCCTATATAAATATAATATGATCCTTTTATAGAATTATAAATAACGTATTGATCTTTTTAAAACTGATATAACAATAAAACAGGTTGAAAAGAAATTAAATGTTCGGGTTTAGCTGTTAGGTGATCTATTTAATTCTTTTTTATGAATAGAAAATGTTTATTTAGTTAAAAATTAAAAAAAATTAAAAATGTTGTGAATTGATTTTATGTTACACTGTAAAGAAAAACATGAAGAAAATTGTTGCTGTTATTATACTGTGGATTACGAGGGAAGGTGTAAGTTGTCCACCAATCATTTGAGACATCTTTCGAATAATGCTGACAGATGATAGGAAAGACGATATAATCAAAATATTAAAATTTTGTCATTTGATCATTAATACGATAGAGGTTATCTGTACAGGTTAAATCATAAACTCTGGGAAAAGTTCCAAACTTTAAGACTCACTTTTCACTGCCCTTAATGAGTCAAATCGTAATACCTGGACGATATTTGTGTAGTTGAAAAATATTTGTTGTGTGAAGATATTAGTTATGTCTTTTTTTCTTAATGCCGTGAAATGGTATAGTTGGATTCTTTGAAGTTAGATTCTTTAACATGGTTGAGATATGAGTTTATCATGTACACTTGTTAGGACGTATACTTGGTATTTAATTAATCTTAAGCCATGTCACTGTAAAAATATCATTGAGCTGACGAAATCGAAAAACTAAGTATATAGTAATGATTAGATACGAATAAATCTTTTATATATAGTCATTAAAGCACTATTTTGTTTGACTTAATGCATGTCAGACTAATGCCGCCGACTAATAAATTTAAATTATATAGAATAAAATTAACACCTTAAGATCTGATGAGATATAACACGTTAAGTCATTAGCTATACATTACAAAGACGAGACAACCTATTAATCTTATATACCTTTGTGTGTGTGAAATAAATTTTGATTGCATTAATAATTCCTAAAATGTTTATTACTTTTATAAAAGAGTTAAAATATTTGAAAAAAAAAAAAAGAAAATATATATGGCAGTTTTTAAAATACCATCCTGTATTGGATTGACATAAAAATAAATTGTTCTAGACAATGTTTTTTTCTCAGGTTTGAAAAATATCTTTTTTTTAATTAATAATTATTAAATAAATAAAAAATGAGTAATAGTATGAAAAATATTCATAAGATTATCTTAGAGATATTATCTAATAAAAAAAAAAACAAAAAATATACAATGATTCTTTGTCATTTATTAATAAAGAATGGAATTTATTGTTCAATTTTAAGTCTAGAGGTTCTTATTAATATGTTTTTTTTATATTAAAAGTAAAATGTCAATTCTTACAAAATTATTATAGAAATAATTGAAGCAATGCATTATTTATTTAAGTAGAAATTATAATTATCAATCAATAAAATCTTTAAGTTATATGGAGAATAAAATTTAATATATTGAATATAAAATTTTTTTGCTTGTATAGCGAATAAAATATAAAATGTCCTGTCTTCTCAAGTTTTTTTTGAAAGAATTCCGATGATTATTTTTTTATTGATGTGTACAATATGAAGAAATGTAGAATTAGTATTAAATTCGTCAAAATTAAGGTATCTTTTTCACTTAAGTTAGGCCTATGGATATAACTTTTCTTTATGATTTTGGTGCATAATTCAATTTGAAATAGAATTGGAATTGTGTTCTGTAAAGGATCTTTAAAAGGATAAAATATAAAACAAAATCTTAATAAAGTCTATATGGTAAACATAAGTTAGTACACTAAAGTCTATACACTAAACACCAAGAGAGTGTGGATTCGTATCCCACAAACGTCATAAAAATAAGTTCTCCTTACGACATTTACAACCATACCTGGTAATGAAAAAAAGGCTGTGTAATTTTCTTGCCTCATTTATGTGGCAGGAAAAAATTTTGTGCATCTCATTTAGTTAAACCGTATATTAAATTCCTCAATCAGTTACAAGTAATGTTTTGCACAAGTTATAATTTAATGTTTGTACATAAAATATTATGGATATCATTTTGCACGCAGGTGTCAATTTGGAAAGGTTTTAAAGTTTCAAATGTGAAAAACTATAAATTTTCAAATTTTGTGGGCTAATTTTGAGATATTTTCAAATATGTTTTATTTTTAAAAAATTTCTAACTAGCTATATTTGTAGTTTAAAATTTGACAACATTTTAATTCCACAATGGACCATAAATATAAAATTACTAAATTACAAAAAAAAAAAAATTTTTTTATTAAATTTTTTCATTTTATATTAAAATTGTTCCAAATGTTTTCAGATTGAAAACTTATTCCGTAGAACTAAGTAAAACCACGTACAACAATAACCGTTCCATTATAGAGTATTTTCTGAAGGTTAAAGTAACATTAACTTTTCCACAAAATTAATATTGTTTATTAAGATCTATCTCTATTCATGATCTATATATTCATAATAAAGTCTTCAAAATTTTATTAATTTATCTCAAACGATTTTTCAGAAGTTTTGTTGACTAAGAGACGGACAAACTGAAGAAAGGATATATAGGCAAACGAAAGAATTTATAGAAATATTTTAAAAAACTCGTCTAATTCGTCTAATTAATGACCCCATTCTGAGTAATTTTATAGCCCCGCTTGACATCCGTCGTAATATAGGAGCTCTTTCTCTTTTTTATAAATATTTTGTTGGTAATGACACTTGCTCAGTTTAAATAAAATCACTGATACCTCCTCTGAAACAATTCCAACGCACCACAAGAGGGGCAGCAAATGCGTATTCGTACTATGTGGAACTACCTAATTGGTACTCTACTAGTTATAGCAATTCGTTTGTTTTTAGAACTGCAAAAATGTGGAATTTATTACCATCCACCGTATTCACAAAAGTTGGCGGTTTTGGTATTTACAATTTGCCAAAATTTAAGAAGAATCTCAACAGATTCTTCCCAAATTTACCCTTCAACTCCCCGTTATTCTTATTTTTTCCATCCCTATTCCATCCCATATAATCACAACTACTTCAAATGCAAAGGAGCATGTTCCTAGTTTGTAGTTTTAGAATAAAAAAAAAAATATGTCACTTCAATTGACAATTTTCTAAGAATTTTTTTAATTTTCTGTACAGAGTTTTTATAAAAATTATTTTAAAATTTTAGCTAAAATTCATCAACTCTTATTACTCTAACATTCTTTTTAAATATTTATTAAAAAAAAAATATTTATGACTTAAATGGATTTGAAGTTTAAAAATTTTTTTTAATTGACGAGGCCATTTTATAACTAATGCAATTTTTAAGTTCAAATCAGTGTTTTAAAGCTAATTGAAATTAATTAAAAAAAAAAAAAATTGTTGTCATATGTTTTCTTTCATTAGTATAGAAATCTTTTAATAGAAATTTTTTTTTATCATATATGAGCAAAAATAAAAGGATTATAGCAATGTACTTCCCAAAATATAAATGTAATCTCTTGAATAATTTTCAAATGCAGATATCATGATTTTAATATAGGCTTTTCATATCGAAATATTATTTAATTTCAAGTCAACGAAATTTTAAGTACTCATTTAATATTAAACTTTTTATCATTATGACAATTACAGTATCTTTTTTATGTAATAAGATATACATTTTTGCTATAAATATCTAATGGGATTTATTTTAATGAGTGATGAATTGTTTTTTTTTAATGAAATATGAGTCAATTTTATTTTAATGATACACATTAAATCACATTTATTTTTAATAAAACGAAAATTAAGATTCTTGTCTTATTTTTAATTTATTTATTTAAAAAAATATGAAAAGATGTTCGAGTTGCGACTTGGCAACACAAAAATCTGTAACTTGAGGCGTTAAATGTATACATTAATTTTATTTAATTTTTACTTTTTAATTTTTTATAATTTTTGGTGCATAATATTTTAAATTATTGTAAATATGTATATAATATATCCTATTCTGTCCAGGAAAAGGCGAAAATATTTTGGTAGCTTTTTCCAAAATTTAAGTGAACTGTATGATATAGATGTAAAAAGCCTTCAAAGCCTTTTCCGTCAACACTAACTTTGGCCGAATAAGTTCTTCTACGTTTTTTAAGGTATATTATACGAACCTAAAGTTTAGTGAATACTGATGCGTTAGCTCAGCCTTCATCAATAAAAAAGAAAAAAAAAAAATATGTATTCATATAACCAGTTTTACCTAAAAGTATGCAATGCAAACATACGGTAGCCTAGTAGCCTTCGGTAGCCTAGTGGGTAGGCGTGCGATGTATTAACCGAAGGAGTGCGGGTTCGATCCTTGCACAGGTCGTTAGTGTTTTTTTCTTTACATAACCCCATTACGATCAAATATAATGTAAATATATAGTATTTAATATAAACAAAATAAATAATATTAGTATATAATTTAATAATAGTATAAAAACTTATAATGGCCTTGGTAGCCGATGGTTCAATAATATTGCATTACATTTATGTATGTAATATTAATATAAATAAATAAATAAATAAATAAATTTAGTTATTTATTTATTTCATTCAGGGGCTTCGGTAGCCTAGTGGGTAGGCGTTTGGCGTATTAACCGAAAGAGTTTGGGTCGATGGTTCAATAATATTGCATTACATTTATGAATGTAATATTAATATAAATAAATAAATAAATTATTTAAATTTCTTCAAGTTTTCTCTATTAATAGAGAAATCGAATGATTAAGCACGTGGCTTATAAACGAAAAGAGTGTGGTTTCAAATGCTGCACGCAAGCAGTTTCACTGGAAGAAAACGTTGGAAGGTGATAGAAAAAACTAATAAAAATCAGTAAAATATATAATGTAATATACAAAATAAATAAAATAACTGCTATATATAAATTTTTTTAATCCATTTAACCTATTTGATTTAAGTATTCTACTTCCGATTAAATGAATCAACTAGATGGCGACGGTTCTAGTAATATTGTATAAGAGATTGATTTTTAATAAAAGGGAATTGTATTAATGTATTATAAATTTAGAAATAACGTATCAACAAACAGTGATCGGAAATAAAATTAAAAGTTTTCTTTATAATCAGCTAGAATTATTCATAGATTGTTGAAATACTTTATAATATATTATTAATTTAAATCCCCTACAATATTCCTAAAACAAATCATCATATGACTTTTTATAATATCTATAGGTAACACTTTAATTTATTTAATTTTATGTTTTAATAATTATACATATTTGTATGCAGATAACACATGAATTTGCATATGAACCATACAATATGTACAATATAAAAAAATATTTCATTTTTGAATTCATTTCAAATTCATAACAGATTCATTTAAGCAATAATTATTGATTTAATGTATGTTAACTGTATATATATTGAATTCATTAAAAGGATATTTTTCTCTCTATTCTATTTTCTATATATGTATAGTACACTGTAATGTGTACATTATATATAACAGTATTCATGGGTTTGGTAAATTTTTTTAATGCATAACTAAGTTAAACACACTATTAGTTATGAGTCCAACAAAACAATAACAACAACATGATATAAAAACAACGTATGGACTTGGTTATATTAAAGAATATAAGTATATAAATGTATATAAAAATAATTTATATATTGGAAACAAATCCTGAAACAAATATTGCGTTCATATGTATGGATCTGTAAATTGTTTTTTTTAATGGCTCTTAAAAAATCATTCAGAGATATTCAAATCGATAAATATGTTTTTTTTCTCCTGTTTTATATTAATATGTTGCAGTAAATATGAAAAAGATATGAATTATACCCGTATGAACTATGTTCAAGGGTATAATAAATTTACCATTACGTTTGTGACACCTTAAAGTAGTCGAGCTATATATAGTGTCAAAAGTATGGATCGGCTCAGAATCGAATTCTGAGTCGATTAAGCCAAGTACGTCCGTCCGCACGATAACTCAAAAAATAAAGAAGCTAGGAGGCTGAAATTTTTTTTACATCACTTTTGCAAAATTGTTAGTTTTGCTATTTAAATCCAACTTTTTCGGTGGGCGGCTGCCATACAACTTCTTTCTTTATATAGAAATAACTCAGTATCTATTCAAACTAGATTTTTGAAATTTTGCAAATGTTGATCAAGTTTTATGGCAACAACTTCTGTAAAATTTGGTTGTGATGCTACGACAGGTTCGGCTAGCTGTCATACAACTTATCTTTTTAAATGAAAATATCTGTGTCTATTGAAGCTAAGTCTCTGAAATTTACTGAAAAGGTGTCGAGTTACATACCAAAAACTTTTGTAAAATTTCATTGGTCTAAAGAAGTCGGTTCAGGCTTCTTGCATTTCTTGGAATTTAATGAAGCTAGACGTCTAAAATCTTATAAATGATGATTAAGTTTTATGGCAACAATTTCTGTAAACTTTGGTTCTACTAGTGCAATAGATTCGGGTAGCTGTCGTACAACTCCACAATTTACATAAATATATCTCTCTTGTTCTTCGGTAATGAAACATCTGAATGTTTTTAAAAGATGATCAAGTTTTATAGAAACATGATATATTACGTTCACACCGGTATCCCAGAGTGAATACGGTCTACTATACTGCACTCTTCTTCGTTTTTTGTTGTTTTGGGTTTTTAATTTTTGTTGTTGTAAGGACATCATATTTGTACGTGAAGTAAAATAAAAATTAACACAAAATAAGCAGAAAAAAAAAAAGAAAAAAGTAAAGGAACCCATATGTAAATATATTTTAATAACGTTACAATACGTTATGAGTTTGAACTTTTACAATTGTTAAAGTGCATGATGTGGAAAGTTTATACCAATTAAGTGGTTTGTAATTTGAATGTAAAAATACATATACTACTTCAATCTCTGGTACATATACTTAATTGGCATATTAAAGCATATTTTTAAAATGTGTTTTTTTTGTTGAATTCTAGACTTTACAAAAAAAAATATTTTTAGTATAAAATTGCCTGTCCAATTAGTTTTATAATTTCTTAAATTTTTAGTACAATTTTTTATATATGTACATATTTCTTTTATATTAAATCTTCTACGAGTAATACTCGTATTAAATTTAACGTAAAGAATGTTTTTGAAAGTTTAAATAAACTGCTGTCATATAGATGTTATCTAAATAATTTTTATATTTATTATTATATATGTGACGTCATATTTACTTTTACTGCCTCATTTTTTAAAACTATATTAAAATAACAATTTAGTTTCGTTTAGCTTTTGAAAACGAGGGTCTCTGATTTAAAAACAGACTCTTGTATGCTTATGGTATTTTAAAAAGAAACAAATTCAATATTCCTGTACTAAAAAAAAACTGAATATTTGTCCCAAACTAACAAAGGTAGAAAAGAAATTCTATAAATTAATTCAAATTCCGGTAAAGATTTAAAAAACTTTAAATATCAATTTTCAAAAACAAAAACTGCGCTTAAACTAGTAGATTGTAGAGCTTGATTTTAATATTGAACTGAGCTTAAATAATAATAAAACTGAGATTATAATATTAAAACTGAGCTTGTACTAAAATTTAACATTTTCAAATAAAAACTACGAGTTCAGGTGTAATTTTGATTTGAAAAAGTGAGATTTGTGTTCAAGATCAGTTTTATGCATGAAAACAAATAAGTATAAAATAAATAAATAAATTTTTTTGGATCAAAATCTTAAAACAATAAATTTTAAATGAATAAATCTAGAATTTTATCTTGAAATTAAATACTTTTTTTAAGATTTATGAGACATCGATGCAACGCATTGTTTTTCATTGCTTGTATAAATTATAAAAAAGTTAAGATAAAATTCAAAGATACGTAAAGGCATGGACAAAACGATTTTTTAAACAAAGAAGTTCAATAAAATTTTTTTTGTTAAGATTGCGCCCCAAAAAGTTTTTTTTTTTTTAGGTTTTCTAGATATTTTTAAAATCATATTTCAAAGAGATTTTGGTTTTCAAGATTTTTATTCCAAGATATTGTTTTTCTAGATTTTTATTTTCCAAATATCATAAGAGAAGATCCTTAAAATACATGAAATTTATATAGAGTATATTTAATTTGTATATAGTGATGTGTGCTTAAAATCAATTCATTAAAATGTCCCTAAGTAATTTTTTAGTGAAGGTTAGTAGTTTTTGGCTTCAAATTTTTCGAATCTGATTAGATTGTCTATTGACTCGCATCCTTATTATGAGCAGTATTTTATATTATTACTGTTATTATCATATTGCGATAACGTCGAATATTTTTTGATTATGGAAAAATTTTAATACTGGGATATTCGGTCAGTTAGAAAATAAAGTATTTTTAATAAATTTGAAGTAAAGTATATATAATATGTATTAGGTATATAAGTATCTATAATATAAGTGTAAGATAAATTGAGAAAACATAACAAAATTAAAGAATTTAAATAAATTTAATGTTATAACCTAATTAGGAAACTTGGAAATTTAGACGGATTAAATGCATATTTTATATGAAAAAGTTTTGAAGTTGTTTTTATATAAATTATGATAATATTTAAGAAAAAGATTGTGACCTAAACAATTATATAATACTTCCAATAAAAATGTAAAAGTATTTATTTAAAATATATAGTTAAATTACTACAAAAACCGTAAAACTATTACGGATCTTGGATCGAAATGTATAACAGAAAAATATCTATAAACATAATCATTTTATTTAAGGTTTAGAGAATTGTTTAAAAATTAAAAGTAGACAAATATACCGACAAAAATAAAACATCTCAAGACACAATCTGATATAGTTTTAGATAAGAACATTTGAACGGGATATTTTTTGATAAAAGTTAAATTTAATTTTTATGTTCTTTAAAAGTTAAAAATAGAAACCCATGTTGTTGTCTATCATTTTAAAGGATTCGATTTTTTTTTTTTTTTGTGTCCTAAAAAAAGATATCTTGTTCTGAATTTGAATAACGTGATTTGGGTTTTTTGAAAAAAAGTACTGTGATAAAACTAAGTTAGTCATTTCCTATGAATTTTAAATTTTTTTTTTTTTTAAAACAAAACAACACTTTCTAAACATAATTTTAACTTCCGAAAAAAATTTATCCGTTAACAACGACAGTAAATAAATAATTGAAGCATCAAAAACTGTCCATCAAAATTTAATTTCCTTTTAAGAGGGAAGAAAATTTTTATTTTTAACTTAGAGATACTTTTTTTTTTTTTTTAAATTCAGGTAAGAAAAATTAAGAAGTAAATAAGAATATGATATCTTTATGTGTGAAAAATTGTGATTTAAATTTTATTTTTGATTTAAAATCATTGTGACGATTTTTAAAATGTTAAAATAAAATCATAATGAAGATAGATTGTATTATATAAATATATTAAACGTGATTTAGGTAAATAATTTAATTTGAAAAATATCAAAGAAGAAAAACGTATCTTAAAAGTTTTTAAAAAATGTTTTTAGGAATACCTAAGATAAAAATAAAGAATTTAATTGTTCTTCTTGAGCATTTTAAATTTCCTATCCATTTGACACATAACTTTCATTCTTTTGATATAAGATTTTGTTTTATATTTCTGTGAAACTAAACTTAGGTATTGGTTGTATTAGGACTAAAGAATTAATATTTTTATGCTATGGTACAGGAGTTCTTTATTTTAAACCAAAGTTCAAATTAAAATTGATAGCTTGCAGTTTTCGAATTCTTAATTTGAGAAGTTTGGCTTTTGCATATATCCTTAATAGAATTAAAAATTAAATTATTTTCCCGTTTATTGAATGTTATGAATTTTCGCATTTTTAAAATAAGCTGTTTTGAGGCAGTACTCAATTAAAACGAGTAGACAAATTAATGAATAATAATATGTAAGTTATTATAAATGGAAAGTCAACTTTAAAAATTATTCATTCAATAACATAATGGGCTTATTCATTGGTTATAAAGTTAGAGTGGTAATCGAAATTTTAAATTAATTTAAAATCGTTAAGAAGTTGTTAGAATATATTTATAAAACTCCTTTAAAACACTTAGATCACTGCTATTACTTAGATCGAAAATTGTTATAAGATGGAAAGGTTGGTTTGTGCTCAATATATCAAAATTTAAAGAATTTATTAAACACTTTTCACCAATAAACACCTCTAAGTTTTGTCCCCATTTCTTCTTTCTTAATAATTTTCTCACCCCACTCAAACCTTTCCCGTCCCAAACTTGAATATCGTCATTTGTCTAAAGGTCCTCACCTATTGTTTAAGTTATACTTAAAATTTAATTTAACCTTTTTTTTATTTTCTATAATCATTTCGTTTTTAGTACAAAATCAAAAGTACAAAAATGATTCAAAGACTTTTAAAACTGATAAAATAAAATTTATTTGACAGCTTCGTTTTAAGTTTTTTGTTTTTTTTTTAGCATTAACTTAACAATAAATTCGCAACAAAAATACATTTAATCACTTTATAATCCTTTTATATTATTTTCAAAGTCAATGCTTTTTTTTGTTAAAAATCTGAAGTTAATTATTCGATAATCGTGTATTTTTATTGTTCCAAATTTTATAGCTTAAAATTTAATTATTATCAATTCAATATAGTAAAAAAAAAGGAAAAAAAAAATAATACCATCATCATTAAAATTTCATTGTTTTGGGATTCACAAATTAAAATATTTTTTTGTTTTGGTTTTTTTTTTTTCAAACTTTTGTGACAAAATCTTTACAATTTCAATTCTGATATTTTTTAAGTAGATCTAATTTATAGGATTAAAAAAAATTGAAAACATTTTTTTTTTTTTTTTTTGCACAAAAGAAGTATATATGTATAGATAAAAAAAAAATTAATTTTCAATCTCTTAAGAACTTTGAAAATTTGTTTGTTTAAGCTGTCAAAGTAATAGCTGTCATTAAAATGAAATGAAATGACCATCATTTGATCGGCTTAAAAAAACAAAAGTCAATGTACTTGAACTTGAAGAACAAAATCCACAAATAAAAAATAATATCTACAAAAAAAAAAAAAAAACAACAAAAAACTTAAATTAAATTTAAGCCGGAAAAGTAATAAATGTTCCATCTAATTAGATTTAAAATCATGATTTATTATCTAAGAAAACAACTGATGCTTACATACGTTAGTATAAGTTAAATTTTGATCTTCTTAAAATTTCAATATGTATAATAAAGTTTACATTTTAGTTTATAGTGCAGATTGAAAATAATAATATTGATGACATACATACATACATTCCTGTATACATACAGATATACATAATTCATGCGATTCCGATTAATATGATTTTATTGAAATATAATTAATGTGTTTGGTAGAATTCGCTCAACCGTTCAAGTTCAACACTTAAAGACTTTATGATTAAAAGGCTATTAACCGGATCAAAATTTTTTTAAACATCTTTTCATTAAGCTTTGCATGGCATTTAACGCCTATATAATGAGATTTTTTTTACTTTTTTTTTTTTTTTTTTTGTGTGATTGTAAAACATTTTTATTACACATTTAAGGTTGTCATCTTAAACTAACCTAATAAATCAGTGTGATGCAATAGGTATATAAAAGATAAAAATTTGTACATATGTATGTACATAATATGTAATATGTATATGAAGAAAAAAAAAAGAAAAGGTATTTAGTTTTGACATTGACAAAATCTTTTTTTCCATTTATATTTTTGTTAAATGTTCAACTTCTGGCATTACGCATTTTTTGTTTTTTTTTTTTTTTTTTTTTAATTCGTAAAATTGTGTGGGTTTTAAAAACAAAAAGGTATACAAAATTAGATAAGATTTTTTGAAGAGTTAAAAAAATATATAGTGTAAATCTAAAGATTTATAAATTGACTTATAATAGACTTACTTATAAAAAAAAAAAAACAATAAAGATGTCACTGAACTACTATAAGATAATTGGAAATGTTGTAGAAAAATGTAGATTGAGGTTATATATGATTTTAAATGTATATACATAATAAAAAATTTAAGTGACATAATGTAGATCGATGAAATTTTTGAATGTTCGATATGGAATTAGAAAATAGTAATGCTATTCTTAACATTAGCTGATTTTAAATATGAAAAATGGAATAGAAAAATCTATATATGTACTTGTTTTAAGGGTTTTTTTTTTTTGTACATTATTTTTTAGATCTTAATCTTGGATTATAATGTAAAATGGTTTTATATGAGCGACTTTATGATTTTTAATTTGTGGGATGATATTATTATGATATTAAGAGCTTATTAAATAAATGTTATGCATACCTAATTTACTAATAAAGAATGGTATTTAGGAGTATTAGAAAATTTTTTTAAACATTTTAAAATTTCAAAATTATTAGGCAAGTATTTTATGGTATCAATAGTTTGCTTAGATAAAATTTAAAATTTTAGATTGAATTAAACTAACAATTTGATGATTGTTAAGCCAGTAATTTTGTTATCATTATCGTAATTGACAAATTTTATTGCTTAAAGCTAAAAAAAAAAAAATGATTTATTTGATGACAGTACTAAGTAATTTCTAATATTTTGAATACAGATTGAATTTATTTAATCTTTGATAATTGAATTTATTCTTTAGTTTTTTTATTTATTTTTTGTTTCATGTCCATAATTAATAAACAAAAAGCATAAGGTTTCCAATTAACTTCTCCAACTTACACGTTTTTCTTCTTTTTCATTCTAACATTTGAGTTGTATAAATATTGACTATTATAGTCCGTCTTCATTTTTGATGTTTAGACGTATGCATTTTTATTTATTTCGTGGTTCAACTGCAAGGCCATGCGGCCTATTGTTTTTGCGATTTTTCCTTAACTATTATTGGCTTATCTATCTCCAGTTTTTCTGTTTTTGTTTTCGCAGTATGAATTTCTCTGCTGTAAGTCTTCATATTCTTTATTTCATCTAAAGTTAATGAAACCAAAGGGTCGATTAATAATGAATTGAACTTGACGTAATATCAATGAACTTTGGCTCTTAGAAGGAAATCATTTTCCGATGTATTTATATTTTAAATTAAATAATTAATTTTCTATTTTAAGTTTTATTTCACAGTATCATCAGTCGTCATTTTATTCTAATGACGAGTGATGAGAAGAAAATTTTTTAATTTTTCTATATATTATATATATATAGATTTTATGCAACTTTATTATATGTATTTAATGCTGGGTGCCAATTTTTTACATGCATAATATTGAGGGCCGGATTAAGACCCATAGATTCGCTAAGCACTACAAAAAAAAAATTAACAAAATTTTACATTAGCCATCTTGAATGCACTCTTGAAGTTTAGCGATGTATTTTCATAAACAACCTATGCAGTAGCATGTAGTTTAAAAAGCCCTCGTATCTTAAGAATCAGAAGTCGGAGTAAAAGAGTACAAGAATTCTGGGATTACTTACAATAGGCAAAAGCCAGTGTTCGATTGAACAACCTGATTAAAATTTATTTCTATGAAATTTTTTTACACTAGAAAAAAAAAAAATACAAAATTTCTGTGATGCTCTAATTTTTATGACGCCCTAAACAAGTTCTCAATTTGCTTATGCCTTGTATGTTAATCCAGCACTGATAATATTACGTTCTAAAAATAATTTTAATTCAATTGCTTACGATCTGGACGCAAAGATTTTATAATGGTTTAGAGAGGAAGAATAAAAATTTTAAATATCTAATTAACTATAATAAAGTGAATAAAGTTAAAACTAACAGCTATACTTGAGGATATAACTATAATTCTTGTAGTTTCTCTATTAATTCATTAAAAAATTTTATAAATTGCTTCAATTAATTCAAATCTTAAACTTAAGATATACTTAAATTATCAGTTTTTATGTAAATTTTTCCCGTTAAATATATACGTAGATACATAAAATCTTAAATTTAATTTAATTGTAATTGTGTAGATATAAAATTTTATCTATGTTATTAAAATTAATATTTTTTGTTTTGTTCTGACATTCTACCAGCTACCTGAGTTGACATGACAAATTATATTATCTTTAATAATATTTGTTATTTTTTTTTTTGTTTGTTTTCTATTTTTTTATCTGATTCTGTGTGGTTCATTTATATTTATCTTGTTGTTTTTTATTGTTTTTTTTTTCGTTTAGGTTTTTTTGACCGTGTTACATGTCTAAAGTAATTTCAATCAATAAACCAGTTACTATATAGGTATATTCTGTAGCTTTATGTTTGTTGGTTTTTCTTTGTTTAGTTGTTCGGATATAGCGGTTGAGGTTTTCACTTTTGTTGTCAGTTTGTCATCATAATCAGTTTATGTTGTTTTTTTTTTTTTATGTTTCTTTTTTCTTATACATAGTCGTTTCCACTTCATTAAAACTGTTTTTTAATATCTCAATTTCAAGATCCACGAACCCCATCGAATATGTTTTAAGAAGTTGCTGTTTTTTTTTCTTTTAAAGATTTCATTGGTAAAAAGAAAAGAAAATTGAATGAACATTATAAGATATTACTAGATATAGATCTGAACTATCATTTGGGATCAATGTCAACTAATTTTATGGTATAATTTTCTACAAAAAAAAAAAAAAGGAATGATATTTAACAACATAATTTTTTTTGTTTTTTTTTTTTTTCATTTAAATATAATATCATTGGTTTTATTGTTATTGTACAGGTGAAATTATAAGTCTTTTTTTTTGTTCCGTATACCTCAATCACAATTATGTCGTTCAGGTAACAAAACAAAAAAACAAAAAAAAAAAAAGAATCAGATTAGTTAAAAAACTGGAAGACCATTAAAATTATAGAAAAGTTCATTGAAATAAATTTGAAACAGATGGAGGAAGGGTTAAGAAGAAATCTATTTGAAAATTGCGAAATTATGAGATTTAATATTTGGTATCCCGCTGTTTTTAAACTGATTCACGAAACTGTTTTTATATCAGTGTTTTTGTTTTTTTTTTATGAATTCGTGATCTCTGTATGCGATCTTTGTGATATTAATTGAAAAACAAAAAAAAAAAAATAAGAAAAAAGAACGAACTATGATTGATTTATTTATTTGGCATGAAAACCTTTATTAAAATCAATAAAAATCTGTGAAATCTGTTTAATAATTGATTTTTTTTTTTGTTTAAATGTTATTTGATTATACTGATAAAATATTGGCGATGACCTTTTGGGTCGCCATCAATTTTTTCGTTTTTTTTTTCTAATTAACAATCAAAATTTTAATTATTTAAGTTTTTTTTTTTTCTCCCATTAATGTACAATTTCGTACAAAAGGTAATAAAAAAACTTATAATAAATCATTTTTTTGTAAAGTTATAAAATAAAAATGAATGAGTAATAAATGACACAATATAAAAATGGTACTGTACCTTGTTGTGTACTTGAACATATTGAATTCAATAGAAAAGATAAAAATATAATTAAAAAAAAATTTTTTTTATTATAGATATTATTGTTTGGTTTTTTTTGTTATTTTTTTGTTTTTTTTTAATTAAATAGAGGATGCTGTTGTTAATAAAGTTTATGACATCATTATAATCAAAGTGTAAAATCAAATTGTAAGGAGATTGTTTTGAAAATTAATATTGGAAATTTGGGGTGCTACAGAAGCTATTAAAGAAATAATGTTTTATTTTCAATTATAATTGTTTGTGATGTTTGATTGTAGTTGGAAAAGAAAGTTAGGTATATAACAGAGATTATTGTCCCACTTATATATAATAATAATTAAAAGGTAAAGGTAGGTTAATAAAAGAGATTAAATCTGTCCCTATATTATTGTCGGTTAGAATATTATTGTAATAGTTATCGATTATTGATTAATTAATTTCATTTTTTTAATTTGTAAAAAATGTTATTATTTCAAAAATTTACAGATATGATTATATCGATTGCAAAAAAAAAAATTTCATTTTGTGATAATTAAAAGGTATACAATCTGTACAATCTGTAAAAGAAGTGTACTGCATGAAGTGTACAATCTGTAAAAGAAGTGTACAATTTAAAAAAAAAATTTTGTTTGTAAAATGGACTCGGACTCATTTTCTTTATTTTTGCCATTTATAAAATTCTGTAGTTTTTTTTTTTTTGGTGCCTAGTATGGGTACCTATATTTAATAATTTGGTTGCTTTTTCATTGTTATTTTTATTATTATTTTTGTCATTATCTATTATTGTAAGCTAACATATGGCTCCCCTGACTTTTTAAATGGGTCTTTCTCCTTGAATATATTCCTTCAATTCGTTGACATCTAACTCAACACCTGTTTTACAAGCTATTGTTTTCACAACTGAGGTTGAATCTTTACTAAGTACACTTGGCACACCAAAAATTTCAATCTGCTTCAACAGTTTCTTTTGTTTTAACTTTTCGATCTTAACTTATTATATAATAGCTTTTACTTGTAATATTTATATAATTTATAAAAAAAACTTTCTAAATCTAAATCTTAATCTATTAGATATTAAATATTAAATAATATAAATAACGACTAAGACTGTATTGTTATATCTGTTACTAAATTTGATGATGTTTGAATAGTTTGATTGTTTTTTCAAGGATGACCTTGTTATTCTTTGCTAGGGTTTCCCTTAGTAACACTCTTTTATTAACCCAATAAATACTTGTTTCACTGTAATCGCTCAATAGTTGTTTGATAATCAGTGTGTTGTTGCAAAATCGGCATTGATTCATTTATTTAGAATAGGTGTTTTTTAGTTTCGTTTTTCAGAAATTTTTTTAGAATCTTTTGGAAATTTGTTATGGTAGCACGACATTTAACAAGACAATTTTTAAAAAAAACTTAAATCGTTGGTTTTTCTCATTGCATTTACCAAACTTCAACTTAATTTTGCTTTGAATCATATTTTTCTAAGCTAATTTTCATATTAAGGTACCAAACTGTCCAAAAGACATTATGTTTTAAATTATGATTTTTTTTTTGTATTATTTTATACTTTATTAGATTATAAAATTTTATAATCTGTTAAAGTATAATAAGTTTTTCATAAATATTATTAAAATTAAAAAAAATTAAAAGAACATTTTTGTGCTTTACTTTTATGACAAATAAAAATTAAGCGTTTTATTAGTGTTTATGATTATTAAATTATATAATATAAACAAATCTTATTACTAATTAAAATAACACATATATCTATATCTACATATATAATATGTATATAGATTGTAATCTATATATATATATATATATATATTTCATTTCTTATGTTGCAGTCAGACTTATATATATATACAATATAAGCTGACTATATTGTGACGGATTATCATGAAAGATGTACTATTAAATTACATCATTAATAAAAGAAAAATAAAAGTACAGTGGCTTAAATTATATGGTAATTCAGGTGCAGGGTCATAAAGTCATACGTCATAAAGCCATATTTGGCCGTATTCCCAATATACCTTTATGACTAATTTGAATGAGTCATAAAACTATATTATTATAAAAAAAATTTGTGTCATAAAGTCACAATAAATTTTTAAAACGACCGGCGTAGGGCCTTGTTGTCTAAATATGTATACGTATATGTAAAGAAATAATTAAGAAGGATAAAATCAGGGTTTCAATAATTTGTTTAACGGGGTTTTAAATGTTTTGTCGTTTAAATATGTATGTAAGAGACGCAATTAGTAGGGATTTTATAGTTGGTTACAAAATCAGAGTATACTGCTTTTTATAAAATGAGCTTTAATTCGGAAGAATTCGAGATTGGGTTACAAAATTCAAAGAGTTCTTATAATTTGTTTAGTGGCCGTTTGGGGGTAACAGCCTCCATAATATTAAATTTTTTGTTATTATAATATCTATAAAAAAAAATTATTTTAGGTAGAATTCTAGAGTTGGTTAATTAAATTTGATGTATTGTCTTTTAAAGTAGTTTTAATCGAATGATAATATGAATGGGTTATAAAACCATATTCGTGAAATATGACTTTATGACATGCCACCGGTAATTTAATATGTTTTCTATTGCAAAATAAATCTACAATTAATAAAAAACATATTTTTCATATTTTATGTTCACGTTTATTATTTTTATCTGAGATTTTTATCTAAAAAATAAAAAAAAAAAATAATTGAAATGAATACAATGCAATCATAATAATGAATGTAGTATTTCTTCATGCGGTGGAAATGTTAAGTGGTTATCTAAGTTTCAACTGATTATAGAGAATAGAAACCGAATATATGTTAGTATAGTGATAGTAAATTATAAATGAAGACATATTATTATCAAAGTAAAATTTTCATGATACTATAGATCGATCCACTTATTAAAATATAAATATAAATTAGTTAAAATGAGATTGGAAACTATTACTTAAATAAAAAGAAATTAATATTAGATAAGCACAATGGAAAAAATTTTAGTAAAACTTAATTTTAAAAATCTAATCTTAATTTATAATTAACTTAAATTTTGAATTTAAATTCGACTTAAAAAAAAAAACTCTTTATACGTACATACGTATACACCGTAACTCTAGGTTATATTTTTTTTCAAAAACTTTTTTTTATAAAGGTACATACATATGTGCATAATAACCACATTCTTCAAGACCCATCCTACAAAAAATTTTACTGATGACGTAATTTATTATTCTTTTAAACAGAGAAGTTATGAAATTGCCGCGATGTTAACTGTCAAAAGTATGATGTCTATGGTATTTCTGCAGGATTTTTTTTACGAAGCGATAACCTTTTTATATCACCTCTAGTTTTCTTATCGAAAAGTATCACTTTTGATTTTATAATAATAGTTTTAATAATATATATTTAGACAATGAAAAAAAATTTGAGTTAATAGAAAAGTAAGTATTCAAAATTATTTCGAATGTTTATGTTTATTGATTTAAAAAAAAATATTGCAAAATGTAAAGCAATTATTTTTCATTTTGATATTTTATTTTTAAAAAATTTGTTGTATATATACTTTTACAAAAAAAAGTAGCATTACTTTTACTAATTTTTCTAAAAAAATCTATACTTTTTAGTTTGTTTACTTTTCAAAACAAAAAAATGATATTAAATTTAGTTTTTAAGTTAACCTAAAACAAATTTTTTAATAGTAGCAATTACTGCCAACATTGCGAAATTTTTAACGTGGTGACGCGATTCGTTTTTTCATCGTCTTCGTGATTATTATGAAAAAATATAAATGATTATGTCAATTTATAAAATACAACACACATCGCATTAAATTATATTACATTCCACATTAAACCTAAAATTTGGTTTTTTTATTTTAAAATAAGTTGTTACTTGCAAATGTTATCGCAATGCGACAAATTGGGGTTGGGGTTCCCAAAAAAAGTAATCCCAAATTTCAAAATATCCCAATGTTACAAAATCCCAAAAAAAAATCCCAATGTTACAAAATCTCAGAATTTCAGAATTTCGAATATAAATATCCCTTTTAATTATTTTTTTTATATATATATTTCAACAACAATGAACTTGAAATAGTGGGAATAATACCCCCGCTAAACAAATTATTGAAACCCTGATTTTGTAACCAACTCTAAAATCTCTCCTAACTCAGAATCTCACATATAGATATATATAAATATTCTGTAAAAGGCGTATAATCCAGATTTTGTAACCAACTATAAAATTTCTCCTAGATATTTTTTTATATTAATATATATTTTCAATAATAAAGAACTTCCAATAGTGGAATACTCTATAATACGGGTACGGCATACCTACTTTATACAAAAGTATTAAAAATAAAATATTTTTTTAATAGTAACCTTTTGTAATGCAAGATAAAAAAAACAAGCAAGATTCCTAATTCGAAATTGAAGGATATAACCTTGATTTTATAACTAACTAAAAATTGGGATTTTGCAATTTGGGATTTTAAAATTTGGGATTTTGGTATTTTGAGATTTTGTAATTTGGAATTTTGAAATTTGGGATTATTTTTCTTGGGATTTTTTTTTATTTTGGATTTTGTCTTATTTGGGATTTTGTATCATTGGGATTTCCTTTTTTAGGATTTAGGTGGATTCCCGACAAAATGAGTTATTCGTATGTTCTTTATGGTTTCTTTTGGTTTTAAAAAGACAGAATTAAACATTTAACACGAGTGCGTGACTGGAAATGAAAGATAAAATGGTGAACTGTTTTGAATAAAGAGGTTTGACAAGTAAAAGTTTAATAAGACTTTAAAAAGGAAATAGAAATCTATCGGATTTTAAATTTAAATGCAGGATAGACTTTTTTAAATCAAATCAAAGTATATTAAAAACTATTCAAAATTTTAGAATAGGTAATCATTTTATTTCATAAAGTGGCACTAAAGATGCTATATCGTTAAAAACTATATTTTATTTGTTTATTTAAAATTTTTTATGATTTAAAACTATATGTATATTATATAATATGTAAGCATGTATATATGGAATATAAAGTGCAACACAACAAAATTTATTTAACTAATTTTTTAATAACCCCCAAGTCTTTAATGTTCTCTTGAAAAAGTATAAAAAAAAGTTTTTTGATGTCTGTTGACATAGAATTTGTACTCGATTCTGTTAATTGAAAACAAATAAATTGAAAAAAAAAACGAAAAAAAAAAAATAAATAAATTAAAAAGAACACCCACTGTGCATAATTGCTTGAATACAATCATGTACATATACACACACTTATGTATATATACATATATATTTGTTTAATTGGAAGCAACTTAAAGTATTTTCAATGATTGATTGATTTGTCTAATTTACGATGAAACCGAATATGTATTTTTCTTTTTTTCGCTTTTATGCCACCTACAAATCCTTAAATTTTAAATGGCTTTTTTTTTTTTGAAAACTATTCAAAAAATAAATAACTATTAAAGTTTTATAAAACAATCTGTTAAAGAAAAAAAAAAATTTAATTTAAAAATTAAAGTTTTATTTTATTTTTTTATTTTTTATAGCTATACTAACACCACTTAACTTGAACTTTTAATACCAGAAGTTAAATTGTTTTGTGAGCATTCGTTTTGGTTTTCGGCTATAGGTGTATAATATAATTGTTAGCGACATGTTGATATTTAACACGTGACATTTAAGATGTCAGCATCAATCAACGTTTAATGAAAAAATTCCATTTGCACAAAAAGCAAAAAAAAAAAAAAAAAATTGTTCTGTTCGCGTAAAATTTTAGTATTGTGACCTTCAGCGAAATGTTATTAGCATTTTTTTTGTTTTTATTTGAATATTCCAATGATGCGATTTTTGATTTTTCCAACTAATGTTCTACTTTTTCAATTTTATTTTTCAGAAAATTCATTAAATTTTTTTTTTTTTTTTAATTTTGTTATTTGCATAATCACTGAAAATTCTTACAATTTTTATACATATTTCTTAAAAAAAAAAAATTAAATATCATGCAAAAAAAAAAAGAAAAAAAACAAAAATTTAAAATATTCAATAAACAAATGCTGATATTTAGAAGAAGAAGTATAGAAGAAGTAAAACGAAAAAACAACAAAAAAAAAAAACGCTTTCGTAAGAATTTTAATATACTTAAAAAAATATACAATAAAAATTACGTACAAATTATTAAAGTATTATGACATTATTTTGCGAATGAAACTCAAATTTCGTTGTGGTAGAACTCACACCGCAAAAAAAAAAAAAACAAAAAGAAAAAACTGAAAAAAGAAACCTAAAAAAGAAGGAAAAACGCAAAATATTTTCTGTTTATTTTTTTTTTATGCGCTTCATTAATCACTTAGAATTTTGTTTAATTTTTATGTTTTGGTTTAAAAAATGTAAAAACATACCAAATATGTTTTACTTTTAATTATCTTTTTTTTTTTTTTTTGTTTTTAATTAATTTTTAATTAGTTCGGAGAACGACAGAGTAGTAGTAGAGTAGAGTAAAAAAAAAAGTAAAATCGAATTCGAACAGAAACAAAAATATGTCAGTCATTATTATAGGTATAGGTAACTCTTATCTAATATTTGAAAAATCTCTGATTTTATCGTCGCTAATGTCATCACCATCACTGTATTAACCGTTACAATATTGTAATTTTTGTATTGTAAATGCATGTAATTTTTTAATAAAATATTGAAATCTTTGGAAAAAAAGAAAAAATGAAAATTAAAGAAGAACAGTAAAAACAATAAAATTGCTTGGGGAAAAATAATATTTTGTATTGAAAAAAGAACTTTTTGGCTGATAAAACACCAAATTATTAATTCATGTATAAATTTATTTGTATATATAATGTACCGTATGTTTATTTGTGTCTATTTGTGTGTGTATAATGTACATATAGACAATAATCAGACCGTTCCAACTGAAAATCTTGAAATTTTTCCTGAAAAATCTTGTTATTTTCTAACAGAAATCTTGAAAAAAATCTTGAAAATATATTTAAAATCCTTTGATGGTTTTGTTATGTTTCAATTGTCAAGGTAGTATTTAACCATTTAATTCGTTTAATAAACAAAAAAAAAAACTTCAAATAAAAATTTATTCAAGAAAATATAAATAAGTATGTACATATTATATACATTAATAAAATGATAATATAAAATTCATTTAATTGCAACGAAAAACTTTTTTTTTCCTAATAGAGGTAGGAATTTTCCAAAGACACCAAGAATTGCTCCTTAGTAGTGTCAGATTTTTACTGAATAAACTCACCTCCCCCTTTAACCAATATAATGGGATGAAACTTTTACCTGCTAACGCAATATACAGACTAGGGAGTAAGGATAGGGAATAGAATGCGAATTGGAACTGTAAGGAAATAATCAATTATTACTATTTTGCTAACTAGTGACTATAGCCGTTACAACAGTTACAACATGAAATAGTATATAACACCTTTCATGCATGAGGTAACTATTGAAGGCAACCCACTGTCGGTATAGCAGTTATTATTATTGGTATTAGTATTCATACTATTGTTATTATTATTTCTATTAGTTATACGATATACATTATTACGATATGAAATTAACTCTAATTAACTACTACACATTTTATTTATATGAGCTGACCGGGGTTTAAACCGAAGACCCTCCGATTGAAAGACTGGTGACTTAACCACTACGCCATGAGTTAGATGGTAAAAAAATAAAGTAGAGTGCAATATGAAGGCGTTATGTTATATAATAGAATATTTTAATTCTAGGTTTGAAAACATTTTATTTTATAAAATAAAATGCTAAATACCCAAAATATTAAAAATATACAAAATAAAAATACATTAATACAAAAAATTTTGAAGTAATTCGAAATCTTGATAATATCTTGGATGTATGAAAAATTAGCACCAAAATTCTTGGAAATCAAGATAAATCTTGTAATCTGGCATTACTATGTACATTTAAAAAATACTTAAAGAAGTAATACTGTAATGGTGGTGAATATTGCGTTCGTAGTAACTCATATGGCGGACTCTTATATTTTTATTCGTGTAATTATTAAGTTAGTATAATTTTTAAAATTTTGTAATAAGATGTCAATAAACTGCATTGTCACAATTTTAATTGAATACCGCTAGTAATGATTGAAAATTAAAAATTCATAGAGAATATTATTATTATTTTAATCTTTTTTTTTATTAAATAAATGTAGGGTAATTGGAGATTGTTGGCGGTGTTTATATTATTATTTCATTGTTGTTTTTTTTATTCTACATACATACATGTATATCTGATTTATTTTTGTGTTATGATTATAATTTTAATAATGATGATATTTGTTTTATTTGTAATACAGTGAAAACTCCATACAACAACCGCCTAAATCCACATATTTTTGTTCATAATATAAAGAGTTCGCTAAATAGAGAACCAAAAAAAAAGTTAATGTCTTACGTTCTTTCCCCATTCTGTAACAAATTTTTTTATAAAGATAAAAAGTTTAAAAATTAATGAAAAATAATCGTACATTGCCCGATTTTTACATAAATATTTTTACCGAAACAAATTTTAAATTTGAATTGATATTTGACACTTAGTTATCATAAAAATTAATTTGACATAATATTATGTATGTACATAATTGTCAATTTTTTTTAAAATGTTGCTAACAAGTTTTCAAAGATGGCTGATGAATAAGCATGTATGTAGTTCTTTTAAGATTTTTAAAATATTTTAAAAATTTTTGTGAATAATTCGTAAAATGTAGTAACAATTTTTAAGCAGGGCCTCGGTGGCCTAGTGGATAAGTGGGTATAAAATACGCTGTAAATACCGAGGGAGTGTGGGTTCCCACACACTTCGTAAGAGTGATTCCTCCTTAAGATATTTACAGCCACGACTGAACAGGAAAGGCTGCCTAATTTCCTGTCCACATTTTGTGTGGTAGAGAAATACATTAAAAAAAAAAAATTTTTTTTTAAGCAATGAAAAACTTCGTTATTAAGAGATGTTCGTTAAATAGAAGTTTGTTATATAGAGTTTTTTTTCTTCTAAAAAATTGTAGTATAAATTGTTCGTTCTAATGCTAATGTGGTATAAATTGTTCGTTAAATGGAAATGTTCGATAAATAGAAGGTTCCCTATATGGAGTTTTCACTGTACAATTATGAAAATAATAATGAAACTATAAATTGATGCAATATGAAATTAAGTATAAATACTATTAAAATGATTTGTCATTTTGTTAGTTTAAATAAGTTCATATGTATGTATGTATGTAGTTTAAAAAAAAATTTAATAGTAACAAAAGGTAATGAAAATACATATTATTTACATATTTTAATTTATCAGAAAAAAAAAAATATATATATCAGGTACGTATTATGTATGTATGTAGGTATATCCATAGGTAGTTAAAAGCGTTTTTGCAATAATAATATTATTAATGTGATTTTTTTTTACTGATAAATACTTCTCTGAATTTATGTTATATCTCTAAGCATATATTAGGGCGCAATTTGAATTATATAATTCACATTCATGCATATTATATTATATGTACTTATTTGCAATTATTCACGCGGTACTGTTCTTTAGTAACTATAGGTAAAATAAGAAAAATAACTTTTAAAAATTACTTTGAAACAACAATAGACTTAATATAGGTATTTTAACATTTTATTTCCATTGTTACGAATGTATAGCAAAGAACTAGAATTTTAAAACATGAAGTTAGGAGTATAAAACTTTAAATTGACGAATAATATCATTATTCTTCAACATTCACAACTACATATGTATAAATGTGGCGACTATAATTAAGTATATGTTAGTATCATAGACAAATTAAGTTTAATCTATGATACATATTATAGATTAAAAATATTCCCATCATGTAATAAAATATAAATTTGGTAAATATATTTTTTCAGGATAATACAGAAGTTTACTATTTACATTTAAAATGAGAAATACAATATTTCTTTGACTGTAGTGTATTGACTGTATCAATTTTAGGATATTCGAACTAATATAATATATATACTGTTTCCATAATGTTTAATTATCTTTTATCAGATATCTACCAAGATTATATTTATTTAAATTTTTGGAATAAACTTGATTATTCTTTACGATAGTTTTACATATCCTAGCTTGATGGGATACTGAGGTATAGCCATATAAAAAAGAAGCTGTATGATACCTACTCAAACTCAATCTAGCTTGTTTAATTACATTAGTTCAACTGGTATTAACATAAAAATGAAAGAGTAAAAAATTTAGAATCTTAACTCTATTATTTTTTGAGTTATCGTGCGGTCTGACGGACGCACTTACCCAAACAGACTCAGAATTTAATCCTAAGTACAACAACATATTAAATAGTTTTCGAATCTATTTTATCTGATTTATGTTGCCAGAAATATAATTGCAATTTTATTATATCCTACATATTCGTACAGCTATAAAAAAATGTGATAGAAATATTCATAAGTATGTGTACGTTAAAACGAAATTTAAGAAGAACATTAACATCCTTCTTCAAAATAACTGTTAAAATTTTTTTTCATCATCCTCTATAAACCTAATTATCCCAAATCCAATTTCCCAAATAATCCATACCCACATCCTTTTCTCCCAAACCAAACTGTACATTATATCAATATGTATTAAATGACCCATCCCAGATTTTGGTTTTGAAGGAGATGGTTTTGATTCTAGAGTTTTGGTGGGGGATGGTTAAAGTCTAACAATACTCAGAGGTACCCCGTCCCTCGTAAAAATAAAAAGAAAGAAACTCTGCTGAAATTTTTTGTTAAATCTCGGTTGGATTTAAATTTTTTGTCGCTGCATCTGATAAGTTGTAACAATCATTCTGTTTAGTTACTACAACTTAGTTGAGGAGCCTCGTTTTTATATAAAATCACGAGGACAAGAAGAATATATATCCTATATAAATTATAACTAGATATAAAATTCTAAAATACATTATTAAGTATTATGTAAGTATATATGTATTTATTTAAATATACTTATGTATGTAAATGATTTAATAATTTCGGGTGCTCATTTTTTAAAATAACAAATATATAAGATGTATGAGTTCCATAAAACGTTTGTCACCAATTAAAAACGCATTCACATCATTTCTTATTCAATCGTTTGGAAAAGCAAAATTAATCAACCGTTATTTAAATCATTTTATTGCGCATTTTATTAAAAAAACGTCATCTAAATTCTAAACTAAATACATACATAGGTACATAACATTATACAAACATGTATTATTTAAAATTTATCTAGTACAATATATGAAAAAAAATGATATAACTGTAAAAATTTATAAAGCTATGAAATGAATTAAATAATAATATGGAAAATAATTATTATGCTGATTATAATGATGATGATGATAATGATTTCAATCTTTTTAAATCGATTTTATTATGTTTTGAAAAAAAAAAAAAACAAACAATTGAATTGATTTTAATTCTTGTTTTGTTGATACTTTTGTTTTATTCGGTAGTTTGCTTTTTCATTATTTTCAATTAAAATTCAATTATTATTAAACTGTTGCGTTGTGTTGCATTTAAAATTAAACGATCATTAAATAAAATATTATATAATATAGGTAATATAATGTATGTATGTTATGTATGTATTTATGTATGTGGTTTTGTTTTGTATTGTTTCATTAATAATCGTTATTTTATTTTAAAAATTGAATTAACTTCCGTGGGTTTTTAGTTTGTCATTCATTTCCGGATTATATTTCACATTTAGTTTTTTTTTTTTTTTATATGTAGTACACACATTTATACAAACTTAGGTAATCTTTGGATCAATGAATGTGTTATTGTTTATTAAATTTTAGATTATGTATAAATTAGAAAAAAAGAAAGGAGATTAATAGATTTAAAAAAAAAAAAAAAATATTTGTTATACTTGTCATAAAAAATGGAAAATTTAAATAATTTAAATTTTAAGGTTTAGTTGTGATGTCTAATTTTAGCAGTAGACAGAATATAAAATTGTTATTTATTGCAAGGAATGTTTTTGTTTTTTATTATTTTATTGTCATATAAATTATGGCATTTTAAAAAATAATATACCTATAATAGCAATTTTTTTTAAAATTTAGTAAGAAACTTTGAAGGTATATTATGTTGCTCGTATATTAATACCAAGAAAAGTTCTTAGTACAATTTTGAACATTCAGAAACAGATTTGAGCAGATTAACAAAAGTGCTTATATTTTCATCCTAACAGTTTGTACTTTCGTTTATGCTATCTATATTTACAAAAATTCTATCTTGTTTGACATAAAACACATTGGTAAATACATATATAACATATGTATGCAACTTCTCAATAAAAAAATTCTTTCCAATTTTTTATCAAGTTTCGAATCCTTTTTCACAGTTAAAAATAAAACTCTTTCTAGTTGCACTATAAATATTCATATTGCACAAATTTCTTTTCAACTGTAAAAAAGTGAAAAGACAGTTTTCTTATATGCGAATCTATGAAAAGGTAAAAGCAACACGTTGTTTTGCAATTATATATTTAATCTTTTCGTTATATGAAACAAATAAATTTAGAACATTTTTGACTGCCTTATCTTACCTTTTTTTTTTTTTTTTATGAGAGTAAAGTAATATCTTTGATAATAAGTATTTCATCGAGTTACCTCAAAAAAGATTTTGTATTCTTGTAATGTTCAAGACTTATAAGTGGTTAAATATCGAAAATTCAATTTTTTTTTTTTCATTTCGAATCTGAATTAGATATTCAAATATTTTAAAGATAAGATAACGTACAAATTAACTAAATAGAAAAATTTTCTTTAACATACCTTTAAAATCCTTCGTTTTTAATAATCTCTTTTTTTGTAAAAATATTTCTATCAATTACCTATTAATCTCTTTAATCTTTTTCTACGTAGTTATTTTTTCTTTAATAGAAAAAAACTTAAAATACGCTTTGACTGATGTAAATAACTCTACATTTTTTTTTTTTCTGCAGACAACAACTTAAAAAACAACTTGAAGTTTTACTAAGAAATCTAGAAAAAAAAAATTTCTATAACTTTTGTAATGCTATTTTAAAATTATTTCGGCTCAACAAGTTTCATAGCAAATTAAACAAAGAAAGAATAGAAATGAAAGGAAAAGAAAGGATGAATCGAAAATTTTTCAACATTTTTCAAAGTTAAAATAACTGAAATTTGTAATATTTATATTAATCATAAAGAAAAAAATAATATTTCTGTTCATTTTAGTTTGTTTTTAACAAAAACTTACCGCATTTAAAATAAACTTTAGACTACTCATCAAAATTATTGAAGTACTCAAATCAAAACTCTTCAAACTTTTTTTTTTATTTATCTCCTATTTTATCTCTTTAAGTTGTTTTTTTCCTTTTAGTATTGTAATAAAAATAATTTTTTGGTTGTTTTTTGTTTTGTTGTTTGTCAGGCCAACTATTATAAACAGTTTAAGAAAGACTACTGCATGTTTAGTAGTTTTTAGATATAATAACATAAAGTATATTCGAAGATATACAAAAATTGATAGATAGTATATATTGTTCAGGTTAATCAGAATCGAGAATCAAGGATGTAACAATTGCTTAACTCGCTAATCTTTCAGTCTAAAGGCCTTGGATTCAAATCTCTGTCAGCTGATACCTAAATAATTTTACAACTATACGAAATTAATAATAGTAGCTAACCCACTGCATACCTAACAAGGAAATGATTTCAAACAGGTTGTACTAGTTTCCATCCAATAAAAAAATAAATTAATCTTGACATTAATTCCTGACAGTCCTTCACTCTATTGATTCTTGACGCTTTAAAAATGCGGAATTTTGATTTTTCAAAAGTTTTGAATGTGGAACTTTAAATGTCGAATTATAAACCAAAAATTTACTAATAGGTATTTTATAAATATTATGTTGTTGAGAAAAATAAAAAATTCCATATTTACAAAAAAATGTCAAATTTTTTATAATCAAGGATAAGTTCAAAAGGATGTTTTGCTGTTATTGTTATTACGATCATATTTGTATTCAAAATTTTTCAAATTCTGCTGTTTCAAGTTCTGCAGTAGTTTTTAAAAAAAAAAAAATTCTTTTCATTTTTTACTTAAGAGGAAAAGAAAAATTAAAAAAAAAATGAATTGTAGATAAACACGTAAAACGTATTCATATCTTTAGATACATTCTGTATAACTACTATATAAGTATATATACAAGTATATACATTTATATAAATTATATCATTTTCAGACTACATTAAAAACAACTTAAATAATTTTTTGTGGTTTTTTTTTTAATGCATTCCATGCTCCTTTTTGTTTTTTTGTGCAACATAATAAAAATTGATCATAAAATATTTGTTGTATATTTTATCAATTTCTTTAGGTCTGCTGTTTGTTGTGGCCTTTTTTTTTATTTTTTATATTTTGTTGAAGGTTAACTTTTAATTTTTTTTTTTTTTGAAAGTAAAAAGATGTGCAACTTGCATTTAAAATTTTCATGGTCATTTTTTTCTTATTTTGTTTAAAATTTCTTTTTTTGTTTTTTTTTTTTGTTTTTATTTATCCGCAACATAATCATCATCACCATCATCATTATAAACAGAAACGAGTTGATCTTAATGATGAAGATGGCGCTTTTTATTATACAAAAAAAAAAAGGAAAAAAAGTGTTCTTCCTTTTTATTTTTATTATTCTTGTTATTACGTTGCTGCTGTTTCTTTTGTTATTTTCCGCTGACAACATGTGTTCTGGTTCTTTTGGTTTTTGTTTTTTGTGCATTTTTTAAGTGTTGATGCATTTAGAAATATGCACGTTATTATAACTATAGAAAGTTGGCCTAATTTAAGTTTTGTTGCTTTTTTTTTTTTTAAATAAAATGAAGGTTTTTATAGGTTTTGTGAATTCAATTGTGGTTGAATTGTGGTTCAATCTGGGTTTAAGTTTAGGTATGTCTGTTTTCTTGTTTGTAATATTCAACTCTAGCCACAAGGATTTGAATATTAAAAGATCAACAAAAGAAATTGTTTTAATTGTTCAGCTGGTGGAAAATTTTATTTTAATGAAGGCATATATAAGAGACAAAGTAAAAAGTTTAGTTTATAATAAAAAAAAAAACAAAAAAGATAACGACTCGACTTCTTTTACTTTTTTTTTTTGTTTTAATAAACATTGCAAGTTTTCTTTTTTTTTTGCTGTTTTTATTTTTTTTTTTGTTCTACTACTACAAGTTAGTTACTCTTATGTTATCTAACGATCTGGTGGACCTTTTTATTTTTTTGTTTTTTAATTTAATTTTTTTTTAAAAGAGTTTCCTTTCATTATATTTTGTGGTCAAGTCTTGAGTTGTTTTTTGTTTTGTTTTGCTGTTCTTGTTGTTTTTGTTGTTATTGTTTGTTAAATGAGTCCAGGAACATTTTAGTAAAAAAAAGGTTAAACATCAAAAGAATTATACCGTCATTTTGGGTTGTTATTTATTTATGTTTGTTATCATTTTTTGTTTTTTTTTTTTTAGTTCAATGTTAAAGATGTTGTGTTTCTATATATATACACATATATATATGTATGTTTGTATGTACATAAAAATAAATGTAATTATGCGTGTTTTTTTGAATCTGATATAAAAATAGTCGTCTGAATATCATTTAACATATATATTTTGTTTTTTTTTTTTTGCTTTTTTTTTTATTTAGGTAAAAACCACTAAAATTTTAAATAAAAAAAATAAAAAAAAAATTAAGAGCAACTTTGAAGATTTGTAGACATAAAAGGTTTATAAAGCGACCAAAAAACCAAAATATTTGCCTTAACCTTGGTTAGTTCAGTGATCTAAAAAGAACTAAAACAAGAAGCAGAAACAAAAAAAAAAAAATAAATAAATAAATTGAATTATTTTTTTTTTTATTGTGTTTTACATCTTTTATAAATAAATTTTGGTTAAATTTTATGATCTAAGCTCAAAGTTTTTGGAATGAAGAATCTCACGATAAACATAAAATAACATAATATATTTAGGGTTTTATTTAATATAATTTATTGTTACTGCCAATTATTTATTTTTTTTTTTGCTGTTTAAAAAAAAAAAAAAAAAATTAATTTTGAAGGTTAGAATTAAAATATAAAGTTTTTTGGAGTATTCTTGGTTGATAATTTAAAGTTATATTATTTTAATGTTATGTTGTTTAAAAATACGAGTTACGTAAATTAAATAATATTTTAATTTTTCAAAAAGAAAAAAAAAAAAATTTTTCGCAATCTCCTTGCATAACAATATAATAAAAAAAAAAAAAGTTTTCTAAATTAGGGTACTCAAATGTGTATCAGGGTATACATATGTATGGATTTGAAAAGAAAAAGTACTAAAATATCTATAGTTTTAAAGTTAAAGCTTAAAAAATAAAGTTTATTCTTGCAGAACCATTGTATACACAGAAAAATCTTTAATTTTAATATTAATGAATGGGTTGGATAAAATCGGAACTAATTTTGGGGGAAGGGAATGAATGATATTTCTAAAAATAAGATTTTATATAAAAATTAACAAATAAAATATCAATATTTTGAATCTTTTGAATTATTCGATTCTTTTTTTTTCAAGTGAAACAACTATATTATGTTAAATGTATTAAATTATCATTTCTATCTAAAAAGATTTACTATTTGGCAATAATTTTATTTCTTATTTTTTATATTAACTTAATATCAAAATATGGAAATTGAAAATAAAAACTTAAAACTAATGATTTCGAATTATAATTATTATCCTGAAAGTTAAGTGTACAAACATCACGATCATCAACCATCCACTACCAGCGAAACTCGTTTCGTTCAACTAATTTTTCATCGATGAAACATAATTGTAGCGAAACGAAAAGTAGTTCTTTATCAAAATAAACGCCGTTTTTATATTTTGTTGCTTAGAGATAAAATGTTAAATCCGACATCAGCGAAAAAACAAAAAAAAATATTTTAATTTAGGCGACGACGAATATATTTTGGTTGCATGTCGATAGTCTCAATTGTGAGCAAAAATACGCGGGAATTTTTCGTCGATTGTCGGAATTGCGTTTATTACTTTATTTTAAAATATAAAATTGATTTTCAATAGGTTAGATAATTATTTAATTTTTGGAATCATTTTAACAGTAAAGCCATACCACATTCAACATATGAAAATGTCATATTTTTTTGCCGTGTTGGTATAGCCATTTGTGAAAACATATTGGAAACCATAAACATAGAAAACATAACCAAGAAAAGAATAATATAGAAAATAATTATTGCATGCAACATAACAAAAAAAAATTAAAAATGAGCCAGTTAAAAAAAATTAAAATATGTTTGACCTAAAGTTTTTAAAGATTATAATTTATAATAGACGTTGAGAGAAAAAAAATGTTAAACAAAGAAATGTCAATAGTAAATGTCAATTCCATTCTGATCGACCTAACACAAGAAGAATAATGTTTAATTAAACTTAACGAATATAATATATACCTTTTATGGGCAATTATATTATTAGATTTTCATTATCGGAGATAACCATATGTCACTAAGTGACATTTACACATATTGAACTATGTCATTTTAGTTACTGCTTAAAACATATTGGCATTATGACATTATCATTCAATCAACTTTTTAATTAAATTATTTGATAAAAAAAAAAAATGAAAATCTAAAAATCTTACAAAACCATTTAATTTAAAATAATATCATAATCATTAAATTCAATTGAATCATTTAAATTTATTTATGTAATTATTATTCAACTTATTTTAGAAATTTAAAACTTTACAATTAATAACATTGTAACCAACAAATTATAATATTATATAGGTACTGACTGATATCATTTGCTTCATTATATTACAACGTTATATAATTTAGGTCATCATAATATAATAAAATCATTTTGAAACAATTTAATAAAGTCAAGGCTTCAAAATATACCACAATTATTATTTTATTAACAAAATATTATAATGACAAAAAACAACAACAACAACAACAACAACAGCAACAACAAAAAATATAGAAAAAAAACAAGAGATAACAAAAATAATAAATTAAATTAAGAAATTGATCTTTGTTTTAAAATGATTTTTGAAAAGCAACCAAAAAATCAATTTATTATAAATAATATTTCATATCTATTATTTTATAGATGTATAGTTATACTATATTTAAAAAAAAACAACTTTATGTCTAGTCTCTTCGTTTTTAGTTTACTCCAATTTTCAAATCAATAAAATATTGAGTTCATCATAAAACCACGAAATCATCTTGTCAAAAGAAATTTTATTTGATTTTAAATCAATATTATTGACTGGCTGTCAATTGAAGTTTTGTATTTCATAAAAAAACAGAAAAACAATAAAACAAGAACAAAACCATAAAGCATTTTATTTTGTCTGCCCCTCTAATAATTTTTTAGAGTTTTTCTTTTAAACAACTAAATTAGTATATTAGTACACATTTGATTTTGATAATAACTGGATGCTTCATTATACTACATTTTCAAGTCATTGATATAGGCATCTTTTCCTTCTGACCCTTCAATTATATTTCTCCTGATTCTTTAATGATATTTCTTTTCTATAGGTATAAAAAAATGTTAGTTAATTTTCTCTAACGCAATAATTGAAATTTATCTGAGCATCATCTAATTTTGCTATAGGAATTAGATCTTTAACGTAGTAAGGATATCATTCGTTTTTAAGAATGTTTTACTGGATTATGAATTAGAACTGCCTGAAGTTATAACCTTAAAATGTCTTACACATATAATAATCTGATTTGAAATTAACTTATTAATAAACGTATAAAACGCATTATCAGCATTTTTTGCATATTTAAAGGAGTAAACATTAAATGTCATTAAAACAATGTAACTAATAAAAACAATTAATAGTTTTTTATTTCCCCTTTTTATTATTATTTTAATTCAGACAAAAACTTTATTTCTATTATTTTATTTTCACTTTCAAAATTCATCAGAATAATCTGAACTTTGTTATCAGTTCAAAGATCTGAACCTAATTTTATATAAAAAAAAAAAAAAAATGTATCAAATTTTATTATTAGAACATAATATGTATTTTTATTTATATGTATATACTTAGGTATATTGAGAATTAATGATTGTTTGAGAATACCGAAAAATTTTCAAAATCAAAAACACTAAAAACTTTATAATAAAAGTAAATAAGATAACTTATTTTACAAAAAAATTATTAATTTAATTAAATTCAATTAGAAGTTTTTTGACATACTTTAACAATAAAACTATACATTAATGTAGAGTTTATAAAAAAAACGGTTTCCTGAAATAATGGCCAAAGAAATAAGGTCGTATTGACTTTATTTTATCTTTGAAAAGGTAATAAAACTGAAAACGTGATTTTTTTGAATACCGTCTTATTACCTCTTCGAAAGAGAAATAAAGTCCAATCGGCCTTTTTTTCGTTTTCAGAACATATGTTGTTTTTCCAGTTACTGCGGAATGTTTCTTTGTTATTTTTCGGAAGTTTTTAAAATACATGTCTGGCTTCGGGTTGGCTATATGAATATTTGTAAAGGGATATATTACTTTTTCTAGATCGGTTAAGTAAAACAAATTGTAATAAGAGAAAATATTTGATTGAAAACTTTCTGAAAAAATGATGCATCTCTATTTACATAAAAAGTTTAAATAATAAGGAGGGATAGCTATAAATGTCTTGGTATTAAAATATATATGTAAGAAAATTAATTAAGAGTAACGGTTTATTTGTTACAAAATCCGGATTGTACGCTTAGAGATTCTAAATTATAATGGATTTTATAGTTGGTTATAAAATCAGGTTTTTAATAATTTGTTAATTTATTTAGCGGAAGTGTGGCACCACTTATCCCCCACTATTTTAAGAATAAACTTTTATCAAAATAACAATATCAGCTATAATAATAAGAATCATCCAGTAAAAACAAACAAAATCGGAAGAAGGTTCTCCTTTTAATTTTCTAGTATACATGAGAAAAACTTTGCGGTATCTTCTCATATAAATCTTTAAATGAGTATTATATATTATTATATATACTGTTGAGTATTTAAATAGTTTGCTATTTGACATTGACATATCATAAATTACAAGCAAACAATAAAAATAAAATTCGAATTTATTTGCTTTACGATTTCGGCATTATTTCATTTTCGAAAAGGTTATAGGCCGTCATTTTGAAAAATTCTTTTCCCTGTCGAAAAGAAATAAATTCGAATAGGTCTTATTTCTTGGGGCATTACTTCACGGCACTTATAAGAACTATATTTCTATCTATCAAATACAAAGCATGTAGTTGATGTTTTTAGATATAGGTATCTATTTATTGATGATATGTTGACATTTGAGTAATAAAACTCTTGTTTGTTTATTTGTTTTATATCTTCTCTATATAATATGCTATTTTTCTTTAATAAATTATTAAGAGTGTTTTTATTTTATATTTTTTTTTGTATTATTATTAAATAATTTAATTATAAATTGGTATTTAAGGTAAAATGAAAACAAAGTCATAAGTTTTCTCCTTTTGACTTTCTGGTATGAGAAAAACTTTCTCGAATTTTGAATCGTATAAATCTTTAAATGAGTATTATCTAACGATAGAAAATGGTATCATTATTATTTTTTTATAATAGTAAATGTATATAGGGACCTCGGTGTTTAGTAATTAAGGACGTCCTTATCATCGCCCAATGCTTACTTTGCTTCCTTTACTTCCTTTACAAGTTTAAAAAAGTTAACAAAGTTAGTACTGGCCCAATGATTACTTCGGGACATTTATAGAAATCGTCAAATTCATGAATTGTACGAAATTACATTCCCACATACCTATTTAAAATTTTTCGCACCTATTCAAATTTTTTGAACCTTTATGTAAAAAAATTCAAATATCAAATGTCAAAAGATTCAAAGCACAGTATGGAATTAAAAATTCGTCAATTTGTTACTTTGCATCGTTTGCTTACTTTGAACATTTTATACATTTGATCAAGTACCATAAGAAATAAAGTAATTCATTTTAGCTGTCAAAGTTTTCGAAGGAACTAAAGGAAACAAAGTAAATAAATTGAAATAAATTTTGAGAATCGGATATACTTCTTTTTAAAGCCTCAATTTCATTTTCGAAAAACTGGAATTTTAGTTTATGAACCGTTTACAACTATTTTAGTGCTATAATGGTGCAAACTTCTTACTAAAGTTTACTTGTCTTTATTTTTTGAGTATACGGAAAAGTCAAGAGAAGAAACTATTATGGGTTTAATTTTTTTATTTTATCAAAAAATTGTTGAAAATTATCTAAAATATAAGTAATATATTGTACATATATCATTAATGTTATTTAATTATCAATCATTTGTTTAATTAATTATATTTAGATAAAATATATGTTCATTCAGCCTGAAAAATTTGTTTATATATATTTTTGGTTTCAGAAGCTCTATTAACATATAATAAACCTAGTGATTCATCTTTTATTCTTTGATTGAAGTTTTTTTTTTGTTAAAATGGAAATTATTTTTAATTAATAATAATTAAAATAATTATAATAAAACATTTTTATTAAATATGTAGGTTTAACAAGATTGTCTGTAATTATCCACTTGAACTTTCAATAAGTATCTTTTATATACTTTTACTTTATTTTAACAATAGTCTATAAAAATTTAAAGAATACATATTTCAGTTATTTTAGAAATTTATTTAACTATTTTATTAGTACTAAAAAATCAGAAAACTTTGTTTATGCCTTACACAATTCCAGAAGGATGTGATACATTTTAAACGATAGTCCATTATAAAATTGCTTTTATTTATTTATAAAAATGTAGACACTTTTGTGAAAAATATGTAGATATTTTCTGAAATTTTAGGAAAATCATATTGAAGTGAATAAAGTTTATTTTTTGGTGTTAATTGTTTAAAAGTTAGGCTGATCAACGTGTTCGTATTACAGGTACCTATGTTGAAACAGAGTGAAGACATCTAATAAACTTATGATGCGGTTCTTCTTCAAAATTTTAGTTTAAAACGTGAGTTGGTGAAAACTTAAATCCAAAAATTTCGCAAAATGTTTGTGCTCTATATTAGTAAATTTTTTTTTTTTTTAATGCATTTCTCTGTCACATAAATGTGGACAGGAAATTACACAGCCCTTCCGTTCAGGCGTGGCTGTAAATGTCGTAAGGGGGAATAACTTTTTCGACGTGTGTGAGATTCGAACCCACATTCTCTCGGTGTTTACAGAGTATTTTATACGCTCTTACCCACTAGGCCACCGAGGCCCCTAAAGGTAAAATTTAATACAAAACAAATTAAGCAAACATATTTCGTATAAGTATTGCTTTTTGTTGTTTGTACGATTTTAAATGAAATCAATATTTTTTAGAATTTGAATTAACGAGGAAAACTGTAGAACAGAATGTGTCAACTCACGAACCCTCACGAATATTATAGTTTCACTAAAATTTAATTATTTCTTAGAAAATTTTAATAATTTGATCTAATTAAGTACAAAGAGATATATAGTTATGAAAATTTTACAGACATTCTGATTTACAATAAAACCTAATTATCTTTTACAAAATTTTAGATATTTAGATTTTTAAAGTATCAAGATTCAAACATTTCAATTTTGTCATTATCTGAGCCTGTTCAGTTAGACTAAACAAATTTTACAGAAGTCATTGACATGAAACTAAACTAAACATTCCAAGGAAACGAAACATTCAACGATATTTTAGATACTCAGTTTATTAAATAAACAATGATTTATGTATCATATAAAGAAGTTGTATAACACCTAAACGAAACCAGCTGCGCTCTTAACCAACAAAATTCTGTAGAGATCGTTGACATTAAACGTAAATTGTTTTGACAAAAATTTTTGATATCGAGGTGATACCAACAATTAAAATAAAAAATACCATTTACTACGCAATGATTCTATAAAATCATATGCATATTTTAAAGTTCCAATGACTCTGACAACAGAAAAAGAAATAAATTCTATAATTATATCCTTATACTATTTAAATATAATTTAAATTTATATTTAAAAAAAAACGAGGAAGAGTGCAGTAGAGTAGACTGTGTCAACTCTGGGATACCCGTATGAACGTAATATATCCTGTTTCTATAAAACTTGATCATCTTTTAAAATCAGATGTTTTAGTACCGAACTACAGAGATATATTTATGTAAATTGTGGAGTTGTATGACAGCTACCTGAATCTATTGCGCCTAGCTTCATTAAGTTCCAAGAGGTGCAAGAAGCCTGAACCGGCTGCTCTAGACCAACCAAATTTTACAAAAGTTGTTGGCCTATAACTCGACACCTCTTTAATAAATTTCAGGTTCCTAGCTTCAATAGACACTGAGTTATTCTCATTTAAACGGAGAAGTTGTATGGCAGCTACCCGAACCCGCCGCACCACCACAACCAAATTTTACAGAAGTTGTTGCCATAGAACTTGATCATCATTTGCAAAATTTCAGAAACCTAGCTTGAATAGATACTGAGTTATTTCTATATAAAGATAGAAGTTGTATGGCAGCTACTCGAACCCGCCGACCGAAAATGATGGATTTAAATAGCAAAACTAACAATTTTGCAAAAGTGCCGTAAAAAAAATTTCAGCCTCCTAGCTCCTTTATTTTTGAGTTATCGTGCGGACGGACGGACGGACGGACGTACATGGCTTAATCGACTCAGAATTCGATTCTGAGCCGATCCATACCTTTGACACTATATCTAGCTCGACTCCTTTAAGGTGTCACAAACGTAATGGCAAATTTATTATACCCTTGAACATAGTTCATACGGGTATAAAAAAATACAGAAAAATAAAAGTTTATATTTTAATTCCAATATTTTATTTTATTTATAAATTTTACTTTTTTGATGTCAAGGTTCATAAATTGTGTATTATTAATGTGAAAAATGAAATTTTTTATTATAAATATTTCAAATATAAAATGATAAATTACAAGTAAATAAAATAATAATAAAAAATAGGAGAATAATTAAAAATAGCTGAAAATTAATTGGTACAAAGGGACTAAAAATTAAACGAGTAAAGGTTAAATACCTTTAATTATAATATTATGATTGTATCATTTTGAGAATATAATTCCAAAATAATTAATTATAATGTTTTTCAGAATTCAAAATTGAATTATTAAAAAAACAAAAATTACACTTTTATTTATTATTTTCAATTTAAATTTAACAAAACGATTAACGACTAAAAAATCGTTAAAAAATCGTTAAAAAAGATAATTTTTAAAATGACAAAAAATTCAAGTATTTTATAAATTTATGTTAAGTTTGAAAAATCTAAATCTAAAATTAAAAATTCCATATTAATAAAATCTTAAATTTTAAATTCTTCCCTTCGCTTAAATTTTGTCCTGTAAATTATGATAGCATAGGTAAAAATGTATGTTGTGCTCGAAAATTTATTTCATTTCAAACAAAAGTCATGCACCAAAATAAATTGAGTTCTGGTTACCTAAAAATGAATTTTCCCTGCGTAAATAAATTTTTTTTTTCAAAACTGAATGATTTAC
Organism: Poecilobothrus nobilitatus; assembly: GCA_947095535.1. Lineage (NCBI taxonomy): Eukaryota > Metazoa > Arthropoda > Insecta > Diptera > Dolichopodidae > Poecilobothrus > Poecilobothrus nobilitatus. The sequence continues at coordinate 42,614,849 of OX352774.1, read as the reverse complement.
TCATAAAATAAGAAATTGAAAAAGATTTTGACCACGCGAACAGAATTGATTTCATGAATGCGGAAAAAGTTCATTTTTATACCCTACACATTAAGTATAGGGTATATTAACTTTGGTATGGTGTTTGTAACCACCAAAAGGAAGCGAGTTAGGTATAGACATGTATATATATTCTGAATCAGGATCACCGCCTGAGTCGATTTAGCGATGTCCGTCCGTCCGTACGCACGATAACTCAAAAAATAATGATGCTATCTTGATGACATTTATACTGTAGGTTAACAATGACTAAGGTAAGGCGGGGAGGTACTCGAAATCGGACCATGCGTTCGAGTACCTCCCATAAAACTCCCAAAACCGAACAAGCATATCTTCGAAATTAATAAAAATAGAAACTTCAAACTTGATACGAGGGTGTTGTTTGCTGAATCTCTGATTTGTCCAAAATTTAAGATGAATTATAATGGTTGTTCGGGTATCTGCCACACAACTCCCAAGACCAAACAAGCATATCTTCGAAATTAATAAATATATAAACTTGAAATTTGATATAAGAATGTTCTACCCTGTTGATGTCTCTAAAATTTGAGATGAATTGGGGTTGTGGTCCGCGTGCCTTCACACACTTCCCAAGACCTAACAAGCATATTTTCTAATTTAATAAAGATAGAAATCTGAAATTTTGTACAAAGGTTGTAAAAGCATTTATTTTTTTAGCTTAGTTATATTAAATACCTAACTAAAATAACTTATGGATTTTTAATTTAATTTGAATTTTTTAGGTGTAGGGTATAAATAAGTCGGTTACATCGACTTACTGTTACTTTTACTTGTTAAGTAATCTTTATGGTAATGAGAATCTGGATTACTTTTGATCCTGACATAATACCTCATACAGAAAAGAAGTTTCTATAATATTCTTATATTATTTATATTTTAAAATTGAATATTAAGATAGTGGCAGTTTTTTAGTATGAGATTTTGAAATTTGAGATATTTTATCCTTTAGGATATCTTTTACGGTTTGGAAATTTTTTTTTGTAGAATTTTGTTTGCGAAGTACCATAGCTAGAAAGTGTTATACTTGTTGTATGAGACGTGAGGTCTGTGACACTATATCATTTAAAATTCTATATATTATGTATATTGACTACAATCTATTATAAGAACTCCAAAATAGGTTTTTTCTAAATTTAGGTATAGCCAACCAAAACTATAAAAAGTTTATTTAATCCTATAAAAATTTGAAAAATATTCGATAATTAGAATTTAATGCATATTAAAGTTAATCAGCCCAAATTCATTTGAAAATTTTCAAAATTAATTTTCCTGGAAAATATTTTCATTGTTATTTAATTATTTTATATTTATTTGAAATCAATTATTATTAAATTATTTTCCAATTAAACATTTTTTTTTTTTTTTTATAAAATGACAATAACAGATAAGAAAAGACAATCATTTTGAAATTATTGCAATATAATTGCAAAGTGCTTCTCCATTTTTACGCACTTAACTAAATTCCATTGGACTCAAGTTTTGAATCTATTCAAATAATTAAACTCCTCTCTGCAAGTCAAAATTTTGAAATCATCACGAGTACTGAATTTTTGAACTTCGAATGAGATTTCCTAACTATTTTTAGGGAATTATGTGGTGGTTTAATCAATTATAGTGGATTTTATAGTGTTTTGCATTAACGTTCTTTTTCGATATATAGTTAATATATTCATCAAATGCATGACTTTGCGAAGGGAAAATATAACTGTCATTTTGGTAATTGAAAAAAAAAAAAAAGATTGTGGAAATAAATAAAGTGCAATATGATTACCCAAGAGCAAAAAAGTATTCGGACTTCATTTTATGAATATATATAATAATATAAATAAAATTTCTATTTCTAAAAGTTTTTTTTTTGTCTAGTAAAATGTCTGAGTACTGTAGAATTATTTCCAAGAATTTAAATTTTTTAAATTTAGTTACACACATTTAAACAAATAATTATAACAAAAAAAAATAGGACAGAATGTAACCAACGGTTTTTAAAAGCGCACATTTCCAAAAGATAATACAAATTGTTTTGAATTGTGACTTGCACCAAAATTTGAAAATTTCATATAAGAAAAATTATGAAAATAGGAATTTTTTGAAATTTTCAGGAGCTGCAAGTCAACCCTATATAACTAAAAAAAACGGTTAATGCACGTTAAAATATATTATTGGAGCTTATATTTTTATATCTTGTCGAAGAAAAATTTGTACAGATGTCCAAAAATAGCATATTTTCAATTTTTGAGCCCTAATAGGTTTTAAACAGAAGTTGGTACAAAAAAATTTTCTGAGGAAACTTATACTACTTCTATAGGTTCTTTTTTGCCGAGAAAATTTCAAGCTTCTATATAAAAGCGTGCCGGAATTATGAGAGTAGAAAAATCATGCAAAATTTAGTTTTTACATAACGGTAAATTAAAATACTAAATTTAAAAAAATTGTACAATTTTTATATTAATTTACAAAGGTAAAAAAAATTCCTGTCGAATGGTGTTTTCATATTGGAAAAATCTTAAGCGGAACATGAAATATACGCATTTAAAAATAGAACAGTTCCACAAAATTAATTTTTTATGACACCTAACCCATGGTTAACATTTTTTTTCTCTATCTTTAACGGTGTAGAAGTTTTGGAAGCAGACGGACGGACGGACGGACAGTAAAAAACAGAGAGAAACTAATTTTCTTTAGAAATGTCCTAAAAAGCAGATATTTTGATTTGATTTTATTGCATTTAATCATTAATTAATTAAAAACTTTAATTAAATAACAAAATATCTATTAAATATTTTTATAAATTCTCTATTTCTTTTCTCTTTTTTTCACATTTTATCTTCTTCTCGTTTTTGAAATATTTTTTTTTTCAATTTGTTTACTTCTCATGATAGCAAAAAAAAAAAAAATTTTACCAAATTTGTCATCTATAGATATTAGATACTGATTATTTTATTTACAATTAGTACCATTCATATCCGAATTTTGTGTACTAACAACGAATATAAACATTGTTTTTAAAATACACGATTTTTCACTAAAAACATAATCATAACGTATATTTAAACATTTTTAATGTGTATAAACATATGTACCTACCTACATATATATAAAATCTATTTAAAAATACATATTATATAATGAAATATTTGAATGTACATATAAATAACATTGAAAAGAAAATCAGCACTATTTGGTGTAGTTGAGTTTAAACTGAAGACAGAATGGTTAATAAATATACACCATTATTTATATGAAATTAAAAAAAAAACTGCTATAACGGTTAATACACAAACACTTATATAATACATGTACGTGTGCGAGAATAAAGTGACAATCACGAAAGAAAGAAAGAAAATTTTATTTTATTTTTTGTGAATGGTTTTGTTGCTAACACTTAAGACCAGTTGTATACTTTTAATTGTTATTGTTGTTATTGTTGTCGTTGCAGTTTTACTGATATTTTTTATTGAGTTTTTGTGGAAATTACAGATACCGCAGAGGACAAAAAAAAAAAATTTAAAAAGAACACAATTTTTTAGCAGCATTTTCGTCTTTATTGAATTATTTCTGTATACATTTTCTTTCTTTTTTATTTTTCGTTGGTTAGGATGCTTTTAAGGAAACTTTAACTATTTGGTTTTGTTTACAGTTAAGTTTTATTAAAAAAAAAAAAAAAGGGGGAAAAAAAATTAAAAAAAAAAAAAAAGAAAATTAAAAAAGTGAAAAAGTGAAAATCCAACTTTAGATTGAATTAAGAAAATTAACAAACGATAGTGATGAAGAAAAAGAGGATGAAAATAATGTTGATGGGTTTACAAACAAGTAAAACAGAAAGCTGTAAAAATTATTAAAGAGCATTTAAAGTAATTACGTTTGGTAAATTGAAAATGAAAAGTATCATTGATATTATTATATTGTGTTATTATAAATAATAATATATGTACATATGTATTAAAGTGTATATAATACATTCGTGTGAACTAAAACAACAGATGAAGAAAAGAGGAAAATTGAAAAAGGTGACTAATGTAAGGAGAAAGAAAATTTTCAAAATGATATCACGTTTTAAATGAGAAAAAAAAAAATGAAATTTTTATTTTGTTGACACATTAAATTTCAATCATTAAATACACATGAATATACATAATATGAGAGTATATGACAGATGAATATAGGAATGACAAAAAAAAAGTGACATTTTGTGTGGAAAATTCAAGCATTTGAAAATTCGTTATTTGTTTTTTTTTTTTTTTATATTTTTTGATTGGTAGAATTAAAAAATATTAAAAAATTTCGTTTTATTTTTTTTTATTTTTGCAATTTTGTACGAAATTGTACATGCCTGAAAATGCTGAAAATGTTGCATTGTGAATTAAATGAATACATTAATAGAATAAGAAAAAAAAAAAGTTTTTCTGTTTTTTTTTTTTCCTCTTGAAACTTAGAAAAAAATTTTAAACAAGTTTTTAAAGAAAAAATTTTTAATTTTAGAAAGTAGATGGGATGTTTAAATAATTTTTAGGATTTTTCGGATCGTATTATAATTTGAAATGATTATTAGATAATATGTAAGAATTTATAGATTTTTGAACTTTTGTATACTTTTAATTATAATATTTTGTATATTTAAAAATTTATGTCATTTAGTATTAATTAATTTCGAGTATTTAAATGTCTAGTTTCCTATTCATGTGCGAAAAATTTTAATTGTAAATGTATGACACTTAAATTATTTATTTAATAATTTGTTATACGCAGCAGATTATGTTTAAACATTATTAGTTGCTCCTCCAGAATATACATTAAAATTATATAATTTTAAAAATATTGAAATTATCTAATAGTTTAATTTTAGTTTTTACGAATAGTTTAATTTTAGTTTTTTTTTTTTTAAGAAGGAGGAGATTTAGACAAACTAAACCGTCTGCAATTTATTTTCGGGCGTCTTGGATTTTAACCAACAAAAATTAAGTTCATTTAAATAAAAAAAAACAAGAATGAAATCTTTATTATAGACATACTGAATTGAAATAATAAAGAAAAGAAAAAAAAACATGAATAAGAGGATTTTCATTTAAGGATAAGCAAGGTTCAAGAAAGAAATAATGATTTATTAATATGTTTTATTTTTACTTTTTGGAAGTTTCTTTAAATTTACTTAATTATTTTTAGAAAGTTGAGGCTTAATTGACAGCTTCTACAAAATTCACTAGTTACAATCATTTCCATAATAATTTCCATATTATATAAAATCTATATGTTATGGATTTTATTGTTTTTTTTTAGATATTATACAAATTTATTTTATTAATTTTAGATATAAAATTTATTAATTTTAGATATTTTTAGCTTAATAAACGACCCCAATGACAACTTAATGTTTTTCCACTTGGCCTTTGTTGTCTAATAGAAACTACACTTACCCTGTTTTACAGATACATTATATGATTTAGTGCTTGAAAGCTTGATGCTTCCACTTCCCAGATAGCATAATTCGTTGATGCATCATGATTTTATCAAAGTCTGTATTTATCAATATGACAAAATGATATGGGAATATTTCTTAAAATATATTTTTTTAATAAAAAGTTCATTTAATTAATGGAAATATCAAAAAATAATAATATCTAATAATATATATAAATTATTTTTTGCTCTTTTTTATTTATTTAGTATTGTGCTGTTCCTATAGTTGTGTTAATCAATTGAATAATAATAAGTTATTTAAGCGACTAATTAAAGTTGTGCTTTTTAATAAAAATTAAAAAAAAAAACGTAAATTATATTTAAGTTTTAGTTAATTAATTTGCATTCTAAGGATATTTTTAATGAATAATCGTTAAAAATTTAACTAAAGTTTATTATTTCGAGATATATCTAAAAATTGGTTATTATGTTAAAAGAATTTTCTATTGAATTTTTTGCTCATACAGGAATTCTTCATTTAACATTTTAAATTTCTCTTAGTTGAATCTTTTAGTTGCAATTTCTCTTGCTTTAAGGTAATTTTTTATACTTATTATGTATATAAGTTATATTCAAAATTATGTTTACTCCTTTCTACTTTAAAACACAGTTGAATTTGTAATCAACTACGAAAACAAAAACAGATTAATATCTTTTTATCATGCACATTTTAATAAATCCATTATGGTAAAACGGTTAATTAGGTTACGGGGCAGGATATAATCAGTCAAAGGATAGAGTAAAAAATTTAGTTGTAAATAAATTAATAATACTAAAATAATTAAATTTAATTATGTATTCAAAAAAATATTTGTGTAATATAATAATAATAAATAAAAATAGTATTTAGAATTTAAATAAGGTGATAATATTTTGTTATATACAGGATGTTTCCGACTCGATGGTCTTCCTTGATATGGGTGATCGAACATTGGAGACGAGCATAAAATCGTATTGGAGGAGGGGGGGGTCTATTCTGGACGCTTTTCGAAATATGAGGGGTTAAAGACGTTTTAGCGACTTCATAAAAAAATCTATAACTTAAAGGCTTACTATAGGGAGATAAAAAAGAAAGCGAATTGTAGAATAACTTGTTAGCTTTAATTTTTGTGTACTAATGATTCCCATATCATAACAGGTACAAAATTATGAAGGTTCGAAGTGATTTAAAATGAAAACATTATGTTTCAAATTCAATTTTATTTTGAAACACCCTGTATTTGGGATACTTTTTGTAGCATATTTCGAAACAGTTTTTCAAGCCCTATAATTAGTTCCCAATAACTTTTTCTCTATCTCTAACCGTTTTTGAAGAGCATTTTGGAAGACCATCGAGTTGGAAACATCCTGTATAAAGATAATTGTTTTATTTTATATAAAATAATGGAAAAATATTGTATCATAAATAAAAACTTTACTTATACTATATAATATATATAAATTATTTATAAAGAATTCAATAAGTTGATTAAAATAAATAATATAGGTACTTTATTTATTATTTTATTTTTTGATTGTATAAATATTATGTAAATATTTCTCGATCGCATTCATGTGTCTATAAAGTAGGTATTGTTTTCTTACCAAAAATTTTTAATCAACATTTTTGCAAAAATGCGTAGGCTGTCTGTGGGCACGTGTACAGACTAAACTATTACAAGATCAATTTAAATTTTTTAACCACCAATAATCTTTATAGACGAACCTATCTTTATTTGGAATATGGGTATCATATTTCAAACTGCCAATGTCAACACTCTTTGGATCAAACTTTATTTTAGTGCATGTACCCCTTCTTTTATAATGAAATAGTATAGGGACATGGTTTTGATTTTATATAAAATTTTCTTTATCTATAGGTAAATGAAATGATCGGGTGCTATGAAATCCGATTTTAAGGTTTTTTTTAATATACTCATTGTTATGGTAGAATATATGGGATATTAAACCATTGCCGAGAGTGTTAATTGTTCTGCCAAAATGTTTGCCGAATCAATTTAATTATGAAATTATCGATTCGTATTAATTTTAATTTTCTATATATGTATTTGTTTGAAAGATAATGAACAAAATTTGTTTCAGATTTTCTACTTTCAATTAAACACACTCGTATGCACAATCTCTCAAATATATGAAAATTTTTCCATCAAGCTGGCACTTATGTTATAACAGATTGGTTCTGCATAGGTTAATGTGGATCTAATAAAAATTTGATAACTAGTAATTTTAACTCTTAATAAGTAATTTTTAAATTGCAGTTTAAGTTTTTACAAGTATTACGAATAGTTTCGCATTTATTATTATAGTTAATTTTTAACTGTCGGACGATTACAAAATTAAATACTTTTTTCGCCGCATTGTTTATTATTTCTATTTTGTTAATTACTAGTGTACAATATTATATCATCAGCAAAGAGCAAAAGGAAATATTTATTTATTTATTTATATTAATATTACAAATCACATAGGATATTGCAATATTACAAAACCATCGGCTACTAAGACAATTTTACCGATCGAATATATTATATATTTACACTATATTTGGTAGAAAGTTGGATTTGTTTCCAATTAATAAAACTTGCTACCTGTGCATGATTTAAAGCCACACTCCCTCGGTTAATAAGCCACAATGCTTAACCACTAGGCCACCCTCAAAAGGAAACAATAGTTGTAAATATATTTGAAAAAAGTAATTGCATACTTTTAGGAAATATTTCAATAATAAAATAAAGATTATTATTTTCATTTGTAAATAAACTCCTACATATTCCATTTGTTTATTATTTTTGTGACTAACATTAATTAAAAATTTTTAAAATGATAAACCAATCTTACATTTGTATTATTGGTTAAAACACAAATAAAATGAAACAGAAAAAAAAAAAAAATATAAAATAAAAGAAGGTTTATATACAATAAAAATTACTAACAAAAGATTTATTATTTTAAAATGAAAAATTTTCATAAAAATGACAGATAAGATAAATTACTTCTGGATTTTATATAGTCTTATATTAGTATACATATTCTTATGTCTACATACATACATACATACATATTATTATATGGAAAGATAATTATAAATTCGTAATTATAACAATAAGAAAAATATTATCTGAAGATTTGTTGAAAATTTATATTTAAATAAAAATATTTTAAGGTGAATTTAAAATAAATGAGTTTTTGAAAGGAGGGAAATATTAAAAATTTGTTCTGGGAGAAATAAAAAAATAACAAAAAAAAAACAAAGAAAAAGAAACATATAAACAAAATGATGATGATGATTTAATTGAAATTAGTGTGAAAGGGTCAAATATGAATCTAAATTTATTTTAATTGCTTTATTTTGGATTTACTTAAATAATAATATTAGGTCTGCTACTGAAATTTGACTTTTTTTTTTTTTTTTTGTTATCATTTTGTTTTTTTGTTTATATAGAAAGACTATATTTGTTGGTATATAATGAATGAAGTGTTTTGTCTTTTGTTTTATAATATATTTATTTCCATTTTATGTGAAATTATTATTTAATTGATGAGGTCATATACAAATAAATAAATCAAAAATATATTTTTGATTTATATTTTAACAAGATAGATATAGTGGAATCGGTAATATTTCTATTTTTTGGAAAGATGAGTCAAAATAATGGGTTAAAAGTTAAAGATTATTATATAATTATTGTTATTCATGGATTTTAAAGTTATTTCCGTTGTATTTTTTTTTTTATATTTATTATATTTTCGAATTAATTTATTAAAATTTAAAACTTTTCTGATCTATGAACTTTTCTGAAAACTTTTTTTGAGAAGAAAATCATACAAATCTATTATGAATATAATTAAGTTAAAAAAATTTTGAAATTAATTTCTCCTAAATGTAATATCTAAGTCCAATTCTATTATCCGTTGTATTGTCTTGTAACTAACAATATTCTACATGGGGCCTTGGTGTCCAACTGGGTAAAACCATATAAAATAGGCTGTAAACACTCGAAGGAGTGTGGTTCTACATATTTATTTAAGTAATTTTAATTACTCCACCACATATACATGTGATGAAAAATAAAATCAATTTTCCTTTTCAGGTTTGATTGCGGTACAAGAATTGAATTATAATTTTATTTTATATAATATTTTAATCAAAACGGAGTTTAAATCCGAGATCTTTCATCTGAAAGATGAAAGATACTGTGACACTGTGAAATTACGCATTGCTTTACTGATTATATAAACAAATTAAATGTGAAGATTAACAAATTCGCAGACCAAAAATTATTTAAGTGTTCAATAATTAATTTTGAATGTAAATGGTCACTTTAATTGTAATTAAATAGAATTAATTGTTATGAGAATTAATTGTACAAAATTTTTTTTATTGAATTTTTGATTTTTTTTTGCTAATAATTTATTTTTAAATACTTTAGGTGATTTGTTAAAAATAATAGGATCAAAATTTATTTAATCTCTAAGTAACTATAAAAACTAAATGTGCAAACAAATTTAAATTCTTGAAATATGATATTTTTAAACTGATTAATAATAAATTATAGATCATAATTTTTTTTTAATTATGAAAATGATAAAATTTAATTTCTTTTATTTATCATAGATATATTAAATAAAATTTTTATTTGCAAAATTGAGTGAAATTAACCATATGATTATGTTTTAGATCACAATAATCTAACCAGCAAAATATCTAGGATTCTTTAGCGATACAAAGCACTTAACATTTTGAAGTGATCGTGAAAAATACAAAATATATTGTCATATTTTCATGTATATATTGTCATCATTCTGATAATTCCTTTTGCATACTTAAAAATATAGAACAAAAATATTAATCTATCCAGTATAATAGTTTGGGAGAAGATCCTTTCCATAAATCTATAGTAGACTTAAATTAGGTCAGCTCAATAGAACTTATTAGAACTCTAATGTATAATGCGAAGTAATATTTTTTAATAGCATGAACCTTTTAATTCTCCAGCTAATGATGTAGTTGTTAAGACACCAGTCCTTCATTTGAAAGATCTCGGATTTAAACCGCAGCTGAGTCATACAGCTACAATTGAGTAATCAACGAGTTAGTGATATTAATGATTTCAGAAAATGAAGCTTAGTCAAGTATGAACAATAAATGACTTAGTGGATGCTCTATGCTCGTTATAGAAGTGGGAAGGAAAGACAAACATTTTAATTAAACCGTCTATATTGTCTCTGATACGTTCGTCAAAAATTCAAGAAGGTACATATTCCAGATATTTAAAGTAAAATCTATTTTCTCTCAGTTAAATTATTGTTTTAAAGTATTAATCTATTATTGTGGAAGAATTTATAGGAATACTTTGCTCTTAGCTTATGAAGTTTTATTTAGAGAATAAAAATTTAAACAATTTTAGAATATATTTTTGCTGTCTTTTGTAGAATACCACCTTTATGAAATACTGAAAGAAAAAAGTTATAAAACAGAGCAAAGACTAAAAGCCCAAGTAGCACTGACGTGTGCACAAAAATAAAATTATTAATAATTGGTACGTAATTTAATTTCTAGAATGCACATTTAAACAAAAATTGTGCTTATTTTATCATGGTTACCATTTTAATAAAAATAAGTTAAGGTTAATTCGGTATCATCAAATTTCTAAGTATTTTTTATATATACATATGTATTCTAAGTATATATTTGTAGCGGTTGGTATACACTGAAATCTGACAGCTTAAGAATAAAAAAAAAGGTGGTTAACCTAATAAGACTTAAAGATCAGATTGTTGTCCGCGGAAAATATATTATAAAAAGAACAAAGAAAGCTTTTGTGAAATATCTATCTATATATGAGGGGTCTAGAAGCAAAAGTGTAAAAAGTCCACCAACTATGTTTTCGAGAAAAACATAAGAACCTATACTCTGAAAATAAAAATGGTAAAGGACTTATTTAACTTTTGTTTCTAAGCCTAAATTTTAAATATGAAAATAAGTGGACATTTAAAACTTTTGTAATATTTTATAAAGTTTACTATATAGATACTTCGCATAACCAGCAGATGCTATAAAAATCTAAAAAAAAAAAAAGTGGACTTTTAGTATTTTTGCTTTTATACCCCTCATATATAAATGTAGATATAAATATATAATACATACTTATTATGTAATAATTCATTTTAGTACAGTAAAATGTGAAAAGAAATATCGTAAATCGTAATTTGAATATTCTACTAAAATATTAATTCTTCTTCTGATGTGATTCTTTTGATGACATTTTGTAATGATGATGAAGAGAAGAGTCCCATACAGTTTGTTATAAATATCATCGGCATTTTTATCTAATATTATTATTTTTTTTTCTTTTGTAATTAACACTTTTTCCTATTAAAGAATTCATTTTATCTAAGAAAACTCCATCTATTTAACTGGTAATCAAAACATAAAATCACAGTTATTAATAACTTAACAAGGAAAAAAAAATCTTTAAATCTTCCCTCCTTCTGTATATTTTAATGTATTTATATATACCCAATGGATTGATTCATTACAAACCGAAAAATCAAAAAACTGGTCCAACAAGAAGTTTTTTTTTTCATTTTACACTATACTGGGTATTATATGAGTACATATAGATCAGAGATATTAGAATTATTCCATCTTAAGTTGAGTTCATTTAAAATTGTATTTTTTACTTGTTTTTATTTTTTTTTTTGTTTTTTTGCTCTTGTTCATATAATCTGTCAAATGTTTTTAGTTTTGAAATAAATCAATGACCATTGAATTTTTTTTTTGTTTTTGATTTAATTTTTAGAATTTTTTTCTAGTTTCAAGAAATCCATTAACTTTTACACTGGTTATACAAAAAAAAAAAAAAAGGAAATATCGAAACAGTAATACTGTTATTAAAGAAAATTAGAAAATAAACAAAAAAAAAAAAAAATACAGATTGGTCATTAGTCAGCATAAAATTGAAACGTCAACTATATGTTAAAGTGATTGCTGGTCATGTCATTTATAGACATACATATATATATATATTGGATTTTTTGTTTTTTGAAACCGAACAATTTTCATTAAAATTATTAAATTCTTCAATTTGATTAATTCTACTTGATCTTCACTCAAGCATTAGCACATACCCATCAGTTTGTAATAAAAAAAAAAAAAAAAAGTTGACTTGTGCCATAATTAAGAAACTCATAATAAGTTGTAAAATAAAAAAAAAAAGAATACCTGTAAAATTACGATATAGTACCCAATCAATTATAGACAATCATCAATAAATTCATTTTAAATATTAAAAATGCGTCATCTAATAAACAATAGGTGGTGGCGTTTAAAGATATTTGGATGTTGTTTTTTTTTATATATTGTTATTGCTGCTCTTGATATTTGTCCCGTCTCTATTAAAGGCGCCTGGTATTGGTAATAACTTTTAAGTGTTATTGTGTTTGCAGAGGGCTCTTGAACTTCAATTTTTTTTGCTCATTTTGGGTTTATTTATTTATTTATTTTTTTGGTTTTTTTGCGGCAAAATCGATAACAACAATATTTTTTTTTTTTTTAATAAATGTCAATTGTAGCTTTGAAAATTAAATTTGTGTTGAGTAAATATTTGAGTCAAATTGTGAATACATTTTAAAGAATATTGGCCAGTAAATTAAATTCAGTGTAACAGGAAAGGGATAATAACAAAATAATAATAAAAGAAGAAACAAAAAAAAAAATATTTTTTGAAGCTGTTATTTTTGGGTATAGTATAAAATGAATTAATTTTCATCCTCATCAAGTACTTTTTTTTTTTGTGACTCAAGAAACGAAAAGGTCAAGTATTTTTTTTTTTTGTACATTTGTAATGTATTTTCATGAAGATGAAATGTTGACAACACTGTACTATCATAAGGGGGAGTTATTGTGTGAAATTTGTTTTAAAAATTTCGGAGAAATTTTTTTACGCAAATATTTGCATAAAAAAAATATCACAAAAGAGACACTTTTTTGTTTTTTTTTTTGTTGTTTTATCTTTGCAATGGTTTTAAAAAATTACAAATGATAAACACAAAAAAAAGAGTAGGAGAAAAATCCAAAGAATAACAAAATGTCCTTCAAAATTCTTTGTGCAAATATATAGATACAGGTTTTTTTTCCTAAATTGTACGTTAAAAATGCAAACTTTGAGGGTCTTTTGTTATTGAAAAGGTTTTTTTTGTTAGTTTTTATTTTTTTTCATTTTCTGCTTTAACATCGATTGTATTTTGTGCTGTTTGAGATTTTTGGTTTTTTTGTTTTTTTGTTAAGTGAATAAGTAAACAGATGGTTATTGAAAGAATTTTTTGGTAAAGTTTTTGTTATAAGGTTATGGGCTTGTTGCAAATTGCATGAAATTTAAATACGTAAAATAAAAGATGCCAAAGTAATTTAACTTTTCGAATTTTTTTTTTTTGTCTTTTTTTTTGTTACTTTTAGTAAATTCTATTTGCGGCGAGAATAGTAGAAAAAGTAATTAGAAGCATTGGAATTTAAGCTGCTTTAGTCAATGCAAAAAGTCGATTGTCTAATACAATTTGTGTTTTTGAAAATTTTCTTTGATGTCAGTGATATAATTTGGTTATGACATCCTAGCAATGCATGCATTTTAATTGGATTTTTAGATTGTAAAGAACGATTTCTACAGTAGTCTTTTTTTTTTGTTGTTTTTTTGCTGTTTTTGAAAAGATAAAGATATTTGTATGCGTTTTACAGTTTTCTCTTTGATTCTTGATAAAATCAAATAAGAAAGACTCAAATAGGATAAAATTTTGAATAAATTAAAATTTGTTTTTTGAAAATAAAAAAGAAAACAATGATTTTTATTGAAGATTAACCAAAAATATTTTACGTTTCTCTGTCTTACATTGAAAATCACTTAAAATTGTTAGTACTAAGAAGTAAAGTAAATTTGTATATATGTATCTGTGGAAATAATTTAGCATTTCACAGGAAAAAATTTTGAAAGATTATATCTGCCATAAAAAGAGGTCAGAAGCTTTAGGCAGGTGTTAATTTCGGTGACCAGAAATAAAATCAAATCGGCTTTATTTCCCATCACAAGTGGTAATAAAGCCGAAACAGCGAATTTTTAGATTTCGGCCTTATTACCGGTTTAAAAAGCATATATTGTCGAATCGACCTTATTTCCGTTTTCGAACTATTTAATTTTTTTTTCGATATTGACAGAGAATATGGGGAATCAGAGAATATAGAAAAAAAACGAATCGGTATTCGACTTTATTTCCTTTTCAATTTTGGCTTTATTTTCTTTTTAAAAATGTAATAAGATCGGATTGTCAAAATTGGCGATTTCAGCTCTATTTAGTTATCGAAATGCAAATAAAGGCGTTTTGGCATTATTTCTTGGGGCATTATTTCTGGTTACCTTAACGGTTTCTGAATTTCATTGAAATTCTTTTATAGTATCAAGATTAAAAAAAGAAAAAATTGATTGCTTTTATAATCAATTAGTAATAATAATAACTATTAAGTGTTTTAACAAATTTGATAAATTTTAATATATGTACATTCTGAACCTTCCGTCCGACCACAATTATTAAAACTTTGTTCGTATATTGGGGTCGAAAACGACTCCAATCAATAAATCACGTTTCAATAAGAGAAAAAAATATTCTAGAATAATAATAATATTTTCTTTTTAATAAGAATAAAATAATTTATTATATGAAATTCAAAAACGTACAAAAAAATATTCAAAAGTAATATAAAATGTGCAAAATAAGAATTAAAATTCTTAACTGAATCAAAACTGAATGACATGCTTGCAAAATTGCTTGATAATACATGTTTTTATTAATATGGGAAAACTTTCCAAAGTTTTTTTATGTATGATTGCTTGATAAAATATGTTTTTATTACTGGGGTCATTTTGACCCTACTAGACGGATTATGTCAGTTTTATATAAGCATTTTGTAACCATTTGATATATCTGTAATTTTTGTCACAAAATGGACCCTAATGAACAAATCAAGTTATTTTTACAAAATTAGAAATATTAGAGATAGCATTCCTGGAACAAATCATATTTCCAATGATTTTTAACCACTTTTTTTTTTAATTTTTAGTACTTTGGGAACAAATAGACCCCAGAAGACGGACGAAAGATTAAACAGCTCTATAGTTTTATAATATATAACTATATTTAAAATTAAGAGAAGAAACGTGTCAAAATTAAAATAAAATTTATTAGACACCTTTTATATTAATAGTGGATTTATAAAGAAGAATCCTTTCATCTGATGATTATACAATAAAACATTTTCAGAGTATCTTGAAAAGTTTAATTTATTAGAAAATTTTTTTGAGTAATTTGTTACACTTTGCTGGAATAAGAACTTTAGCTACTTTGTAAAACATTAATAATGTTTAAAATGGTTTTTAATACGTATGTTGTGTTATGCAGCAAATTTGAATTAATATTCAATTTTATTTCCATTCCGTATGAAATTTTTAATTTTACCTATACAACTTTAAAATTAATTCCTTACAAGACATTTCACAACTGATATAATATTTTTTTTTAAACTGCGATATAACATTAACTTTTTCAAACTTTTTCCTCATGCGGTTATCACAAATACCTCACGTAGTTTATTACAGATATGCAGAAAAAATAAAATAAAGTTTTATATTTGAAATATTGTACCTTATATGAAAATTCTTTGTTTTTATTTCCATTTTTCGTATATTTTTATATCAGGTATTGTATAAAAAATACATTTTAATTTTAATATTAGGATGTTGTTAAATAGTGGCTCTAACCTTCTTCTTTTTTGTCAGAGTAAATTATTCAATATATTGTGCAATATTTGACTTTGAACCATAGCACATCTTATTATACATTATTTATGTTTTCTATTGTAAATGAAAACTTATTTCAATAATGGCAGATAACTTAACTGAATATTTGGTTTTCTTAAAAATGAGATTATTTCTGTCATTTAAACCTTTCTATTCATTCAAATGAGGAAAATAATTAATACTTTGTCAAAATTACAATATAAATTTTATATTTATATAACCTAAATTTCGGAACCTAAAATCATATTCTTCACATATCATAAATAATATGAATTTCTAATAAATTTTTTTTTTTGCCTTTGTTCACTTCCATGAAATTTACCTTTTAAAAACAAAAACAAAAAAAAAAACATTTTAAGCTATTGATATTTATGGTTTTAATGTAAAATTGTGAGAAAATGAGCAAAATTTGAAAAAAAAGCAAGCAAAAAAAAAAAAAAATAATCGCGAATTAGTTTAACGAACAAATTGAGTAAATAAAAATTATTTTAAGCAATTTTTTTCGACCGCTTCAAAAAAAATTTTTTTTTTTTATTTTACAATATTTACTTAAGAAAATTTTTTGTTGTCACAGGCATTCAAAATGACACCTTTTGGCGGGCATTATATTTTTTTTTTTTTTGTATTTATATTTTCTTTACGCCACCAAATTAAAAAAAAAAATACAACAACAAAATTTTTTTATTTGGACTTTGGAATTTCGATGAATGCTTTAAATAAATTCACTTTTCGTTTTTTTTTTTTTTTTAAATCCAGACTATTTAGAAATTGTTAGGGTGCTTGTTGTCATCGTTGTCGTCAAAAAAAAAAAATTTTTTTTACTTATTTACAATTTGAGTTCATCATTTTTTATTATTTCTTATGAGGCCCATACACTAAAAAATTTGTTTAAAAACATGTTCATAAACTTGTTTATGTGTTCACCATACATTAGCAAACTTTTACTTAAACAAGTTTAGAAACTTCAGTATTTTTATATTTCAAAGTAGAACATATGGCGGATAAAATTATCGCTTTGATGGTAATTACAGAAATTAATAGAAAAATAGAAATAAAAAAAAACAGAAATGGGGGAAAAAGTGGTCACTAAAAATCAATAAAAATTAATATTCAAATCAAGAACTCTTAAAGGAAATTAGTGGAGAAGAACCAAATGATATAGGAATCATTTAAGAATGGGAAAAGGAAATTTTGAAGATCTTTTAGATCTTTTAGAAAAGAAAAACTATTAATCGAAAAGCAAAATACTTTGATACGCCAAGCGATTTCTGCAGAGGTTCATACTACTTTGAGATTTTTAGCGGCAGGAAACTCTTTTGAAGATCTAAACTTTTTCGCCCTTCATCTCGCAATTTATTTTTCTTTAAATTAGAATCATTTTATTTTTCTATAAATTAGAAGAAATTTGTCATAATTGTGGCAGATTTTGGAATTCTTCGAACATTTATCCAGTCTATATTGTTTTTAACAGACATACTTTTATTTTAAAATATTTTACAAAAAAAAAAAACATGTATCGATATTCATAGCACAACATATTATTACCAACTGATTTTATTTATGTAATTAATTTATGTTTTGATTTTTAAACTATACCATACACGCTTTCTGAACATTTTCAGAAACTTATGACTCCGCCTACTCAAAATCAAAAAATTTTGATTTTGTTAAACCGTTTGACAAATTGTTTCGAAACCACTCCACACACATTTAAACTTCGCATGTTTAGAAACATGTTTTTAAACAAGTTTTTCAGTGTATGGGCCCCATTACTTACATTTTTCGTTTTTATTTACTGTTTGTTGTGTTTTTGATGTTGTCGCATTTTTTGATGAAAAATACTAAATAGCGGTTATTATTAAAAATTTAAAAAAAAACTTTTCTAAGTTCAAAGCAATTAAAAAAAAAAATTATTTTCGTAGAATACCTTCTTTATATAAGTTTTCAATTTGCAATATGACACTGTATTATTATAAAAAGTACAGTGTGGTCCAAAATTGTCTAAAACGTAACAAAATTTTTATTGCATGATAATTTAACCAGTTTTTTACTATAATAGTATTTACTATTTTTGAAGACCTTGACGGCAATATAATCTGGTATTGGTAATACATACTAATAAAAATTATATAAATATTACCTATACATGGAAACATAAAGATCAAAATAGGCAGTTCAAAATTTGTAACAGGGTTGTAATAAGCTCAAATCCGACTCAAGTCAAGCTCAAATTAAAATTTTAATTAGGTTACATTAGAACTAGCTCAACTTATTGCACTCAAAGTATGAGCTAATCATTATTTAAGTTCAGATTTCAGTTGAATTTCATATTTGAGTTCGCTCATAAATTTAATGTTACATTTGAGTTTATACTCATAAACTGAAAATTAACTGGAAATCCTATGTAAAAATTCTATTCTTTACTTGATTTTGTTAATTGAAATTTTTTTGCTGTCAATGTTCAATTGTCATTTTTGTCAATTCTTTTATAAGTCATTTGTTTTTGAAAAAAATTCTAAAGAAAATAATTTTGTGGTTACGCTTTCTTTTTCATGAAAAATAACATTGACTTAATCCATTTCTATAGTAATATTGATCAATTCAGTTGTATATAATGTAATTATATTTCCAAAAAAAAAAATCAAGTATTATTGATATTATTTTGTTCAATATTGTAAATCGAATATAATAAGAATATAGAAATTGGTTTATAAATTGATTGATTTTTGGACGGACGAGTAGATTTAAATCAATTTCAATATTTGAAGTGAAACAGACATGTACGAAAAAATATATGTATCTACATAATATGTATTATCTACATAGATGTTTTTCTAATTTTTATTTTCTAATGAAATGTAATTAGTTGAGCGAGTAATAAGCACCTATGTATATCGAATTTGTACATAATTATATACCAGATACTTGAGAAAAACAAAGAAAAAGCAAAAAACAAAACGAAAATTTAAATGATCGACCGGACGTCATTTTATGAGGTAAATATAGTAAAACAAGTGCCATAAATAGCAATGAATGTTTAAATACAGAATGTTCTATAGATAACACTTAAAAGTGTGCTTTTTTTTCTTTACATTTTATAGATTTAGTTAAAAAGAATTTGATTTTGGCGCCATCAATATACATATACATATATTCATTATAAGTATAAATAAAAATTATTTAAAGTGAGCGAAAAACAACCATATAATGAGAATTTGTGAAAATTAAAAATAAAACAAATCCCCAAATAAAAAAAAATAAAAAAAACAAATATGTAATTGAAAACTATAATTTGCTAAATGTACTTTTAATAAATGTTACTTCAAATTTTATATTAAGGCTAAATAAACCGGAAATAGGCTTGAAAAAATAAAATTTTATTTTTATATTAGAAACATACATATTTTGATTGAAAATCAAATCAAATATTTTATAAATTTCAAATTAGTAACATAAGCTCTTACCGCTATGATAATACGATGTCCTACGATAATACGACGTCCTTAAGCAGCATAATGAGAAGATTGATTGAGAAATTCGAAAATTGAGAGATTGAGAAAATTGATTGAATCAAAATCCAAATTAATTGTTGACCTTTAAGTGAACTATATACCTTAAAGGTGAATTAAACGTTGGTATAAATTATTTTGATTTGTTAATTTTGTATTTAAGTAGACACGTAAAACATGTCAACATAATTTCAGAAGAATTTCATGAGTAAGGAAATATAAAAATAATATCAATAAGATTTGTAATTAAATCGATCAGTTCTTTCTTCAATTATATGAGTTCGGATTAAGGATTATTAAATCGCACGGTTTTTTTTAAATTTAAATCGTATATATTTGTTTGTTCTACGGAAGACACCTAGAATACCTCCTTGGTATTGTCAAATTTTTAATATACTGACTAAACTTACCTTAGTTTTTAACCAATATAATGGGATCAATTCTTTAACAACTAATGTAGTATAGTAGCTAGGGAGGAGAGGTAGAAAAGTATAGAACAGGGATACAAAAACTTTGAATTAGAGTACCGGACTGTTCGGCAAAAATAAATTTCCCTGTTATTATTACTATTTTGCCACCAGTCACGAAGCCAAAAAACAGTTACAATATACCTTTGTATAATTGAAGAAGTTCCTACAGACGACCTCCCTACATGATGTTATAATTGAAGGAAGGTCCTCTGTAGGAACTTTTATTATTAGTATTACTATTTGCTACAGATTCAAGGCCATTAGTCAGTTACAATATATAAATATATATATAGCGCCTTCCTGTATGAGGTAATGTTTAAATAATGTTTTGTATATTTAGACTTACAAAAGGATTAAAAATTTTTACTAATTTATTAGAATTATTTTATTTTATTTTTAACGAATAAATAGACTGACTAATGAAATAAACCTATAATATACTGATTAGGTATATTTTTTTTTTTTATTTTTTTAAATTTGTTGTGATAGCAAAAAAAAAAAAATCACTACCAGAGCAGAAAAAAAATGCATATAACTTTAATTATGTTTTTTTTTATTGTTTTTAGTTTTTTTTTAAATATATTATTGCACATTTGGTTTGAATAAATAAAAAAAATTTTTTAAATTAAATTAAATACTGGAAAAAGAAAAAAATATTTAAAAAAAAATATAATGATATATTAGGATTTTTTTTTCTAACATTGATTTAAATATTATTAAAAAAAAAGATTTATTGGTTTCCAACTGTTATTTTTAAATTACCAGTTGGAAAAATAAAAACTATTTTAAAAATAGAATAATTTATATATAAATATAAAAACTCAATATTATTATTAAAATTCAATAAGTGTGTGGTTTTTTAATCATATTTTTAAAAGATTTAACAAATTAAATGTATTTTTTTTAGTTGTTACAATGTTTATCTGTTATAGATGATTCCGGGTCATAATATCGCTAGTAAAAAGTTCGGAAGCAATGTTGCAGTGAAAATATTGCATTGAAAAAGTGTCGCTAGACAAAATGCAGCGGACAAAAATAAATAATTATTATGCAGCGGACAAAGATAAATAATTTATTTTGTAAATATTTTGTAAAATATTTTGTAAAAAAGAAATACTCTAAATTTGAATCCAATTCTTAATTGCTCAATAAAGAATATAATTCGATTTTGCTGAAATCCCTTCTCACAACAATTTGTCCGGCAACATTTTTACAGTGCGATATTTTTGCTGCTACATTTTGGGTTGTTACCGCACCTATATGCATATATAAATTTGAATAGCCGGCTGCTTAAAGAAATATTGTATATATATGAAACATTTAAATTTACTATCACGTGTTGATTATTTGGTCAGTTTAAATAGTGGAATTTATTTCTTTAGCCCTTTATGTTACCATTAGCCATAACTTCCAATAAAAATAAAAGAAAAAATTTGAGGTTATTGACCGAAGAAACTAAGCCGTACCGATTGATATATTTTCTGAATTTTTTGCTTGCTAGATATGTGGGACAGCTACTCTTAAGATATTTTGTAGGTAATAACTTAAGATATCTTGTAGGTAATGTTCTGGTGAAATAAAAATATCACTTATGCAATCTTTCAAAAAATTCCAACGCACCACTAAAGAGGCTACAATTTATTTTTTACCATCTAATCTAATGTATTCTCAAAATCTGGCGATTTTTTGGTGTACAATTTTCTCAAATTGAAGATGAATCTATACAGATTCATAATGCCAATGCCTTCTATCCCAACCCCCTTTTATCCACATTTTTTTCATCGTTATCCTATTCCATATAGTCACAACTACTTTTAGTACAAAGCAACATATTCCAAAATGGTAATTTATGAATAAGAAAAAAACCACTACAAACGAGATTTTGAAGAACTAGATAACTTAGAGTAATAAGTAGGTATATATAAACAGTGTAAATTAATGACTATAATTGTATATAAAAACTTTAAAATTTAAAATTTATTTTGAAAAATATAAATTTAGTTTTGATGAAAATGTAAAATTCGCTCTTTGATATTATTTATAGGTACATATTTTTTTTTTACAGTTTTTAAAAGTATTTTAAATTTTCTTTTAAACGAAAGTAAAACGAACATTTTTATATGTTTTAATTATTCTTAATTTCTTACATTTATTTATTAACATTTTTAAAGGAACTTTAAATTATTGCCGCCAAGTATTTTTCACAGATTTTAATTATCATAGTTTTCTATTTTGTTTTACATAAAGTTGAATAAACTCAGGTAAGTTTCTGTACCTTCAGTTCTAAATTATAACAAATTTAGTAATATGTACAGAATGCGCCAATTTGGCACTGATTGTTTTAAATTATAGAATTTTATTATGTTTCCTAATGGATCTATTGTTACAACGCAAAACAAAAATCCGTGTGTATTATTTAATGTTTTAACATTTTCATTTAAATGGGGATATAACGAGAACTGTCAAATTTGGGGTACAGAGAATAATTAATACCTATAAATAAAAGTGCGGTATACCGAACCATAATAGAATTTTTTTTTACGTCCAGTAGTAGTAAAATAATAACTCGAACATATGGTTTTAATAGGATTGAGCCGTGACACATTTAACGAAAGCGACAATAGAGAATCTGAGAACTATGAAGATATAGAGAACTTTTTGATGACCAAATTATTACAAGAAATTCAGAATCTACTTTTTTCTCCGTGTTTCCAAAATTTAACGTCGCCTTATGTTTTCTTTGTTTGGGTGGTGGAAATTATATTATTTAACATACTTAACAAATTATACTCGTACTTTTATGTAAAAACAAAAGTATAATAAAATATTAAAATTACAATCAAGTCACATATACCTTACATCAGTCAGTTAATATTGGCCCATCAACATACATTTTTTGTATGAATCTTTTTATTTTAAATAGATTTCAGTTATTTAATAAGCAATCAAAAGGTAAAGTAATTGTATGAATGATCACTTCTTACAGTTGAATTAGTTAACCAATTAAAATCATTGACATTTTAATCTTTGTTCCAAAATTTCATTTAAAATTTCTTCTTTTAAGATTAAAAAAGATTAAAATTTATAAGATTAAAGTTAAAGATGAAACTTAAAAGAAAAGAATAACTTTTAATTAAAGTGTTTGTATTTTTTAAAAAAGCGTAAAGGTAATTTCATATAAAAAAATGTAATGTGTGATCTTTTTTACACTATAAACTTAAAATTTTTGTACTTTTTAGATCCTTACAAGAACTAAACTTATTTTACTATAATTTAATCATAATGAAAAGGATTTACTTCTTTACTTACAATCTTTTTTGTGCATTCATTATATATTACATAAAAGACATTTTGTTTAAATTTTATATACCTGAAAAAAGAAAAAAGAAAAAATAAAATTTAATATTGTGTAAATGAATATTATAAAATTAAAATTAGTTTTAATTGAAAAAATTTTAAAATATTAAATGAAAAGATGAAAAAAACAAGGTAGAATGTAAACCAACGGTTTTTAAAAGCGCACATTTCCAAAACTCAATACAAACTGTTTAGGATTCTGACTTGCATAAAAATTTGAAAATTTCATGTAATAAGAAAAAATGTGAAAATAGGACATTTTTGAAGTTTTGAGGGGCCATAAGTCCGGAATTCTATATAACTAAGAAAAGCCGTTAACACGCGTAAAAATATATTATTGACCCTTTAATTTTCATGTTTTGCCGAAGAAAAATTTTTACAGGTGCCTAAGTAACAGGTGTCTAAAAATAGCAAATTTTCAATTTTTGAGGCATAATAACTCTTAAAGAGGGGGTGTTACAAAAAAATTTTCTGAGAAAACTTATACTAATTCTAAAAGTTCTTTCTTGTCTCAAAATTTAAGGTTCCTATCTAAAGGGGTGCCGGAGTTATGAAAAAAGAAATTTCATGCAAAATGTGGTTTTCACATAACGGTAAATTTAAATCGTAAATTACAAAATATTACATAATTTTGATATTGTTTTATATAGATAATAAAATTTTCGATCTTCTGGCGATTTTAGATTGCAAAATTATTACGCAGAGCCCGAGATATATACATCTGAAAATGGGGCTTTTTCGCAATTTTGAAGAGCTGCAACTTTGGAAGCCTTTACAACTAAAATAAACCTTTAACACACGTAAAAATATATTATTGTAGCTTTAATTTTTATATCTTGCAGAAGTAAAATGTGTACAGGTTCCTAAGTTACAGGTGTTTAAAAATAGCAAATTTTGAATTTTTAAGCCCTAATAGCTCATAAACAGGGGGTGATCCGAAAAAATTTTCTGAGCAAACTTATACTAATTCTAAAAGTTCTTTCTTGCCTCAAAATTTTAAGCTTGTATCTAGAAGCGTGCCGGAGTTATGAAAGTAGAAAAATCATGCAAAATTTGGTTTTCACATAACGGTAAATTTAAATACTAAATTTAAAAAAATTGTATAATCTTTGT
The DNA here is from genome assembly GCA_947095535.1 of Poecilobothrus nobilitatus. Taxonomy (NCBI): domain Eukaryota; kingdom Metazoa; phylum Arthropoda; class Insecta; order Diptera; family Dolichopodidae; genus Poecilobothrus; species Poecilobothrus nobilitatus. The sequence goes on along the minus strand of OX352774.1, from coordinate 42,590,042 downwards.
ATTACAAAGATAAAAGAAATACCTGTCGAATGACGTTTTCAGATTGAAAAAATCTTAAGTAGAACATAAGATATATGCATTTAAAAATAGGGCTTTTTCAAAGTTTGAGGGGCTGTAGCTCCGTAATGGGGGGGGCTACATGAAAAAGTTGTTCCACAAAATTATTTTTTTTATGAGACCTACCCATGGTTAAAATTTTTTTTCTCTATCTTTAACGGTGTAGAAGTTTTGTAAACAGATGGACGGACGGACGGACGGACAGAGTGAAACTAATAAGCACATTTTTTCAAAATTTTTTTGGAAATGTGCTAAAAATATATATATATCTCTAAGTATCCTATCTATTGAAAAGTTTTTAACAATTTAAAATGATGTTCTATATTTTTATTCTTTTATTATCCACAATACAGCCCAGCCTTGTCTTAAACAAATCAAAGAAAAAAAAAAACAAAAAGAAACAGAAACATTTTTATAATAGTAAATGAGTAGTTTGCAGTAATTTTATTTTTTCTAAAAAAAAAAAAAAGAAAAAGAAAAGCAATTAATCTTAGATAGAAACCAAGAATCTCATAACAAAAACTTATAAAATAAAAATATAAAAATCAAAAAAAATATAAAAAAATAACCAAACTTAATAATGTAAATTTACTTAACAACTTTATTTTCATTCCAGCTCTTTTTCATTAGGTATATATGTGTGAATGAAACAAAAGATTTTCTCCAACTTTGCTTCTGTTACTATTATCATTTATAAAAAACTTTTTTTTTCTATAGAATTTTTATTTTTTTTAGTAAAGTTACTAATAACTTTTTGAAATACAATAAAAGCCTAATTTTCAAAAAAAAAAAACAAAAAAAAAAAAATTATTAAAAAATAAAAATAATATTCTCATTATGTTATTTTATATAAATATTCAAGAAGAACGAGAGAGAGAGAGAGAGAGATGTAAAAGGAGGAAGTGAATATGTGAGATAAGTATAAGATGAAAAAAAAGAAGAAGATGAAATTTACAAAAGATACAACTTTTTAAATCGTTATTTAAATTTCATTAAAAACCTTATTTTGGTAAGAAATAATAATAATAAGTATTATAGGAAATCTATATTGGTTTCTGTTAGAAATTAGATCTTGGTATGCCATTTACTTAATTTATTTTTGGCAATAATTAATTGGAGTAACGCCTTAAAATCTAAAGAAATTTATTGAATCTTTATTAGGTACCGTAATTTTATTTGACTTAAGCATTTGCAATTATATTTTATATTTGTGATATATTAATACAGTTGAATGAACTTATGTCATTTCGCAGCCGCTCGTTCTTTGTAATAACAAATTCCTCTACTACCTTAAAATATTATTTATTAATATTATGTTTGTCGATCTGTTATCATATTAGGTAGGTAGAGGTAGGTTTGGTAGGTAGGTAGGAACCAAAAAAGACTCTTAGACCAGTTTGGATCTGTTGTTATGGTCCGGATCAGTATTTCTCTTGCGGTGTAAATTAATTAACTGAATCCGATAGATTACACCGATATTTTAACTGACAGATCGAAAAGATTATTTTTAAGAAGAATTCACCTAGAAACTTTCTTCTTTTTAGAGCAAGAGCTTGGCATTTACACAACAGGTGAAAAATTGATTCCTTCTCTTTTTTATCTTTGCAGTTGCTACAAAAGTCATATGAGAATAGTTGTAATCTTCTGGTATGTCAGCTGATCGGACAGTATCTTATTAAAATTCCTATTATATTGATCCTTATTGATCGTTTATAAGATATAATGTTGACCAGATTTGTTTAACCATATCGTTAGTATTAATAGAAAATTATCTGGGGTTTGTGAGTGTATTGGCTTGTTGCTGAGACCAATCATGTAATGATTGTAATAGGAAGTCCGAGATTTTTATTTTCTTGATTTATTATTTTATTATTATTATTTATTATTTTATTATTTAAATTCTAAAAAGCATCGAAAAGTTTAAAAAGTTCATGGTTGTAAAAAATGTTGTCTTTTTTTCTTCTTTACCTTATTTTACTTTGTGATAGATTAGATTGTTTGTATAATTGGTAAGAAGCTTTTATTTGAAAATGTGTATCATATAAATGTTATTAAATAATCTGCTTTTCTAAAAGTGATCTTATCTTAGTTTGTTTTCGATATTATGTCGAGATTTACTTTAAATATTGATTTTTTTCTTCGAATCTCCAAACTGATTTTGTTTTTGTTTTACTCCTTCCTACTTCAATAAGGAAGGGGCCACTATGGCCTGGTGGGTAAGAGCGTATAAAATACGCTGTAAACATCGAGGGAGTGTGGGTTCGAATCCCACACACGTCGCAAGAGTTATTACTCCCTTACGATATTTGCAGCCACGCCTGAACAGGAAAGGCTGTGTAATTTCATGTCCACATTTAAGTGGCAGAGAAATGCATAAACAAAAAAAAAACTTCAATAAGAAGCATAATGCATCCACTAAGTCAATTATTATTAAATATTTAACTAAGCTTCAGTTTCTGAAATCATTAGTTTTACCAAGCTGTTGATTATTTGAATCGGCTGATTTTTTTTTTGAGTCGATTAATTTATTAGCGTTAATTAATTTAAAATTAATTGCTATCATAAACAAGTAAGATTCCATTTTTTTTTAATGATAGCCATTCAATTTATGTTTTGTATGCCTATATACTATTAAGAAAAAATTTTTGACTACTGAATTAATAATATAAAAGAATGTTGAGGTGTGTTAAAGAATTTTAATATTTAAAAATGGAAGGTGGTCTCTATTTTGCCACCTTTTCAATGTCTTATTTTTTTTTTTTTACAATAAAATACAATATATTTTTTCTATTCTATAGTATTTATATATTATGTATGTTTGTGTGAATGTTACTCTATTATAATAATTATTAAAAAATTAGGTAGCAGAGATGAAAAGAGATAGAAAAGAATAAAACATCGTTATTATATTTGTTTTTTTTTTTCTTTTTTTTTTTTGTATATTTTAAATTACTTTAAAATAATCAGACGGGGGGAAGATTTTTCTTTAAATAGCACCACTAAAATTAATGACTATCTGATGGGAGTTTCTTGTTTTTCTTTATCGTCGTTTATTTTGTATGTAAAAGTAAATAGAACCACAAGTACTACTTAGTGATAAAAAAAAAAACAGAAAAACAAAAATAAAAAATAAAAAAAAAAAAAGAATAAATGGAAAAAAATTAAACAATGGAACTTAAATTGATTTTTTTTTTGTTTTTTTGTTTTCATTTCTAAGATTTCTTTTCGTACGAGCTCAAATTAGAAATAATTATGTTAGGCAAATTAAGTATAATTTTAAGTTTCAAGGTTACCTATACATAGTTAAATAAGATAATTTAAGATAATTTTATATGGTAAAAGTTTTTAAGAAGATACGAAAAGTATTACAAGGTTAATTCTTTTTATTTTTTTCATATTACTTTTATGTATGAATACTGACTCAGACTACCTATTAAGTGTACATTAAGTATATACTTTGGTATCCTTTCTTTTTATTATTTATTAATAAAATAAATTTAGTGTATAGGTACATAATTTTTTACATATCATGTATATGTATTTTTAGTATACATACTGTTTTTGGCATAACTTTTTATTAAAACTAAAAGGGAGGAACTAATTGCCTAAGTGAAGGAACTCATTGCCTAAAATGGATCTTCAGTAAATTACATACCAACATTTTTATTCTTCTTCTTAGTTACTTCTTTGATAATCTAAATACCCGCTAATTGTTCCAATTATTTTTACAAAATTAAATTTTTTTCTATTGTCTAGGTTTGAAACTGTATATCATATATTTAACACTTCTAGTGCATGTCCTTTTAATTTAAGTTTTTTTTTGGTGTGATTGAAAACCTCGTAAGAGTTCTTCAAAGTTATTCGAACAATTTTAACAACAAAATACAAGATTTTTCTTTAACGACAATTTTATTGAAACCTAACGAGCTTTACAAAGTAAAAGTCAAATTCAAAAAGTTCTTACAATCAAAATATATAAGAGTTTTCTTTAACGAAGATTTTAATGGTAAAACTCGTCTATCAACCAACCAAAAAACCTATCACAATACTTTAAATGTTAAATTTTTAATGATAGATTTTCATAGAAAATAAAAAGAAAAGTTGAATAAAAAAAAGAAAAACAAAAAAAAAAAAAAATAACAAAAACAGAAAAAGAAACAAAATAGAAAATTGAAATACATATAAAAATGGAAACTTTTCAATAAAATTAAATTGTAATTGAATTGTAGAAAATTAAAAACTTTTTTGATGCTTCTTTTTCAGCCTCTTAAAGAAATTTGAACTGGCTTATAAATAAAAATATTGAAAAGAAAGAGGAGGTTTGAATGAAACAAACCAACGCGATTTGTATATAGTGTTTATAGCATATGTTGGGTTTTTATGACAAGAGTTTTCAATTTTCTTTTGTTAAAATTCATTTTTTTTTTTGTGTTCGTTTTTCTGTTTTTTTTTTTTTTTCTGTGATTAATTCTGAGAGTTTTTCTATTCATAAGATAAAAATAAAACAAATAAATAAATAAAAAATAAAATAAATATAATAAAATATTTGCTTTCCATTTTCTTTATTATTAGACATAATTTAAAAAAAAAAAAAAAAAAAAAAACATATCCAAGAAATTTTTTGTTAAAAAGAAGCTCTTTAATAAAATTAAAGCAAAATTTTTCCTTTTTTTTTTTTTTTTCGTAACAAGAATAATTAATTGAAATCACAATAGGAAACTTAATAGAATTTTTAATGAATTCATGATACGATTTAATTTTTTAAATAAGATTTTTAAATAAATTTTTTAAATGAAAGATGTCTTAAACATTTCAAGAAAAAACTTTCTAATGTATTTTAAAATTAAATTAATGTATATATATAGGTGTTTGAAAGTTTTATTTTAAAAGCAGGAGTTAAAAGTTATTAAAATCTTTAATGCTAATTAAAATATAACCCTATATATTCTGTTAAGAAAAATTATATATTTTCTGTATACTGAAAGAAAATTTTTTATTGAATCATTTAGAAGATTATTATTTGATTGCTTTAAGTATTAAAGGACATTCAAAGAAAAATGAGAACATGTACTTCTAATTTTCTTCTTCTCCTTCCTTACAGCTCTATTTAAGGTATAGTGTCATTATTATATGATGAGATTTTTTACATGCTGCTGTTATTTGTGCCTTATGAGTCGATTCTGTGTATGTTTTTCCTATTAACAACTGTAGTTGCATCTATTTAACATTTAGGATATTGGTTCGTCACTCTTTTTCCGTTCAATTTTCCTTTCACTACTAGATTTTTCATTTTAACTGATCGTCTGGCAGTGTGACGAAAATTATTTAAGATAGTAATGTCTTATTTTCTTCAGAAGTTTTCATTTTTGTGCTGTATCAATGATACTTTTAGCAGCCCTCGATATTATTATAAATTTAAGAACATTTTCAAGCCTAAATTTCTTATTTTAACTATTCTCAGCTATATTTGTATCTTTAATTGCTTGTATAAATTATACAGATAAACTGTGATTTTTTTTATAACATAGTGACAAAGATACGCTGAGTGAAAAAAAAACATAAGAAATTTGAGGTAAGTATTTAAATAACAAAATGTAAGGAAATTAAAAAAATAGTTAACAGATTTTCATTCACTGTTTAAAACTCACAGCCTGAGGAAGTTATACGAAAATCTAGTTTAGAAGTTCTTAGAATGTAATATCCAGGGCACTCGTTATAGTAGAGGATTTCTTGGAAAGAAAGAAAACTTGGAAAGCAATCGTGTTAGTGGAGGCAAGATCATTAAATAAGGTAGGTAAGATTGCCTATTAATCGTTTGATCACGCCCCACTACGGAATAAAGAAAGTAAAGAAGAAGAAAATACGAAAGTCTTATACTTCAATTGATGATGGGCAGATTGTTGAAAAAATAATATAAAACTTAACCTTGTCTCATTACTTACATCTTTAGTTAGTGTTAGTGTTATTTTATTATCATTATTTTTTAGCAGAAGATAAAATTGCTCTAATGTTGAAGAGAAAACTTTGGATTTTTTAATTTTAAAACAAAAATAAAAATTCATCAAAATATTTTGCTAAATTAAATTCTAAGGAGATCTACTTAAGTTTAACCGAATTTTTTATATAATAATTTTAATATTCAAAATGATGATCAAAATTATGATTTAATTAAATAATAACAAAATAAATAAATAAATATTTTATATTTTATAATTTTAATTAAATCATTAATTTATTAAATTAACTAAAAAATGACTAATATAATTTAATTATTCTTATATTTTTTAGTAATATTAATTAAATTAATTATTAATTTTGTTTATTTTTAATTTTGTTAAAAAAAAGAAAAAAGCATTTAATTGAAATTATGTTTTAAACGATCTTAAAATAAGGGTAATAAGCTTTATATTTAGTTCATTGAAAACTTATAAATAAAATTCTATAAACAAGCGCCATTTTGAAAAAAAAAAAAATAAATAAACAGTTATCCTATTCTTATTATCTTATAAATCAGAATGCATTTTATTTTTTATCATCATAAAAAAAAGTATAAGAACAATAAATTTGCGTTAATTGTTTAATTAAAAAAGATTTATCAAGTATTTCTACCGTTATACAAATTTACATAACTGTATAATATTTACGTATATAAAATAATAAAAGTGTTGATAAAAATGTGAAAAAACAAAAAAAAAAAGATAAAAAAAAGCAATAAAGTAAAAAAAAAATAAGTATAATATAAAATTTATAACTTTAAAGAATTTAAAGAACAACAAAAATAACTCAGTTTTGAGGACATCTGAGAAAAAAATTTAATAACAATGCTTAAGATTTAAACCAGATTGAACTTAAATACAAAATTTAAATTTAAGTAATTTTTTGAATTTTTTTAGTACTTATAGCTTTTTTATAGCTATGGGACGTTTTTCGTTGAATATTATAAGTCAAAAATTTTTTTTAAGGTATAAAATGAATGACTATAATTAATATCCTCTGAAAGTTTGAATTTTGACAGACAGACAGGTCCGGTATTTGATTTCAAATTTTAGTATTACGAAAATTTATGGATATGTTTTTTTTTTTTAAGGGAAGTGGGAATCTTTCAAAGACACCAAGAATTCCGCTTTGGTAGTATCAGATTCTTACTGACTAAACCTGCCTCCCTCTTTAGCCAATATAATTAGATGAAACCCTTACCTGCTAACGCAGTATATTGGCTAGGGAATAGGGATACGGAAACAGTGGATTGGGAGTGGGATTGTAAGGAAACAATGAATGCGCCTATTATTATTAGTATTTTACTATCAGTGACAATAGCCGTTATAACAGTTACAACATGCAGTAGAGAATATAAAACCTTCCCGCATGAAGTAACTATTGAAGGCAACCTCCACTGTCACTGTAGCTGCTATTAGTATTCGTATTAGTATTACTTATTAATACTTATTATGTTATTAATATTTACTACAGAATTAGGGCCATCAGTAGATTACAACGTGCAGTAGTATATATAACACCTTCGTGCATGATATAACCAAAGATAGCTTCACTGTAGCAGTTATTATTATTATTATTATTACTATTATTATTATTATTACTATTGTTATTATTATTAATTGTACGATATACAGTATTACTCTATAGAATTACTACCTATTTTTTATTTATATAACCTGACCGGGATTTGAACCCAAGACCCTCTGATTGAAAAGCTGGAGACTTAACCACTACGTCATGGGTCAAACAACGAGTAATATGTATCTAAATTTTAAATGCTAAAAGTTTTATTAGATTTATGTTCACCCTTGGTCAGTTCTATTGGACTCCTCATTAGATGTAGAAATTTTACCCTAAATTTTTGTTATTAAATAATGTTTTAAGTCGGTTTCTTTCCATTTTTGTTAAGTCTTTCACTGGCATTTCAGAATAATGTTCTAGTGTTATTGTTAGAGGAATGATCTTCTTAAAATTTGACAATATTATATTAAAATGGGATTTGATTTACATAAATTTAAGTCAGTTGAACTGAATGTTTGTTTGTAGAAGAACATATGTTAATATCTAATGACAAATTTTTTTAGTAATATTCATATAACATAAATATATCGAATTTTGAACAATAATATGGGTAAAATGCCCAAAATTTAATATAAAATAGAGAAATTCTAAAAAAAAAACTATCATTGTTAAAAATAAAAATACTTTTTAATAAACCAAGTCATTATGTCGTAAGTTTTTGATTAATTGATATTAATTAAACATAACAGTTTAAAAAATAGTCAAGGCGAAAGCTGCACAAAGTCTGTTTTAAGAAATCTATTTGTTAGAAAATCTCGTTAAATAATTTTGTTTCAATTATTCTTTCAAGTAAGCTTTACGCGTCCTCGTTTTGTTCTTTAAATCTGAAGGTAAAAATATGATTACGACGGGTTTTAGAGTTGGTTACAAATTGTGGTTTTACTAATATTTTTAGCAAAGGGATTTTGGGGCGGTAATCTTCACTATTAAAAATGATTTGTTGTAAAAATATTAATAATAGCAAATATTTAGGCGCCCAGAAGAAGAATAAAACAAAGCATAAAAAATGAGATTTTGAGTGTGATTTTCTAAAACGCGAATCGTAGCACTAATTTACAATTTCAACTATATGATGATTACTTAAGCTAACAAAAAAAGTTGACTTTTTCTGATAACTAAATGAAATTTGAAATTAGCTCAAATAATTACATAGCAAATTATCTGTTTTTCTTTAATTGGAAAATAATTGTAAACTTTATAGCTGTAATTAAAAATGACAGGATGCACAAAAAATAAAAAAAAAAAATTAAAAGCCAAAAGAAAAATACAATTAATAAAGAATTTTTCTTTCTTTTAACCTTGGTATTTTTAAGATTATCTGATTACATTATAGGTTAATTACTTTTTAGTTACAAAGAAATTCTAAAGGATGTATAAAAAAAAAATAAATTATTTTTTGTTTTGTTTGTTTTTCTTGTTTGAATAAGAGAAATGCAAATTTGCTAAAATTTATTATTTCTTCACCAATTTATTTATTTATTTTTCTTTCTGTTTTTGTTTTTTTTTCTTGATGCATTCAATTTAGCTTGTAATGAGTCAGGTAACTTTTTTTTTTTAACTTTTGTTTTATTCTTTTTGTTTTTATTTTTTTTTTTTAATTTAAGAAAAAAAGTTATAAAAATGTCAGAAATGCCAAGCAATCTGGCAACTTTAACTTCTAAACTTTGAACGTTTTTCTGTTTTTTTTTTTTTATCGTGTTATAAAGATACCCGTTATTTTAACTTCTTCAGAAGCATTTTCATGTTCAAATTTTCTGCCATAATACAAGAACTTTAAACTAAGTTAAAGAATGATGAGATTTTTTAGAACAGATAATAACGGATATAAGGAGGGAAAAACAAAGTAGAAGTGCAATTATAAGTGGTAAACAAAAAGAATTTAAATGATGAACCAAAAACAATAAAAAACCAAAAGAATATAATTATCATCATCATCATCAGCAACATCATAATCAAATCAGCAACTTATTTTAAATTTTAAGATTATGACTGTTATTATACTAAAGATACAACATTAAAGAATAAAATATGTATATACATATATATTAAATTTAAAAATTAAATAAAAGTTTAAGAAGTACAAGTTTAAGAAGTACTATAATAAATTTCATAACTTATTAATGATTTTTTTTTTTTATTTCGTAATTTTGTGGACAAGGATTATTTGATTTAATGCTTTAATAGTATTAGTAAGATTAATAAAAAAAAAAAAAAAAAAGAGCATTAAAGTCAAAAATAAATCTGTATTTATCATTTTAAAAGTTTGTTGTAGAAAAATGTTTTTAAAAGATTTTATTTAAAGTTTATTTAAAGTTAGAGTTATCATTAGTTAAACAAGGTAGAATGTAAACCAACGGTTTTTAAAAGCGCACATTTCCAAAACTCAGTACAAACTGTTTAGAAGTGTGACTTACACAAAAATTTGGAAATTTCATGTAATAAGAAAAATGTGAAAATAGGACATTTTTGAAATTTTGAGGGGCCGTAAGTCCGGAATCCTATATAACTAAGGAAAGCCGTTAACTCACGTAAAAATATATTATTGAACCTTTAATTTGCAGAAGTAAAATGTGTACAGGTTCCTAAGTTACAGGTGTTTAAAAATAGCAAATTTTAAATTTTTAAGCCCTAATAGCTCATAAACAGAAGGTGACCCGAAAAAATTTTCTGAGCAAAATTATACTAATTCTAAAAGTTCTTTCTTGCCTCAAAATTTCAAGCTTCTATCTAGAAGCGTGCCGGAGTTATGAAAGTAGAAAAATCATGCAAAATTTGGTTTTCACATAACGGTAAATTTAAATACTAAATTTAAAAAAATTGTATAATCTTTGTATTACAAAGATAAAAGAAATACCTGTCGAATGACGTTTTCAGATTGAAAAAATCTTAAGCAGAACATAAGATATATGCATTTAAAAATAGGGCTTTTTCAAAGTTTGAGGGGCTGTAGCTCCGTAATGGGGGGGGGGGGCTACATGAAAAAGTTGTTCCACAAAATTATTTTTTTTATGAGACCTACCCATGGTTAAAATTTTTTTTCTCTATCTTTAACGGTGTAGAAGTTTTGTAAACAGATGGACGGACGGACGGACGGACAGAGTGAAACTAATAAGCACATTTTTTCAAAATTTTTTTGGAAATGTGCTAAAAAGAGACTTTTTTTTAAATAACTTTGAATTTAATATTATAAATTTTATTTTTAAGTTTAATGTATGGTTAGAAATATTAAAAGGATTATAGTAATTTTAAATTGTAATGCATATTTTGTTTTATAAGTTCTGATGGTAATTCTCAACCTAAAAGATGGTTAATTTTAATCTTTTTTAAAAAACTTGCATTATGTTATAAAGTGTTCAACATTTTTGTTTTTTTGAATTGTGTTATTGTTATGTTTTTCAATAACAAATATTTTCTTACAGTTTACATAGAGTTTTTTTAAGCTTTTGTGGATTTATTCACACCTATTTGAATTGTATGTCATTTCACATATCCTCGTTTATTTCATCTTTGAAAGTATTTTTTTTTTTAAATCATATTCCATTTTTTAAAAATCTTTTACTTACATTGTATTTGGTATGTTTTTAAAACATCCTCAATTTTAAACTATTAATACTATTATGTACTTTATTTTATTACTGTGAAAGAGATAAAATTAGATGTGAAAGTATAGAAAGTATTAAGACCGAACATTTTTAACTTTTTCTATAGTGTTTAATATTAATAATCTAACCCTAAGACACCAAGTTTAAACTGAATTTTTTGAAAAAACATCTTTTACTGCCTCGACCGTATTTGGATTAATAATTGGTATTACAAATCTGTTTTTTAGTTAACTGGAATCATTTTCCTTTATTTTAATTTCCTGGATTTCATTTGCTTGGATAAACGTTGTCTAAATAAACATTTTCGCAATTTTATGGGTAACGTTTATATGAATATATAAATATTCTGGAAAGGGGTAACATCTTATTTCCACGATTCCATTTTAAAATTCGGAAACTCGCATATACGTAATATGTATAACAGTATATTCTGGAAAAATTTATAAACCTAATTTTATATACAACTATAAAATCCTTTCTAATTATTGTTTTATAAACATATTTCAACAACAAAACGTTTAAAATAAAGAAACTACCACATTTAAACTCCTCCTAAACAAGGCTCTATGAAATAGTGTCGCACGAAATAATGTCGCAATCAAAAATAACAATATTTCATTATTAAATAAAGTCACAAATGAAAAATGAAAAAATGTCGCAAAAAGGAAATAATGTCGAAAATTTAAGGGCACAAAATTTCACGACATTATTTCCATCTTGCGACGTTATTTCAGTTTTTGTTGATAACTTTATTTCATAATGATTTTCACCAAATTTGTATAGAAACCTGTATGCATGGAAAAAGCGCATAAATCTGATTTTGAATCCAACTAATTCTAAAGTGCATGCACACAGCCTCAACACGCATACAGCCTCAAATTATTTTATGTATATTACATTATGTCAGATTCTAAATTTGCTAGATTTTATAGTTGGTAACAAAATCAGAGTTGTAGTAGATTTAGTTAGCTTTTCCCATAATTTGAATGCTGTGTATATGGGCGATTCTGAAGATGGGATTTTATATTCGGTTACAAAATCAAGGTACATATACATACATAATACATATTCTTGAAAAAGCGTAAAACCCTAATTTTCTATTCAACTACAAAAAATCGTTTTCAATATTTGACATCATTATTTTAACACAAAGAGCTTCTTTAAATCTCGTCCAGTAAAATGATAATACACCCACATTCAAAAGATAATTCATGGAACTTGCAAAAATACAGGCAAATTATAATTCAGGAAAATGATGAAACAGAGTCATATGACACGTTCCCCCCTATTTCTTTTTCATTTCCGAATTGGTAAGCACTATATTGAGGTATGACTGAATATTGATAATTTTAAATGGATGAAACTCAAATGAACAGACACAAGATTACATAAGCCAAAATATAATACAAGAATAATTACACACAATAACTATATTTTCATTTATCTAATTAATATTTTCAACAATGCGGATTTTCAAAAATTTATTACTCTATTAAGTATAGCAGTCTTTTTTAAAAACAAATTTTTGATTCATAAATTTAAATATACAAAATGTAAAATCCTAAAATAATTCATTTAATATAAGTCTTTTATTTATTTTAGTCCTTTTGGACAAAATTTAAAGAATATGAAAATATCGAATTACTATATTAGTTATATGCTAAAATAAACCATTCATTATAATTGTACTTTCGAAAATAATTAAAATACCTGCTGATCATATTTACAATCCCCTAATGACACAATCCTTTAGATTTATTCAAATATCTTTTGAATAAATAAAATAATTTCCATTTTATTTTTAAAAATTAAATTACATATATTTTGTGCTTCTAAAAAGGCTTTGGTAATTTAAATAATAGTAACTATATTATTATCATTTTATGGTTAAGTAGTGGGAATTCTAAAAATTGTATACATAATACAACAATTAAAAAACAACACTTAATAACAATGAATGAATTTAAACAAGGGATAGAAAAACAAAAAATTTAAAAAAAAAGGGAGAACAAAAATCTTAATTGAAAATTTATATCCTACGAATATCCTTAATCGAAATAATTCTGTAAAAGTATGGTATCCATATTTTTTTTTTCCTATTCTATTTTATACCAATTTTCTATCGATTCATTAAATGTTTTAAAAATCGAATTGTAGATTTCTTATATTTTCACCCATCCAATTTTTCAATTTATAATTGAAGAGAAAGATAAAATCTAAAACAAAAAAAAAAAAAAATATTTTAGAAAATACATAAATGGTAAAATAATAATAAAAAATAAAACCACAGGAAAGCAGGAAGTAACAGTATTATAATTACAGTTATTTTATACTTTAAATATTATTTATCGGGTGTTACCAAAATGAAGAACAAAATTAATTCATATCAATTTGTTTTTTGAATAAAATATTTAAAAATAATTTATTTAGATATACTTTTAGTTGTTGTTGTAATATTGCTTTAATTGTCATTATAACTATCATATTATTCACCCCTACATATAATAGACATTAGCTGTCATGTCACATACTTTGAAACATATGATTTTCTTTATTTGCATGAAATTACATGTTATAGTCATAACAAAAATTTGTTCAGTTATTACTTATTTATTAGTATACTAGAAACAGCGTAAAAACCATATATAAGTATCTATAGTCATTAGTAATTTGACGTTTTTTAAATGTTATTTTATGATTTCAGACTTATGACTATTGTAGTTATAGGATTGCAATTTTGTATATCATCTAGATTCTAGAATTATATCAAAGAATTATAGAATATATAATTAATCAATAATGATTATTATATAGTAGTTGGGGGTTATAATGTGATGACTAAATGATATAAAACAAAAAAAAACTTTCACCTTAATGAAGAATTAAACTACCTATATATACTTATTTTACGTCATTTTTGTTTTGAACTGTTCTTGTTAAAATGTGTAAAAAAATATCTGCGAAAATCAAGGTTAATTTTATTTTTTTGAAATTATTGAATTAAGACCAAATTAATTAATTTAATTAGCTTAAGTGTTGATACAAAGTCCTTGAAGACCAAATACTTTTACTAAAGATTTGTTGGTTTAATATTTATGTAAGAAATTTAAGATTATTTCAGAATTTAAGGAAATTTTGAGTAGAAATCCCTGAACAACCAAGAATTTCCGATGTAAAAAAAAAGTTAATTTGTTTAAAAAAAATATAACTTTTAATATACTCCTCACTACATTTGTGATTGTAATTAGTTTTTGTATACATATATATAATATACAGGGTGTCTGAAACTCAAAGGTCACAAAAAACAAAGGTGATAAGGAAGTTCATAATAAGCAAAAAAGTGGCTGTGGGGGGATGGTAGTTCTATTTTTAACGGTTTCCGAGATAACTAATGATTTTTAAAGTAATTTAGTTAACTTTTTAAAAAAGTAACAATATCTTCGCCCCTGTACAGCATAAAAGATTCAGTAGCTAGTTAAAGCTATGGGATTTCATACTAATGTCTCAACTTTTCTCTATAACTTTCATTTGTGACGTTTATATCGTTGCTACGTTAATCTACATATATTTAGCTTGAGCTAAATACTAATTTAGCTAGCTAGAGCTAAAAAAATGTGGTGTTTATACCGTTGCTACAAACGTCAAACCATTTAGCTCTAGGTAAATTAGCTGCGGTATAAACGCGGCAATTGATAGTTACTCATGGTTGAACAGTTACAAACTTTTAAATTAAAAAAATATTGATATTTTATCCGTTATTTCGCAATCCATTTAAAATAGACTCACCACCACCGAGAACAATTTTTTGCTTGATATAAACTTCTTTATCACTTCCGTTCATAGTGAATTTCGGACACCCTGTATAGTAGTTATTATACTATAAAAGTTTGTCTCCATCATACATACTTTAATATTAACTATAATAGTTTTGAAAAATTCCAATTCAATATGCTATTCTTCTACAATTAAATTTAACAATACAGTAATATTGAATGGTTACAAATTTATATCGATGAATCGTTTTCATATTGATTTCGATTTTTATTTCATTTTATTTCATTTATTTTTTTTTCTTTAATTTTTTGATACGATTTTACTATTAGATCCATTAAATTAATAGTTAAATAGGAAAAAAAAAAAAAATTTATAAAATTGTTAGATAAATAGTAATAGATAAGTTAAAAAGGTAAATGGACTTTATATATATATATATATATATATATATATAGAAAGAAATGGAAATATATAGTAAAAGAGAGTGTAGTTAGTATCGATTATATAGATAATATTGAATTATAAAAATAAAAAAATAATGGATTTTGATTTGAGTGTACTAAAATGTATATGGTAATTATAGTAACTATTTATTGGTATCTACTAATATAATTATTGTTAATGAGCTGTTTTTTTTTTTTGTTTTGTTTGGCGATTGATTTTGCATTTATGCTCATTAATGTCTTTTCTTTTTTTTTTTTTTGTAATTTACATAATAACTAAATAAATAAATGAAATAAATGAAATAATAATTTTTTTTTTTAATATTAGATATTTTTTACTTTATGTCAATTTATCTAGATAGTACTAAAAACCAATATTTAATTTTATACAACATAATAAAAATTTAAATCAAAGGGATATCAAATAAAAGAATTTATATTTTGCTTTTAGTTTTTTTTTTTGTTTTGATTTTAATGTAATTGATTAAATATGGATTAAATTAACAAAGATATACAAATATTCATAGAAAAATCTAAATTAGATATTTTGTAATCTGATGATATATATACAAAAAAAAAAAAAAAAAAAAAAAATAGACATGAAAAGTGGAATTAAATTATTTCGATTAAATTAAAAGTCCGATGACAGAATATTCGTTATTAAATTGTAATAATAGTACTGATCTGAATACGTTACTTGTATAATGAAAATAAATTAGAATTGAAGTATTAAACAATTTTAATTCATACTTTATAACTCACATACAAAATTTATGATAAAATATAAGTAAATGAAATTGAGCAAATTTACATATGTGATTAAATTTAGTACTGTCTTAGATCGGCTTCATCCAGCCAATGTTGTGTAGTAGTTAAGATACCGGTATTTCATCCGAAGGATTCTGCTTTCAAAATTCGACTTGGTCATCAATAGATTAATCAAAAAGAAATCTATATATATATCTTATAAATAATACCAATAAGTGTATTAATAAAAAAAATTTTGTATAAGAATATAGGTGGTGTAGAAATAAAGAAATATTTACATTTCATTGTCTTGTACCACAGCTACAGCCGAGGAATCAACGGTCTTGTGAAATTAATAATTCCAGAAACTGAAGTTTAGTACTATATGAATAATAACTTAATTAGTGGATGCTTTATGGTCCTTATATGAGTCGAGTTATTTTAAGTGAGTTTTCCCTTATTTTAATCACTTAGGGAAGGAATTCTCTTATTTTAATCACTTATTGGCCTTGTACGAAACCTTTTCAATTTTCTCTTTCTTGCGCTATTCTTTTAACTTCTAACCAAGACTTGCAACTTTTTTGTATCTTATTCTGGAAATTTCTTCTCCAAGTCATTGTAAGCTTTACCAAGTTTTCTTTGCCGCGGAAATTTCAGTTCAACGTCTGACATGTCACAACTAATGTTGTTTGTATTTCTAATCAAGATTAATTCTAATAACAAAAATATATTCTCAACATATTCCCACTTTCCTACATTATCCATTATCTAATTAATTTTCTCACTATATCTTACCTTTGGTTCAGACCAGCTGGGATAATCTAACACTAAACAATTAGCAAAGAAAAAAGAAAAAGGATTATTAACCACATACTGCAAACATTTTTTTGTCGTAAACTGATTAGTTTTTTGTTTTTATCAATATTCAGTTTAATAAAAGTAAATTCATAATTAATAACTTAACTTAATTATAATATACTAATGATATTGAATGAAGATCGAAATGTTCAATATTTTTCGATAATATTTTACCATTTTTATAAGATTTTGACTGTTATTACAGATTTTCATAATTCTAAATCTAGGATTATATTCCTCGTATTTTTAATTTCTATTTTCATTATTCGGAAACGTTTTCCTGACAACATCTCTCCTCTCCCTGTTTTTCTGTTTTGGAATACATGTAATATTCTACGAAAAGTTTAAAGGTTTATTTAATTTAAAATTTTTTTGAAAAAAAAATGAAAAAAAACGATGACGTTAAATATAAAATGTGAACCATTAAATTGCAATTAAAATATACAATTTTGTTCTAAATTCAAATCATAATAAAACAAGGTAGAATGTAAACCAACGGTTTTTAAAAGCGCACATTTCCAAAACTCAATACAAATTGTTTAGAAGTGTGACTTACACAAAAATTTGAAAATTTCATGTAATAAGAAAAAACTTGAAAATAGGACATTTTTGAGATTTTGAGGGGCCGTAAGTCCGGAATCCTATATAACTAAGAAAAGCTGTTAACACACGTAAAAATATATTATTGAAGCTTTAATTTTTATGTCTTGCCGAAGAAAAGTTTTTACAGGTGCCTAAGTTACAGGTGTCTAAAAATAGCAAATTTTCAATTTTTGAGGCGTAATAACTCTTAAAGAGAGGGCGTTACCAAAAAATTTTCTGAGGAAACTTATACTAATTCTAAAAGTTCTTTCTTGTCTCAAAATTTCAGGTTCCTATCTAAAGGGGTGCCGGAGTTATGAAAAAAGAAATTTCATGAAAAATGTGGTTTTCACATAACGGTAAATTTAAATAGTAAATTACAAAATATTACATAATTTTGATATTGTTTTATATAGATAATAAAATTTTCGATCTTCTGCCGGTTTTAGATTGCAAAACTATTACGCAGAGCCCGAGATATATACATCTGAAAATGGAGCTTTTTTACAATTTTGAAGAGCTGCAGCTTTGGAACCCTTTACAACTAAAATAAACCTTTCACACACGTAAAAATATATTATTGTAGCTTTCATTTTCATGTCTTGCCGAAGAAAAATTTTTACAGGTGCCTAAGTTACAGGTGTCTAAAAATAGCAAATTTTCAATTTTTGAGGCGTAATAACTCTTAAAGAGGGGGCGTTACCAAAAAATTTTCTGAGCAAACTTATACTAATTCTAAAAGTTCTTTCTTGTCTCAAAATTTCAGGTTCCTATCTAAAGGGGTACCGGAGTTATGAAAAAAGAAATTTCATGCAAAATGTGGTTTTCACATAACGGTAAATTTAAATCGTAAATTACATAATATTACATAATTTTGATATTGTTTTATATAGATAATAAAATTTTCGATCTTCTGCCGGTTTTAGATTGCAAAACTATTACGCAGAGCCCGAGATATATACATCTGAAAATGGGGCTTTTTTACAATTTTGAAGAGCTGCAACTTTGGAACCCTTTACAATTAAAATAAACCTTTCACACACGTAAAAATATATTACTGTAGCTTTAAATTTTATATCTTGCAGAAGTAAAATGTGTGCAGGTTCCTAAGTTACAGGTGTTTAAAAATAGCAAATTTTCAATTTTTAAGCCCTAATAGCTCATAAACAGGGGGTGGTCCGAAAAAATTTTCTGAGCAAACTTATACTAATTCTAAAAGTTCTTTCTTGCCTCAAAATTTCAAGCTTGTATCTAGAAGCGTGCCGGAGTTATGAAAGTAGAAAAATCATGCAAAATTTGGTTTTCACATAACGGTAAATTTAAATACTAAATTTAAAAAAATTGTATAATTTTGATATTAATTTACAAAGATAAAAGAAATACCTGTCGAATGACGTTTTCAGATTGAAAAAATCTTAAGCAGAACATAAGATATATGTATTTAAAAATAGGGCTTTTTCAAAGTTTGAGGGGGTGTAGTTCCGTAATGGGGGGGGCTACATGAAAAAGTTGTTCCACAAAATTATTTTTTTTGTGAGACCTACCTATGGTTAAAATTTTTTTTCTCTATCTTTAACGGTGTAGAAGTTTTGTAAACAGACGGACGGACGGACGGACGGACGGACGGACGGACAGAGTGAAACTAATAAGCACATTTTTTCAAAATTTTTTTGGAAATGTGCTAAAAAGGGTTGTTATTGTATTAAAAAATTAAAAAATCATTTTAATTAAATATAATATGTATACCTAATATAATAGATATAATTTAATTTTATTCGTTTTAAATTAGATACAATAAAAATAAGATTTTATTTTAATTATCACCATTTATATATCTTTTAATCATACTCATTATTTTAAATTATTATTATTGGTTAGATTTACATTTTTATGGAAATTTTTTTGATGAAAAGTTAAATGTATGTCAATAGATTTAATCATTACATAGATTCAAATTATAGTTAAATCCTATAATGCACAACAAACATAGGTACATCTATAAATACGTATACGTATAGAACAAGCAATTGATTAAGATTACAATTTCCTGCTATTGTGTTTTGTGTTATTATCATTAGAATTTATTTAGAGCAGAAATATAGAATAATAAAAAAGAAAAAAAATTTTGTAATAATTACAATTTGAAGAATATACATTATAATAATTATTCAAAGATTAAAAAATAATTAATTAGTGGAACAGAATATAATGTAAATTATACTGAATTGATAATTTCTAATAATTTTTTTCAACTTGTAACTAATTTTTAATCTGAATGCAAAAATTTCTGAATTAAAAATTATGTAATATTGTAATTTTGCGAATTTTACATTTTTTAGCACATTTCCAAAATAATTTTAAAAAAATGTGCCTATTAGTCTCACTCTGTCCGTCCGTCCGTCTCTCCAGCAGTTTTCACAATTTCTACACCGCTAAATATAGAGGAAAAAAAAATTTGAATTATGGGTAGGTCTCATAAAAAAAATTAATTAGAACCACTTTTTCATGTGCCCCCCCATTACGCTACAGCCCCTCTAACTTTGAAAAAGCCCTATTTTTAAATTCGTATATTTCATGTTATATTTAACATTTTTTCAATTTGAAAACGCCATTCGACATGGAAGTCAATATAAAAATTGTAGAATTCTTTTAAATTTAGTATTTAAATTTACCGTTATGTGGAAACCAAATTTTGCAAGATTTTTATATTTTCATTACTCCAGCACAATCTTTACATGTGTTAACGGTTTATTTTAGTTGTATGTGGTTATGAAGTTACAGCTCAAAATTGCCAAAAAAAACCCTATTTTCAGATGCATATATTTCAGGCTCTGCGTAATGTTTTACAATCTAATACCGCTAGAAGACCGGAAATTTTCTTACCTCTATAAAACAATATCAAAATTATGCAATATATTATGTAAAAACCAAATTTTGCATGATATTTCATTTTTCATAGCTTTGGCAGGCTTTTAAATAGGAGCTTGAGATTTTGAGACAAAAAAAAATTTCTAGAATTTGTATAAGTTTCCTCAGAAATTTTTTTTGTACTGCCTCCTGTTTAAGAACTATATTAAAGCTCAAAAATTGAAAATTTGATATTTTTAAACACCTGTAACTTAGGTACCTGTGCAAATTTTTTTTGGCAATCCATAAAAATTAATTTTCAGTATATATATTTTTACGTGTGCTAACGATTTTCTTAGTTATATAGGGTTACAGCCCCTGAAATATGCAAAAGTCCTATTTTCACATATTTTTTTACTAAGTATATAAAATTTTAAAATAGTGCAAGTCACAAATTCTAAACAGTTTGTATTGCCTTTTGAAAATGTGCGCTTTTAAAAACCGTTGGTGTACATTCTGCCTTGTTGAATATTCATTATATTCGACAATATTCGAAAATAAATATAATAATTGGGATTAATCGTATTGTAAGAATAAGAAAATACATAGATTAATATCAATTAATTCAAGTCAACATTTGGGTTTTAAATTTTATTAATAGAAAACTTACAAAATTTATAATAATTAATTTAAGGTTCATTGAATAAATTTGAAAAATCTAATAAATGTGTCGAAATAAAATAGAAAATAGTACGCTAGTTACTAACGGTATATTTCAATAAATTAGAGAATTTTTTTATTTTTGTGTTTAGATATTTTAGTATTTGTCTTCAAATTTATACTCACTTTTTTGTCAATACCTTTTGGAATTGCCTCTCTTTTCTCTTTTCAATCCCTTGGGGAATACAGGGTATTCACAACGTCTTCTTTTTTCTTTTTTGTTCTAAATGAGGTGCGAATTTTCCAAAAACATCAAAAATAGCAGCTTGGTAGTGTCAAATTCTACTAACTAAACACATCTACTTTTTTAGTAAATTATAATGGGATTCAACTCCTTACTGTTTCTAATCCAGTATATTGGCTAGGGATTTGGGTAGGAGATTGAATTGGAGAGTAGGAATGTAAGGGTACAATGAATCGACCTATTATTATTATTTTGCTATCAGTGACGAAGCCGTTAATAGTTATAAAATGCAGAAGCATATAATACGGCCCTGCATGAGATAATAATTGATGATAACACCACTGTCACTGTAGCAGCTGTTACTATTTTTATTATTATTATTATTGTTATTATCAATATACGATATAAACATATTACTTGTTTTTTTTAATCTTAAGATCCTCTGATTAAAAGGCTGGCGGTTTAACCACTGCGTCATATCTAATCAGTTTAATCATTATTTTCACTACGGCATTCATTACTCGGGCAGCTATTATACAAGATTATAAAACACAAATATTATATTTATGCGCCATCTATTTTGTTATACAAGAACTATTTTATATTGAGATTTTAATTGTTACAATATAAATTACTAATATTTTATATGATCTGATTTAGATTTGAACAGGACACCTTTCGATTGGAAGGGCGACATCAACTATTATGTCATTTTAGTCAATACAAAAATGCTTAATTTATGAGAAACGGAAGGAACAGATAAGTACTGAGAAAGAAAGTACTTTTTTTTAAAAAAGAAAGCAAGTAGTAAAGAATAGAAAATATTGGTAAATCCATAATGCACTATGAGAAAAAACTGTTTAAAAAAAAGACAGTATATATAAATAAAGAGTTTTTAAAGTTCCACTGGACTTATAGTTATAAAGAATTTTTTCAAATATTCATTTAAGAGAAATTTTGAATGAAGATATTATATGGGTTTGAAAATTTTAAGAGTAGTACGGAAATCATATTAATAAAATTTGTAAAATAAAATAGGAAAATTTTAGATCAAAGTAGAGTTCTTTTGGCAATATAATATTGGCAGAAGTTATTTTTAAAATCAGGGTTTAAATCAAACAATTTGAGATTATTTATTTTGAATCTATTAACAAATTTATCCAAAGATATCACAAAAATTCTCTTCTTCTTTAAAACTTCAAAATTTAAAATTTAATTTTATTCGAATAATCATTCTATAAACATTTAATTGGTCTGAATATTAAAGATCTTCAATTTAAACAATTTAATTATTTATTTTAACAAAAATAACTATTATATCTCTTTGAAACTTTATTCAATTTTTACTTTACCCACTTTGGCATTATTTTATTTCGCTTTAATTGTTTTATATTGTAAGGTTTATGACCTTGTTTACTACAAATAGTTTTTATTTTTATATTGTTATATTGTAATTTATTTTATAGCATCATTTTGTTTTAAATTTCCTTTTTAACCGAAAGGTATTGCTAAAATTTTCTAATATAGATATACCATAAATGAAGAAAAACTTAAACATACAAACTACTAACACAAATTAAATTTAAATATTGTAACATTATCCTTCCAAATATTTTTCTTTTTCATTTGATAGCCGGAAATAAAATTTAAAGAAGAATCAAAACTGGAGATCAAAAAGAAGCTGAAATTTAAAGGCTTTTACAGAAAAAAATAAAATGTAAAAAAATATAGGAAAAAAATTTAAAAAAAAGGTCAGAATTCATAAGGAAAATTTTTGTAATGTCCACAAAATAACAATAAAATAAGAGATTCAGGCCATTGCTGAATTTGGCATTTTGCCAAAAATCTGATATTTATGTTTTATTTTTCTATTTTTTCTTACTGTACTTTTTGGTCCTTTCAAACAATGAAATTTCTTTTTTTTTTTTACTTTATTTTTTACTCTCTTGTATACCGTATTGTTTGGTTTTGTTAGGCATTTCATTTGCAAGTAACTTAAACTATGACAATTTTCTTTGTTTTTTTTTTTTTTTTTGTTAAACTCTTTCGGTGCTTTTTATATATTTGGGAGAAGGACACATAACAAAAGTCATTTTACAAAAGAATATTGCAGCTGTCTTACAAAAGGACCTTTTTCAAAAAAGTACATTTTACCAATAGAAAAATTGCAAATAATAGGTACACTTAACACTATATTTGACATAGGTTGATAAATTGCGATACCTTTTAAAAAAATATTAAGGTTTTTCCAAACATTTCAAATTTTTTCATTCTTAAACTGATTTTTAAAAAAAGTAAATGTAAGCGGAGATAAATTGATCCTCTTTTTCAAGAAATGTTATGCTTGAAGTTGACGATTCTTTACAATTAAATATCTTTAGAAGCAAAAGAAACTTTGCAGTCGGTATAACGTAGACCTTACAAAATCAGGTCTACTACTACTGTTACTGCTACTGCTACTACTGTTTTCAGATTAATTTAATCATTTTTGTTAAACGACTCTTTGAAAAATATCCTCTTTTGCCAAAAGTGACTTTTTGATGAAAGATATTTTTATTTTGATAAAGTCTACTCTACTCATATTTATTTCTACTGCTTTTCTTGTAAAATTTTATTTTTTATTTTGGCATATTAGATTTCATGTTAAGTTATTCAAAAATTTTTTTTAAAAAATAAAATTGAAATAGAGAAACAAATGTAAGAAAGAGACAGTCTTACTATTTTGGAAACTAATCATTTATGTATTTTTAAGAATATGTTTACATAACAGACAGAATGATTGTAATAACTATATATATTTATAGGTATAGAATGCATGTATGCATGTATCAACAAACAGACCATATGTTTCATTTCACAAAGCGGTTGTACATAATAAATTTTATTGATAGATCCATTAACCATTTTATAATAATAAGTATAAAATGTAGTAAGCTGTTGCTGAATTGGTAAAAGTCGATTGCAGTATAATGATGGTAATTATTAAGCATATAAGAAATAATTTAACTAAAACGTTTTTTTTTTTAGAAATGACGATTTAGAGGAGAATGTGATTGCAAACTTAAATTTTTGATGGTAATATAAGAGTATTTTATGCTTAAATTTTGTTTAAGCACATAAAATGCTAAAAGTGTTTATGGCAGTAGACTGTAAATAAATAAAAAGTCCATAGTAAAAACATAGCTTCGACTGTAAAAACTTCTTTTCCACATCCTAATTCCTAAAACGTTAAACTATACATATACATTAAAAGGTTTACCCTAAAGTTTCGTTTTAAAAGTGGTAGTTTTGGTTGGTTAACGTCCAAAATAAAAAAACAAATAAGAATAATATTATGTCAGAATATTTTTATACCCGTACGATAGGATCGGGTATAATAAAATTACTCCTCCGTTTGTAACACCTCGAAATAAGCGAGCTAGATATACCTTCAAAGGTATGGATCGGATCAGAAAAAAATTCTAAGACTTTTGAGCCATGTCCGTCCGTCCGTCCGTCAGCACGCTAACTCAAAAACTAAGAAAGCTAGAATCTTGAAATTTACACAAAATATTTTGGGAGTAATTTGTAGGTTCCCTATTTTTTTTGGTTGAGTTTGGACCAAGCCTTAGGGTAGCTCTCGAACACCTAACTTTTAGATCCCCACATTTTTTTGGCAATAGAGCTATGAAATTTTAACTGCTCATAGATCTCACAAAAATATTAATTTTATTTTTAATAACTTTTTTTTGTAGCCCCACCGGTTACGGAGCTACAGCTCCCCAAAGGTTCAAAAAAGCTCTATATTTAAAGTGTTATAGCACAAGTTGTATAAGGTATATCTTCATTTTGAAAACGCCAAACGATTACTAATTTTATTAGCTTTAAAAGTATATATACTATAAATATATACTTGTGGCATACGGTGTCTTAATTTACCGTTATGCGAAACTCAAATTTTGCAAAATCCTTTAAGCCTTCTATCTTCTAAACAGTTTAAGTTGGAAACTTGAAATTTTTACAGAAGTTAGATCCTTAAAAATAAGTATGAGTCATTTCAGAAATTTTTTTTGTATCACTCCCCGTTTAGGAGCTGTAAGGGGTCAAAAACTGAAAATTTCCCATTTTTAAATACCTGAAACTTGAACACCTGTTAAAATTTTTTTGAAGTAATACACAAAAATTAAAGCTTCAACATTATACTCTTATTTCTGTTGACAACTTTTTTTAATAATATAGGGTTACTTTATAATTGACGAAAGTGTTACTTGATTTTTTCAAATTTTCTAACAAATTTCTTTAACGAATTTTTTCCATTTTGTTTTACTCGATAATTTGAAATTGTTGAGGATATAATGCGTAGTACATAAAAATGCAAATAAATAAACAACATAACGGTTGCTTGAAGAATTTTTATTTATATGATATTAATATATATACATACTTATATAATATCATGTTTATTTACAAATCGTATATGTCACTAGTGAATGAATGATAAGAGTATATATGTATATTATATAGCGCCGTATTTACATACATATATGTATTTTATTGTACTTATAAGAAATTATTCTGTCAATGGAATATTTAAATATAATATAATATAATATTTAAAATTATATTTATTATTTTGTACTAAGTAAATTTAATATACATTTAGCGCTTAGTATTAAATGTTATGTGGAAGGTTAGAATCTGCTTTAGAAGAATGTACATATAAACATATAGTTTGAATATATGTACAACCCATAGTACTAGAAATTATAAAATTCACCCAAATTATTTTAAAATACTAAAATATTAAAAAAATAATATTGTAGGCAGAGTGGCTGTGAACATACTAACGGTTCGTACGGGTATCTAAGAGTTGACAAAGGCAACTGTATTCTTCCTCGTTTTTATTATAATTTTGCATATGACTGAAAAGAAATTGGTCACCATAATATTTAGACAATTGGTTTAAAAGAATCGATATATGATATTATGATATTTTAAGAAGTTTTTATTTCCAAGTATATATTCTATTTAATTTTTTTTTTTTTTTTTTGTTTTTAGAAATTTGCCTAATGAAATATGAAACCGTAACATAATAGAAGTGACATTCTTACCACCATATAACAATGGTTAGAGGATAAATTGAGAAATTTTTTTCTCCAGATAAAAATAATCTTTTTTGAAAAACTTCCTCCCAAAAAATTAAAAAAAGTTTTTTTCTTTTTTGAACCTTAAGGGAACTAATGGTTTTACAATTACTTGATGTAAACAATGAATTGAAAAAAAAAAATTTTTAATTTCAAGGATCTGTGATAAAAATGTACTTTTATATTAGACTGAAAGATGATAAAACCATTAAATTTTACAATTGCACAACTGTTCAACTGATCAATTAAAAGTCATGCCAAAAAAAAGAAGCTTAAAAAAAAGAAAATTTTTTTTTTAAATTTCAAAATAATTGACATGTTAGATATGGGAACTATTTTTCAAAAATTTGTATAGTTTTAAACTCATTCTGTCCATTATTGAAATTGAATTGGATGCACCTAAAGTTTGATTGTTATTTAATTTTTTTTCTTTTTTTTTAAGGAAGGTTTTATGAAGCTGACTTGTAAATTATATTTTGGATCAAATTATAAAGGATTGTTACTTAATTTAAAGTTTTTTGATATAATGGCCGGTATTCTCTTACTAGTTTTAATTATTTATTTTAAAAGTATTAAAAAATACACCGTTTTTAGAATAATTTTACAAACTAAAATTTATTCTAATAAATTTAATTCAGGTTAAAATTTCTGTAAAAAATATAAATATTGTTTTATTGGATTGTTTAGTATAATATTTTAACAATTTAATTCATTTAATGAATATTTCTGAATATATTCTGACTTCGAAGCAGTTGCATTCGTAAAATGAATTATCATTAGTTTCCTACAAATACAGCAAAATGGTTGTAATGCCCATGTTCTTTCTTTCATTGATTGCTTAACTTTTAACATATTTTTTAAAAAAAACTTTGAAAAACTTTGCTTATTAGCTACACTTTGACTATTTACAAAACTTTTACACTGTTTAAGATAGAAATTACAGCAGTTTTAGCCATGGATAGGTAAAAAAAGTTAATATTATAAAACAACTTTTTTTTATGAATCCCCACCCATAAAGTTTGAAAAAGCTCTATTTTTAAATGTTTATATCTCAGATTCTGCTTAAAATTTTTTTAATCTAAAAATGTCAAACGACAGGATCTTTTTTCATATTTAAAAATGTTCAATAAAATTATACATATGGATTAAACATAGTAATAAAATTACTGTTATGTGGAAATTTTGTAAGTTTTTACTTCCTTTACAACGCTTCTGGATAGAGTCTTAAAACTTTGAGAGATGAAAAAACTTTCAGAATTAGCATAAATTGGTTTAGAACTTTTTTTTTTTCGTACCACCCGCTGTTTTAGAGCTATTAAGAGTTAAAAATTGAAATTTTACTGATTTAAGAAATCTACCTGTAACTTCAACACCTGCACACATTTTTATACCCGTATGAACTATGTTCAAGGGTATAATAAATTTGCCATTACGTTTGTGACACCTTAAAGGAGTCGAGCTAGATATAGTGTCAAAGGTATGGATCGGCTCAGAATCGAATTCTGAGTCGATTAAGCCATGTACGTCCGTCCGTCCGTCCGTCCGTCCGTCCGCACGATAACTCAAAAAATAAAAGAGCTAGGGGGCTGAAATTTTTTTTACGTCACTTTTGCAAAATTGTTAGTTTTGCTATTTAAATCCAACATTTTCGGTCGGCGGGTTCGAGTAGCTGCCATACAACTTCTATCTTTATATAGAAATAACTCAATATCTATTCAAGCTAGGTTTCTGAAATTTTGCAAATGATGATCAAGTTTTATGGCAACAACTTCTGTAAAATTTGGTTGTGCTGGTGCAGCGGGTTCGGGTAGCTGCCATACAACTTCTCCGTTTAAATGAGAATAACTCAGTGTTTATTGAAGCTAGGAATCTGAAATTTAGTAAAGAGGTGTCGAGTTACATGCCAACAACTTTTGTAAAATTTGGTTGGTCTAGAGCAGCCGGTTCAGACTTCTTGCACCTCTTGGAACCTAATGAAGCTAGGCATCTGAAATTTTGCAAATGATGATCAAGTTTTATGGCAACAACTTTTGTAAAATTTGGTTGTGGTGGTGCGGCGGGTTCGGGTAGCTGCCATACAACTTATCCGGTTAAATGAGAATAACTCAGTGTTTATTGAAGCTAGGAATCTGAAATTTAGTAAAGAAGTGTCGAGTTATATGCCAACAACTTTTGTAAAATTTGTTTGGTCTAGAGCAGCCGGTTCAGACTTCTTGCACCTCTTGGAACCTAATGAAGCTAGGCGTCTGAAATTTTGCAAATGATGATCAAGTTTTATGGCAACAACTTCTACAAAATTTGGTTGTGCTGGTACGACGGGTTCGGGTAGCTGCCATACAAAATCTCTTTTTAAATGAAAAGAACTCAGTGTCCGTCCGCACGATAACTCAAAAAATAGAGGAGCTAGGAGACTGAAAATTTTTTTACGTCACTTTTGTAAAATTGTTAGTTTTGCTATTTAACTCCAGCATTTTCTGTCCCCGGGTTCGGGTAGCTGCCATACAACTTCTTTCTTTAAATAGAAATAACCCAGTGTCTGTTCAATCTAGGTATCTGAAATTTTGCAAATGATGATCAAGTTTTATGGCAACAACTTCTACAAAATTTGGTTGTGCTGGTGCGACGGGTTCGGGTAGCTGCCATACAAAATCTCTTTTTAAATGAAAAGAACTCAGTGTCCGTCCGCACGATAACTCAAAAAATAAAGGAGCTAGGAGGCTGAAATTTTTTTTACGTCACTGTTGCAAAATTGTTAGTTTTGCTATTTAACTCCAGCATTTTCTGTCCCCGGGTTCGGGTAGCTGCCATACAACTTCTTTCTTTAAATAGAAATAACCCAGTGTCTGTTCAATCTAGGTATCTGAAATTTTGCAAATGATGATCGAGTTTTATGGCAACAACTTCTGCAAAATTTGGTTGTGGTGGTGTGACGGGTTCGGGTAGCTGCCATACAAAATCTCTTTTTAAATGAAAGAACTCAGTGTCCGTCCGCACGATAACTCAAAAAATAAAGGAGTTAGGAGGCTGCAATTTTTTTTACGTCACTTTTACAAAATTGTTAGTTTTGCTATTTAACTCCAGCATTTTCGGCCGCCGGGTTCGAGTAGCTGCCATACAACTTCTTTCTTTAAATAGAAATAACCCAGTGTCTGTTCAATCTAGGTATCTGAAATTTTGCAAATGATGATCAAGTTTTATGGCAACAACTTCTACAAAATTTGGTTGTGGTGGTGCGACGGGTTCGGGTAGCTGCCATACAAAATCTCTTTTTAAATGAAAAGAACTCAGTGTCCGTCCGCACGATAACTCAAAAAATAAAGGAGCTAGGAGGCTGAAATTTTTTTTACGTCACTGTTGCAAAATTGTTAGTTTTGCTATTTAACTCCAGCATTTTCGGCCGCCGGGTTCGAGTAGCTGCCATACAACTTCTTTCTTTAAATGGAAATAACCCAGTGTCTATTCAATCTAGGTATCTGAAATTTTGCAAATGATGATCGAGTTTTATGGCAACAACTTCTGTAAAATTTTGTTGTGATGATATGACAGGTTCGGATAGTTGCCATACAACTTCTCTTTTTAAATGAAAATAACTCAGTGTCTATTGAAGCTAGCTATCTGAAATTTAGTGAAAAAGTGTCGAGTTGCATGCCAAAAACTTTTGTAAAATTTGAATGGTCTAAAGCAGCCGGTTCAGGCTTTTTGCATTTCTTGATGAAGCTAGGCGCAATAGATTCGGGTAGCTATCATACAACTCCACAATTTACATAAATATATCTCTGTGGTTCGGTACTAAAACTCTGAATGTTTTTAAAAGATGATCAAGTTTTATAGAAACAGGATATATTACGTTCATACGGGTATCCCAGAGTTGACACAGTCTACTCTACTGCACTCTTCCTCGTTCAAAATAAAATGGAAAAATTAAATTCTTAACATTATAATTTTACATCTGCTAATAGTTTTTTTCTTAATTATTTATAGAGTTTCCTTAAAATTGAAGAATGTAGCATTTTTTCTTACATACTTTTTCGTTATTACAAAATTTTAAGAAAAATTACAAATTTTGGTTCACAGTATTTCAAATTTTTTCGGTATTGTCTTTTGAAAAATATGCGCCTTTAAAAACTTTAGGTTCCTATTCTGTTTTGTTTTTTTCTAGTTCCCCTTCCTCTCTTCCTAATCTTTCATTAAATTTGCATTAGCTAATTAAGTTAAATTTGATTTAATTGCTGCTAAAAAAACAGGTCCGCACACGGTGACAGTTGAATGTTGACTGAGAGATTTGTGTATAATGTCTCTAAGTGTAGTGCTTCTGATAATACTGCTTCTATGACAGAGAATGATGCATTAGTGATAAACTAATGAATCCAATTTTAAAAATTTATTAAATAATTATCGTATAATAAGAAAGTGATAGTTCAAAAAAAATTAAAATGCAATTGCGACTTAAAAGTTTAAAATGAAAATATTAACATCATATACAAGAACCTTATAATTACATATTATATTATTTAGTTGTATATTTCAATTCATTAATTGTAAATTAAAAACTAAAACTAAAAATATTTTAAATAAATAATATATTATGTATGTTACCATAAATGTCTATAGCTTCAATTATTTAAGTATTTACTTACTATTTATTCAGTTTGAAAGTCTTATAAAGGCATAAAAGACTATAAAATTAAAACATAACTTAAAAATTATAAATAAAAGTAACTGAATATATTTTTAATAAAAATTTTATATATATTTTTATATATCTTATCTTTCAGTTTCAACAACAAATGTCCGTCAATATTAATTAAGAGCATATACATATATATATACGAGTATGAATTAAATATAAGATCTATTTAAAATTACTAACATTAGATGACGTTATCTTTCTATACTTTTACCTATTCTGTTTTTTTTTTTTTTTGTATTTTTTAATTAATGTTTTTAATCAAATGACAAGGTAAGACAGCAATAATAAGAAGAAAAAGAAAAAATTAATATCGTGCTTTGTAGCGGTCCAATTATTCATGAAATTAAAAATTTCATGGTGTATTATGTTACGGTTTAATTATAATTTTGGTTCAAGTCTAGTTGAAAAAGATAAAATTAACGGATTTTTTTTTTTAAATAAAAAAAATTTTAACAATTACCGCAACTGCAGTAGTTATCTAAATACATTTTAATTAATATTTTTGAATTTTTATCTTAACCATAGTTCTTAAAAAAATCTTCTAGCTTTTAAGTTAGGTTTTATCTTTCTTACTGTATCATATTGTAATAGCAAAATACTTCATATTAGAAATTCTTCTAAATAAAAATTTTGTGTTTTTTAGATTTTAGAACAAATGAGACAACTGAGCCTAAACCCTTTCTTATGAAATTTTCATTTAAACTAAAACAAATTTAGATTATAAGCATTAACTTTAACTACTAAGTATTTTTGACAACCGAAATTTCCTAATCAAATCATGAGGGTTTTGCAATTTATATTACTGGTATATATCTTTATATTAAATAAAAAGTATTTAGGAAAATGAAGGAAGAAAGTATATTCCATTATGTTTTACATTATATTCAAAATACAAATTTTGTGCCTGAGAAATCAATAAAACTTAAATTGGCTGTATCTTACACAGTTAATAGTAACCTTTACGTCTTCCTCATCTTTTCCCTTTTTCTTTTAAAAATTGATTTTTTTTTTTTAGATTCGCGTTATATTAATAATTTCACTTTTGTAGCTTTTCTAATCTAATCTAATATTAACCTGGTTTTATTTTAATTTTACATTTTACAACTAAGTATTTAAGAAAATCTACACTTTTTATTCGTACTCAATTAGCCTAAGTTGATTATAATAAACATTTTCTAACTAAAGTCAAAACATATGAATAAAGAAACAGACAGACATAATAACAAGTAAAACTCTTTAAAATGTGATCACAATGAATACAAAAAAAAAAAAAAAAACAAAAACAAAACACAGCAACATGAGAAGGAAGAAAAAAAATTTCTTCCAGCTGTTAGTGATTTTTCTTCTTAAGTTTTATAGTGAGCAGTAAGTAAATAAGATAACCTGAGACTTATAATTATAATACCAAAGTGTCCAAAAAACTGTAATTAAAACCTGAATAAATTGGCAGAATTAAAACAAAAAAAAAATAAAAGAAAACAAAAAGAAAAAGAAAGAGAAAAATATAAATAACGTCAAAGCGATATTATAACCTTTCTGCATTTTTTTTCTGTCTTTTTCTAAGAAACACGGTATTAGTACCTACATTTTTTTTGTTCGGTTTTTTTTTTTTGCTGTCCTGTATCCGGTGAAGACATCTGTTTAAAAATTATCATGAACTCTCTTAATTTTTTTTTTATATTTAAAAAGCAGTGATTTGATAACCAGTTGTGTTTACTGTCGGAGCACAAAAACAGAAAAAAAAAAAAAAAAAAAACAGAAGAGCTTAAGATTTCCTTTTGATTTTTGGGACATAAGCAGTTTAATTAACAGATTGACATTTTAGTGTAGATTAATTATTGTAAATAATTTATAGGTATTGAAAATAAATGGAAAACAAAAAAAAAAAACAGTTAATTTGATATTATAAGATATCATGCATGGGAATAATAATTTAATAGCAGTTAAAGGTTATTTTAATATTATGAACATTTTTATTTTAAAATTTTTAAATTTTTAAAAACATCAGGTTCGGATAAGATTAAATGTATTTAAATCTACTTTAGTAGGCGAAAATCTTCACCCACATGCAATTTAAAAATAAATGTGATGGCCAAGACTTAAAGAAAAAATACTTCCTACAAATATTAGGGTATGAAAACCAATTAAATATTAATAAATTAATTGAAATTTGTACTGACAAAAATTAAAGCTGCCCCGTATATTTTTCTTAAAGGCTATAATAATTCTCATGATAAAATAAAAATGTGTATGTTAAAATGATAAAAGAGCATTTTGTTCTCGATTTAATTTAAATTTTTCGAGGAATTTTAAATTTTTTTTTTTTAATGCATTTCTCTGCCGCAAATGGGGACAGGAAATTACACAACCTTTTCTGTTCAGGCGTGGCTGTAAATGTCGTAAAAATGTCGTGGAGGAATAACTCTTACGACGTGTGTGAGATTCGAACCCACACTCCCTCTGTGTTTACAACGTATTTTATACGCTCTTACCCACTGGGCCACCAATGCCCCCGAATTTTAAATTTGTTCACAACTACTTCTTCACTTCGTTTATAACTGGAATATCACGAATGTGGAAACATTTTCCACCTCATCTGTACGCTAAAATTAGAGATGACTACAATTTCAATTTACACTTTTTTCAGGAGAATTTCAAAACCTTCCTTCATCACATTTCTGTAAACCTTAAACCTATTTTTACTACATAGTAGAATCTTCCCTTGCCCAAACAGTACAATATTACTAAAGGTTCCTTAATCTATTGTTCGATCAAAAAAGGAGATGATGTTTTGTGGGTTAAGTATCCCAGTGTCTGTAACGTTCCTCTTCAGCGTTTTGCGATGATTCCCACCAACTTCTTTAAAAAAAAAACTTAAAAAAATTATTTAAAGTAAACTTAAGCTTTTAATAATTTTGTTTAAATTTTAGTTGTGAAGAAATTTTAAAATTAAGAAATGGATTAAATTAATGAGAATTCAAGCTATTATTAAAAGTGTAAAAGTAAAATTATGAAAATCATCATTAAAATTCGTACTTTCGTATTCATATTTTTTTTTTATTTTTGAACACAAGATCAGAAAACCTTAAAATACATCTTTTTAAGTTAACTTTTTCCTAGTGTTAACACGATGTGCATGTTTATTTAAATTAAAAAATCAACATGTGAATTTTTTTTTTAGTGTTACCAAATTTTTTGAAACATTGGAAGTATAAATTTTTATTTTCATTCATTAACTTATTTGTTTTCAGATATTTCGATTTTTACTTAATCCCTAGCCATTAGCAGTTAAGGATTTCATCTCATTACTTTGGTTAAAGGGAGAGTGAGTTTGGTCAGAAAAAATCTGACATTATCAAGGGTAATCCGTTCCTTTTTGAAAGATTCCCACCTTTCTTAGGAAAAAAAAAATGCTTTTCAGCTAAAATTGCTCTATCGTTTTAATTAATCGATTAATTAAATAAAATCAAAGATTGAACTTTAGAAAAAATTGATACTAAAACTAATATTGAGTAAATATGTGTTATTACACATTGTTGAGTAAACATTTTTTAAAAGAGTTACAAGGTATACTGTGTATTTATGTTATGTTTATAAGTAAGAAATATCAACATTTTGTCTTTTAGAGTTTCACATAAAATCGAAAAAAAGGTATCAAACCTGTTTTTTTAACTAATTTGAATAAATTAAAAGCTAAAACATTTTAAACTCACGTTTTTGTTGGTATTTACTGTAGAAGGTTCCGAACAACAAATTGAATTTTCCTTTTCAAACATGCCATACATTTTTAGGCTACATTTTGTCATAAGTAAAATTGTATGAGTTTCCATTGTTTTTTTCTGATTCTTTTCAAACGATTTTATATAATATTTTGTAAACTCAACAAAATAAAAAAAAAAAAAAAAAAATTAAATCAGGAAATAATTTTGATATCTGGTTGCCACCTATTTTCTTGAAAATCTTTTAAGTTTTTTGTTTTTCTTTTGGGAATTTAAGAAGCTCCTACTCTATATGCTTGTACATATCATTATAAATAATATGTGTGGGAATATACTACTGATCTTCTTGACATGACATTACCCACTTTTAACAAATATGAACTTAAAGGGGGGTATAGATCATACTATCACATATAAAGTCATTTATATTTTTTCGGTTGCTATCATTACAATTGTATCTCTAACCATTATATTATATCGCATCACACCGGATAATATTAGAAGTAAATAAGGCACGACAAAAAAAGAAACAAACAAAAAACAAAAAATTAAACAAAAAACATTTCAAAATATTTTCATATAGACAAAAAGACTGCAGGGAGTTTTGTGAATTTTCAAAAAAAAAAAAAAATAAAAATAAAAGCAGAGAAGGATAGAATAAATTTTTTTCTTCTAATTTTTCTTTTTCTTATAAGTGTGATTTATGATGAATAATTATAGGTTTTGTCACGACTTTAATATTAAACGTAAACAAAATCAAGAAAATTAAAAAAAAAGCAAACGTTTGAACAAAAAGTATAAAACTTTAGAGACAAAAAATAAAAAAAATAAAATTACAAAACAAAAAAATCTAATTGTTATTTTTGTCTCCTTTACTCTTTTTCACTCGTTCTTTTATATTATAAATTATACATCTGAATATCTTTAAATTTTTATTCGTTTCAGCATTGAATAGAATGGTAAAATTTTATTATAAAATAATTTCTCTTAAAGATATTTTTAGTGTTAGAGGTTAATATTAAAGTAAAAGAAAAGAATCTATTTTACCGTTTTTAGAAATAAAATAACTCTAACTTATAAGTATTAACTAGATATGAATATATATTTACAATTACAAAATTGCTAACATAATTTTATATTCTTTTTTTTCTTAATACAAGATTTTTAGTTTGGTTAAATTTCATTATTCAAAGTTACCATTCTTTGTCTTGAGTAATATTAGTTTTTAAAAATTTAACTTTAATATAGTTATAACGGTAACACTGATAACCTTAACTCTATAGCATATAAGACTTCGAATAATAATAGCTGCTACAATGACTGTGGATTATTACCTCATGAGGGAAAGTGTTGTACTACTGAATGCTGTAACTGTTAAAATTTGTGGTCACTGATAAAAAAAATAGTAATAATAATAGGCGGACTCATTGTTCCTGCACAGTCCTACTCCCCAATTCAATGTTTCCGGATCCTTGTTCTATCCTTTTCTATCCCTATTTCTTAGCCAACATACTGCGGTAGTACTTAGGGGTTTCATTCTATTATAAATATATAGGCTGTAGGTGGACATGGAAATGAGTAAGAATCTGACACTACCATTCTTGGTATTTTTAGAAGATTCCCATTTCTCTTAGCAAAAATAATCTAAAAATCTACTATATCTTTCATTGATCATTCGTTAAAACAAAAATCTTACACAGAGATATATTATTTTTTTTTTTAAATTTTTTTTTAGTTTATCCTTAGTAGGGGGATAAATGTAACAAAGAAATTACGCCTTTTCTTTTCTGTAAAATGTCGTAATTAACTGGGTAATTGTTCTTATGACGTGTGTCGAATTCGAAAACAAACTCCCTCCGTGTTTTTAGCGTAGATATTTTATATTATTTTCTAAGTCAATCCATGTTTAATCATTTAAAGTGCTAAAATAATAAAGTAACAAATTTACAGATTAGAAATAACAAAAGGGTTATCCTGTACTACTTCTATCGCTTCAGAATGTAGAAGTCGAAAAGGTTTAATCAATACTTTAGATTATTATGATTTAATGATTTTATGTTACTATGTTATGATTTTGTAATGGTACAGCAACAGTATTACCGTTGTGATTTTTATAAATGTGTTAGACACTGGGGCTATAGTATTTTAATTTTCTTTTAATATTTTAACGTTTTATATTAAAAAGTTATTCTTAATATACATAGTAACTATACTTTATTTTATAAATTGTTTAACCCTTTAGTGTTTACTATTATACGTATATGATAAAGTTAAATTAAAATTTCTTTTTTTTTTAACTATTGCTTAACTACATACAAAGAATTATTCTGTAATGAGTATAATTTCTTCTTCTTTAATAATATAATTATAACTTTTTATTTCTATTGACGATTTGTCCGTGTAAATTGCCTCCTTAAATATATATTATTAGAAATTTTAACAGTAATCTGAAATTTTTTAACTTTTCCCATTTTTTTCCATTCATTAGAATACTAACATTTAAAATATTTTTATATAAAAACTAATACGTATATAATTAAAAAGAAAAATAACAAAAATTTGAGAATGCCTTTAAGTTCTTAATATATTTAAAAAATGACTAAATTTCCGTTTTCTATTTTCCTTTTTTGTTAATAAATATCTAAAGATGCAAATATATACATATCTATAAATATTAAACCTAATATAATAAGTATAATGAATAAGTAATTAACCTATATAAATAATACAGTTTTAAAAATATATAATAGTACATAAACAATATCTAAATACCAAATATAACTATACAAAATTTATATTTATAACTATGTACGAGTGTATGTGCTTAATTATATAACATATACTTTAAAGTAAATTAATATACAATAATAGTTCATTGTAAGTAACAATTTGGTACAGGGTTTTATTTTACTTTATTTTCCATATAGATTCTAAATGTCCTTGAATATTAAATGAATACATATATATACACACACACAGAAAACTATACATTTAGATATAAATGGTTGTTTATAAATATATTTATATATACATTTTTTTTTTGTTTTTAATTTTATTACTAGGATTTTTTGCACTTTTCTCAGTTCATTCTAATGCTTTTTTTTTTTTTTTTCCTCCTTTAATCTGTATTTCTCTTTTTGTATCACCATAGTTTTTTGTTCTTTTTGTTATTTTGATGCTCTTTTCTCTAACTAATTTAATATTTGAGTAATTAACAGAATAAAAATAAAATTGAGAATATTTAAAATAAGGACAAAGTTAAAAATAATTAAAAGAAACGAATAAAAATAAAAAAAAATTTTTTTTTTTTTAAATAAATTTTTTTAGAAATGACCTAATTTATAATAATTTTGTAAATATATATTTAAGTATATATAAATAATATGTTCTCAAAGGATATTCATATTATGTCCTTTTTTTATGTTTTATTATAAATATAGGGTTTTAAATAAATAAATAAATAAATAAATATTTTCTGTTTAAGATAAGTAATATTGAGCTTTAAAGATTTATAGTTATAGTTTTTTATTTAAAAGAAAAAAAGAAAGATAATTCCTGAAAATATAAGATACCTATTCAAAATAATATTGATTGTATTGTTTAGAAAATTAAGAAAGAAGACTTTGGTGTAATAAGTGATATTATTGTTTTCTTATAGTGATTTTTGTAATTAAGTCTCAATTATTATATATATATAGTAAGAATCTGTTATTTATTCCTATATATCTAAATTTCCAAAGAATAATTTTCGGCACTCCTTAAGAATTATTTTTTTAACAAATCACTTAAACCTTAAAAATATTTAGGTATAAAACCTTATTTAGACTAAACTTTAAGGAGTAAGGTATTGTGAGAGTTAGGTTAGGTTAGGTTAAGGTGGCTGCCAAAAAGGCACACTTAGACCGTATTTGGTCCATTGTGATACCACATAGAAGCTTTTCTATCACACTCGTTAAAACCAATTTGAGCTTTTTGCAAAGCGAAGAATATTCTTCACATTTTTACCTGACAGGTCGCTAAGGCTGTGTGAGTTAAATAATTGTGAGAGTTAAATAAGAAGACAATTAAGGCTGACATAGTAGACTGAAGTTTTACATTTAATTTATTGTAGGTTTATAAAATGGCACCGATTTAAGTATGTAAATTAAATAAATAGTAAAAATAAACTATCAAAAAAGATACAAAAGGATTTTAGTATGCAAAAGTTTTTAATATTCGAGTCGGAAGTAGCCAGAAACTACATTAAATTATTGACGGCAGTTTAATAAAAAATGAAAGTAATAAAAAAAATTACCAAGAAAACTTATTTTCTTACTTTAAAACTTCTCAAAACTTAAAAAAAAAAAAATGTTTTATTATCGAAAAGGTCCTGCTGCTAATTTCTATGAAATTTTGTATAACGCTATTTGAATATATTAATAAATAATAACGCTATAATAAATATTTTGTGTAGGCGTTTCGTTACTGCAAACGTTAATTACGATGGCTGCACCACTTTGAAAATATTGAGGAAAAATTCATATTATTGTCATTATATGTTGAAATGTTGAGAGTATATGATGTTAAAATGAATGACAATGAATAATGTTGGATAACATGTTAGGTGCTCCTTTAAAATGCGTTATGTTATCATAATGTAATTTAATTTTTGTTTTTCTTTTAATTTAATAAAAAATATTTTCATATTTTTGTATTTTTTTTTTTGCGAGGGTTGCAGGGAATCTCGAAAGAGACTAATGAGATTAAAACGCGGTTTTTCTCCTACACCAGGTTACAACTTACTAGGTTACAACTTATTAACACCACCTCCTATTTAAATCAAACACCAGGTTATAACTTATGGTATAATGTATCTACTTATACTTTGGTTTGGGATTGGGAAAACAGATTTTATTTAGAAAAATTAATTTACATTTTTTTAATTTATTCCCCTGCCAAATAAATGTGACAAGTAAATTACACCTTTCCTTTTTCAGGCGTGGCTGCAAATGTCGTAAGGGAGAATTATTCTTACGACGTGTGTGGTATTCAAACCCACACTCCCTTGGTGTTTGCAGCGTATCTTATACTCTCTTACCCACTATGTTACCGAGGCCCCAAAACAAATTTTTTGTGAAACATATTAATGTGCATGAAAAAAAATACTAGAAGGGATCTTATATAGTTGGTATTAATGAGAATTTTGTTTCAATAAAATTGTAGTTGTATTTGTATAAGAAATTATTTTTTCATCCCTAAATACCGTTACATGAAATTTCACGGAAATTAGTCATGGAACATTTTTGGAAGTATAAATTAAAAAAAAAATCAATTCCTTTCAATTTTATTTCAAGAAGTTGACAAAATCTATAGGTAAACCTAGATATAATATTATAAACCTTGTGGAAAAATTAGGATATCTTATTGGAAAAAAAAAAACAAAAAAAACTCTTTTATATTTTATAAAAAATTAAATTTCTATATTAATTGGATAGTTTTATACCATAGTATTTACTAAAAAAAAAAACAGCATTTACTTAATTATTGTATTAATTTGAATAAAAAAAATATGGTATATAGGTGTCAGGTGTTTGTTATTAGAAAACAACATATTTTTGTACCAACTAATATTGTAATTTATGAGAATAAGAATCAAGGGGACTAAAATTATATATTTATTCTTTTTTTTTTTTTTTAATATAAATTGAGGCATAAATAAATTATGAACTTTACTATAATTTATATTTTTTAATGCACATAATGTGTTCATATATTCTCAATGGTCCTATAGATTGTACATTACTTAAAAAAAAAAAAAAAAAACAAAAAAAAAAAGGTAAATAAATAATATGTGTTTGTTTTTCTACATTTTTCTCTTGTAGTTCCTTAAAAAAAATTTTTTTTTGAACAATTACTATATGGATCATTTTTAGTTCAGAAATAGAAATGAATAATTTTCTTTAGAAAATTTTCTCAAAGGTATTTTAGGAAAAAATAGAAAATTTTTTGAAAAATTAATAGTAACAAAAATAATTTATTTGTAAATTTCGTTGTAAAATTTTGTTATTTATCTTGAGGCAATTATATTGGATATACATATATAATAGTGTTATATATTATATAATGAATATCCAATGTATATAATGTATTATATAGTATTGAATAGTGTTATATTTTTGTAACAAAAAAAAAAAAAAAAACATAAACAGAAATTTTGTTATAGCTATTACAAAATATGTAAAAAAAATTTACGGTAGAAATTTTTGCTTTTCATGTAACAAAATTTTATACTTATCAAATTAAGACAGGAAAATATTTTTTTCCTTTTTAATTGTGTTTTTTTTTTTTATTTTTCTTTTTTTTGGTAAAAATACAAATTCCTTTTGGCAATCATTTAATTAAAGACTATATATATTTACTGCTATATATAGGTATTGATCTAAAATTTAATTAAAGTTTGTATTTCGAATCTAACTATATTATAAACTATCATTTTTATAATAAAAGTTTTGAATTGTATCAAATATGGGTTTTGTGTACCTACTAATCAAAATCTGGAGTTAGCATTTTTGAATTTTTTGTGTAGATGTGTTTAAATGAAGTAGTAGACAGTAAGAAAAATGAGCAATGATAAAAGGGAGCAATAGTAAAGTAAATATGGATACAATCTTTAAAAGGTACTTTTTGAATAAGAGCAAATTGTAAACGGGTGTATTACTAACAGAACACATTTGACTAAAGCATATTCGATATTTTAGCAGTTCTCACAACAAATAAATTTCCATAACCAGTTTTAAAGCATCTAGGAATATTTATAGTATAAATATGAAAATTTACTGCCTGTCTTGTGTTATACGATCGAATTGTTTAAAAAAAGGTATTAATGATTTTAAGCAAGCAACATTGGAGTAAGTATCGTCAACTACGAGGATGGTGTCTATAAAAAAAATATAAAGCTCTGATATTTTGACGAATGTTGAAAGAAGTAAGAGTTACTAAAACAACACGGTCGCCTATATGACGAGAAGTGGGATTTTAGATTGTGTCGATGTAACTGATGAATAACATTTTTAGTGCGTCTGTTCAAATGTTCCAATATATGTACTCCATTTTAGATTTTAATGTATGCTTTATAGATATTAGATATTAGACAATCTTTAGGAGCCAAAAGAAGCTTTACAATAAGAGAGAAAATCCGAAGATTAGAAAGAATTCCTTTTCGCTACATCAAAACTGTGTTCATTCCACAATATTTTTTGATTTAGCTGCATGACTAAAGGTTCACGAACTGTGATATAATTCCTCTTTGAAATTAATATAGAATTGGATTAAGTTGATTTCTTTTTTAAGAAGTTACACAGCTTTGAGTTTTAGAAGTGTTAAACTGAACTCTGTTGATCAAGCTAGTCAACATATTTTTTTTTTTAAACTGATTGCGGACCTCCAGGATGCTATTATTTGCGAAGCTACATATTGGATTTACGGTAGACGAGAGTAGGTTATTGATCAAAATGAAGAAAAAAATCGATGTGTTGGTGTATTAATTGTGATTATAGCACAATATTTTTGAAAGAAAATTTAACAACTTTTACAAAGAATTTTATTCCGAATCCGAAATAATTAAGTGACATATTGTTATTTTATTAAGATTTTTAGTTGAAGAATTTGCCCTAAATTAAAAAAAAGTAAGATTTTAAAAAAGTTCTAACAGTATTTTTATTATGGTAGCACTAAAAATAAAGAATTAATTAAATTTGAAATGTGTGAAGTACATATAATAATAATAAAAATAGAAACCCCATCAATTAGGAAAATTTTTAATATTAAAACAAAATTTTTATATTATTTTCAATCTATTAAATAACTTCGTTTTTACTTTTCCTATAAATAAATAAAATTCACAGTTCGTTATTTTATTTTTTTTTTTGTTTTCATCAAGTGTATTTAAAGAAAGAATGATGATCGTAATACATCATCAATAAAATTTCAATTAACTTCGATTACATACCGAAAATTACCTAATCTAATTTAACCTCAAGAAAAAAAACTTTTTTTTTTTTTTTTTAAATTGATTACAGTTTGTAATCGTTGTTAAGTAGTCTGAAAGTCTACTCATTAGAAGTTTTTTTTTTCTCATTTTTTTTTTTTTTGTTTTTCTAAAAGGAAAAACTTTTTTATGGGTACTTTTATTTGTATCAAAACTCAAACAACTCAAAACTGTATTAAAACAAACATAGAAATTTTTACAAACATGAATGGTTATGGTATATATAAGATTGTATAATTTTATATAAAAATATTCCTTAAAAAAGTTTCATTTTTACCCCGACTTTCTTCTATATTTTCTAAGTAGGTTAACATACAATGACCTCAGTTCTTAAAGTGAAACTTTAATTGGAATAAGAACATTTTTGACATAAGGAGTTTCTTATATAAAAGTGAAAGTAACAAAAGAAGAAGAGAAAATGAAGAAGAATTTTTCATTAATAATTTTCTAAAAGAAAATTTAGTGTTTATATTTTGTGTTAAACTTTTTGACTGTCAGGTGTAAACCTTCCATTAAGATGCATCCTATAAACTTGAATTAATTTTGTTGTATATACGTAATTATTTTTGTTTTATAATCATTAAAAGTATTGTAAATAATAATATTAGATTTAATATTAGTTGATTGTGCAAATAAATTATATCTAGCAGTATATAGCATGTCAGTGCATACATAAACGCATCCATTGGCAGTGTATATATAAACACATAAATAGGTAATTATTTTAAATCTGCATTAAATTTTAAATATTTATTAATTTTAATAATTGCATATATAAAGGGGCAAAAAAATAAATTGCTGTTATGTACTTATGTATATATAGAAAATATTTTATATTTCTTATAAATAAAATAAATGCTATTAGTATCATGAAAATAAATTTTACATTTCCTACAACTTTTTTCTTATTTCTTTCAGTTTTCTTCTTTTATTTCTCTGTTTTCTGTTTCTTTGTTCTATAATTCTGTTTCTATTTCTATTTTTTTTAACATTTTATAGATTTTATGATTTTAGAGAGTTGTTTATTAGATTTTTTTTTACGACTATTTTATTATCTAAAGGAACCCTAATTAACTCATAAGTATTTGAAAAGAAAGTGTGAGTTTTTTTGTGGTATTAACTGTTTTTAGTATTTATAGATACTTTTCTAATACTTATATGTGTAATTTTTTTTTTGTTTTGCTTCTATGTAAATATGTAATAATATCTATATATATAATATGTTTGTGTGAAAGTGTTTTTTATTTTTTTTTATTCTTACAAATAGTTAAATATCAAATTCAACCAAGATTAGGATATTGTCTTGATTTTTGTTTTTCGTAAACTTTTACAAAAAATACAAGAAAAAAAAAAAAAAATTAAAAGAAAAAGAACAATTTTCTTTATCGGCAATATTTTTATCAATTTTTATATCTGAACTGTTTTGATACTTTGTTGCCATATGGTTAAGATATCAAAAGTTAAAAAAAGAAACAAAAATAAAAATTGAGTGAATTTAAGAGATTTTCTTGTAAGTATACAAAAAAAAAAATTAATAGAATGAAAATATCTATACAGAAAAGAAATATAATAATATAAGTACC
Organism: Poecilobothrus nobilitatus; assembly: GCA_947095535.1. Lineage (NCBI taxonomy): Eukaryota > Metazoa > Arthropoda > Insecta > Diptera > Dolichopodidae > Poecilobothrus > Poecilobothrus nobilitatus. Next base: position 42,545,509 of record OX352774.1, on the reverse strand, counting down.
TACTATCATATAAGTAGTTAAACTTAAATAAACAGTAATTAAACAATATTAATAACATAATATTGTTATGTATCATAATAATTTTAAGTTTTATGTAACATTAGGTATTATTGTTAAAATGTTAATATGAAAATGCTTAGAAAAAGGAGTTTTAAATTTAAATACGACATAAATCTTTGAATCTAAAATCATTTGTTATTTGATAGTGGTTGAAAGGCAAAAAAAATTAATAACATGTATATGTATATATATTTATTATTAATATGATGTCTTTGAATACCATTGTGGTGGTTATATTTAAGGATTCATTTTGCAGTAAATGATCACTTATCAAAAAGGAATCTAAATCAATATTTAAGCGATCGATTAAGCGAAGATTTAAGCGAAGCGATAAAGTATGAATCAAAAGTATAACACATTGTGAAAGTCTGTAACTCTGTATAATTTTTAGTTTTTTTGTAACTTCATATGACATTCTTTATAATTAATGTGAAAAAATTATATTCTATAATTATTAATAATTTGTTTACACATTTCACCTTAAAATTTAATATACTGCATGTGTGAACAAGGTTTAATATAGAAAATTTATGCTCAGAAAAACACTAAATTAAATCTAAAAAAATAATAATGGGGCTTATGATTGAAAACGCGAGGAAAACGCGCCGCTCAAAAAAGATTATTCACCTTCACTCCATGTTGAACCGTTTTCAATCAATCATGATTGAAAACACGTGATTATATTTTAATTCGAAATTAAATTACAGTTGTCAAAAACAATTTTTAGTATACCTAAAGATGAAGGACCAGTGTACGCTTTTTTGCTTTGCTTACTTTACACGCTTTGACAGTTGAAATAAATTACATTGTATCTTATGTAGCAACGCCCAATGACAAATTAATCAAAGCGAAACAAAGTAAGAAAAGATTAAAATTGACCAATTTTCAATTAGACGCTTTGCTTTATTTACTTTGACGTTTAAAATAATATTTAAAACGTAAAATTTGAATTATTGAATTGAATTTAAAAACAAATAATTTGGTTTAATAAATAAAATAAACAATAATAAAAAAATTAAAATGTGAAATGTCAAGCAATTTAAAAGCGTACATTAGGATGTAAAATTACTTTGATTACTTTGCTTCGTTTATTCGCTTTTCAAAGCAAAGCAAGTGAAGCAAAAAAGTGTACATTGGGTCTTCACCTTAAGATAAACATCAATTTATAAAGTAGGTAAACATTTACACAAAAATAATTTTTTTATAAAATTTAAAATTTTAGAATTGACATTTAGAATTAAAAATAAAAATAAAGTTTTTTTTTTGACAAAAAATGGTAATAGAAAATTTGTGTTTTGTTGAATTTAAGTTAAAAAGTTTATAATAAACAAGTTTTTTCAAATGCAATTGATTTTAAAACGTAAGTAGTTTCTTCCTAAAACACAGTTTCACTTAAATAAAAGTAAAATTTCAAAATTATTTTCTTTTATTCTTTGTTTAAATTCAATTTACATATTTGTTCTGGTTTGGTTATATTTCTGCTAATCACAAAATATAAAACATTAGAAAAATTAAATTAAAAAACTTAAATTTTTCATTTTGTTTACTTAAAAGATTTAAAATAAATGAAAAACTTACATTGTGTTCTTTTGAATTTTTTAAAACGCGATCATAACCACGCGTTTCACTTATAATAAATAGATAATTTGACATTTCGGTAGTATTTACGTTTTCCGTACGTTTTTAATCATAAGGCCCAATATGTCATGTGTGTCTTAAGAAAACAAAGACATGCCATTTTTCTTTTAGAGTAATTTTAAAAGTAAAGAAGAGAAGTTTTTTGAGGGGCACAAAAAAACCATATTATACAAAAAAGTGTCACAAAAAATACACATTATTTAAATTTTATTTTTGAAGAACATTTTTAGGTACGATATTAATGAATGTTTCTGTAGGAAAGGAATACTAATAATGCTTCTACGGAACGGAATATTTGTCCATGAAAGGAATTTTTTAATGGACGATTTTTCAATTGACGATTTTAAAACTCAAAGATAACTTCATTCAGGCTAAAATAATACTCGGATCATATTAAGAAAATATAGTTTTTAGCTCAAAGAATTCCATTAACTGTATCTGATGGATTGCCATTTCAGCTTAGAAAAAGACAGTTCCCAAATCCCAATATGATAATATTCCGCAATAACAATCAAAACATGCAGGTACAAGCACTTAACAAAGTTGCCATTTATCTGAATAAACCAGTATTTTCTCATGGACAGTTTTATGTTGCTATATCACGTATCACAAAAAAGGAGAACTTGAAAATATATATGGAGAAAACTAGAAGATAATTTATAACAAAAAATTTGGTTTATAAACAAGCACTTCGATAACATTTTCGTAAGTTGTCAGTGTGGGATCTATGAGTTAGTATTGAATATAAAAATCATGAAATTTTCAATAGAAAATTAAGAAGAAAAAAATAAAAACAAAGAAAAATCAAATTTTATTTTTGGAAAAGAATTTAGTGTTATAAATCAGAAATAATAAATACATAAATAAGTAATTAAATATTGAGGAAGTTCTAAAAAACTGTAGCCTATAAAATTTTCAAATTACGGATAATTACGATCTTAAAAAATAGAAACAAAAAAATAAAGAACCAAAATAAGTTCGGATTCGGATTCAATTCGACAGTTGTAGGCGGGCCGAACTCTAAATTAACAATAATTTCATTTTTTTATCGAATTGAACCGGGACTTTATTGCAATAACTTTAGTTAGCAGTCGCTTTAAACTAATTTTACTATAATTTTTGGTCAACTAAATTTTTTTCGAGTTTTAAGAATCAGTTTAAAACTTTCAGTAAAAAAAAATGACTAAAAAGACAATTTTAAATTTCATTTTATTTATAAAATAAATCACACACTTATGTTCCTTCTAAAGAAAACATTATAAGTACTTAGGTACTTAAGTATACTAAAATTATTCCAATAAATTTTTTAATGAAAAATTTTATATTTACAAATTAAACTATATATTGAAATGAACACACACATGCTAAACAAAACATTTAATTCAATCAAAATACCTAAAGAGCCGAATATTTTTATGAAATTTTAATTAAATCAATAATCATTGAATTAAAGGGGGCGTTAAAATACTCAAAACATAAATATTACATTAGTCATCCATAACTACTCAAATTTTTAATTTTATTTGAAAATGAAAACAAAAAAAAAATCTTGATTTTCTTTTAATACTTAATTAAGTTTTTTAAGTGTAAATATTTACATAATATTTGTATGCATGAATCGTAAACATAGTAAATAAATGCCAACTGGCAACTGCTCAACTCTTAAATGACTAAAAATTTTAGATTTTTTTTTTTTTTTCAAATTTTTGATGCTACTCTATCTCACTCTATCTTTCTGGTTTTAAAATCAAAGTAGTTGGTAATTTTGTTTTTATCAGTGATACCACATGGTGATTGGTGAAATTCATTTAGAAATATAAAAATTATTGTCTTTAACTCTGTGCTATTTTATGTGGTTTTGAATGTAATTTATTCCTCCCACTGAGATCAAATTATCAAAACAAAAAATATATATATATAAGTATATATACTTATAGTTTTTTTTTTTTTGAAAATCAAGATTAGATCAATAAAGTCATTAAAAAAGTTGTACTAATGCCGGAAAAATAAGAAATTAAAAAAAAAAAAATTCACAATATTTTAATTTCGTTAGTTTTTTTTTTTGTAGCTGGTTCATGTTTTCCTTTTTTGAGTTATGATGGCAGGTGAATTTAGTGGTTCAGGTGAAAATTAATTTTATACTTGACAATTTAGTGTAAAATTTAGTAATAAATTAAGTGAAATTTCGAATGTACTACAATCGGAATAACAAAACATTTTTCTGAAATTAAAATTAAAATTTTTAGATACAATTCCAAATAAAGAAGATTACATTTTTTTTAAAATTACATTCAAAAATTTTTTTTTTAATTTTACAAATAAGTATATTGTAAAATTCGGCTAAATTATGCAAATATTTAAGTATAAGAGCAATTATTTAAACGGTATTGAAGATTTCTTGATAAAGTGAAAAATAGGGTAATTCGTCTAATAAACGAACTCAATGTCACGTGAACGCTTCCTCAACGTTGAATATTCGCTGTTTAACAGGAACACTTCTTCTGTTTTGTAAATAACTTATAGGAGTATAGGTACTTCTTCTGAATAGATTAAACCGTCCCATCTAATGTGCTCACTAAAATTGGTGACGTTTACATATTCAACGTTCAAACGTATATTAATGTATTAATTCTTCACAAAATTCCAGTCAATTTAAAGCCAATTATCATTCCCCAATATTTATCTTTCTTTCTTAATATCATCAAGCAGTTCATTATTACTAAAGGACATAATAATAATCTAATGTTTGGCGAGCTCATGGAGGTGTTGGTTATTGGATTAAAGTCATAGACAATCATAGCGGACTTGTGTTCGTTCTTCTCCTTTATACTGCCTTTCAATGATTCCTATCTACCGTTACAAAAAAATTTTTTTATTTTTTAAAAACTTTATTAGACATATAAATATGTATAACAATAAACGTTGGACACTTTTACTTTCCGATGTGGGCCACAAAAAATAAATTTAATTATTAAAAATGACAACCATGTGACAGATTATAAACAATGACAGTAATGAAAATCCACATGGTTCAATTTAAATTTAATAATTTAAAAATTTAATCAATTAAAGTTTTTAGGTCTTATTGTTAACAGTTATTAAATAAATATTTTAATGTTTTTATAAACATTTTTTCATTATTTATTTCATTTTTAATTATTTATGTATATATAAACAAATAATCAAATAAATAAGTCAAAAAAAAACCAAATATAAAAAAACTGTTATAATTAATGTCAAATATGTCGTTAAAATGAATTTTTCAGTAGTAGAAACATTTTAATTAAAAGGAAATAAAAAAAAAAATTCAACAAATTAAAAATCAAAATAATAAAAAGCAGAAAATAAAATTTGAAAAAAAAAAAAAAAAATAATTATAAATGGACATTAATTTATTTTTGGTTTTAATTTAATTTTTGTTTTATTTATTTTAGATTTAAATTGAACGGTCATAATTATTTCTTTAATGAGTAGTTATGTGTCAATTTGTATGCAAAATAAGTATAAAAAAAAATTAAAATAAAAATCAAACTGAAAAAAAAAAAACAAAATGTTTAATATGACAAAAGTAAATAAATTATTAATTTATTTATATTTGAATAGCCATCTTTGTGGTGAAGTTGTAAATATTTTCGCCTAGTAAACGTATAGTTTATTTTTAATTTATATTATATTTTATATAAAAATATATTTGAGTAAAATTTTAAAAAATATTTTCAATATTTGAGTATTAGTGCAGCAAAAATTGAATTTCATATAATATGCCTATTAGTTTTTAAATGTGACAAAGATAACATTTTATTGGGTTTTAAAAAAAAATGGTTTTTTAAGTAAAACAAAAATTAAATTCGGAATAAAAGTCTAATAAAAACATAACTAGAATTTATTTTACTTCAGTTATTTATGCCGGGTTACGTCACGGTACTAGTGTCAAATATTTAAATAAATGTATGTATATATGTACTTTAAAAGAAGACAGATATTTTAATGTCAGATAGTGGCAAAAACTCGTTTTTGTAATATTAAAAAACTAAATTGTAAAATATTAAAAAAAATTGAAAAGTCCTGTATATAGGGTGTCCCGCGTTAACTTGCATATAGAGCAGGAGGTAATGAGGAACATCAAAACGAATAAAAATTTATATGGGAGGGGTGGGATCTATTCTGGACCCTTTTCGAGATATGAGTGGTTAAAGATGTTTTAGCGACTTTTCATAAAAAAATCTATAACTTTTCATAAATCTTGAACGACTTGCTATAGAGAGATAAAGAAAAATAAATTTTGTAGAGTAGGTGGTCAGCTTAATTTGTGTGTATTAATAATTCCCATATGCCCAACAGTTAGTTATAAAGTTATGAAGATGCAAAATAATTTAAAATGAAAAAATTATGTTTCAAACTCAATTTTCTTTTGAAACCCCCTGTATTTGGGGTTCTTTTTATGGCATATTTCGAAATTGCTTTTCAAGCCCTATAATTAGTACCTAATAACTTCTACTCTATCTACCGTTTTTGAGATACATAAAGAATAGAAAAGTGGGTTATTTTCAATCGCTGTGTTATTTTCAATCACAATAGAAAAGTGTGTTATTTTCAAATGCGAGTCGCTTCTAGCGTCACTCCTTAAATAAAATGGTGACCACTTTCTAAAATCGGTACTTTTTAAATGAATTGGTGACTTTTTAAATGAAATGGTGAATGTTAGCTTCGCTTTACGAAATAAATTAAAATTTTGTATGTAAAAATTATGAAAATTAAATTGTTATTGACAACCTGTATGAAATAATAAAAAAAAATAATAAACCAAAATATAATAACAACGTGACTAAAAGTAGAAAGTTGCTCGACTCTAGCGTCATTTCGAGGCGTCGTTTGGTCAAGTTATATTTAAATTAATTTATTCTATTTAAATGTAAAGGCGGGGGCCTCGGTGGCCTAGTGGGTAAGAGCGTATAAAATACGCTGTAAACACGGAAGGAGTGTGGAAGTGTCGAATCCCACACACGTCGTAAGAGTTATTCCCCCTTAAGGTTGTGTAATTTCTTGTCCACATTTATGTGCATTAAAAAATTTAATGCATTAAAAAAAAAATGTAAAAGCGACGAGCGTCCGACGAGAATATTGGAGTTATTAAATACTAAAATTATGAAAATTTAATTTTAATACATTTACAATTCTAGTCAAATCATAATGTTTTGAGTCAATAAGTTTATGTTTATTGCATTATTTTTTTATTTATGTATGTGTAAATAATGTTTTTTGGAGAAATTATTATTAAATTAATATTAATTTTTTGAAAAACTAAAAAAGAAATGTTTTCATCCCAGTTCAGTTTGTTGAACTTACCATAGAAGTCATTAACTGATGAACTTTAACTAAACAACTTCAAAAGGATATCCTTAAACACACGAACCTTTATATTAAAAATTAATAAAATGTTTTGTGAGTTGAGAGAATATTTCGAAAAAACTCAAAAACAGTTGGCATTTAAATCAACTTTTTTTTTTTTTTAATGCATTTTTTAGCCAGATAAATGTGAATAGGAAATTACACAGCCTTTCCTGTTCAGGCGTGGCTGTAAATGTCGTAAGGGGAAATTATTTTTATGACGTGTGTGGGATTCGAACCCACACTCTCTCGGTGTTTACAGCGTATTTTATACGCTCTTACTCACTAGGCCACCGAGGCCTCCTTAAATCAACTGCATCGATAAACGAATTTTTTTTAGTTAAAAATGAAAAATTTAAAAAAAATATTATGTATTTTAGTTTTTTGTTTCTTTTTTTTAAACTGAAAATTTTGTATTTTGATTCCAATAGGTACTGAAAGGTGGTAGAAATTTAAAAATATTATTATTTCATGTGAATATTTTTATATATACATATTTGGATCTTTTAAATTTCTAAAAAAAAATTTAATTTATTAAAAATCGTGAAAAATGATAGAGGAAAATTTCTAGAAATAATTTTAAATTAAATTTTCAAAACCTCATTTTCGTATTAAATTTATCCTTAGGAAATCGTACACCTCATTGTTTCGTTTTCCTTTAAAATTATTTTTAATAAAAATACTCTGTGGGAAATTTTTCCGATAAAATATTTTGCGACAAATTCAAATTGATTTTTATAACATTTTAAATTATACAATGTACTTACAGATAATAAAAGTTAAAGAAATTTTTTTTTTTATGCAAACTTAAAATCAAAGGAAAAGTTATAGAATGTTAAAATTGCATCTCTTTACAAATATTTTTGAATTTCACCTGCTTTTGAAATTCAAAAATTTCAATTTTCAACTAATTCAAAAAATCTTGAACATTTTAAAAACTAAAAAAAAAAATGTAGAAGAAATCAAACGTGTAAACAATACTTTCTTAGAGAGAATTCATAAGAATCTACTTAAGAATAAATTTTTTTTTTTCGTTTTATAAGTTGAAATTTCTAGTATTACCAACTATTAGATATTAACTGCTTGAGGGCGTAGCATATCATATAAAGTATAAAGCTACACTATTTTAAAATTTCACTCTGGTTATGCTATATAATAAATTTTTAGATTTTTAACTCGATTTCATCGATATTGAAATAATACAAACACATTAGTCAAATACTATTCTTATGAATGATCTATCCTGTTAGTCTATTAATAAATATCCAAAAATCTACTTCTGGAATGTGAATGAATATATATATCATCTTCGTCTGCTGCTGCCTGTCCAATACCGGACGGTGTCGATCATACGATGTTTTCTATTATATTTTTGAAGCTGTTTCTGTCTTCTTCAATTTTTCTTTGAACAATAATCTGAAGCAATTCATATTTTTGACCCCTCATAACATAAATGAAATAGGATATTTTACGGCATTTAATATTTTGTCAGTAATTTTTTGCTTGCGTCTTGCGTTCAAAGAATTATTGGAAATATGTCAAATCCATGAAATTTTTAACATTCTTCGGTAAATTCACATTTCAAGAGCCTGAAACTAATTCATATTACTGACTTTTTAGGTCTTCATAAATTGTAAGCGCATGTTAAAATTTATCTCTCGGACACAAAGTATCTACTTCTGTTATTTTAATGCGACACCTGATTTTATTTTCGCAACTCCAGTCCTTATGTTGTCACCTTTCGAGAGTAAGTAAATAAGGATTTTGAAAATGATCGTGATATTAACCACGAAATTTAAAAACTTAGGAAATATGACTGAGACATGTATAATTTGGAAAGTATTGTTACCAATCAGGATCGATGTGACTGTGTTATTAAAAGTGCTTCTTAAAGTAAAAATATAAATTAATAATAGTTTATCTTTGTAGGGGCCTCGGTCGCCTAGTGGGTAAGAACGTATGAAATACGCTGTAAACACCGAGGGAATGTGGGTTTAAATACCACACACGTTGTAAGAGTTAAATCCCCTTACGACATTTACAGTCATGCCTGAAGAGGAAAGGCTGTGTAATCTCCTGTTCACATTTATGTGGCAGAGAAATGCATTAAAAAAAGAAAAGTTTGTATTTGTGATAAGAGATTTGTAGGAGTTAACCTATGACAAATATAAAATAAAAATTCAAGTAAATTTAAGTTAACTTCTTTTTTTCATCTAAGTTGGTAACCTTTTTTATTCTCACGGAATGAAAAAGAACTTTTTTTTCTTCTTTGGATAGAAATTCTTATAAGAAATGAATACTTTCTCATTTTAATTTTGTTTTTTTTTGTTTTGATTACACTTTCAACTGATACATTTTCAATAGCTATTAAAGCCTCATTCATGAATTTCTAGTTGTCAAGAGTTCTTGGAAATAGCAATAACAAGTTCAACAAAAAAAAAACAGAAAAGAAAAAAAAATTGCATAAAAACTAAATCGGAAGAGAAGAATAATTTAAAACGCATAGTATTCAAAATATATAGCTGAAAGATGAAAATGTTCATATATACTAAATATATAGATAGATAAATGTATCTAAAAAATTATGTATCTTTTAAATAGATATACGAGTATACTTAGTATATTTTAAATATGAAATTTAAAAGTGGCTTTTTAATACAAGTGAAAAAGATAAATTTGACAAACGTTATTCTTTATAAATTCGAATTATTATTTTTTTTTTTTAGTTGTTTATGAAGTTGTGTTTTTTTAGTTCTAAGTTCAAAGTTGAAGTTTTTTTTAGATATGCAAATTTTTTAGTTTTTCAATTTTTGTTGGAAGTCAGTTTTTTTTTTTTTTTTCTAAAGTAAAATTAAAATAACCTGGAAGGAAATTGAATTGAAGGATATTAAAAATAAAAATTTGCAAAGAGAACATAATAGGACTAAGTGCCTTGACATGTGTTCAGAAGGTAACAAACAAAAAAAAAATTGAGTGTTAGATTAAGTTTTATCTAATAAAAAAAAAATGAATAAAAAAAAGAATAAAAGAAAAATTAAATTTGGAAAAAAAAAATTTGTTAAAAATTTGGCATGCATTAAAAACAAAGGTAAAATATTCATTGAATAAATTAAAGTTTTTTTCAGCAAAAAAAAAATTCAAAATATACTTAGATAAGTTATAGCCTGAGATAAATAAAAATAAAAGTGTATTAAGTATAAATTGATTTTATTTAAAATTGAATCAAATGAAATTCTGATATCGTCTAATATTTTTCAATTTTTTATATGGTATAAAATACTCTATAATGTTGTATATATATTTATGTTTTATGTGACATTTTTTATTACAGTATTGTAAAAATTTTTGAAAAATTTGCCGATTATTTTCATTTCGTCAGTCCTTCTGTTTGTAAGACTGTCAGTCCTTAATTCTGTCAGTCCATCAGTTTGTAAGACTTCTACACCATTCAAGATAAAGCAATGCAATTTAAAGGTCTTTTTTTTATATAAGCGCATCCGTTACGCAGCTAACAGTTCTCAAAATTTGAATATGTCCTATTTTTAAATGTATTTTATATATCTCAGATTCTGCTTAATATTTTTTCAAGCTAAAAACGCCAAACGAAAAGACTTTTTTCTTATCTATTTAAATCAATATAAAAATCATTCAATTTTTTAAAATTTAGTATATATTTAAATTTACCGTTACATAAAAGCAAAATTTTGTAAGATTTTATTTTCTTCATACTTATCTCCGCATCGCCTTCGTGTGACATTTTGACACACGAAACATCTTTTAGAATTAGAATAAGTTATACCAAAAACTTTTTGTAACACCTCTCGTTTAAGAGTTATTAGGGCTCAAAAATTGAAAATTTACTGTTTGAAGACACTTATAACTCACCTAACAAATTTTCACCTCTCTACATTGCATTTAGATAGAGCATTGAAATTTTGATAGACGCAGCAACGTCTTTCAGAATTAGCATAAGTTATCTGAAACTTTTTAGCATAAGTTTTTCTAACACCCTTAGTTTAAGAGTTATTAGGGCTCAAAAAATGAAAATTTACTGTTTTGTACATTTCTATATCTGTACAACCAAAATAGTTAAATATCAAGAATTAAAGCTTAACGTTTTTACATGTATTAACAGGTTTTCTTAATTTTATAATTGTTCGTTAAAATTAAAAAAAATTCATTTTGATTTTTCACAATTTTTCAAAGAAAATATACAATAGTTTTGGTGCAAGTCACAATTCTAAACTGTTTTGTATTTATTGTATTATGAACAATTTTCGCCTTCAAAAGCCTTTAGTTTTCATTCTATCTTCTTAAATTAAATTTCCTTTATTTCATTATTAATTATTTATTATGTTATCAATTTATTATTTCTGTTTATGTTTGTTTGATGATGCAAGTTGTTTTTCTAGTACGAAATGTAACTTAAAAGGTACACGTATAAAATAAATATTATCCCATAGGATTAACAAAAAAAGAACTATATGTACTGTCCATGGTCTTCTTGAACGGAGTCTTTTTGAATCAATCACAGTTTCGCATAAATAATTTATGTATTTATAATTTTAAGCTTGACAATCAAATTATGATTTTAACAAAAGTATTAGTAAAAAATTAGGATGTCATCAACCTTCCATATAAAAATATCTATAAGTTTACACTTTGTAAACTTGAAAACATAGTATATTATATAAGTACATATAAAATTTATATTATATATAATAGGTATGATTAAAATTATTTTCGTTAAATAATCGTACTTATATCTAAAAATATAATATTATTAAAGATACTTTACTGTAATTACATAATTCTTAACTTAAAAACATTGCTGAGTTAACAGATAAAAATTATTAAAGATTTGAGAAAATTTCAATTGAATTAAGATTTTTATTATGGCATTATCGGTCATTATACCTAATGGAAATATGGTACTAAGTATATGTATAATATATATATTCGATATTTCTGTCACGTTCATTACTTTAATTTTTATATGGCATTCAATATGACGTAATGTTAAATATACGTGTACTTCGTATATATAAACAAAGATCCATGTAAATCTTAATTTGTCTTAAATGTTACCTAAATATTTTTACTTTACAAATTTTTTGTGTTATTTATTTATTTATTTTTTTTGTTTTTCTGAGAAAATTAACATCCAATATACTTATATGTATATTGTTCTTTAACTTAAATCCCTCCTAAATTTGAAACGAAATCCTATTCAATTGTAATTCAAAAAGTATATGGAAAAGAATAATAAAACAAATCTTAGAAAATCTGTTTTTAAATTTAGAAAAAAATATCTTCAGATGATTTGTACCAATAAAAGTTAGTATTAGTTAGATAGAAGATAAAAATTATATCCAATTTGTGTCTTATGATTGTTTTTTTTTGTTTATAGTGACTCCAAATGACTGACGGTGTTTCATTTCTTTTATTGTTTCTTTATTCTTTCTCTATGGATTTTTATTGCTTTGTTATTTCTTTTATTAAAAATGCAGACAACCCGTCGTGTAATTGTTCACTTTTAAAAAACGTTTTATTTCGTGTATACTATATATAAATTATAGGTTAAAAAGAGATTTTAGATTGTTTACTTTTATTACTATTTTTGGTTTTCATATGTGAAATTTTTCCTAAAAAACAAAAAAAACTGACTTTAAGATACAAAAGAAAGATTTAGCGGTTTTTAAGGATTATAGGATTGGTATGGGTTATTTTTTTAAATTCTTATAAATTAAGTTAATTTTTCATCAACTATTTCTTTTGTAAAACCTATTTTCTGAGCTTTTACTTTTTTTTTTTTTTTGTTTAGTGCATTTCTTTGCCACATAAATGTGAACAGGACATAACACAGCCTTTTTTCTTCAGACGTGACTGTAAATGTCGGGAATAACTCTTACGACGTGTGTGGAATTCGAACCCACACTCCCTCGGTGTTTACAGCGTATTTTATACGCTCTAACGCACTAGGGCACCGAGGTCCCACTTTTACTTTATTGCCTTAGTATTTTTTGGATTTCGTTACTTTTGCTCTGAATTTTTTTCATGTTGTATCAGTAAAAATTTTTTAATAAGTATATCAAATAAAAATATGAAAGATAGGTAGGTGTGATCACCTAAATCGGGAGCATGTCATATGTCTATAGTGTGCCCATTGTGTCATTTGATTATATTTTTGTAAGTGTTGCTAGTATATTATTGCTTCCACACTGATTTGGTAACACAACTCTGAAATCCTCTCTAATTATAAAACATATATTCTGGCGGGCTTTTAGATGTTTAGATTCTGTACAGAAATACACAGAAATAGAGTCAAATGATAATTCAGGCAAGTGATATACAGTCAAGTGACATACAGCTAAATGAAATACGATAGTATTTTTGATAGTAACCTTCGCTACATTCACATTTTAATTATGTAAAATGAACTTGAAAAAAATTGAAATATTTGTCAGAGTTTTAACTATTATAGAAAAATGTTAGAAACGAAACTACAAAATTTAAAGAAATACCAAAATAGTTTTTATTCGTAAGTATATTTGTTTATTTTTTAACAAAAATTGAAAATTATAAAAACATGATAAATTTAAAAAGAAAAACAAAAAATAAAACAAGGAAGTGATATGACTAAAAGGCTAATTTCATATAAATGACATGTACATGGGACCTAATAATATACAAAATTTTAAAAGATTTGCACAATGGTCGTTTTACCGTTGCAGTCAAAAATGTTATTTAAAGAAATTAAAATACTAAATAATCTTTAAAGTTGACGAATATGAACACTATCTGAAGATTATAAAATTGAGAGTAAGAAAGTCAAAAGATCCAAATTTGCGTTTTGTGAGTCATACGAAATTTTAAATTTATCTAAGTATGAAAAATTTAAAGTTATAAATAGGAGTGTTGTAATTAAATCAAATTTAAAGTCTGTATATAAAAAAATCCATAGTAATTTGATCCTTACAACTTACAAAAAGAACAAAAATTAAATATACTTAAGTACATAATATTAAAAGTCTACTCTTAAGAAAATAATTAACCATTTTATTCACAGTTGTCGATCAATTATAAATTTAAAATTGTATATCTATATATCTATCTATATATGTACAAATAGTTGACACACTTTGTGACTTATTTGCACTTACACAATTTATAACTGCATAATATATATAGGATTGTATCTTTTCATTATTATGCTATAGAGTAAAGGAAACTCTAACTATTACTATCTTATTTTTTATTATTTGTTTTCTATTTACGTGGAATTTTGATTTTTATTCAGTTGAATTACAGAAAAAAAAAAAAAAGCATAAAAAAGAGGACAAAAAAAAACCTGAAAAACAAATCATTTCTTTGAATTTATCATAGATTTGATTTTCAAAGAAAAGATTCGTTCATTTTCTTTTTTCTTCTCAACTTTATATTATTATTTTTATAGTTGTTATTTTCCTTCCAGGGATTAAAAAAAGTTAAAAGACAAAACCGGAGATACTTTTTTTCCTGGTTTTTTTTTTTTATTTTTTTTTTTATTTTTCTTTAGTCATAGGGTATATTCCAATCTACTTAAACATGAAATTAAATGCATTTTCAAACAAAAACAAAAAAAAATGTATATATATTTTTTTTTTATAGGCGTATTTTGTAAATACATTGTATTGTTTAATATATCAGATTTATTTTATTTTTTTTTTTTTCTGTTATTATTTTAATAGTATTTATAGATATTATATAGTTGAACCGATGTCTAAAAGTCAAAAAGATTAAATTTTATTGGCAATATTTAACTTTAGCAAAACAAAAAAAAAAAAGAAGAAAACAACAAAAGTTATATAGAAACGTGGTGTAACTAAAATAATAAAATAATAAAATCTTTAGTATGTGAACATTTTATAAATGGTTGTTGATTAGTAATAAAAAAAATAAATAAATAAACAATAATAAAAACAACAATCAGACTTAGAAAAAAAAAAAAAATATGAAAAATTATTTACGATTAAAAAGATGATATCTAAAGATTGTTTTGTGGTATATATAACTATTAACTATATATGTGGAAAAAGTGATACTTCCGTAAAGTGTCATACAAAACTATAGTTAAAATCTATATATATATTTTTTTTTAGGATTTCCTATTATCTGTTCAAAATTGTAATAAATATATAAGGAAAAATTCATAGAAAATTTTCAAAAGTTTTGCGATCGGTAACTCTAATGATTTTCTATCTGTTATACATGATAAGATATGAAATCCTATGCTGAAGTTTCTCTTCAAATTTTAAAAAGGATCTTTAAATTGAAAAGATTACCAAAAGATTACGGTTACCATTCGGACAACTTTTAGCCACAATATATATGTATTCCCAAAAATTGGCAATTTCTGTATACGTGTGTTCTCGGATAACGTGCAATGAATAAAATAAATATTTTTGTTTTTAATATTGTCTTTAGCTCTCTATCGTATTCAGCCTCATAGTTCAAAAACTCAGATAAGTGAAACAGTTAAATGGAAAAATTAACTGAATCACTTAACATTATAAATGTTTTACTTATATATACTTTAGTAATATTATAACTGTTAATTATAGATATGTTACAGTTACAATTTTTATAAGGATATGATCTACTTCGGGTTTGAACACTAAAACCAACAACTTTCGACTGAAAGATCTATGAATTAAGTCTTACGGATTAAAAAGTCTGGTCAGATTAAAAAGATGAATTCTGATATATTATATTATGTACCTTTGCGAATTCCTTCAGAAAACATTTTCTGTGTACAGTTAACAGTAGTTCTGACAGGACTTTTTCATCCTTCATGTATCAAAACTGCAGCCAGCTACAGTTGAGTTCATAATGTTAAATTAATTGCTTTCATTTTTCGGGAATTAACCCTGTAAAACCCATATTTTTCATGATTTTTTTTTTTCTTTCTTGAAAGAAATTTTTTTTTTTTTTTAATAATGTGAGAAAATAAGCGTGCCAAATATACATACATGTTATTTAGATATTAAATAAATGTTAACAGATGATATGTGATTCTTAAAAAAAGAAAAAAAGAAACGAAAATAATATTATAAAAAATGAAGAAAGTCATATATTTACTAATGTTATATATAGGTAGGTAGGTATAAGAATATCTAATAATCTATAAATACAGAAAACATTAAAGATTTTTATATTATAATAATATGATCTTTAAAGGGAAATCTTTAAAGTTAGAAAAAAATATTATTCGTAATAATATAAAAATAATTCGTAGACATGAGAATAAGTTTTATAATAAATACTTATTTTTATGAATCAATTCAATGATGTAAGTTCGAATATAAGAAATTTTCGAATAATAAAATATAGATAACATATTATTAAAATATATTAAGTATAATATGTATTAAGTATAATATAGAGTCTAAACTATAGATTTATCCAACAGTGCTTTAATTTAATTTAATTTTGATTGCCTCGAACTTAATTAAAACTTGCAATTATCTTTGATAGAACTTTTAATAATTTTTCTCCTGTTGTGATTTTGGATAAATAGTATCCACATTTTTAGTAATAGTCTCCTCCATATCTTTAGTTAATAGTCTCCATATCTTTAAAATTAACATTAGACAAATAGGAAATTTTTAAACTCATACAATTCAAAAATAGAAGTTCAGAACAGTGAGGGATGCCTGTGCATCATTTTAAGGAGCATTTATACCTAATTTAAAAATTTTAAATTACTGAATTTTATTATTATTTTTTTCTCGATTTCGAAACAATTAAGTTAAGTATACTTAATATAACTATTTTAAAAGAAATTATTTGATTACTAAAAATTTTTGATTCAAATTTTTCTGCTTTTAAAGATAGTTTTTATAATTCTGATTTTACAAAGATAGTTTTAATTTTTTATCTTCTATTAATAAAATTTGTTCCTTTTTGGCTTCCAAGTACAAAAAAGTCGACAATTTTCATATACCTTTGTATGTATTATTATAATTTTTTTTTCATAAACATTCTGGAAATTTCCCTTCACCTGGGGGGCAAAAAAAAAAAATACTATAAAATTTTACTTTGCAAATACGTAACTACATCAGTTTATGTAGTTTGTACCATTGGTTGTCTGCTAAAAGTCTGCCTCACAAAAAAAAAAAACCATAAAATATATGTATTTCGTATATATATATATATACATATACATATACAATTATGTGACTCCTTAAATCTCTATGTTTATTTTGTACATAAGTTTAAGTGAAAAAAAAATTTTTTTTTTTTCAATTACAATAACAAAAAAAATATGAATTTTACATTCCTATATAATACTTATTATAATGCTTTCATTTTTTTTCTTGTAATCGTGTATTCTTCTGTGTCAAATTCATTAAGCGAGTCTAATGTAATTAATTTAATGAGGCAAATAATTACTTATGCTGTATACACTTAAAACAAGGCGAAAAAATAAATTATATATGTATAGTGAAAAGAAAAAAATGAAAATACTCATTTGAATAGAAATTACAATATGAAGGAAGTGTTAGGATGTATACATTTCGACTGTATAATTCGTATTTAATAATAAGAAGATGAAATTGAAATGTAAAATTAAGGTTACCTATGATAAAGTAAGAGTTCCTTTAGGATACGTAATTTTGTTTGTAACTTTAAAATAATAATTGTTTTGACTCAATTTAATTACATAACTATAACAGCACACGTAACACTCGTCACAAGTTTTCATCTCTAAGTTTTTAAATTACCTGCAAAAAAAACAGTTAATTAATATTAAAACAAATTTTTATTTTGTAAATGGAATGGAAGCTATACATATTAAGTTTTAATACAAGTCATCAAAATCGGGACGAAAACGCACTAAATTAAAAAGCGAATAGTGGTGTTTTATTGAAAATAGGAACTTAATTCTGTTTTAGATATATAATTTATACTTATTTAAAATTTTTAATAGTCACTATATAATATATTTTCGGTGAACACATATAAATTCTCTGGTATATATATATGCATCTATGCAATCTGATTTAATAAATGGACAAAATAACTTATAATTTATTTTAATAATAATCTTATAACAAGTTAAAGGAGAAAATTGTTATATAGTTATATAAAAAGAAACTGCATAATTGTATCTTATATGTATGTACATTTATATGAATTAATATACACATCATATGTTTGTAGAAAAGTTTAAGTTCCAGACGTAGAATGAAAAATTTCTGATATTATATATTATATCAGTTAATAGTCCAAATAATTAAAATTAAATTAAAATTTATTTTAATATTTGCATGAACTGATACTCTAGATACTTAAAAAAAAAACTAAAAAAAAAAACATTGTATAGGGAAGATTTTGATAATAATCTTTTTTTGAGAAATTTACGTAATAGTTTTTTTTTTTCGTTTGGGGTAAAAACCACTTAACTAACCAATAAAAATAATTATATATTTGGATCATATATTTTGGTGGGGGCGAAAAAGTTTAACTTAGCGAAAATAAGATTTTTTTTTTTTTTATCCTTGATTTAATACTGATGTAATAAAATCCAAATAACCTTAAATTAAAGGAGTAAAAAAATAATCGAAAAACTAAAAAAAAAGGGTTAATACTATTGCAGTTTTTATTAAATCATTTATAATTTTGTGTTATACTGTAGATAGTTGTATACATTTTGTTAAGTATTAGAAACAAAGTTATAATCAAATCCTTTAAAATCTTCATGAGTCTTAAAAATCTGGAAATTATATGAAAAAAAAGTTGGTAAATTTTTTGAATGACCACTTAACAATTTAGGAATATGTTTCCTTGCATTAAAACTAGTTTTTTCCTATATAGGATGAAATAAGAATGGGAAAAATGCAGTGAAAGAGGAGTTAGAAGGTAAGTGAATAATGAATCTGTTTAGCTTCATTTTGAATTTAATTCTGGCCCTGGTCAGCGTTGGTCATTTACATGTGAAGTGTATAATGGTTTCTTTCACCATTCTGTTCACCACAACTTCGGAATGATGTGTTGAATGGGTTAATTTAATCATACTTATTGAAAATTGAAAAATCGTCAGATTGTGGAAACATATTGGATATTGGAACATATTAGAACATTTTTGCAGTTCTAGAAATAAGCAAATTGATATATCCAGTAGAGTATCACTTCTATAGTATTTCCATACATAGTAGAAATGAACAATTGCAACCACTCTGGAGGTACATGGAGGCAAACATTGGAATTATTTGAGAACAGGTATCAGTGATTTAATTTCATCCAAGCAAGTGTCACTATCTAAATAAGATATCTATAAAAAAGATTAAAAAGGGCTCCAATATTACGACGAATATGAAGAGAGATGAGATTATTAGTCTTGAGCAGGTCATCAATGAGATGAATGGCAAAGGAAAGAGTTCAATATTACGATCATAGTAATTTAAAGAATTAAATGAGGCGCCAGCACATTACACTTTAACCGGGAAATTTCTTCAAAAAAAAGAAGAAAAGTCGCAGAAACAGAATAGATTTACTCTCTTAAAACTATATTACCTTATATTAACTAGTTAAATATGTAAGAAATTTAAAGAAATTCTTGAAAATTAAACTCCCCTTTTAAATTAAATATTATCTTATTAATTAAAAAATAATTTTGATGACGATCACTTATTCTTTTTATATTATTTTTCATCTGGAAAATTATAAGTTGTTTTAAAACTGAAACTTAGAAACAATAAATATTTTATTGAAATCACCTGTCATCTTATTTTTTGCTCCATAATATTAGTTTGTCAAGGCTATCGAATAAAATCAACCCTTAAAAATTTTAACATCCTTTTAAAAAACTGAAAGTTTTGGTTATACGTTTTACGTATACTCCTAATGCATAATCATAAGATTTACACTTGATTTTTACTACAGGTAAAAATTTTGTTTATTGAACATGTAAATAAAGACACTATGAATTAATTCTGTTTTTTGAAAAATTAAAATATATACATTTTTTCGAACTTATTTCAACTTTAATTTGTCGGATTCAATTTATAAATCATAATGAAATAAATTCAAAGAATTTTAAATTAAAGCTATACTTAACAGGTTATAATTAAAAGCAAACTAATGTTTAAATTATTCTTCAATAAATCGTGTTTTGTTTTCTTGCAAGCAAATAATAAACTTCATTAAATAACTCCTCTTCAATAATTTCTCGTCTAATTGTCAATTTGAAAATTATTTTTTATTTCATCCATCATATTGCAACAACAAATGTTGGGATTTACAAATATAATCAGCCACCCCTATTATATTTTAAAATAGGATTGGCCGATTTACATTTACACAAAAATAGATTTTGCTTAATATAGAATATCACATAAATAATGTTTACGAATCAGTGAAATAGCGTCTAATAAAATAAGGCTCACGAAACTAAACAACAATTAACACTTAAAACACTTAGAAACTAAACAACACGAAACTAACTCAAAGTGAAATAAATCCTAAAACCATTTTAAATGAAATAACCCCTAATAAAATAAAATTACACCTAATTCACAAATGATATAATTCGAATATTTTTATGGCGCTATATGAACTAACCCCAAAGTTACTAACCCCTAAAAGCAAAAATACATTACGGATTGCTAAAATGTTTTTTTGTTGAAAATGGTAGTTGTCATACAACTCCGAAATTCACATTAATATATTTCGCAACTTATAATTAAGTCAGATATCTTTAATTTTCTTGAAATGGTCAACTTATTATTACGCAATCTGTTTTTTATTTTTTTTATTAATTCTCAAATATCTAAGCTGAAGTTAAAGTAATTTTCACTTAGGACTTTAATGCTTTAATATTATAATATAAATTTGCTTATATTTTATATGCTAATATCTTTCTTAGTTATAAAGTGAAGCCTCGGCGGCCTAGTGGATAAGAGTGTATAAAATACGATATAAACACCAAGGTAGTGTGGATTCGAATACCATGCACGTCGTAAGAATAATTTCCCTTTACGACATATTCAGGCATGCCTGAAAAGGAAAAGCTGTGTAATTTTCTTGTCATATATCAGGGGAATAAACGTATGACGCTTATACGGTCTAGTTCCACTTTCATAAAATATCGTCAATTAATTTTATTTATGATGTATAAATTCGTCAATATGTTGGAAAGTTTAAGTTTTATTTTATTCCATTATGGTTTATACAATGAACTCTTAATTCCAATAATTATTGGTAATCGAACCGGATCATTTTTTTAATTAAACTTATTTAAACCTTTATAATGAAAATAAATTTAAAGTTACAATTAATTACTGCAAAAAAAAAAGCAATATTTAAATTAAAATAAAGAATGGTTCACCTACCTTAAAAAAAAAAAAAGAAAAATATTTTTAAAAAGTACACAATTTTTTTTTTTGTAAAAATAATTTAAAATATTACCTTGTAATATAGTGTAAAAAAAAATACTGTTATTTCCCTATAATGGAATCATTAATTTTACGCCATTTTAAAAATGTACAGATATTTTTAGTTCAATTGAATTTTAAATTTAAATTTTAGGTTTGCTAAAAAGGACATTTCCTTATATTTGTTTTTTTGAGAAAATATACCATTAGAGATTCTAAATCTTAAAAATTTTCTTAAGCACTTATATTGGTAGTGTATTTTAAAACTAAATAACAAAACATAAGAAATCCTGTTAAATAATTTTAACAACGCCGTTAAGTTTGATTTGCGGGATTTTCAAGAAAATGCAAAATTAAGGATTTTCGTTAGAATTTTGAGATTTAGTTGATTCCAGGATTAGAAGCGAGTTTGATATTTAATATTGTAGAGTTCATTTCAGTTGTTAACCTGTTTCAAATCTTGACTTAAATATTATATGCTAAGTTTATTTATGAGATGTTTCAAAGTAAAGATCTTAAAATTGAAAGTTTAAAATTTGCACTTAATAATAAATATTAATACGAACGTTTTAAGTTTGGAACGTAAATTTATTTATATACATGCATATGAATGTAAGTACATATAGTATGTAATATGTATTAACAATTTCCGTTAGTTCACTTAAAAATTCCCCTCAAAAACTTATCTAATTACAAATATTTAAAAGTTAGAATGATCTGACTGACTGTAAAAAAATCTCTTTTAAAATTTTAATTGAATTTTAAATTACTTTTATCGAAAAAACAAAAAAAACAACAAAAATTATTCTTGCGTGTATTGTTAAAAACATTAAATTAATATAATGTTGGGTGTAATTAAAGTTTAGTGTAAAAATAACCGTTATATAGGTATAAAACTTGTGACATTTTTTTTTTTGTTTTTATTTTTTTAAATAAAATAAATTAATATTGCAATTTAATATTTATCACGTGATTTTAAATCTGTCAATTTGTTGAATAAAATAATGGATGCAATGAAATTTTATATTTAATTTTTTTTTGGTTTTTATTTTTTTTTTTGTTTATTTTTGTAATATTGAAGTCTTTTTTTTTAATTTTATTTTGTGGGTTTATTGATTGTTTTTAGTGAACAGAGAAAAAATCGAATTAAGACAGGATGAATAAAAAATTACCATTTTTAAAAAGTTAAAAAAAAAAAAAAAATTAAATAGCAAAATAACTAGTAAAAAAAAAAATTAAAAATATGTAAATACTTTTATTTTGAAGGATTTAAAGTATCATTTGTTTTAATTTAGTTCTTTGGAAAAATAAAACGTCAAGTATTAAATTTCGACGCATTGCACCACTTTATAAGAGACATTTATTATGGTAGTTATTGTATTTTTTTTTAATATTTTCTTTTTATATCCAATTAACTTGAAATTAATTTATTTAATCAAAAAATCCATTATACTTAATTCATTTAAGTTCAATAAAGATTGGAGTATTAATATACGTAAATAAATTTATCATTACATTACTGATAGGAAGAGTGTTATAAATATAGATTAATTTATTTTCTTCAACTGAAATTTGTTTTCTGATTTTTTTTTTCAGCTAATCAACGTATTCAGAATTTAAATTTATTTAAATTATGAATTATTGAAGTTATTTGTACTGATGTTTCTTTTGATGTTATTGCAGCAATTAAGGACTTTATAGTTTAAATATAGAAGAACTATATCCTTCTAAACAATTGGGGATATTATGACTTATGTCATGTTAGGATTTTATGCTAACAATTTCTGTAAAATTTGGTTAGTTACATGTAGGTTTCGGTTATCTCCGAAATTTATAATGCTAAAATTTTATAAAAGATAATTAATTTTTATATCAAGAATTGCTTTAAAATTTGGGTACTTTGGCGTGGGGTTGAATTTACATAAATATACCGCAGTACTTAATTAAGTTCGATATATTTATGTTCATGTATAGGGTGTCCTTGAGTTAATAATGTCCATTTTACATTCTTCCTCATTTAATTTGAACTTAAGTAAGTATAACAATTTTCATTATTTTTAAGATATCGCATTTTTAATTTTTATTTTATACTTTTGCCATAAGTTGCCTCATTTATACTTGTCACACATACTATACAACACTAAATTATATAAATATAGATATAAAATATAATAGATATAGATATAAATTCTAAACCTCATTCTTTTAGGATGAAAGATTCCTGAGGTATCGTGTATAAAAACAGCAATGACAGATATGTGGCACAGCACACGAACAAAAGAATTTCAACATAAAATTCATTAAAATCTTCATTTAATCCTTAAAATCCTCCTTAATAATATTTCGAAACATTACTCTCAAAGTTCAATTCAAAATAAAAACATTTACTACTTAATTCGATAATATTTTAGGAAATGGATTAGAAAAGTATCTTTTATTGAGTTAATTAATAGTGAGAGATATATTCAAACATCGTCTGACCTAATTAATTGTGCTATACACGTATGTACATATTATATAATATCCTGTTTGTTACTGGTTACTGGTTCGTGACAATTATTGTTAAAAAAAAAATTATTGTTATGTTTATGTTATTTATTTTTTCTATAACTCCCCATCATTAATGTCATTTTCCTATTTAACATAAATTTTTCTACTAATTTGTAAAATATATAAGAAAAAAAATTGATTATTCAATCTTTTAATAAAATTAAATTCAATACATTTAATAACTAGCCTTTCTTTTCGAAAAATTTATTTAATCATAACAAAAAAAAACATTTTACATAATATTATAAATCTTAATAGATTGGTTGTATAATATTTTCAAAATTTTTCCTTTTTTTTTTTATATTAAAATAAACAACTCAAAATCTGACTAAAAAAAAAAGAAATAGGTAATAATAATCAATTTTCTATTTCAAAATAAAGAAAAAAGAAAAAATTTGGGTCATGCCACATAATCAAAATAAGTTTCCTGTCATCATTAATTCTATATATTATTATTAATTTTGTTATTTTATTTATTTATTTTTTTTTTTAAAACATTTTTTTCTTAATTATGTCATCAAATACGAGTATAAAAACTCTCCTACTTTTTAATATACATAATCGAAGGTTATCTAATAATAATCATAACAATTTATTTATATTAATTTTGTTTTGTTACAAAAAAAAAAACCATAAACTTTCATTTTAATCCTTTAAAAAATAACCGGTCCCTTAAATATTTCTTAACCGATCAAAAAAGAAAATCAAGATAAATCATGATGTCATATCCATTATTACTTATAACATTTTAACTTCATTAATTTGGCCCAAAAAAAAAAAAAAAGAAAAACATTTTTTCCAAAAGAAAAAAAATTTTTTTTTTTTTTGATTTTTTTATATTAAAAAGTTCTGCATACAACCTTTCATTGATAGAATCCTTAATGAAAATCAAATAAAGATCCTTGAATTTATACAAGACAAGAATGTAAACGGAAAATATTAAAGCGAATAAGAAGCACAAGAAAAGACGTCTTAAGTAAATGTAAAAGAGAAAAATAAAAAATAGAAATGGCGAAAGTGTAAGGAAAGAAAATTTTTTCTGAAAATCACGCATGTTTTTGTATAATACAATTTTTTTTTTTTGAACGTTAACAAAAATTTAGGATTTTTCATTAAAATTAAGTCAAAAACAAGAAAAAAAAAAATTTGATCTTAAAAAAGAAAAAGAAAAAAAAACAAAATATTTAAAATATAAATAAACTTACACAAAAGAGAATGAGAACTGAAAAAATTTACACCATTAAATTTTTAAATAAAAACTACAAAAAAATACAAAAAAAGAACAACAAAAAATAAAATGAATCTATTGATTGAGCCAATCCTTAGAAATTCCATTCTATTTACATCAATTTTCTTTTCGTCTATATTTTCTTGTTTTCTTTTTAATATTATATCTCCATTTAAATTATAAAAAAAAAAAAAAAAAAGCGAATGGAAAATTTCAAAAAAAAAAAAAATGGAAAATATCAAACCAAAGGATACCCTAAACAACAAAAAAAAAAATAAAAACTAATTTTCGAGAGAACCAATAATACCAATAATAAATCAAAAAATCATGGCCTAAATTTTGTTTTTATTAAAAATAAAAATAAAAAAACAGAAAAATCCTTGAATTTTTGCTTTTGTCCTTAATTTTTGCCTACTTTATTTCTTTTTTTTCTTTTCACAATTCTCTATTTGATTCCACATTAAGTAAAAACAAATTTCACACTCTTATATTCTGTAAATTTTTTTTTTTTTTTGTACTTCTCATTTTTCTTAAATTCTTTTTAATATTCTTTTAATAATGAATTTAAAAATAAACAAAAACATACAAACAAAACTAGAGATAAAAAGAAGCCTCATTATATAAAAAGAAAAAAAATAAAATACCAAAACTGAAACAGAAACAGAAAACTAAAACAAAATCGTCCTAATTTGAAAACGAAATGCAAAAAAAAAAAAAATAATAAAAAATAATAGAAAATATCGGCAAGAAAATCGCACTCCCAAAATTTAAAACAACAACAAAAACATGTCAGTAGTCCTAGAAAAACATTTTTTTTTTTTAAGATTATTTTGCCTCTTTTTTTTTGTTTTTCTTTTATGACCCAATGCTCCATTATGTTTTTATTTTTTTTTTGTTCTTGAAGCGGCTTTGATTCACATTTCATTTATTGTGTTTTTTTTTTTTGTTATTTTGATTTTTGTTTGTATTTTGATTTTCTTTTTATTTTTTAAATATCAAAAAGAACAAAAAGAGAAGAAAAAAAAAATTTTTAAACGTTAATAAATTTTCAATTCATTTTTCTCGCCTAGCCAATTTTCCAATTAAGTTTTTCTTTTATAATAAAAACAAAACAAAAAAATAAATAAAAAACGGACAAGAGAATGATAAAAAATTAGAACGCAAAATAATGAACCTATACCACCGTTGGCATTATCTTGTGTTTTTGATTTTTTGTTTTTTTTTTTTGTTTTTGAGGGCACACAAAAGAAATTGGACAAAAAACGCAATTTTAAGGTTCGAAGTTTTTTTTTTTTTTTTTCGTTATAAAGAAAATTTTCTAATCAATTTCGTTACGTTTCATAAGATTATAATATTTTAATCAAGTTCTCTTCTATTTCTTGTATTGTGTTCTCAATTGGGAATTATTGGACATATTATTAAGATATTTTATTTGTTTTTTCTGTTTTTCCGTTTTGAAATGAAAACATAATGTAACCGTGATTGTCAATTTTAAAGAATTGAAAATTAAATTTTTAAGTATCGTACTTAAGTAGATTGACTAACAGATTCAAAATAAGAGTTAATCAGTCGGATGATTGATGGTATGTCAATCGGATGAATTAATAGACTAATAGCTCTGTAGTTACAGTTTAACTTCTAAATTTGAAAGTTTCTGATGGCGATTGATAAATTATTATGCGATTTCTAATAATTCTTTTCTAAACGTCATGTCCTACAGGAATAACAGGAATAACCATAAACATTTTGAACAGTAGGGATATCTGAATATTTTTTAGTCTTTAGTTTTTTAACTCGAATTTATAAAACATTTTAAATAAAACTGTTGGACTTCTAAATAAAATACCTGGGCTGCTCGAAAAAGTACTGTAAAATGACTGTGGAGTAATAATTAGGCTATTCATTGTTCCGATATAGTCCACATTCGTCAAATGAAAGTTTCCGCATTCGTACTCCCTTGTTATTTATATGAATACTTAATGCATGGGCAGTTAAGGGATTTATCCTATTATGAATATGGAAAAAGACAGAGGTGAATTTAGTTAGTCAAAATCTGACACTACCAAGTATGAAATATCCCCACCTCTTTTAGCAAAAAAAAAATTGCACAATGCAATGCACAAAATATTCATATATACTGAAATACTAAAAATACCAACAAACACATTAAAGGACGAAAAGAATTTTAGCATTAAATGCTTTACATTTGATTTGCGAAGAACACAAATTAAAATTAAAACTATTGAAATATCAGACTGCTATAATTTCACACCCTTAACAAGAATTTCGAAATTTTTTTTTTTCTGCTTTTTTTATACATTTTTTCGTTTATCTTTCATTTTGTTTTATAATTTTTTATTCATTTTAATTTTTTTTTGTAAGAAGGTCATCGAATTCTTTAGTTTTATAAGGAAAACTTTTGAATGAAAATTGAATGCCTTCAGCAGCAAGTATTTTTATAACATTATCCACCCACTCATTCATTATTTTTTTATTAAAAAAAAAAAATTAACAAAAGGCAAAACAAGGAACCCCATCAATTTTGTGCTTATTTGTTCAGGGAAAGATTTTTTATTTTAATTGTATTGAAAATTTTTACCAGTTCTTTAAAAACATATAAAGATATGAAAATCATTCGAAAATGTTCTTCAAAATTTGTGTTCAAAAATTTTAAGA
Source organism: Poecilobothrus nobilitatus (assembly GCA_947095535.1). Taxonomy (NCBI): domain Eukaryota; kingdom Metazoa; phylum Arthropoda; class Insecta; order Diptera; family Dolichopodidae; genus Poecilobothrus; species Poecilobothrus nobilitatus. The sequence continues at coordinate 42,517,552 of OX352774.1, read as the reverse complement.
GGTTCTAACGGTAATTAATTACTTGCGATGAATTATACTTATATCTCTTTTTATGAAATCTAATTAAAGTTTTCAAGTGGATTTTAGTTTTTGTACACTATAAGGATAAACTCTGCAAAAACTTGAAATCAATATTAGAATATCATAAGTTTAATTTATCCGTAGCGGTATAAAAAATTTAATTAAATAATAATTGAAGGGTGGGAAATTCTTGTAGTAAATAAGTATATGAATTTAAGGGTGTTAAGTCATACATATTTCAAAATAAAGGACTTACAAATAATGTCAGTGTTAATAATGTGTAAAATCTATCATATCACCTTATACCTTTAATTTGAACATGACGATATTATGTTAATAAAATTAAACGATTGTCTAGTAAAAAATTTTTGGATTTTTATTTGGCGTCATTTTTATTAAGCAACTAAAATGGTCCTAATTTCATAAAAAATGTGTTAAAAATATATTAAACTTAGGCATATTACTTATTCATTATTTTCATTACCTAAAACTATTCAAATTTTTATTATAATATATCAAACTAAAACTTGGTTCTTTAAGGATTCTAAAATTCCGTGCTTCTATTTCTAAATCTTTCTATTTTTGAATATCTTTCTACGTCCTAAGTTATAAGTCTAAACTTTAGAAATTTGTGACCCACGGAAAATCTTATACGTACAAATAAATTTAAAAATAAAATTTTTATAATTTTCGCATATAATTATTTAATTTTGCCTAGCCTAAACTCCGATCCCTCATACAATTGTGGACTTGTACACCTGATGGTTTTTGGATTAAATACAAAAATCGTTTTTATAGTTCAGATATCAAAAAAATCGGAAAAGAAAAGACCAAAATTATTCAGAGAGTAAATATATAGAGTGATCCATATAAGAGCACAAATATTTCAGTAGATGATTCCTGCGACTACAACTAGAAAAAAAATGGTATGGGAGGGGCACAAAATTATCGTAGTTTCACAAAAATTCCGAATTTTACATAATAATAGAGTACTTTAATATGACATTTTTGAAAGAAAATCAGAAAACCGGATTTTAAAAAAAAAACTAAAAAAAATTTTTGTACCTTTTTAGCTCTAATTTAAAAAGTAATAATACCAAGATAATGATTCTGCTCAGCAAAGGAAAGCTTGAAGGATAGTCGTTTAAACAAGACTAAGTTAAACATGTTTTCTTTTGAGCATGTGGATCAAGAGTTATTTTTTGCTAATTTATTAATAGTGCAAAAGAAAAAAAAACACAGAAGTGAAAATGTAGGAAAACGACTGATAATAGACCCGCTCCTTACTCCTATGTAAATTTTTTTTAGTTTTTGTTTAAGAAATCATCTTTTACAATATTTGCATTCTTATGCGTACACCCAGTATATTTTGAATATTTCCATCTGTCGTTATACAAAGATTAAACCAACTGCAAGTTTTTAAAATCGAGTTTCTCTGCAAATTAATTATTAATTACTTAGATACTTAGATACTTAGTGATTTCATGCAAAAATAAACCAAACATATATTAAAACCTAAGATAAATTGAGTTTTTTTTTGTTTGTGACAACCACGATATTAGAATTCAAGTTAAATTAACATTTTCCTTCATATTAAATTCAAAAAATGTGAAAAAAGGCGAGAAATAATTCAAGAAACTCTTAATATACCACATATTTATATATATATAAAAAAAAAAAAAAAAAAATGCAAATAACTAGATCTGAATTTAAAGTATTTAATATAAGTAAGTATATTTTTCATTTTAAAGACGCCCTGAAATCAACGTGTGTGCAATAATATTATAAGTATATAAGATATTACCAATTCATGAGTATTTGGTACCTTATTAATTCTTGAACCTTGTTATGTTTTAAGGTTTATTTTATATTAGGTGTTTATATTAACCTAAAAGACTCATATTATATTGATCTCATATAGAATTTCATTTTATATTGCAGATTAGATATACCTAATTTTATTTTATTTTATTTTATTTTTTTTGTTGTTTTTATCAAATGTAATATGTTCTCCTGCCTCTTCTCTAACTGTAGTCATCAGTTTTCGCCTATCTCATGTTTTAAATATTTATGTTAATTTAAGGCAAAGTGGAAATAAATATGCGAAATATTTTTGTGTGTGTGTGAAAAAAAATTTTTAGAAATGAATCAATTGTGTAAAACGATTCTTTAAAGATTAAATTTGTATAATAGAAAATAGGGTTTGAATAAAAATGGTAGACTTTTCTTTAAACAAGACCAAAAAAAAAAAAAAAATTAAAATACTTAAGTAAAAAAAAAATACTTGAAATTCTTATAAATTTTTTATTCTTCTCGTTTCCATTTTATTATGATCTTAGATTTCTGCTATTATTGTAATATTTTTAGAAAACAACAGCCGGAGGAATTTTTTTTTTTTTGCGTAACAAACAAGATGTATAACGATAACTAAAAGTAAAAAAAACAAATGGAACAGAAAACCCCTTATCGTTAAAAGTAGCAAAATTAAGTTGGGTGGGTAAGCAAAAAAAAAAAAAAATAACAAGAAGAAGGAAAATCAAAAATTTTCTACGTTTTGTTTTTACTGACAACATGCATATGACTATTTTACGTTTATTTTATAGGGGTTTTACCGTTAATCTAAAGTTATTTGGTAAAATTAAAATAAAATGATAAATTATAGGTTTATAAAATTTATTTATTTTGTTCATCAATGTCCTTTTTTTATGAATCCTTTACCTATTAGACACATGGGCTAGATACTGTTAGTAATTTTCTATAGTTGTGTTATTAATTTGAATTTATCTGATGGGGGTGTTTTAATGCGAAACTTTTAGACTAAAAGACCTGTGAGATTTTAAGGTTAAAAATTAACATCTTACACTTTCAAGGTAAATTGAATTAAAAAAAAACAAATATTTTGTCTTAAATATTCTAGTTAAAATTAAAAAGTTTAATTTTTAAAAATAATTTATTGAAATAAAATTACTTTAGATCAAAAATATTTTTACTAAATAAATAACAACCTGTAATCCCGATTATTACTAGAGTACAACTAGGGAAATTCGTCTTCTGTTAAGAGAACTTAATGATTGTATAATGATATGCGAATTGAAATGAATCGTATAAAAGGATACAAGAATAATATTATAACAGTAAATATATATATACTTTTTTATAAGTATATCTAAAAAGGATGTGTACGTATACGAATAATATATTGAATATGGATGTGTGTTAAAATGAAAAAAATATCGATCCTTTGATGATATATGATTTTTTGATAGTTTGACACGGAAACAAACAATTATGTCTTGTATATGTTTGTTTTTTGTTTTTTTTTTTATTTTATCGTTGTTGTTATTGTTGTTTGTTATTGTTGTTTTTGTGTTTGATTTTTGAAAGAAAAAAAAAGATACTTTTCTTCTCCTTTGATTTCCGATTTTTGTTTCTTTTCCCTAACTTTAGGGTTTTTCTTTATTCTATGTGAGTGATTTTCATTTAGTTATATGTTCTTTTTTTTTTTTATTATGGAGAAATGGGAAATCTTAGGCAGGCGGAAAAACTAGAACAAAAAATAAATAATAGAAATAAAAAAAAGTTTTATTACAGTCACAAAATAAAAGAAAAAAGAAAGTTTTTCTATTGTTATTGCGGTTTTGTTGTTGGTGGTGTTCGTTTTCATATTTTCTATCTTTTTTTTTATAATTTTACCATGTTTTATAGGTTAATGTTAAAACTAAAAAGTAAATTGGATGAATGAAAGAATGGATGGGGTGATGTGGCAGAAAAACATAATTATTATCCTTTTTAGTATTATTTGATTTTTTTTTTTGCATGTTTTATGTTTTTATTTTTTTATTTTGCTTATTATACATTTTTATTACTGATGTTATTTTTAAAGTTTTGTCAGTGTTGATAAAATTTATTTGTGTAAAGTTTTCTTTTCATTTTTGTTTAGGAGAATACCCAAAAAAATCAAAAAAACAAAAACAAAACAAAAAGAAAGAAGCTTTTATGAAAGATATAGAATGTTATAGAAGTTGGTAGAAAGAAACTAGAAGCAATAAGGAAGTAAATTTTGATAAAAAAAAAAAATAGATGAAGTTATTATTTTTAGGACGTTAGACATTTTTCTATGAAGACAAAAAACAAAAATAAACAAAAAAAAGTTTTCAAATCTAGTTCATTATTAAAGTTGATTATTATATAGGTAGGTACCTACTTATTATAAAAAGTTTATAAATTTTTTTTTTTTTTTTTTTGCAAAAAAAGAAACTTTTAGAATTTATTTTTCAGACATTCAGACATTTATTTTAGATATCCTGTTTAGATTTTTAACTTTATGTTTAAGAATTTCATTTTAAAAAAGTATTTTTGTTTCTCTTAGATATTTTGTGCTAATTTTGATAAAGAAAAGGTAAAAAGTTCGGTAAGTACTTACTTATGTATTTAAAAAAAAATTATTTTCCTCTTTTTTCCTGTAATCTTTAAAAATAATTTTTGGTATAAGCCTGTTTTTTTTTATTAGATTTTATTAGATCAAAAATTTTCTGAAGAATCAATTTTAAACAAGATAAAAACTTTTAATTAAGTTTTTTAATTTCTGTTATGGCTTGGCAATTATGAATAGGTATACTGTGTAGATTTATGTATGAAATTTGCTAATATATGAATAAAATATTAGATTGTATGGAGAAAAGAAAGGTTCAATGAACTGTTTATTATTATTCTATTAGTTTAAACGATAAGAAAAACTCAAGTCTTTAAATAACAATTATATAAAACGTAAGGAATAATATTTTTTATAGTACATAAAAGTAAAAATACAACATTTTTTAATACTTATTGTAACAAAATCAATTTTTACTATACTTTTGTTACATACTTACTTTGGGTATACTTTAATTTATGTACATTGCTGTTGGATCCTTTTCAAACTTTACAGAGATATACGTTAGATAACGTGATCAAACGCTATATGCGCCCAACTAAGTGATGGGGATACTAATATCTTCAAAAAGGCCTTTGAAAATTTATGAGAGCATATTACTTAAAGAATTGTAACACATACAATTCTGGAATTACGGAGCATACTGGCGAGGCTTAAAACATAGCCCTGAAAATTTCATTTCTAAAGACGTGCATAACCAATGTTATAAGATACTCGAATTGCTTCGGTACAGAGTGTTTAAGAAAAAAATATGAAAAAATAATGGTTTTTATTAAATTAAAAAATATACTAGTATTCGCCCGCCCCTCGAAATTCGAGGTGTTTTAATTAGCAATTACAATACGATATATACAGTATAGTTTCTTTATGATTTTATTTAAAATGTAAAAATACAATTTTCAATAATTAAAGCCTTTATGAATTTAAAATTTCTTTGTAAATGATATTTTTTGTAAAAACATGATTATTATTATCTTTTAGAAGTTGCCCTTGATTTATTGAGTATTGGAAACTCAATATATACCTATTATATATGTATATATTATAAGAGGACTAAGATGGTAAATCATTGAGTAAAAGGGTTTTAAATATCTATTAATACAGATTAAATATTATGATGATATTATGATATGTAAGAATTTATTTCGTTTAATATACAAAAAAAAAACAAAGAAAAAAACAGAACTGAATCGAACTTGCAAAATCAAAAAGCAACTATTAATAACCCCACACTCTACCGCTGTACTAAACACTAAACTAAAATTGTAATGTTTATATTCAGTTATATTGTGAAATTCCTACTCCTACCATACAACCAATATTTTAAAATTTTTAATACAAAAGAAAAATAAAACAAAAATTTAACGGAATCAAAGAGCGTCTTTTTTGAATATGTATATTATAGGTATAGATTATACATATTATATGATACATATGTATATACTTTACATGGGTTTTTTATAAAAATGGAAAATTATTAATGAAAATCAGAAAATTTTGGAAAAATATTAATTTTGTAAGATGGCTATACTGAATATTTATCATTTAAAAAGAAAAAAATGAAAATTAGTTGGTAAATCATTGAGTAAAATGGTTTTAAATGTCTGTCATTTACAGATTAAATATTATGATATCGATATTACGGTACATTTTTTACGACGTCATTAGATTGCCTTTTCTCTTCTCTTTCTTAAAATAATTGTGGGATATAAACACCATAAAATATAAATAAAAATTGTATAATTATATACTTTTTAATTTTTTAAGTAAATATGACTAATTAATAAAACCCTATGCTATTTTTTTGTCATTGATTCGTTATAAATCTAAAAATTTCAAAATAGAATGAATGTTTAATTAATTACAAAAAAAAGAAAAGTTGTTATATTTCATAATAATTTTAAATATGCCTTTTAAATGAATTATTGAATATTTTATTTTATTGTTATCTTTGATTTTCCTTATAGATTCTTGTTTCTTTAAAATTAATTACTTAGATGTAATGATTTTTCAATTCTTAAGTTTAACATTTTAGAATATAGAATATATATATAGAGCAGCTACCTACGAAAAAAAAATAAAATTGAGTCATGTTTTCCGGACGAAAATATTTGAAGGCCAATCATGAGTTAATATAATTTCGATATTAATTCATTATCAAATGCAAAAACAAAAAAAAAAAAAACCCATCATAATATTTATTTTGTCGAAATAAAATTTCATCGATTTTTTTTTTTTTTTTCAAAAAAAAAAAAAAGAAAATGATTATTCATAATATGTATATTATATTAATTTTAACCTTGCCATAAAAATATTATCATGATGATTTTTAATATGTTTTTGATTATAGGCTTGACTTTTCTTTTTAATTTCTTTTTGTTTTTTTTTTTTAAAGAATTCATAACTTCTTATTAAATTAATACACTGTTATCTTCTTTAAAATTTATATTCGTGTGCCTGTGCCTAAAGAATGTAATCCATTAAAGTCTAGACTTTCAATAATATTTTTTTCTTTTTGAATTTCATCATTACAAATAAATTGTTTTTTTTTTTTTTTTTTTTTTGAAGGTTAGCAGTAAGAGATAGAAAGAGCATGAAATTAATGAAAATTTTTCAAATAAAAGTTCCTTTACAGTAAAGGATTTCCCTTTTTTTTTTTGTTTTTAAAAAAAAAAAAAGTTTCAAAAAGCATAAGTAAACAAATATAAAACAAACAAGCGATAAATAAAAAGCTATGACTTTATAATAAAAGAAAAAAAAACAGAATCAATTTAAAATTTGAAAAAAAAAAGTTAACAGTAATATCGTCATACACTTGTGTTTTATTAAAAATAAGAGGCTGAAGCAAAAAAAAAAAAAAAAAAAGGATTTTGTTTGGTCCTGTTTATTTCTTTTTGGTATTTGTGTTATTTATTTAAAGCATAAAAAGATTAAACTGAAAATGGTTTTTTTTTTTATTTTTTATTTTTTAATAGAATGTTTATCGTTATTGGGATTATCGTAATTTTCTTTTTAAATGTTTTTTTTAGGTTATAAAATTAAATTTGAATATAATTAGTGCTGCTGTAGAAATTATGTAAAAACTGCCACTGTAATCCGTCATAACTGAACTAATAATATAACTGAAGTAAAATAAATCGTAATTTGTTTTTCTTCATTAGACTTTTTATTTTGAATTTAAGAAAAAAATGCTATAATTAAATTTTAAATAATTTCAGTGATGGCAATAAATTTTTTTTTTTTGAAATTTTAGTAAAATCACATGTAGTTTTTTGAAGTTCTAGTCGCGAATTTGCTTAAATTCACAATAGTAAAATCATAAATGTGTAAACGTCAAAAAAAAAGTCAATGTATTGTTAAGTTGATATGGTTTGTGTCTCCAATAGACTTTACAACGATTTCACAAATAAATAATTTATTAGACGAATAGACCATCATTTTTACAATTTAAAAACCATTACAGTGCACGGAAGTACTCAATAATTGTTATATAAGTAACTACTATGATAAATAAATTTACGTCATTACAATTCCTTACTTGTGTCATATTTAAAACTTTGAGCAAAAAAATAACAAATTTAACTGAAGTGCTAACTAAAATTTTTTAAATTAACGTTCACTGATATTGAAAAGGGATCAACTTTACAAATATTTAGTCTAGACGATAGACGATCAACTTTACAAATATTTAGGCTAGATAGATTGAAGAGTAAAAAACTGCTAGCTGCTATACTTAAGTAAAACTTTAGAAAATGTATGATGGGTTTTAGAAAGAGAGCTCTGTAGAGAGCAGTAATGTATTGAACCTTAAAATGAATGCTTTAGTCATAAAATTTTATTTCGAATGTCTTGTTTTAAGTCTATTATACCCAATATTGAAATCAAATTACTGAATCAAATCAAAATAACAGTTGCATTTTTTTTTGTTTTAAGTTCTAAATGAATGATATAGAAATATTTTAAAATTATTACTTCAAAAATTAATGGTACGTATAAACTTTTCAAAGAGTTTATTTTTAAAGTTACTTTTTTTTCTTAAATTTTTTTTTTTGATTTTAAACGCAATTTAATTTTTTTTTATTTATACTCATTTTAAAAATTTCACCAACATAAATCTTTAATACACTCAATGGCAATTTATTACAATAGTCTATTTTTTTAATAAAACTTTTTTAACATATAGTTGACAATTTCAGTAAATCAAAAAAAAACTTTTTTACATGGGCTTCACTTTTTTTCTCAAATTTTCTATCAATTTCTAAAAAAATCAAAAAAAAAAAAAAAACAGAAAAGAGAAAAGAGAAAAGAAGGTATTAAAAAAATCATAAAGTGAAGATGTAGTTTACAATATTGAATATTTTTTGTCTCTTTCAGATAATATTTTATTACTTATGGAACAAAAAAAAAAAAAAATTGAAAAGGTTATTGCCAACTTTAAAAATTGAAATCCATTTTTTTGTTTTTTTTTTGGTTTCCTTAAAAATTTTAAAGAATCTGTACAAAAGTTTATTTTTTATTTTTAAATATGCTCAGATGTGCACGTGTATTAAAAGTTTCTAATTTTTCTTTTTTCGTCTTTTTTTTTTTAATTTTATTATTAGTGGTCACTGATATTGAAAAGGGATCAATAGATGAAGTTTAAAATATTGAAGAAAAAGGAGAATAGCTTTAGATTTTATAAAAAGTATGCCAGTTATTTTACGTTTAAGAGTTTGTAGAAAAAAAAAAAAAAATTTGTTTTTAAATAAAATATACTGAAAAAGATGAGACGAAATTTGTTTTCATATTGTCAAATGCCTTAAAACTAAAAAAAAAAAAGAGATTTTAAAACTTTTTTGGAAGGGACTTTTATGGTACTTTGGTTTTTTTTTTTTAGCATAAAAACTTGAAATGCAAAAAAAAAAAATATACTTATGTCTGAATTTCGTATCTTTGGATATTTATTTGACATTTTTAACAAATCCATTTAAGTTTTTATTTTTTTTTTATTTTTTGGTCATTTTTGAAGTAAACTCAATGATAAGGAATCTGCCAATGATTATAATGAATGGATTTAATTGGATTTAATTGTCAAAATAATTTTTTTTTTTTTTTTTTTGATTTTAAATCAGCTTAATACTTTTACTTTGGAAAATTTTTGTTTAAAAAATTAAAATTAAAACAAAAAAGAAAATTATTTGATTAATGTTTTAACGCATATGTTTTGATTATTAAATTATAATTATGATTGTTAAAAGTTTTTTTTAAGATTTCTTTTTTAAATTAATTTTTTTTTTTTATAAACTACTTCGAATTTTTTGATTGATATAATAATTCGACCTGTAGTTTGATGTCGAATATATTAATTGTCATATTGGCTCATTAAGTCATCAAAAATAAAAGACATGTCTTAAAGATTACTAATATTCAATAAATCTATTTATGGGGAAAGACAAAATATGGAGCCACTTATGTTTAAAAAAAAAAAAAATTTCAGTTTCTAAACTTCGAAGCAGGCAAACAGCGACCGACGTCGAATGATGGTTTAATTACAAAGAGTGCTGAAAAAAAAATTACGATTAGGTAGTAAGTATAGAAAAAAAAGTAAATAATTTCGGCAAAAAATGTTAATAAATTTGCTACCAAATCCAAATAAACTACAAGTTATTAAATCATAATTAAAAATAAGGCATTATGTATATCCAAAAACGTTTTTAAAATGTACATATTTTCAAAAAGAATAACACATATTTGTGAGAGTTGTCACCACCTCTGCATCAAAATTTGAATTTTTTTAGAATTATTTATGTAAGAAAAAATTGTGAAAAATAATTTTTTTTTACGAGGAACAATGGTTAACTTCAAAAGTCTCCCAAAAGGTTTTCATGTAATTTTTCCGCGTAATGTTGGACTTTAAACAACAAAAACCACCCCGTTGTAAACCGAACTTAGGGACCTTTAATACAAAATATACAAATTGGTTTACGGGATAGAAATGTGAAAAGTATTCCAAGGAAATGGGTAAAAAAAACTTGGAGGGACATTTTGAAAAGAGGTTATTATTCTTCTTAAATTTTATTAAATTGTATACATATGAGTTAACAACTTTGTGGAAAATATGCGATGACAAATGATTCCACAAACGCGACATGAGCATAGTAAACGAATTTCCATAAGCTATGTTACGCCATCTTAGAAGTTTTACAGTTAAGGAGTGGATATCTTTCGCACTCCTTGTTTCTCATAAGAAAAACTTTAAATGGAGATATTAACTGTTTAATTTCTTTAGGTGTTTATCCCTGTAAGATATCACTAAAACAAGGTCAATAACCCAACTATACGGTGATGCCTTAGTAAAGTGAAATTTGAGAAAGTTAACATGAGAAAGTTTTTGAGCAGATAGGGAGGAAAACAAAATTTACTATCCTTTGACGTTTTTTGAATAAAAAAATATTAGGCAGAATTTCATATAAGTATACCTAGAAACATTTAAAAATAGACCATTTTCCAACTTTAAAGTTCCGGAGCTCTATAATGAGTTGGGTTATATAAAAAATTTCTATAATACATTCATTACATTCTATAATACATTAAACAGTATAAAAATTTTGTAAATAAATGAACAAAAGAATATTGTAAAACTAAAAAACAAATATTACGTATGTATTTTAACATTTTTTTTTTTTTGAAAAATAAAATTATTTTTATATAAATTATTATGCAATTAAAAAATGAGATCATATGTTGGTTCGATTAAAATTTTTATAATTAACTAATTTAACCTTAAATCACAAGCTCATTATATATAATATATAAGTGCTGTAATTTGTGTAGTAAAAATCAATTAAAGATGCAATTACAATTTTTAATAAGATTCACTTCATTCGATTAAAATTAATAGAAAAAGGCTGCAGAAATAAATTGAAATTTAAAGTAAAAATAAAAAAAATTTTCCATTTGTTTCTTTTTTTTTAGTATTAAAACATCGTTTGTGGGTTATTTTATGGGTTTTTCCCAATATTATACAGAATACAAAAAAAACAAAAAAAATTTTATTTTTAAAATTAATTGAATTGTGAATGGTTTGTACGTATACAAATACAGAGTCACAGTCTTAAAACTATTCAACCAAAATCATTAAAATAAAGCTCTGACTTCAAAATTGTAAGAAAACTGTAAATATCTGTAAGTTTTCTGGTATTCTGTTGATCAGATATTAATTTTTGTTAGTATCTACTTATTTCTTCTTTAAAACAAAAAAATATTCAAGATTAAGTATTAATAGTTACAGTTAATTAAAATGTATTTATTTATCCATTTATTTAATCTATTTCAACTTCAGTTGCAATTAACTATCTAAGTTAACATGACTTACTTACAGAAAGAAAGCTACCTCTACTTAACCGTACAACAGTTTCCCGATCCTTTAGCATTTTCCTTTACATTTTAAAACAAACTTGCAATAACTGTAGAAGAAAAAATGTTTCCTCTAAATATTAATAATTCAATAAAAAAAATATGAAAATAGATCCTTCTTCTTCTCCTTCCAAAATTCTATTCAGTGTGTATTGCCATTACTTTTGTAGAAAATAAAAATAAATTCGGCATAAACTAATAATTTTCATACAATTAAAATTAAAAATTTTTATAAATTTTAAGAGTGTTTTGTCTTACAACATTAGGTACCTGACCTCTTCAGTATAGGCTATAGGCTAGTATTGTCTAAACAGCTCGCAAATGATTTTCATATTTCGGAGATGATTCTGTAGTTAGTTATAAAACAAATCGATAATTTTTAAACCAGGAATTGCCTAGGCAATACAACAATGCAAAGCCTACTGAAAAGTTCAAGTAATGTTAAAGAATGAAAAACTCCTAAAATTTAAATAAAAAATTGTTAACCGAAGCTTACTTGAATGACGTAACTGTTGATTATTTATTAAGAACACAGGTATAATCTTTAACGGTGGTATTGTTTTAAAAAAATTTTCTTTTGGAAAAAAATATGAAAAAAGAGTTAATTTTTTCTTTTCGGAAAAATTGTCTTAAATTCCGAAAAAACAATAAGTAGTTTGAAAAAAACTTTTAAATTGGTTATATCTCTCTCCAGCCAATGGTAGTTAAAACACCGGCCTTTCATCCGAAAGATCTCCGATTCAAACCCTTGCTGGATCATATAGATTAATAAAAAATTATATAGACTTTTCTTATAAGTAAGTAGTATATAATTAGTAAAATATAATTGAATAAAAAAAAAAAAATATATAAAGCCGAATAAGCAACGGTTTAGTCAAATATGAATAATAAATCGAGGTTAGGGGCCTCGGTGACCTAGTGGATAAGAGCGTACAAAATACGCTGGAAACACCAAAGGATTGTGGGCTCGAATCCCACACACATCGTAAGAATTATTCCTCCTTACGACATTTATAGGCACGCCTGAACAGGAAAGCTGTGTAATTTCCTTTCATGTGGCAGAGAAAAAAAAAAAAAAAAATAAAAAATGACTTAGTACATGTCTTATGCTCCTTATAAGAATGGTAAAGGAAAAAAAGATATTTTAAGAACAATACAAGTATGAAATATTTTTATAACTAAATTCATCTCTGTTTTTCTGTCAATTTTACTTATTCTGTTTTTTGATTTTTAAAAAATTGAAAATGAAAATTTTTATTTTATTGTTTTTTTCATTTAATTTTTCCAAATTAAATTTGAATCGAATATTTCAGATTTTCAATAGTGGTCATTTTAATTTGATTAATAATTTCTTTTTTTTTTTGCCATTATTTTTTTTTTTTTGTTTTATTTATTTTTTATTTTCTTCGATATTGTTATAATTATGTAGTAAGTATTTAATAAAATGAAAAATAATGGCAAAAGAAAATATAATATTGTATTTTCCTCATTTAAAACATTGTTATTAAAATTTTTTCTTTAAAATGAACCAAAAAAAAAAAATTTATACGTATATATATTATAAAATATATAAATAAATAATTTGAGAAAATATTTTTAAAATTTAATTGCATAAAAGTACAGGATACATTAAAGTACAGGATCATAATAGAATAAATTGGAACATATACAACAATAAATTGTACTAAAATTAAATGGAAAAAATTAAAAATTTAAATAAAAAAAAAAATATTGCCCTTTTGTCCTTGATTTTTACAAATAATTTTTATTGTAATTTTTACAAAAAAGACAAAAAGAAACAAAAACAAAATAAACTGTATACAATTTTCATTAAATTCTTTTTTAATTAAAACAAAGTAATAATAGTGTTTGACATGTAATATGTGAAATTCTTTAATGTAATAATAAAGTAAACTTAATTTTAATGTGGATAAGTATATTTAAACTTACTTTTTAGTACATTTTTCATAAAAATAAAAAATTTTGGAAAATTTCCTTGTTAGTTTTACTCTGTCCGTACGTTTGTTTACAAAATATCTACACCGCTTAAGATGAAAAAATAAATAGGAAAGCAATGAAATTTTAACTACATATATATGCATAGCTCTCTTAACATTTTTATACTCCTCCGTTTGTAACACCTCGAAATAAGCGAGCTAGATATACCTTCAAAGGTATGGATCGGATCAGAAAAAAATTCTAAGACTTTTGAGCCATGTCCGTCCGCCCGTCCGTCCGTCCGTCAGCACCCTAACTGAAAAACTAAGAAAGCTAGAATCTTGAAATTTACACAAAATATTTTGGGAGTAAATTGTAGGTTCGCTATTTTTTTTGGTTGAGTTTGGACCAAGCCTTAGGGTAGCTCTCGAACACCTAACTTTTAGGTCCCCACATTTTTTTTGCAATAGAGCTATGAACTTTTAACTACTGATAGATCTCACAAAAATATTAATTTTATTTTAATAACTTTTTTTTGTAGCCCCATCCGTTACGGAGCTACAGCTCCCCAAAGGTTCAAAAAAGCTCTATATTTAAATTGTTATAGCACAAGTTGTATAAAGTATATCTTCATTTTGAAAACGCCAAACGATTACTACTTTCATTAGCTTTAAAAGTATATGTACAATAAATATATATATGTGGCATACGGTGTCTTAATTTACCGTTATGTGAAACTCAAATTTTGCAAAATCCTTCAACCCTTCTATCTTCTAAACGGTTTAAGTTGGAAACTTGAAATTTTGACAGAAGTTAGATCTTTGAAAATAAGTATGAGTCATTTCAAAATTTTTTTTTGTATCACTCCCCGTTTAGGAGCTGTAAGAGGTCAAAAACTAAAAATTTCCTATTTTTAAACATCTGTAACTTGAACACCTGTTAAAATTTTTTTGAAGTAATACACAAAAATTAAAGCTTCAACATTATACTCTTATTTCTGTTAACAACTTTTTTTAATAATATAGGGTTACTTTATAATTGACGAAAGTGTTACTTGATTTTTTCAAATTTTCTAGCAAATTGCTTTAACGAATTTTTTCCATTTTGTTTTACTCGTTAATTTGAAATTGTTGAGGATATAATGCGTAGTACATAAAAATGCAAATAAATAAACAACATAACGGTTGCTTGAAGAATTTTTATTTATATGATATTGATATATATACATACTTATATAATATCATGTTTATTTACATATCGTATATGTCACTAGGGAATGAATGATAAGAGTATAGATGTATATTATATAGCGCCGTATTTACATACATATATGTATTTTATTGTACTTATAAGAAATTATTCTGTCAATGGAATATTTAAATATAATATAATATAATATTTAAAATTATATTTACTATTTTGTACTAAGTAAATTGAATATACATTTACCGCTTAGTATTAAATGGTACTATAGAATATTTGAAAAAGTTTTGGATTGATAATCGTTATGTGAAAGGTTAGAATCTGCTTTTGAAGAATGTACATATAAACATATAGTTTCAATATATGTACAACCCATAGTTCTAGAAATTATAAAATTCACCCAAATTATTTTAAAATACTAAAATATTAAAAAAATAATATTGTGAGCAGAGTGATAGGCTGTGAACATACTAACGGTTCGTACGGGTATCTAAGAGTTGACAAAGGCAACTGTATTCTTCCTCGTTTTTAATCTAAAAACACCAAACAACACAGTAATTTTTTTCCATTATAAATCGCAATACTAAAAATTATATAGAGTGATCAAATTAGTACTATATATTTTTTAAACACCATAGCGGCCCTCCTATTTATCGTTAATATAATCGACCTACAGAGCTTATTCTTTTTAAGTAGAATTGTCATATTTGGACTTACACTTCATGAAATACGTCTATATTCACAGTTTAGTGTGATTTATGGTCGGGCGCTTTAATTGTACCTTATTTTTTTGAAAATATGCAATTACTGTCAATGAAGATGCTATACAGAAACATGATTAATAATTTTATTTGTGGCATGAATTAAATGATTTCGAATTGGACGATATGTTGTTTCAACAAGATAGTGTAGTGCAATATGCCATACATCTCGTGACACAATCAATTTATTGAGAGAAAAGTGTAATGATCGTGTAATCTCCAGAAATGCCGACATATGTGAATTAGCCACCAATTAGATCATGCGTAATAACGAAAATTAAACATGTTTCTTTGGGATTCCGATATGGAAATATTTTAAACATTCAATGACTATGTGAAAAAGGGGCCAAAAAATTAGTGTTGCAGGATCGAATTTTTAAAAAAAGCTCCTTATATGAAATTATTTTTAAATAACAAATGTTATGAACTAATTTATTTAATCATCCTTACAATTTTTGATTTTAGTATTTAAATTGATCGTTTTATTAAAATAAAATTTTGCAAAATCATAATATCTTTTTGACCCTTTTAAATAAAGTCGTAAAATTTTGAGAGAAGAAAGATTTTTTAGAATGTAGCATAAGTTATTTAAGAATTTTGTTTTGCACCGCCTCCTGTTTAAGAGCATTTAATGATCAAAAATTGAAAATTGTCTATTTTTAGACATCTATTCTTAGGCATCTGTAAATTTTTTTTTCGAAATAGAACAAAAAAATTAACGCTTCATTTTTTTTTGTACGAGGGTTGGTGGAAAACTCGAAAGTCACCAAGAGGAACTGCACGTGCTTCTTCAGGGTAGTGTTGGACTTTAACCAACCAAAATCACCCCCCCCCCCTTTAAAACCAAACTTTAGGATGGAACCTTTAATACAAATGTACAGTTTGGTTTTGTGGATAGGGATGTGGGAAGGATAATTAGGGAAACTGGAATTGGGAAATTTGGATTATGGGGGATAGGTAGGAAAATTTGGAGGGACATTTTGAAGAGAGATGTTAATGTTCATATGAATTACCAACTTTAGGGAAAACATGCGATGGTATATGGTCCCACGAACGGGACATAAATGGGATTTAACATTATAATTTTTACGTATTTTGGTGGTTTTTTAAATTAGATAGGATTTTCTTTAAATTGAAGAAAATGCCTCTTTATTTATCACTTTTATCTAATACATATATAAAATTCTAAGAAAATTTACAAATTTTGGTACAAGTTACAATAACTGCTTTTATTGTCTTTTGGAAAATGTGTGACTTTAAAAACTGTTGGATTCATTCTATCACGTTTTTTTATTAAAGTTGGTTGAAGACTGTTGATTGAAAACTTTAAATTAATTTGTGACTGTGAAAACTACTGATACTTAAAATGAATCTATATATGTTTACTCAAAGTTAAACATTAAATTAAATAAATAAGAAGAAGATATATTTTTAAAACTGTTTTAGAATTATAGAAAAAATTAATATAAAAGAATATAAGTAGGATAAAAGGACATATGTTCATTCAGTCATTTGATTAGTTATTTTTTCTTTTGGCAAAATTTAAATTTATAATTTTGAAGTTACAGGTATTTGGGTCAATTATGTTTTATTTATTTATTTTTGAAGAATGTCCAATTAAAGGGGAAGTTTGCGTGACAATTTTTATCAATTACATTAATTAATTACGTATAACATTTTATACAATCCAATTATTTTTCATTTCCTTTTATTAATATTAATTAATTTGATTCGTTTCTACTAAAAAACCTTACAAATATTTTAATTAATTTTGTAAACTTGTAAAGGTAACAATATTTAAAATAATTGAACTTTTGACACATGTTTTTAGTAAAGTTTTTTTTTAAATGTGAAACTATAAAGTATTAAATTTAAATATTGTTTTTATAAGCATAAAAATTATA
Organism: Poecilobothrus nobilitatus; assembly: GCA_947095535.1. NCBI lineage: Eukaryota > Metazoa > Arthropoda > Insecta > Diptera > Dolichopodidae > Poecilobothrus > Poecilobothrus nobilitatus. The sequence goes on along the minus strand of OX352774.1, from coordinate 42,499,898 downwards.
CCAATAAATTTTTTTATGATTCAATAACCGTATAATTAATTAAGTTACTTGCCTTGCCATTGTGGAAATGGAATGGCAAAGTTTACCACTGGGAAAATGAAGAAACCAATAAACGCATTAATCGAGCAAAATATGTACTTATTTTTAGATCCCGCATTTTCTTTTTTGACAAAGATTCAAATTTAATTATTACAATATCGATTTCGGAAATATTTTAACGTATAAGAGACGGCGCTACCAACTAACCCCTGAGTCATAATACCCAAGTCAAAAATGAACTAATCCCCAAATTAAATTTTAGCAAAAATATTGAGGATAAGTTCATTTTTGTACTTGGTAATTAGTAGCTTCGAGTTTAGTTCATAGGGCCCTATGAGACAATAACAGTAACAGTATATATTTTTCTTTTAGTTCGATGCTTTAAATAATAAATTAAAAAAGAAAGGTTTAATTGCAACCATCGCAATAACAAAATAAAATTAATTTCAGTCATTTGCTAAAATGATCTCTATTTGTCACTAGGTAGGTGTAAGTAAGGTCATGATGCTGCGTGAAGGCAGCGGCATATAAGTGGATATTAAAAAAAAAAAAAAAATTTAAGAATTGGCTATTCCCCTTTAAATAATAGATTAAAAATTTAGAACAATACAAAACTAAAGTATTTACTTTATTTTTGATTTTAACAAATTTATTTACTTTTTTTAAGAGTAACCACAATAATTACTTTTTTTAGAATAACCACTAGTAAAAGAATTTTTCTTTTATTTATTGCAACGGTTAGGCTATAATTTAAGCCTATATGTATTAAAAATGCGGAAAACATATGCAAAAAGCGATTGATTCATATATAAGTAAGTATAGTACAAGTATAAGTATTTTTAAAATATAAAAGATTTCTATCAAAAAAAAAGTTTACTTGTTTACAACTAAGTACTTACTTTTTTATTTTAATATTTTAATGTGAGATATAAGAATAAATTGAAAATATTTTATTTCTATTGAATATTTCATATAATTGTTAATGAAATATGAATTATCTCTATAAATCTTAAGTCAAATGTCTCAACACAAATATTTTTTAACTGATCAACGAATATTATTGTTAGCTGGTTCACAATATTCGTCAACTGTGAAAAACAAATTTTTGGCTTGTCATAAATAAAATATAAGTTCTATTTCCTGTTTCCCTTTTTACTCATTAAAGTAAGAACATTAACAACCAGATCTCAGCAAAAAAATTAAAATAAATTAAATATAATAAAGTTGTATTAAATTTAAGAAAATATTAAAGAAAGTAATTATTATTAAACTTGTACTTATTGGATTTAAGAACTTATTAAATAATAAAAAAGAATAATAAAACTTGTAAATTATAATAAACAGAATTTCTAATCATACTTGAATTTGAGTTATAAATTCATACTAAGTATGTCATAAATAACATACTTATATAGTACTTAATGATTTATTCTATTTTTATACAGGATAATAATGACAAATTGACAGGATTAGAACACCGAATCCTATAGCTGTTATAAATTGCAGTCTATATCTACTCTTTAAAACAATGCATTATAATAATATAACAATTTTATATTAATTTTTAATTTAATAAAATTAATAAAATATTAATAATATTATTTACAATATTAATTATTATTAGAAAATCAATAATAAACTCACCTGAATTAACTGAAGATATAAATGATGTCATTATTAAAATACTTGTAACTCCAATAAATTTCATTTTAAATGTTACAGCCATATTGAAGATTTCTTTTATGATGTTCTACAAAGTTTATTGAATATTAATAATATTCTTTAAGTTTTCACTTTTATTTATTTAAATTTATTTTTCTTTCCTTTTTTTTTTTATTATATTTTTTATTATATATAAATTCTTAAAAGAATATTTATATAATTTTATTAAACGTACACTTTCACATATTACATAAAAGTTAAAAAAAAAAATTTTTTTTAATTGTAAGTAATAAAAATTTTAATTACTTTTATTTATTATAATATTTATTTCTTCTCCACAATAATAAATATTATTATTATTATATCACTTTATTTTTTATATTTATAATAATTTTGTTTTTGCAAACAATTTATTTAATTGATTATTTATTTATAAACTGCTGTAAAATGTTACTTTAAAAAAAAAAAAAACAAAATTAATATTATTTATTTATTGGAAAAATTTTATAAATAATTTATATTAATTTCAAAAATAAATCTTTTCAAAAATGTTTACAAAGTAAGTTCTTATATGTAAAAAAAAAAAGCATTTTTAATGTAACAAATTTGATTACATTTTTAAAAAATATTATAAAAAATCAAAAAAAAATTAGTTAATAAAAATATAATTATAAGTGAATATTAATTATTAATGTTATTTCACTTATTATAAATTCAAACAAAAAAAAAAAAACAATACTTTACAATACTTATTAATAATTTTTATTAATATGGTAATATAATTTTTTTTTTTGCAAGTATTGGTAAATTAATTAGAAGAAAAAATTGATCAAAGCTTAACTAATCATAATAGCATAACCACTAATCATTAAAATGGACTTTAGAGAAAAATGAGATAAGCATAAGATAGCGTTATATGTATTGAAATCTATATCCTCACAAATTTCCTTGTTATTATTTTTATTTGTACAGAAGTTATTAAAAAAAAATCTAACAGCTAAAGCCCAAATGACCTAAAATACTTTATATAATATCTAATCGCTAAAGTTTAATTTAGAAACGACGACCATATTTATAATAATTAACCATAAAAGAGCTAAAACATATATTTTTATCATTTATTTTAAAATTCAAATTTAAATGGAAATTTTTTTTATCATATGAAATGAAGATCCGAAAAAATTAACTTTAACGTTTATTCCAAACTGTAAAATATAAAAATAATTTTTTAAATACACTTTAACTTTTATACCATATTAATAATTTGAAAAAATAGATATAGTTATAAACAGCTAAATTGAAGTTTGGCTTTAAAATATTTTGAAATTAGCTAGGAATAACAGCACCAAAGTTGCTTATAACGGTAAAAATACACAATCAATGAAGTATATTAAAGATGTATTAGGAAATTTTGAAACCGTTCGCCTAAATTTAATTTTTTTTTATTTCGCTAATTATAGGTACCTATACTTATTGCAAAAATATTGAAAAAGCATTTTACAAAAATTTTTTATTTGATTTTATGCAATTTTACAAAAATTGACATTAGCGGTTATGCCTTTCTGCCACTAAAATAAAAAAATGCATTGGAAACTATGGAATGAATAATTAAACCTAAGTAGATATATATAATAAGAAGCTAGATATGCATAGATGTTGCAAAATAGTAGAAGAAAAGTATAAGCTAGTCTCATTCGTGTAGTTTTATTTTTAAACTATACGACTTTAATAAATTTGAAATGATTTTTAATATAAACCTGTCTTTTCTTTTTATATCCGTACGATAGGATTGGGTATAATAAAATTACTCCTCCGTTTGTAACACCTCGAAATAAGCGAGCTAGATATACCTTCAAAGGTATGGATCGGATCAGAAAAAAATTCGAAGACTTTTCAGCCATGTCCGTCCGTCCGTCCGTCCGTCAGCACGCTAACTCAAAAACTAAGAAAGCTAGAATCTTGAAATTTACACAAAATATTCTGGGAGTAATTTGTAGGTTCCCTATTTTTTTTGGTTGAGTTTGGACCAAACCTTAGGGTAGCTCTCGAACACCTAACAAAAATATTAATTTTATTTTTAATAACTTTTTTTTATAACCCCACCCGTTACGGAGCTACAGCTCTCCAAAGGTTCAAAAAAGCTCTATATATTTAAATTGTTATAGCACAAGTTGTATAAGGTATATCTTCATTTTTAAAACGCTAAACGATTACTACTTTTATTAGCTTTAAAAGTATGTATACAATTAATATATAGAGGTGGCATACGGTGTCCTAATTTACCGTTATGCGAAACTCAAATTTTGCAAAATCCTTTAACCCTTCTATCTTCTAAACGGTTTAAGTTGGAAACTTGAAATTTTGACAAAAGTTAGATCTTTAAAAATAAGTATTTCAGAAATTTTTTTTGTATCACCCCCCGTTTAGGAGCTGTAAGGGGTCAAAAACTGAACATTTCTTATTTTTAAACACCTGTAACTTGAACACCTCTTAACATTTTTTTGAAGTACTACACAAAAATTAAAGCTTCAACATTATACTCTTATTTCTGTTAACAACTTTTTTTAATAATATAGGGTTACTTTATAATTGACGAAAGTGTTACTTGATTTTTTCAAATTTTCTAACAAATTTCTTTAAAACGAATTTTTTCCATTTTGTTTTACTCGATAATTTGAAATTGTTGATGATATAATGCGTAGTATAAAAAAATGTAAATAAATAAACAACATAACGGTTGCTTGAAGAATTTTTATTTATATGATATTAATATATATACATACTTATATAATATCATGTTTATTTACATATCGTATATGTCACTAGGAAATGAATGATAAGAGTATAGATGTATATTATATAGCGCCGTATTTACATACATATATGTATTTTATTGTACTTATAAGAAATTATTCTGTCAATGGAATATTTAAATATAATATAATATAATATTTAAAATTATATTTACTATTTTGTACTAAGTAAATTTAATATACATTTACCGCTTAGTATTAAGTGGTACTATAGAATATTTGAAAAAGTTTTGGATTAATAATCGTTATGTGAAAGGTTAGAATCTGCTTTTGAAGAATGTACATATAAACATATAGTTTGAATATATGTACAACCCATAGTTCTAGAAATTATAAAATTCACCCAAATTATTTTAAAATACTAAAATATTAAAAAAATAATATTGTAAGCAGAGTGACAGGCTGTGAACATACTAACGGTTCGTACGGGTATCTAAGAGTTGACAAAGGCAACTGTATTCTTCCTCGTTATTTATTAACTTTACAAAGTAATTTTAATATCTAAAAGGTTTTTGAAAGGTATTGACATTTTATATTTTGGATTAAAAGTTTTATGTTTTCTAAAAAAATCTATAAATGTATTTATTTGGAAAAAATGGGTTTAAGATTATTTAAGTTTACAGAATATTTACGAAAATATACAGAGCTTCAGTTATGTATTGCTGGTGATAAAAAAAAAATTTGAAAAACAAACGATAAAAGGACACAGATAACATTTTTTATTTTCATCTTAGAAATTTGAGAAAGTTGAGTTTTACGTAAAGGAGTCTTCAGCATGGATAATTTGAATAATTAAAAATATATATGAATATACAAATTTTACATTATGTATATCTACTTATCTTATTTCTTATCTCCATATACTCTTTTATTTATTAAAATAAAATAATGCTGGCAAATTTGTATATTCTGAGTTCTTTACATTGTTTAGAAATTTGCAGCAAAAAATCGTTGTACAAAATTACTAAGTCATTTAAATGTTAATAAATCAACTGCACATAATTTACTTTGCCAACATTGTCCAATAGATTTGAGTATACATATTGATTTTTTGATTTTGCAAATTCTGTGCAATAGATTTGAGAGTAAACATAGAGTACATTTTTTTTTTTTGTCAGGTAAATTTTAGTTTTATCAATTTTATAGGAGGGGTTATCTTAACTGCTTTTGGATGCTGTTTGAAAGAGACTAAACGGTAGAAAACGGTACTTTAGCCAAATTTAAATGTTATAATGCATTGTGGTGTTTGTGGAATTATGACAAGTACCACGTACACGTATATCATCAATTGTCTTTGGATATTTGTATTGTGTTAACATTTTACTTTAAAAAGTAAAAGGCTTTTAGAAGAAGAAATAAAGTTTAAAATTTTTTTACCAAAATTTTCATAAACCAACCTATTAAAAAAGTTAAAATTTTAAATTTTATAATCTAATATTCTAAGAAGCTCATTTCTATTATTTTTTTTTTAATTAATTTTGATGCTATAATAAAATAATAAAATTCAGATTAATTAGTTTTGACATACATTTTTTTTTACTTATCAAAACTTTTTAAAACATATACTTATTCACGCATTTTTTTTTTTTAAAAGTTTATTAATCCATTTTTAATGTTCTTCCAATATTCGAAACATATTTAAAAAAAAAGTTAGAAATTGCTTTTTTATTTACTTTAATAATTAAAAAAAAAAAATAAAAATAAAAAAAAATGTATTTTTGTTTAATTCACAATTTTAGATAAGAAAAATGTAAATTATAATTGAAATTTTTGATAAGCTCAAAACTATAATTGTTTTTTTTTTGCTTTTTTGTTGTTTTTATTTTTTACTTTTTTTATGTTAAATAAAATATTGACTCATAACAGACAGTCTAGTCGAATTTTACTTATTATGTATATGACTAATTGAATTGAATGTCATCAAGTATCTAAATAATATAATTTAAAAATATTTGTAAAATTTTAAAACTTTAAAATTTACGAGGTTTATTTTGAATTTGAAATTTCACAACATTTTGATTTTTCATTTTTACATAATAATACGAAAGTAATTTTCTCCTTTTTCAATATAAAGACTTTTCAGTGTCTATAGCTTAGTATAATTTGTAAATAAAAACATTTTGAAGATTTTAAATTTAAATCAATTGCAATTAATTCAGTGTAGCTGCAATTTTAATTTTGGCTAGTCACGCGCTTCAGATGGTCAAGTATTCGAAGTTTCAAAAGAAAAACTACTGGAGCTTGAAAAGCAAATTGCTGAAATAGTATTGTTAGCAAGAAAAATTTGTTTTCTACTTTCTACTCATATCTACTTACTACGGTAAGTAGATATGTTCTCCTTCTGTCACACAGTCATATTTTATAATTTTTAGATATATATATAGCTATGAATGAAAGTACGCTGTATAAACTTAAAAAAAAACAGCTATTGATCGACGATAAACAGTTTCCTTCACATATTAAGTGAAATTAACTTTATTTAATGGTAAAAAATTTAAATTTTGAAAATGTTTTGGTTTTAATTAACCTGCTTGAAGATTTTAAATAAAATATAACAGCTTTATAGATATACAAAAATAATTTTAAAATTGTTAAAGTATAGCCCAAAAATAGACGTGACGAGATGATAGGAAAACATAAGAAATTTCGTACGGTTTTTTTGCGAAGTGTAAACGCGCTTACTAATAGTCAAAATGAAAACGTAATGGCGATAAAATCATATCCTTTTGTTTACAAGTTCTGTGTGGAATATTAAACACAAATTTAATTTTAAAATATATCTGTTTTTAATTGTTTTTAGAATGAAAATAAAAAAGAAAAAAAGAATTGCCAATAAAGAGGTGTTTCGTAACTTTATTTGCTTTAAAATGTTGAAGAGAAATAAAAAAACAGTATAATCAATAGAAAGAAAAATACAGATGGATGCTTCATAATTAATATTACATTGTAAAAAAAAAATAATATAAAAAAAAGGTAATTAAAAAATTTTAAAATGAGATTTCTCATAAACAATTTTTTACGCTAAATAAATTTTTAGGTTAAACGTATTGGTTAAACGTATCTTTTTTTTTTTCCACCATGACTTTACATGACATTTCGACCGTTTATATAATATGATTATAATATTCTTCGTTCCGTTTTTTTTTGACATTTTTATCATCTAATTTTGGCTATGTTCATATAATTACATGTACTGGTAGAATTTTACTCATCTCGTTTTATCTCGTTAGATCTATTTTGCGCTATACTTCAGCGTTATTTTTTCTAATTTTGTATTTGCAAAAATTTAATATTCTAATACTTAGCTATAAGTATATAATTAATATTTATATTTTCAAAATATAATTTAAATGTAAACGTAAAAATAATAATCTAATTTAAAATAAAAACCTTCTTCGTTATTAAAAAAAAAAAAAACACTATTACTATAGGTAAGTAATTGATTGTTGTTTTCAATTAAGTTGACAGAAAATGAAATTTACTATTAAATGATTGATTCTAAAAAAATTAAGAAAAAAATTAATTTATGAACTGTCGAAAGAAATAATTAAAAAATATTAATAAATTATCAAAAGATTTAATAAGAAATGTTTTTTTTTTCTTTTTTCTTGTATTTTGTATTTAACTTGAAAGAAACAAAAAAAAAAAAAACAATTAAATATTTAGTTTGTAATAATCCAATTAAAATTTTTCTGACGTGATTTAAAGTAATTTTCAAATTATTGCATGACACATTTTTTGTTTTTTTTTTCTCTGTCAATAATGTAGTTTTTTTACTAGCATGACATATACAATATATGTTCGTACTTATGTAGAGTAACAAAAACCATCTTAAATTGGTAATTATTTTAAAGTAAAGAAAAAAAATAATAACAACAGTTTAAAACCAGTTATTATTTATTTTGTTTTTTTTTTTTATGGTTTTTTTGTTGTTGTTTTAGTTTTTTCTGACTGTTTTTATAGGTAATTTTCAAATTAGTTTTCAATTTTCTAGACAGTTTCATGTTTTTTTTTTTGTTTGTTTATTTTTTTTTCATGTCAAGTTCTTAGTTTTTTTTTTGTATTTTTCACAGGAAATTAAGTATTTTGTTAATTTTATTTTTATTTTTTAATTTTTTTTTTTGTAATTTATAAGTTCTTATATTTTTTAAAATTGATTGTACATTGATAAAAATAATTTTTGTCTGTCTTTTTTGAATAAGTTCAAAGGTACCTAAATAATTAGTTTTATCACAAAAAAAAAAAAAAAATGAAATTTTTTTTTTAAATTACACATTATTAAGAAAGATAAGATATTTAAAATAGTCTTAATTTATGATAGCATTATCTTTTCGTTCAAAATTTGACATTCTGAATTATTTTAATATTTTAATGGAAAGAGTAAAAAGAAAGCTCATAATATATCATTTATATACATAAATCAAAATTTTGACAATGAAAATTGTTATATTATGTACATTTCATCATGACTATGTTCGAAAAAAAAATTTTATTTTTAATTTTTAAGCGTAATGTGCGCATAGTAATTGACATGTCGTCGATTATATAATTATTAATTATTGTCAATCAATTGAAAAAAAATTTGAATTAATATAGTAATTAATATGCAATAATTAACCTAGATAGACAGGTGTTTACAAACTACAAATAAAATGACAGATATTATCAATATGATTGTAAGTAAAGCATAGTGTATGTGGTATTTTATAATAATAACAAAACTTGAGGTGATTGTGGTTGTAATTGGTGATTGGTTGAAATCTGCCTAAATGTCAAAAATATATAGACAAGTTTAAATTAGGTACAAAGGTGTTGGCAAAATCTATCCAGATTCTACTGGAAATTAATTTTTTTTTTTTAGTAAAGGAGCACATAGACTAATGTCATAGTTATAGATTATAAAAATAAAATATAAATTAAAGTTATAATAAAATTTATTATGTTTTCTTTATAAATTTTAAAAAATTGTAAAAATTTAAACTCTATTTTCTGAACAATAGCATTTCTTCTCTTCTACGTCATTAAGGTATGTCGAAGAAAAATATACAAAAGATAGTAATTGGAATAAAGTAGAAGAGTATGAGTCTTATCATTTTAATCAACGAAGTTCTTTATTTTTGACTAGAAGATAAAAACATGAAATATAAATTCTTTTTAAACAACACGGCTTTTTAATTTAATGATTCAAATGCATAAAACAGAGGTTGAAGTCAAATTTCACTTTTTCAAACAAAATCCAAACCATCGATCAAAATTTTTGTATGAAAATGTGAAATTTAAGTTGAAGCTCAGTTTTATGCGTACGATCCACACAAAACTGAACTTAAACTCAAATCTCACTTTTTTAAATAAAAACTATACCAGCTGAACTCGTATTATTTGTTTGAAAACATGACATTTGAGATTTGAGTTCAAACTCAGTTTTATGCATTTCAAATCAATGTAACATAAGAAAATTAGTTTTTGCTTGGGCTCCTTAAATATTAGCTATTAAATTACTACAAAAATTTTACTTATATAATATAAAAAAAATTTAAATATATTTGCAATCTTTTTTACGGTAACATTTTAATAGTTATAATTTTCTTCTAATCACAATTTTAATATACACCATATCTATACATATATATACACATATGTATAAATGGAATTCGATGTATTTTTATTGAAGTACGAATTTTCTAACAAAATTACTGATAAGATAACAAGAAAAAAAGAAAAAAAAGTCGGAATTTAAAGATAAAAATTAGAAATACAAAAAAAAAATAAAATAATGACAATATGAAGGAAAGAAAAAAACAAAAAATAATATTAAAATTTATTTTATAAGATCATAGTTTAATCAAACACATTTTTTAGTTAAGATTTCAGTTTGACAGCTGACTTGTCAAGAGCATTAAAATTTGTCATAAATTTGTCAATATTTTTTTGTTTTTTTTTTTCTTTATTTCCATTGAAGAGATAATTAATTTCATTTTGTGGATTGTGGAAATTATTAAAAATAATAAGTATGTAATAAAAAACTAAACGTGTGAAATAAATGCAAATGTGTGTATACAAAGCCATTATTTTTAAAATATTGTTGTTGCTTTGTTACTACATTATTGCTGTTGTTGACTGATTTTATAAGTCATTTTCATTTTATTCTTCGCTTTTATAATTAAAAAATTTTTGTAGTTAGGGTTCTTTTTAGTCAAAAAAAAAAAAAACAAAAAAAAACTTAAAAAGTTCAAAAGTTAATACGAGTCAAAAAACGTTGTATTTCCATTAAAATAACACAATAGATACATACTTAGAGTAAAAAAAAAATAAATAAACTAAAAATGTTAAGAAAAAATTTCAGAAAAAGAAAACTGAAGTACTTTGTAGGTATGGTATGAGGTAAACATTATATCCTAAACAAATTTTAGATAAAATACAATGGTATAAAAAATTTCCGTGGATGTTAATTATTCAGTTAAGTAGAATAAAAATATTAGATTGACTTTAAAAATATGAATTTATACGTAATTTTTAAATTTTCCGGATTAATCTTTACAACCTACGTTTTTTATTTGATTACTATCAAATTTTCTTGTTACTTTGTTTTTCAATTTAGAGTTATGCAAACAAAAATTTTTGAATCCTATTATAATTACATATTGAGGAATTGTTGAGAAATTTTACTAAATCATGATATTAAAATACTTCAAAAGGTCAACTTCTCTTGGAAAAATCCAAGTAAAAATCTATTAAAAATTTTTTTTTAAATATAAATTGAAGGAAACTTTTAGTGCTTCATTTAGACTTTTGAAAAAAAGTGAGTTAAAAGAAATGTTTTAATGAAATTACTGTAAAAAAATAGAATAAACATTTATCCACTGGGACTCGTATAGTTTTTTTTTTTTTGAAATTCTAAGGTAGCAATCTAAGGATTATCATATTTCACAAAATTTTCGTATATAGGTGAAAAAATTATTTTTATTTTTCTGTTTTTTTTTTCGAATTATTACCCAAAATTAGATTTAGAGAGATAAAGAATAATAAAAAATATAGTTTCACATTTCATGAACATGTAAGCAATCTTTTTAAATTTTTTTTATATTATACTTATAATAAAAGAGTTATTAAGAAAAAAAAAGCAAATATTAAGAATATTTATAACTAATTTTTGTTTAAAATAATATAAAAGTTATTTTCAAATATAATTCTAACGTCTCATTTTTATAATATGCTTATTTATAACGTCTCAGATATAAGCATAATCATACTGAAAATTGAAAGAGTCAGTTGTCCAATCAGTACCGTAAAGGAACGGATCCTATCTTTGTGTATAGCGAAATCGCAACAAAGGTAAAGTAATCTGAGCAATTGCACCATGTCTATAGAACATTGTGGCCCACATACAACAAAAGGAGATTAAATGAGTTGGTATCCAAATCTCGCATAGACATCGCCAGACTAGTGGCAATCATCACAGGTCACTAAGCATTATAAGGCCAGTAAGCACGCATTCAGCCAAATTAGGAATCCCTCACAACACCTCCTGCAGGAGTTGCAAAAAAGCAAACAAAAGCAAGAGCACTTTCTTTGCAGATGTCCGGCCCTAGCTAGATCCAGACTTCTTTCAGTCGATAAACCGTTCTACCACAATCTCAGCGAGCTTTCTGAACACAAAATCAAAGAACTGATTTTGTATGAACTGACTTGTATGATTTTTTCTGAACTTGTCGGGTTGAATATAAAATCGTAAACAATCTTAAAACACAGGTCACGTGAGTGCAGTGGTTTCAAAATAGCGCAATCTAGTGCTAATTGAAGCCTTCACGCAGCATCGTGAAGGTCTTCACCCTACCTACCTACTTACCTATTAAAAATTATTTGTCACTTATTTAAGTATTAGTTTTATGTAAAGTCTTGAGGATTTTAAAATAACCTTTCACAATAATAAATTATTTTAACTAAATATATAATATAAAATAATTAAATTCTAAATATTTGTATTTGTTTTCAAATTATATCTATTTATTGTGTAGATGTAATTATATATATACATAATATAGACTATATTTTGTAATGGTTTTATTGTTTGTTTAAATTTTTATTTTATAAGATTACAAATAAATTAACTGCATTCTACTCATATATTTGTTTTAGTAATTTTAATAATGTGCTCTAAATAGTTTAAATAATACTTTTATGAGTTAAACAGATAAAAAAAAAAATTCATATTATTATTATTAATTTGATTTATAATTGCTTTTTTTTTGTGGAATTTTAAATGTCCTTAGAATTAATATGGCATTGTTAGAATATTTTCTATCTATTTCTATTTCTATCTATCTTGTATATGTATGTATCTATTTTTAAAAGAAAAATAAAAAAAGTTTGGTTGATATATAGAATATATTATATATATGTAATTATTTTTAATTTAACTGAAGTCATTTTTAGTTTAAGTGAAGAATTTTTTACTTTAACTGAAGATTTTTTTACTTAAAGTGAAAATTATTTACTTTAAGTGAAGATATTTGTAATAAAAGTTAAAGTAAAAAATACATATGTATAATAGTTAGGTATATACATTTTATATTATATTATAAATAAAAATGTATACGTATATATTTAAATAACAAAATATATTAAATATCAAAATAAAAATGTCTTCACTTAAAATAAAAAAGATAAATATATAGTTAATAGTTAATTAATTTTCTACTTTTGTCAAATAAAAATTCTATTTTGTATCACATTGTATTAATAAGTATTAAACCCAACCGACAAATACCTCTATAAATCAATTTCAATTTCAATAATAGGAGTAACAATAATCATGATTATCCATATATTTTATTATACGACCCAAAATTATTTGTCGTTATTTCATGACTTGCAAATCCGGTGTTATTCTACACTTTTTAATTGTAACAGAAGACAATTAAATTTATATCAACAAGCATTGTTTTTTTTTGGGAGTTAATTTAAGTATGAAATTCCATTAAAAATTTTTGGTGGATTTTACTATAACAAATAATATAGTATTATTGTTAAAATTGTTTTAACTTATGTATTGTCAAATTTTTTTTTTTTGTATGATATAAGAGGAAATGATTGCGTGCAAAACAAGATTTATTTGACATTATTCTATGGAGTTTTTTTTTTTTAGACAAACTATGTACTTAATGTTATTCGAAAGAAAATTTTTCTTTTTGAACGTAATACACCATAAAATTTGTCATTTCCTTTGAAAATATAAAAAAAAAAATGGTGTGCATCATCAATCTAAGTATAGATACCTCTAATTTATTATAATATACTAAAATAATATATATTTTTTTTGAATTTTAAATTTTTTTTAAAGGATGTCGAAAATTTTAAAATGCAACAAACATTTTTATTGTCTTCTTTATTAATGTGTTAGGTTTAAAATTATTTATTTTTATGCAAATAAAACTTAAAAATGTCTTGTATAAATGTACATATTAATTTTAAAGAAGTCTAAATTTTTAAACTAAACTATTAGTATGTACTTATTAAGAAAATTTTTAACCTTTTTTTTTTTAATATTGATTGCATTGAGAGTCTCTTATAACAGCTTCCAAAAAATCAAAATTTAAGAAGAAAAAAAAAGTAATTTGTTTCTCCTTTTCTTGGGAGCATAGGGTATCAACTTGCGCCTCCTTTATAGATTCTCGATATGAAAAATTATAAAAAATTAAGAAAAACAAAAATAAATGATATTTTTTCCACAGTTTCTAAGTACTTAAGTATTTTTCATAATAAATAAGAAAAGGAATTACTGAAAGTGATCATTTAAATATTGAAAAATGTAATAAGGTACCAAAGAAATAAGATTATAGGTACTGAAATTTTATGAAAATTGTTTTTTTTTTGTTAAATAAATTAAATTTATGAAAATTTATAATTATAATTAATTTTTCGGCATTTAAAAATTTTTATTATAATTTTTTTGAATTTCTATAGAGAATTTTATTACCTGACATTACTCAACATTAACTTTCATGACTGTTATTTATGAGGGTTAATATAAGAAAATATTATAAGGTATATATTCGTAAAAAGTAGAAAAAAATCAAATTTATTTATTATTTTAATAAATAGTTAATTAAAATAATAAAAAAATTTATAATAATATTATAATATTATATATGTATGTAGGCATTTTCTGATTTTTTATAAATAATTTAAAAAAAAACACAATATTTTCTTTGAAGGAATATATTTTGTTTTAAGAATTCGTTTTGTTCAATGTCCTTAAAATTTAAATATGTTAATTTTCACTTACTTATTTTAAAAATTAATCCAGCATACTTTCAATAAAAAAAAAAGAAGACAATTAACTTTTTTTTTCCAATAGAGGATTTAAAATTTTCTATAAAAACAATAATACAATTTCTATTAACATAATTTCATTTAATATTTTTTTTTTTTTAGATTTTTTAACCTTTTTAATTATTAAATTTTAAAATTTTTTGCACTGATCTTTTTTTTTTTTTTTATTCAAAAAACAAAATTTAAATTATTTTTAATTCACTTAAATCCTAAAAAAAAATATAAACAAAAATATTGAAAAAAAATTTACATAATTATTATGCTAATATTTCATTTTATTTTTTTTATACCGATATAATAAATATACATATATACATATTTTTTAAAAATATTTAATTATTTTTAGTTTATCAAAATTTGACCTAAATATTATCCTTAAAACAAAAAGAAAAACACAAAAACTATAAACAAAAAAATACATCAAAATATAAGACAAAAAAAAAATTATACCGTTAAGTCAAAAATATAATATAATGTAAAATAAAAATTTTTTTTCAAAACAAAATTTTCTTTTTGATGTGTCAAAAACAAAAATTTAAATTAAAGCACCTGTTAACTGTTAAAAAATACAAAAAAAAAAAGAAGTGCAAGGCGCAATAGAAACAGCACAAAATTTAAACTATGAAAGATTCAGTCAAAACATTATTTTAAACCGATTTAATTTTTCAACAATTTAACACAGAAATTAAATCATTTTTAAACAGTTTTGTAAATATTACAAAAATAATTTCTGATCATTTTAAAACAGTTAAATAACAGTTAAAAAGAAAATACATACAATTACCCCGTTTAATTATTTAATTTAAATGATTTTTTTTTATGAAATTACAGTTTAATTTCTTTTACTGAACAAAAACAAAAATTCACACCGGGCAACGATTAACTGTATATGTATCTATATTACGAGATAACAAAACGATAACGACGACGCTAACGACGTAAAATATTCAAGAAAAAACTAAAAAAAAACATTTGTGGTTTACACCGCAACGATTACCATATGACTGAAAACAGTTTTCTGAAATTTTTTTTTTTTAATTTTTCTTATTTTATTTTCTGTTTTCACATAACATAAAAAAAAAAATAAAAATAAAAAAGCTAAATTCAAAAAATGATAAAAAAATTAAAAGAACGCGAAATAAACGGGTTGTTATTGTTAGTTTTTTTTTTCGTTTTATTTAGTTTTATTGTTTTTGTAGCGGCTAGTCGCGTTTTTCGTTTTCTGTTTATTTTGTTATTGTTGTTGATTCGCTTTCGTTGTATGTTTACTTCTATTCAATATTTTCATTTTTTTTTTCTTTTTGCTGTTATTTTCGGTGATGGTTCAGTTTTCTATTTTTACTTCTCTTTATTTTAATTTTTGATTTTTCTTTTGATGATGACAAATGATGATAATTCAATTTCGCTTATTGTTGTGGTTGCCTCTTGTCTTTTTAGTTTATCGAATTTTCTTGCATGACAATTTTTTTTTTTTTTTTGAACCATTTCGTGTCTTTTTCTCATTTATATTTTATAAAAATTTATATATTGTAATATGCAAAATACCTACATACATATGTAGGTACCTACCAAGTATCAAGAATAAAAATGAATGCGGCGAAAATGTATTTCTATCCCTTAAAAAAGAAATCAACATTCAATAAGAGCGACACACACAGTATTTATTTCATATGTAATTTGTTTACATGAGAATCAAAACAACATTTACCGTAAAGAAAACCGAAAAGCAAAAACAAAACATAACAGAGAGTAAAAAATAAACACCGTTCACAATAAATCAGCTGATATTATATTGGCTACAATAAATAACATCATAAAACTATGGTTGACTACAAAATTGATAAGAAAACGAATGTAATGTACGTTGTTGTATAACTTTATTTTAAAATTTTTTGTAGTTGTAGAGTGTTGTTATGCTAACAGCAACTATGTGATATGAATATGATGTGGTTTTATATCGTATTTAAAAAATGATCGTTTACAAATACAAATACAATATCAAAAAAGTTAAAGCGAAAATGCAAATATAAAAAAATATTGAATTTGCCGTACAGTACAGATTGTATTGAAAAAAGTTTAAATTCTCTTAAATTTAAAGCTTAAATCTTGTAAAGAGTAGTTCATTGCTAAAAGGCTCTTATATTGTATTGTGAGAGGAGTGGTGTGGTGAAGCTGAGGACTGTTTTGATTTTCTCTTTATTTAGGAGAATTAAATTAAAATGATTTGAATAAAGATAAAAAGCATATACAATTTGTATTGTTTTTTCTTTCATCGAATTGTTTTGTTAATAATTTAAGAGAATTTAATTTGAAATTCTAAATAAGGAAACGGAAATAAGTAGCTTAGAAATGTTATAGAATAAAAATTAAAATAAAAACTTAGAATTGTTACAAAATACAAATAAATTGAAGTTTTTGTATAATGATTAACATTATTATATTTAGTTTTGATAGGTGATAGTTTAATAGCGTGATAAAAGCGTGTCATTGACAAAAAAAAAAATCTAAAAAAAAAAAAATAGTTCAATTTTAGTTTATTTATTTTTATTTTTTGTGCTTCCATTTATGTGAAAATTGCATGCTATATATGGTGGCAATAAAACGATGTAAAATATTATTATTATCTAGTTTTTGGTTCTTAAGATATTTTAAATAATCAAAAAAAACAAAACAAAAGTTAATACTATTTTGTAAAATTTTTACTTTTCTTTTAATTCTTGTTATTTTAGTATTGATTTTCTTTTTGAAGTTATAACATTTTTTTAATGCTTTATTGATTTAATTTAAGGTTATTATTGTTTTAATTCTAATAAGTAAAATATAACTGCGTTGGAAATATTTTGGGAGGCGTACATATTTTTCATCCAAAATGATTACGACATTTCACTGGGAAAACTTTAGTAAGAAATACTATGTCTTTTTAACCAATATATCCTTTCCCCATAGCTATAATAACGGAATACAGATTTGTTCAGAAAATAATGTTTCAGCAGTAACTGGAGGTAGTTTTAACATAGTGGCTTACAAAGTAATGTGAAATAAAACTAATTTTGTCTAAAGTAAACTTATCTTGATCATACCACAATTAAAAATTGTTCACTTTTTTTTTCTACTATTGCAATTTAATAATTTATTCACAGGAGTTCCGAATTCGAAGGTGACGAAGAAAAGAGGTGATAGGGAATTTCGAAACAAGGAAAACATAATTGGGGGGGGGGAGTCTATTCTAAACGATTTCCGAGATAAATCTATTCTTAACGATTCCCTTTAAAGTATTTTCGTTAAATTTTTAAAATATAGTAATATCTTCGCTCCTGTATAAGACAAAAGAACCGTTTAGGTATCGATACATAGCTGAAAGTATGAGCTTTTTTACAAATATCTTTTTCCGAATTTTCACAGTTGAGTAGTTATAAGATTTTAAAGTCTAAAAATATTGATTTTTTTTAAGGTTTTTTTTAAACATGTAACTGTCATTTTTGTATAAAAAACCGTTATTAACATATGATTTTTATTTCATTTTCTAACTTTTCAAAATCAAAGCTTTCATTTGTGTAATCATAATCTTTTTAAAATCTTTTTACCTTTTTCAAAAAAATTAAATTTTACATTGTGCTTGATTGAAATTTTGTTAAAAAACATTTTTCCAATATATATAAAGTAAATTACTATAAATATATATACGAAAATACTTTGAGGTCGTTACCTCAGAAACCTTTAATAATATATATCCCCTTCGAAACCATTTTTTTCTTGTTTCGACCTCCCCTATTAGCTTCTTTCTTCTTAAAATTCGAGTATCGGACACGCTGTATGATAAAATAATTAAATAAAATTAGAATATTATGTATGTAACTATATTATATAGATTCAATTATTTAATCTATACCATAGTATTTAGATATTAATCGTGTATCTATCCTCAAAAAACAAAAAAGATCCTCAACAAAAACATTTCTAGAATTCGCTCACATATTAATTAATGCATGTAATTGTCATTTTGATTAAAACTCACTTTAAAAATAAGACATACCATAATAATATTTCGTTCCTTCTTTGTAATCAATTAAAAAATAAAAATAAAATTAATTCTGCAGAAAAAAACTACTTTATATATTCAATAATTTGTCAGTTAACATAAAAAAATAAGAAAAATTAAATTTTTATTCAACACTAATATAGTAACTGTTTTTCAATTTTAAGGATAATAAATTATAATTTGTATTTAATGTGTATGTATCATAATATAGGATCAGGATCCGTTTAAATTCGATTGACCTATTTCCGAATAAATATATATTTCATATTATAATAGGAAATGAATATTTAATGAATTTTTGGTACGAAAAATACTTCAAACTTTGTTAAATCAATTTTGTGTTATTTAAAAGCATGATGTATGTATTGCAGTGATCTTAAACCATTGTTGAACAAATTGTTCCATTCTATTAAAAAATTGCGAAGGGATATTTGTAAGAAATTCATGGAAATAGAAATATTGAAACTATTTTGTGAATGAAATCTGTATTACGTTTTTTTTATTAAAAAAGCAATAAGCTACCACATCAGTAATCACTAGACTGTACGTAAATTTTAATTTCGTAGTGTACTTTCAAATGTAGTAAGGAAGAACTTTCGCGAATTTGAATGCGCAGTTTTTCGGTAAATTAGCCGTATGCTAAACGACATAGTCACCAACCATTATACTAAAGTCAGAATTTTTAAAAATATAAAAAAAATTGTAAGTTGATGTAAATAAAAAAAAATATAGGTAATAGAAACATTATAATTTAACAAAATCAAAAAATTAATTCCATAGTAAAAAGCCGCGTAAAAATTTGAACTTTCATTTACTGGCTATTGATCAAATATTTAATTTAATATATATGTGTATAAATCATAAATTTATTGTTGAGTAAGCACAATATTTTCCATTTCGCTTTATATTTTTATTAAGATCCAATTTTATAAATAAATTAAAAATTGGTTTCATTCATGGCTTCTCAATAGTTAACAACCACTGCCACAAACATTTCATATTTATAAACTCGTATAATATAATAATATATCATCAATATATACATAAACATAGACTTACAATTTCACATTTTTATCCCATTGACCTAATTACGACGACGACAAAAAAAAAAAATAATTAATTTTTTTTCTATCCAACAAATAGTCATGGTTATTGTAAAAAAAAAAATAAAATAAAAAAAAAGGATAAACACACAAACCAATTATTTCAGTCTAAAGTGGAAAATTCCAATGTCAGGAATAAGAAAGAAAAACTGGAAAGAAAAATTGTAATAAAAACAGGAAATGACTACTCAACGAAAAGAGACAAACCATTTTCTTCGTTAATTTAAGTGTTACATTAATTTATTAATGAATTTTTTATAGCATGCATGCAAGACTAAAACAGTGACGTGATATTTCTTTAAAAATAAAAAAAAATGTGTAATAATTTTTTTTGAAATACTATAAAGATTTTATTAATCGAACTCTAATAAAATAAAACTTAGGATTGTTTAAAATTTTGATTAATATTTGGTTTTGATTATTTTACTCTTTTTTGATCCTGTATCCTTGCTAATTGTACAACTTATACAATTGAAATATTTGTTGTTATTGTACATTTCATATGTTTTTATTTTTTGAATGTTTAATATTATATATAAAATAATTGTTTTGGTATTAATTTTTAAACCCAGTAACGAATGATACCAAATGAGGTATAGAAACTAGATTTTTCCTGGCATGCGAATCTGTGCTCTCCAAATGAGAAATCAACACTTTAGCCACTGTACTACCAGCCATATTTTCCTTACATTCTAGCTAATCGGTTTTAAGTCTGTTTAATTTGTATCAGTTAAGCTTTTTTTAGCTCTGGACACTTTCTATTCAACGATGTTAACAACATTCCACGATGTCAACAACAGCGTATACATTAGTTTTAGATAACGACTTTTGTTGTTAATTTTGTCATCAAATGCTTACTAATTATTTTCGGGAAATGTTTTAATCAAATCAGCAAAATATCCTTAGAAGAACTTAAATGTCTCATATAAGTATATCAAGTCAGTTTATCTTGACAATTTGTGAAAGTTTTGAAGCTTTTGTTATTTTGAATATCCTTCATAGATGAAAACGACATTTTTAGTATATCAGTATGAATAAAATAAAAAATAAGAAAATTTTCTTAGTAATTCGAAAAATACTTTTTACTAACATTGGGTTTTGAAAATTTTATAACAACATCCATTATTCCTTTCCTAATTGAAAGCTTATGTCTATGTCTTTATGCCAGTTGTGCTTATGACTCAGCTACTATCAATTATTTATTGTAGTTGTATTAGTTATGAATGTGATTTGACAAGGGCTTAACCTTGAAACGTTGCGACTCAAAGACAGGTGTCTTAAATACTACGTCATTGGTCAAATAAATGCTACAAAATGGTATAATTTTAATATTTTCTTCTTAGTTAATATATTATATCACAATAAATATAGTATAATACCCGTTATAAATAGAGTATAGTATGTAACTTAGATCCGGCCTATATGGAATCACAACCAAATATCTAGAAGAAGAAAAATTAGGATATTTAACTCCTGTGTTAAAACAACTCTAACATATGGTAGTGAGTCATGGCTGCTAATAAACTCCATCAAGAATAAGCTGAAAGTCTTCATAAACAAACACCTAAGAATAATATACAGCATTTTCTGGCCGAACAGAATCAGCAATACAGATCTATGGGACTTAGCAAATGAAGAACCCCTAGTAAAACAAATAACCAGGAGAAGGTGGAAGTGGATTGGGCACACATTTAGAAAAAATTAAAATGACATAATCAAAGTTTCGCTATGTTGGAATCTACAAGGAGGTTCTAGAGTTGGAGGTAGAGCCAGAATGACGTGGAAGCGCACTGTCCTAGGTGAAATAAGCAGATTCAAATTGTCCTGGAGCTTGATTGAAGAAGAAGCGTTAAACAGGAAAGATTAGAGACTTCAACTGGAAGCTCTATACACCCTAGTGGAGTAACAGGTTATTTCAACAGTTATTTCAGTTACAGGTTATTTCAACAGTTATTTCAAAAGTTCATATTATAAGTTACGAAAATATGAACCTTTTAAAACTAATATAAACATGAAAATAACTAACAGTAAATTACTATAATATACATTTTTTTCATTATTAATTTTTTTCATTTTCATTTTTTTACTATAATTCACATTTTTTATACATCAATACGAATTGAAACTGTAACAATATTCAAAGTCATGTTTACCGAACTGCAGTTTCATGGTTTGTCTTAAAAACTAGTTACATCCCTGATTATGGCCTTAAACTATTTTTTTATGAAAAATTTTATTATTATTATTATGTTGTTGTTGTAGTTATTGTGGTTGTGTTTTCTATTCGAAATTAATTGTTAGAATATTTTTTTTTAGGGATGGGTTTGCCTTGAATTATTTTCCAATGGACAAATAACTTAACTTGACTTTAACAAACTTTTTTTTTTTATTTTCATGAACATTAAATGGTTGAAAGAAATCATTAGTAAATTGCAAAAAAAAAAAAAAAAAGAAAACATTTTATGAGGTTTTTATTTTTGTTTTGTTTTTGCTATTAATTATGTTTTATTCAATGTGTGCTTAATGTGTGATAAATGGAAAAAAGTCGAAATCAATCAATTTCTAATTTACTTCGTATTCTGTGCGTTTTTATAGAAAAGTTAATTTAAGAAAATTCAATGAAAATTAAATAATTTTCTCTTTATTTTAATTGTAGGAATGGTTAAAATTTTATATATCATTCATCAGTTAAGTTATTAAATTATTGGTGACAAATGGTTTTTAATTATCCATTATATAGAAAAGTTGTATTCTTTTAACTCTTCTTCTTTATATTTAATTGTTATTGAAATTTATATATAGAATGATTGAAAATGATTAAGAAGTATTTAATGCCAATAAAACGAAATAAGAAAAACAAGGTAATATGTTTTTAAAGATGCACATTTCACAAAAAAAAAAAATAAAGACAGTATTGGAATACTTTTTCACGGAAAGTTGAGTCAATTTTTTCAATTTTAGGGCCTTTCGCCTTATATATCTAATTAAGAAAATCTGATAATACATATCAAAATGTAATAATGGAGCTTAAATTTTTGTGTTTTACTTTAAAAAAAATTTTGTACAGATGTCCAAGTTACAAAGTATGAAATTTCAATTGTATGACCCCTAATATAGCTGTTTCATAGCGGGAAATACGAAATTTTTTCTGTGGAATTTTAAGAATATATTCTTAAAGAACCATTTTCTCTTAAAATTTCAATAAAACTTTAATTATAACAGTGTTCCAAAGATATGTTGGAAGGAAAATTTTGAAAAATTCTTATTTCATATAGTGGTAAATTTTTACAATAAATTACAAAATATTATTATAGGTTTTATATCAATCTATAAAGTCTAAGAAGTTTTCTAAAAATTAACGTTTTCAAATTGCAAAATATAAAACAAAACTTAAGATATAAATACAGGACGTTTTCAATCTTTGGAAATTGAATTGAATCTAATGAAAAAGACCACATTTAAATTTTCTTCTTTTAAATTAATTTTTCAATGACACCTATCCATGGCTGAAATTTTATTGCTACATTTAAAATTCTGTAAAAGTTTCGAAAACTGACGGAAAGACACACAAAAAACATTTTTTTTTTTTTAAATATGTTAAAAATAAAAGCAAAGAAATTTTTGTTAGATAATATGGATGTTATAAATCACAATAGGTAAATTATGAGGATAAGACTAGCGACTAGAGAAATAACGCTCCTTGTTGTGAATTTTGTCATCAAACGCTTACTAATATTTTTCGGGTAATGTTCTAACCAAATCAGCAAAATATCCTTAGACGAACTTAAATGTCATCATAAGTATATCAAATCAGTTTATCAAGACACCTTGTGAAAGTTTTGAAGCTTTTATTTATTTTGAATATCCTTCATAAATTTCAAAAATACTTTTTACTAACATTAGATTTAGAAGACTTTATAAATTCAATATTCAAGTAATATTCCTATACGAAATAGAATTAACAAAATTGTAACCATACAGTTTTAAAAAAATAAAATATTTGTATGCAAACAACCATACGCGAAAGGGAAAGGTTGAAATTTTTTCCGTTATATATGGCGGGAAAAGAACTAGAGAAATTTTACACATATGTATACTCGTATTTAAAAAACAAAAGACCTTTCAACGGATTTTATTTACTTTAACCATAGATAAACATTCAGAGTTGTCGAAAAAATGAAAATTAGAAAATTATTTTTGAATTTAATGTGAAAACAGAATTTCCATTTAATTAATTTTCATTGCTACAATGGAAAAGACAAACAATTTTCTTGTATAAAGTGCACATACACACGAACAAAATTCAATTTTAGAAATTACTTTAAATTTTTTGCCTTATATATCATTTTCTATTTTTACTTTCTTGTAACAAATTTAACATCTTCTTGCACCGACAAAAAAACAAAAAACAAACATTTTGTAAATTTATTAAACAATCTTTACTTTAAAAAGAGACATTTCCTATAATAACTTAACATTAAATTTGATTAAGAATTTAGTGTTTTTTTTTTGATTCTTTTTGATTCATTTTGAAAAACTTGTTGCTATATCCTTTTATTATAGAGACAATGGACATTAAAAATTTACTACTGACATTTTTACTTATAAATATATATATATTATTAAATAAAAAAAATGCTTTATTTTCACTTTTCTTTTCTTTTCTACTTTATTTTTTATTTTTTTTAAATGTCAATAAAAAACAATTTCATTACCCAACCAATAAAAAATTAAGCAGAAGAAGAAAAAATAACCCAAGGAATTTTTCCAAAATCTATTCAGTTTAATTTATTGTGATATAATATTTTTAGTATGAAAATCACATTCATAGCATATTTTATTAAAGATTTAACTTCATATTTTTGCTGGTATGTATCTTTTAGCATATGAAACGTAATAAAAGAAACGTATTTTTATCTATGTAAGTAACTCCATTCCTAACCTACAAAAAAAAAAAGAAAAAAAAAAAATAAAAAAAAATAAAAACTCATAAAAATTATTTTTTTTTTCTTTTTTTATTTTTCATAAAATACATAAAAGAAATGACCATTCAGTCATCATCTATCCATCCATTCATCCAAACTACACATTCTTTTATAAATTTATGCATATGCAGTAAAAGAAATGCCATATACTTTAATCATTTTCATCATCAAAATTACCATCACCCAGTATTCAGAAAGTAAAACAACTATGAACCACAGAGTTGTAAAAAAGTTAAAAGAAAAAAAAAACCCTTATATAAAATTAAAAGTAGAAAAAAAAAATGTTATAAATAGAATTGATAGAAAGAAGTAGATTCACCCTTAGGACAGACGAAATAAACCATTAAAAAAAGAATGTTAAAGCCAATAAAATTTTTGCTAATAAAAAAAAAAAAAAAAATAATGTCTGCGGTTTCTTTAAGTCCAGCAATCAGCCAAACAAATTCAAGTCAAACGAAGTTAAATATAGAAATAAACTGAATAAAGTTGAAAGAAGTAAAAAGTAAAAAAAAAAAATACACGAAAAAAAAAAATATTAAACAAACCACTAAAATTCTAATATTTTTTTTTTTTTACTGATTTTATTCGTTTATTCTTTTTGTATATGTGATGCCCTAAAGTGGTAACTAATGAAAATTGAAAGAAGCCTAAATCGCGCTTTATTATTATAACAATCATCATAAAAAATAATAATAACACTGGCAAATCAACAAAAAAAAATTTTTTTTAATGTATATAACACGGTAATAATGGGGTGCTTAAAATGGTCTTTTTTTTTTTTTTTTTGTTTTCAAACCTTTTTTATTTTCTCTGTTTTCTTTTTTTTTTCTTTGATTTCCCTTTCATATTATTGTTGTGTACATTCCACTATTTCGTCTTTATTCATTCCGACTTTATTTAAAAATAACACCATAACAAATATTTAACTTTGTTAAAAATAGTAAGATCTAATTATTTGTTCTTTACCTTTAGGTAAAATTACTGACGTTTGATAATGATTGAAACCGATTCAGGTGCCCATCAATTTAAAAATTATTCAGTAATTTTTAACGTTAGCTGCTGTTTGGCGCGTTTAATTAAAAAAAAAAAAAATAGAAAAATAAAAAAACATACGGTAGACCAACAAATAAAAAAGAAAACAAAAAATATGAATGAATAAATAATGTTTAATATTTTGTGCATTTTTTTTTTTTTTTTTTTTTGAAATGCGTTTGACGTTTGCCGTTTGTCTCGTGTTTAAATTACACAAATAATCCATTTAAATATGAAAATTAGTGAACTGTTGCTGATGGCCAAGAATGTAAAATCTAAAATGAAATGAAAAAAAAAAAGAAAATAAAAATGAAAATGAAAAAAATAAAAAATGAAAGAAAGAGACAAAAATAAATGACCAGACATTTAATGCCCTTGGCCCTTATGATTGAAATTATGTCGCCACACTGAACATTAAATGTAAAATGTACAAAGTCATTTTTATAATTTTAGTTTTTTTTTTGTTTTTAGTTTTTCTATCATGTTATGGGACACAAAACACGTTTATAGTTAGCTTTAAGAAAATTTATAAATGCTATAGCATTTATAAAGAAGGTTTGTATTAGAAAGCTTGAATATAGTTTTGTTATTAGTATAGTTAAAATTTGAATAATAACAATATGAGTGTGTTGTTGGATTTTCTTTTAATACCAATATTTATCTTTCAACTCTCTCTTATTATTCCATTTTCCTGCGCTTCACCTTCTCTCCCATTTAACTAAACTTATAGCAATATTGCACAAAAGAATCGTTCTTACAGTTTGGTTATAGCACTTATTCAGTATTAAAAAATTGGTCCAATTACCAGTTATTATTAGTAGT
This sequence comes from Poecilobothrus nobilitatus, assembly GCA_947095535.1. Classification (NCBI taxonomy): domain Eukaryota; kingdom Metazoa; phylum Arthropoda; class Insecta; order Diptera; family Dolichopodidae; genus Poecilobothrus; species Poecilobothrus nobilitatus. The sequence goes on along the minus strand of OX352774.1, from coordinate 42,473,071 downwards.
TTCAATCATTGTTATCACTGATGACGGCATTGTAATTAATCAGCTTTAAAATCCATGTGAATAATCATATGTTTCAATAATTTAAAATATTGTATATGGTTGCGTTGACATGACTCAGTCCTTGAAATTGTAACAGCTATATGTGAAAGACTGCTGCCATCAACTAACAATAAAACTTTAAAAACTTTACTGTTAAATTAAGGCTTGAAGTAAACTTAAATTTATAGAAACCTTAATGTTATCACTATCAACCAAATTTTAACCATTATTATTTACTCATATTCTTTGTAATTCAATTACAGGCACAATATGTTTTGATTATTTCAGGTGTTGGATTAAAAGAAAAAAAAAAAAAAACTTATTTCAGCTTATTTGATATGGAACAGATATTTATGATTTAATCAGAACCCCTGTTTTTTTTTTTCTTTTAATCTGATACCTCCAATCATTCATTCTCCATTTATTCACTCATTTTCTCGTTTATTCATTTATTTATTTGAAAAAAAAAATATATATATAGTAATTGGAATTATAATGTATTGTACTTTGAATTAATGCCGAAAATTTTTAATTTTATAGATTTCGTGTAATATCAAAAATCATCATGGAATTATTATAATCTCTATTTATACGTCATGATAAATTTGATAGAGTTTTGACTGATCATTGGTTATAGATAAAACTATTTTATTCTTTGTCAACTTTTAATACAATGGACACGATGACGATAATGACCGTTTAAAAAAAAAAAATAATAATAAACAGAAAAAATAAAATTTTTTCTTTAATTCAGTATTTTTTGAATGGCTAAAGGTGATTATTATTATTTTAATTCACCAGTTAGGTAATAATAATGGTAAAATAGGAGAAAATTTTAACTGTTTTGTACTCATTGATTACAATAATGAAAACTTTGAAAATATTTTTTTCTTTTGTAGTTGATTGACTTGATTTCAACAGAAAATTTTTTTGTATTTTTTTTTTTTGTTATTTGACTGTGAGCGTAAAAAGTTTTACGGCAAAATAGGAACACAAAAAAAAAAAAAAAAAATTTTATTAAAATGATTAATTACCTTTTCAGTGGTTAATAATGAGTAGTTATTTGTATTAAATACTAGTAAATTTAAGAAATTATGATTACTGTTTTGTTATTTATGGTTTTTGTTTTTATTGTCAGTAGTAGAGAAATTTTATGTAAAAAAAAAAAAAAGAAGATATTATTATAAGTGTTGTTCTATGACAAAAATTATTTATGATTAGGTAGGTAGGTAGGTAGGTACCATAAAAAATTCTAAAGTGTTTATGGTTTTTTATATTGATTATAATGATTTATAATGACTGTAAATTTCTTTTTACTTTCTTGTATTTTAAACGTATAGATAGTTTGAAGAAAGTATTGTTTTACACTTTAGTATAAGATTTTAAAACAATTTTTTTAATATTCTTACATTTATATATAATAATATCAGAATTGGTAACATTCCTGGGCTATTTTTTTTCTTTTCAAGCTTCCATGTATGAATAAGTACAATGTGTGTTTAATAAAAAAAAAAATAGCATTTGTCGTTTGATGGGCCGAAACATGTTAACAGATTCTGAAAAAAAAATGGATGAAGGGAATTTACTGTTAAACAAACGATTCTGAAAAGGTTTGAATATAATTGGTCAAATTTTTTTATTGATATGGGAAAACAAAACACCTTATGAACTTTTGACTCAACAAACAAACCAAAACTTCCCGAGGGATTTTAACTCCTGTAAAACGGCAAAAAATTTCTTTGGGGACATGACTTTATAAACTGAAATATTTATAATTCATTATTAAAACAATCAATTTTTTTTTTTTTAAGTGCATTTCGCTGCCACATAAATGTCGTAAGGAGGAATTATTATTATGACGTGTGTGGAATTTGAACCCACACTCCCTCGGTGTTTAGAGCTTTTTTTATACGCTCTTATCCACTAGGCAACCGACTCCCACAACAATCAATTATTTCCAAAATTTATAAAAGTATAATTATAGATTTGAATATTTTTTTAATAAGACGTTAAGTAGTTAGATGCGAAATCAGAGTATATTCCTTTTTTCCAAATCAAACATAAATACTTTGAAAAAAGGGGCAACCTTGATTTTCTAACCAACTTTAAAATTTCTCCTAAGTTCTAATATAGAATATCGCATGGATGAATATAAATTCATAATTTTATAGGGATTTTATTTCTTATTTTTTATGGAACTTTTAGCTCAGTCATTAGAGTTATAGTCTCCAAGGGGTGTTTGGCTTATTTTTTAAGTCATAAGTCCCCGGGAAACTTTTGAATTCGGGACTTTTGTCATATCGCCAATATAATATTCGAAAATACATCTTACCAATGGAGTTTTATAACTACTTAATATACCATTTTACATATAGACAAACTTCCATGTGGTAATTTTCTTAAATATTATTCTCTTAAATTTTTAATCAATATCCATATATAATAATTTTTCCTTTTCATTAATTTTTTTTCTCAAAATCTCAAATTTAAAAAAAAAAAGTTGCCGAGTATTTATTTTTCTTTTTCTCTTTTAAAAAGTTGCTCAATTAAATTAATTTCTCTTAAATTGTTTTGTAGAGATGTTTTTTTTTTTTTTTCAAATTTAAATTCTTGTTAAGAGAAAATTATAAACGATCATATGCACAATTATTTTTTAAAAGTTCTGAAATTAAGAGAAAGAAAAAATAATTTCATAACATCATAACTCATAATTATAATAGATAGTCATACACATTAGCAATGTTATCATATTATGATTTTGAATATTTGATCAGCATTTATTATAACTAACTATAATATAATGTAATCGTAAGAATAATTCGTTGTCATTTAAAAGAACAATCGTCAAGTCATCACTCATCAGTGTACGTGGGGCAAATATATATATATATATATATATATATAATTTATACAAATCATATACATATTGTAATCATTAGTTGATATTTTTATATAATTTGTTATGAATATTATTGTTAGGTTTGTGATGTTGTATATCATAGAATATTTATATAATAACTAATGACCAGACCATTATTATAGTAAGGGGTAGTTATTATAATCTTGAAAACTCTGTGAGCTCTGACATTAATTTAAAATTTCTTAATAGATAATATTATATCCTTAACCAGTATATTAATTTAAAAATTTAAAAGTTTCTTTATCACGTTGTGGTCTTCTTATACAGGGTGTTTCCGACTCGATGGTCTTCCTTGAAATGGGTGATCGGACATGTCGAGACGATCAAAAAATTGTACTGGAGTGGGGCTCTATTCTGGATCTTTTTCGAGATATGAGGGGTTAAAGATGTTTTAGAGACTTTTCATAAAAAAATCTATAGAGAGAGAAGGAAAACTGTAATATAATGAAGAAATATATAATAGACTTTTAAACAAAAATATCTATATCTATTCTGATTTGTTTCAAGACTTTTAATTAAAACACGACAATACGTATCTATTGCAAGAAGTAGATCAACTTAGCACGTCACTATCAAATTTTCTTGCCCACATATACATATGCAAAAATTTATTGAAATTGTAAAAAGTGGATAGTAATAGGAATTTTTCAAGCAGGAAAAACACAACAATTCAATTAAATAATGAATATTCATTTGGGTGTCCTTGTATAAAACTAATATGTATTTCAATTTCAGTAGCATTGAAAATTACATTATAAAATTATATATACATAGCTATTTTGCTGCTTTTTTAGCACATTTTCAAAAAATTTTGAAAAAATGTGCCTATTAGTTTTACTCTGTGCGTCCGTCCCTTCTTTTGTTTATAAACTTCTAAACTTCTAAACTTCTACAAGATATAGGGAAAAAAACTTTTAATCTTTGGTAGGTTTTTAAAATGTAGGTATTTTTCAATGCGTATATCTCATGTTCTGATTTTTTTAATCTGAAAACGCTATTCGACAGGACCTTTGTAAATTAATATCAAAATTATACAATGTTTTTAAATTTAGTATTTAAATAAACCGTTATGTGAAAACCAAATTTTGCATGATTTTTCATCTTCATAACTCCGAAACGCCTTTAGATAGAGACTTGTTTTTGAGAGCGGAAAGAACATTTAGAACTAGCATAAAGTTTGCTCAGAAAATTTGTTTGCACCACGCCTTATTAGAGCTATTAGGGCTCAAAAATTGAAAATTTGCTATTTTTAGCCAACTGTAACTTAACCACCTGTATAAATTTTTCTTCGGCAAAACATAAAAATTAAAGCCCCAGAAATTTATTTTTACGTGTGTTAACGGTTTTTCTTAGTTATATAGGGTTCCGGACTTACAGCCCCTCAAAATTGCAGAAAAGTCCTATTTTCACATTTTTTCTTATTACATGAAATTTTAAAATTTTTGTGCAAGTCACAATTCTAAACAGTTTGTATTGCCTTTTGGAAATGTGCGCTTTTAAAAACTGTTGGTTAACATTCTACCTTGTTTTCTTACCTTTGTCCTATAAATTTTAAAAATTTATTTTTATTTTTATTACTATTTGATTTAAATAAATCAAAAATTTTCAAACTTATACATAAGTTTCTACTTATTTATCAAATAAGTGTTCATTTGAAATTATTTCGATACTTTTACATAAAATACGTCACAACATAGTATCCATAATTATGTCTGGAAAGGCTATTTTTTCAAAAGACTTTTAGCATAAAAAGATATTTAGCAAAACTATATTTATAATAATTAGACACTTCCCATAAAATCTTTTTAGCAAATGGGACACTATAGGCATACAGTTTCTGTAGATGATAGTTTTATTGTTTAAGTAATAAGGTTGGTTAAATTGTAAAAAATATTTCAACAACAAAGCACTTAAATTACTGCCACCCTCCAAACATATACGTATTATATATACACATATGTACGATATATAGATATTCTGGAAAAAGGGGAATCCCTGATTTTGTAATCAAAAATAAAATCAATAATATATATATATAAGTCTATTCTTACCTTTTTTTCATACACAAAAAATTTTGGACAGATTTTCATATGGGAAATAATTAACTTTCGCCTAAAAATTTTAAACTTCAGTTTTATTAGCTCTATATTTAAATTACAAATTACAAGTATATCATTATCGCCATCATGGTTGACGGTTATCATCATAATTACCAACACTATCAATCTTATTACGTAACCAGCAACAAAAATATTATCTATACCAAAAAAAAAAATATGACAAATGTCCCATTTACCAAGTGTCCAATTAGATATAAGATAGATATATAGATTTAAGTGTCCAATTAGATATAAATGTATTTTTGCTAAATGTTTTTTAATGCTAACTGGCTTTATGCTGAAAATTTTTTTATGCCAACTGGGTTTATGCAAAATGTCTTTTTGAGAAATGGGTTTATAGGCTAACTGGAGTGTTTACACACAGTGGATGTGAAACAAAGAAAAATAAATTCTATGTACCTACTTTTGCCAATAGAACTTTTTGTTACAGAAAAAATGCATTTAAAAAATCTACGATAAAATTATTAAATAATTTAGTTGTTTTTTGGGGGGCCTCGGTGGGCTAGTGAATAAGAGCGTATAAAATACGCTGCAAATACCGAGGAAGTGTGGGTTCGAGTCCCACACACGTCGTAAGAGTTATTCTCCCTTATGACATTTACAGCCACGCCTGAACAGACTGTGTAATTTCCTGTACACATTTATGTGGCAGAGAAATGCATCAAAAAAAAAATTTTTAATTGTTAACAATCTCATTCCATTTTTTTTTGTTTTTTTTTTTTAGGTTTTAATTTTTATTTTCTGGAACTTTATCTATAATGAAAAAAAAAATTCTTTTTCAATTTGTAGTAAATTTGTTTTAATTTCCTTTGACAAATTCCTTGGTCTTATCTTAACACAAAACCAGCTGTGAAGTTTTATTTTAATTTAATTTTCTGAATAAGAAAAGTACAATATAAGGAAAAAAAAAAATTTTTTAAACTTTTTAATCTGTGGTTTTCTTTTATACCATTGCAAGAATTTGTTTTTTTTTTTTGTCAGAAACTGTTAACTGACTTAGAAAAATAAAAACAAAAGAAAAAAAAAATTATTCGAAAAAAAAAAAAAGAAATATTTTTATAAGTAATCAGTAACATCAGTTAGCCATTTCTTTCTATCAACTAACTTTAATTTTTTTTTTGTTTGTTGTTTTTATGTTTTTCTTAAAAAATTTGCTGGGGTTTTGACTTTGAATGGTTGTGTTTTTTTAAGTTTTTGAAAAGTTTTTTTTTCTTTGTGTCATTATTTTTCTTAATTTTTCTTCTCTTCTGTTTAATTGTGGTCTGTTTTTTTTTTTGGTTTTTTTTTTTTATCAAACAATGAATAGAAAATAAAAATGCAACTTAAAGTTTGACCAGATATATTGCATTTTCCTGTAATAATATTTAAGATAATTTATATTACTGTATTAAATTGAACTAATGGTATATGATCTACTAATTACTTATATGTATTTGTTTAGAAGAAAATTTTAATTAAAAAAAAATTGAAGACTGTTTGTGCACTCCTTTACTCATTTTATAGTTTTGGTAACTGTCTTAAATATTAAAACTAAAACAAAAGTTTTGTCTAAAGCTATATTAGTTATTATCTTTTAACAATACGAAACGAATGTATACCTAATGGTTGGCAAATAAACCAAATAAAAAAAAAAATAAACCAAATTTAGTTCTGTCTCAGATATAATTTTGGGTGTAGAAATAAAAAATGAAACTAGATCTTTACTGTTTATAATAAGTAGACATTGTATATTTCGTTAAGACGTAAGGTATACGTATTATATTTATAAGTATAAATTTAACGATATTTTAAAACGGTTAACAAATATAAATTTTTTTGGCGAAATATATTATGAGCCTTTGTTTTCCTCCGTTTTTCTTTTTTTTTTCCGAAGTTTATGTTTCTATACAATATATGCTATTGCTATACATATAGTTTAAAATTTGAATATGAATGATATAAAAATCTATTTATATAGCAGTGCATATGTATTTATACATATCCAGTGTTAGGTATCTATAGTCTGTGGCTATACGTATTTTTTGTTTTAATTTGTTTTTTATGTTTCTATACAATATACGCTATTGCTATACATGTAGTTTGATATGAATAGTATAGATATATATTTATATACATACATATGTATACTATGTAATGTAAGTATTTATCTACATATTTTTTGTTTTGTTATGTTTCTTTTTTGTGTAAAGAATGAATGTGGATATAATATTTACTAGGGGCCCAGTGGCTAATGTACGTACTTATATTTTACCGTGACATCTAAATTACAAAAAATTCGTATGGAATACAAAATTTCTTGATTCCAAAAGAAAACAAAAAAAATCATGATTCTAAACATACATACATATACCTATGTATATGTATGTTAAATGTTAATGTAGATTTTGTAATAGAAAAAGTCTATCCAAATATATGTACTTGTATTCAAAACTTAGAGGAATGTCATAATACGTAGTGTGTGGCTGAAAACTACTAAATTATAATTATAGTTAATATAGTATAAGGTTTTTTGAGTTACAGACAAATTGTGTATGAAAGTACATTTTGTAAAAATAAAAGCTAAAAAATGTGTGCATTGTATATAAAAATTTGCTATTATTGGAATGAGTATACGATACATGTGTATGTATGAGTAAACAAGTAAATACATATATACATATTTTTTTTTTTTAAATGTTTTTAAGAATAAAATTTAAGTCTAGATTTTTAAAATTTATATGTAATAAAAATGTACAAAATCATTTTCATGCAATTCACAAAATTATTTGTTGAAGTTTGCATCAAAATTAATATTATGATACATAAATAGATACATATGTACATATGTATAGTATTTATGCATCACAAATTCAATAATATTGCACTTTTTTCATTCAAATCAAATATTTTTTTTTCTTAAAAATTTTGTTAAGAATTAAAAATCTGATTGCGGAAAATAGAAGTATTCGAAAATAACCGTTTAATAAGAGGTATATTTATGTATTAATTAAAATATGTGACAAAGTTCAAACCATATGGAAAATATTTCGCCAGTCCTTAAATTTTATTTTTAATAAAATTTCAAACTTACTTGTTTTCTATTGGTTATATTTTTCTTTTAAATTAGTGTATTTCTGTTAAAGTGTTATTGAAAAACTGCGAAATAAGGTATTTACAGCCGTTATAATAGACATTTTTATCTAAACATTTTTACGTAAGAGTAATTGTGCACATTTTTAACACATACTAACACATACTTTTTTTTTTAATTTTTATTGGAAGTGGTTCATTTTACAAAATTTATATGTCAAACTGTTATTTTACTTAATGTTTTTTGGCATTAATATTTATTTCGCAAATACCATTTTAGCATACGAACAATATCACAAATAGGTTATTTATTAAACAGCACATTTCATAACTAACATTTCTCACAACATCCAACTTTATAATTCTAATATCATTATTTCAGGATAAGATTTTGAAAATTTACAATCTCGTATTTTCTTCAAACTTTATAGAATAGCATAAGACGAAGTTTTATAAGTGGCCGTTTTCTGAAAAGTCAATTAGAGGAGATTTCATCAACAAAAAAAAAAAAAATTTATGTGGCTTTTTTAGAAATTTCCCCAAAACCAAATATATAATATGTCAAATATATTTTTTCAAAATGTCTCAGTATGCCAAACGAGTGATAGTAAAATGATGCGTTAGGGTAAAAAGAAATTTGTGAAATATCCTTTATGTCAAAGAATATTAAATGATATTATGGTGTTTTGTAATCTGCAATTTGGTTAATTGTATTAAATCCCTTTATATTTATCTACTGTATCATTTAAACATTTTCTACAACTGTTTGTCATATTCAAATCATTGAAATTAGCTTGATCTAGATTTTACTAACTATGATTATGTATTTTTCTAAATGTCTATTCATATTCTTTCCTTTTCTTTTTCAAATCACCTTTTTTTTTAGTTTTGCGGATAATAAGAGTTTCCTTTCGAAACTTTTCAAATTGTAGGTAGTCTCTAAAGGGTATCATAATACAAAAACACTGTTGGTCATTGAGTTCTATTAATAGTTATATGTATATAATAAGTTAATATTTAAAAGTAACTTTATAAAATATACCACAATTTTACTAAAAGGACTTCTATAAAAATATTTTTAGGAAAAAAAAAATGGTATTTTGAAATGAATTATATTTTACCTAAATTTAAAATGACAAATGATCTTTGATTAAAACAAATTTCACTTTGAAATAAAATACACATAGGTATGATTATTATCAGCTATTGTAGAACTTCTTCATAACTTTGAAATTAAATTATAAAAATAAAATGTACCATTCTAATATTTTAAGTTGATACATTAAACTTTCCATATATACTTTCCATATTAAATGAAAAGTTCAAAAGTCTTTAATCAAATAATTTATTGAAGAAAAAAATTTAAAAAAACGTTTTTTTCATAACAATTTTATGTACTGACTAATGAGAAGAAATTTTATATATTGTCATACAACTTTTTATTCATTTTATGACTTACAATTTATTTAAAAAAAAAGTTTAGTTAGAATAAAAGTTAAAAAATGTTTTGACTAACACCAACACATACAGTCATAATGGTTACTTGTTTAAATGATTTCAAAAAGTTTGATATATAATTCATTCAATCTTATATACAATTTTTCTTTAACTCACATTTTGAAATTAATAAACGACAATAAAATATATGTATTTTTTTTTTTTTTTGATTGATGAAGGGTTCTCTCAGCATCAGTAATCACTAGACTATAATATAGTGTAGTGTTTCTTCAAAATGTAAAAGACCCTATTCGACTAGAGTCACTAAAAGTTTCACTAAATTTATGACAAGAGATGATACCATTTTGACGGAAAACTTTAAAAGCTTCTCAGATTCATTTCAGAGAGTTTACCGAAATTTTGAAAAAAAAAACTTAGAAAAATATTTCCGACTTTTCCTTGACCGACTGCACAAACATTTTGCACAAACAGTCAATAAAGCGTAGGTGTATTTTTAAATACTAGAATTGTAAAATAAAAATTGTGATATAATCAAAATATTGATAAAATTTTAATTCAAAAATTTTCTATCATTCCATTATTTTAAATTTAAGTAATGTTAATCATAATTTTTACGTTTAAAGCAGATGCAAAGTGTAGAGATTCTAATAAAATTCAAATTAAGTTGTTTAGATTTAATATCTATGAGTCTAATGCTTAATTTTGACATGTTGTCAATTATATTGTCAATCTTTTTCAATTTAGTTCTTTTCCAATTTTTTCTCAATTTTTGTCAAATTATTTTTACTTTTGTTTTTTTTTCGTTATAACTTCAAAATTCGTTAATATACGAGTAGTATATAATAAATGAATTTTTATATACATACCATTAAATCGTTTTTAGCATATTTTAAAAAAAAATTTCGAAAATTTTGCTTATTACTTCTCAAACTTGCTGTCTTTTTGTTTACAAAACTTCTAAACGGTTAAAAATAGATCAATAAATCCCAAAAATAAATTAACGTTGTAGAGGGTTTTTTTTTTGTAATTTCAACCACTGGGAGCTAGAGCCCCTAAAAATAAAAATAAAAACAATTTTATCAATCTAAAAACGTCCAATAAACTGTATTTTAATATTTTTAAGTTAGAACATTTTAGTTCTACAAGAACTGATTTATAAAAATTTTATATACCTACTGATAAAGAATTTATGTACTAATAAAGAATGATTTTTAGCATATTTTCAATAAGTTTAACAATGTGTTTAAATATAATTGCTATAATAAAATGTTTTATCATAATTAGTTCGTTCATCCGTGTATGATAACAAAATTTCTAATTAGTTTGAGATAAAGCAATTCATCAATTATTTTAATCATGATACATCACTAAAAAGTTAAGTTTATAGAGAATTAGTTTCAAATGGTTTTTTTTTTTAATTAATTAAAGTTGAGCTAACTTGCCTGTAATGCACCAGACTTTAGGTTTGTGGCCTGCCTTTGAAACGTAGGAAAATCTAGGAAAAACTATTCGGCCAGAATTGGTGTTAAGTTCTCCTAGGTTTATGCCATAATGAATCCATTCTGACAGAAGAAGTTTTGAAGGCATATTCATGTCCCAAATCTTGGTAAAATAAACAACCAAGACATTTCCGCCCTTTTTCTTGATAAAGCTGACAGAGAAAGTGCTCCGCGCTGTCTGTCGCGATAAGACAATGGCCTGTAATAACATCAACCAATTCCTATTGCTGCTCTAGAGAGAGGAAATATGCATTTCGATATTTTCAAAGTCAGATCCGGCCACAACTCTCTGATTGTACAGCACGTTGCACAACCGCCTTCAGATCAACTCAAAGAAGTTCTTCTTAATATTGAATCTGAAGATTTGTACAGGTATACGTAAACAGATGAATTAATGCATGCTTGTTTAGTTTAAACTCTCATCCGTGCTTTACTAGACGAACCTCTAACTAGTTTTCTGTAATACGCTCATGTCCTGGTACCAAAATTATGTTACTAGTGTTCTGTGTCGAGAGAAATGGTTATAACTGAAGTTTAGCTGAATTGAATAAATATTTTTTCAGTCAGGAAACATTAACAGACAGAAACTTTCTTAAACTTATGATACCGTTCTAATTTACTATTAAAATGTACAGTTGAATGAAACCAAATTTTTTATAAATTTGTAATAATATTAAGGTCTTTAAATACAATATTATATTACGTATATTAATTTCAAACAAATCGTTGTAAAATCCGAAATATTCCGTATAAAAAATTCGTATTATCTCCCGTTTGAGTGCTATAAGCTGTCAAAAATTCAAAATTATCTGTTTTTAGACATTTGAAACCTTAAAACATTTTTTGAGTATTTAATAGAAAGATTCAAAAATGTAAATCGGAATTTTATTTTTTTTTTTATATAAATATTGTGTAAGCGTCTTTATTAATATTTAAATAAGTTTTCTTAAAATTGAGAAAAATGTCCCTTTATATTACATTATTTTCTTAAAATGAAAATATTCTAAGAAAAATTACAAATTTTGATGCAAAAATAAATTGAATTTTTATTTGGAATGCTTTATTTTGTATTTTTTGAAAATTTCCATTTTAAAAAACCCTTGGTCTTTCATACTACTTATTTTTTTGATATGTTTTGAGTTTTTTGTGTTTTTGTTTTTTTTTTACTAATTTTTTATATAAATAACATTGAAAAAAAAAAAAAAAAATGGAAAAGAAAATTTTAAAAAATTATTTAAGGTCACAAGACCTTGTAAGTACACACAAGTTTCTTTCATTATTTATTTATTTATTTTTTTTTAAATTTTTGTAATTGTAAAAACTACGTATGGTTGATAAAATAAAGAGAAAGTGAAAAATCCTAAGAGAGAAATTGATCAAATGTAATTTTGTTTTCTTTATTTTACGATAAATTATAGGGACAAGATTTAGAAGAAGAATAATAATAAAAAAAAGAAAATAATTTAATAAATAAAAAGAAATTTAATTTTAAGACACGTGTTCAGTTTGAATTATGTACATAAAATGTATAATGAGAAAAACAAAAAAAAAAAAACAGAAAAATAAAAAATATAATCAGTACCTACCTATGTATATAGTAAAGAGAAATTACGAGTTATGAGAAAAAAAAGAATGATGTGAAAATATATAAAATACACGTGTAAATTGTACTCATTAACACCTTAATGATAACGGTATTAAGTTTTTATTTTAGTTTTTTTTTTTATATTTTTTTATTTTGATTTATTTACTTACAGGAAAATATAAGTGTATTTGATGTTGATTCCAATTATATACCATATTTGTTTTTTCTAAGAAGCGTAAAAATTTTGTTCTTAAATGTAATCTAAACATACGTATATTTGAAATATAAAACCATGATACCTCGACTTATTGGAAGTGTTAATTTAGTTTCTATATTCAAATCGCATTAAAGGATCATTATTTTTTTTTTTAATTTGAAAAATAATGAAACATTATGTATACAATATTATACTTGTCTTTTAACATGTTCTTTATACTAAAACAACTAATAAATACAAAATTTCTACTGAAGCAATTAAATTACCTTTAAATTGACTGGTAATGTTACATAATATTGTTAATTATAAATAAGTTCCAAATTGCATAAGAATATACCTATTATGTATTTGATTTATTAGGCTTAAAAATGTATAATTAACCTATACAAATTCGAAGTTCCTTATACTGAGCACTTAAAACAGTTACGACAAACTGAGTTAATTGTACAGATGTTCAGTTGCGATAAAATTGTTTAACTTTTAAAAAAATTTCAAATCTTTTGCTTTATTAAGTATACCAATTAAAAGTTGTGGAAATTTCCATGATCAACGACAGCTATCCGAACTTGTTGCGTTAAACAACCAAATTTTGCAGAAGCCGTTGGAATTAAACCCAACTTTTTTTGACAAAATTCTGGTACTCAGATTAATTAGACACTGAGTTCTACTCACATAAAAAAAAGAAGTATTTCAGTAGCAAATGTTGAAAAAATTTCAAAAAAAGGTTCAGGTTTCAAAAAAATTTCAGAATTTCAGCTTTAATATTTTTAGAATTATGGACTGGACGGATGGATAGACACTCATAGCTAAATCGACTCCTGAGCACGAGTATAATAATCTTTTCCACATCTATCTAGTCTACTATAAAGTATCACAAACGTATTGGAAAATCTATTATACTCCTAAAACTATATTGGCAAAATAAAAACTTTTTTGGTATGGTATATTAATTCTAAATTACTTTTATAGATTGTTTTAGGTTACGCAATAAGTGGTATAAAGTTTTTCAATCGATCCATATAAATTAAATCTGAAAATTAATAATTGTAATAGGTTCTCTGAAATAATGTTCCAAGAAATAGTGCCATATTCATTTTCTAAATATGTATTGTGTTTATTAATTTTTCTTCTTTTTGCATTCAGAACATATTGTTTATTTCCAGAAAGTTTCTTTGTTGTTTTTGAAAATTTTTAAAAATGCATATATCTGTGTTTGGTTTGGCTTTAAATCTTATAAGTATAGGGATATAGTAATTTTTTAAGAAGAATACATATAAAACAAATTGTAATAACGCTAAAACATTTTATTGTAAATTTCCTTGAAAAAATTATATACCTATCTACTTTTCGTAAAAAACTTAAAATAATTAGGAGGCGGCATAATTATAAATACCTTGATATTAAAATAATATGTGAGTAAGAAAAATAATTAACAGAAATTTTATGATTGGTGACAAAATCAGGATTATAAACTTTACCAGAATATATTTTATATATATATCTTTATAAGAAATTCTGAATTATGATACATTTGGTATTTGATTATAAAATCATGCTTTCAATAATTTGCTTAGTGGAAGTTTGGGCCCTTATCCCCCATTATTTTCAGTATTTTGTTTTACAAAATAACGAAAATATCAGGTACAATAATAAATGTCATTCAGTGTTAATACAGGTGATTTTGAGTATTTAAACAATTTGTTATTAGGCATTGGCAATAAGTTGAATTATAATTAAAAATTAAGTTCCATTTTATTTCTTTCCCCACTTTGGTATTTTTTGAGTTTCAAAACATAATAAGGCCGTATTAAAAATCTCTTTTTCGGCTTTATTTTTGTGTCAAAAAGTAAATAAAGCTAATTCAGCCTTATTTCTTGTGGCATTAATTCAGACTATCATTGTATTATCATATAATTAAAATAAATTATTGAAGGTCATTCTAACAATTCCATTTACCATTAACATTTAATAATTGCCTAGCTTTACAAGAAAAATTTATTAAATCAAATTTTACGTCATGTAAAAAACGAGGAAGAATACAGTTGCCTTTGTCAACTCTTAGATACCCGTACGAACCGTTAGTATGTTAACAGCCTGTCACTCTGCTTACAATATTATTTTTTTAATATTTTAGTATTTTAAAATAATTTGGGTGAATTTTATAATTTCTAGAACTATGGGTTGTACATATACATATTTAAACTATATGTTTATACATTCTTCAAAAGCAGATTTTAACCTTCCAGATAACGATTATCAATCCAAAACTTTTTCAAATATTCTATAGTACCATTTAATACTAAGCGGTAAATGTATATTAAATTTACTTAGTACAAAATAGTAAATATAATTTTAAATATTATATTATATTATATTTAAATATTCCATTGACAGAATAATTTCTTATAAGTACAATAAAATACATATATGTATGTAAATACGGCGCTATATAATATACATCTATACTCTTATTATTCATTCACTAGTGACATATACGATATGTAAATAAACATGATATTATATAAGTATGTATGTATATCAATATCATATAAATAAAAATTCTTCAAGCAACCGTTATGTTGTATATTTATTTACATTTTTATGTACTACGCCATTATATCCTCAACAATTTCAAATTATCGAATAAAACAAATGCAAAAAATTTGTTGAAGAAATTTGTTAGAAAATTTGAAAAAATCAAGTAACACTTTCGTCAATTATAAAGTAACCCTATATTATTAAAAAAAGTTGTTAACGAAAATAAGAGTATGATGTTGAAGCTTTAATTTTTGTGTATTACTTCAAAAAAATTCTAACAGGTGTTCAAGTTACAGGTGTTTAAAAATAGGAAATTTTCAGTTTTTGACTCCTTACAGCTCCTAAACTGGGGGTGATACAAAAAAAATTTCTGAAATGACTCATACTTATTTTCAAAGATCTAACTTCTGTCAAAATTTCAAGTTTCCAACTTAAACCGTTTAGAAAATAGAAGGGTTAAAGGATTTTGCCAAATTTTAGTTTCGCATAGCGGTAAATTAAGACACCGTATGCCACAAATATATATTTATGGTATATATACTTTTAAAGCTAATAAAAGTAGTAATTGTTTGGCGTTTTCAAAATGAAGATATACCTTATACAACTTGTGCCATAACAATTTAAATATAGAGCTTTTTTGAACCTTTGGGGAGCTGTAGCTCCGTAACGGGTGGGGCTACAAAAAAAAGTTATTAAAAATAAAATTAATATTTTTGTGAGATCTATCAGTAGTTAAAATTTCATAGCTCTATTGCAAAAAAAATGTGGGAATCTAAAAGTTAGGTGTTCGAGAGCTACCCTAAGGCTTGGTCCAAACTCAACCAAAAAAAATAGGGAACCTACAAATTACTCCCAAAATATTTTGTGTAAATTTCAAGATTCTAGCTTTCTTAGTTTTTGAGTTAGCGTGCTGACGGACGGACGGACGGACGGACGGACGGACATGGCTCAAAAGTCTTAGAATTTTTTTCTGATCCGATCCATACCTTTGAAGGTATATCTAGCTCGCTTATTTCGAGGTGTTACAAACGGAGGAGTAATTTTATTATACCCGATCCTATCTTACGGGTATAAATACGAATAAAAAAAAATAAAAACAAGTAAATGTAACCGAAAATCGATGCGACCGACTTATTTATACGCTATACCTAAAAAACTGAAATTAAATTAAAAATCCATAAGTTATTTTAGTTAGATATTTAATATACGCTAAAAAAATAAATGCTTTTACAACCTTTGTACACAATTTCAGGTTTCTATTTTTATTAAATTCGAAGATATGCTTGTTAGGTTTTACGAAGTGTGAGACGGTACCCAGACCACCAACCCAAAACATCTCAAATTTTAGAGATATCGTCAGAACAGAGTAGAACATTCTTATATCAAATTTTAAGTTTTTATCTTTATTAATTTCGAAGATATGCTTGTTGGGTATTGAGAGTTGTGTGGGAGATACCCGAACAACCATTCCAATACATCTGAAATTTTAGGTAAATCAAGGATTCAGCAAACAACACCTTCGTATCAAATTTCCGGTTCCAATTTTTATTAATTTCGAAGATATGCTTGTTCGATTTTGGGAGTTGTGTTGGAGGCATTCGAACAACTGTTCCAATTCATCTCTAATTTTGGACAAATCAGAGATTTAGGAAACAACAGCCTAGCACCAAATTTGAAGTTTTTATCTTTATTAATTTCGAATATATGCTTGTTTGGTTTTGGGAGTTGTGTGAGAGGTGCCCGAACCCATGGTCCGATTTCGCCCATTTGCAATCCCCGCCTTTCTTTAGCCATTATTAACCTACAGTATAAATTTCATCTAGATCTAGCATCATTATTTTTTGAGTTATCGTGCGTACGGACGGAAGGACGGACATCGCTAAATCGACTCAGGAGGTGATCTTGATTCAGATTATATATACATGTCCATATCTAACTCGTTTCCTTTTGGTGGTTACAAACACCATACCAAAGTTAATATACCCTATACTTTAAGTGTAGGGTATAATAAATCTTATTATACATCAGCAGGTTAAAATATCTTAAAGAATCCTTAACCATTAAAAGTTTCTAATAAATTTTCAGTAATTTTTTTTAAATTTAATTTTTTGTATTTGACACATATTATATAATATCAGAATATTTAAATAAAATCAATACCAACTGATGTACTTATAAAAAAAAACTTAACAAAAAAGAAGCTATAAATCTGCGAAAAAAATTTTGTTTTCATCTTTTATTTTTAAAAAACACGTGTCCATATTTTCATAAAAAAAAAGCAAAAAAAAACAAACAATATTTAGTCCTTTTTATTTGTTTCTTACCATATTGTTGTATATTCTAACTATACATAACAATCAACTAACCAAAATGTGGTCATAACATAACAAAAACCAAAAAAACACAAAAAAAAAATAAAAAAATTTTGATTAAAATCCAAAATATTTTTGTCTTTATAAAATTTTTGATTAAATAAATTTTATTATGAAAAATAAAAATATAAATGAATTTTTACCGGATTCCTAAAATACCATTATCATATTTCTAAAATTTTTCTTTTCCTTCCATTTACATTAACAATATTATCTTAGAAATTTAAAGTATATTTTGTGATGACAAAAAAACATTTTCTAATTTGTCAAATAAATCAATCATTTCAGGTATCCTTATCATTACTATACTGTTTTAACAGGCTGTATCCAAGGTAAAGAGCAAGATATTGCATCATCTATTTCTATTTTTCGTCCTATTGTCCTCTACATTTAAATATCTATTGAATATAAAAAAAGAAAAGAAATATTAAAAATTTGAAATAAAAGAGAATGAAAATAGTATGTCTTCTGTAGAAATTCTATTAAATTTTTTCTTAGAATTTCCTTAAATTAGAGAGGATATATTTCAATATTTTTTAAAGATCACAGGAATTTTTATATTACCAATTATTATTTTCTTATTTTATTTTGTATTTTTGTACGTTTTCTATAAGCTATAAGTATAGAAATGCTGACAAAATTTTATATTTCATATAACTTAGTTATTATAATTTATTAAAAAGAAATTTGGAAAGAAAATTACCGTTATTTTTATAAAAGAATGTATAAAATTTTCGTTAAAAATCCTATTTACAAAAAAAAAATTCCGATAAAATATTTTGAATGGAAATCTAAGATCATCTGAGGTAGATCGAGGTAGGTATAGAAATCTAAGATCATCTTGAAAAATGTAAAAGTGGATAGTAGTTACCTAAAGGAATGTTAGCGAACCAATGTGTCATCCAAAATGTCACATAAGGTGACTTGACATTATTTAATATCAAGTACATATCATTTATTAATTAAGTGATTAGCTGCCTAACAAAAAGTTAGCGTACACATCTGTCATCTGAAATATTAAGGCGACTTGATAATTAATATAACACATAACGACTTATCACATATATATAACGACTTATCACATATACATATTGTCATCTCTAATTTTAAGTGATCAATTAATTAATGAGTTGACCAAAATATTTCCCTTTGTCCTGACAGTTATGGGTATTTTGATTAAAACAAAAACAAAAATACACTAAATCTTCTTTAATGTACCACACCTCCGGCACTTATTAGGCGAACAATTTAACCTCTATGCAAAAATTTTGTCTCCACGTTATTTCCTACATGGTGGTATATGTTAAGATACTAATTTCCGCTATTTTTTATTCATTCAAATATTTTACTACCGGCAAAAATATCAAACTGTGATTGTTAAAATAAGCAAAGTAAAACTTTTCAATAATTACATTAAATTTCAATTTAACTTTTCAAAAAAGTGATTTTAGTCAAATGTTTGCACTTTTGTATTGCAAAAGTTAAGACTTAAATTAACCTTAACATTCAAGTATAAATCATTTAGAGTAACTGCACATCATTTTTATTTCTGTATTCTATATCTATATAAATAGTCTTTCTATTCAAATGAAAACGATTTTAAAGAAGTTTTTCTAAGATATTATTGATTATTTTTAAGATTTGTTGTAAAGATTTTTTTCCTTGATCAAATTTACAAAAGCTTCCCTAAGTAGCCCCCTAACTCAAATTCATAATTACATAGCGAAAAGAAAAAAGATGTTTTTAAAGGTGAAATTTCCACGGTTTTATTTAGTTCAAGGGTTTTTGAACTTCAAAGTGATTTAAATTATTTTTACTAGACATATTTTTTTTTTTTTGTACAAGTTTTTTGTTGTAAAAAAGATATTTTAAGTGTCGATAAATATAAAAAAAAAGAATAAATATAATTGATAATAGTAAAAAGAATATAATTGATTTTATGAAGAATTTAAAACTTCTACTAAAGATTAATGCTCCTTTTTTGTGTAAATAGGTACCTATATTAATTACGACTTAATTTAAATTTACTATTAGTGAATTTATTATTACTAATTTTAAATTAACAGAAAATAAATAAAATTAATTAACGTCAGTACAGTTGTTCTTAACAATATTTTTGCAATTTTCATCAGGTATGTTAATACATATAAGTTATAGTGGAAAAATTTAAGAACAAAACAAAATGTCGCCGGTAAAACGGTAAAATATAAGAAAAAACCTTCCTAGCGTTACATGCGTTTCTTTCAAATAATTTTTTTTATCTCAAATCTGAACAAAGGCTGAAAATAATAAATTAAAAAAAAATGTTTCTGTCTTATCAACAAATTGAAAATCATTTCAAGGGGGGAATGGAATCATATTTTTCCTTTCATATAAATATGTCTTGTTTGGCATGAATAAAGGCAATATATACCAAGCTTGAAGTCAATCGACCAAACTATTTAAATTTAAAAGCGAAAAAACGAAAAAAGACTTTAAAAAAGTCTTGTGCCGCAATGAGTTAAAGACAGAAAATATTTTGAGACTTTCTTTTATGTGAAAAAACTCTATACAATTTAAAAATATTTTTGACGGAGCATCGTACCGAAACTGGTGAATGAGTTCTGAAGCAATACTGAAGCAATATATATTTGTCTACATATACATTATATATGTATAAACTAAAGCAATAAATTCATATACATCATTTTAATGCAAATCGTTTTTAATTGAAAACAAATCTTTGAAAAACTCTTACTTTCATAACATGGTATTGGATCCAACAACTTTATAACACCGAATTCTTTTTGTATGGAACCCACTCATTTATAAAGTTTGAAATAAATGAGTTGAGCGGTTTAGTCTGGATAACGAAAAAATGTAATAGCTATTTGGTAGAGAAACTTTATGTTAGCGAACAGAAAAAAATAGTGTATGATGTTTGCTAGTTTCAAAGGAACACTCTTTCAAAATTTAGTTTCAATCACAGGTACGGTGTAGCAGTGCATAGAGGATAAATAAACATTACTTTGCCTTATATAAAGAATTATATTTTAATTAAAATTTAAAAACAATTCAGATTCCTGCAGAATGAATGCAATTTTATTAAATTTCACCCTCATATTATCAACCAACTTGAGCAACATGTTTTTAACAAAAATTGTAGTTCATCTCATCAAATTTATAGCAAATTTTTCAAAAAATAAGGTCGAGCATATTTTTTTTATTCTTATTTTTAAGGCGATTATAAGGCGAAAAATATATAATTTAAGATTTTTAATTTTTTTTGAATGAAATTTTCAAAGGAACATAAATTTAATATTAGACTTTATTTATTTTTGGTTTATTTTGTGGGTTCATTTATATCTATAGATACATTTTATTTATTTTATGTAATAAAATACATGTTAGGATCAAAACCAAAAATAAAAATAAAAAAAAAATAGACTTTTAATCAGATGTAACAATCCAAATGGATATTTGATAATTTTGTTTTTATCCCATTAGATTTATGATAAGACTTATTTTGTATGATTTTATTTGTTTTGTTTTTTGCTAAAAATTCTTTTATTATAAAAACATTCCGTTCATTTCGATTTTTATTTTTGATTTTGGTTTTTTTTTTATTATTGTCCTCATTTTAAACTACAAATTTAGATTTTTTTTTTCACCTTAATTTTCTGCTTCAATATATAAATGTTCATAATACTATAAAAAAATAAAATTATCCAAAAGAAAAAAACAAAAGTAAAAAATCATGAAAGGATCATAGAAAAATGAAAAAGAACAGTAACAAAAAAAAAAAAAAAAAAATACACATACGTCCTATTTCTTGCATAATTTGATTTGACACATTTTTCCTTTATCTATTTTCATTTTTTTTTTCTCATTTTCTTTCTTTTTTATGTTTCTCTATTTTTTTCTTATTCTTCTTTTTGTTTTTGTTTATCGTCATCATCATTTTTTTCAACGTGCTTTTAATCCTATTTTAAAATTTTCTTCTGATATTATTATTATCTTTTTTTTTTGTATCCCTATTTAATTTTCTTAAGAAATTCATATAAAAAAATTTGAAAGAAAAACCTTTTGTTCATCAAGCGTTCATAGTAAATTCCTGTGGATTCGTATTTTATATTGTTCGCATTGTATATAATGCGAACTTGAGAATTAGAGAGAATTAGTAAAAGAAAATTTCAAGAAAATGGTCATGTACTAGAATACTTTGACACGTGAAATGTAGGCGACATAAAGTAATACATAAAGTCATATGTACAAATAAATGTATATGAAAATGATTTAAAAAGAATTGAAATTGTGAAGTATTGTTTTAAAGGTACATAATATATTATTTCAAGTGGTATCTTTAAAGGTATATTAACTTAAGATATGCACATTAATGCGAAAATTTGATTTTACCTAAATTTTAATAATAAAATGATAGTACACTAAATGTATTAAGCAGTTCATGTTGTAATATAAAAATAATACAATAAACATTATTTTGATATTTTTTGAATTTAATGTCTTCTTTTGTTAAATTAATTTTGCAAAATTGCGAAAGCAACTCTAGTTTAAGAATCTTCCTTTCAGTTGAAAATATATTGGTTTTTAAGGTGGTGCTTTTTGAAAGCATTAAGTTGGCAAAATTATCGTCTTGTCACAAAAAGAATCTGTGAATTCTTTTGCTGTTTATGATGTAAAGAATATAGCGATAGCTATTTGATAAATAGCGGTCAAATGTCAGTATTCAGTATTTTTTTGAAAATTGTGGTAAGTTAATTTAAGATTCTTTCACAAAAAAAAAAAATACAAATATAAAATTGAAGAGCTTCCATATTAGTAAATTATTATGTTTATCTTCTTTAGCACGCTCACCAAAGAACATAAAAAATGCGTTAGGTCCCTCGCTGAACATTTTTAAAGGTAAAAAAAACAGTTCATTAAATTAATTCAAGCTTTTGTGAACATTCAGCAATACTCAGCGGTAACACTCGTAGGACTTAATGCAAGTTAATATTTATGTTCACTGGTGCGCACCAGATTTTGAAACATTTAAGTCTTGTTCACCGATGATACACTAAGAACTAAACATGTTAAGATACCATAAATTCCAAATTACCTTCTAAAATATCTAAAGCTGAATAATAAAGGATTTAATGTGACTAAGAAGTTTTTTACACATTTAGGAGGGTAGGTAGAAAGGGGCTGTAGATGCACACTTATTCTTTAACAAAAAAAAAAAATACAAATATAAAATTGAAGAGCTTCCATATTAGTAAATTATTATGTTTATCTTCTTTAGCACGCTCACCAAAGAACATAAAAAATGCGTTAGGTCCCTCGCTGAACATTTTTAAAGGTAAAAAAAACAGTTCATTAAATTAATTCAAGCTTTTGTGAACATTCAGCAATACTCACCGGTAACACTCATAGGACTTAATGCAAGTTAATTTTTATGTTCACTGGTGCGCACCAGATTTTGAAACATTTAAGTCTTGTTCACCGATGATACACTAAGAACTAAACATGTTAAGATACCATAAATTCCAAATTACCTTCTAAAATATCTAAAGCTGAATAATAAAGGATTTAATGTGACTAAGAAGTTTTTTAGACATTTAGGAAGGTAGGTAGAAAAGGGCTGTAGATGCACATTTAGGATAATTTGAGCTCATTTTGTACATAGTATTTGTTCTAATTAAATTATTCTGAGCTTCTTACAAAGCACTGTAAATTTATTAAGTCCACTTCTGACATAGATTATGAACATAAATTACTTAAAATTGGTGGACACTGAAGAGGCTAAAACATATCACTAACATAAATTTCCATTTTATAACTTTTATTTTGAAATTAAAAACATTTGAAAAATATATTTTTATCTATTTGCTGGTATTGCCTTGCTCAGATTAAATTTTAATTTCATTTGTAATCCTGTTATTTATTATTGTTAAATTTCATGATTTTTATAAATCAGATGATCAGATGATATATTAGTACTTATTTTAAAATGGTCGACACATGTAAGACAAGTTCTTAAGTTGTTAATACAATATAATAAATTGTTTAACAAAAGAAAAACTTAAAATACTGTCTTTACATTGTTAAAATACAAAAAATATGAAAAAATTGTAATAAGGACATAATATATTAATAAAATTGATTGAAATCTTTAATCTGGATCCATTCCCTTTTATTTTCGAATCTCTTTATTGTCAATAACGATATTTTTATTGGAAAAATTTATAATATTTTTTTACTATATGTACATATTTAATATATTTTTATTTTTAAGCACACTAATGAGTACTATATTGTAGGTGTATAATTATAAAAAAAAAAAAAAAATGTCCTGTATTAAAATCCTTATCAGAAAATAAAACACACTTAAAAAAAAGTGTATGTTAAGTTTAGATTCTTTTGTTTTGTTTCATGCAATGACTGATAAGTAGGTTTATGTCTAAACTAGATTTTATATAAAATAATAAATAGAGTGTATAGTGTGAAAATTTTTTGTGTATAAGTGTGTAGTAAGTTTTTTTATTTATTTTTTTTTGTTTTCTTTTCATTTTCAGAGTTGAAAATTTTCCTCTTGACTGATTTTCTAGCATTTCTATATTATATACTCTCTCGTGTCTTTTTATTTTTTTGATTTGTTGTTTTTTTTTTTGATCCTAATGTGTTTTGTTTTCATATCCTTTTTAAAAATTTAGTTGCTACTAAGGAACAAAATAGTAAAAAAAAATAGAAATAACTATAAAATTCCACAGCAGTTAGAAAAATATACTAGAATGTAGTTTTGGATTATGTTTGTTTGTAGTATATTTTAAAAATAAATGAATTCATCTAAAGGAATTACAATTATGTCTAGTTTAAAATGAGTATAATAAACAAGGAAAAAAAAAATAAGTAAAAATAAGGAAAATAAACTTGAAAAAAAAAAAAAAACAAAAAAAAAAGAAGGCATCGTAATGGTGAATAATGATTTTTCGTTATTCGTTTTATGTTTTAACTATAATTTTTCACAGTAGGGTAATTTTTGGAAAGATTTCATATCCAACTAACAAAATTTTAATAGAAGTCGTTTCGTCCTTCTTCAGTTTTTTTTTGACTTCTCAGTTCTTAGTAGATATAGTGCCACACCTTACGTAGATAATAGCTTTCAAAAAATCTTTAAGGTTTGTGCCAAACCTTACCTAGACAATAACTTCTAAAACTCACAGACTTTTCTATTAAAAATTAAGAAAAAGATCTGTGA
Source organism: Poecilobothrus nobilitatus (assembly GCA_947095535.1). Classification (NCBI taxonomy): domain Eukaryota; kingdom Metazoa; phylum Arthropoda; class Insecta; order Diptera; family Dolichopodidae; genus Poecilobothrus; species Poecilobothrus nobilitatus. The sequence goes on along the minus strand of OX352774.1, from coordinate 42,448,017 downwards.
GTTGAAAAATTCATTTAAAAAAGTTGATTTTATAACAACAAAGTGATAATCTAATCATAAACTCTACATGATACTAAAGGTTATAAAATATATGAATAAAATAAGAATCTACTAGTTATAATGTTTCTTACAAAATTAGAAAATTAAAAAATAAAATTTAATTTTTTTTTGTAATGAAAAATATTTTTTTTTTAATGAGACAATTTTAATTTTCTTTTTCGCTTTTCGCTTTTCGCTTTTCGCTTTTCGCTTTTCTCTTTTTGTTTTTTATATATGTTGTTGTTTTTGGTTTTACTTATTATATTAATCTATTTACTCATTTAGTTTTTTAGGTTCTAAATAATATAATTTAATTCCTTAATATTATTGTTATTTATTTTTCCATATCATAAGATATGATATACAAATATTTTAAACCTGGTCCTTACTTTTTGAGCATCAAAATAGTTAAAAAGATTAAACTTTAAAATGAGTGCTATTATGTTTTGTTGATTTCCTGAAAATATACGACATTTCATTATTGAACTACTCTCATTTTAATGTTATTTAAGATTGGGGTCTTGATTAGGCATGTGGTACATAACATATTACTCGATGAAGTGGTGGTTCAAATTTCTTCAAACAGTTTAACTGATGAAGTGGTGGTTCAAATTTCTTCAAATAGCTTAACCACAATATCCAAATGTTATCGTCTAGAAGTAAGAGCCCATTATCTCTCGGATGTAACCTTGGAAAACACTTTTTGGAAAATTCTAAATTAATTTAGCAATAATACCATCAGATTGTTCTTACTAAAATTTATTTAAAAAAGTCCTTTCTTTAAAATAGAAATTATATTTTTCACTATTTTTTTTACACTCTTTATGCATTTCTTTTTTTTTATAGTAGTTTAATATTTTGAAAACAAATACATAAAATATCTATGAATATAAACTAGAATATTTTCTAGTACATATTATCCCAGTATACTGACTGTTGTTGAAGATACTTTAAAGCTATATTTTGTTGTTTTTTTTTTTTTTCAAGTTTTTTTTTTAGTGGGAAATCATTTAAGCTTAAAAATATCTTCAGATACAGCAAAAATAAAAACATAAAGTGTAAAGGATATAAGAAACAAAAATATAACACAATCGTAGAAAATAGTTCTCAAAAAAGAAAAGAAAAAAAAAACTAAAAATCATAACAAAAAAAAAAAAAAAGAGGAAGTTAAAAAGTGTAAAAAAATAATAGTAGAAAATTAGGTTGAAAAATAGGTTACTCTCTTATTCTTCTAATGTTTATGGAATTCTTTGGACACTTGGATATATTAACAAAAAACAAATAGACGACTTGCTTTTATTTTTTTTTTTTTGTTGTTTTTTCCTCGAGTTCTTCTACTAATGTGTTTGTTTTGTTCTACTCGAATATTAAACTCTGTTTTGCTTAGTCATTTTAATATAAATGACAAAAATTTGTTTTTGTAAATTATTTAAAACAAAAAAAAAAAAAACCAACAATTGTTGGAAAACAGAAGGAAAACTAAAAACAAAAAAAAAAAGACTAACGTTCATGATTAACATGACTTAAAGAAAAATACAAAATTCTTATTAGAAAGTATTACTGAAATTATTAGATTTGTAATTTATTTTTGTCTTTCGTCGGTTTCGACAGTCTATCATAACTTACTTTAAAAAGATAGATACTGTAGTTTTTTTATAAGTTTATAAGAAGTAGGTATTGCAATAGGAAAATAATTTTGAGTTGTTATAATAGTAACTTGTTAAAATTTGTTGTTTCAAAGAAAACTTTTGAGTTCAAGGGTAGTTTTTGTTTGAAAAAGCCAGATTTATGCATTCGACTCAAAGTGTTTATTTAAAATTTATGGTAAACAGACTTAGTGTTTTTCATTCTAGTACAATAATCATCTGAAATATTAAGTAAAATATCTAATAAATTATTAAGACATAAGAAATAATAATTCATTTTTAATATCAATTAAAATTGCATATATTAAGGAGCAGAAATCTTTTCTTAAATTTACACTGTTTACAGTTTTTGCATTAACAATATTAAATTAAAATGATGACGGTAAAATATTTTTTAAATATTTTTTTTTTTGTTAATTTTCTTTTTTTTTCTTGTTATAAAATTTTTTACTTGTTCAGTTTTCTTGCAGTTAAAATACCGGAAAATTCTTAGGCAGGAGTAAAATAATATGGTAAATTTAGGTTAAAGTAGAAGGTTTATTTATAAGAAAACAGTGTAAAAATTTTCTTATTTTTTTAATTGGGAATTAGATTTATTTAAAAATAAAAACAAAAAATATGAGAAAATATTTTTAGAAAAAAACAAAAAGGAAAAACTAAACAGAAAAAATAGACATAGAAAATTAAAATTACATGCTTTTAAATAAGCAGTAATTCTAAAGAAATAACAAGTTGTATTCATACACTTTGATCGTAGAGATAACTTTTAGAAGGGAATGTGTTATGTATTTTTTATTTATAACTTTTTAATTAAAAGTTAATTAGTAAGTTATAAATTCTAAAATAAAGATAAATGTGATGAACTCTTAGTTATCTAGAGTAATTAAAAGTACATGATTCCTGTGTTTTCATTTAATGAAAAATACGTGCAACAATTATAATTAAGATAATGGAACTTAATATATATTACACATTTTAAACTAAATTATTTTTGAAAATATTTTGGAAATAAAATGAAAATTTATGAGTTTGCTTTTTTTTATTAAATTTCAGACTTGATTTATTAACTTACATCAGTACTCAATGGGACTAGAATTTATAAACTATTTTGAAATTGTTATTGAATCTTTAATTGTTTTGAAGTTTTTAAAATAATTTTCTTAATTATGTTTACATTATTCTTAGTTAAAATAAATTTAGAGAACAAAAAATTGTATAATAATCAAAAGAAATTGAATAATAAATTTGTTCTATTGTTTGTAGTTTTAGTGGTATAAATAGTAAAGTAAAAATAATTATATACATATATTTTGGAATCGAAATTTTCTGAAAAGGCTAAGAAAAGCTAAGTATAAGTTCTATTAGCTTATTTTTCTTTTCCTTAACTTAAACTACCTTGTAAACTAAGGTTGCGAACTTTAATATAAATATATTGTTTAAATTTTTTTTTGTGTACTATGGATCTAGTGTCTTGCCCTTTACTCATATGTTATTTAAGGATTCATCAGTGGTTTAACGTGAAATTAAATAGGATTAAGACAAATATATAGAGAATAAACTTATTTTCTCTTCAATAGGGTTTTCTAAATTTGTGAAAGAAACACTACGTATTTATTAATAAAAAACTTCGTATTTTTCAAACATAAAATTCCCTGTTCTTCAGAATCTTTTGTACACATATTTGAGAAAAAACTTGGAACCCTGATTTTGTAACCAATTGTAAAATCTCTTCTAATTATTTTTTTGTTTTATACATACTCGTATATTTGAATAACAAAGTACTTACTTAGAATATAGGGACTAATAAAATTTTGCAACATGTTGTCTTCTTCATAACTACGGCATGACTTTAGCTAGAATCTTGAAAATTTCAGGGAGGACCTTTAAGAATTATCCTCTTTAGCCTTTGTCTTCCTCTTTGGTATTTTTGTACAAATTTTTTCAAAGAAAAGTAAAGTAAGTGAAGAAAGTGTCTTTTTATTTTTAAAATTTTTTCTTATGCTCGTAAATATATAAAATTTTGATATAAATGTCTGTATTCTGTTTACACTATAAACTGTTTTTATTGACTTTTGAAAAATATGCGCCCCTAAAAAATTTTGGTTTTATATTTTGCCTTATTTTATTTCCATTTTTGCTTGAAAAAGATCATAAAACTCGAGATTTTCAATAAAGGAAGAGATCTCAAGAAAAAAACTTACTTATTGAGGAAGAGATTTCCAAAAAAATACAAAATTTTAAAATATGAGGTTACGAAATTCGAGATTTCATACGGTTCCCAATATAAAAAGGAAAAATTATAGGAATAAATTTATTTTTTTGCTTAGAAAAGTGCAAAATGTAAACAAATTTTTCCACTTGGTAAAATATGAAAATTGTGTTACTCACTAAATTTAAGATCCAAAAAAAAAAAGAAAACTGAAAAGCAAAAAACGTAAACAAATTAACAATGAAACTGATTTTTTGGTATTTATTTTAAAATATAATACCTACTAATAATAATAATATTTTCTTTTTTTACAAATCTAATTTAAATCAATTTCCATTTTCCTGATTGTATTTTTATGTATATTCATTATATCATTTATTTATTTTTTATTATTCCGTTGAATTTAAATATTTTGTTCTTTAGATTTAACACTTTGTTTTGTTGTCTTCTTTTTTGCCAATATTTTGTTGGTATAATATTATAATATTCACAATATTACCAGTTAATGGTGATGTTTTATTTTTTTTTATTTTTTCTTATATTTTTAATAATTTTAAAAATAAATCAAATAAAATTTCTTTTTTCTATAGGTATACATTTTTATACATATATATGTATATATTTTTTCACATTTTGTACAATATACGAGAAGGATAATTTTTGAATCCTACATCATTCCTATAAGGGTAGCAAATATTCAATTTTTTGTTTTTGATAATTCTATTATTCAATTGAATTGTTCCATATTTTGTTGCTTTTGTTCTCAAGAAAGGAGGAAATGTAAATGGGTTCTATTTTTTTTTTGTTATAAAAAATAATAATTGAAAGAAAACTGACACAGGAACAGAAAAATGAAACAAAACAAAAATAAATAAAACCATCACGTCTTTTGTAAGATATGGCCTTCCTTCTCCGATTATTCCCTATATTTTTTTCTTTTAAATGCCCTGTGGAAAAAGCAACGTTTTTAAAATAAGTGTAGAATACTTTATTGCTGACTTGCTTGTCTAATAAGATTTGAATTTGTGAACAAAATGAATAGTAGCTTAGTTTTCATGTGATTTTTCTTTTGCAAGGTTGAAATTGTAGTTTACTATGGAGTATAATAAACTACATACAATTTCATCCTTTGCTAGAAAGTCTTCGTCTTAGATAAAAAATAATTGAGACGAATTTTATTGAGTCAAATATTTTTAAGATATTGTGTTTAAGATTTTTGTTTTATATATATATAAGGCAGCTGCGACTTAAGAAGTTCTCAAATCTTTTTACGGCAGGGCTGTACCATCGTTATATAAGTTTTAAAAAAACTTAACAACAACAACAACTCTTTAATATATTTTTTTCTACAGGTGCTAACTAACCTAGATTACAGATCGATAAAATGGCTTTTATCTATAAAAAAAATATAGAGGATCATTATCAGCTTACCGATATACTTACCGACATAATTTAAAAAGAACATTTTTAACTTTAAATTTAAAAACATTCTATATATATATAGGTTCTCTTTGGTACTGATCTAGAGTCTAGCAACTACTGATACGTTACCTTGTTTTCTGTCTATAAAAAAAAACAAAGAGAGTGAACCATTATCAGCATTAATATCGGACCCATATAAAACCTACCTAAATCAAATTAATTATGTTCACATTAAAGCACAGACGATCTTAATTTTACAAAGGACCTTCTTTCGGACAATTTGCCATTAAATTTGCGCCAAAAAGACTTAATTTTTGATGCAAAACAATTTTAATGAATTTCAGTTTCAGTCATCGAAGTTCAAAAGTTCTAAATCTATCATCTTTTTATTTCGGCAACTAAAGCAAAATTACGGAGCATTTTGAAGGAGACAAATGATTGATCAAAATCTTAGGGTATTTTTTTTTGCTATTGCAATACTTTCCTTATAGTTACTTTTAATATACGTGTAACTGAAAAATGAAATAGGACCAGATAAATGAAAAAAATATAAGAATTTTTGCCTTCTCTTTGCAGTTTATTTCATAAAATCTGCTCTGCTGTGTTATTTATATTATTTTAGAATGATTTTATATTTTTTTATTCTGCTCTGATGAAGAACATAATAAAGGAATCAAAAAACATTAAAAAAAAATATGTATTTTTTTGGTCTCTCTTTTTCAATAAAAATGGACTTTACAAAGTATTGTGGACTTTTTTGTTTTTGTATTTTTTTTTTGCCTGCTGCTTTATTTTTGCATTCATATCACGTTTTTCATCTTACGTATCTTTATTTTTATTTTTTTTTTCCATTTCAATATTACCGTTAGTGGGCAGCAGTAACTCATACGAATCCATTCCTGATTTTAAAAAATTTTTTTTGATTATTTTTTCATCAGACCAGACGGTAACAATTTTACTTTCTTCAATTATTTATTTTTATTTTTAAAAGTTTTTTTTTTTTATTTTGTTTTAAAATTTTTCTTTTTTTTTTTAAATTTTTACAGATGAATTCAATGATCTTACTAAATATTATAAATGTTAATGTTGTAAAAAATCTTTAAATTCCTCCTTATAGTATGCAATTAAATATTTGCATATTTAAAAAAATAATAAGTACAAAAAGGAAATAAAAATTTCAGGTTAATATGACAAAAGTTATAATAAAATAAATTTTTTTTTAAACAGATTATTTAAAAAAAAATATTTCAGCTTTTATTCTGTTATATCACTGGGCAATTTCTACCAATAGCTTGCCGGAAACTTTCTAATGTAAATCTAGAAAGTAATAGATATTTATAGTAGGGGGGATTTTTAAGTGAGTTTATGATATTGTATAAAATCAATTAATATTATTTTCCCTAAAAATTCTAGTTCGGAGTAGTGAAAATATAAATTAAATTAATTTTAAAAGCTGGATATTAAATGTAATAGTATCTAATAGTGTAAAAAATTGCATACCTTTTACTTTGAAAGATTTTTCGTTAAAAACTTTTTGGTGGTTCTTTCATGGCTAGTATTTAGAACAATAACCAGTTTGAAGTTATTCAACATGTTATTAATACAATTCAGAAAATGTCAAAATATGCATATTTTTTACAGAATGAAAAAAAGGATAAAAATAGCAAAAAGTTTCTAATAAACACTTTAAATATCTAGTAAATTTTTTTTTTTTTAAATTTATTCCTGTACCATATAAATGGAACAAGAAAATTACACAGCCTTTTCTCTCCAGATTTGACTGTAAATGTTATAAGGGGGAATTATTCTTACTTCTTATGTGGGATTTGAACCCGTAATCTCTCTATGTTTACGGCGTATTTTATATACTCTTACCCACTAAAGCCACCGAAATCTCCTGTCAATTTTCATTTTTATAGAAAAAATTTTTCAAAATTATCATTTTCCAAATGCCTAGAAATAACTGTTAAGAATTTTAATTTATAAAGTTAAAAATTAAAGGTGAAAAGTTTAAAGGTGAAATCAGAAAATTAGGAGAGTTGAATTTTGTCATAATAAAATTAATAAATTAGATAAATATCATCACGTTTCAAAGTTTTTGAAAAAATCCTTTTTAATAAAAAAAAATATTTGCTGTAAAAGAGCAAACATTTTTATGTATTAAATAAAATATATAAATATTAAATTTTTAAAGAAAAAGATTTATCTTATAGATTAAATATTTTATATGAAAAGATTTATTATGTTGTGACAAAATTGAATTTAAATTTTAAACAAATATAGGTAAGTAAATAATGGATAATTCAAAAAATTAATATATAAAAAAAATTATAAAATATATTTAAATTGCTTGATTAATTAAAATAAAATAAAGTGGTTAACCGCAATATATGAAATTTTGTTATATTGGTTGAAAAATTTTCCATTTTCCGAAATCAGTATTCCATAGGAATAATATTAAATATTTGAAAATTTAAATAATCATTATTTATAAATTAACCGCAAAATTTGGTCAGTTAAGCGGATAAATTTTCCTTTAGTTGACTTAAATAAATCTATTAAATCGCACCTCATTTGTATTTCTTTTGAATTTCTTTTGAAATAATTGGGAAAATCTTTATCTGGTTGATTATTTATTTGATTAAAGTTTTAACCATAATATGACAATTTAATGCCATATATATGACACCATTTGTTATCTTTATAATTATTTTTAATTAAATTTAAATTTAGTGGAGAATTTAATTCCGAAAAATTTAAAAATTATATAAAAAGAATTTTTTTTTTTTTTAAATTTAATAATTCTTAATAAATTAAAAATTTAGTCACTTAATGTCAAAATAAAAATAAATTAAAAATTTCAGGCTCAAACGTTATGATTTATTTAAATTACTAAATAAAAACATTTTGTCTCAAGTATTAAAATTATTAAGTAATATTTTTGAAAATTTTGCAAATTATAAAACACTCTCAAATTTCCATTCATTAAAGTTTTAAATAATTTTCGGAATTTAAGTACTATATACTAATAAAAAGTAGAATAAATATTAATAGACTAAGCCGCAGACTAACTATATATAAAAAAAATTAATTTAAATCATTACTTTTCATTATAGTTAATAAATTTTGTAAAAGGAAATTTTTTACTTGGTCCTTGAAAATTTCTTTTTACTTTTTAAATTTTTTATTTTTTATTTTATACATTTTTTATTTTTTGCCTTTTTTTTGTTGAAAACAAACCGTTAATTTTTGTTCTTTAATGGTTAAAATTACTGGATCACCAAGGACCACTCAGAACAGACATTAAATTAAGAAATTGCATTCATTTACCGTTACAATTAAAAAATAAAAAAAAAATAAAACAAAAAAAACAAATAAAATAAAACATATAAATGTAATGGCCAAATAAAATAATACAGATTACATTTTTTTCCATTTCCTTCTTCATTTAAATTTTTGATGCTACCTTTTTTTTTCGCGGTTATCTATCTATCATTCACTTTAGCGAGAGTAAAATCAAAAATGTTGAAAAATTGAAGGATGAGAAATAAAAAAAAAAAATTAAAATAAAACAAAAAAAAAACAAACAAATAAAACAAACCCCATGTAAAAAATAAATGAAACATTATAAGGATTTCATCATCTTCTTTAGTTTTGTTTTTTGTTAATTTTATTTTTTTTTTGTCTTTATTTTATTAAGGACTTTGTTTTTCCGCAACTGACTTTAAGAACAAGGAAAAGTAAAATAAAAAAATTAAGAATTCAAGCAGATATTTTGCGTTTTTTTCTTGCACTTTTAATTTTATTTTAACAAACAAACAAAATCAGTGATGTTGAATTTATTCGGATGGAAACCAAATTGCAAAATAAGCTTCAAGAATTCGTATTTTGGGATATAATCGTTATTACACTGAAGACTTTCATAATAAACCGTTATTATTGTGTAATATAATACATTACGCAATGTTATACGATACGAATTGAAGAACTAAATTGAAATCCACACCGTACCACAATAAATCCAACAAATATAAAACAGAAAAATAAAGATGAATTAAGTCGGACGAAAAATTTCAAATTTGATCTGAATTAACGAAAGAAAATGAATGTTTGGTGAAGAAGAACAAGAATAAAAATTGTACAGGAAACTTAAAGAAATAAATATGAAAAAAAAACAACGAAGAAGAAAAGGAAAAAGATTTTGTCAATTTGATGATAGCTGAAGGTAATGCTAAGAAAAAATAATACAAGAAAATTAATGAAAAGGAAAATAAAAAAAATAAAGAATATAAAATAAAATATTTTTGTTTCGTTTGTTTTTTTTTTTTTTTTTTTTGAAGAAAGATATATGCAAATTAATGCTATTATTATTATTTTTATTATTTAATATTGTTTGTTTTCTGTATATTGTTTCTCTTCAATTTTTTATTTTTCAGGGATATTGTTTGGAAAGAATTATACTTGGTGGAATTTCGTTATGTGTTCATAAATGAGAAACTTTTTTTTTTTTTTTATAAACCATTAAGGTTAATATTATAAAATTATTAAGACTTAAATAAACCGAATTTTAAAGATCTTCCATTTTATAACTTCGACTGAGCAATCAAATGTTTAAATTTCATTTTTATCAGAAGATTTGGTAATTTCAAACTTTAAAGAGTATAATGAAATATTAGAAAATTAAAATTAAAATATTTTCAAATTTTTACTCTGCAGAATAATACTAATATAAACAATTTCATTGATTCAATTTTATTATTTATAAATAACATATTACTATAACTAATAACCATTAATATAACTATACCTCTTACTAACAATTACATTAATTAACAAGTTGAAAAAGTTTTACTAGATATTAGGTGTACGAAAGTATGATTTTTCTATTGTTGTCGTTTGGTAAGGAAAAGTATTTTTTTTTGATACTTCCTACCTTAAGTTTTTTTTTTTTTTTATTATTGTTTATTGAAGCAACACGTTGTCAATGTCAATATCATTTTTTTTTTCTTTGTTTGTCTACAGTTATAAAATAGAAAAAAAAAACAGAAAAAAAAAACAAAAATTTTTCTGTTTAACTTATTACTTTGTTTCCGTTTCAATTCCCTATAGTTTCCGGACATAATTTCCTTTACAGTTATTTTTATTATTTTATTTATATTTTGTAAATAAAATACAAATACAATAATATATATATAAAAAAAAAAGGAATTCTTTATCAAATAAGGACATTGAGAATTGAGCGTAAATTCGCTTAAGCTTTAATTTTAAGTTTTTGTTCTTGTCAGATTTTTGTATTTCCGTTTATTTTTCTTATTCTATTTTTTTTTTTCATTTTCATTTTTATTTATATTTTTGTTTTTATTTTTTTTTTAAGTCATTTCAATTTATGGTGGAAAAGTGAATTCATCTGTTATATTTATGTTGTTGCTATTGTTATGTTTTTTTAGTTTATTTTTGTCTTCTTTTCGTCTTTGATAATTTTATTGGGTTCTGTTCAACGTAATTCAATTTTTTGAAAAATATCTCTTGAATGCTCATCTTTGACTAAATTATATGTACATATAAAATATAATAATAAGAATAATAATAATAATAATAATAATAATAATAAAAATACAATATAATAATATTTGTTTTGTATTCTTATTAGTGAGAAATTTAATTTTGTGAAACCATTGAAAATTTCTGTGGAAAATTAATAAAAAAATACAAAAATTTTTTTATTTGCAATTTTCAATTTTTTTTTTTATTTTATTTATTATTATTGTTGTTGTTGTTATAACCTAATAATTGATTTTTGGTTTTGTTGAAAAATAAGTTTGTTTTAAGATGAGGATTTGAGTTTATTTGAAATGCGTTTAAATTTTCACCATAACTGAAAACAAAAATTTTCTTTTTATGTAATTGAATTTTTTATTTTTTTTGTTTATGGAAAATAACTTTTGAATGTTCTTTTGTGGTTTTAATTTTTTTGTTTTTTTGTTGTCATTCATTAGAATTAAAATGCGTTGTGTCTGGTTTTGATGCAAAACAAATTTTTATTTTTTATTGTTTTTATTGTTTTTATTGTATAATGGAAATAGCTAAAAATCTTCCATGAAAAATAACATTGAATATTAAATATTTACTCAGGAATCGTTTTTTTATAGATATGTGGTTGTATTAGTGTTGATATTAAAAATTTTTGACTTAAAAAAAAATATTGAGAAATAAAAATAATAAAGTAATTATTAGAATATAATGTCAAGAACAGTAATAGGGTGGCATATTTTTTTAAAGAAAACTGTTAATTAACAGACTGGCCGGGTTGTTATACATATATTAAATTTTTAGAATTTCACTCTAAATTTAAAGTCTTAAATTATAAATCATTGAATTGATTTTATACTCATTATTGAAATGATTACTGATCTTAAAGATTAAAATAAATTTTTTTTTCTCCTTTTCGCTCCTAATAAGGAACATAGCGCATCCATTAACTTATTTATTTTTCATATTCGACTTAGCTTCAGTTTTCTGTAATAATTAGTTTCCCAAAGCCGTTGATTACACAGTACTAGTTGTTGTAGAAGAAAAAAGTGAAAGAATGTTAATTTCTGCCATTTTTAATTTCATCCATTTTATACAAAAATTATTTTACTTTTATTTCATTATATAATGTGTAACAAAACTATTTTATTTATATAATATTTATCTACTTATTTTACCCAACAGGAGTTTAAGAATGCAGAGCAGACTTTAAGAATGAAATACCGGTGTTTTAATTAATACACCGTTGGCTGCATAACAAATAATTTACTAAAAAGTAAATGGCGGTTATTAAATGTCTGACTATGCAAAGACATTGTGAAATAAATCGATTAAATTGATTTTAGCTGAATATTAGATAATAAATTGAATAAATCTAAAAATCAATTCTGGTTAGTTTCTTTTTTTATACTTTGTTATTATTTATGGATTCTCTTTGAGGTATAAAAGTTGTATAACTTTTACCATAGTTATATCTACTTGTTTCACCTTAGTTATTTTTAAATCTCCAGTAGATTTTTAAATATTTAACGTACATTCAGCATCAATCAAAAAAAAATTTTTGATATTAATTTCTTTGTAACTGAAGAAATATCCTTATATATATATATATATATATCCAATTATAATAAATTTATATAGTAAACCAAAAGAAAGATGCATTAAAATTTGCCTAAAGCTTCATAAGAAATAAATTTATATTAAATTTTAAGGCTATGCAGACAAAGCTATAAAATATATTTCAATTTACATAATACACTTATATATAACATTTAAATGTAAAATTTTAAATAAAACAAGAATCCTTTTTCAATGTAAACAGTATATGGTTTAGTTGTACAAGGGTAAATTAAGAAGCATGTTAATATAAAAATGTTGTAATATAACAGATATTAAAAAATAAAAATATAACCAAATTTATTAACTTTTGGTTTTAGAGACAGCAAAACAAAATAAAAATTATTTAATAATATGTTAGGACCATAAATTGGTATAACAATGGTATATATATATTACTATTACTTATCTTTTATAATTAAATTGTTTATTTTCTCATCATGAAATAAAAAAATTAATTTACATATTGCTTTAGATATATTTTAAAACTAATCTTCAAAAAATGATGTTATATTTCTGGTAGAATTATAACAAAAGATAACAGAAACTGTGTCAACTGTTAAATGATTTTTTATATTAAAAGACCAGATAGCCTTAACTGTACGGTTAAAGAAAAATTATGTATCATGAACAGTTATTAAAGAAAAAAAAGAAAAAATAATCAAATACATAAGAACTTCGGTTTCCTTTGATTATCTTAATCAGCTAAAGAACAGCATTTATATATATGTAACTATGTGTGAACTATTTTAACTCTAGCAGTTATTTTCCAGAGAATAATTTCTACTAATCCGAATTAGTGAAGATCTTTTTGTATAAGATTTATAAATATAAAATAATATAAAAATATATAAAATAATATGTAAAAAAAATTATTTTTTAAAATATGCTTTTATAAAAACCGAACTCGCCCCCTAAAAAGTAGAAAATAAAATAAAAGTGATTGTAGATCTTGAGCATCTTGGACTGTTACAATATAAAAGTAAATTGCTGGAATAAAATTAACGGAAATTTGGAGTTTGTGGTTCTTTTTTATTCCAGTAATTTACTTTTATATTATAAGAGTCCAAGAATGTTGACAACAAACAAATATTTTAATTTAAATCCCAAACAAATGTTGTTAAACAAAATAATTTAGCAACATAAAAATATTTGTATGTATTGTGTTTTGGTAAATGCTAATACAAGTACAATGGACATCGAGATTACTAAATTTTTATAGAAGAAAATATAAAATATATGTGTATATTGTATGTGTATATGGATAAGAGATAAAAATTAATTTTTAAATCCATAATATACATATATCAAAAAATGTTGATGTTGGAAAAAAAGTTGCATATTATTTGGATTCAAACCAAACTACTTGCACTTTCAAAATCTGTACTCTTTCCTCTTCACCATACAACACTTAAACATTTCGTGAATATATTACGAACATAGTAAAAGCGTGACAGAATGACAAATAAATAAAAATATAAACCGACACTGACGAGTTAATATAAAATCATATAATATAATATAATTTTAAATCAAATTTTTTTTTTTTCTATTTCATTTTCAATTTATTTTTAAATAGGTAAGTAAAAATGCATTTATTAATTTCCAAAAAAAATTTCCTTATGATATAAATTAAACCTAAAATAAAAAAGGAAAAGCTACAACTACCTATAGAAATATCACAAAAAAAAAAAAAAAAAACAAATCCAAGTTTTTCATTTCCTTGATTTTATTCGTGATTTTATTTCTTTCATAAACAATCAACATAAAAACAAAAAGAAAAAAAAAGATTAATCATAGTCATTATCATCATCATCTTCAACATCTCATTAAAATGCTTAAATTCAAATTTAAAAATCATTTAAAATTCATTTGATGACATAAAAAAAAAAAAAACTTTTCTTTTGTTTTTTGTTTTTTTTTCAATTTAAATTAGAAACAAACACATATTCAGTAAATATAAATAATAAAGTTAGTATATTTACTCGTATATATAACATTTTTATACTTAATAAATAACAAACATTAATAAGAATTGAATATATAAAAATAATATACCATTTATACAATATTATATAATAGGATACATTTTCAATAATTTAAAATCATACTAAATTTACCTATCTGTTAATGTTATATTTTACTTGTAATACAAACATTCATACATTATAGTGTATATTTATATACTTACATAATACATAATATTTAAAATATTTATCATAACCCCTGTACCGGTATTAAAATATAATATATGCATATGTATGTATATACATATATATATTTTATTGTATTTGAGTATATGTAATTGAAATCAATCACCGAAAGTGAATCACATCATCAACAACAACAATAAAAACAACAAACAAAGAAGAAAAAAAAAACCCAAAACAACATCTAAAGTAGAGCAACGGTAATAACAATAGCGAATTATAGAAAGAAAAACCAAATAACAGAAGAAAAATTAAACAAAAAAAAAAAAAACAAGAGAACAAACAAAAAAATCAAAAAAAAAAAAAAACATTAAAATTGAAACGGGAGTAAGTACAGTGAATGAGTATAATTCTTGAAAATAATCACGATTCTCTCATCAAATGAAATTTATCACTATAACCATTTCTTATTTATGGGTATCTTTTATCTCTTTTACTCTCAATAAATTACTTCATTTCATTTTCTATATTTTGGTTTTTTTTTTTATAAAATAGTATGGATCTTTGAAATTTCTACCACTTGAAATAAAAAATTTTTTGTTTTTTTAATAAAACCTATGTGTTATTTTATGAATAAGGGGTGAAATTATGCAAGGTATAAACAAATAATAGTGTAGAGTATGTGAAAAAATTTTCATAAAGAATATTTTGAAATTAATTAGGAATAAGTTATAAAAAATTTAATAATATTTTATTAGAGAAAATATTTTAGGTGAGTCTCCGCTAGCGAATTCAGTTTTTTTTTAAATCATACGGAAAGTTTTGTTAGTATTATGTTCGTAATAATATCAAACTTTTACAAAAAAAAGCTCTTCCATTTTTTAAATATTATTTTTTTTTTAATGCCGTTACTTTGATTTAAGACTCTAAACAATATTTTTAAAATAAGTTTATTACCACTTTAATAATAAAAAAATTTTTATTTCATTTAATCAATATAAAAGATGTGAAGGAAAAAACTTTTAGTTAAAAAATTAATTTTTTGATATATTTTGGCGATATGCTAATCGTTAATTTTTTACTCTGCAAAATAAAATTTTGACTTACAAGAGAAAAATTTTAATATACAGTGTCGCGTGATGTCAAAATTTTATGTACCTTCCGGTAAAATAATGACATATGACATTATGAATTATGATTATTCATTTAATTTACTATTTTTATCAATTATTGCATTGCGTGAAGAGTGAATATATGTACCTAAATATAAGTATTGGCTCAAGGTAAAGAACTATTTAAGAATATATAAAGTAATTTATGAAAAAAATCCGGTAAATGTAAATATTACATTTTTTCTTACTTGATTTTCCATTTAGTTTTATACAAAAAGCTAATTAAATGTCTAAGCGAATGTGCTGCTTTAATTTCCATTAAATTTTCCATGCTGATAGCATAAAAAAATGTTTTCTTGACAAACTTAATTAATTCGGTCAAAATTTGTTTTTATTTGGCTTTTATTACCGTAAGTAAAAAGTTATCGATTGTCACACGGCAATATTTTTGAGTAAATTTAAGGGTTTTTCTTAGAAAACGCCTACTTATCAAATCATAAAAGACCATAAAATTAAAATTCTTTGAAAGGATCTGAATTTCAAATTATGAAAATGTATAAAATTAAAAGCCGTAAAACAAACAATCATTATAAATTCATTCACTGACAATCATTTTGGAGGAAGACTTAACTTCTTTATTAATTTTGAAAGCGTATCGATTTAATTTCTTGAACGAATTTCAATATAAATCTTCTATTAATCATATAAAATTGTCTATACCTCTGAATCCAATGTCATAAATACGTTATAAAATATATGCTTGCGTAGAATCACTTCGCTTCGATATTTTGATTATCGCTTCAAATTCTATCAATCGCTCGTAAGTGAATATCATTTTTGTACCAGATTAAATAATAATAATAATAATAACAACAAACCTTTAAAGTATTTGGACTTCATAATTTAGTATAATATCTATAACTAAGTAATCAGCGGCTTAGCGAAATTAATAATGATATATTAGTGTTGCCAATGGTTTTTAAATATATAATATTGTTTTATTATAATGGCTATTATTTTATGAATTAGGAAATTATTATTTACATATTTTGCTAGAATATGGGCTATAATTAATTTTGGTAAATTTTACATTATTTTTCATTATATCAATTTATTCTTTTATAATGAATATATTATGTATAGTATTATATAAATATGCATTAGTGTGTATTAAATATCAATACCATAAAAGACCTAATTTTAATTTTGAAGAACATTTTTATTCCATTAAAGCTTTGTTTATCAATTTATAACAATAGAGAAAATATTTATTTTTCATTTTTTATTTTTTTTTTTATTTATTTATTTCTTTTCTTTTCTATTTTGTTTTTAAAATTTTTCTCATTTTATTTTCCAGCCAATGTTAAAATACAATATAGTTAAATATAAATATTACCTAGTTATATAGAATATATTATTTTTTTATTTTCTCTGTTTTTAATTTTTAGCTAACATTTTATAAAAATTAAAGTATATTTTTTTTATATCTTTATATAGGGTTAAAGCTGATTTATATTGTCCGTTTGTTGGGTGTATACAATATGTTTTTATAAATAATGTAAACTTTCGTAATTTTTTTTTTTCCTTGCCACTCCTATAAGAAAAACATAGGGCATCCACTAAGTCATTTATTATTTATACTTGACTAAGCTTCAGTTTCTGGAATAATAATTTCATTAAGCCGTTGATTACTCAACTGTAGCTATTGTACAAGACTAGGTGTTTCTTTAGTTCTACGCCATCTATTATCTTACACAAGAATTATATTTTATTATTATTATTATTATATATTACAATATGATATTAATTATAATTTATAAAACATATATACTTATTTTTAATCTAATTATATTATACTAATTATATATTATAAGAACAATTTATATTATTTTTTATTAATCTATATGAGCCAGCCGGCGTTTGAACCCGCAACCTTTCGTATGAAAGGTCGGTGTCTTAACCATTACACCATTGGCTGGATAAAAACTTTCCTAATTAAGGCGAGAGAAAGTCTATTTGTTTTTGGTGTTAAATAGTAGTTTTACGGTACGATATGGAATGTTGTGGTTTTGATGTTGATATGATGTCCAATCCTGAAAAAGAGGAATACGTTACAAAAGAAGAGTTAAAATTAATTTAAAATATTATAAATGTTGTCCAAAATTACTTTATAATCCAAAAATTAAATTCATTTCTTTAATAAAATTCAATTCTTTGTCATATTTTGTAACATAACAGAGTAAGTAACATTATATCTTTTGGTAGAGATGTTAGAGTTGTACATGTAACATTTGATTAAAATTAAAGTTTTTAAATTTATGAGCGATCGTATTGACGGTAAAGATTTTTTGTTTTTATTATTTTAATTCTGTTACTGTTTCTATTATTTTTTATTTTATTTTATTTTTTTTGTTTTTTATTTTGGTGGAAATGGAAAATACTTAAAATTCTTCAAATGTTTTATTGACTCAGAAAATATCTGGTGTATACGGTACAATAAAATCATTACACAATGACTAAATAAATTTTTCATCATCTTTTGGTATTTTTGTTTTTCTATTTTTTCGTATATATAGAAGATAAGTTTTTCATTTGAAGTTTTCATCATGATTGTATAGTCATTGTTATTTTTGTTGTCGCCATCGCCATCGCCATTGCTATCAATGTTTAGAATTCTGTTTTTAAAGATCGAGACGAAAGACGGACTTACATTGTATATATATTTTTTAAACGGTTCATCGCATTTTCTATTGAATTAGTGATGGGAAAATAAATTAAAGAAAGAGAAAAAGGTAGAGTCGAACGATGAATTAGATCTCAAGGATGTTACTTTATTTTAAGGATATGAAAGTAAATATTTTTACAGAAATTTTATACAAAAAAAAAAAAGAAAAAGTTTTTTTTTTCTTTTTGTTTTATTGGTCACAGAAATTCAATTTGCAATTGTTGTTTTTCTTCAACTAAAATGGAAATGTAACAATCCAAGAGTGAAAATTATTTCAGTTTATTTTTTTTAGCTTATTATTTTATTTTCGAAAATTGGTAGGTACTTAATTCTTAAAGAACACAAAATATTAATATAGAAAATATTTTAAGAGAAATTTAAAAGAAAAACTTTTAGGTACTTTAAAATTTTTAAAGAAAAAAGGGAATTGTATTAAATGTTATCTTTTTGTTTTTTTTTTTTTGTTTTTTTTTAATAACAAACAAATGTTTTAAAGTGGATAATGAAATGTATTTAATTTAACATTACATTTAGAACTTAATTATAAATTAAAGAATAAACCATTGGTTAAAGTATTTCTTAAATATTATACAAATAATACAATATGATAAAACATTCAAAGATAATGAAAAGAAATTTTATGTCCGTCCCGTGTAATAAAATTTCAAAATATCTCTTTTAGATTATTAAACGGATTGAGGGAAAAAACTTAACAGTCAAATTTTATTTTTGAAACGTTTGTTAATAAAATTTAATAAATCTTTTGTTTAATTTTGTTTTTAAAACAATACTAATTTTATTTTATGTTCTTAATCCTAAGAACTTTGTTTGTATAGCGCTTTATGGAAAATTCTAAATTTTTCTTTAATTTTTGTCTTATAAACTATGGTTAATTTGCTTGTCCTATTTTTTTATATAACATCATTATATATTTTATATTGAAATAAATTTGGATATTACACTCAAGGTCAATGTAACTTAAAATCTAAGCAAAGAAATCCTCAATCTTTTTTGAACCAAAAATTTTAATAACAATTGAATAAAAAAATTAAAAATAAAATTGTACATATACTTACTAGAAAAGAATTTACAATATAAAACAAAGATAGGTCACTAAAATGAAATGTTTCTTCAATTTAAAAATTAAACCTTATATAATGAGGAAAAACCATTAACACGTGTAAAATGCTGAAGCTTAAATTTTTTTTGTATTACTTTGAGAAAAACTGCACTGGTCATACTTGTTTAAATATTGCAAATTTTATACTCTAATACCTTCTAAACAAGGAGTGATACAAAACGAGGAAGAATACAGTTGACTTTGTCAACTCTTAGATACCCGTACGAACCGTTAGTATGTTCACAGCCTGTCACTCTGCTTACAATATTATTTTTTTAATATTTTAGTATTTTAAAATAATTTGGGTGAATTTTATAATTTCTAGAACTATGGGTTGTACATATATTCAAACTATATGTTTATATGTACATTCTTCAAAAGCAGATTCTAACCTTCCACATAACGATTATCAATCCAAAACTTTTTCAAATATTCTATAGTACCATTTAATACTAAGCGGTAAATGTATATTAAATTTACTAAGTACAAAACAGTAAATATAATTTTAAATATTATATTATATTATATTTAAATATTCCATTGACAGAATAATTTCTTATAAGTACAATAAAATACATATATGTATGTAAATACGGCGCTATATAATATACATCTATACTCTTATCATTCATTCACTAGTGACATATACGATATGTAAATAAACATGATATTATATAAGTATGTATATATATTAATATCATATAAATAAAAATTCTTCAAGCAACCGTTATGTTGTTTATTTATTTGCATTTTTTTATACTACGCATTATATCCTCAACAATTTCAAATTATCGAGTAAAACAAAATGGAAAAAATTCGTTTTAAAGAAATTTGTTAGAAAATTTGAAAAAATCAAGTAACTCTTTCGTCAATTATAAAGTAACTATATATTATTAAATAATGTTGTTAACAGAAATAAGAGTATAATATTGAAGCTTTAATTTTTGTGTATTACTTCAAAAAAAATTTAACAGGTGTTCAAGTTACAGGTGTTTAAAAATTGGAAATTTTCAGTTTTTGACCCCTTACAGCTCCTAAACGGGGGGTGATACAAAAAAAATTTCTGAAATGACTCATACTAATTTTCAAAGATCTAACTTCTGTCAAAATTCCAAGTTTCCAACTTTAACCGTTTAGAAGATGGAAGGGTTAAAGAATTTTGCAAAATTTGAGTTTCGCATAACGGTAAATTAAGACACCGTATGCCAAAAATATATACTTATTGTATATATACTTTTAAAGCTAATGAAAGTAGTAATCGTTTGGCGTTTTCAAAATGAAGATATACCTTATACAACTTGTGCTATAACAATTTAAATATAGAGCTTTTTTGAACCTTTGGGGAGCTGTAGCTCCGTAACGGGTGGGGCTACAGAAAAAAGTTATAAAAAATAAAATTAATATTTTTGTGAGATCTATCAGTAGTTAAAATTTCATAGCTCTATTGCAAAAAAAATGTGGGGATCTAAAAGTTAGGTGTTCGAGAGCTACCCTAAGGCTTGGTCCAAACTCAACCAAAAAAAATAGGGAACCTACAAATTACTCCCAAAATATTTTGTGTAAATTTCAAGATTCTAGCTTTCTTAGTTTTTGAGTTAGCGTGCTGACGGACGGACGGACGGACGGACGGACGGACGGACGGACGGACGGACGGACATGGCTCAAAAGTCTTAGAATTTTTTTCTGATCCGATCCATACCTTTGAAGGTATATCTAGCTCGCTTATTTCGAGGTGTTACAAACGGAGGAGTAATTTTATTATACCCGATCCTATCGTACGGGTATAAACACTGTTGGGACTATGTGAAGATTTTGTTCTACAACATTAATTTTTTTGAAACCTATCTAGAAAGGTTAAAATTATATTAGATTATATAATCTTAAACGTTGTAGAAGTTTTGTAAACAGTTGAAGGGACGGACGGATGAATGGTCAGACAGACAGAGTGAAACTAATAGGTAAATTCTTCAAAATATTTTTTGAAAAGGTACTAAAAAGATGTAATGTAATGCAATTATTTAAATTATTTTAAGTGTTAATATTAAAAAGGAAGATCAATTATTTAATAGTTTAAGTGTTGTTAATTATTTTTAATGGATAAATGAAACGAACAAATTATATTTAAAAAAAAAATCGAATTGATTGATTTTGAATTTATTTGATGAACTTTAATTTAATTATACTTAAACTAAATCAATTAAATATATCTGTTTTAAAAATTAATAATATATATGTGTGTTATTTAATTCTCAATAACTTTGTAATACATTTTCTTTTCGTATAATGTTTAATCTTAAACTTTTGTATAATATTTTCCATTACGTATTTTTTCTTTTAATAAAATAAAACAATCTGTAATCATATTTATAAACCATTGATTCTATTAAAAACCATAATAGCAAAAATAGTTTATATAATAGTATATTATGTATAAAGATCCTTATTAAAACTGTAATACTTTAAAAATTATCACATGAACAAAAACAAAAAAATAAAAAACAAAAGAACCAACAAAAAACAAAAAAAAATAATCCTTGAAAAAATACATTAAATATATAAAAGGATAAACATTATGCCATCAAGCAATAAATACCAATATAAAAGTAAAAATAACTGTAGCTTTTAATCTCTTATATTTTTACATTAATATTTATATATATACATACATATATGTAAGAAGTGTCTAGATAGTACAGTACATACATATAATATACTGTTTTTACTCATCTCTGTATATGGTTGTTTTTCTTTTACTTTTATACTTAAATATGTGTTTTTCGGTCGTAATATATATATATTCCGATCGTAATATATGAAGCGTAAAAACGTTTCCTTACAAAACAAAAAAAAAAAAAAATTGAAAAGAAAAACGAAATCGGAAAGAACAATTCTGATTTCTGATACTCATATTGAGTAGTCGTCTCTCTTTGTTTGGAACTTTTATTTATTTGGTTTTTATTTTTGTCTTTTTGTTTTTTTGTTACTAACACCACACAAACTTGTTAATTTATTACCGTCATCGATTGAAACAGAATCAAAGCCACTGAAAACTTTTCTTTTTGTTGAGATTTTCTTTATTTTTTGTTGTTTTTTATATTATTTGTTTTTTTTTTTTTTTTCATTTTTTAGTGTGTTATTTTTGTTGTTTTGATTGGTATTAAGTTACGAATTATATAAAATAAAAAAAAAAAAAAATAAAAAAAATACCAAAAATACAGGAAAGTAAATGCGAAAATTACGTGGTTGTAAATGGCTATTATGAGACCATAGAATTAAATTTGTTGTATAAAATAAATGGTAAGATGGGAATAAAAGGTCAAAATTAAGTTTATTTCAAAAATACCTTTTTTATTTTATTTTATTTTTTTTTTTTTTTTAATTTTCTCCGATTAGTTTAATGTTATTTGAAAATTTTTATATAAATTTAATTTTACGTAAATTCGAATATATGGTATAGTTAAAAATTTCACTTTAATATTTTGTAAATTTTTAAATTTTGTTATATATTTTCAAAATAATTGTAACACTTATACATTTATATACCAGAATTATTACAATATATATTAAAATCAAAGAATATAATATATAAAATACTTAATAATAATAATTTTATATATAAATTTACTGAAATTTTCCTTAAATTATTTGTTATAATATAACAATATGAAACTTAATCAATTGCAATGTGTTTAATCACGTGTAAAATTGCTAAAATTTCAACTTATAACATACAGATAAAATTTCAATATTGAATATTTACTTTGATATACATATATACCTCTATATATAATTTGTATATCGATAATAAGACAAAACTTATACAAATTATTAAAAACTGAGATTAGTTCAATATTGTTTATATATTTAAAAGGATTTCTAAAACAAATTGGTTCTAAGTCAGATTAAAAATTATATAAATTATTATTATTGAAAAATATTTTAAAATAAAAAAAAAAAAATGAAGAAATTTATGGTATATAAAGTATCTTGATAGTAGTCTTCAATCTTCAATTTCCGTTTTAGACGAAATAAATCATTTTTTAATTTGATAATAATTTTATTTTATCATTTTTTTTAATTTCCTAAGGGAGATGGAAATCTCGCAAACACAACAATAATACACCTTCATAGTGTCACATTCTTACTGATTAAATTCATTTCCCGCTTTAGTCATAGTATAATAAGATAAAACAATTTATTGACTAGAGTAGAGTTAAGCTAATGCAATATATTGGCTAGAGTAGAGTAGGAATAGTATAGAGGATAGAACAAGGATATGAAAACTTTTCAATAGACAAGTGGGACTGTAAAGGCACAATGAATCCACCTATTATTATGTTTTTATTATATCTTTTTTACTTTAACTGAAAAAAATGTTTACTTTAAACGAACACATTTTTACTTTAAGTGAAGATATTTGTAATAAAAGTTAAAGTAAAAATATACATATAATATACATATAAGTAAATATCAGAACCAAATATATGTATATTAAATAGTTATGTAACCATATATTACTGAAATAAAAAATTTTCATAAATAAAAATGTCGTTTCTTAAAATAAAAAATTTTCTCTTAAAAAAAAAGTCTTCAGTTAAAGTGAAAAAGGTATATTAGTGACGAAGTCATCAATTATGCAGTAGGTATTATATAGCAATTTTCTGAATGAGATAAAAATTAAAAACGGCTTTATTGTATATTGTATTGTGTATATGTATATTCACTACAGAAACAGAGTCAAGGTCATCAGTGGTTCATTCATTAAATTAAGGGACAATCATATTTTGTTTTTTTTTTTTTGTTCAGAATTAATAAAAACTTTATGATTTTAATTTCAAATTCAAAGATGAGAAATAACTAGCTACCCGAAATTTTGTCCGGATCTTAACCAAAAAAAATAGGGAACCTTAAACTAAAAGAAGTGATTTCCATCGTCATTAAACATAATTATATACGATTTAAAATTCGACTGAAGTGAAAAAAAAACCGAATTTGAGAGTAAAAAATTTCAATTGATTGTTACTGACTTTGAAATGGAAAATTAAAGTCTACTTTCAAAGTGATTTCAGATTTAGAATTTCAATTATGTATTTCCATTATGAATTTAAAACTAAAATTAACATCCTTTTGATTTATTTTTAATATATACATATAGGGTTTAAACATGTCTCAAGTTGGTTTTTTTTTTGTTTGTCATAGATATTATCACCTTTCAGTTTTGATAAGTTTCACTTTTAAAGTATTATCTTAATATTTTTTTGGGCTAATATATTTTCTAGTTCCGAGTTTTCTAGTTCTAGTTTTCTAGTTTCTAGTTCTAGTTCCGAAGTTTTCTAGTTTCTAGTTCTAGTTCTAAAAAAACTTAAAACAATTTACTAAATCTATAATAAAATTCACTGTAAAAATTTAAGTGTGAAAATAATTTTTAAAAAGTTTTTTTTTAAATAAATAGAAAACAGTTAAAAAAAAAAGGAAAAAATTTTATTGTATTATTATTTATTTTACAAAATAGGACAAGGCGATGTAAAGTCATTAGTTTTTAAAGGTATACAATATTCCCAAAACGATAATAATATAAAGTATTCAGGAAATTGAAATTAATTTTTAAATTTCGTTCTATGAATTTTTTTATAAAGCAAATTTTCAAAATATAAATAACATTTTTTTTTTTTAAATTTTAGGGGCACTTCCGTTTGGATTACAAGAATTTTTCTGATTGTGGAGATCAGTACTACTAGAATCAGTAAATAACTGGGGTTACACTCTCTCCAACACTATTGTAGTTCTTACAATATGAATCAGACAGTGTACAGACAGTCTGATGCAAAGACAATCAAAAGGATCGAGTAATATGTAAGCATTTTTATTTAAATTTTTCTGAAATAAATTTTACTTTTCAAAACCAATTTTAATCAATTTTTAGTTTTAAACTGAATTGATTCGATTAAAATTACCGTTAAAAATGAGATAACAACTATTACTACAATATTTGGTGAATTAGGTTTCAAACAGCCTAAAAATATGCAATTTTATTTAAAATATTATGTATATTATTATTAAGTTCCTGCATTTTGTTCTATTAAATTCATTTAATAAAATGGTCCAAATTAACAATAAAAAAATGAAAAATTTAACTAGTGCCATGTCGCGTGTCAAGATAAACAAAACAATAAAAGTAAAAAAAAAAACAAATAAACCAAAACAAAAAAAAAAAAAAAACAAGAATGAAGGGTATAAACAGAAAAAAAAAAAATTTAGCTCTTAGCTAAGTTTAAAACATCAAAATATTTTTTTTTTCTTTTTGCAGTTATTTACTTTTTTGTTTGTTATTTGCTTTTTTATTTGGTTGTTATCCTGACGAATTGTTTTATTATTGTTCTTTTGTTTTTTTCATTTTTCTTTGTGTTTTGTTTTTGGCGTTCAATTCGAATTTATTTTTAAGTTTAAGTTTTTACTTTATTCTTCGATAAATTTAGAGAAAAAAAAAACTTTTTTTTCCAATTTTTTTCCTTGTTTTCCATTTATTGTGTAGGTTTTAAATTCTTAAAAAAGGATTAAGAAATTTTAAAAAACAAAAAAATGGAAAATCAGAAAAGCAAACCGAACCGAAATAACAAACATTTTTTTTTATATTTTATTTTTTTGGATTAAAACATTTTTAAATGCCAAAAGAAAATTTTATTTAATGGTGCTTATCAATTTGATTCGATAATGGGAAAATATTTAGAATAACGAAAAATAAATAAAAAATTAAATAAATTTTTTTTTTTTATATTAAAGAAAATTTATTTTAAATTTAAATTTTATTCTCAAAGAATATTGCTTGGGGATTTGTAGTTATTTTTGGATTAAAGCAATAGATAAAAATATTTTTAAATAAAAAATGTTTTATATAGGAATTGGTCTGGTTTTTTTTTCCACAAATTGTCAATAAATCGTTAATTCTCTAAAGTTTTAATTAATGATTAACAAAATTGTGAAGTGGAAATATAAGTTTTTAAAATTCACCTTAAAAAAAAAGAGTTTCGTTTGGCCGTTTAATTTAATAATTTGTTATTTTATTTTTTAGCCTAAATCTGTCTCAACTAAGAAGTGGTATTATGTCTTACAATTCTGATCAACCTTCTATGGTCAAAATCAAAATCAATTAAAGTACATTAATGTGAAGAAAAAATCGAAGTATATTTTTGATATTTAGAATTTATATAGAATAAAACAAAATGGATGGCAGCTCTTTGGAAAAAAAATGTATTTTCTATTGCTTTCAAAATGACATTCATTTAAGTTGCTTAAATTTTCTACCAATTTTAAAGCGATTGAAATTGTTAGATAAAATATGATTAAAAGTAGTAAATATTATATATTTTAATTGAATATTAATAATGGTGCAACTATAAAAAATTAGTCGAAAAAATTATATATGAATGAAATTACAAAAAATTATAAAAAAAAAACAGCCAAATTTTATACCAAATGGTAGATTCTATCTACTTGAACTTTACAAAGAAAATTTTCTTGCAAATAATTTCACAGTCATTAAAATTATTTTTTTGTTCTTTAATGTTGATTTAGTAGAAAACTTCAGTAGAAAAACAATCTCTTAAATCTGAAACAAATTTTCAACTATAATGTACCAAAAAAACTTTAAAAGAATTCTAACAAAATGTTGACCTAACACTAGATATTAGTATATTGATTTTACAATGTACATGCAATATGGCAGTTGAGTAAATTTAATTAAAAGTTAATAATTGCATACGATCAGGCCAATAGTGCACTACTTAATACACCGATCTTTCAGGCGAATGGTCTCTGGTCCAGATCAAAATATTTTATAAAATAATACTTGTACCGCAACTATACCTGAAAAGCAAAAGTTGATTAATTTCCTTATCACTTTCTTTGTGATGGCAAAACAAAAAAAAAAAAAAAAAATTGCATAGGTCATGAAAATGAAAAGTGGTCAGTTTTTAGTTAAAAAATTATTAAATCCAGATGAATAATAAACATAAATTGAGTTTTAAGATTTAAAATATGACTACTTTTTATTAAATCTTTTAACTCATGTTCAAAAGACGTTAAAATATACAATAAGATTTTTATATTCTGGATTCTATTTAAACGAGTGAACATAAACGAGTGAATAAATACGTTTTAACTTTTCTTTTATTTATTTTACGCAATTTAGCGATTTTCTACGATTTTATTCAAATGATTATTTATTTTAGTCCTATTGCAGGACTAGAACAATATCTGTGTTCTAAAACAAAAAATTTGAATTTTTAATATGTGACTAATGAAATAATTTCGACGATCAAAAAAAAAAAAATTTATTACGTTTTATTTAGAATGAAAATAAATTATTTTTGATTGATTAATTTCACATTTTAGCACGTTCAACATAATATTAAATTAAAATATTATATTTATTATATTTTTGTAAAGTATTATTCACCAACAACTAAATGTATTTATTGAACTAAAAATAAATTTTTCACTTTTGTTTTATTAGTATTAAACACCTTCAACACTTTTACTTTTAAATGTTTTGGACATATTCTATATATATATATATACATTCTTAACACCATTTTCTTAATAAATTTTATTTTGCTTTGTTTTGCTCCAATAATTTTCAATAAATTTAAACAAAAAAAAAAAAAAAAAAACATATTTTCTCAACACCTTCTAATAATAATGAAAGGTGAAAAAAAAAAACACAAAAAATTTTCCAAATGAAATAATTTTTAAAATAAAAAACAAAAAAAAAAAAAAAAATACAAGCATTTCCTGTGCATTTCAAAATGGTTAGTCACCGTTTTTAACATTAATAATATGGAAAATATTTATTTATTTTTAATGTAGCAGTGTAAATTTATGTGAGCAGTAAAAAAAAATTTAATTGAGTGCAACAATTCCAAATTTAGAAATTTTATTTTTGCCCTAAATTTGAAATTATTTTATATTTTGTTCTTAAGTATTTGACGTGTGTAATTTCTTAGAAAAAAAAAAACAAAAAAATTTAGGTTACCTAAATTTTATTAAAAATTTTTAATATATTTTTAATTCAAAATTAGAAGTATTTTACAAGAATATCCTAACTATATAATAAAAAATCGTTGTATACATTTAATTGCGTAATAAAAAAAAATATAATTATTTTAACCTTGATTTTTCGTCATATTGAAAATTTTAATTTATGATGATGATGATATTATGAAATATTTATTCCATTGACGTAATTGGTTTTTATTTAGAACATCTTAATTATTTCTCCTTCTATATATTAAAATTCCGTCTATGACGGTAATTTCATTTCTTTTAGTACTGCAGCTGACAAAAATATATATTTTGCCGTGAGGCTTTTTGATTGTTTCTCTGATCAAATTTAGTAAAGTAGATATGAAAATTATTTTATTTAGAGAGTATATATTGCCATATAAAAATTAACTATTATAAAAAGTGGGTTGGTTACAAAATCTCGCATTTAAAAATCCCGCATTTTAAAATCTCGCGTTTCAAAATGTCACGCGTTTATCGGGTATCAAAATCTTCTGTTTCAAAATATCTTGTTTTAAAACCAAATAGTTTTTTAATTAATTAAAGGTTACCTGAAATAAAGCCGAAATTAATTTTTTTCATATTTGAAATAAAGTCAAAATCATGAATTTTTTTTTTTTCGGTTTTATTTGATTTTTAAAAAAGAAATAAAATCGAAATTATTTTATTTCTATATATTTTAACAACAAGACATTGCAAATAGTAGCTTACAAAATCCTGCTATACAAATTATTGGAACCCTGATTTTCTCTACCATGAATGAACCCTGAACTCTAAAATCTCTTTTAATAATTTTTTTTTATATTTCATTTAAAGGCATTTCAATATTTTTTTCCATTTCTATTTTTGTGTGAAATTTTTTAAAAACGAGGAAGAGTGCAGTAGAGTAGACTGTGTCAACTCTGGGATACCCGTATGAACGTAATATATCCTGTTTCTATAAAACTTGATCATCTTTTAAAAACATTCAGAGTTTTAGTACCGAACTACAGAGATATATTTATGTAAATTGTGGAGTTGTATGATAGCTACCCGAATCTATTGCGCCTAGCTTCATTAAGTTCCAAGAAATGCAAAAAGCCTGAACCGGCTGCTTTAGACCATTCAAATTTTACAAAGTTTTTGGCATGCAACTCGACACTTTTTCACTAAATTTCAGATACCTAGCTTCAATAGACACTGAGTTATTTTCATTTAAAAAGAGAAGTTGTATGGCAACTATCCGAACCTGTCATATCATCACAACAAAATTTTACAGAAGTTGTTGCGTTAAAACTCGATCATCATTTGCAAAATTTCAGATACCTAGATTGAACAGACACTGGGTTATTTCTATTTAAAGAAAGAAGTTGTATGGCAGCTACTCGAACCCGGCGGCCGAAAATGCTGGAGTTAAATAGCAAAACTAACAATTTTGCAAGAGTGACGTAAAAAAAATTTCAGCCTCCTAGCTCCTTTATTTTTTGAGTTATCGTGCGGACGGACACTGAGTTCTTTCATTTAAAAAGAGATTTTGTATGGCAGCTACCCCAACCCGTCACACCACCACAACCAAATTTTGCAGAAGTTGTTGCCATAAAACTTGATCATCATTCGCAAAATTTCAGATACCTAGATTGAACAGACACTGGGTTATTTCTATTTAAAGAAAGAAGTTTTATGGCAGCTACTCGAACCCGGCGGCCGAAAATGCTGGAGTTAAATAGCAAAACTAACAATTTTGCAAGAGTGACGTAAAAAAAATTTCAGCCTCCTAGCTCCTTTATTTTTTGATTTATCGTGCGGACGGACACTGAGTTCTTTTCATTTAAAAAGAGATTTTGTATGGCAGCTACCCGAACCCGTCGCACCAGCACAACCAAATTTTGTAGAAGTTGTTGCCATAAAACTTGATCATCATTTGCAAAATTTCAGATACCTAGATTGAACAGACACTGGGTTATTTCTATTTAAAGAAAGAAGTTGTATGGCAGCTACTCGAACCCGGCGGCCGAAAATGCTGGAGTTAAATAGCAAAACTAACAATTTTGCAAGAGTGACGTAAAAAAAATTTCAGCCTCCTAGCTCCTTTATTTTTTGAGTTATCGTGCGGACGGACACTGAGTTCTTTCATTTAAAAAGAGATTTTGTATGGCAGCTACCCGAACCCGCTGCACCAGCACAACCAAATTTTGCAGAAGTTGTTGCCATAAAACTTGATCATCATTTGCAAAATTTTAGAAACCTAGCTTGAATAGATACTGAGTTATTTCTATATAAAGATAGAAGTTGTATGGCAGCTACTCGAACCCGCCGACCGAAAATGTTGGATTTAAATAGCAAAACTAACAATTTTGCAAAAGTGACGTAAAAAAAATTTCAGCCCCCTAGCTCCTTTATTTTTTGAGTTATCGTGCGGACGGACGGACGGACGGACGTACATGGCTTAATCGACTCAGAATTCGATTCTGAGCCGATCCATACCTTTGACACTATATCTAGCTCGACTCCTTTAAGGTGTCACAAACGTAATGGCAAATTTATTATACCCTTGAACATAGTTCATACGGGTATAAATATTGCGAAAAGATTCTCTTAAAATCTTTGTGATTTTGAGATACGAGCCGTTTTTAAGACAAGATCTTAAAAGATAAGATTTATAAAAGCACGAGATTTTGAGACACTAGATTCTAATTCGCGATTTTTCGATATGTTTGCATAAGAACTTATAGCAAGTATAACTATAGTTTTGTCTTAACAACTTCTTTAGTTTGTTCAGGTTTATCAAAAAAAGGTAAAGACAGGTTAAAAACGCTTTGTATATATTGGTTTTAGAAATTAATTTTCAATTAATTTTATTTGAAAAATTTAAATTGGAAATAAATTGGCAGAAAATTAAATTTAATTTGTCAAAAACTATGGAATTCTTATAATTTCATGGTAAAATTAATTCATATTTGTATAATATGTTTACCGCTATTAAAATTTTTCATAATAACAAATCAAATAGATCTTCTCATTTATTCAAAAATTTAAATGTATGGATAATTCTCAAAAGTTTGAATAAATTTAAAATAAATGCCATAAGAAATGTAATCTAATAAGTGTGGTGGTATGTCATAAAGCCATAGATTTCATGAATATGGCTTTAGGATCGATTCAATGAGTCATAATGCATATGAGCCATATTTTAAATGAGTTATAAAGCTATATTTTATGAATATTGGGAATATCGCTTTATGCGTAATTTGAATGTCCCATAAAGCCATATGACGTTATGTTTTATTCGAAAAATGATACTTTAAAAGATTAAATCTATTAAACTTAATTAACCAGATATAAACTTAATTTTAATTATTATTTAGTAGAGAGTGGAGTGCTATCATCCTTAATTGCCCACCAAACTAATTATTGGAACTCTATGACTTTGTAACAAAACCCCAAATTTTCCCGAATTAAAGATCATTTTGAAGAAAACGATACTCTAATTTTGTAACAAACTATAAAATCACTACTAATTACTTCTCTTATATACATATTTTAACAACAAAACAATTAAATGGGTGGGGGCTGTCACAGAAAATTATTGAAATCTTAATTTTGTAATCAACTCTAAAATACTTCCAAATTATTTTTTTACATATATACATATTTCAACAACAAGACACTAAAGCCTCTTGTTTTTAAAAATTTATTATGGCTTTATGACTTATTCAAATGTGTCATAAATTCATAGTTTCTACATTAATGAAATATGGTTTTATGACCTATGGCTTTATGTCATCTGACAAATAAGTATACTCTAGAGCTAAATACAGATTTTGAAAATGTATTTAAGAAAATAATCAAAATAAAATCTATATTTTCTAAATGAATATTAAAGAATATGAAAATATGAAAAATGAATATAAAAACAAAGATACATGCGTATATACATATACATATCTTTTTCAATTTGATAAGAATTCCAATTATTAATAATAAAAATTTGATCAAAATTCATTCACAAAAGTTTTAATGAAAATTAAAGATATTCAATTTTCATTTATATGATATTTTAATATTTTTGGTACATACTTTAAAATATCAGACAATCAATTTTAATATTTTCTATTTTTATTTCTATGTCTGAATTCTGAAATTCTTTTATTTTCACAATTTTTATAAAATATTTTTTCAAAGTACGACAAGCCTTTTATTGAATGGGTATTTTGTCATGGGTATATTTAAGTTTATTTATAAGAATATGTGTATACACAAAGGAGTCTATACTTAAGGTTCATAAAAAAAAAAATATATATAAAATATATTATATGTTATTATTGTTTTATATTTCAGTTTAAAAAATTTTTTTTTTTTGTGAATTCTGTATTTACGTATAAATTGAAGTACAAAAGAAGAAAATTTCTAGAATTAATTTTAATTTTCTTTTTTTCTTTTGTAATTTTCTCTTTGTATTTAGCTTTTGGTCTGTTTGTTTGAAGATTTTATATTGAATTTTGAATTAATAATAATGAATAATAATGAATTTTATTTTGAACCCTAGTAAAAAAAACTTAGGTATAAAGTTGATTATCATATACCTATTACATAATTCTGAAGTATATATCGTTTATTGTTTTCCAACTACTTATTTTTCAACTTTTATTTTGTATGTTAGAAATATATTTAATCTAGAAGTATAAATTTTCGATCAATAAAAAATTTTGTATGAAACAATAAATATATACACATTGTTACAAAAAAATTTTTTTTTAAATGAAAAAATAAAATTTGACTGGTTCGTGGATCTAGTTCAGTTCTAGGTTTTTCACAAACAAAAAAAAAAAAAACTATAATCATAGAATTGAGTAGAATTTAGTCGAAGAAAAAGGATATAATTCTTATATTATATGATCTTTGAAAGATTGCATATACGTAGGAGGAAAGTGTTTATTTCTATCTAAATATTATTTTTATATTGTACGGCCATTAAATAAAATTGTTATAAAATAAAGGATTTTATTAAAAAACTATAATATATATTGATATTACGAATGTGAAAGAGATTTTATTTATTCTTTGAAAATTTCTAGATTTTTATTGATTAAAAAAAAAAGCAGAAATCTGAATATTTTTTAATTCTCTGCAAACTGATATACCTACTAAAAACCAAAAATTCTTTACGTACACTCTTTTTTGTACTCATAATAAATATTTTTGTATATTATTTAAAAATATTTTTTTTCTTTTAACCCCATAGGAGAACAGTTTATTAGAAGGAGTTGTTGATTGTTTTTCTCCTAAAAATATATAATTTTTATAAATTCTCTGTTTTTGGAATTATTGAATATGACATTAATATAAAAATATACTATTGGGGTCTAATAACCGAGAAAGCAAAATTCCAAATAAGAATAAACTTAAATAAAAATCATATTTTTAGGAAAGTATATAGATTAAGTTTTTAGAATAATTAGGTTAAATTAGCGTACATCCAGTTAATTTTAGTTCGTTTGATTTATTTTACTTTTAAACTTTTTTTCTTTATTATACTTATTGTATTGTTGGTTTTTTTTTTATTTAGACTTTTTTTTTACCAGGGAAAAAAATATAATTAATTAATATCGAAGACATATTAATATATAGTAACATTATACATATAAAATTGTAATAAAAAATTTGTTTAAATATGCGAAAGGTTTACATAAAAAACTAATATAAATATTAATTAGAGATCTGATAATATGTACCCATTAATTAAAGTAATATAAAAATAATTGATTAGTTTTAGTTTTATTTAAGATTGATGATATAATAAATAAAACATTACAAAAGAATATGTAGAAAAATTGTTTTAAATAATATTATAAAAATAGTTTACATAAACAAATAAACCATTCTCTTCTAGACCTTAAATATAATTTTTTTAAGAAGAACTTGAAAAATCATCCAAAAGAATTGTATTATACTTTTTCCGAATAATGTTGAACTTTAACTAACGAAACTTTAGGATGAGAATTATTTTAATATCAATATATAATTTGGTTTATAGAATAAGGATGTGGAAAGGATTCTTTACGAAATGGGATTTAGAAAAATTCAGAATTATATAGTAGAAATAAGAAAATCTGGAGGTAAATTTTAGAAAGAGATGTTAATATTCTTTTTACTAATGTGAGTTACCAACTTTAAAGAACATATGAAAAGGTATCCGATTTTAAAAAGCGTCTGATATATGGAAACTCTTAAATTACAAACTTTTCATATAGGTATAAATAAAATATATTACAGTATTTTAATACTATAAAACTTATGGTATTCAATATATTTTATGCAATATAATATTTAGTATAAAAATATGATTTGAAAAACTTTCCACAAGCAATAACAACATCCAGTTGGGGAAAAAATCATTTCCGGTTCGTTAATTTAATGCAAATCGTTAAATCGTTTGAATGAAAATATTATGTATGCAAAATTTGACTAACTAAGATTAATGTATTTTGATATTATATGGGCTTCCATTTTTTTATAGAAGTACTTCATTTCAGCTTTCAAACTCCGAAATTTGACCGTATCTCGTCCGAAATTTTACCGAAAGCTTAATTTTTGACGCAAAGCATATACCTTGATTTTTCTCTATAGATCAAAATAATTTCTTAAGCTAATGCGATTTCGATCTTTATTTTTTTTTGGAAAGCTATACTTCCGGTTATTAAATTCGGATGTCTGATTTCTTATTTTAGTAAATCACCATCTTATTTCACTAGTTATTTAGTTTAAATCAAATATTAAATCCGGTGTTCTGTATTTTATAAAAAAAAAAAAAAAATCCCCAATTCTTAAGTAAGTTTCTACAACTCATATATCATTTTCCTTAAAAAGAAAAACCATCAATTCTTATTATTTTAATATTAACTTAAATATTTAATAATAAATCTTTTACTTCATTTGTTTTCTGTTTTTGATTATTTCAATTTTCTAGAGAAATCTAAAAAAAATTCTCTTGAATTTCAAATTTTTTTTTTTTTTTTTGTTCCAAGGTTTATTAAAAAACAAATCATAAACATAAAAATGAATATTTACGAATAAAATATCCTTACTTATAAAATATATTGAAAAAAAAACAACCACGAATAAACCGTTAAATCGAATATAGTTTATAAATATATCGTTATACGACACTAGCATAAAAAGAAAATAAAAATAAAAAATCATAAATTATTAATGCTTATATTATCTAAGACTAACTTTTAATGAAAATATTAAAAAGTCTATGTTTATTGTTTATTTCTTCATTTTTCTGAAATTGAAATAAATAAATTTTTTGAATAATGAAAAATACTATAATAAATATAATAAAGGATATTTTTATTTAAAATGGTATTACATTCTTAAATAGTTTCCATAACATGACGAAAATTTCAAACTTATAAACATTATCTGCTAAAATTCCACTATCAAACATAAGTTATTAAACCCACTTTTAAAACAGTCATACAAAGTTTTTCCATTAAAATAACATGATCCTATCAGATCCTATCAGTATTGAAATTATATTAAGAAAATTATTTTAAAGAGGAGGTTCTAAATTTTATATTATAATGTAAGTCGCCCACAGATATGCCTACATATATATATTTTATCTTTGATTTATTTATGAAAGTTAATCAGTAGATACGGAAAATAAAATTATTTACAAACATAATATTAGATTTTTACTATTACATCTTATTAGGTATTAATTGGAAAATTGAAACATGATGAACCAATTAGTATAAAATAATAAGTAAATGTACATGTACAGTTTTTTATTAACTTATTAGTTATTATCTTAACAGAATTTTAAGAATTTGTTAAAATATTATCTTTTCACCGAACGCATACATGAATGTATTAGATAAGTATTGTTTTCATACTAAAATTTAGTCTCAGAGATTTTTGCAAATATGCATTACTCCGGTACGTAGAAAACATTTTTTAGTGTGATGTAT
This sequence comes from Poecilobothrus nobilitatus, assembly GCA_947095535.1. Classification (NCBI taxonomy): domain Eukaryota; kingdom Metazoa; phylum Arthropoda; class Insecta; order Diptera; family Dolichopodidae; genus Poecilobothrus; species Poecilobothrus nobilitatus. The sequence continues at coordinate 42,411,433 of OX352774.1, read as the reverse complement.
TTGTGTGGGTGTGTGTTGGTATGTCTGTGGGCATGTGTACACCTTACCAATCCGAGATAATAATGTACGTCTCTAAACCGTAAATATGAAATTTCGTTTAGGTTGCTTACACGTGTTCACAGACCAGCCATACTCCCACACACACACACACACACATACAGACATCACGCTACTAAAAAATATGTTCCAGCTTGCTGCGCGCACAGGTAAATGCATATTTGCAAATGATAAAAATGTTGTTAAATTATTAGAAGTTATTTTACTTTGATATAAATTATTATGAAAAAAATCTATAAAATTTCACATTATGTATTTACTGTATAAAGGCGATCGGTTCTGTGGTGGACATAGCCGATTTTTTTTTAAAATTTAATAGGATTATTCCTTAACACATAAATAAGTTTCCACATCTTTTTTTAGATCTTCAAGTTATATTATGCCCATGTAAATTGAATTTTATTTTTGTTTTGTGCATTATAATATTACATTACATAATATTATATTATTAATATATAACGGCATCTTTATTAGCATTTATCTTGAAAATTTGCTATATACTTAAGAATATAAAATAATATTTCCGTTATAATTAAGGATAATTAATTCAAAAGAATTTTTCGAACATATAATTAACAATGTTAATCTCAAAAAATGTTAATATTATTTGAATGTTAATAGGAAGAAATTCGAATATTTTTGCTCTTTTTTTTATTTTTTGCGAAGGTAGATTGGAATTATCGGAAGGAATTATAGAGAAATGGAACTAGAACAAGGAAATATCAACTTTGAGTGTTTGGAACTTTAACCCACTAAAAAACTTGTGCCTTTTATGACCAATCAATAGGTTATATGTTCTTTAGTGCTATTGTACTGCTTGGTCAAGTAAATATTAAGAAATGAAAAATATTAGGAAATTTCTTTTAATTTGAAAATATTCTATAGAAAATTAGATATAATTATGAAAATTATTTGATGTCCCAGACAATAATTAATGTATATATGAAACTACTACTTAAAGAAAATTCTTTTCAGAATCCTTTGAATCCTTTAAAAATCTTTTTCCTTTAAATCTTCAAAAAATCGTAGATCCTCTTAATCTGTGAAATTTTTTGCTACCAAGCATAATATTTTCTAATTACATTTTTGTAGACTGCGAAATTTTTAAGTCGATTTCAAACCAACATTTTTCAGCTTTGATTTCCAATTTATTGAGCTGACAATTAGACGTTAAGTCGACGTAAATGTGTCGCTGAAATTAGCAGAAATCATTTAAATGATTTCATTGTGTTTGATTCCAACGAAAAAGCGGTGTTACAAATCACTTGCGCGTTTCTGTCGGGGTATCAATTTTTAAGGAAAAATTTTTGTCTAACTTCGGTAATATACTGTTACGTGTTCTTAAAGAATTTTACCAAGAAATTACATATACGACTTATAAAATTATATCACTATTCGAAATAAACAAACATTTATTATTTCAAACACTTTAAATAAACTTTTGTTTAAATTTGATATTTTTATATGTAGCGAAAAAAACTGCCAAATTTTTAAATTTTCTTCTCCACTATGTAGTTTATTTTTCTCTTCGGAACCTGGCCTATGTCTACAAACCATTATATTCGATCTAATATGGAGTATAACTCTTAAATATGGACTGGCGCTGATTAAACAACATTAAGTTATCTGAAGAAAATTCAAAATGGGACCTTACACCTCTATTGATCGGGAAACTTTTATTGCTTTATTAACAATTTCACTTTCAAATATATTTCTTCAAAATATTGGATATTTTATTTCTTTTTTATAGATATCTTATAGCTAATAAAATTTATTCTATTGAATTGAAGTTATAATAATACTTCCTTTTAAATAATTCCAGTTCAACACTAAACCTTAAGTGCTCATTTCTATACTGTGAAAATTTCTGGATGATTTAAAATTGGTTATGAAAATTCATTTATTGAGAGAACTGTTAAAATGTGGAAAATGTGCTTCATTCATGCTTCATTCCAGCGTGCTTTCTCCTCCGATAAAAACAGTCTATTATGCAATTTACAACTTGTCAAAATGAAATTGTTAAGATTTGTTTCCAATTTACCTACGAACTCTTTTTTATCTTCATATTTCCTCCAAAATCATCTCCATCTTACTCAAACATATACAATAATTTTGAATAAAGTCGAATCTTTTCCGAGAGTTTAGTCAGTGTGTTAAAAAGCAAAATATTGATAGGATTAAATTTTTAAAAAGTTTTTTAAATTTCAAAAGTTTTATCTCCGGTTAAATGAATCTATCTATTTTATTATGTATTTATTTTAAAAATGTAATTAAAAATTTCAATATAGCTTTAGTCTTAAAAGTGGTATAGTAGAGGAATATCATTTATTTGTTTTTATTTTATTAAATTATTAAATCAAATGACTTTTCGAAATATTTTTAATAAAACAAAAATACTTTTTTAAAATAATTTTTTTTTTTTTTAATACCTACCTAAGCATTTATTTCATACTATAAAATTAAAATTGTTTAAATTTATTTTCTTTTTAAAAAATTTTTTGCCAACCATTTCAATTTTTCCCTTTGATTTCTTTTTGAAATAATAATTAAACTTTTACGCCTTTTTCACAAAATGTTTTTTTTTTTAATCATTTTATTTTCTTTTTATTTTTAAGAGGCTTTTAGAACAAAAAAATAAAAAAGATGATTCAGCATTAATTTTTTCTTTTTAATTAATTTTATAAAAAAGAAATTTTAATTGAAATGTTGATTTTCTTATTATTTCACCATCAATTTTATTTCATCAGAAAATTAATTTTATTATGCGTCTTTGCAAGTTTAAAATTTTCAATTTGGTTAATTGCAAAATGGACTTTTAAAAGAAAGTTTGAAAAGATGTCATTTATTGCTTTATTATAATCATAAACGTTTATCATTAAAAATGTTGTTTTTTTTATAGAACTGTTAAAAATAAGAATTGTTATGTTCTATTTTTTATCTATTTAAATCTAAGATAGTTATCCTTGGTTTTTATACGGTTAAAAATGTTATTATTCTTTTTTAACGGTAAAAAAGACAATAGAGCCTGTCAGTCTTATTTATTTATAATAAAATAGACAGTTGGGACGAATGGTTAAAAAGTGTCTTATTAACCGAGGTAGTGTGGGTTCAAATTCTGCACAGGCAGTCAGTTTTTTTTTTTTTTTAATTATAAGTATAATTTCTCAAACAGTAGAGTTTTTCTTAAGAAACCTTCCTTGCTTCTACATGTATTGTAAACATATATAATATAATATAATATATAAAATATTTGATAGTTTATTGCGTTATTCTTTATAATATGTAAAATAAATAAAATTAAAATAAATAAATAAAAATAAAAATAGCCGATTCGTAAGATTTATGTAATTTGTTTATTTTGATCATTCAATTATACAGTAATATAACAATATACATAGAAGTATACACTAAGAAAAGTCTATCAGTCACTGTTTTTCGTTGAGAGTTATTCGTTACAGAGTTAATTTGTAACGTTTCATGCAAAAACATTTATTTATCGCATCAGATCGAAACCTCGTCCAGCGCTGCAGATTTTAGTCAAAGTGAGGAATTGAAGAATCTAAAGTGAAATTTATAGAAACTTCACTTTTTTAATATTTTGCAAATATGGTTTTTTTATTTTAAATTTTTCAAAAGTACATTATTTCTTTTCTCTAATAATTAAACATTTGTATTTAATCATCACACCACCATAACACTTAGATACGGTGTATTTTAACATTTTCTTATAAACAAAATTTCTCAGCTTAGCTAGATGGTTGTAAAAAATATACATTTTTTCATTAACTCGTTAACGATCCTAACGAAATTAGTGTTCAAATATTTCTTGCAAAGTATTTTAAAATATGTCTTACAAAAACATGCATGAGATTCAGCTCTTGCAGAGTTATGCAAAATTTTGCACAAATTTTGCACTTTAACTGTCAGAGTATTGAAATATGCTAGGGTGTCAAATTTTGCACGTTTGCAAAACTATTTTGCACCGACTCGTGAATACCCCTAGGTATTTACGGTAAACAAAATTAGTTTCTTACATTTGCTGGAGTATTAATAAAAAACGTTACCGGAGCATGCGTAATTAACTTAGAAAAAGCGTTTAATAGCATATGGTTAGATAGTCTAGCTTACAAATTATATAAATAAAAATTTCCAACCCACCTTATTGATATTATCCTAAATATGATTTACGGTAATAAATTCTGTATTTCCTCCAACGATTCTAAAGCATGCTATAAATTACACAATATTGAGCACGGCCTAATGCAAGACACGGTGAACTCCCCAATATTATTCTCGTAAAATATTAATGAACTTGTTGAGACCTTTAATTTATTCAAGGGTGAAAATTATTCTTTGGCCTTTGCCGATGCTCTTATATTTTATACGAGTAATAACAAAACAGAACAATACGAGTAATAATATAAGCAATGCTGAGAAAAAAATATTTAATGTTGTAATCGATTATTGTAAAGTGTGGTAGCTAAAAACTAACTATAATAAATGCGAATCTAATCTATTCCGAAATACGAACTTATAAAAATTTGAACTATAATGTAAAAAAGCAATGGAGAAAATTCGAAATTAGAAGTCCTTTAAATGACATATTACCAAAAAAAAAATCTGTTAAATATCTCGGAGTTAATCTTAAATACATATAACACTAACTACTCTCACCATATCAAAAAAACTATCTGGAAAGCAAATAAGGCATTTATGGCATGCAAGAATCTATTTTTCAATAAAACAATCAGTACAAGAGTTAAAATGATTAGTTATCAAGCTTTTGTCACACCCACATTAACTTGCGCAGCACCAATCTGGTACAACATATAAGTGTTTGCTTGATGGAATGTAAGTGAATGTAACAACAATAAGTGTTTGCTTGAGAGAATCTGCATAAGAGTGTGTTTGAATGAATGTAGAAAACCTGAAACAAATTTTGTTCATTATCTTTCAAACAAATACATAATATATAGAAAATAAAAATTAACACGAATCGATAATTTCATTATGATTCGCAAACATTTTGATAGAGCAATTGATAACCATATTAAAAAAAACATTAAAATCAGGCGTCATAGCACCCGAAAATTTAATTTACCTAGATAAAGAAGGTTTTATACAAAACCAAAACGATGTACCTCTACTATTTCTTTATAGTAGAAGGGCTACATAAACTACTAAAATAGAGTTTGATCCAAATAGTGTTAATATTGTCGTTTAGAAATACGACTCCCATATTCCAAATAGGATTATTGGCGGTCTATAGAGGATTATTGGCGGTTAAAAAATTAAATTAATTCTATAATAGTTTCATATTAAAGTTTTATTTTTTAGTCATAGTTTTAATAAAGTAGGTTAAGTTAGTTTGAGTTACTATCAGAAGCCTGTATTTCTTTTGACTGTATTTCATTTGCCTGCATTTCATATTATCCAAAAATATATTATATATATATTCTGTAAAAGGTGTGAATTCACTCCTAAGTCCCTCCTAATTCAGATTCCCACATACACATACATATATATAAATTTTCTGGAAAAAGCGTAAAGCCCTGCTTTTGAATGCAATTCTAAAATCCCTCCTAATTTAGAATGAAATACAGGCAAATGAAATACAGTCAAACGATCAAGAAATACAGGCATATGACACGCTCCCGTTAGTTTTTAAGGTTATATTTTAAACACAAAGGTATACAAAATGAGTTGGTTTGTTAAATAACTTTTTTACAATTATTATATAAAAGAAATAAAAATCCATGAAAAATTATTATTTGTTAAATACAGATGAGAAAATTAAGAAAAGAAAACCAAGGATGTTTACACTTTTTAAGGATGTAAACAAAAACAGAAGAAATAAATAAAAAGTAAAAAAAAAAAAAATTTATAATTTCATGATTTCAAACACACCTTCACTTTTGATTATTAAATTTGATAACATCATTATTAAAACTTGTGACTTTTTACTAAGAATTCAATAAAAACAGTGAATTATATAATTTGTAATTTACAATAATTTAATTTTCATTTCTTTCAAAATAAAATAGGTACGATTTTTTATTTATTTTTTTTATATTATATTATCATTTAACTTTTCACATTTTTATAAATTGAAAATATAATATATATATATGTATAGATATATGCAATTTAGCCGGTATCATGTTAAACACCTTTAAATGTCAAAATAAATCCCAAAGCTAATATAGATGTCAAAATTAATAATTGTATACTTGACCCCAAAATATCCATAAAAGATTTTCTTCTATCCAAAAAATTCTATTTTGTATTCAAAATACTATGAAAAATAAGAAGAAAAATAAAACAAACAAATACGACAAAATGTGAAGTAAAAAAAAAAAAAATACTGAGAAAAATCCTGATGAAAATTTTCATTTAAAATTCGTCCTTAACAGTAATTCTACCTGGAATTTCAAGTCCAAGTTCTTTTCATTATGTATTAAATATATATTATATAGAATAATGAAAAAATTTAAGAAAATACCAAAAAAATAATTCTTACATATTATATCATTATTTGCAGTATGTAAGTACAGTGACAATCAGAAATTTTTATAACAGAACACATATATTCTTGTATTAATTTAATTTTTCTTTACGGTTTTCCTTGAAACAAAACAAAAAAAAATGAATCAAATTGTTAATGAATCAAACTATTAACCCTGACTCTGTATAATAAATAATAATGACATTAATAATTAATACTAATACCAATAATAATAGCTGTTACAGTGACAGTGGCTCGGTTGCTTTCAATTATTATCTCATACGGCAAGGTGTTATATATTACTATTACATATTATAACTGTTGATAGTTTCGACAATTTAAAATCTATTTTTATTCATATCAAGATGCTTTTAGAAAGAAAAAAAAAACACATAATAAAAGAGCTCTACTCCTTGTTTAATTTGATTTTACTTTACTTTACGATAGTAAAAAGAAATTTCTCTCAGTTCAAGTAATTTGAGCGTATTTTAACTTTGAAATAATATATGCATCAATCTATATTCCTGATAACCTGAAAATGACACGTTTACATATTTTAGGATTAACTAAAATTTATAATTTAAAGTTCGCCTTTTAATACGATCACTTACCACATTTAGTTTGAAGTTATTTAAGAACTTATGTTAGTCATTGTGCATCTCATTTAAAATATTAGGTATACTAACTGTTTCTGTATATTAAAAAAAAAAAAAAAAAAAAATTTATAGAAAAGAAAATCTACTGTATAAAAATTTTCTCCCATTAATCTTTCTTATCACGTTATATTTTTGTGCTAAAACGGTAAAAACGACAACAACAATAACAAAAGAAAAGAAAAAAATTTTTTACATTTAAACCAGAAAATCGGTAACAAACGAATACAAAAATAAAAATAAAAAAAAATATAACAAAAGAAAAAAAAAAACAGAAAATTAAAGTAATGAAAAGTCTCGTAAATCCTATAATATACCGTTATAATGTTCATGTTTCATTGTTTCATTCTTTTGGCCAACTTTTACCAGTAACACAATATAATCTTTTTACCATATTGTAACAATTTTCTAGCTTTATAGATTTTTTTTTTTTTTTTTGTGTATTGTTTTATTTTGTGTGTGTGTGTGTGTGTGTGTAGTTTTTATTTTTTAATCAAAATCAGAAATGGAATTAAAGGAAAAATGGGAGGAGAAAAGAAAAATAAATGAAATTGGAATCGAAAAAAAAATGTATAATTTTGTTTTTAAATGAAAATTTTTTTGTTGAGAAAAAGAAATGAAAATGAAATAAAGATAAAATATTGTGTGATCTTAAATATTTACCAAACAAAATGAGTAGTTGATTGTAAAAATTCTGAACTTAAAGCACGAAATAAGTAAGTAAATGTTATATTTGTTGTTTGATGTTACATGTTGATTTATTTCTTTTCATATTTTACTTTTTTTATCTTTTTTCTTTTGTAATTTTTTTTCAGTAAAATTAAATATGAAAACTTTAATTTCTTATAATTTTGCTTAAATTGATACGTTTATAATGTTCATTGGTATTGGTAAAAATGAATTGTTAAAAAATTGATTGAAGGATTACATTTTTTATTTAAGAAGTTTTGTTTTTTTTTTTTAAAGATTTTTAATGATGATCAGACGTTATAAGGCGTTTAAATGAATGTTAAATGTGGTTCCTGGAATTTTTTTAGTGATTCTTTAAAAAGAAAAAAAAATTGTAGATGAGACGCGTTTTTAAAACATTACTTTTTTTCATCATTTTTATTTAAGTTGAATATACGACAATTTAATATTAGTATCCTAAAAATGAATTCTCGTTATTCTTTTAGTTTATAAATTGAAGATATTTTTAAGATTTATTAATTCATAGAAATGTTATTTAAAAAAATTTTCTTATTTCTTTTTAACAAGTTTCAGAAAACATTTCAGTAGAAAACCGTTATGTCTTCACTTTTGATTCACTTTGATTCAAAAATTTCTTAATGTTATTCTGATATAGCTTTACAGTCTTAGTTGTTTTTTCCATTAAAATCATTTTCCTACAATATAAATATATATAGGTCTTTCCTACAATATAAATTTTCTTTATTCTTTTGAAATTTTCGAAATTCAATTATATCCTAAAGGACATAAGGATTACAAAATATTAAATTATTCATGCGTTTTTATATACTAAACAGTAAACTTAAGTGTTTTGCTTTCACCAATCTTTTTCTTTTTTACTCAATGGTGAATGAAAAATAAAATTGTTCTAGAATTCATTTATAATTTGAAAACTTTACTTGGTGGTGACTATATTTTTTCCTATATTGAAGTTTCTTTACATATTATTGTGTCTGTTTATTAAGAATGTAAAACAGAGGCAAACAATAGATATAAATTTGCCCATTTTGTTTTTTTTTTTTTTTCGTTTTTTAATTCAAAATACAAACTTAAGTAACGAATTTTTCCTTGTGAATGCATATAAAAGTTGAATAAAAAAAAAAAAAAATCATAAAACCAAAAGAAAAAGAAAAATTAAAAAAAAGAAATCCTTATTTCAAATATCCTGAAAGCGAAATCAACTTTGAATTGATTCTTTTTTTATTTTTATTTTTTTATATTCGCTTTTTTTTTTGTTTTTTTTTTATACTTCTTTCACTTCCTGCACTATTTAAGAGGTCCTAACAGAATCCTATGAATTTTAATAATTTGTTCTTCTTGCATATCTATATATAGATACGTTACATATTCTATATTATATGTGTATATGTAATTGTTATAAATTTTTTTACCCCAACCACTTTAAATAATGATAATAAAGATGATGATGATGTTATTTAAACTGGTGCTGTTACTGCTGAGTCATAAAAAAATTCAAAAAAAAAAAAAATAAATAAAAAAATCTTTGATTATCTTGTCTAGGATGCTTAACTTAAATAAAAACGTAAATTGTTTACCATTTGGTAATTTCAAACACGTTTATTAATATTATTTGTATGTATTTACGTACATATATTTTGTACATTTTATAATATCTCTTTCTTTTATGCCTTTAATATTTATATCTCTATCTCTTTTATATATAATATATGTTATGTTTCTTTTCATTATAAATGGTATTTCAGGAATATTTTATGACAACTGAGACTAATATACAAGTAAAATGAGCAAAAGAAAGTGATGATAGAATAAGTAAAAAAAAGAAAACATAAACAAAAACAAAAAAAAAAGGGAAGGAATGGAAAAAAAGGACAACTTAATTTCACGGTCGTTTTCTAGGACAAAACAATTTTTATTATACTATTTTTTTTTTTTCTTTTTTTGTTTTTGAAATTTCTTTAAAGGGATACCAAATGAAAATGAACTTAGTATACTTATGATTGCGTGTCAGTGGGCAATCAAACAAAAACAAAGAAACAGATATATGTACATAATATAATAGAAAAAGAAGTACAGAGATATAGAAAGAGAGAGAGTGTATAAAATAAATGAACGATATAAAGAAAAGAATGAAAAAAAAAAGAATTATTCTGTTTTATGAGAAATAATCTTTTTTTTAAGGGTCATCAGGAAAAAAACACAAAACAAAAAAAAAAAAAAAATAGAAAACTGGGATAATTATGACAGATAGGTTGATCTTAATAATAAAAGAGATGACAAAAAACAAAAACAAAAAAATAAAAAAAAGGCAAAAATAATATGATATAAAAGGCAAAAACTTAACTTTATTTGAATTTGTTAAAAAAAAAAAAATAAAAAATAATAATAATAATAAAAACATAAAGTAATAATAATAAGAAAAAAAAAAGTAAAAATTCCTTATGATAAAGGATAAAAGATATTGCTGTTATCATTTATGCTCACAGCAATAAATTTTTTTCTTTTTTTTTTTTTTTTTTTATATGTATTAATATAATATTATATAAAAAAAAAAGAAAAAAAAACTAAAAAATAAAATTTTAGTCATGCTTTATGTTAATATTAAAAAGTAGTTATTTAAACAAAAAAATAAAATAGAAACAAAAATATGAAATGTAAAGTAGAAAATGACATTTTACATTCTTTTTTTAAAACTATTTATATTTATAATGTCAAGTCCTAAAGGTTCTATAAAATCTCTTAAGTTAATAAAAAAAATATTTACCCCACAGGATATCCAACAACAAAAAAAAAAAAAAAAATCCTAAAATTTATTTAAAATAGGAAATTGATATAAAAAATCTTCTGAAAAATCCACAAGAAAATGAAAGTATTTGAAATGAAATCAAGTCGCATGTCAAACTAATATTATAAAATCGGACCCTAAAATTTCATCTAAAAAAATTTTTTTTATTTTTGATGAAATTTTGTTAAAAATAATTAATGTTTCAATTTTTTTTTTTTTGTTTTTTGAAATTCTACAAAAAAAATAACTATACAAAATGGATTTTATACGAAAGATATATTTAAGTTTTATCATTAAATTAATATTTTAGTGCAAAGTAAACTGACATTTTTAACCTCTAAAAATCTAATAAATGTCTATTTAATATGATACAAGAAACGCGGAATCTGTCATAATGAATTCGTAAATTGAGCAATAAAATTGCATTCACTATAATAAAAAATAGTATGTATCAAAGTAATTACGGTAAGTTTAAATGTCGATATCATAAAAGTTATAAGTAGAAAAATAATTTTAATAAAATTAAACAGTAATTACGAAAAAATTTTCGAAAGGAGAAAGATACATTTTGAAAAATGTTGAAATACATACATTTGAAATTTCAAAATTTATATTTGAAAAAAAAATATGATGATAAAAATAAAATCAAAATATAAAATTTTGGAATATAGAAAATATGTATTTCAGATTTTTCTTTCGCAAGAATAAAATAAAATTTTTAAAATGATATTTTTGATCCTTATCTGTTACAGAGATATTGAAGAATTTTAAACTGTTCTAAAGTTTTTTGTTTTTCCACAGATATTTAAAATTTTAAAAGAGATTAAATGAAACAATGTAGGTTAGGTATACCTGTCCATACCAAAGATTATCTAAAGTTGGACATTTTCAAAAACACAATAAAAAGTATTTTAAGCTACTTTTACTCGATTACTTAGATTGTGATTACTTAAATATCAAAATATTTAATTTTAGAATTTTATAATACATTTTTTTTGCAATTTATATACATTTTCTTCATGTTTAGTGTAACCCTATAATATAATTATGGAAAAGCCGTTCGCCCGTGTAAAAATATAAAGTTGAAGTTTTAATCTTAACCTCCTAGTAACAAATGTGTCTAAAAATATAGAATTTCCGTTTTTTGACTCATAATAGCTCTATAAATATAAACGAAAATATAAAGATTTTTTGACAGTTAACTTATAGACTATAATTTTCAAATCATATCTCTATCTTACTTAAATTTTTAATGTTGAAAAAAGTGTCTTTTGATTTTTCACAATTTTTACTTATATATTAGGTATTAAAAAGTGTAAGAAAAAAAATTTTGGTGTAAGTCACAATACTTGTTTTTTCCTTGTTTTTTACTTTTTTAATAAAGTCAGACTAAATTTTACATTTTGTTATGTTCTTTGAATTTCGTATGGTAATGTCTTATTTTTTTTATAGAATTTCCGTTTATAATAGTTTTCGTTTTTTTGTGTTAGTCAATTAATATCTGCTTCTGCTGTTTAATTAATGCTGTCGTGCATGTATACAAATATATAATAAATAATCAAAATATAATAATGTTGCTAACAAGTTTTGTTTTTCATTTATGTCTTTGTTATTTTTTCTTAAATTTTGTATATAACAAATAAAAAATTATCTTTATTTCTAATATTAGTATTTGATGATTTGAAGATCTGTTGTATACCAACACATAGATACTTTTACTCGAATTAACTTCGTGTCCTGAATTTTTATCAAAAGATTTTCTTAAAATCTAAAAGCAGAATTCCTTTAATAATCTTGCGTTTATAGGAGGTTTCAGAAATTTCTAATCTTTTACGAAGTTGTTAATCTTTTTGTAGTTGACCTATATTGCTCTTTGATTTGTATAATGCAAATAAATATTAAAAGTATATACCAATACATCATAATATCCTAAAGATAATTATTTAGTATTTTATCAGCATGTTGTTAACAACGTATGAAAATATGTACAGTTTTCGTACATTTTATTAAATAATTAAGATAATTCTTATATTAACTTCGTTTTATTCCTTATTGTTTTAATTAAAAAGATAATCATTTTATTTGATATTTTTGAAGAAGTTATTGATTGATATACCATACGATTTTAATTTTTAATAGTAATTTATAAAATATTCCTTATACATATAAAGAATATCGCTTTGAGGATAGCAAATTTTGTTAAATTTTTAGAACAGGATTAAGAATAGTATTTCCAAAAATAATTCGGATATACTTTACTTCAGGTATATTGTTGGAGCCTTTTCAAACTTTACTGAGAGACACTTTCAATCATGTGATGAAACGCTATATATATGAGTTCGACTAAGTGATGCGAACACTAAGGGGTTCAAAGAAGTTTTGTTTTCTTAAGCACTATGTACTGAAACAGTGAAATATCGTATAACATTTTACACATTTTTGGAAAGGAAATTATTAAGGCTTTTATTTGGTAGGACTCCGTAGTTCCATAACTGTAGATGCTACACCTTTTTAAGTAAGTTAATTTTGAACATTTCTGAAGCTCTTAGTGTTCACATCGCTTAGTTATGCCTTTATAATGTTTCATCAGCTGATCTAAGGTATTTCTCAGTAAACTTTGAAAAAGATCGAACAATGTACCTAAAGTAAAGTGTTCGCAACAACTGGGTTTAAAACAAAAATTTCTCTGAAAATTTTTCCTGAAAATAACTGTAAAAAATTCTTGGAAAAAAAAAAAATTTAATTTAAAAAACATGAAATGTCAAAACATTTAAATATAATATATATATTTTTATATATTTATATATTTTTATTTCGAATTAAACTGTACATATTTTTTTATTATATATATTTTATTTTTATTTTTTTATTTTTTGACTTAATATACTAATTGTTATTTATTCACAAGATTCTTTAAATAGTTTTGCATTTTTATTTCCTTTTTTTCATATTTTATTTTTTTTATTTATTAATTTTATATATGTAACTTATAATTATAAATTTATTATTTAATTTTTCTTTTTTTTTCCATATTTGTTTTTTTTATTATTCTATCTGTTTTTTTTTTTTTTTTTTTTTAATATACAAATGGGAATGGGTATAACTCGGATTTTTTTTTTTGTAGTAGTAAATATTTTTTTTTTTTACTGTTATTTTGAAGCCTTTATCCATATTTGTTTGCATATACATATATGTATTTATTTTCTTTATAATTTTTTTGCATTTTTATGTGTATAAATTTTTATTTAATATTTTGTTGTTATTGTAGTTTTGTTTTTGCTGATATCCTTTTTGAGCCAATTTTTCTTCTTTCAGGATCATAATGTTATAATTTATTTATTTTCTATAATAAATTTTTTTATTTTATTTTATTGTGATATTATCTAACAGGTGTATGTCATACATTTTATATCTATATACATAATATTAATGTACATTTGTAATATATATTTGAATATTATATTTATTTTATATAAATATAAATATATATATATATATATATAAGGGTCAATATTATATTGATGTACGTATTTATAATGATCTGTAAGAAAACAAAAAGAAAAAAAAAAAGAAAATTAATTAATAATAATATAATATGATATAATAGATTATATTTAATTAAAACGATAGATAATATTTTATTTTTAGAGTACTTAGTTGTAATTTATGAAACTTTATTCAAAGTTTATAAAATATTTCTCTAGGAATGAATGCCTTTGAATTATTTTGTTTTATTTACAAAAAATACAAACTTCTTTATATTGTTATTATTATTTAGAAACTATAGCTAATAAAAGGTGCGCGCCCCTCAATAAATAAAACGTATGAGTATTTAATTGAAGATATGGGTTAACCAATTCCAAGTCCGTTAATAGAGTCAATTTCATGTATACATGTATACACAATATGTATACAAAAATTTGAAATCAATTGATCAACTCGTTATTATTTTACCGGTTAGCCCAGAAATACTCTTCGTACTCAAAAACCTTTATATGCTAATTTTTATGAGGAAAAATTTATTAGGAAAAGTATGAATGGAAAAAAATATTTAGCAAAAGCGAAGACAATTAAAAAAATTTTAAGTCAATCGGTCGGTCAAGCCGTTTAAAATTAAGAGCGAATAAATTAAAACGGTTTTACAAACTAGTCTTCTACTATTACGGGTTAACAAAACTGGAGAAAAATTTCTTTCTTGTTCTTCAGTCAAGGAAATTCTGTGCACAATTGTACATAAATCGGTAACAAAAATTTTGTTTACGAATACCATCGTGTTGAAACGGATTAACACATTCCAAGTCTGTTGTTACAATCAATTCAACTGCAATAAGCAACATATTTATAAAATTTGAAGTCAATCGGTCAAACAAGTTTTAATTCAGAGCGACTAAATGAAAAAGTTATACCACAGATGAATATTCTTGGATAAACGGAGAATTGAAGGGGTAATAAAATATATAATAATTTTATTATTTTACGTATCACTTATTGAAAATTTGAACCTTCTTACATTTGGATTTTGAAAGTTAGAATTTTGTCGCTTTCGAATTATGATATTTTGGGTTTTGGGTTATTAAACTGGGTTTGGGAATTATAATATTAAATTAGGCAACAATTTCATAATACCAATTTTAAAATTCATAGTTCCACAATTTTAAAAAGTCCTTCATAGTTTCAATAATTTTCAAAAATTAATATTACTTCCTGAAAATTACATAATGGGATTAAAATATCTCTAATCCTTACAGTTATTCATGAGAGAAAAAGTAAGTTGCACTTTCAAATCTAAATCACAAAAAATATAAAAACATTAATGTCTTTTTTAATTATTAATTATCACAAAAATTGGGAAGAAAACTTTAAATTAATATTTCAGATCCTTTAACAACATTTTTTTCTTAACATTTCTTTAAAAAAAATCCTCTTTTATCATTTTTTAAATATCGAAATAAAAAAAATTATTCCACCTTCCTAAATTAAGATTATTTATTTTTCTTTTTAACACTTACACGTTAATTCCTTAAATTTAATGTATATATATTAAAATAAGTATATAATATTATATATTATATATTTATATAGAATATATATTTAATATATATAATATTTTACTCTATCAGCGTTAAATGATTATTTTAATTTAATATCCTGATGGAATTTCTATGTTTTTCTTGTTTTGTCTGTTTTTGAACAAACAAAAAAAAAAAAGAACAAGGAAATTTTATACTCGTTTTTTACTGTTTAAATTTTTTTTTTTCATACTTATTTCAGACACATACAACACACGTGTATTTTCTTTTATTTATTTTTGTTTTTTAAGCGCTAATATCAAATAAAATAATTTGCCAGACATTAAAGAGATAAGCACAGCTAAAATTAGATTTCTGTTTTTTTTGTTTTCTGTTTTATATTTTATCAGTTCATATGCGCTGTCCTTCTTCTATTTTTTTAGAATCTTTATCATTTCTAAAACCATCAAATTTTACACTTGTTTTTAACCTGAGATAAGCAGATAGTCACACCCAAACCAATATATACAAAATACAATCCAATTCAAACAACTCATTGTTACTTTAATTTTTATGATTATTTCTTTTTTGTTTTTTGTTTTTTGTTGTTGTTTTTAAATATTTACAGCTTTACTTTCAGAAAGTTAAACAGAAAAAAAAAATTTCTTTTTTACATAAGAAACATTTTAAATTATAAGATAATCATTTTAAGCGTTTAGCTAACTTTAACTTTTTAGTCATCGTGATTTTTCTTGTTTCCATTAACTTTCAAACCCTCATCTTTGTTTTTGTTTTGGAAACACGAAAAAAATTTAGATGAAAAAAAAACCGAAATGAAAAATTTTTAACTTAAAAGTACTAACTTTGATCCTTGATAATTTTTTTTATGTTCTATTTGTTTTTATTTATTTTTTGTTTTTTGTTGTGTTTATCTACTGTTTTTATTCTATGTAGCCGTAACCACAATAATGTTGTTTTTTTTTAGTTCTTCTTGGTCTTCCATGCAAAACTCTTGGTCTTTTTTTATATTGTAATCGACATCTGAAAAAAATGAATTTAAGGACAGAAATTATTTTCAACCTTATTCCTACATATTCATTTATTAGATAAGTTAAGTAATATGTAAATATATTTGGCTATTTTTATTTTTTTTGCTAGCTATAATTGTTCAACTGTTAGATTTATAAGCCTGTCTATACCGTTACTATATATTTCAATAAGAACTAAGGTATTTTAGGAAATGGGTTATAATATTATGGATTATAGACAAGAGAAGTAGTTTATATTAAATTACAACACATAAAACAATTCACAAGGCCTTATCCCATGTAGAATTTGTTAAATTGCAATCAATAAAATCTATTTTTATATACTTTATTATAATTTTGATATTTGAATTTAGATGTTTTTTAATATTAGAATATTTGTTAATTATCTGTGAGTTATAAGCTATATGTTAAAATTTTTAATTTGCATTTGATATTTGTTTTGTCATGTGTTAGTACTTTTTCTATTATTTATATAATAAAAATTGATGTAAAATTTTATTTATTTATCATTAATTTGAATCAAATAGCGAAACTTAGATGTTTCAGGTCGAAAATCATATAAAAATAAGTTTCCTTTCTACTGGAATTAGAATCAGATGTGCCCCACATAATATGTCAACTACTAAAACCCTCTACCTATACAATCCCATTCAGCAAATTGAAATTGTCTATATTCATATCAAAAAAATATATATCTATTTTTGTTGAGGTGTCGACACTGTAGATAAGATATATATTTGGAAGAAACAAAAATGTCTGTAACTTATAAAGAGAGAAATCAAAAAGTTTAAATATTTTTGGAATTCTATAATAAAGCTTGACGTTATTTTTTGTGGTGTTTCACGAAATAAACAACTGTTTATAGTAAAAGAAAAAAATTGTTACCAACTTAAAGTTTATGCGTTATTTTTGGTAAATTGTAACGAAATAAATATAGCTATTTATTAAAAGAAGTGCAATATTAACTTTTTCCTAGCAATTACGATAATAATATTTAAGGTATTCCCTTATTAAGTTTTTTTTTTAAATAAAAAACTGATTTATTTGGAAAATTTTAATATTCTTTTTTGATTTGATCTAGTTTAGATCAGGATAGTAGAGTTGGTTACTAATTAGACATAAACATCAGCAGTTACTTTATCGAAATAATTTTTTAATTTCTTTATAGACTTCATTTTATTTAATTTTTTTTTTTCATTAACTTTAAATTTTGTTTGAGTGCAAAAAACACACAAATTCTTAAAAAAAAAAAAGAAACAAAGATTTTTTTCTAAACTTTAGTAAGATTATGACGATGAAGAAAATTCGTGAAAATTTACAAGTTAAAAGTAATACACAAAAAAAAAAAAACTGAAAAAAAAAATTAAATCCATAAAAAAAAAGTAAAATACAAAAAACGTGAAAAAAAAGCACAGAAAAAAAATCTAAGATATTAAAAGAAAGTAAAGGAAGGAACTGAAAATACATAAAAAAAAAAAAGGAAAATCTGAGAAGCTAGGTAAAGGTGTTGACTTCTTTGTTTGTTTCAAACACATGAACAATTTTTAAAGTATAATTTTTTTTTTTTTTTTCATATTTAGTGGAAAAAATGGCGGAACCGGGAACATAAAAAAAAAAAAATTTAAAACAAAAACATTGTAAAAATAAAATAACACCAGGTGATGTTTTGACTTTTTAAGATGTTAGGTAAATGTACTTAAGTTAAAATGTTTTGTATATAAAATATATATACATAATATACATATTTATATATACGAGTATACTTGTTTTTAAGAAAAATATTTAAAAGTATATTTTTGATAGAAAGAAGAAAATTTTGTGGGAACAAAAAAAAAAACTGAGTTAAGTGTTACTTTACATTTTGTTAAACTATTTTTCAAAATAAAGTAAGAAAAAAAGAAAAAAAATAAGATAATTATTATTATAATATTAAGTTTTCATTACTGAGTATTATATTTAAATTTTTGTTGTAAACTAAAGTTTTTTTTTTAATTATTACATAATTTAATTAAATTCAGTTTTTCTGCATTTAGAAAAAAAGATAATAAAATTTTTTAATTTTTCTTTTATTAAAAGGAAAGTTTTAAAAAAAAAAAAAACAAAAACTAAAACTTTAAAAAATATTAAAATATTAAAAACTTTATTATTAATAGTTATTAAATTAATTTATGAATTTTTATTTCACCTAATTAACGACATTAATGTTTTTACTATGTTTATACTATTAAAATTTTGTTTTTTTTTTTTTTTGAGTCTTAGAATTTGATTTAAAATATTTAGAAAAAAATAAATTTAAGACTATTTTATTTAATTTTGTATATTTTTAATGAAGGTTTATGTAATCAACATTATATTATAATATGCATTTAAAAAATTTTCTCTGTTTAGATAATTCTTAAAAATAATCCCTAAAAGTATGCAATTAAACAAAATATGTTCGAATTCTTTTAGTTAAAATTCTAAAGTCGGGGCTTCGGTAGCCTAGTGTGTAGGCGTGTGGCGTGTTAACCGAAGGAGTGTGGGTTCGATCCCTGCACAGGTCGTAAGTGTTTTTTTCTTTACATACCCCCCTTACGACCAAATATAATGTAAATATATAGTATATAATATAAAGAAAATAAATAATATTAGTATATAATTTAATAATAATTTAATAATAGTCGGGGGCTTCGGTAGCCTAGTGGGTAGGCGTGTGGCGTATTAACCGAAGGAGTGTGGGTTCGAACCCCGCACAGGTCGTAAGTGTTTTTTCTTTATACATACCCCCCTTACGACCAAATATAATGTAAATATGTAGTATATAATATAAACAAAATAAATATTAGTACTTAATTTAATAATAGTATAAAAACCTATAATGGCCTTGGTAGCCGATGGTTCAATAATATTGCATTACATTTATGTATGTAATATTAATATAAATAAATAAATAAATAAATTCTAAAGTCATCACATTAACGGTTTTATATTAGCAATAAACGAAAATTATGTCTCTTTACGATATCACTATAATTGTCGGACGAACTACATCATAAAAAGCTATAGATTGAGATGGAAAATGTATTAATTTTCAAATCACTGTTACTAGTAGTGATTGCTACTTTTGAATCTCTGTGATAAATCACAATCACTCTTATTTTTATTGACTTTTAAATATTTTAATATGTAATTTTTGGAAGTTTAACTCTCAAGTTTTTATTATTGATTAATGCTGAGAGTAAAAATATTTAGGGAATGTATGTTGAGAAATTTAGATTTAGTTTTAATCGGTTAAAGTATCTAGTGTTTGTGTAAATTGTCAAAATCTTTTAGGTAGGTTGTTATTGCTAAGTCTTGTTATTGACATTTGTGTGTAGAAGAGTATTGGTGCTGTGATTTCTAAATTGAGATGTGAATTCATTGAATAGGATTAAAAATATTTTATATGAAAAATCACAATTCACTATCACTAGCTATAGAATATACCCCGTACAATATTAACGGAGAAATTTTAAAATACGTCATGTCTTACCTGGTAGAAACAAAAGAATAAAAAGAGAATATTGGTGGTTAGATACACTAATGAGATGAGAGTACTCCGATTACATAACAGATTACATATTAGGTATAGATATCATATAATGGGATGAAATTTTTTAAGTTAGGATAAGTATAGTACTGCATAAGTTGTTTTTATTTTAACAATATGAAAAGATATTGTTTTTTCAACATCGACAGTTTTGCTATAAAAAAACATAAAAAAAAATAATATTATAAAATTTAAATTCTTTCAAATAATACTTTCTGAAAAATATAATAACAGTTTTATTAAAAAACGAGGAAGAGTGCAATAAAGTAGACTGTGTCAACTCTGGGATACCCGTATGAACGTAATACATGCTCTTTCTATAAAACTTGATCATCTTTTAAATAATTTCAGATGTTTTAGTACCGACGTTATAACTACCGAGATATATTTATGTAAATTTCAGATACCCAGCTTCAATAAACACTGAGTTATTTTCATTTAAACAGAGAAGTTGCCATATAACTTGATCATCATTTGTAAGATTTCAGACACCTAGCTTCATTAAGTTCCAAGAAGTGCAAGAAGTCTGAACCGGCTTCTCTAGACCAACCAAAATTTACAAAAGTGTTGGGCATGTAACTCGACACCTCTTCACAAAATTTGAGATACTTTTAGCTTCAATAGATACTGAGTTATTTTCATATAATGAAAGAAGTTGTATGACAGCTACTCGAACCCGGCGGTCGAAAAAGCTGGTTTTAAATAGCAAAACTAAAAATTTTGTAATAGTGACGTAAAAAAATGTTTAGCCTCCTAGCTCCTTTATTTTTTAAGTTATCTTGCGGACGGGCCGACGGACGTACATGGCTTAATCGACTCAGAATTCGATTCTGAGCCGATCCATACCTTTGACACTATATCTAGCGCGACTCCTTTAAGGTGTCACAAACATAATGGCAAATTTATTATACCCTTGAACATAGTTCATAGGGGTATAAAAATAAACTAGTTAAACTTCTAAAGTCTTCAGTTAAGGATTTAAAGTAAGACATAAGAGTGATTTTATTTCTCTCAATAATGTTATTTCTTAAACATTTTATAATCATTTATGAAATGTTACTAAACCGTCGTTATAACATCGAAATTATTTGTTGACCTCTATTATTAACTTACGAGTAATTCATATAGATTTAATATATTTAAATTATATTTAGCAAGGGTGATAGCAAAAGTGATTTTTATAAGTAAATTACTTTTTTAAAATATGTCATTCTATAGAACTAAATAGTAGGAAATATTTTATAGAACAGCTCCAAATGTTGGGCTTAACCAAATATATACAACGTAAATAAAAAAAAAAAACATTATTAAATTACCTTCTTCTACCCGTTCTACCCCTACGTGGTGGTGAACCTCTCTTTCTTCGTAATTTACGATAAGAAAAATTTCTCGGTGATACTGTATAATCTTCATCAAATTCCATTTCATTTTTTATTAAAATTTGTAAATTTAATTGGCAGTCCTAAGAATATTAATCAAAAAATTTTTATCGAATTTTTACTTGTTAGGTAATTTTTTTTTTTTTATAATTTACCTCTAATGTTCTAAAATGCCATCGTGTATCTGTTGATACAGATGGTATTATTGTTTGATCTCCTCTGCATATTCTTATTTCTGGCCAACATTGGCATTTTTTATTTGTTATTTCACATCCTGGTTCTAGTAATATTGTCTGATCATTTGTACAATTAAGATATGTTTGTGACAAAAATGGAAGCTCTGTAATAGAATAAAAGAGTAAAATTAATATCATAATTATTTAATTAATTTTTAAATTTTAAATGTTTTGTACTAAAATAGAAAAATAAAAAGTTTTGTTTTTAATGAAGCGTTAATTATAAATGCATGCGTAGGAATGCATTTATAATTAACGCTTTTATGTGTTAAATTTTTGACTTTTTCATTACTTTAATATTTAGTCTTCATTTTGTTTAACAGATTAATATTAAATTTCATTTAAATAAACGCCTTAAAATACATTATATTATTTCTTTTGTTAAACTAAAGTGATACAAAAGACAAAAGTGCTCTTCTACTTGAAAATTTTTACAAGTTTTTCCAGATCTTTAAAAGAGTTTGTTACAAAAAAAACATATATACACAATACAGTCATTTTCTGCAGGGTCATTATTATAATTAAACATAAATGTATGTATGTATAGAATGTATCCTTCAAGCAAATATAGTAGGTTTCAGTATACATTACTATAGTATAAATTATTATTTTTCTGCATTGGGTTTTTCTTTAAGTTTGATAAGTTTTATTCTCATTTAAGGTTTGAAGCACTATCAGATAATTTTCATTGTTATATTTATAATTTGAATGGCTATACCAGATATAGTTTTATATTATTATATTTCTGTTTTTGTTTTCTTTTTCTTTTCAAATAAATCAAATGTAAATTTTTATAAATAATAACAATATTATTTATAAGGTATTCCTTTTTCACAACGTACTCTTATATTGCCTAGGGATTTTAAAAATACGTAAGTTTCAAATGTAATTTAAAAGTTTTTAACAGCTCTCAAATCAACAAAAACAAAATAAAAAAAAAAAAAAAACCAATTAAATATTTATATACTTTAAAAATTTCTGTAAAACATAAGGACCAAACAAAAATGTTTAAAATGATACATAAACAAATGTATACCTATCTTTATATAATAAACAACTACTTACAAAATAATGTAGGATTATCTTTTTCAGAAGGACAATCACGATAATTATTTTTAGCATTCTATAGGAACAAAAGCAAAAAACAAAAAAAAAAAAAAGTTAAGTAAAAAATACCTGTCTTGTATTACCTGTATATTATATACGTATTTATATGTTCAAACTATATTTATTATAATTTAGAAGCATTCATTTTCCTCACCTTTTGGGAGTTTTTATAATGAACTTTTATTCCATCACACTATATTATTATTGTTTTTTTTTTTTGGATGATGTCCAGATACATCTGAGCATCTCTCGCTTCACAGTTTCATACCTGTTTTGTGTCTATATTTTAGTTCTTTTTTTTTGTATAATTTTTTTTTTATATTCAGTGAAAATTCGTATGTAAAGTATTATAATGGGCATAAAAGTTCCGTTAAATTTTTTTTATATATAGCAGAAAATATAATATAAGAACAGAAATAATAAAATAATAATATGGTCTATGGTCGGTGATCACAAACAACTCAAAAAAAAAAAAATTCGTTTATTTTCACCTTCAAAATCGTTATAGTTACCATGTTTACCTTTATTCTGTTTTTGTTTTCCTTTTTTTTTTTGTAAAAGAAAAACTTTTTTTAAAGGAAACAAACCTATAAAAATCATAATATTTACATTTGCAATGTAATGTTTACACGTAAGATGAAAAATTTCGAAATAATGTAAAAAAAAGAAAAACAAAAAAAGAAAAACAACGAGAAGGAATTAAAATAATAATTTTAGGAAGCATAGAAAATTATACTGTGAAACATACTGAAATAAACAAGGGGAAAAAATAAGATCTTTAAATAAAAATACTTGAATTATTTTCTAAAAATATAACAGCAGTGCAAAAATAAAATAAAATTTAAATAATATAAAATTATTTTCGTTATATTAATAAACGTTTTAATTTTTCAGTTCGCATGTTATCTGCTTCTGTTTTGAAAATTTTTCCTTTAAAGAAATATGTCTGTCTAATGTCTATAAAGGAACCCCATTACATTCTAAAGCCCTCAAAGTATAACAAAAATGAAGTATAAACAAAAAAATAAAGTATAACAAAAATTTCTGTAACCTGTACTATTATTTAAAGAGTACAAATTTTGGAAAGAGACCGCTATCAACTTGTAGTTGATAACGGTATCTAATTATGAGATATACAGACACATATAGCTTTTAATATTGCAAAGAACTTATTTAAAATAAATTTTCAAATATGATTGAAAGAAGCTGGTTTACCTAAAAAAATGTCTTGAGTGTGCTAAAATATTTTCTGAGATTATATTTTAAATAAAAAAAAAAACGCAATTCCATTGATTACTAAAGAAGTGGGATCGAAGTTCCGATAGTGTTAAAGATTTACTTAAGATAAACAATACACTAGCAACACATTAAAAAATTGGAACGACAGCTAGAAAAACAAATAAAAACTATTCTAATAACAAAGTTAACTGCCGAGGATCCGAAAAAAAAAGAAGTAAGGTGTTGAAAAATCTGAAAAGTGTTGTCAAAACAGAAATAAAAAATTTATATATTTTAATTATGTTATAAGGCAATAAAAAAAATCTTAAATTGAAGATAGTGTAAAATAAGTTAAAAAGAAATTAAAATTTAATGATCCTGGTCAAACAGTTAACAAAATAGTCGACAAAATATTGATGATGTTTTTGTTAATTTTTTTTTTTTTGAATATATTCTCCTGCCACATAAATGTGACAAAGAAATTAAACAGTCCTTGTCAGATGAGGCTGTAAAAGTTGTAAGCGGAAATTATTCTTACGACGTGTGAGAGATTCGAATCCACGAATCTCTTACCCACCTTACCCACTAAGCCATCGAGGTCTTCTAATAATTAAACCTTAAAAAAAGATTTAAAAAATTTTGTCAAAAAAAATAATATCGAATTACTAAAAAAAAAAAACAAAGATAAAGTCAATTTTCACTTTTGAAAAATGGTCAGTTCATTGACACTAATATAACAGTCAGATAATGAAATAAAAAATATTTTTCTTACATTTTGTTTTCAATTTATAGCATAATCAAAAAAAAAAAAAACAAAATTTAAATGAGCTGACTCTTTATATTTTCACTCATAATTTTTATTTACTTACCGAAATACCGCTATATTACTAGTATATATTTTACAAAAAATGAGTAATTCATAAGAGAAGACAGAAGAATTTTAATTTAAACGAGAAAAGGGCACCTTTTAAAATTAAAATAAACAAAGTGGATGAATGATGAGTAAATGAATAAATTAATAAATGAAGAAGAGAGGCGTTCTTAAAAGTGAACACGTCATGAAAATTTAATGAAAATTTTATAAATAAGTGGAACCAAAAAAAAAAAATAATTGAAAAGTAAAAATTATAATTATTTTTTTTTATTTTTAACCTTAATGCATGAGTGAAAAACTCTGTTATGATATAATATATTAGCATTCTAGCTACTAAAAAAAAAAATCTTAGAAAAATTTTGGAAATGGAAAATTTCAAAATAAATTATAAATATATAAATTAGTATATTATTATGTACATATTCATGGAAATAAAGTTTATTTAATTTAATGTTAAATGCTATTATTCACTTACTGTTATCATCACAATACTGTGTATCTATAGTACCTACTTCTTCTGTTTAATTTTTGAAAAATGTTATTGTAATTTAATAACAGAAATTGAAAAAAAAGAAAAAACGAGGCAGAATGTAAACCAATGGTTTTTAAAGGCCGACATTTCCAAAAGACAATACAAACTGTTTAGAACTGTGACTTTCACCAAAATTTGAAAATTTTCTTAGAATTTCAAGAATTTTCTTAGAAGTAGAATAAGAAAAAATATTAAAAATAAAGAGAAACTTCCATCAATTTTAAGGGAACTCTACATAATTAAGAAAAACCATTAAAGCATGCAAAATTACAAAGTTGAGGTCTTAATTTTTGTGATTTATTTTGCAAAATATGTACAGATGTCTAAGTTACAGATCTCTAATGTTTAAAAATAGGAAAATTTTAATTTTTGAGACCTAATTGGACTTAAAGAGGGAGTGGTACAAAAATAATTTTCTGAGGAAACTTTTTTTAAAATGAATTTTAAACGAATTTTAAAAATTCTTTCTTATCTCAAAATTTCAAGTTCCTATCTAAAAGCGTGCTGTAGTTATGAAGAATATATACCTAATATACATTTGAAAATAAGGCATTTTTGCAATTTTAAGGTGCTGTAACTTCATAATCTTATACTACTAAGAGAAACCGTTACTACACGTAGAAATATATTGCTGGAGCTATAATTTGTATCTCCTACCGAAGAAAACCTTGTACAGGTGCCTAAGTTACTGATGTATAAAAATAGGAAAATTTTCAATTTTTGAGTCCTAATAGTCCATAAACACGGGGTGGTACAAAAAAATTTTCTAAAGAAACTTACGCTAATTCTAAAAATTCTTTCCTACCTCAAAATTTCAAGTTCCTATCTAAAAGGGTGCCGGAGTGATGAAGCAAGAAAAATCATGCATAATTTGGTTTTTACATAACGGTAATTTCTAGCTCCGTAATGTAAAGTGATACCTTATTTTTTTTATGCAACTTACCAATGGTTAAAATTTTATTTCGTTATCTTTAAATGTGTAAAAATTTTGTAAACAGACGGAAGAACGGGCAGAGTGAAGGCACATATTTTTTAATTTTTTTTGCAATGGTGCTAAAAACAGTGCTCTTTAAACTTTGGTAGAAAAATATATTATTTTGTAACAAATTTTTAAGCTTCTCTCATTATTATTAACTTTTAGGTGAAACGAAAGTTTAATTGTTTTATATTTAATTGTATATTATATAAATTTTTAATTCATTAAGTGTTAGGTAAAATT
Source organism: Poecilobothrus nobilitatus (assembly GCA_947095535.1). Classification (NCBI taxonomy): domain Eukaryota; kingdom Metazoa; phylum Arthropoda; class Insecta; order Diptera; family Dolichopodidae; genus Poecilobothrus; species Poecilobothrus nobilitatus. Next base: position 42,384,534 of record OX352774.1, on the reverse strand, counting down.
ATACAGGCACTTTTATTATTATTATTGTTATAATTTTAAATAAATTTAATAAAAGTATAAGAATATATATATACATATTATACCTTTTTTTTTTATATATATATGTAGTACCTATAAAAGAATTTAATTAGAATAAAATGTTATTTTAGACAAGTTTTCTATTGTTTATATAATAACAAAAATTTTCAAATTTTATACAAAATTGTGTTTTTTATACTTTTTACATTATTTTGTTAACAAAAATATTTTAATTTTGAAACAATAGAATTAGCAGAATATTAGAATACCATTGCGTTTTAATAGTAGTTGAACAGCATTATTATATTTTGTTTGGTTGTTTTTGTTAAGTTGGTTTTATTTTTTTTCAATCTAGAAATAATTTAGTTATTATTTAATATTTAGTTAGAATTTTTAGGGTTCTATATATGATATTTTATAACATGTTTTATGTGTATTATCAGGAGGGATACAGATGTGCCCTTATAAAAATGATTATTTTAACCCAATGAATTTATTGAAGTTGTATGTAATATTATATGTAGTGATGATATATTCATCTTAGTAAGTTAACTTCTTCAACTCGAAAAAATCTGATCATATAACTGAGTTTGTACTCAAATTTAACTTTTTCTAATCAAAAGTATGTATTTTTGTTTGAAAAATTGAGGTTTGAGAAATTACACAGCCTTTCCTGTTCAGACGTGACTGTAAATGTCGTAAGGGGGAATAACTCTTACGACGTGTGTGGAATTTGAACCCACACTCCCTCGGTGTTTACAGCGTATTTCATACGCTATTACCCACTAGGCCACCGAAACCCCTAATTTATGTTTTAAACAATAATTTAAATTACAGGACTTGAACTAAATATTTAACTAAAACTATATATATATAGCATATATATAAATATATTTTCTTATTTTGAAAAAAAAAAGAAAAATTACGTAACAGTAGTAAATAAAACAAAAAAGATTAACTAATCGTCTAGAAATTTATTGTCCTGCACACAAATATATGTCACAAATAACTTAAAAGGATTATAAATTCTCTTCATAAATCCAATTTATTTTTTTTTTTTTTTCTTCCTTTCCTATTTCTATCTTATAGAAGAAAACTAAAAAAGAAAACTAAAAGAAAATGCATTATTATATATTCATACCATTCATTATTTTTTTTTTTTATAAGTAAATATAGTTTTTATTAGTAAATATAAAAAATGACTATCTTATAACTATTCATAATATTTCAATCTCTGCTAGACTTTTTAATTCATTTTTAGCTTTGTTTTTTATTCTAAACTAAATTTAAATACTTTTAAATGCTATAATAGAGTGACTGCTGCATTATTTAAATTAAAACACAAAGACTTCATAAATCAAAAAAAAAAAATGTGAAGTAATGAATGCAAAAAAAAAACCCAGACATTATAATTTCTTTTCTTTTTCGTTATATTATAAAAAAAAAAAACTTTTTCTTTTCTAATATTTTTAAGCTCTGTTACATGACAACTATTTTTTATACTTTAGAATAATAAATTTACTGTTAATAATCTCTACCTATCGTCATTTTTTATAAAAAATCAACTCTTGAAATAAAAAAACGTATTTTCAACTTCATTTAAATAAATAGACTGAAATAGAAATAGAAAAAAAAAAGGAAAAAAAAACAAAATTCATAAAATGTTCCAATTGTCCAAAATGTTCCTTTGTTTTTTCGTGTTAGTTTTTCCATTTATTTTTTTCGACTTTTCCCTGCTTTGCAAAAAAAAAAAAAACAATTTAAAGGATTTCTTTTTAAATAGTCCAAATAAAAAAAAAAAATAAAAAAAAAAAAGAATTTTGAAAAAAGAGTGCAACATTTGCTTTAACATTAAAAATGCACATATAAATGAAAACAATAACTTTTTTGTTTTTTAACACATTTTTTTTTTTTTTCATCGTAGTAGAATTTTCTAAGCCCCCTACAGTTTAAAAATAAATTAGAAAAAAAAAATAAACCAACACAATAGGTAAAAAAAAAAAAGAAGAAATAGGTAAAAATAGCAAAATAAAAAAAAAAATTACTCTGCAAGGACATTTTCACATACGCTCTATAAATTTAACAACGAAGTCAATTTTATTTTCTTACAAACCATTTAATATTTTTTTTTCCTGTTTTTATTTTGGGATTTTCTCTTTCTTTTTTACACACCTTATTTGGAGTTATGCACCAGTTACTCACTTAAAGCTATTTATTAAATACTAAAATAACAAAAAAGAGGGATAAAAAATTAAAGTTGAAATATTTTTAACGTATTATAAGTTACCAAAAATGATATTTGTTGTTGTAAACATAATTAGTTTTTTTTTTTGTAGCGATAAAAATATCCAAAATTATGTAAAATATTTCATTCCACTGTAAGGTTCTTATTAAGAAAAGAAAAACTAGATTGTATGCATATAATTTCCCAGTTGTGAAAGAACATTTTTTTAATTTCTGTTTAAACTTTTTTCCTCCTTTGTGTTATGATTCTTAAAGAATTGTAATCTTCTTTTTAACTCGTTATTATATACATATCCTTATTAATTGTGAGATTCTTTCTTGTTTATCTAGAGAAGTCGAAGAAGTAGACTTCTCTAATAGAGATTTCTCTTAGTTAAAACTAGTGTATATTGAGTCAGTATTTGATCCTAATAATCATTAACCCTACTCGCGCAATACATTTTAGTAAATACTTGCGCTATAACCCACGGCTATGATGTAAATTTAAAAATACATAAATATAACTTAATACCTATTACCTATGTAATCTAAGAAATCATGTAAACTATATTTTTCAGAATATTATAAGCTTAGCTAAATATCATTACGCTTGAAATAAAAAAGTTTAAAATCGATTTGGGCCAAAAGGGCTCGTAAGCTTGTACTGGACTGTTAATTAGGTAATCTTTTTTTTATTTCGTTATTTGTATAATTACTTGAAACTATACTTAAAAAAGCTTTTAGTATTCTAAACTTTTAGATATAGCTAACAATGGAAACTTTAAATGTTAAATACGCAAAACAAGAATGAAATTTTACCATAAATACATATTTTATAAGAACTGACAATTATTTATTTGGTGAAAATATTTTTTGCCGCAGCACCTAATCAATTGACTAAATTATCAAAAGCACAAAAAAAAATTTTTTTTGGTTAAAATAAAAAAGTACATTTTAGGAAAATATAAAAATAATGAATAGATCCATTTTTTTATTTTGATTGTTTTAATACAGTTTTTATGACTTTAAACAATGAACACAAAAACATAAAATTTCCCCCACAAAAAAAAATAAAAAACATTTTACAACAAAACAACTTTATAATAACTATTAACTACTATGTATAAAACACATTTAACTACTATTAATAATATACTATGGGTATTTCGTATATTTTAAACGATATTTTAATTTTTTTTTTTTAGTGTTTTTCAATGCTTTTTCAGCAGCTGTTGCGAAACTTTTTATTTATTTATATTTTTTCCATTTTCATTTTTATTTTCATTTCCCTTTCCATTTTCTTTTTTTATTTAATTTTTAAATTTTTTCGTTGTTTTTTCGCCAGAACTATTTTTACACTGCCACAGGTAAACTATGTTTTTGTTGCAATAGAAAGGTGTAAATGGTAAAAAAGACAAACAAAAAAAAATTCGTTAGAAAAGTGTTTTTTTTTTTTATTTTGTTTCAGTTATACATATCGCCATACAAAACAATAAAAAAAAGTTTTAAACTAAAAACGGTAAAATTATTTTCACAAATACACACATATAGAGTGTTTTTTTTTTTTTGTATACTTTTGGTATTTGTTGACTAGTAAGTAGTTATAACAGTTATTAGTAGAAACCTAAGTACAAAAGTAAAATTTATGTTTTTAAAAACAAATATGCGTTGACTTACATACAGTACAAACATGCATATAATCTATAAACATAATATTATTGTTAGTGTGAAAATCAACAAAATATAGAGAAAATAATAAAAACAAGGTAGAATGTAAACCAACGGTTTTTAAAAGCGCACATTTCCAAAACTCAATACAAACTGTTTAGAAGTGTGACTTACACAAAAATTTGAAAATTTAAAAAATAAAATTTAAGAAATTTTTTTGTAATAAGAAAAAATGTGAAAATAGGACATTTTTGAAATTTTGAGGGGCCGTAAGTCCGGAATCCTATATAACTAAGAAAAGCCGTTAACACACATAAAAATATATTATTAAACCTTTAATTTTCATGTCTTGCCGAAGAAAAATTTGTACAGGTGTCTAAGTTACAGGTGTCTAAAAATAGCAAATTTTCAATTTTTGAGGCGTAATAACTCTTAAAGAGGGGGCGCTACCAAAAAATTAGGAAACTTATACTAATTCTAAAAGTTCTTTCTTGTCTCAAAATTTCAGGTTCCTATCTAAAGGGGTGCCGGAGTTATGAAAAAAGAAATTTCATGCAAAATGTGGTTTTCACATAACGGTAAATTTAAATAGTAAATTACAAAATATTACATCATTTTGAAATTGTTTTATATAGATAATAAAATTTTCGATCTTCTGGAGGGTTTCAGATTGCAAAACTATTACGCAGACCTTGAGATATATACATCTGAAAATGGGGCTTTTTCGCAATTTTGAAGAGCTGCAACTTTGGAACCCTTTACAACTAAAATAAACCATTAACACACATAAAAATATATTATTGTAGCTTTAATTTTTATATCTTGCAGAAGTAAAATGTGTACAGGTTCCTAAGTTACAGGTGTTTAAAAATAGCAAATTTTCAATTTTTAAGCCCTAATAGCTCATAACCAGGGGGTGGTTCGAAAAAATTTTCTGAGCAAACTTATACTAATTCTAAAAGTTCTTTCTTGCCTCAAAATTTCAAGCTTCTATCTAGAAGCGTGCCGGAGTTATGAAAGTAGAAAAATCATGCAAAATTTAGTTTTCACATAACGGTAAGTTTAAATACTAAATTTAAAAAAATTGTATAATTTTGATATTAATTTACAAAGATAAAAGAAATACCTATCGAATGACGTTTTCAGATTGAAAAAATCTTAAGTAGAACATAAGATATATGCATTTAAAAATAGGGCTTTTTCAAAGTTTGAGGGGCTGTAGCTCCGTAATGGGGGGGGTTACATGAAAATGTTGTTCCACAAAATTATTTTTTTTATGAGACCTACCTATGGTTAAAATTTTTTTTCTCTATCTTTAACGGTGTAGAAGTTTTGTAAACAGCCGGACGGACGGACGGACGGACGACCGGCAGAGTGAAACTAATAAGCACATTTTTTCAAAATTTTTTTGGAAATGTGCTAAAAATAGAAGTGTAAAATTCCACAAATCCAGAAGTGAAGAATTTATTATTTTATAAAATCCAAAAAAAAAAAACAAAAACTAAAAAATTAAACGTAAAAAAATTAAAGAAAATTTATGGAAAAGAAAATTACAGAATAAAAGTTATTATGATCTTTTGTTTAATGGTGTAAATTACAAAAAAAAAAAATCAATATTTCATAACTTGATAAAAAACAATCTATTCATTGTGCTTCAAAGCTAACCCTACTGGTTATTTTTTAATATCTTCGTTTGCAAATAATAAGTATTTTAGACGTACTAAAAATAAGTCCGCAGCATTATCTACACTTGTGAATTAGTATGTCATATGACTAAAGAAATTTATAACACCATTCAGAATATCAATAAATAATTAACTGTTGTTCGAATCCCAGAAAAATTTCTTTATGTTTTTTGACAGTTGAAATAAAGCATTTATTCATTTGGTACTTAAAATCATCTGCCGGGAAACAATTAGATACAGACAATAGGTAAAAAAATATGAAAAAAACAAAAAAAAAATTGAAAATAATAGAATCGTTATGAATGGATAGGTGAATTATTTAAAAACAAAAAAATTGTGAACATATATAGCAAAAACTTGATGAAAGGTATAAGCACAAATAAAAAAAAAAAAAAAAAAAGATAACGAGGAAGAATACAGTTGACTTTGTCAACTCTTAGATACCCGTACGAACGTTAGTATGTTCACAGCCTGTCACTCTGCTTACAATATTATTTTTTTAATATTTTAGTACTTTAAAATAATTTGGGTGAATTTTATAATTTCTAGAACTATGGGTTGTACATATATTCAAACTATATGTTTATACATTCTTCAAAAGCAGATTTTAACCTTCCACATAACGATTATCAATCCAAAACTTTTTCAAATATTCTATAGTACCATTTAATACTAAGCGGTAAATGTATATTAAATTTACTTAGTACAAAATAGTAAATATAATTTTAAATATTATATTATATTATATTTAAATATTCCATTGACAGAATGGAATATTTAAATATATTCCAAATTTCTTATAAGTACAATAAAATACATATATGTATGTAAATACGGCGCTATATAATATACATCTATACTCTTATCATTCATTCCCTAGCGACATATACGATATATTGTAAATAAACATGATATTATATAAGTATGTATATATATTAATATCATATAAATAAAAATTCTTCAAGCAACCGTTATGTTGTTTATTTATTTAAATTTTTATGTACTACGCATTGTATCCTCAACAATTTCAAATTATCGAGTAAAACAATATGCAAAAAAAATTCGTTAAAGAAATTTGTTAGAAAATTTGAAAAAATCAAGTAACACTTTCGTCAATTATAAAGTAACCCTACATTATTAAAAAAAGTTGTTAACAGAAATAAAAGTATAATGTTGGAGCTTTAATTTTTGTGTATTACTTCAAAAAAATTTTAACAGGTGTTAAAGTTACAGGTGTTTAAAAATAGGAAATTTTCAGTTTTTGACCCCTTACAGCTCCTAAACGGGGGGTGCTACAAAAAAAATTTCTGAAATGACTCATACTAATTTTCAAAGATCTAACTTCTGTCAAAATTTCAAGTTTCCAACTTTAACCGTTTAGAAGATGGAAGGGTTAAAGAATTTTGCAAAATTTGAGTTTTGCATAACGGTAAATTAAGACACCGTATGCCAAAAATATATATTTATTGTATATACACTTTTAAAGCTAATGAAAGTAGTAATCGTTTGGCGTTTTCAAAATGAAGATATACCTTATACAACTTGTGCTATAACAATTTAAATATAGAGCTTTTTTGAACCTTTGGGGAGCTGTAGCTCCGTAACGGGTGGGGCTACAAAAAAAGTTATTAAAAATAAAATTAATATTTTTGTGAGATCTATCAGTAGTTAAAATTTCATAGTTCTATTGCAAAAAAAATGTGGGGATATAAAAGTTAGGTGTTCGAGAGCTACCCTAAGGCTTGGTCCAAACTCAACCAAAAAAAATAAGGAACCTACAAATTACTCCCAAAATATTTTGTGTAAATTTCAAGATTCTAGCTTTCTTAGTTTTTGAGTTAGCATGCTGACGGACGGACGGACGGACATGGCTCAAAAGTCTTAGAATTTTTTTCTGATCCGATCCATACCTTTGAAGGTATATCTAGCTCGCTTATTTCGAGGTGTTACAAACGGAGGAGTAATTTTATTATACCCGATCCTATCGTACGGGTATAAAAATGTATTGGATTATAACATTTTTGAGAAATTTTTTAAATTTCATAAGTTGATGATGATGAGAGGATAATCAAATAAATGTTTTCTTTGGAGCAAATGATTTCAATTAAATTTCTACCGAAATTAATTAAAGCTCAAACAATTCTTTCCAGTATTTAACCAATAAGAAAAAAACGTATATGTAGAAACGACTTTGATTTATTCAATTTCTTTTTAAGTTGCGTTATGACCAGTTGGGTAAAAGGTAATTAATTTATTATAAAGTTTATACTATTGAAAAATTTATATGTGGCTAACAAAAGGATCCAAAATGTTAAATCATTTTTCTCTATTTATAATATAATTATAGGTAAGGTACTGAAATAAAAAAGTATAAAAGATATTCACAATTTAATTCGTATTTAACTTTTTACTTGAAAGAAAACGTCTTTAACTTGGACAACATATAAATGTTTCTTCCAATAGAAAAACTATTTAGAATAAAAGATTTGTCAGCGTTCATAAAGTATAATATAAACCCTACAAACGAACAAAAAAACGAAACGAAAAAAAACTAAACAAAATGATTGTAAAAAACTGCTCTTTAGAATAAAAACTATTAAAAGGATTTTACTTTGATCCTTTAGGACTAATATAAAATCATATCCGATATTTCCCTTTAAATTTTTCTTTTTTCATTTTAAAATATAATAATATATGAATGAAGTACATATTATTATCCTGTCATATTTTTAGTTTACCTAATATAATGTACAATTGGTTTAAAGGTATATATATATATATATTGTATATTATGTATAATATCTTAAGAAATAATAATTTATTCAACTGACGTTCTTATTATTCCTAGTTCTTATTCCTAGTTTGAAGAAATACAAAATTTTTCCTTTCTTTTATTTTTATTTTTACCCATATTTTCTTCAAGTTGTGTTTTTTTTTTAAATTTTCTCAAGTTTTCTTTTCAATTTTGAAACCCTTATGCAATTCTTGTAAAATGGTACCATTATAAAAATATTATACGTACCTATATATATATATATATATTTTTTTTTTTGTTTTTATATATATATTTTTTTTGTTTTTGTTTTTTTCAGACGATTATTGCCATAGCAAATATCCTAGATATTACCCATATGAATAAAATGTTAAGCAACTAACCGATATATGAATGTATAAGAAAATTTTATGTAAGAACCTTTTCAAGTTATTTATATGTTGGTTTAACAGTTATTGTTATAAGAAGATATTCAACAAAAAACAACAACAACATAAACAACGACAACAATAACTGTAAAAAGTAGTTAGGTGTTCTTAAGACTTGAAAAAAAATTAACAAAAAAGAAAAAAAAAATAACAAAACACAATCATTTTTTGGAGTACATAAATAGCATACTTAATATACACTATATGTATATATATATAATATATATATATACCTAATAAGTTGTTGTAATGGGGTTGATGTTAATATAAATAATGAGTAGTTATTTGTACTATTACATATATTATGTTTTTGTTATTATTTTTAATACTAATACGCTTTCATATTTTACTTTTAGCTCTTAAATATAATAAAACAAAAAAAAAAAAAGAAGAAAAATAGAAAAAATTGTTTTTTTTTTTTTTTTTTTTTGGGAAAGTGTAAAAAAATGATTTAAGTTTTCCGATTATACCATTATTTTTAACCGGAAGATTTCAAAATTTAAAGTGCAAGAAAAAGGAAATAAAATAAAAAAATATAGAAAATAAAATAGTACAAACTGGAAAAGGTATAACAGCAAAAGCAAGAGAACAAACAAGAAAAACAAAAAAAAAAAAATAAGGAGCAGTAAAGTAATCAGTAGATGAAGTATTTTTTTTTTCTTGTATATATATCTATAGAATATATTTATAGATACTATTTTTTTTAAATAGTAATTATTACTACATATACCATCATACCATGCGATGCCATTTTTATACTTCAAAACAAAACATAAAAAAAAAACAAAATACAAAATACTAAACAAAAAAACCTGCTCAAAATAAAATTTGAAAGGAAAAACTTATCATGTATCCTGTGGCAAATTTTTCTTATACATTGTTTTGCAACTGGATTAAAACTAAAAACTTATAAAAAAAAAAAATTTTTTTTTTTTCTTTATTATTATTTAAAGAAAAAAAATTTTTTCAAGAGAGAATGAATTCTCATTGTTGAAGAAAAAAAAAAAAACAATATAATAAAACAAAACAAATTTTAATAAGTGTTGCAATGCAATACACAACAATATTGTTAAGGCTAACAATATAATTTTTTTTTTTTTTTTTTTAGATGCAAATTGTTTTTTTTTTTTTTTGCAAGAAAAATAAAACCGGGGTTAAAAAATTTATTTTATGGATAACAATATTATATTTTTTATATTGTTTAAAAGAAAAAAAAAAAAAATATTTTTACCATTGCTCAAGTTTCTATTTTTCGTTCTAAAAAGTCTTCTAAACGAAAAAAAAAAAAAAACAAAAACAAAAATACAAAATAAATAAAATTAAATAAAACTTATATGTAATTAAGAGAAGGAAAAAAAAAAACACGATAAAGGTTGAAATGAATTGTGGTATTAATAAGTTGTAAAATAACACAAAAAAAAAAAATAAATAAAATTGGGTTTAAGTTTCTCCTTCTCTTTATTTAATTTTTTTTAATTAAATCGTTTCCTATATATGAATGTGAAAAGAAAAAAAGAAAAACTAAAAAAAAAATAATATAATTATTTAGAAAATACTTTTATAAAAGAGTTTTTCTTGAAATACATAATTAGGTATACGGTTTTTTAAGTTAAATAAATTCAACTAATAAAGTGTGGGTGGAAATTTATAGGAAAACTTTAAAATTAGTTGTTTTTGATATTATAAAGATTCATATTTTTTTTTTGTTTTGTTTTTCTTTTAAAATTGTTCCTTTAACCTAATACCTAAAACATATTATATAATATATATAGTTTATTTACTTTTATTTGATTTTTTTTTTGAAAAAATTGTATTCAGTATTATAAATTTTTTTGTGGTACTGAAAGAATCTTAAGATAATGTAAGAAAATAATTTGTTCATAAAATTTAAAATTATAATTTCAAAACTTTTGCTATTTAAGAATTTAATTAGTGTTAAAAATTTTCTTTTAATTAATTTTAAAATTAAACGAATATAATATTATAGTAGTATTCCTTCAATAGTATCTAAAGATATAAAGGGTAATCAAATAAGAGCTACATATATATATATTTTTAATTTGAAATAAAAACAAAATGGAATAAGATATCAAATATAAGTTTCCACTATAGAGTTTTTTAAAAATTCGATTCTGGAAAATAAATTTTTAGCCATTTTTTCACCTAAATCTGTAACACGAATAATGTTGGTTTGTTTAAGCACATTGAATGTTTGTGATTTATTGGAATAAACCAATAATTTAGCATAACTCAAAAGAAAAAAGTCTAATGACCGAGTTATATAACATTATCTTGGTGGTCAGTTCATATCAGCATTTTTGTAGGTTACACGGTCGTTAAAGTTTTCTCTCAATAAATATGATTGTGTCACGAGATGTATAGCATGTCGCACTATCTTGTTCAAACCACATATCGTTCAAATTCAAATCATCTGTTTCATACTACAAAAAATCAGTAATCATATTTCTGTAGCGTTCTCTATTGACGGTAACTGCAATGCCATTTCATTCACAATTTGGTCATTTCGTAAATATTTTCAGCAGTAACGTTTACGTTTTTGACGGGTTGGATTTCTAACATCACAAACAATATCATTTGTCCCCATTTTTTTTCAATTACATTAAGAATAATAAGCTCTGTAGGTCGATTATGTTGACCATAAATTTCACGTAATACGAACGTAGTCCAAATAAATTCATTATTTTTGTAAAAAATGTTAACATTTTCTATACATTGTGCAACTGTTTATCTTTCCATGGTGATTTGCCAAATAATACTGAACACAACTTACTGTCAATTTTGACAGAATTTAAAAAAAAAATGGCTGCTATGATTTTTTAAAAATATATATAGTATAAAGTATAGTATAGAGTGATCAAATTACACTCTACAATATTTAGTTTTGAAATGATGCAGTCAATATTTAACATAAATTTATTGTTATTTTATTTTAAATTCTTTTTTAATCTTAATTTTATATTTTTCTTTTGAATTTTGTTGATAAGAATTTTTATTAAATTATCATATTATTAAGTTAGAATTCTATGGTACACGTAATTTATATTAAATGTAAATCTTATGAAGGTAATAAATGAAATTTTTGTTTGGAAGATGAATATTATAAATACCTGCTATAGAAGGTATAACCTAATAAATACCTAATATAAACAGATAAAATTGAATAAATAATTACATTATTATAAGTAGACCAAAGGTCACACCATTGTTGAGCCGTTAAAGCATTTAATAATATTCAAAAAGGTACTCTCTGTTTTATCACATTCGATAATTCTAAAATTTTATTTACCAAACAGTGCATTATGATTAAAAATATTTTTAAATTAAAAAGTAGGTAACCTTTTTTTACTTTTTTTTTTTTTTACTAATTATCTTATGATTGTTTATGAACATTTTCTTAATCTATAAAAAAAATGTTACCTTTTTAATAATCAGAATATTGTTATAGTGATGATAATGATTGTTATTATATATTATTGATAATTGTGATGACCTTTGCAAAAGTAAATAATTAATTATTAAAAAGATATAGATTAATTATAGAACACACGAAAATAAAAGATTAATTAGTAGTCAACAAAATTTTAAGAGAAATATTATATTAATTGTATATTGAATGAATGTATCACCTACGAACTTATATTGATAATTAATATTCAAGGATACTATTACTGTTAGGATACTAAAAACATCATTTGTCTTCTAAAAATAAAATCACGTTTCATTTTACAATTTCTAATATAACAAAAATAACACAACAAAAATAACGACATAAAAAAAATAAAAATATATAAGTAGGAACTAAACAATGCTTATTAAATTGTTTTTACATACACAAGATTACACTTAAAACTTTAAAGTGTAAAAACCAGGAATATATAGAAAATATCAAAAGCCGAATGGTGCTATTTGGAATTTGGGACTGTATATAAACCCAATATAGAATTAAATTGCATCCATAGAATAATAAATATATTTATAATATAAAACTAATGTAATGCTGGCCCACATCCGAAAGGAAAAGGACCATTCAAATTAAATTGTAAGATTACACATTTAATGAAATAAATAAATAAATAAAAACTCCGGAAAGTATGCAATATAATATTCATTTTAAAAATCTTAAATTCTTATTTTAAAAAGGAACTTTGGTAGCCTTCGGTAGGGTAGGCGTGTGGCGTATTAATCGAAGGAGTGTGGATTCAATCCCTGCACAGGTCGTAAGTGTTTTTTTCTTTACATACCCCCTTTCGACCAAATATAATGTAAATATATAGTATATAATATAAACAAAATAAATAATATTAGTATATAATTCAATAATAGTATAAAAACCTATAATGGCCTTTAGTAGTCGATGGTTCAATAATATTGATATAAATAAATAAATAAATAAATTATTTTAAAAAGCCATGATAGCCGGGGGTAACTTATGATCCTGCATAACTTATTATAATATACCAAATTAAATTATTTCAAAAACTCTAGAAAGTGGGGATCTTAGTGGCCTAGTAGCTAGCACACGTAATATCGCATATTAATGGCGAGAGCGCAGGTTTAAGTCCTGTAAAGGTTTTAAGGTTTTTTTAATTGGAAGAATAACTAAAAAAATGTCCTATCATTGTTTTGATTGATAAAATGTTAATCAGAACCTAAGGAAAACCTGATTTTTTTAGATATAAATATTATCAAATTATTTGTATTTAAATTCATGGTAATATGAAATGCCATGATACTTTAAAAAGTTTATGAATTCTTTACTCAGCACTTATAACTGGATTACATTTAGAAAAATATTAACAATATTATAGAATTCCAAAAATTGGAAGCATATTCTAAACAATTTAATTCCATATGGAAGAACAAAACATATGTTTTAAATTGTTGCTAATTTCAGAAGAAGAGCACCGTTGAATTTTCAAAAGATTGAAGTAAAAATTTTTGAAATGGATTTTAATTTAATTTTCATAATAACAATATAATTTTTACAATATCTGAAACAATATTTAAGTTCAATAAGAGTTTCAATAATTACTGTGTTTAAAGCAAAAATAAATAAAGTATCATTTATGAAGGCTTTATGTGCCAATATATTATAATATTATAGCTCATATATTATCCTATTTAATATGCATGTAGAAAATTGACAAAATTTTAAACGAAATGTATTTATAAAAAATATATTATTATTAAATTATTTTTTATTTGTATTTCAACATTTTGAAAATTAACACAAGAGTAGATATTATGCATATATCAGTACATATATATAAACATAAAATTGACCTAAAAACCTTAACATAATTTTAAATATTCTATAATTTAAAGTACACAAATTAAATGTTTGCTTATAAGTTATTATCCTTTTAAATATAGTTACATACATATTATAAACACATATAATTAAAGTTTTCTACATATTCTTGTTTAGCCTGTGCATATTATATGATGACTAATGTAAACATCTAAAATGTGTATTTTAAGGGTTGTTCAAAATAAAAGATATAATAACTTCAGGCGTTTAACATTAAAAATTTTGATATAAAATGAAAAGAGATGAAAATGAAAATATAAAACATATTAAATAAACCAAAAATTTATGAAGAAAATATCTTTTAATAAATCCAAATTTTTTTTCTTTTTAGTATAAGGAAGAAAAAAATTGGGAAAATTTATTAAAAATTTTAAAGAAAATGCAGCAGAGGTGGTTGGATATGGAATGGCTAGAATATAAATTAATCATAAGATTATTATTTAGTTAAAATTTTCATTTAATCTGAAAGAATTATACATTTAAAGAAAATAATATTCCGATATTATCCAATAATTAATCAATCACGCATTCTTATGCCAGTGTAGGTTCGTTGTGATATCCTGGATCTGTGTTTCTTCTAATTAAACCATTACGAACTTCTTGCAAAGCAATGGAAATTTGTTAAGTCCACCTCCGACAGATCGAAAAGGTTGTTTAAGAAAATTTTTTCCAGAAATTTTCTGCTTTTCAGAACGAGTGCCCAACATTCACATGTCGGGTGAAAGATTGATCCCTCTACCTTTTAATCTTTTCACCTTCTGCAAAAATTATATGAGGGAAATCCTAGTTTTCTGGTATGTCTGCTGATCGAAATCACGCTATAAGTTCCATACAAATATTATATGAACTTTTTGAAAAGGAAAGGACAATCGGATAATAATATAACTAATTATAACTGAATACAGAAATGAATTTAAAAAATTCAGATTTAAAAATAATTCAGAGAAATTTTCAGATAAATTTAATATTATAAACAATACAGTGTGTCTCTTTAGCATATTACCATAAATTTTCAAACGCTATAACCATATGAGAATATCAATGATCCTCGTAATTCGTGAATGATTAACGACAAATAAAATTTTTTTCTGTTTTGACCTTTTTTCTTTCACCTTGACTGTTTTTCTTGTTTACACACCTTATTACCTATTTCGTTTTGGGAACAGACTAACGGGACATGCTATATATATATACATTTAAATATATATAATATATATGTATCTCTATATTTGTAATCTTATTCATTTTTTATTTTAAATTATTGATGATTTATGTACACAAAAAAAATTTTTTTTTAAGTTCTGGTTATTCTGGTTTTTATTCATTAAGGGAAAAAAAAAATTTTTAATGATTCAAATAAGAAACAGCATGCGATCAGATCGTTATCATATTCCGTGCAAATAATAATAATTGTGCATGTTTATTTATTTCAGACAAATGTTAAAATTATGTACTAACCAGAGTAAGTATTCAGTATAGACTATTAAATACAATTTATCTTAGATTTATATATTTATATTACTAATACTAATAACAAAAACTTACAAAACTATGTAGAATTTTTAATAAAATTTATCTTTAAATGTACTTTAAAAAAAAAATAATTCACTTCTTTTGAGTTTAATCTCATCTGAGTCACGACCAAAGGAGTACAAAGATCGATTTTCACTTAACGGCAAATGGCGATGCCGTGATGTGATTTTTGTTTATACTAATTAGTATAATTCTTATGAATATATTCATATAATATAGTGGAAGCAATGGGGTGACGTTGTCCCTACACTGTACATTAATTTAAAATATTATTTACTCAACGATATTCATTTGTTGGGAAAACGCCGCCGCATCACCGAAGCAAGTATAGTATTCGTATTATCATAAGAAATCCATAGTATAAAAAAAATCAGAAAATTAAAATAAAAATAAAAATCAAGTCACCGTTATTTGGGAATAGACCAACGTGACGATAACGTGAATTTAATTTTATATGGCGCACATTCGAAAAGAAAAGGGTCAACCAATTTGTCCCAGACATTATTTTGAGTCCCATTTATACCCAGAGAATTTTTTTTAAATAAATAATTAAATAAATACGAATATTATTTTGTGAACAATTTTGTGGAAAATAAATACGTCATCGTTATGTCCGGCGTCAGTATAGTGTAAATAGAAATAGACCATAAATTCGAATCTTAAGACCATAAAAATGTACTAGATAAAAAAAATATAGAATATTTTATTTTAAGTTTAAACTTGTAATTATAATGTTTGCCTAAATATTTCTAATAATATAACATTAAATGACGTTGAAAACTGTATTTGCTCTAACCAACCAAATTCATTACTTCTAAATGATTATTGACTTGCTAAAAAATTTAAATTGGAATTAAATTTATCTTTAAATACTAAAGATTGATGACTGGTTAGCAAAAGCAAAATATTCTAAAATAAAGAGAAGAAATTTTGATATCTTATTTTGAGGTTCGTTAAAAAGAAGCAAATGTTAATATGATACAAAATGTATAATTCAGTGTAAATCTTTTTTAAATCTTTCATTACCTACATAACAAAATCATTAAAAAATTTTTTCACTCAATGTAATTGATTACTAAATCCTGATTTAAGATATTACAACAATCCCAAAGGTCTTAATATAGTTTTTCAATAAAAATGTATTTTTGTTTTTTAATAATACCTTTTTTTTATATGACGATATCCTTAAAAATTTCAAATTTCCTCTTCGATATTGTAGTATTAATGGTTTTAACGATTTTCTACCTAGCGGGAAGATTTTAATGAGCAGGTAAGGATATTATATTATGTATACATAGATTATGTATATAAGATCATTTCTGTATATGTATTTGGTATTAACATTAAAAAATAATTTAAATAATCGTTACTTTTATGATTCAAAAACTTAAATTTTATAAATACAATTCACCATTTTATATATTACGAGTATGCTATGTATAAGTAGTTATACGATTTTTCATATAATTTTTGCAGATAAATTGATGTTTATAGTGAACAAATGGATAACGGAATATGAAAAAAAAAATGTTTTTTGTTTTCAAAAATTCTTTATAAGAAGTAAAGGAAAAAAATTACGTTGAATTATTTCTTATATCATACAAAAATTGAATATCAAGTATTCATATGCTAACTTTCACAAATATAGAGTTGGAAACTGCAGTATTTAACAACATTTTATTTACATATGTGCCAAAACTTAATTGAAAAAATATTCTTTGTAATTTTTAAAATTGATCAAATAATATATAACCTTAGATTTAAGAAACAAAACTAAAAAAAAAACTCAAAATATTGAAGGACTTTAACAAAATATTAAAAATAAGGGTAATAATTATATAATTAATTTTAGCTTCTATAGGGTGTTTTTTTAGAGGCGGAGAACTTTAAATTTAGCAACACTGTTTTCTGTGACAACTGATTTTACATTTTTTTTTGGTTTAGTTTTTTGGTTGGTTTAGTTTGGAAATTCATCATGAATAGACTTACACCGGAACAATGTTTACAAAATGGTCCAAATTTATTTTGAAAAACATGGTTTAATTCGAGAATTTCATTTGAAAATTTTGTTCAGAGATGAACTTTTTGGTTAAATGGCTATATCAATAAACAGAATTGTCGCATTTGGAGAGATGATAATCTACAAGCCACTAACAAAACACCATTACATCCAGAAAAGGTTACTGTTTAGTGACCTTTATGGATCGGTGGAATCATTGCTCCATATGTTTTCAAAAATGATAAAAGTCAGAACGTCAACGGTGAGCGGTACAGAGACATGATTACTAACTTTTCCGTGCATCCGTTGAAAGGTATTAATGTAGCAGAGATGTTGTTTCAGCAGAACAGCGTCACCTGTCACACATTGTGCAACACAATTAATTTACTGAAAGAAACATTTGACAAACGTTAATTTTACGAAATTTGCCTGTTAACTGGGCACCTTGTTCTTGCGATTTAACTCCTTTAAATTATTTTTTCTGGGAATATATAAAGTCACATGTCTAAGCCGATAAGCCAGAATCAATTGAAGACTTAGAGTATGTGAAAATTGGAGCTGCACATTACCTCAAATACGCGCCAGCCGGGGTTACCACATGCGTGAAATCATATTCAAACATTATTGTCATAATATTATCTGTCAAATAAATTCAATTTAATGGATATTAAAAACATTTTTCTATGTTTTATTCAATTTAAAGTTCTCCGCCGTCTCTAAAAAAAACACCCTATATATAGTACCATTGAAATATGATTGCATTGAGATACAGAGGACCAGCATAATTTCGTTTAAAGTCCCTAAGGTTTCGCAAGTAGTGCATGCACCAATAATGCAAATTTTATGTGTATATCGAATTGTTTCTGTATTTTCTCTTCTTTTATATTAGGAAGCTATTACAGTTTTTGGTATATATATATGTAGTTGGTTCCAAAGATTATAAGAAAATGGAAATCAGTGATTGAATTTGTATGGTAGTAATTTCACTACCACTAGATACACTTTATACTATAATACTGTATATAAAGTTTTTTATTTTTTTCTTCAATAACGTTTAAATTTTAAAAGTAAAAATTGCCATTGGGTTGTTATTTTTCGTTTATTCTATTATTTTACATTATAAATTTGAAGAATATGGTGAATATATAGAAAAACGGTATTTTGATAAATATAATTTTATGCACATGTTAATATGGGAGCTATATAATATAATATACCTATACATAGACAGCCAATATAAATATTCTTTATATAAAATCGCCTGAGAAAAATTATATTTTAGTTTTTCTTATATATTTTACGTGAAATGGGTCGCGTTTTACCCTCAATATATTTTTTAAATAAAAAAAAAAAAATGGGTGATTTTGTAACTAAGTTTGTAAGTGAATGAATAAATTGATTCAATGAATGAGCGAATAAAATACATCATTTTCCTGTTTTAATTTTTTTTTTGTGTTGGATAAATAAAGAATTACTACAGTTACTTGTTATCAGAATTTCAAATTAAAAGAAGAGTGAAAGAGGCGACAAAAAAATAGAGGAAGAATAATAAAAGAGGGATTAGTTGAAAACTGGTACTTAGTTACTCGATCATAGAAAATCTTTGTTGTTTTTATATTTTAAGCTGAAAATTTAATAGTAGTGATGGAAGTTTCAATTTTCTACTTGAATAGATTTAATTCAAATAAAAAAGAAAAAGAAAGAATAAAAAAAAAATTTTTACACGTTGGTTTATTTGTTACTAATAGAGAATTTTCATGTGAGTTTAAAAGGATGATAACAGGTGAAATTTTTGTATTCTTTAAGTTTAGTATAACCTTTAGGAACATTTTTTTTTTCTTTAATATTATAATGATGAATAATTCATATTCGTTTTTTTTTTTTACATAAATAATAGTAATGTATATTTATCATATTGTATATATATATATGTTAGTACAATGTTGAATAGGGATTATTTGAATATAAGAGAATTGTACAACATTAATATTAAATAATAGTTATAGAAAGAAGAAGATATAAAATAGTAGAACACAACTATAACCTTCTCTTATTGCAATAATATGTTTATTAAAAACTAAATGAATGAAATTGTTTATTCAACTTCAGCTTTAATAAATTAATTTATTTGTATATATATACATATAAAAATATATGGAGGTAACTATCTATAAATAAAAAATATATTAGTGTATAGAAGAGAATATTAGCATCTTCGAAAAAATAAATTTAGTTCAAAAGATTTAAAATATTATAGGAAATTTTTTTTCCCAGCCTTAAAGTATGCAATTAATTTTTAAAAATGTTCTTTTATATTTTAAGCTATATGGTCCTTGGACTTGGTCGATAGTTTAATGTTTAAGCATGTGGAATATTAATTTATTTATATTACTATTACTTATTAGTGATACTAGTGATCTAGTTTAAATTATAGAGAGGTATCAAAGTGTTTTTAATTGTAAGGAAAATTACTGAAAATGTAGTTTTTCTTAACAAATCTCCAATACTTCAAAATATAATGCAAATATGTATATATTATATTATCTAAACAAAATAAATAATAAAACTTTATAAACTAATAGTAGTATACTATAATGGCCTTTATCGGATAGTTTAGTAGTATTGTAATATTCTATTTAATATTAATATATAAATAACTTGGTCTTTAGTTATAATATACAGGAAGAAAACTTTAATAATAATATAAATAAATTAATATATGGGAGTAAACAATAAGTTCCGTTTCAACTTTTCGAAGGTTATTTAATATTATATTAATTTTGGGTGCTTAAAATGATCTCGCTGTAATATCTCCCTCTGTGAACCTGAGTATCACACATTAACACAGTTTTATTTAAGAAATAAATTGTTCGTTGGAACCAAACTTTAAATTATGAAAATTAAATTTTAATATTTTATTTCTAAAATATTTTAAGGATAATTTTTAAAAACAAGGATTATAAAAACATAAAGTTCTGCTATTTGAGTTAAAAACATTTTAACAAAAGTTAAAGCAGAGTTAAGCATTTAAATTTTTTTCAATTGTGCTTAGATTCTAATGTAAAAAACTTATCATAAAATCCAAAGTATATTTTTATAATTTAATATAAACGATTTTTTTTAATTACAAAAGAAAGAAAAACTTTTTTAAATGTTTGAGTACAGTTTTAAGTTTCTAGCTTTAATCATTTGAAGAATATTAAGGAAAATTCTTAAATTTAGCTACATTTAATTTTTTTTTTTTCTTTTTTTTAACTCTTATGACGTGTATGGGGTTCGAACCCACACTCCCTCGGCGTTTACAGCGTATTGTATACGTTCTTATCCACTAGACCACCGAGGCCCCCTTACATTTAATTTTAAATAAGAGTAAATTTATATAACCAAAAAATTCACATTGTTTGGCTTTTTAGAAGAAGTGGAATGCCATTTAAATAAAAAGTCCACTGTAAAAATCTACAACCTGCTAACAAAGTGGAGTTAGACAAAAAAGTTTAGGCAAACAAACATTTTTCGTAAAAAGCAAAATCTAGTATTAATAAAGTATCAGATAATTTATGAAATTATGCAATTTTTCATAGCATTTTAATAAATTATGTATAATCGTAAATTGCTTGCAAGCAAAAAATTAATTCAAAAATTGGTATATTTAAACTGAGTTTATTGTTTAAGGATATTAATATTAAAAATTTGCCCTGTGGTTTAAAAAAAATAATTGAATGAAAATTTATTTTTTACATAATATTTTTCAAAATCCATAGTTCACATATCCATCCAAAAAAAAAAGCAAATTTATAATTAAAATAATATTTTCCTTTTCTGGCAATGCAGTTTTAAGTATTTGCAATGTGGCAAAATGTTTAAGTTAATAATGGAAAAACGAAAGGTGGCTATACTAAATAAAAATTCAACTAAGTTTCAAACAGGTTGATTTTTTACATCTAAGATATTCCTTTCATTAAATTATCCTTAACGTTCATTACATTGTTAATACTAATTTAAAGAAATTACTTTTTTTGTTTTTTGACTAATTACTCCTCATGTATTTTAAATATTCTAAAAACAAAATTATATTTAAATATCATCATAATATTTGTATATCCCATGTGATACATTATTCCTGTCAACAGTATAATAAACTTTTATAAAAGAGAAAAATATTTTTCGCCAGTTTATTTTTATAATTTAAAATCGCAGACACGAATTTTCATATCAATATTTTGTAGACTAAACTACAAATAACTTTTACATATAACTTAGTCAAAAATAGTTTTCTATTTAATTTTAATTTTAGATGATTTTTCTTTTTCTTTTTTTATTTTTTGAATAATATTTTCCTCTGATGTAAACTTGTAATGTAATAGGAAAATAACACAAAACAAGAAAAAAAAAAGGCAAAATATGATGAAATAAGATAAAAGAAAATTTAGTGCTCGCTAAAAAAAATTTTCAAATTTTGTAAAATTTTCACCAATAATATCATGTATGTAATATGTATGTATATCGTATAAGATCGTGTTAAACAACTGCATATTATTATTTAGATTTAACATAATAACATGTATGTAACGATACTTTTGGTTATTTTGGCTTGTTATAACATGAAAATGTATAAATAAATAATATGTATGGATATAGTATCGGACAAAATAAAGTAAGTATGTTTAAGCCAATTCAATTTTAGTAATATTCAAAGACTTCCAACAGGTTGGTGATTTCCAAAAGACTATTAGATTAACTTTTGTATTCCATTTTAATTTCCTTGCTTTCAAAAAAGTGTGCTTGCTATTTAAAAAAATATTAATTTTCTATTGAATTTTGTATTGTTCTATTTTATGAAGGGATATTATGGTTACCTTAAAAATTTTATAACATAATATAAAATATAATATGTACAATAAATACATTTATGTGCCCATATTTATCTAACCCTTCAACGTTCTGTTGACAATTAACATTCTGTTTCATTATCTAAAGTTTCGCTAAATCAGTGAATTGCACGTTATCCTTTGCAGATGTTAAGGGTAAGTTTCAACTCTTATTTAATAGATGTTAAGGGAAGTTTCAACTCTTATTTAATAGATGTTAAGGGAAGTTTCAACTGTTATTTAATGTTTAAAGTGTTTCTATACATTTTGTTTATTGTACTATAAAATGTTTATAAACATTGTTTTGCATATGTTCTTATGTTTAGCACATTTTTCAAATGTGTTTTTTTTTTTGAAAAATTTGCTTATCAGTTTCATTCTGCCCGTCCGCTCCCGTATATCTGTTTGCAAAACTTCTAGACCGTTTAATATAGAACAATGAAATTTTAATTATGGTAGGTGTTTAAAAAAATTACGTTTTTTATAAGCCACATCTGTTAGAGAGGGGTACAGTCCTTAAAAGACAGAAGATTTTTTTAGCTTTATATAAAACATATCAAAATTATACAATTTTTAAAATTTATTATTTACATTTACCGTTACATGAAAACACAATTTCGTAAAATTTTGCTTCGTTCATATCTTCGAAATGCTTTTACATAAAACCTTGAAATTTCGAGAAAAGAAAAATTTATTAAAAATAGCATCACTTTAGAAAATGTTAACTTCTCAAGCTTTAGTTGTTTTTATCTTAAGAGGTATATTAGGAGTGAAAAATTGAAAATTTGCTATTTTTAGACACTTTGCTTTTTAGGTACCTGATTAGGTACAAAATTTTTCAAAATAAAACACTAAAATTTAAGCTTTCGGCATTATAATTTTATACCTGTTGAAGACTTTTTTTATTTTCACAGCCAGATTTTCTTAAAATTAAAGAAATGTCTCTTAATTTTTCACAAGTTTTTCTTATATATAAAAATTACAAATTTTTGTACAAACATAGTAAACGGATATTATTGCCTTTTGGAAAGTGTACACTTTTAAAAAACTTTGGTTTTCACTTTCCGCCATGTTTTATATTATTATGAGCTACCTACGACCGAAGAACCGATACCTGATCAATTTAACCTAATTTTTAATCGGTTACCTTATCTTTAATAAATAAATTTATTCAATAGTTTAATCTATTTTGTCCACAACTGTTTATATTTTTACTAATATTCATAAATACACGGTATGTAAATATTAAAATTTTGTAAAAGGAAAGAAAAAAAAAACAGTTTTTATTTTTTTTTTCTTTGTTTTTTTAGTTTTAAAATGGTTTGGTACATTGGTATATTAAAATTCACTCTTCAAAAATTCATTCACAGTTACAACATGGAATATTTGAATAATTCAAAATTTCATTTTACCATTCAAGAGCCTTCTTGTGATACTCACACTTTATTCAAAAAAAAAAAAATAAGCAAACAAAGTTTTTAAAAATTATTTCGCAAAAGAAAAAGAATAACAAAAAAGTAATGGAAACTTTTACCAAAAAAAAAACAAAAAAAAACTTTTTTTTC
This sequence comes from Poecilobothrus nobilitatus, assembly GCA_947095535.1. Taxonomy (NCBI): domain Eukaryota; kingdom Metazoa; phylum Arthropoda; class Insecta; order Diptera; family Dolichopodidae; genus Poecilobothrus; species Poecilobothrus nobilitatus. The sequence continues at coordinate 42,360,442 of OX352774.1, read as the reverse complement.
CTGGTTAAAACTTTGTCTTTTTATTTTTAAGAGGTAGCAATTCCCAAAGTATGTCCTATGGTTACAGCGGTTCTCTATGGCGGTGAATATATGGATATAGTAAAAATAATATACATATATATATATATATATATATATTATATAAATATTATATAAATAAAATATGTTAATAAATTTTTTGTTATAGTTGTTGCAACAGGCTATATGACTGGATTATTTTTAATGTTTCTCAAAAAAAAAGAAAAATTTGCTCAAAAATATTTGAGCATCACTGTAGCGCAGTGTAATCTAACAAAAACCAAAAAAAAAAAAAAAAGAATGGAACAATGCACAAAGATAAAAGTTTTCAAGTAAATAAAGATGACACAGTTTTTTTTTTTGTGTTAGCTAGATGTGATTTTGATATGTATGTATATTTAAAGTATGTGAATATGTGATAGATATATTATGTTTATAATGTTTTCTATTTGTTTTTATTACTTTTAGTAGCATTCCAACAGAATCCCATCAAAAATTATAATGACAGGATGCACATTATTTGCAAATATCATAATATAGTATACGTTATACAATAATATAATGCATAATGTATAAGGATTATGTATTTTGTGTATATACTATATAACGGTAGCTTTGATCATTTTAATGTCAAGTAAAAAAAGAAAGTAATAATAAGTATAAATTTTTGCCGTTCTTATGATAATGGTATAGTAAATGTGTCAAATATAAAATTTACTTTTTAGTGGACATTCAGTTGATTTCATAAAACGGGATTATTATTAAACAAGAAAAAAATGTTCATTTTTAATATTAAATGGAATCTATTGAAATGAACTATTAATTACTCAAACTTCCTTGTATCGTCATCCCTATAATATCGCTTGCATTTTATATTATTATCAACTTTCTAAAATGTTTTTGAATTTTGCTTTAGAGTACCTATATTTTGAACATATTTATAAATAAAGAAAATTAATTTAACTGTTTAAAAATACTTTTGATAAGGTATTAAGGTGATAAGGTGATTTATTATAATTACATGTATTAATTACCGTTGATAATAGTTTTCAAATTGAATGGGCTTCCAGTTTTAAATATCTCAGAAGATGATTACATGAAGACTGGAGTTACGAAAAAGAAATCAGGTGTCGCATTTAAATAGCATGAAGTTTTTTTTTTTTTGAGATTTTGTGCCAGCGAGAAAGTTTGTTCCCGTGAGAAAAATCTTAACGTCCGCTTAAGATTTACGAAATGGTATTTTTGGTGTATTTTATTATACGAAAAAGAAGCAATGGATCAAGTCAAAAAATCCAGTAATAAAAGAAGTCAGTGGCTTTTGAAATATGGATTTACCGCAAGACTATATTAAAAATTTCATGAACAGAACATAATATTTCTAAAGAAGAAATTTAATTTCGAAGAATAAACGGAAACAAAAAATTACTGACATATATTAAACACCATAAAACATCCTATTTTGGCCACGTTATAAGTGGCAGAAAACATAAATTGGTCAAGTTAATTGTTCAGGGAAAAATTTAAGGAAGAAGACGTATCGCTAGGAAATAATTATTATGGCTCCAAAATATAAGAATTTTTTGGCGACTGCTGTAATATAATAGAAAAAAAACATCATATCATTTCTTGCACTTAAAATGGAAAATTTGCTTTAAGTAATAAAGTACAATTGTAATTAAAAAAAAAACCTTGCATTTAAAAAGGAAATTATTCCACTTAAATTGAAAATATTTTTTTTTTTAAAGTAAAAATTGCATATACATGGGTTTATCAAAGAATTCACCGTAATCTTATACTGTAAAGGATATTTTTGCTATTTTAATTTTAATAACATTAACTATAATTTGATTGATTTTCCATTAATGCTTCTGCCTTTCCTTTATTAGTTTCTTAATAAAAAAAAAAATTTTTTTCAAACTTGATTTGAATTTTTTTCATGAAAAATGAAAAGAAAAATAAATATTTAGACAAACATACAAACAAATGAAGATATTATAATATGGAATTAAAAAAATTGATTTTTTAGAAACTGAATAATTTTAAATTTAGTAATATATTATAAGTGTTGAATAAAGTGTTACAATTACAGTTTATTATGGAAACTTCCAATTTTTTATGGTTTCTAAATTATTTTTTTTTTCTTATATCTTTTTGGTTTTTACTGTTACTTTATATTAAAAAAAAAATTATGGGTATAATCGTTATTCATAAAAATTTATGGAAAAGCAAAAACAAAAACAAAAAAAGTATAGTTACAATTGGCAATTCCAAAATTTTATTTTTGTTTCTTTGATATATGAAAAATAATAAAGGATATGAGTAAATTTTGTAATACATAGTTGTATTTTTATCACATTTATTTATGAACAGTTATTTCTTATATGTGTATATGTTTCTTTTTTTTTCTTGTTTATGAGATTTAAGTTTAAATTTACAGACATAAAATAATATAAACTAAAATTTTATATCATTTTTTTTGTTTTTATTTACTATTATAGTCTTTATCCTTTATGTTATAAGTCTTTGGTTGAAGCATAACAAAAAAGACACAAAGATGATAAAAAAAAAGAAAACAAAAAAAAACAAAAAAGGAAAAACTTTAAAAATTTTTTTTTTTTTTTGCACATTTTTCAAAATTATTTGTACTTTTAATCATTAATTTGACTCTGTCTGTCTGCTCGTTTGTTTACAAATTTTCTACATCCTTTAAGATGAAACGATGAAATTTTAAATATTTATAAGTCTTTATATTATATATTATATAATTATTTTATTTGAACCGTAAAACTAAATTAAAATTAAAGTTATTATTGATAAGTGTCATAAGATAATTAAATGTTGAACAACTCTTATATAGCGATACATAATACCTATACGAAGTTAAGGAGAACAATCCCTCTTTTCTAAATGTCTATATCTCAAATTCTGTTGAATATTTTTTCAATTTAAAATAATGTCAAACGAAAAGAAATTTTAAATAATATTAACAATATTTATTTATTTTATTTTATTTATATTAACCGAAATGTGAAAACAAGTATTTGGGAAATTGTTCGTTCTTTGTAGCACAGGAATTTAGTCAGAAGCTTTAAATTTTAAGAGGAAGAAGATCTTTAAATATTAGCATAAGTTACCTTAGAAAAAAACGAGGTTTACATTGTAACCAACGGTTTTTAAAAGCGCACATTTCCAAAAGACAATACAAATGTTTAGAATTGTAATGTGCCTAAACTACAGGTGTCTAAAAATAGAAAATTTTCAAAATATAACAATTATTTCGTAATAACTCTTAAAGAGGGGGTGCTACCAAAATATTTTCTGAGGAAACTTATACCAATTCTAAAAGTTCTTTCTTGTCTCAAAATTTCCCTATCTCAAAGCGTGCCGGATTTATGAAAAAAGAAAAATCATGCAAAAATTTGGTTTTTACATAACGGTAAATTTAAATACTAAATTTAAAATAAATATATATAACATTGATATTGATTTATAAAGGTAAATAAAATTCCTGTCGAATGGCGTTTTTAGATTGAAAAAATGTTAAGCGGAACATGAAATATACGCGTTTAAAAATGGGGCTTTTTCAAAGTTTGAGGGGCTGTAGTTCCCTGATGGATGGGGCTACATGAAAAAGTTGTTCGACAAAATTAGTTTTTTTATGGGACCTACCCATGGTTAAAAATTTTTTTCTCTATCTTTAACGGTGTAGAAGTTTTGTAAACAGACGGACAGACGGACGGACGGACGGACGGTCGGACAGAGTGAAACTAATAAAGCACATTTTTTCAAAATTTTTTTGAAAATGTGCTAAAAAATATTTACCTTGTTTCAGCTGTTAGGATTTAAAAATTAAAGATTGTCAATTTTTAGACAGCTGTAATTCGAATACCTGTCAACATTTATTGTAAATATTAAGCCATAAATTTAGCTCCATTATTATATTTTGACATTATTGTGTGAATGGATTTTTTAATTATATAGTGTTTACTTAAAGTTCAAGAAAGTATCTTTGATACATAAAATCTTTCTTATATAAAATATAAAAAAAATATCCCCCTTTTCAAAAAAAGACAGATATGTTAAAAGCTTTCGGTTTAAAATATCTTTCTTTTTTTTGGATAAAATAAATTTAAATTTAAAAGAAAAATCTTGGATACAGACATTTTTTATTAATTGATAGGGTTTAATATTGGTCTTATAGAGTTATAATAATTAAAAATATACTTCTTAGTTATAAAAAAATCATAGAGAAATATTTAAAGAGCACTTAAAATTTCTATATTTTATATAAATATGTATTATAGATTTAATATTATGATAAGACATCAATATTTTGACTTTAATAAAGAAAGTAATCAATTTGTATAATACATTTTTGGAATATAATCAATTATTCTTTAAGATTGTAATTAAATTGTATTTTGTATATTTCTAATTTTTAAGATATCTAATAATTTTTTAACATTTTTGATCGTTTCCAATAATTGTTTTTAAAAATAGACTTTTAAACATTTATAAAAATATTATTAAAAATAAGTGCCAAAACATATATAAATAAGAAAGAAATACTGAGTGTTAATATAAACAATGATAGCCTTTTCGTGGTCAACAAACAATAGTACTAAGAACAATGAAAACACACTAAAACTAACCGACATGGAATTCGAAATGACTTATAAATCTTAAGATGTATAAGCCAAAAATTTAAATATAGCATAACAGGCAGATGAATGGACAAACAAACAAACAAAAAGAAAAACTGGCGGAAGGATAAAGTACTTGGAAAATTTTTCAAATTTTTTTGATAAATAGGCAAAAAAAAGGAATATTGAAATGTCGAGTATCATCTTATTTTTCATTATCATCATTTTAAATGTCGCGTGATAAAACTTTATTCTAATTATAAGTTTTTACTCTCTCTCACTATTTCTTTCTTTTTAATTCTATATTAATCTTTTTTTTCATGTTAATCCTTAGTTCATGTTAATCCTTGGTATAGTTTTTACTTTATTTGATTTCGTGCTCTTTTACACAAGTTCTTAATTACAATTTGCATTATAGTGAAGAGGTAAAAAAAAAAATAAATAAAAGAAGGACAGATATACATTTTTTCTTATTTTACTGTTATAGAATTGTTATTTATTTCTGTTTTTTTTTTTTTTTTTGTACTAATCATTGTCTTAAATTGAATTAAAAAGCAATCAGAAATAAAAGATTTAAAAATTTTTTTTTTTTTTTTGGAAAGGAAAAAAGAACATTCCAATTTCTAGAATTTCTTAAAATAGAATTTTATAAAATAGATATTAGATATGGACAACGTAGAATGAGGAAATTTAAAATATCTATAGCTACATAGAACTAAAAATTATTTTTTTACTTTTTTTTAGTATAAAAAATGAAATTAGATTAGAAAAAGGAAAAAAGAAACTTTGTTTATTTTCAAAGTACCTACGATTATATAACTATTATATATATACCTATATACTACAGTTTTGGCAAAATATATTGAAATGTAATAAGAATGTTAGGAAAAACTTAATTAAATCAGTATGCATTGCTTTGACTTCGAAATAAGACATAATTTTGAGCATCAATTTGTAGATTAAAAAAATATGGCAATTGCCATAGGTATATACTAGCTTTTAAATGCAAAAATAAATGAAATTAATTGGTGAAAAAGTAACTACAGACTGACAGTCCAATAGATTTATTCAAAAATGTTTGATGTCAATTACAATGCCTTTGTCGTGTTTTGTTTCGGTTCTTTTTCTGGGTGCACTTATATATTATGTTATTGGCGTTTCTAAATTAATACGTTTCATATATATATTATTTTAATTTATTTCTACGTTTATTTAACATGTAATTTCACGCTTCTTAGAATATAGTACGAAAATTCTTGGGATGTCTCACAAAACGTTTTCATTATATATAAGTTTTTGATAAGTCCTTTATGGAAAATATTGAATTAGTATTTCTAAGCAAAATTGTAATAATAATAGGCGACTTGATTGTTTCCTTACAGTACAATTTAAAGTTTTCACATCGCTGTTCTATCCTTTCCTACTTCCTAACTAGTACACTGCGTTAGCAGTTAGGAACAGTTAGGGGTTTCATTACATTATATTATTTCAACGGGGAGGCGGATTTAGCTAGCATGAATCTGATACTACAAAGGAGGTATTCTTGGTATCTTTACAAATTCCCCATCCCCCATAAAGGAAAATAAAAATTTCTTAAAATATCTACAAATTTATTTCGTTCCTTTAATTTTCTCTATAACTGTAATATTTATAGTGTTATATACATTTATCAATTTAAATTACTAAAAAAGATATTGAACAGGTAAAAAAAAAAAAATTATAATGGAAAAAAAATTTAAGAAAAATACAAGATGATGTTTGTAAAATATTATCTTACAAAACAGATTTCATTTTCTACGACGAAATATTCAAACTTATAGAAACAATATATAGCCCAAAGAATTGGACAGTAAAATTATAGATAAATTATTGCAGAGGGTTCGAATTTTTGGAATTATATATAATATCTCTTTCTATATTAAAGGAGGAACAAGAAACCTAAAAATACAAAATCAATCATTTCATTATATTCTAAAGTACTGTATAGGTACTATATTTGATTTGTATTAAAAAAACAATAGTATGAAAAATGAATAGAAATGATAGAAATATAATATTAAATAATAAAATTTTATATACTCGTTAGTAATAGAATCATCTGTTTTATGTTTATTTTTTTGTTTACCCTATATAAGAAATGGGTGATCATTAAAATAAGGATAATGTGTGTCAAAAATTGAAGAATATTAATATAATATTGCATTTTGTAGGAAAGAGTTTTCTTCAAATCGAAGGAAAAAATATTTTGACTTCAGAAGCTCAATAACATATTGGGATTTAAGAACATTGCTTCAAACAAACCTTCGTTAGTAATCAATTAATCTTCACAACAAAGAGTATCCCAGCACAATCTGAAAGCCCAAAGTTTAAAATATGATCGAAATTTTAACACAGTACAAATAGATTAAGTAAAAGACTTAATTTCCAAGAAAACTATAATCGAATAAACCCGTTTAGATTAATAATCGATTACCCAATGAAATTTAAGTTTTGTTTTATTTTTTAGTTAATTTTAGCAGGATAATCTGATATTAACAAAATTTTTTTTTGAAAATCTTTGGAAAATTGGTACAAGGCAATATATGTATAAGATTTGGAAGAAAAACGAGCGTCGAATATTCATTTACGTTCTAAATTTTTTTGTTTTTCTTTTTCGCACATAAAAAATTTAATATTTTTCTTAAATAAAATATACAAGGAAATTGAACACATAAAATCGAAATCAAATAAAGTTAATAAATATATTCCATATTGCAAAAAGATATAATAGTTTAAGAAATAAAAATAGGAAAATTACCATCGTTATATTCAATTTTATTAGTATATAAAAGATTTACTTGGATAAGGTGAGAATTAACTATAAGCCACTCGTATATAAACATATATATTATATTATATATTACATAAACACATTCATATAATGATTTGAAACAGCATAGTTTCAGTAAATGTAACTTCTTAAAAGGTTTTATTTATAGGGTTGATTGTATTAATACCTTATAGGAATAATAGTTATCTTATAATAACAATTTGTTTTAGAAAAAAATTTAATAAAATAAGAATTTATTAAATCGACAAATACCAACAATTAATTTTATAGTCAAATATTTAGGAGGGTCTAAGCTTCTATGTTATAAAAAGATTCAAATAAAAATTATATATTAAAGTTTTATAATTTTTTCTTTTTTGGTTTAATTCGCCTACAATATTTGATGATAAGATAGCGTGACGGTTCTAACTTCTAATGGTTGTTTAGATATTTTTTGATCTTTTATATAAATTTAAAGTGGTATTTTTTGGTCTTTTTCAGTTTAAAGTGTTCAGTTGAATCCCTTTTTTTTATTGCAAAACGACAAACTAGGAATATGATCCTTTGTACTTGATGTAGTTGTGATTATATGGGATGGGATAGGGATGGAACAAATGAGGATAACGAGGAGTTAAAGGGTAAATTTGAGAAGAATCTGTTGAGATTCTTTTTAAATTTAGGCAAATTGCAAATACCAAAACCGCCAACCTTTGGAAATACGGTGGATGGTAATAAATTCCACATTTTTACAGTTCTAACAACAAACGAATTACTATAACCAGTAGAGCACGCCACTTAGGTAGTTTCACATAGTAGGAAAAAGCATGTGCCGCCATTCTTATGGGGCGTTGGAATTGTTTAAGAGGAGGCATCAGTGATTTTATTTCAACTGAGTAAGTGTAATGACTTACAAAATATCTATAAAAAAGAGAATAGCTCCTATATTACGACGGATGTCAAGCAAGGCTATAGTATTACTCAATATGGGGTTATTAATTAGACGAATGACGCATTTTTGAACTCGATCAAGAAAGTTTAAGGAAGTGGATGAGGCGCCAGCCAAAATATGTTAGTTATATTCCATATCATAATATGATCATTCCACAATAATTTTTTGATTTAGATGCATGTCCAAAATGTTCAGGTTTTCCGATCGGTACACGATTTCCCCGAGAAACCTCAGATTAGGATTATTATTAGTTTTTTTAATGTTATCAGATAGCATTGGGTTTTGGAAGAATTAAACTCTACTCTGTTTTAACTCCACTCCACTTTTAACTTTGTTGTTGTTTTATAATCACTACACTACATTTTGGCTTTTCCTTTTCTTTCTTATTATCACATCATCTTATTGTCACTACTATGGTGAATATAAAAACAGTCATATATCTGAAGTTCTCTCGGTCCTATGCTGCATGCATTAATTGTGCCAACGTTCACCTTCTTGCCTAATATTTCTCGGCTACTTGCTTTCTGTCAACACGCTTTTTGCCTTCTATCGTATGTTGTTAATATCAACTCTATCTATTCTGCACCATATTTACATTATTCTGTTAGTCGGTAAAGTATTCTTTAATAAAACAAAATATTTTGTGATTTTTTCATAAAAATTGCGAAAGATTTCTGGTTTTTGCGTATAGGGATTTAAATTCTTGTGTATCTTCCACTGTATCTATTCTCATTATAATTAAAACCTATCTGAACTCGACTGTACTGTTACATGCACATCTAAAATTATCTTATATAATATATACATATGGAATGTATTTAATAATATCGGAAAGGTGTTTGATATTATATTCATTTTTTTTTTTTTTTTTTGAAGAATAAAAAAGTATTATAATAAAAAAAAGAATTTCAAAGCTATAAAATAACATAAATCGAAAATTATATGAAAGAATTGGGTTAAACTAAAAAAATATGTATATATATTTGTTCTTAAGAAAAGGATTTTTTTCGTCCTTTAGAATATGTGTGTGGTATGAAAAGAGACGTGCATATTTTCTATTTTAGTATATGTATCTATAGCTACCTGTATCATTTTATCCTTTTTACATTAAATATAGACGTATATGATCATAATGTGGTTTTGAATTGTCCTTTAAACGTTTTTATTTCTATTTGAGTTTTTATGAATAAAAACGAGGAAGAATACAGTTGACTTTGTCAACTCTTAGATACCCGTACGAACCGTTAGTATGTTCACAGTCACTCTGCCTACAATATTATTTTTTTAATATTTTAGTATTTTAAAATAATTTGGGTGAATTTTATAATTTCTAGAACTTATGGGTTGTACATATATTCAAACTATATGTTTATATGTACATTCTTCTAAAGCAGATTCTAACCTTCCACATAACGATTATCAATCCAAAACTTTTTCAAATATTCTATAGTAACATTTAATACTAAGCGGTAAATGTATATTAAATTTACTTAGTACAAAATAGTAAATATAATTTTAAATATTATATTATATTATATTTAAATATTCCATTGACAGAATAATTTCTTATAAGTACAATAAAATACATATATGTATGTAAATACGGCGCTATATAATATACATATATACTCTTATCATTCATTCACTAGTGACATATACGATATGTAAATAAACATGATATTATATAAGTATGTATATATATCAATATCATATAAATAATAATAAAAATTCTTCAAGCAACCGTTATGTTGTTTATTTATTCACATTTTTTTGTACTACGCATTATATCCTCAACAATTTCAAATTATGAGTAAAACAAAATGGAAAAAATTCGTTTTAAAGGAATTTGTTAGAAAATTTGAAAAAACCAAGTAACACTTTCGTCAATTATAAAGTAACCCTATATTATTAAAAAAAGTTGTTAACAGAAATAAGAGTATAATGTTGGAGCTTTCATTTTTGTGTATTACTTCAAAAAAATTTTAACAGGTGTTCAAGTTACAGGTGTTTAAAAATAGGAAATTTTCAGTTTTTGACCCCTTACAGCTCCTAAACGGCGAGTGATACAAAAAAAATTTCTGAAATGACTCATACTAATTTTCAAAGATCTAACTTTTGTCAAAATTTCAAGTTTCCAACTTAAACCGTTTAGAAGATAGAAGGGTTGAAGGATTTTGCAAAATTTGAGTTTCACATAACGGTAAATTAAGACACCGTATGCCACAAATATATATTTATTGGATATATACTTTTAAAGCTAATAAAAATAGTAATCGTTTGGCGTTTTCAAAATGAAGATAGACCTTATACAACTTGTGCTATAACAATTTAAATATAGAGCTTTTTTGAACCTTTGGGGAGCTGTAGCTCCGTAACGGGTGGGGCTACAAAAAAAAGTTATTAAAAATAAAATTAATATTTTTGTGGGATCTATCAGCAGTTAAAATTTCATAGCTCTATTTCAAAAAAAATGTCGGGATCTAAAAGTTAGGTGTTCGAGAGCTACCCTAAGGCTTGGTCCAAACTCAACCAAAAAAAATAGGGAACCTACAAATTACTCCCAGAATATTTTGTGTAAATTTCAAGATTCTAGCTTTCTTAGTTTTTGAGTTAGCGTGCTGACGGACGGACGGACGGACGGACGGACGGACATGGCTCAAAAGTCTTAGAATTTTTTTCTGATCCGATCCATACCTTTGAAGGTATATCTAGCTCGCTTATTTCGAGGTGTTACAAACGGAGGAGTAATTTTATTATACCCGATCCTATCGTACGGGTATAATGAAGAAAAATTTTTTATCCTATTTATTTGACTTTGAATGGACTTTCAATGCTATAGAAATATAGGAAAAAATCATTAAAATAAACATTCAATTATAGTACAAAAATATTAAGTTTAAAGTCAAAATTATTGTATACAAAAATGAAAAGGATAAAAAGGATAGTGAAGGTTAGAAAATATAAAAATTCTAAAGTAATAACAAAAATTTAAGTAAGAAATTAGAATTTTGCAAAATTTTTATCGTTACTTTAGTAATAATATGTATTAAAATATATATATATATGTATTAATATATATAATATAATATTATAATATATATGTATTAAATATGTATATAAAATTTTGTTATATAATCAAATAACTAAATATATTTGGTTGTACGCCATACAGCTTTGTGTGTTTTGATTGTGTCAGATTAACACATATTCAGAGCATCAAAATTTTCCATTTTTACATAAAATGGTATGTGCTGCTTGGTACTTATGAAATTTTGATTTACATATAAAAACTAAGAGAATCCTAGTATGAATGAAGAAATAAAACATATCCACTATAACATAACAGCCATCAAAAAGCATCAAAACTCCTGCCATCTAAAAATCCTAATAAAAAGCTTATAAAAACTACGTCACTAGATTTAGCATTAAACGTAGATCATTTTCACTGCGGCCTACAGCTTCAGTATATCTAAAAGAGTTAGCAACAAAATTAATGAATCGTATCTTTTTATATTTTTAGACGGGCCGTATATTTTTAGTTGAATGAGACTCACGTAACTGTGTTGCGTACGATATATTTCGATAATTCTTACCATCCTTTATAAATGTTTTAATATATACTTTTTTTTTCGTTTTGGATTAGATTGTTTTAAAAACTAGCAGACGACCTTTCAAATTCTCAAATTATACTTTTATTTCATAAAAACAGTAATTTAAAAACAAAGAATCCTTTCCATAATATTCAGACATATTCATATAGTACTTTTCTTTTTAAATATTTAATTCATATATTTATCTACATAAATAATTGGCACGTGTAAACGTTTTTAAATGGAACCTTTTATGTGTTTAAATTGTTATATTATGTAAAAAAGGAAGAAAAAAATTTAAAATATTATCAAAAAATTAAAAAAAGAAAATTTATTTCTAAAGAAATGCTTAGAGTTTTTTCGAAAATTATATTATGGTAATGGGAATATATTAGTACTCGTACAATTATTTTTACAAATATCTGGTAATTGAAATTATATTATAATGTTATTATTATTGCTTGGGATTAAAATTAATGCTATATTTTTTCGAATCCTATAGCACAGCAAAAAAATCTTAAAGAAAAATAATAAATTTAAAATTTAAATTGCTTAAAAGGATCTTTCTACCATTTCTTTTTATTTTATTTGTATTAAAACTCTATTCAAATGATCAAATGTTTAAAGATGTGTTATAAAACAATATTTTTAATTAGGAAAATTTTCACGAATTGAATTTTCTTTTAGAATTTTTTGATTGACACTATTTTTAAATTAAACTGTGTTATAAATCAATATTTTGATAATATTTTCTGTTTTGTTTAATAAAAACTTCATATGAATATTGTAATTGTATAAATTGTAAAAAGATTCTGTATTGAGATTCCAAAAAAAAAAAAATTTTAAAATAATTTATTGTGCTTTTTTATTTATTTTTATTTTATTCCTCTGCTACATAAATGTGAAAAAGAAATTACACAGCCTTTCCTTTCCAGGTGTGGCTGTAAATTTCTTAAAGGAGAATTTATTTTTACATTTTTTTTACAATGTGTGGGATTACAACCAACACTATCTTGGTGTTTAAAGGGTATACACTCTTACCCAATTGGCCACTGAGGTTCAATTTTAGTCAAGTCAATTGTATTTTAAAAATGTGAATGTGTCATATGACTCTCTTTCATTTCCCGGGACTATCATTTGACCACATTTCATTTCAGTGGATTTTATGTGACTGAATTCAAAATCAGTTCTTTTTGTTGAAATGTATGTAAAAAATTGAGAGAGATATTATAGTTAAATAAAAAATCAGGGTTATATGGTTTTCTAGAGTAATATGCATATAATATGTCTATATAAGAGATTCAGAATTGGTAGAGATTTCATATAATTGGTACAGATTACATTTACAACGTGCAAAGATTCAAGGTGAATATTAAAAACTTTGTTCACAATATGCCTGCCAATTTGAAATCAATTTTCATTCCCTAACTTAACTTCCTCTGACAAGGCAGTACATGAGTACTAAAGGTCGTATTACCTATTGTTTGGTTAAAAAAGGGTGGTGGTGTTTAGTGGGTTAAAGCCCCAACACACTCATAGAGGACTGGTGCTGGGTTTTACTCTTCTGTAGTGTCTTCAGATAATTCTCACCTACCCTCGCAAAAATAAAAAAAAAATAGGGTATAAAATCCGAATTATGATGAATATGTTTAGCAAAGGGGTTTTGTGAAGACAACTCCCCCATTATTTTAAACATTTCATTGTTGATGTATGATATAGGTTAGATATTGTAAAGTTAATTTAAAATCGTTGAAGTTAATTGAAGTTAAAAACAAAATCCCATTATTCTTAAAATGGTTGTATGTGACATAGAAATGACGTGAAAAAATAAAGTAACAAAATTTCTGAACAAACAAAATATAATTATATTAAATATATTAATTCGGTCATTTATAAAACATTTTCTAAGAAAGCATAAAAAAAAAAACCCGAATTTAAATTAAAAAACAATGCAACCACTTAAATAATTTGATTACTAATTAGCATCGTTTACAACTGTGCACCCAAAATACAAAACAAATTAAATTTTAAAAGAAGGACTTAAAGAGCACAGAATATTACGATCATTAAAAAGGGAAAATGAAGAAAAAAAAAACTTTTTTTTTAATTAACTTTTAATTCTTTAATATTTATTTTTTCAAATTACCACATTATAAGAAAAGCCCTTTATATATCATTATATTTTTTTATTTTTTGACATTTTCACTTTTTTTTTTTTTTCTTTGTAAATTTATAATAAAGCAAAAAACCACAAAAAAAAAAAATTGAAGAAAATTTCAAAAAACAAAAAGCTTTACACTAAGAAGCACCTATATAAGCTTAAACAAAAATAAAAGAAAATACAAATTATTGTTACTCTGGTATAAATTAACTTGGTCTAAGATTTGTTAATGAAGTTTCACTAAAAAGAACGATTATAATATATATATAGCTAGTACCCATCATAAACTGAATTGAAACTTATAAATAATATTTCTTATCACTGTTTTTGTCCAATTCCAAATTTGTTTTTAATTTGAAGCCTCCATACTATGAAAAAAAAAGCAAATTTACCTACTTCTTTTTTACTTAAAATAAAAACTTCAACTTTAAAAGAAAATTTATTGCATACCACCTAGGCAACATATTTTTCTGAGAAATTTTTTTTTTTTCTTTCCATTGAATTTTGGTTTTTCATTTTTTTTTTTTGTTTTTTACACCTACAAATTTAAATTTAATTCTGACAACGGGAATAATAATAACATTTCCTACTTTAGAGCTTATGTTCATTGGGAAACTGGGTATGAAAGCTGAAACAAAACAAAAAGTTGGTAAAGAAAAAAGAATAATAAAATAAAATAACATTAGAGAGCTTCTTCTGGCTTAAGTTAAAACAAAAACAAAAAAGAACAACATTTTTTTTTTCCCAAAACAATAAATTAGAATGAAAAAGAAAGACAAAACTTTAAAGTGGAGAAAAAAGAAAAGAAAAATTATAAAATTTTTGACATTCTTCTTGTTAGTATTTATTTTTGCTCTTCATTTTTTTTTTTTTTTCTTAATATATTTTCTTTAACTTTTTAATACAAATTTATCACCTAGAAAAAGCCCACAGGAAAATCGGATTAAGAAACAAAACAAAAACTATAAAATAAGAACAAAAAAAATGAATAAAAATTTAAAAAAAAAACGGTAACACAGATTAAAGCAAAGAAAAAAAAAAACAAACATAGTAAAGAAAATCTTAGACAAAATTTTTCGAATAAAAAATTACCAATAATTTTTCTTATTATGTATTTTACAGATACGTTTTTGTTTTGTGGCAAGGATATAAAAATTTTAAAGTGTTTGTGATTTAATTTTAATATTGAATATTGTTTAAATAAAAATTATGTAATATAATAAACAACATTAATATTTTTCCCTCAAAAAGAATTCCGAAAAAAAATACAAACTTAGAATTAATATTAAAAATCCGTACTTAAAAGAGTGGATTTTAACAAATTTTGTTGTCTTGTGTTAAAGATGGGTTGAATCACACAATATCTTGCTGATAAGCCGATTTGTTAAGTGTATTGATTTCGGTTCTCCATTGAAAGAAATTGTCTTTCAGCTGGTAATTTTTTTATGGGTGTTTTGGTAAATGTTTTTAGACTATATCCGATTGCAGCTTGAAATGAAACTTTTAATTTATCTAAATGAGTTTTTGAACATTTGACGCATAAGTATAGTTACGAACCCTAGTCAATTTTTAAAAGGAAGTTTAGTTTTTTGTAATGTTTATAGAAGAGAGTTGGTATGTATATGACTATTATAGACTATAGACAGAGTGAAATAATAATATTTAGACTGCCAGCTAAGTTATTTTTTAAACATGTAATTATAATAGCTTTTGAAACCGTATTTACAATCAATAAATAAGCCTAACATTTTTTATTCTTTATCATTAAAAAATCATTTTGTTTTTAAAGTTAATTTTTATATTTTTGCAATTGATTTTTTTGTATATATGTATAAATGTTTGGATTTCACTGTTGATATTTTTAGATTTTTTTTTTATTTAAAAAAATTTCCATTTAATATCTTAGAAATCTATTAAAAACAAAGTAACAGAAAGAGAAGACTTGAAATATCTCATTAAATACAAAATACGTAGAAGATATTATGATGTTTATTCTACAGTGAATTTGTCTATTTGTTAAGAAGGTTTTTATGAAACTGATCATTCTAGATTCAAGTTTTAGTTCCTGCACTTTTTTTAATGCTACAGTGGATTTTTAAAAAAATCCTTTTCGAAATCTATTTAAATTTGATTTGTTGATGATCAATTTTTATAAATAAGATGATCAATAAAGATGAATGGCTCTATAGTAGACGGATCTGTTCTAAAACCAACTTTATTTAATGTTAGCGAGTACGAAATTGTGACGAATCACATTAATCTTTTATCTAGAATATCTATAAAATAAACTGGAAGCTTTGCTAATCGCCTTCGCTTCCCTAATAAGTATGTTCTTCAAAGTGTTCTTTTGATTTTCAGAGACTTGGGCTATTATAGCTTCACTTAATGCGCCGTATTTAATTTATTAGTGATTTAATGCTTTATCATACCTATTTAATACAATTGAATAGGTATGATATATTAAAATTTTAATTTAAAGCTATAATTCAAAAAGTGCGTTATTTACACTTAAACTTATCTCAATCTCAATTTTATACTTTAAATCTAATTTTTGTTCATACAAGTAAAAACTTTTCTATCCGTCTAGAGCGTGAAATATTTAAATCGTAGACTTTTAAGAGGAAAGGAATTGGGTTCAAATTATACTGTCAGATTATATCGAAATAAAAATAATATAACTATTTTAAATTAATGAATATATGTAGTATATTTCAGACTTAATCTTCAGACTTAATCTTAGCGGAACAGATCTGAAAAAAAAGTAATAATGATAATAACTAAACATTATCCTGCTTATATATTTTGCAACTAATTGTTGACATTTGTTAGAAGATTCTAAACAATAATAAACCAGAATCAAAGTAAAGAAAAAAATAAATGAAAAATATTCAAAACCATTGTTTTTATCTTAACAAAACTTTTGTTGTTGAAGAATCCCTTTATTTCCTTTTCATCATTATTTTTGTTTGTTTTGCCTTTATTTTTACAACTAATGTTTATTTCTTCCAGAAACTTTTCTTTTGCAAGTACACTGTCACAAATTCGAATTTATCTTTATTTTTAAGATATTTTTTTTCTGTGTTGGTTTACCATTACGTCAAAGTTTTTAACAATTTTATAAAATCTATGTGTGTATTAACGTTTAAAATAAATAAGAAAATAAGAGAATTATTTTTTTTTTTTGTGGTTTTTATACCATCATTTCAACCAACAACAGATCATATATAAAATTTGGAATTTTGTATTAAAAGTAAAATTAACTTAATATGTTAGTATGATATTTAAAAATTTTTTTAAATTGTATTTTATTGTATTAAAATGTTATACTAAAGGTTTAGAGTAATCTCTCTGAAGTTAATGTTAAAACGGAACATGTAAATATGGTTTACGGGAGAACGGCACATTACAAAAGTTATTTTACAAAAAGTCATTTCATCAAGAGACCTTTCTCAAAAAAATACATTTTACAAAAAGATAAATTGCAAATGATATACCTTGCAAAATGGACATTTGAACAAAAGATCCATTTCACAAAACTACATTACAAAAAGTATATATATATATGAATATGCCAGATTTAGAATTAGGAGGGATTTTAGAATTGGATTCAAAATCAGAGTTTTCTCTTTTTGCAGAATATTTATATATATATATATAGAGTCGGATCTCGAAATCAGGGTTTTTCAGACTAATTTAATTCCTATTTGTATGTATATGAATCGTTTTTTGTAAAATATTCTTTTTGGTAAAAGAATTTTTGCAAAATATGGGTTTTTTTCTCAAATGGAGAATTTACGAAATGGCTGTTTTATGAACAGGAAATTTTGATGTGACTTTTTTATCAAATGGGGAATTTGCGAAGCGGCTTTTTTGTAAAACGGAAATTTACCGCGAAGTGATTTTTTTGTAAAATGATTTTTGATGAAAGATATTTTTGCAATGTGTCTTTTACAAAGTTATTCATACCTATGGTTTACTATATTGTGTTAATTTTCCTTTTAATAAAGTTTGAAGAGCTAGCCGTTATTTTCAAAAATGTCTTTTAAAATCATTTAAGTAAAAAATTTTAGTTCATTATTTTAAATTAATTTAATTACATGAGAGACATGGATCAAACGTAGCTAATTTCATTTAATTATAAGTTTGTAATGGGAGAAGAGGATCATTTTCTGAAAATATAAAATTTTTTATACATCCTGCATTGAAAAATGTTTACAACTCTTGAAAATTTGAAATTTTTTGTATCATTAAGGAAAATCTAGACTTAAATTTCTGATTTCTATGCAGTAATTTAGTAATTAACCTTGAATTTAAAAAAGTTACTCTCTGTAGTTATGTAATAAATTATCTAGTTAAAGCTCAAGAAGCATTAATAACAATTCTTCTTAAAACTAATCTTTTTTCTTTATTAATTTTATACGATCATAAACTTGTAAAATTTGGAGGGAAATTCAAAAAAATTGAAAGAAATATTGTGAAGTAAACCATTGAATACATACGGTTAAATTTTCGTTCTTCGTGAAATGTTACTTTTATAGGAAAAGAAAAAAAAATGTCCTTTTTTCTATAAAAACTAAATTACACTTAAAAGCTAATTACTAAAGAATGTGTGTATAGGTAAATGAAACGTGTACAAAGTATAAAGTATGTATCCGCGAGCTATATAAAGCAATAATAATTTTCGATTAAAATTCCATTAAAGTAAAAAAAAAACTTTTCTAGTACTTATTTTCAGTTTTTCCTTAGACTTTAATTTTATTTTCCATATTTTTGCTTACTGTTGTAATATCTTAAATTTCTCATCTAATTTTACTTTTTAAGTTTATTTATATTTTACGGAAAATTAGAATTTGTAGAAACAAATTTCTTAAGATTTATTCGAATTATAAAATGTTTTTAGTATTCGTGATAGGTGTACGGAGAAAAAATTATTTAATATTTTATTTGAATTTCCGATTATTATGAGAAAAGTTTTATTAAAGTTTCTTTTTCTTCCGCTATTTGTCGTTTCTTTTTTCGTTTTTTTGTATAAACGAGGAAGAGTGCAGTAGAGTAGACTGTGTCAACTCTGGGATACCCGTATGAACGTAATATATCCTGTTTCTATAAAACTTGATCATCTTTTAAAAACATTCAGAGTTTTAGTACCGAACTACAGAGATATATTTATGTAAATTGTGGAGTTGTATGATAGCTACCCGAATCTATTGCGCCTAGCTTCATTAAGTTCTAAGAAATGCAAAAAGCCTGAACCGGCTGCTTTAGACCATTCAAATTTTACAAAAGTTTTTGGCATGCAACTCGACACTTTTTCACTAAATTTCAGATAGCTAGCTTCAATAGACACTGAGTTATTTTCATTTAAAAAGAGAAGTTGTATAGCAACTATCCGAACCTGTCATATCATCACAACAAAATTTTACAGAAGTTGTTGCCATAAAACTCAATCATCATTTGCAAAATTTCAGATACCTAGATTAAATAGACACTGGGTTATTTCCATTTAAAGAAAGAAGTTGTATGGCAGCTACTCGAACCCGGCGGCCGAAAATGCTGGAGTTAAATAGCAAAACTAACAATTTTGTAAAAGTGACGTAAAAAATATTGCAGCCTCCTAACTCCTTTATTTTTTGAGTTATCGTGCGGACGGACACTGAGTTCTTTCATTTAAAAAGAGATTTTGTATGGCAGCTACCCGAACCCGTCACACCACCACAACCAAATTTTGCAGAAGTTGTTGCCATAAAACTTGATCATCATTGGCAAAATTTCAGATAACTAGATTGAACAGCCACTGGGTTATTTCTATTTAAAGAAAGAAGTTGTATGGCAGCTACTCGAACCCGGCGGCCGAAAATGCTGGAGTTAAATAGCAAAACTAACAATTTTGCAAGAGTGACGTAAAAAAAATTTCAGCCTCCTAGCTCCTTTATTTTTTGAGTTATCGTGCGGACGGACACTGAGTTCTTTTCATTTAAAAAGAGATTTTGTATGGCAGCTACCCGAACCCGCCGCACCACCACAACCAAATTTTGTAGAAGTTGTTGCCATAAAACTTGATCATCATTCGCAAAATTTCAGATACCTAGATTGAACAGACACTGGGTTATTTCTATTTAAAGAAAGAAGTTGTATGGCAGCTACCCGAACCCGGGAACAGAAAATACTGGAGTTAAATAGCAAAACTAACAATTTTACAAAAGTGACGTAAAAAAATTTTCAGCCTCCTAGCTCCTCTAGTTTTTGAGTTATCGTGCGGACGGACACTGAGTTCTTTTCATTTAAAAAGAGATTTTGTATGGCAGCTACCCGAACCCGTCGCACCACCACAACCAAATTTTGTAGAAGTTGTTGCCATAAAACTTGATCATCCTTTGCAAAATTTCAGACGCCTAGCTTCATTAGGTTCCAAGAGGTGCAAGAAGTCTGAACCGGCTGCTCTAGACCAAACAAATTTTACAAAAGTTGTTGGCATATAACTCGACACTTCTTTACTAAATTTCAGATTCCTAGCTTCAATAAACACTGAGTTATTCTCATTTAACCGGATAAGTTGTATGGCAGCTACCCGAACCCGCCGCACCACCACAACCAAATTTTACAAAAGTTGTTGCCATAAAACTTGATCATCATTTGCAAGATTTCAGACGCCTAGCTTCATTAGGTTCCAAGAGGTGCAAGAAGTCTGAACCGGCTGCTCTAGACCAAACAAATTTTACAAAAGTTGTTGGCATGTAACTCGACACCTCTTTACTAAATTTCAGATTCCTAGCTTCAATAAACACTGAGTTATTCTCATTTAAACGGAGAAGTTGTATGGCAGCTACCCGAACCCGCCGCACCACCACAACCAAATTTTACAGAAGTTGTTGCCATAAAACTTGATCATCATTTGCAAAATTTCAGAAACCTAGCTTGAATAGATACTGAGTTATTTCTATATAAAGATAGAAGTTGTATGGCAGCTACTCGAACCCGCCCACCGAAAATGTTGGATTTAAATAGCAAAACTAACAATTTTGTAAAAGTGACGTAAAAAAAATTTCAGCCCCCTAGCTCCTTTATTTTTTGAGTTATCGTGCGGACGGACGGACGGATGTACATGGCTTAATCGACTCAGAATTCGATTCTGAGCCGATCCATACCTTTGACACTATATCTAGCTCGACTCCTTTAAGGTGTCACAAACGTAATGGCAAATTTATTATACCCTTGAACATAGTTCATACGGGTATAAAAATGAGAGTAACTGAAACACAAACAAAGAAAATCTAAGGTAAGAAAAAAATAAATCTTAAAGTGATATAATTATTTTTTAATAATTAAGTAAATGTTATTAAAGTTTTTTAAAAAAAAATAACGGAAAACTTAGAATAATGCTTTTTTTCTAATCGTACTTGTTTTCAGTTTTTCAATAATTGAGTAGTATCAACAATAGGACTTTTAAAACATTGTGTAATATGACACAAATGCCACAAAAAATTACATTTTTATTTTAAGTTTTAAAAGGACAATCCCAAAAAAAATTCCAAATTTACTAAAAATATTTCCTTTGTAAAATATCTCTTATATCCTCAAACCTTCGTTAAACAAATTATTAATACTCTGATTTTGTAACCAACTCTAAAATGAATGCTTCCTAATAGTTTTTATAACTTCCATACTTCAACGTAAAAAATATATTAAAAATATGTAAAAACGAGGAAGAGTGTAGTAGAGTAGACTATATGTCAACTCTGGGATATCCGTACAAACGTAATATATCCTGTTTCTATATAACTTGACCATCTTTTAAACAATTTCAAATGTTTTAGTACCGCCGTTACAACTACCGAGACACATTTATGTAAATTGTGGAGTTGTATAACAGCTACCAAAATCTATTGCAAATTTTACCAGCACAATAAATGAAATACTTAATGAAGCTGGGCGTCTGCAATCCTGCAAATTCGAAGATCAAGTTTTATTGCAACAACTTTTGAAGTTTTGTAACTAATCTATAAATAATAATTTGTTCTATAAATTTTAGCTAGACAAAGAAAGTTTTTTAACAAAGAAAATTGAAATTGAAGCTCTCTTAAAAAAGAAATAAAAAATTAAATAGATATCTCACGTCTGAACCGGAAAGGCTGTGTAATTTCCTGTCCACATTTATGTGACAGAGAAATACATTAAAAAAAAAAAAAAATAGGTATCTATTTGTCAAAAAAAATTTTTTTTTTTATTTTAAACTATATAGAAGTCAGTGCAATAAAAATTTGAATTATAAAATGTCTGGTTTATTTAAAAAGCATTTTAAAAGGATAAGTAAAAATAATGCATATCATATAGTTTTACACCAAACAAAATTTATACACAGGTGTCCTTTAAAAATATAATCTTAATAATAAAAATCTTTTTAAACCTTCATTTTCATAATTCATTTGAAACACAAAAAAAAAACAAATATTGAATCAAATTGAATTATCTCTTGTAATTTATTATATCCTGCAGAAATTTGTTATATTTTACATAAATAAAATTTTAATTTCTCATTTTAATTTGACTATATTTTGTAAAACAAAAGTTTATTACAAACGTCAAATACAATATGTGTTTTGGTTATATTGTCCTTTATTTTAAAAAAAGCAAAACAAAAACAAAAAAAAAAAACGAACAAAACTATTTTCCAGTTTTGACGTCAAAGTTCAACCTACATAATAAAGACAAAAAATCATTAAATGAGAGTACAGAAAAAATTTACATTCTACGCAAATTTTCATACGTATATATGAAACTCCAACGCAGATGTTCAAACTTAAAATAGACGTTATTATGGGAAAGTGAATTACACAAATAAAGGAAAAAAAAAAATATTATTTTATTTCATTTATATTATTTTTTTTTTCTTTTAAAATTCATAACTAGAATAATACAAGCTTTACGTTGTCTAATTTCAAAGAAAGGAAAAAGGAAATAAAAAAAATAAAAAAAATATGCTGTCAATTATTTAATTTTTTTTGCAAAAAAATAAAATGAAATTAACTTTTATTATGTTACTGTTGATTGTAAACTTGTCGGAGAAAATAATATTATATATAGTTAAATAAATAAAAGAAACTGAAAACAATATTTAGTATATAAAATTATAAAAGTTATTAATAAGTTGACTAGAGAATTTTTATTTTATGTTTATAAATGGTTGAACATTTTTTTTTTTTTTTTTTCTGAAGGATTATTTATTTATTTATAAATATAAATAACCTATTAAAAACGTTCTTTTCAGATTCTTTTAAAAGCTTGAAATGCTTTTGATATTAGTTTTAAGACAACTTGGGATAAGTAAATTTCTTTTTTTTTTATTTAAATAAGAAACAATTAAATTGATCATGACAAACAGTCATAGAAAAGCAAAAATCAAACGCTTTGATCATTTTGGATTGAAAAATTTGTTGTTAAAAAAAATAATAATTCTAGGTATATAAAACATTTTTTTTTTATATATTAATTACTTCTTAATTTACGTTTTAAAATTTATCTAATACTATAAAATAATTCTGGACAACGTTTTTATTCTGTAAAAAAATTTAATGCTAATTGCATATTTTTAGGCGAATTATAAATTTTTTCTGGAAGTTCTATAGAATGAAACAGTTTATTCCTTGACAAATGAGAACGTATAGAATTTTTTAATAAACTATTCTTGCTTAAAACTTAATTACCCTTCATGACAACTAAAAAATAAAAATAAAACTAAAGACACAATTTAAGTTAAAATACAAAAACAATTTTTTTTTAAATCTGATTATTGTGATGTTTTTTCATTGTTTCTTCTATAGTTTACAAAAATTGACATATTTGTTGGTTTTTTTTTTTTTTTTTTTTATTTTAAATATAGTAACCGAAGTCCCAATAGTTTTTAACTTTTAAAGTTAAAATAATAAAATCGAAGTAATAAAATTTAAAAGAAAATGGAAAAAGTACCTCAAAGTGTTCCTTCCTTAACCTAGTTTCTAAATAGACTAATTTGTCTTTGAGGAATGGAAAAGTTTCAATCTTTAAACAAAGTTTTCAAAAATATTTAAAACAAAAAATAGGGTTGGGTTATTAGCATTGTCTGACAACGTATAATAGTGACGATAAACTTTTTTTTTCATCATCAAGATTTTAAGTAATATTAGAAGTTTATACTTATATATTATAATGCATGTATATATATTTTTTTCTTTGCCGTAAGGAAAATTCATAGAAAATTGTTTTATTTATTTTTTATTATTTTTATTTTTTGTTTCATTTGAAAAGATTCTAAAAATTTTATTTATTTGTGAAAGGATTTTAGTTTTTTATTTTTTTTGTAAAATAAAAATTCAGAGAAGATTGAAAATTAAAAATGCATGAAATGGAAAATGAAAAAATTTTTTTATTTTTTGTATTTAAAATGTCGTACTAAAAAGAAAATTGTTTTCATTTACGCACATTAATTATTTTACTACTTTTCGAGATAGTGTAATTGACCTTTTATTATAATATTATTTTCAAGGTTCAACCTTTCTAGTTAAAGCTATTAATTTTATATTGTTTTTTATTTTTATAATTTTCTTTTTAGAAATAGGTTGCACAAATTTATAATTTAAATAAAAATTTCTTTTGTTTAATGTCCTTAAAAAAATAGCATACGTCTTAAAAAATGGTATGGAAAATAGATCAATTGTATGTTTTAAGGGACGTTATTTTTGTAACTTTTTTTTTTTTTTTTTCTAATATAATATATTATATTATATATGCTTTTAAAATTTTTTATATTTTATTATTGGTTCTACTACATAGTGTTACAAATAGTTAAATCTTCTCATGCTAACTATATGAAATTACAAGTAATGTTCAAAACCGCAGTTATTTTACTAATAATATAATTCTTCTTATTTTAATAAAATAAAATTACAGGCAAGGCGTTTATACCAGAAGTTAAATATTTGCGTAATCTGTTTTATCAGCTTAACATAAAAATCATTATTATAAGCTTATCATCAGTATTGATATTTAATAAAACAGGAGCTTAGTCCATTCTATAACTGAGTGACGAAAATTAAATGAAACAAAGCTTAAGTTAGTAAAAGTAAAATAGAGATAGAGCTAAGGTAAGGCAAAGGATTACACATAATATTTTTATAATATAAAAACATTTCCAATATTGGGGACTCGGTGGCCTAGTGAGTAATAGCGTACAACATATTCTGTAAATACCGAATGAGTGTAGGTTCGAATCCCACACAAGTCGTAAGAGTAATTCCCTCTTACGACATATACAGCCACGCCTGAAAAGAAAAGGCTGTGTAATTTCCTTGTTATATTTATGTAGCAGGGAAATGCACTTACAAAAAAAAATCCAATATTATATAAAATTTTCCACAAACTTTTTTGATTTTCTTTCTAATAAAACAAGATTCTAAAAATCATGTCATGTACCCCATACCGCAGATACAGAAATATTGTAGAATATAATATATATATAACTAAGCTATACTAATTAAACAAAAAAACTATATAGTACTAATTAAAACAACAGAAAAATATTTCATTTATTTTTATTTATTTTATTTTCTTCGTTTTTCATTTAAAAAAAAAAATTTGAGAAAGGTGTGATAAATACAGATAGAAAGAAAAGAATAATTTTCATAAATTATAATTTTCTTTTCGATTTCCACCCTACTCCAATATAATTTTCTGCTCTTTCTTTAATTTTAACAAAAAATAAATTTTAGTTTTATTTTCATTTCCTTTTCATTATGTATACCTGGTGTTGTCCTTTAGTTTTTAATATTCAATAATTAGAAAAGTTTTAATTTAATTTTTCAAGATTTTATTTTTAAGTATTGGTTTTTCCAGGTCAAAACAAAGAACAAACATTATGAAAAATTATCGAATTTTCATATTTTCATTTAAATTTTCCAATAAATTTTTGATTTACTGGAAGAATTTTCACATATTTCCGTTTTTTTTTGTTTTTGAAATTTTTATTTTGTTTTTTTTTTTTGTTTTTTACTTTTAAAAGAAGTTTTATTTTCACCTTTTCATGACTTTGAAACTTTTCATTTGTGTTAATTCTAGATTTAAATAGAAAAATTTTCTTTTTAGAATAAAATAGGAAATAAGGTAAGGAGAAAGTAGTAAAATTATTTTTTTTTTGTAAAGAAACAAGAATCTCTCTTTAATTTTCTTTTGATGATTATTTTTGTAAAAGAAAATTTTATATTTAGTAACTTTAGGGTGGTTCATATAGGTTGAAGTTACATTAATGGGTCGATGGAATGATACAATAATTTTAAATCATTTTTAAGTAATAGTTATATATAGTCTCATAACAAAAAGGGATGACGAGAAATGGAATAAAATTTGAAAAAGTTCGAATTAAATAAAATAATTCTGAAATTATGTTATTGTTTTGTTCTTATAAAATTAAATAATAATTAGATATTAATTGATAATAATAAAATGGTAACAGATGTTGGTTGAATTTCAAAGAAAATTAAATAAAAAAAAAAAAAATAGAAATTCAAAGGAAATTATAATCGGAAATTAATAGGACAAAAAAAAAATTAAGAAAAAAGGTGAATAGTGACAATGACATTTAATTAATTTGAAATAATAGAAAAATGGTTATTTATAAATTTGATTACTATTAGGAAAAAATTATAATTTTCTAAGTTAATTAATTGTATGATGAAATGATGTTTCCTAATTTAGATTTCAAAGAAATTGGAAATATGTAATTGGAAAAAATTGGAAAAACTGAAATGAATTCAGTAAGTACAATTATATTAAATTTTTTCTTCTAAAAATCTAGCACTGAATCTCAAATTTTGGCTGTCGTTCCACAAATTTCACTGATTAACCTAGACAAAATTCAAAATCGTGCCTTACGTCTAATAGGCTAGCCAGTCGAGCAAGAAAATCTTACTCTCTTAATATTCGTTGAAATATTAAAATTTTAGCTCTTTTTTATAGATGTTTGGTAGAGAATTATGGCATTTATTCTATTGAATTAAAATCAATAATTCCGCCTTTTAAACAGTTTTAACTTAACACAAGAGAGGTTCCCAGTGCCCATTTCTACACCGTGAATTAATTCCAAGGTGGTTTAAAACTGGTTATTGGAATTATTTTTATTCTGAGAACTTTTAGAATGTACAATATATACTTTTGTCTAATATATTCCCCTCTATCGATTATATTCTATCATACAATGTTCAACTATTCAAAAAGAACCCTTTTAAGTTCGTTTCCAATTTACCATTAAATTTCCTCTTATCGTATTTTTCTGCTCTATTTCCTGTCCCATTTAATTCCATTTAGTCAAACCAAGATCGATACTGTATAAAGAAATTCTTAGTGGAGTTTGGCTAGTATGTTTTGACTATGCTTCAATTTCTAGAATCATTAGTTTCACTAAGCTGTTGATTATAGCTGTTGCACAAGACTATATGAAACACAAAATATATTGTATTTATTTGTGCGCCATCTATTATCTTATACAAGCAATATTTTTTTTTTTATTTGATGTTGTGTTCGGGTATGTTACTAGTTTTAAAATAATATAAGACCTATATGTACTTATAAGAAAAAATATATTATTTTATGTTATATCAATATTATTTATAATTAGTCTATATGATTCAGCTGGGATTATCTAGCCGGAAAGTTTTTGAATGAAAGGGCGATATTTAAACAACAACACCATTCACAGGATTGAAGAACAATATTGAAGATTCATTTAAGAACGATAATATGTACTATTTACTCAATAAATCAATTTTCTTTAATTAAAAAAAAAAAACTAAATTACCATTAAAAGTAATGTAATGTAACGTAAAAATTTTGTAAAAAATTTTACAAAAGTTCAAAGTTCAAGAGATTTTTGGAATAAACCCTATAAACTTTGTAATATAAATAAAACCTTTACCAACATTTTTTTTTTTTAAATCTAAGGTTTCCTCTCATTCTTTTTGTTGGTTATTGCATTTGTTTTAGTTGATTTTTAATAAAATTTATTTTAGATAAAAAAAAAAAAGTAACTTATTAAAATTTTTGAGTATCTAATTTCAGTAAAAGTTTGTTTTTTTTTAGAGAGCTGAACCAATCTTAACTTCTAGAGTATTAAAAAACAAATATTTATTTTTATATAACAAAAGGAAACAAAATGTTCTTTAAAATGTTTTTTTTTAGGATTATTAAAGGGTTTATATTTACATAATATTCAACAACTTTACTTATATTATTATGTTTTGTTATGTCAAGATTTTACTTAAAGTTTAAAAATTTATTGACTTCTATCAAAATTATTTATTGATGATGTGATTTAAATTTTTTTTTTTCTATTTTTGTTGTTGATTATTTTAAAAGAATGAAAAAGATACATAAATAACAAAGAAAAAGTTTTTTTTTTTTTTCGTAAAAGTTTCAAAGTTAGATTCTTGATAAGTACATTTTTTTTTATCACTAATATATTATAAGATTTTTCTTCTAAAAGAAAATTCCTTTTTCTGAAAATGCAAAAATTCTTTTAATTCAAATTTAATTTTTGAATGATTTTCACTTATCATAATATTCATGTGTTTGATAATGTGTCGAATACATAATCCTGAGCTTTTGCTTAAATTTAACTTTTTTAAACAAAAAGTACATTTGAACTTGTTGGTTTCTTTGAAAAAGTGAAATTTGAACTCCATGCTCAGTTTTATGCATTTGACGCAATGTCTTAAATCTTACCTCATTTTAGTCAAATGCAGTTTCAGATTATTTTTCAGATCTAAATTTTATATTTTTCGTGAAAAGTGATACTGACTCATAAATGTGTTTGATTTTGACTTTGCTTGACCAAAGTAAACAAAGGCGCCATAAATTGAGGCGCTGCGAAATAAAGTTCCCGAGTTTGTTAGTTCAGATTTAATAAAAAATGACACATTGAGGTCTTATTTCTCAATTACTAGTAAGAAATAAAGTTTCGGAGTATTATTTAATTTATTTTTCATTATTATTATTATGAGATTATAGGAATAAACCCATAATATTCTGATTTCTGATGTTGTATAAAAATTTAAATAAAATTGACTTTATTATTTATTTATAATTAACTGAAGTTATTCTTAGAGAGTAAGGAAGCTTTAATTCGTCTTCTAAAATAAATAAAACTAGTATATAAGAGAGAGTATCTAATTAAAAAAAAAAATCTAATCACATGTAAGAAAGACTCCGAAGAATTTATTTCACAGTGACTTAATTCACGGCATCGTAAACAATGTGTGATTAATTCCTGACTTATGATTATATTCAGTTTGTAGTTAATTTTTACCCAAAATTTGATCTTAGCAACTCACAAAATAGATATAGATAATATTTAATATTACATAAAAATTAACAAGTAATATTAAAACATTAACAAAATAGCTACTCAATATAAAAAATAAATAAATAAAATAAAATATCATTTTAGCCAGAAATTAATTACATTATGCATTGAATAAACTCTAAGTTATATGTATAATGTAAAATATTCCAATTTTTAAATAGTCGAAAAAGTGATTTTCTAGAAACTATACATTGTGGATTTAAAACAAAAACTCATTCAGATGTGCCACAAAAATTGTTTCAACTTACTTTCTTTTTAATAAAATTGTTCTGTAATTAGATATAACTTCAATATTAACTTTTTAAGACTAATAAACTAATGGTGTTATGATAATTACTTTTTTTTAAGCTTAAACTTAATCTTTTTAGAATTGAGTAAAATATGACAAAGAATGAGTAGAATTAGAAATAGAATTGAGTAGAATTTGACAAAATATGATATCAAAGTGATGGGTAAATGTGAAAGAGTTCGATATATGAATTGTACATTCAATTTGTATAATTTTTCGGCGTTCAATTATGTTTATACCCGTACGATAGGATCGGGTATAATAAAATTACTCCTCCGTTTGTAACACCTCGAAATAAGCGAGCTAGATATACCTTCAAAGGTATGGATCGGATCAGAAAAAAATTCTAAGACTTTTGAGCCATGTCCGTCCGTCCGTCCGTCCTTCAGCACGCTAACTCAAAAACTAAGAAAGCTAGAATCTTGACTCTTACACAAAATATTCTGGGAGTAATTTGTAGGTTCCCTATTTTTTTTGGTTGAGTTTGGACCAAAACTTAGGGTAACTCTCGAACACCTAACTTTTAGATCCCCACATTTTTTTTGAAATAGAGCTATGAAATTTTAACTGCTGATAGATCTCACAAAAATATTAATTTTATTTTAAATAACTTTTTTTTGTAGCCCCACCCATTACGGAGTTACAGCTCCCGAAAGGTTCAAAACAGCTCTATATTTAAATTGCTATAGCACAAGTTGTATAAGGTATATCTTCATTTTGAAAACGCCAAATGATTACTACTTTCATTAGCTTTAAAAGTATATATACAATAAATATATATTTGTGGCATACGGTGTCTTAATTTACCGTTATGACAAACTCAAACTTTGCAAAATCCTTTAACCCTTCTATCTTATAAACGGTTTAAGTTGAAAACTTTAAATTTTGGCAGAAGTTAGATCTTTGAAAATAAGTATGAGTCATTTCAGAAATTTTTTTTGTATCACCCCCCGTTTAGGAGCCGTAAGGGGTCAAAAACTGAAAATTTCCTATTTTTAAACACCTGTAACTTGAACACCTGTTAGAATTTTTTTGAAGTAATACACAAAAATTAAAGCTTCAACATTATACTATTATTTCTGTTAACAACTTTTTTTAATAATATAGGGTTACTTTATAATTGACGAAAGTGTTACTTGAATTTTTCAAAATTTCTAACAAATTTCTTCAACAAATTTTTTGCATTTGTTTTATTCGATAATTTGAAATTGTTGAGGATATAATGCGTAGTACATAAAAATGTAAATAAATATACAACATAACGGTTGCTTGAAGAATTTTTATTTATATGATATTGATATACATACTTATATAATATCATGTTTATTTACATATCGTATATGTCACTAGTGAATGAATGATAAGAGTATATATGTATATTATATAGCGCCGTATTTACATACTTAACTATATGTATTTTATTGTACTTATAAGAAATTATTCTGTCAATGGAATATTTAAATATAATATAATATAATATTTAAAATTCTATTTACTATTTTGTACTAAGTAAATTTAATATACATTTACCGCTTAGTATTAAATGGTACTATAGAATATTTGAAAAAGTTTTGGATTGATAATCGTTATGTGAAAGGTTAGAATCTGCTTTTGAAGAATGTACATATAAACATATAGTTTGAATATATGTACAACCCATAGTTCTAGAAATTATAAAATTCACCCAAATTATTTTAAAATACTAAAATATTAAAAAAATAATATTGTGAACAGAGTGACAGGCTGTGAACATACTAACGGTTCGTACGGGTATCTAAGAGTTGACAAAGGCAACTGTATTCTTCCTCGTTTTTGATAAAAATAAAAATTATTTAAAGAATAATATTTAATTTTCAATTAATTGTGTAAAACAAAATAAAAATTTGAAGATGAATGATTACATATAAATCAAAGATTCTATGTAATTGTTATTTTGACGTTTGTGTCATACTGCGCGAAAATTCAATTATTTCATATATTTGCTTTTGTCAAACTTTTCTTAGTCTTCGTACAAATAAAACTGAAAAAAAGTTATTATCATAACACTATTAGTGATTAAAGTGGTTAGTTTATGGAAGATCAAGTGGTAGTCAGGTCATGCAATAGTTTAATTTAAATTCACAGTCCCTTTTTAGAGTTTACCTACTTTTTGTTTTAAACAAATCAAAAAGCTGTTAAATTAATTAATGTTTTGAAAATCTTTAATATAATCTTATATAGCTATAAGACGGTCTAATTTACTGTTAAAATGATGTATGTCTTTAGCCGTATCTTCGAAGGACAGGCGGCCCTCATTCTCCTGTTACAACATATGCGATAGAACACGTACTTAAAATAAATTAAAATAAAAATACTAATTCAATCAGAATAATAACCAACATTTTAAATTTATTAATTTTTATTTCATACGAAATTTTTATTCAGTTTTTTTGATTTGTAATATTGTAAAGTATTTTTTAACAGACTTAAAAATAAAAATTTTAATATACACAATGTATAAAAAAAAATAAATGTATGCAGTAATATTAAAAATAAATAAATATAATAAACTTTGATTTCAATAAAATGACATTAAGAAAATTAAAAAAAAAAAAACCATTTATTTTCCACCAGCAGAAATTAAACCCATTACAAACCTTAATAATGGCCCTGGTTTCGACAGTCATTTCACAAAAATGAAAATGAAAAATTTCATTTGATTTTAATAAATTTTTGTGATTTCGATAGTCGGGAAAAATGAAATGGAATTTAAAATTAAAACGATTTATATTTTTTTTTTAAATCGGCAATATTTTCTTATTTTAAGGTTTTGGCTATACAAAGAAAAGAAAAGCTAAGTAAAAAATTAAGTGCTCATAAATTATTAAATATTGTCTGCATAATGAGAAGAATAAATACTGACTTCTATAAATACCTGCTGTTATTTTGGAGAAGGCTCCGTATCTTGGGAGCAAGATTCGGACCAATATAATTTAAAAAACGTAGTTTCCAATACTGTAATAGAAAGTGAAAAAATTAAAAAAGTTCCGAAAAATGGCTCCCTATTTTTTGGGTTCTGATTTTTGGGACAGGCGTAAAAGTTGAACTTTTTTATTTTTTTTTTATGATATTTAAATTTTACTACAAAATCGGTGAGTACCTTTTTTTAAATCATGTCGGAACGTCTTCTAATACACAAAATAATGGACTTTCTGGCAACCTATGTTATCGCATAGACATAGGTTGCTTATAAAAATGCCTATATTCACATAAATATAAATAAAATACTTAATAATTTTTTTCGTAAATCCATTTTTACAAGCACTCATTTAAAAATGAGAAAATTTGACGTTTTAAATGAGTATAATCATAAAAATCGACTATCAAAATAAGATCAAAATCAGCTACTTTTCATTTTTTATGACTATTGAAATCAAAAGTTTTGTTTTTCATAAAAAATAAAAGTGATGAATATCGAAATCAAGGCCAATATGTAATTGTTTGCTTTAAATGTTTAACCAAAGTTTAAG
This sequence comes from Poecilobothrus nobilitatus, assembly GCA_947095535.1. Taxonomy (NCBI): domain Eukaryota; kingdom Metazoa; phylum Arthropoda; class Insecta; order Diptera; family Dolichopodidae; genus Poecilobothrus; species Poecilobothrus nobilitatus. The sequence goes on along the minus strand of OX352774.1, from coordinate 42,327,089 downwards.
TTGATTTAATTAGCCATACCATGAAATAAATTTAAAAACGACCTGACAATTTTTCTTCCTTTAGTCTTTCGTTAAATTCGAAATAAATATGAATTTCGAATTAAAATACAAAAACTATAATAAATATATCGGTTCCTAATCAGACAATTAATAATCCATTCTAGAGTTGAAATTTTAATTGTAAAATAATCATAAATATAATGTAAGTATAATATAAGTCGGAAGTTGCGACCATTCATTTTTAAATTATATATTAATTAATATGCCTATACATGGGAGTAAGTCATAAGGTCCAAAGTCATAAGTCCGAAAACCAAAAATGACATAAGTATGAACAAAATATCGCCTTCTTATGACCCGAAGTACTGAAATTTAAAAATGACATAACTACAAATTTATTTTTAATTTTTCTCGTATTTTTTCATGTCCATAGACAGAAAAACGAAAATGACATAACTTCGAAAACTGAAAGAAAAGAATAACTTGTATACATCTTCTGTAAAAAGCGTGAAACCATATGATTTTGCAACTAATCATAAAATACCTCTTGATTATTTTTTATACGTACATATTACAAAAGTAAAAACTAAAAAGAATTCGAATTGGAAATAAGGTCCATTAAGACAGTTTACTACAATTTGTTTTATTAAACAAAATAAAATTTTATTAAATATATCAATTTTTTCCGAAAATACACCACAAAACAATAAAAAGATTAAAAAAAAATTTGGAAAAGGGAAATATAGTTACAAAATCAGAGTTATACGCTTGTTTTAGAATATGTAACATATATGTAAGATTATATTTTAGAAAGGGTTTTATAGTTAGTTAAAAAATTAGGGTTATTCCACTTTTTCAGAATAATGTGTATAATATATCGATATAATGTATATATGCGGGATTTAGAGTTTTGGTAATTTTATTCTTTATCTTATATGATGAAACGCCGTAGTTATGTCATAAGTACGAAAAAAAAAATGATGAATTTTTTTTGGCAATTATGTCATTTTTATTTAAAGTTTTAAAAAGCCAATCAACCTCCCTAATGGATTTTATATATTGTATGTCATTTTTGATTTTATATTTATGACATTCGATCTTATTACGTATAGTGTTTATATATAAATGTATGTAATCAATTACCATATAGTTATGGTTCAGATATTTTGAATAATTGGAAAATGAATATTTTAAATATTAGAATCCGTATTCATTGTAGGATGAATTTTTCAAGAAAAATGCTGAAACATATTATATATTATATATGTATAAGAGACAGATAAGATAAGAATTGAAAATTAATCTTGACAACTAATAGGAACTTCGCCGGAATTGAACAAACTGTTACAAATCGTAGAAAATTTAACAAATCACAGTTACAGACAAGTCAAAATATATTCAAGGTCAAATCAATTAGAAAAATAGAACTTAAGAATTATTTCAATAAATTTTAAAATCATTGAATCAAATAAAATCTTCTTTTAAAACACTGAATTTTTTATCATCTGAAACGATTTAATTTTTTCTTTTCTTACTTATTTAATTGTGACATGGATAAATATAATATTATGTAAAGCCTTTCGATTTTTACTTTTTTTTTTTGTTATAAACATTTTTTTTTTTTGTATATAACATCAGCTTTTCACGTTTTTATATTATTTTATTATAATTTTTAATGTTACTGTAAAGACTTAATCTCTTTAAGTTATGAAAAATGTTGGAATAGAGTTTTTATTTTTTCTGAAAAAAAGTTTTTTTTTTTCATTTTTTATATAATTTTTTTTTTTTTTTAAATTGAAAAATTTCAGAGTCAGAGGAGTAAAACAAAAAAATTTTCAATTTTTATTTTCCACAAGCAAACGCTTGTCACTATGTGAAAATTTTGTTTTTTTTTTTTTTACTTATGGAACTTGTTGTAACTTTTCTTTTTTGATTTTGCTGTTGTTATTTTTGATTTTGTTATTTTTTTCTTTTTTTTTTTTTGGTTTTTCCTAACCTTCAAAAACTTTGTCCTTTTACATTGTTTCTTTTTTTCTTTTTCTTCTTTTATATCGTCGCATTAAATTACTGTGTGTAATGTTGTATTATATTGTGTCTTTTGCTCAGGTGGAATGAATATATAGTATTTGACATTCAAAAAGTTGTTAATTTGTTTTTTTTTTTTTCTTTTCTGCTTATGTTTCATCTGTTTCGGAAAATTAATGTTCAAAAGAAAAGCAAAACAATAAGTTGACTGCTTGTAGGCACACTCAAACATAATAATGTTTAACTTTGCACGAATAAAAACAAAATAAATGGTGGAAGGGAGGTGAAAGGACAAAATAGAAAGTGAAAAAAAAAAATAACAATACTTCTCTTCTTTTTTTGATATGTTGTAACTTAAGATAAAGGCATATAAAATACAGGTAGAAAATTTTCTGTTGAAAACCTATAAAACTTTAATTATTATTATTATTTTTTTTTTTTTGCTTTTTGGAATCTGCAATGTGCTTATCAGGAAAATGATACTTTAAAAGTCAGCAAGTTTGTTCTTGACTTTGACTATTATATAATATTTGATAGATTACGTAGACAACTGATGTGAATCCAAAATAAAAATTAAATTCGTTAGGAGTATTGTTACAATATGTTTTATTTATTTAAATTTCAATATTCTTCTGATAAAGAAAGTTTTAATGCTTTCATTTGAATGTATTACAAATATTAAAATAAGTTTTGTTCTTTTTTTTTTTTTTTGGAAATATTTAATCTAGGAAAATATAAGGAATTTATACAATATATAGTTATTCATGATAAGAATGTTAAATATATCTATAGATAAAGATTTGAATTTGATCACTTTTAATATAAGGAAATTTTTTAAAAGAAAAATCTCTGCAATAGAATAATAATAAAAAGAGAAAAATTAAAAAGAAAAATAAGATTGCTATTCTAATCAATTAAATTTTATAAGGAATAGAAAATCATTTAAATTATTTAAATTTAAATAAATAAAGAAACTTGAAGAGGAATGTGAATGAATGAATTAGTAGTATTAGATCAATTACCTATTTTTTTTTATCGAAAAAAAAATCCTATCTAAGTTGGAAAATATCTATAGTATGTAGTTGATTCAGTATTAGTTCAGTATTAGATATAAGTCAAATTAGAGAATGCAAGGATTATATGCCACATCTTTTGCTTTACATTAAAGCAATAACTAATTGCTCTGGGTGCTGTCATATTTTTTTCTGACATAATATAAATATTATACTTAAAAGGAATTTTGTCTACATCTTACAGTATTTACTCTTAGATTACGTTTTAGCTGTAATGCTTGAATTTTAATAACACAAAAATAAAAAAAAAAATGGTGATGCAATTAGTTATGTGATGAAATTATTTTTTCGGTTAAATATTGCGTACAATAAAACAACTTTCTTTGAAAAATTTTAACTTGATGTTAAATTAAAGAAGGCAAACAATTTACAAAAGCATACCAATGTCGAGGCTGACAAGTTTGTGTACTTTACAAAAAACGAATATATATATATTATATGCACGTATAAAAGATATCTATTCATTCTTTAATACAATCTTGGTATCTTTTTTAAATGCCTTTTCCTTTTCCCCTTTTCTTCTATTTTTTATTCATTTATTTTTTTTTTTTGGAGTAATTTTTTCAATTTAAAAAGTTTAAAATTAATTTAGAGTTGTTTCAAAAAAAAAAATTTTTTTTTATATATATTGTTTTGTTTTTGTTTCATTCCTTTCTTGTTCTATTTGTTCTGGTTTTCTTTTGTTTTTTTAGTCTTTTCAATTTTTATTGTCTCTTTTATTTTCCCATAGTTAAACATTTTTCATTCGTTTTACGTATTTCTGTAAAAGTTCTTCAGATATTTTAATATGTTAAAATTAACTTTTATTATATTTTATTTTGAATTTTCCTTTTTTTTTTTATTTGTTCTTATTTAAATTTTATTAATTGGAATTTGAAAGGAAAATTATAAAGTAAAAATTATGGTTAATTTTAATTTATTTTTGTATATATATATTTTTTTTTTCCTGCCACTTTTTATATTTTTAAAGTTCTAAATTTGTATTTAAGGTACAAAAATTACTTGTATATAAAAATAAAGTTTTAGAAAATTGGGGCTATGATTAATTATTAAAGTTTCTTTAGAAAAAAACAAAAAGTTAGAAATGAAATCAGAAGAACGAAGAATAGAATTAAAAAATTAAAAAAAAGTTAATATATAATATGTAGGCGTGGGAAAATGAAATTGGATTTATTTAATACAAAAGAAAAAATTAATTATTTACATTAACAAAGAAAAGTTTATTTTCTTTTCTTTAAATATTAAAAATATGGCAAATTAAAAAAAAAAAAGCAAAAACTCAATATGATGTCAACAATTCACATCTAGAATTTTTCTAGAAAAGTAATCAAGGTAAAAAAAAAGAATTTAGAATATTTTTATGTAAAGTTTTTTATTTTATGTATAGCTAAATTCCAAAAAGGTTGCAATTGCTGACTAAAAGTAAACTTGTATAATATGTTTAACTAATTTACTATGATTATTTTTTATTATTAGACCGAAATATGTAATTGATACTGATGTAAGTTAAAGAAAATTTTAGTTAAATTCATTCGGTTATTCACATATTTTGAAAATTAACAAGCATTATTTTAAGGAATAGCCAACAAAAAAATAATATATTGATTACAAGTGGTAGGCGAATTAGGTACATTTCTTTTTAATATTCTTAGATATTTTGCAACAAATATAATCAATCTGACATATCTTAACAAATAAGAAAGCTTTTCTGTTCAGTAAGTTCATGTAATTAAAATATATTGCTAGATAAAAATAAAAAAGCGACCTAAAAATATGCAATAATTAGTAATTCGTTATAATGTTAGAAACATTTTACTTTTTGTGATTTCGGTGGGTGAGTGATTAAGCACTTATTAACAGACGATGTGTTATTTTAAATCCTATACAAGTAGAAAGTTTTTTTTTTAATTTTGTTTTTTTTTTTAGTTTATTCGTTCTGCCACATAAATGTGACATGGAAATTACACAGTCTTTCTTTTCCACGTGTGGCTGTAAATGCCGTAAGGGGAAATTATTTTTTATAACGTGTGTGGGATTTAAACTCACACTCACTCGGTGTTCCAACGAGACCGAGGCACTCGTTTTAAAATTGGAAGTAAAATTACTAATAATTATTAATATAGAAAAAAAATCACATGGATGGCGATTTGGGAGTTTGAAGATTTCGGGTGATAGTGCAATTTTTTTATTTTTCTATAGTGTCCATATCTTAGATATTATTACTTATTGTCTAACGGAACTGAACCTTGTTTAAAGAAAGAAACTGTTGCTTTGGTGAAATGAAAAAATCTACCAGTTATGAATTTTAGAAATTAATGAATTTACTTTTCTCAATGAGTTTTTACATAATATGAGAATGAATTAATTAACTTAAAATACAATTTTAACAATCAAAATAATTTAAAATGTATTACAGACTACAATAAATGGTGGGTAAAAATATTTTTTAATACAGTTTCATATCTGTTTCGAAATCAAACATATTCTAACGCTCTCAAAAATATAAAACAAAATTTTCCATTTATTTTTGTTTTTTTTTTTTAATATTTTATAAATATTTTTATAATTTTTCTTTTAAATAGATTAGAAATAAAATTCATAACAAAATAAGAAATTAATTTTAATCTCTTTTATTTTTATGACAAAATATCCATACATATAGTATATTTTTTATTCATATCACCTTTTTTAAAAGATTTATCATTTTAAATACCTCATTAAAATTACCAAATCTGTCAAACAAATTTCATTAAATTACAAAAAAGAAAAAAAGATTAAATTAATTTGTTAAAGTTAAAGAAGTTTAAAAATAAATGATATGTTATAAAATACTTTAATAAATAATTAGCAAAATTAAAAATAATAATGGAAACTATGTTATTAAATTCATGTGTTACATTATTTTCAAACTTTAACCAACAAAGACAGTATAAACAGATAAAATTACATTAATTATAGTTAAAAGACATTTTAATTAAATTTTTTAAGTTAAAAATTTTTTTTTTTTTCATATTAAATTTTTCATTTAAAGAATTATAAATTTTTTTATTACTTTTCTTTTCTTATTGTCATCGCATATATGTAACAGTTGCTTCATAAAAACCAATCCAAGAAAATTATTTAATTGTCATACATAATATAAGTATAAATAAAATATAATTTATTTTTTTTTAATACATATTATTTAACTATGTTATTACATACATACATTTTAAAATTGCATTACAGCATTACATAAGTTACATTACATTACATAAGTTTGCATAAAAGTTCATGAGCAAAAAAAAAAACTGCATCGTTGGCGAGTATGCGAGTTTTGTTTTTAGAGAAACGCATTAGAAATATGGATATAGGGGCTTCCGTGGCCTAGAGGATAAGGATCTATGAAATATATTGTAAACACCGAGAGAGTGTTGGTTCGTACACACGTCGTAAGAATAATTTCCCCTTACAACTTTTACAGCCACGTCTGAAAAGGAAAGGCTGTGTAATTTCCTTGTCACATTTATGTGGCAGGAGTATGAACTAAACAAAAAAAAAATATTGATAAATATTTTAATTGGATATGGAGTTGCAAGAACAAGTGTACAAACAAAAACAAAACTCACAAAACGTGTCATATACAGGGAGTTTATTTTAAAATACCATTCTAAACAGAAATTCAAAAAAAAAAAAAAAAGATAAAAGAAAATTAATAGCTTGCATAATAGAAATAATTTATCACTATCTTTTTTAAAAACAGAACAGAACATAATGCAAGATATAAAATGAACAGGCGATTCAAACAAACACGACTTAATTTACGTACCTACATAATGGGAAAATTTGTACATTTTTATTTCTTTTACGTCAATGTTTTCTTTTTTCTCAACCGTCTAAACTGTAAAAGATTTCAATTAATTTTTTTACATATTTATTTTGTGATTTTTTAGTGTATTTTCCAACAATTTTTTTGAAAAATTTGCAGATCAGTTTCATTTTGTCCGTCCGTTTGTTTTTGAGAGTTGAAGGATGTCTCAACTTTCAGCATAAATTACTTTAGAAAATTTTGTAAACCCCCTGTTGTAAGAGTTATTAAGTCAGATATGGAAAATTCATTATTTTTAGAGATAACCACTAAGCATATCTTAACTATATACAAAATAAGATATAACAGAATGTAATTATTGAAGTAATTGTAACAAATTAATCGAAAGTTGTCTCTAAAAGCCAGTTTTACATTCTTTTTAGTACTACAATTTTATAATATTCTAATCTATATAACTTATAGAATATATCATGAACGATTAGCACAATTCTAATGAATCTTTCTAATGAATCTATAGAACGTTTGGAGTAAGACAAGAAAGAAATTATGTAATAGAAGGGAACATAGAAAAAAACTTTAAAAAAATTGTATGCAATTAATAAGTATTTTCCTAATTGAAGCATTACGTAAAACCTCTTAAAATCAAACAAGACTAGAAAAAAAAGTTTAAATTAAATTTTTAAAAGCGATAAGAAAAACAAAAATAATCCGAAAAAAAAAACTGAACTAAAAAACAGAAAAAGGATAATAGATATATCCTTTTGGAAATAAAGAATAATTTAAGTGTAATTTGGCAACGTTAAGAGAGGGATAATTGGTCAAAGTCAATTAACAGGTACAAAAAAAATATATACATTTATTTTTACTTTGCAGCTAAAACTCTGTGGAACCAATACAACAAAAAAAAACAAAAAAAAAAAAAGTAGTAAAAACAATGTGAAAAAGTTTAAGATAAAGCCTTTTTCATTTTTTTTTTAATACAATTAAAAATGGTGTTAGAATATTTAATGCGTTTTGTTTCATAATACAAAAAACGAAAACAAATTTTAAGGATTCTTTAACAAAGGATACGATTTCCTATTAAAATCCTTTTTGTTTGTCTTGACTTGATTTTACTAAAAAATTTTACTTAAATCCGTATTTTAAAACACTTTCAAATAATTACATTAAATTCAACTTAAGAATGAATACCGTAAAAAGGGACTAATTAGAGTAATATTTTATCCATTGGAGTTAAGTTTGAAAGACTTAGAAAGTCTTTTTTAAGATTTTTTTTAAGATAGATTCCTGTGTTTCTTAAAAAAAAAATGAGAAATTGAATTAAAATAAAGTTTTTTCTTCAAAATTCTTATATGTTTTTTAAAAGATTTAGTTTTAAACAATTTAAAAGAAAGGTCCTTTTTAGATAAGTAAAATTTCATCTTTTAATAGAGAGATAAATAATTTTGGAAAGAATTATTTAAGGATGACTTATCCATCATTACATTTATTTGTTAGTAAAGTAAAGTAATAATTTATATGAATAATAAAAAAAAACATAAATAAATTTATATGATTTCTATATGAATAAAATTTTTTTGGAAAGTGCAGGGTATTGATCCTCTAAAATTTATTTCATAAAAATTATTGATCTATTATCAAAAAATATCTGATTCAAAAATAGATTTAGCCATAAAGTATATCAGTATTATACACATCATTGTGTCTATCTTCTTCGTAATCTTGTTAGATCTTTAAGAAATAAGCATAAAAGACAAATGAGTATAAATAGGATCACAATTTTTTATCAGGAATTCTTTAAAAAGACATAGAATGGTTTTCTTTAACTCTGATTTAAAAGTAATTGAAAATGTATGGTTTGTAATATTCTATATTGCATACCTCAGACAAAATGAAAAATTCTAAAGAAAAACTTTTACAAGAGCCACACATTTCTCTGGACAACTTTATTGTGTCATATTAAAAATTTAGTGAAATTTATATACAAACATCTGCAAAGTGATTTTAGTAAATTGATGGGGTAACTTTATTATTAAATAATTAGTTAATTATTCAAAAGAGATACATTATTATTTAGCAGTAGTTTTTCCCATATTCAAAATGAATGGCTTATTGAAGACTACATTTATTTAAGTTTCTATAACCTACACCTAAATATAGGGTATATTAAATTTGGTATGGTGTTTGTAACCACCAAAAGGAAGCGAGTTAGATATGGGCATGTATATATATTCTGAATCAGGATTACTGATTCGATGAGTCGATTTAGCGATGTCCTTTCGTTCGTCCGTCAGTACGCATGATAACTCAAAAAATAATGATGCTATCTTGATGAAATTTATACTGTAGGTTAACAGTGACTAAAGAAATTGCGGGGATTGCAAATGGGTGAAATCGGAAAATGGGTTCGGGTACCTCTCATACAACTCACAAAACCGAACACGCATATCATCGAAATTAATAAAGATAGAAACTTCAAATTTGGTACTAGGGCGTTGTTTCCTGAATCCCTGATTTGTCCAAAATTTGAGATGAATTGGAGTAGTTGTTCGGGTACCTCATATACAACTTCCAAAACCGAACAAGCATATCTTCGAAATTAATAAAGATGGAAACTTCAAGTTTGGTACTAGGGTGTTGTTTCCTGAATCCCTGATTTGTCGAAAATTTCAGATGAATTGGAGTAGTTGTTCGCGTATCTTTCACAAAACTTTCAACATCGAACAAGCATATCTTCGAAATTAATAAAGATAAAAACTTGAAATTTGATATAAAAGTGTTCTACCCTGTTCTGATGATCTCTCTAAAATTTGTGATGAATTGGGGTGGTAGTCTTCACATACTTCGCAAGACCTAACAACATATCGTCGATTTTAATTAAGATAGAAACGTGAAATTTTGTACAAAGGTTGTAAAAGCATTTATTTTTTTCGCTTATATTAAATACCTAACTAAAATAACCTATGGATTTTTAATTGATTTTATTTAATTTAATAACCTATTTGAATTTTTTAGGTGTAGGGTATAAATAAGTCGTTTGCATCGACTTACAGTTACATTTACTTGTTTTTTATTAAGATATTCTAACACTAAGAAAAAGTTATTTAGACTTCATTTACAAAATTCTATCAATATCAAATGTGAACTTTATCAGAATTTTTTTCCAAGTTTTACACAAATAAATAAATCAACATAAAAATAAATTTTATTTATATTTATTTAATATCCGTAAATTAATAACTTCACCTATATCTTTTCCTTCATCAAATAAGAGCAAATATTTATTGAAATATTATAGTAAAAAAAAAAAAACAAAATTTAATTAAGAAATTTTTCAAAAGGCATCAAATATAATCACAAAAGATTTTCATTAAACAAGAAAATATTTTGAAAAAAATAAATTTTTCCAACAAAAAATTAAATCAATTCTTTAAAAAAAATATTTTTAAATATTATTGTAAAACTGAAAACACATAATAATAATACATAATATATAAAAGTATTCAGAAAAAAAAAAAATTTCAATGAAATTTTCCGAGTAAAGAGGAAACCGGAAATTCTTTAGAAGTCAAAATTTTAATCTTTTCATTATTTTCATTTTTTCTTCTCTTATTTTTTTTTTCTTTTACTTTCAAATCAAATTGAAGTTTACCAGAAATTTTCAAGGAATTACTATTTGAAATTACATGCTATTATTACATAAATGACTTAATAATATTTCTAGTAAACTACTATGAAATCAATAATTTTTTTTTTTTTAAGCCCCTTTAAAAGAGAAGTGTTTTACTTTTATTTTACAAATTTCTAGAGTATATTTTTAAAATTTAAAGTGACCAGATATTCTTTATTGTATAAAATTGTAGTTGAGAATAAAATCGTATCATATTTTACAAAATTTGAGATATATATGACTTTCAGAGTTGAATTTCGAAGTTTTATAATAGGTATTCGAACCGGTTGTCAAAATCGAATTTTATGAAAGTGGTTGTCATAAAACTTGATCATATACGCTAACTACTGGAAATTTCAAATAGTTAGCGTATTAGGATATATTTATTATTTATTTATTTATTAGAAGGTATACTGTGGCACGTAAATATAACAGGTAGCTATAACCACTATTTCCAATTTGAAATGTTGAGTGATGAGAATGATATAAATGAAAGAAATTCTGTGTAAGCCACTTAAACCTGTTCCCGTAGATCAATGAAATTTTAAATAAGTTTTTAGAATATAAACTAAGTTCTTTTGATAAAATATCAAATATTCATCAGCTTAATTCGACACTGAGTTATGTTCATATAAAATAAAGGATTGGTATGGTAGCTACTCGAACCCGTCAGTCAAATTTCTTCAATTTTAATAACAAAGATAATGTCAATTATATAAAAATGAAATGATAAAAATTTCAGAATCCTCGTTATATTCTTTTTGATTATTGTGCGGAAGGACGGACAGAAGCATATATCTAAATCTTCTCAGATTTTAATCCTGAACATCCATCTCCTTTACTGTATAACAATCATAATTACAAATATATTATACACTTAAAACTATGTTAGTACGTGAATAAAAATTATTGTGAAGATTGTGTGTATTTAACTGTTATTGTGTGTATTTAACTCACAAAAGAATGAGTTAAATTCGAATGCTAACTATGTATTATAACATTAAAAACACCAATTTGTATACGATATTTAAGTTTAACTTCTTCTTGATAGATGATAGTTTTTTTTTAAATCTTTCAAAATACTTTATTATAAAGGTTTTCGGTTATTTCTTTTCCTACTTCTTATTTTATTTTTATGGAAACCGATAATTTTCTTTTTAAAGTTTTCGAGAATTTTCACCATATAAATAAATCTTTATAATTTTAGTAATTGATATTATCTGAAAATTTTTGTATTCCCCACTCTACTATTTAAAAAAAATATTATGTGTGCTTTCCACTCCTATAAGAAGCATAGGGCATCTACTAAATCATTTATTATTATGTTTAACTAAGCTTTAGTTTTTGAAATTATTAGTTTTACTAAGCCGCTGATGATTACTCGGCTGTAAAATTCAAAGGTCATATATTTTTGTATTGAATAAATTATTAATCATTTATTTAAAAATATTCGATTATATGAAATTAAACAAAAAAGTTTTTAATTGCAACTTTTCATAACCCATTTTAAGTAGAAAATGTCTGGCAACTTTAAATATAATCTCTTTTATTTTTATTTCTAGTGCACTAAAAAATCAAAATTTTTTTACAATTTAAAATGTAACACTATATTATAATATAATATATAAAAAACTACAATACCACTAAATATCAATTTCATTTAAAAAGTTTTTGCTTTTTATATTTTTTTAACAGTTTTTCAAAAAGAAAAAAACTTCCTGTCATTTTGGTTTTATTTGTTTTTTTTTTTTGCATGCTGGAAATGGAAATGATGCAAAGAAAATGCACATTGTGAAATTTTTAGTTATTATAGAACAAATCTATATTTTATTTGAAATTTTAATAATCGATTATGAAATTAATTTTAAAAAGCTAAAAAATTTTAAAGTTGCAGTAATTATGAAATACATTAATCTGTTCAAGTCTCTTAATCTTTATTTTAGATTTGGGAAATTGCATTTTCCTAGTATTTTAGTTTAACAATCTATTAAAAAACTTCAAAGTAAACAAAGAAAATTATTGTTTCAGTCAGAGTTTTATTGTTCAGATTATTGAATTCCAACTATACTGCTGCTAGTACCAATGCTTTTTTCTTGTCCGCGAGTAGGTGGAAATCTCAGAAAATACCAATGAAATTAACACATTCTCTTTGGCGGTGTTGTAATAATCTTTATTTAAGTAGATACTATATCATTTTTTTTATCTGCTTTCTACTCTTATAAAGTAGCATTAGGGCATATCCTTGTCATTTTATTACTATAATTTGACTAAGCTTTGATTTCAGGAATCATTCCATGCATTAAGCCATTCATAACTCGGCTTTAATCATTGTAAAAGTCTATGAAACGCAAATATTTTTAATTGTGAGATATTTATTATCTTATTTAAGAATAATTATTATATAATTATTTTTTATTTAACTATGCAAAGAAAAATATATGTTAATATGTTTTGATAATCTATATGACCCGGTCGTGATTTGAATCCGAGACATTTTGAATGAAAAGCCGAACCAGTTTTTAACCAGTATAACTGGAATTATGATCAATTTTAAATATTTTTCTACTAATGAAATATGCTTGAGTCTATGTTAATTTTATACCTTTCTTATCTTTCTATTTAACTTATGAAATAAAAAAAAAGTGATTAAGTTAAGTTTTAAAATTTAAGTCAAGTATGGTTAAAATACTACTAGGATTACTATGTGCCTTGAATGTACTATAATTTCTAATAAAGTTATTTTAGGTCTATTTTTTTATATTTTTTTTCTTAATGCTTTCTTAATTGGAAGCATAAGGCTCGATCTTTTGCGGTTTTGATCTGACATTTTGATGTTACCCCAGGCAATGTTACATTTAGCCAATATCTGGTCAATTAGTGGATTTTCGGTCTATTGACGTCTAACGATAAAAAAAAAATCATCAGTTTTTCACAATCTTGTAAAAAACTTTCATATTTTCTTTTTAAAACTAAAGTTATTTTTAGTTTATATCTATCTGAGGAAAAACTCTGTGTAAGAGAGGAAAAACTATCTGAGAAAAAACTCTGTGTAAACTAAATTTCAAGTTAAGATAATTATTTTTTTTTTGCAGTATATCAAGAAAATAACTTCCTGTTAATTTACACACGATAGAGCTATTTGCCTACTTTACAGTTTGGTTTGATAATAGGGAATTTTCTTTTATATTTTTATTTTGAGATTACCCGCTAGCAATATTTGAAAAATTTTACAAACCTATACCTATTATTTGTATCTTGTTAGTAAAATGTTTTCCTTTTATTGAAAATGCCAAACAAAATAATAACAACTTTTAATAATACAAAAACAACTTATCCAAAACACCCAGAATCATCTAGCAAATTTTTTTTTTTTTTTTGTAGAAAATCCTTCAAAAAAAGATGTTCTTATATTTTTTATATGATCCTTTATTGCTTGTTGTTGTAGTTGTAAGTGATTTGCCACAAACATAAAAGAACTCTTTATAAAAAGTACAAAAACAAAAAAAAAGCAAAAAGAAAAAAGTCAATGTGATTTTCATTGAATGAATTTTGTCATATAGTTTAAAAGTTTATTTTCTATATCATTCTTTTTTTGTCCAAAATTTTTCACTTTCTATTCAGATTATTATTATTGTTTTCTGTTTATAATTTAATGTAAAGCCAAAATAAATATGTATATATATATATTATATAATTGTAGATATGCGATTGTGTTTGATATTGTATAATATACATTACATAGATGATCCTGATCCTTTGTGTCCTTTTTTTTTACTTTTATATCATTTTAAATTCCGTATTAGTATTCTCTTTACTAAAGGTTTATTTTTTATTTTTTCTCTTCATCATCTATCTCTTTCTATCTTTAAAGAATTATTTTTTGTACATAAGTTTATTGAGATTAATATAAAATATATATATATAAGTATATAATATATACTTATATGTAAAAAGGATAACTAAAGGATACCCAAAAAATCAATCTTGTGGAAAGAAAAATGTTATCCTTTCGTTTTATTTTTGGTTTTTTTTTTTTTGTGTTTTGTTTAGAAATAAAGATATGGAATATCACATATTAAAAAAAAAAAAAAATGGAATCTAGAACTAAAAGGACGAAAAATATCATAGAATTTACTTTTAAATATGTATGAATAATACTTATACATTATGTGAACATATTCTATGTATTCAAACATAATATTTGCATGTATGAAGAAAAGTTCTAAACTTTTGGGTATTCAAGATTTTGTTATTATTTTCACTATTGTTTTATTATTTTCTTTATTTTAGAGATTTTTTCTTTTTTAAAGTATCCATAATAAAGATATACAAAAATATATCTAAAAGAAAGGAAACAGAAAGGACTATTAGATATGTAAAATTATTTCTATCTAAATGTAGACAGTACCTAGATCCTTAAAAGCATTGAAAATTTTAGAAATTATTTTAAAATATGCCTGAAGTTCTGTCTATTTGACTAGGTAAGTATTGTATTCAATTTTCATTAAAAAAAATTTTTTTTTTTTTGTATATATGTTTGCGTTTCTTTGAAAAATATAAAAATGATGAATTTCTAAATTGTTTATTGAATAATATAATTTATTCGTTTATTAATAATATGAATTTTGAATTGATTTTTACAAATTACAGAAAAAATATATCATAAGAATTACGAAATTTAAAAAAGGATCTTACATTTCAGAGACTTTCTTCAAGTGTACCGTAAACTAACTCGGTTTTTTCAGTTTAAACTTTCCACTTTGAGAAAACCTATAAGTTCATAGCCTAACATTATAATCTAGAAAATATTAGCCATTAGCCAATAGTAAAGTAATCGTAACAAATAAATTTTAGTCAAAGTTACGAAAATAAAGTTGAGACAAAATATAATACAATTTTACAAAAAGTTGAATCACCCGTTATATAATCCTGTTGAATTTTATTATCGACTATTATCCTAATAAGGTAAGTGCATATAAAATACTCTGTAAACACCAAGAGAAAGTGACTTCGAAACCAATAACGACGTAAGAATAATTCACCTTTACGATATCTACAGTTCTACCTAGAAAAAAAAGGCTGTGTAATTATCCTTTTAGTCGTTTTTAAATACAGAACATTTATTCTATTATTTTTTTGAAAATAAAAAATTAGGTAACCCTATTTAAGTTCAACAAATTACAATACAGAGCAAAAAAGAAAAACAAATATATAAAAAAAATTTAAGATACAATGAAAGATTTGTGTATTTTAAATCCATATGGGTAAAATCACTTCAATAAACTATTAATAATATGTTAAATAATTTACTATAATATCCAATAATCAAAAAGTAACAAAAACAAAATAAAAAACATGAAATAAAAAATTAAACCTAAAATTCACAAAAAAATAAATAGAAACTATAAAATTTAATTTTAGTATATAATATACATAATATATATTTATTTGTATTATATACTATAATATTATATAGATTATTATATTGAGAAAAAATTTCATCCTAGATAAATAAATTATAAATCTAATCTAATTTATTGCTACCAAATGAGAATAAATTGAATTAATCCTTTAAAAAAATAAATTGAATTATGAATTAAATATAGATACATATACCATAAATATAGATACATACGTATATATATGTAAATTTATTACAAAATATATACATAATATGTATAATAAATATATATTTATTAATAAAATTATTTTCCTTTTTATATGGAAATTTGCTGGATTTAAAGGGATTGAGAAAAAAGAAAAAACAAAAATATGAGCACTCATTTTATTCACTAATTAAAATTTAAGATGAAAAATTCATTTTTTTTTTTTTGTTTTTTTTGAAGTTTTGACCACAACATTGAATTTTAATTTTTGCAAGTTTATTTTATTCAGAAATAATAAAATTATAATCTAATTAAAAAGTTTAAAAAAAAAACAACCTAACTTTTTCTGAATATTTATAAACAAAGAGAAATTACAAAAAAAAAAAAGAAAAAAATAAATAAATAATATATACGTAATAAAAAAAATAATTTAAATTCTTTTTTCGTTAACTTAATTAACAATATTGTTCTTAAAATGATAATTTAAATAAGCTTTAAGTTTTTAGCTTATAGAAGTGCAAAAGAAAAAAAAATTGGTAAAATTACAAAATGTTCGGCTGTTTAAAAACAAAAAGAGATTAAATATAGATTCACTCATGTTTTATTGTAATGACATTTAAAATTACTCTGAATAACAAAATTTTAAAACTTTTTTATTTAAAAACTTTTCAAATAAAGATTTTCAAGGTTAAAAGAGTTAAAATTAAAATATTCGCCTAAAAATATGCAACTTACTAACTTTCTAGAAAATGAAAGAAAAAAAGTGGCTAAGGTCAAAGTAAGTGGAGTAAAAATTCGCAAATAAGAATATGGATAATATGTAAATATTATTGTAGAAAAAACTAAACAAATTAAATACGTGTTAAGGATTTTTAGTTCTAATTAAAATTAAGAAATAATATTAGTTTTATAAAACTTTTTTCCAATTGTTAACAGAGTGAAACAAGAAAATAAAATTAAAGTTTAAAAAAAAAAAAAATCGAGTAAAAATTCTTATAAGAGAAAATTTAAAAAATTGATTTTACCATATATTAACTTTTTTTATAAATCAACAGAGTCGTAGAAAGCAATTGTAAAAAGGAAAACTTTTAGCGCTAAAAATAATATTTTATATATTTTTTTGTGTAATCAATTTGCAGTTTACACGATAAATGGTTTTTAAAAAAAATTGTCTAAAAATAAACTCCTGTTAATTTCTTATTTTATTCTTAAATATATTATGTTCTCCTTTCTAAAGGAAGAGTATTTTTGTTTTATATTTAAATTAAATCAAAATTTAATTGCTCAACCCTTTTCAGCTTTCGTTTTTTTAAATTTGTTTGGAAGTTTAGTAAATAACCCGACATTTGGACAATCAAATAAATTATTTAAAAAAATCTTATTACTAAAATATCGACCCAAAAAACAACAAAAACAGATACGAAACTAATAACAAAAAATAACGTATTTTCGTCCTTGGTTGTATTCAAAAGAAAAGGAAAAATTAAAGAGTGGCGAAGACAATAACTTATATAAAAATAATTCTCGAAATATAATCTTTAAGGTGTTATTATATATTCCAGCCAAAGAAAAAAAGAAGAAAAATATACGTGTAAAAATGGTACGTGTACAATACAGATATTCTAACCATTTACACAATGTTCATTAGTGGGTTAATATGCAAAAAAAAAAAAAAAATCTTTGAATATTTATATTTTCATTTGTTTTATATACTTGTTTTCTTTTTTTTTTGTTGCTATTTTTCTTTTTTTAAGTACAATCAATGTAAAATTTAGGGAAAAATTATACTAACAAAATAAAAAATGATTTTTTTTTTTTTAATAATAAAAAGGAAATTTTGTTTTTGTTTTTTGTTTAGAAAAGAAAAACTTTAGTGTACGTGATATTTATTGAATATTTATGAAAATAAATAAGGAGAAAAATAAATAATTTACCGTTAATACGATAATAACATTTTAATACCATAATAAAATTTAATATTAATGGTAAAAACTGGTTTTGAAGGACATTTAAAAATACGTGAAAAATATGTACAACATTTTTTGATTTTTCTTATTTAATTTGTATCAAACCTTTACAGAAACATGCTTGGCCATGAATAAACATGTTCTTTTATGGTTCCAGTTAGTAGTGATGTCATATAAGCTAAACATTTTGTCATAATAGGACTGTTAGAGGCAAATAACATATTAAAATAAATTACAATTAAACTTTTAATGACCCTGGCAGGACCCTTTTAATGACATAATCATACGGTCAAACCATGACAGAAAATGTATTTATACCCAAGAATGTTTGCACAAAGTTTTAAAAACATTTAACAATGTAGGTAGGTTATACCTAAAGTAAAATATAATCAATTTTATTTTACACAAAAGTTCACTAAAATAAAACAAACCGATAGACAATTAAATTAAAAATAATTGTTTCAAAATTTTATTTTTTTGTCGAAATTAAAATCATTTTTCGTATTTTAATGAAGGCTTCTAAGAAAAAAAACGAATTAAAAAATTTATGGTTTGAAGATAACATTTGAAGGTTGCTTTGAAATAAATAAAATGTTAGATTTCATTGTCCTTTACTTGTTACATTAAATTAAAAAAAAAAATTAAAAATGAAGATAACTTTAGGCGTATAATAAGAGTTTTTTGATGAACGAAATAAAAGATTTTAAATTGAATTTCTAATATATAAATATCAAATTATTTTATCCAGGCAAATCTTTGGCCAAGGTGATAGAAAAACCTTGTCTGTGAATAAGAAAATGATTGTCCTTATATAAAAACTTGTTTAAAACTCAATTGTAATCGTTTAAATTTTCAATCAAAAAAATTATAAAATATGATGACGCGTATAATAATTGCGAACTAATCTTATATAGGATACATAAACTATGGTTAAATGGCATACTCTTCCAGAATTCTTTAAGAAATTTATCTCTAAATAATTTGAATTAATTACAATTAGTTTGAATAATTTATTAAAATATTTAATTGAAATATAAAGTTACTTAATATAGTAATCTGATACTTTATGTAATTAATTATTGATGAAAATTCTTATACAATAATCATAATAGAGATATTAAGATTAAAATTGTACAAATTCAAAATTAAATTTTATTCAATTTTATTTACATTTTTCAATTTAATAAAATAACTTAATTAATCAAAAAGAAAATAAAAATTGAAATCCTTTTTAAATCTAAAAATTTGAAAAAATATTTTATGACAGAATTTAAATTTTTAATTTAATAGAAGCGAAGCCAAAATTAGAGGCATAATTATTTTTATTTAACTTTTTAGAACATTTTTCCCCTGTTTTTAAATGTGTATACGTATATTTTTTAAATTAAGAGACATCAAATAATAGCACAATTTTTTAACAATTTAGTATATAAATTTACCGTTATGTGAAAACTTTACAAATTTTAGCTTCTATCATAACTCCGCGGCATGCTTCTAGTTAGAACCTTAAAATGTTGGGTGCAAAAAAAACTTTCAGATAAGGTACAAAAGGTTAAAAGAACTTTTAGAGGTCAAAATTGAAATTTTCTAGTTTGGCACTATATATAGGGTTTCCTTAAAAGTATCGCCATTGTTTTTTCACAATTTTTTCCTTATACGAATAATTCTAAACAAAAATTAACAAATTTTGGTGCAAGTGACAATAATCTTTAGAAATAGTTTTTTTTTTTTTGGAAAATGTGCGCTTTTAAAAAACTTTTGGTTCTACATTTTACCTTGTTTTGTTATTATTCTATTCTCTTTCTCAAGTTCTGTTCATGTTTATTAAAATTAATTACGCTAGTTTAAATTCTTATGTAATTTAAGATATAATTACAAGTGTTACCATTGTTACGATTGGAAATCAATTAAATCTGTGTAAAAGTTAAATGTCATTTATAAGTAAAAGTTAAATGTCATCACAATACAATAAATGTAAATTAAAATAAAAAGAAAAATAATCTAAAAACGAGGAAGAGTGTAGAATAGACTGTGCCAACTCTAGGATATATGTATAAACATATTAATATATGCTATTTCCATAAAATTTAATCATCTTTTAGAAGGTTTCACATTAGATTAATTAAGTTGCAGGATTACCAAACTACCTGAAGATGTTGGACTAGAGCAACCAATAGAAATTATTTCGATAAAACTTGATCGTTTTTTTAGAAAATTTCATATAGACGTAGTTTTATTATGCATATGCACCAAGATATGAGTTATATGCTTTGTAGCTATAATTTCACAGTTCCGCGAACATGTGGCATCAGATTAACCAAATTTTGTAGAAGTTATAGGCATAAAAATGAATTTATTTATATAAAACTTTAAATAATAAGCTTAATATGGACACTGCAGTTATACTCATATAAAAAATAAAAGTTGTATGACAAACTACCCGAACCTGTTGCTCCAACCAAATTTTACAGTGGTAGTTGACATGCAACTTGACACCTTTTCATAAAACTTTAGATACCTTTAAATAAAACTTTCAATAGAAATTGAGGTATTTTTATATATAAATAAAGGAGTTGTATGACAGGTACTTCAACGTGCCTGTCGAACTTGCTCAAATTTTTTTTTTTTAATGCATTTCTCTGCCTCATAAATATGGACAGGAAATTACACAGCCTTTTCTGTTCAGGCGTGGCTGTAAATGTCGTAAGAAGGAATAACTCTTACGACGTGTGTGGGATTCGAACTCACACACCCTCGGTGTTTATAACGTATTTTATACGGTCTTACCCACTAAGCCACCGAGGCCACATTGCTCAATTTAAATATTAAAATTTACAATTTTAGGAAGATGAAATGGTAAAAACTTCAGAATCCTTGCTTCTTTATTTTTTGAGTTACCATTTGAGTTGCAGACGGACTTATATGGCTAAATTAATTCACAATTCGATTCTAAGCTAAGAATATCATATATATTTTGTTATATCCAGCTAGGTATCTTTAAGTTTTCACAAACGTAATGGAAAATTTACTATAACCTTAAACTATGTTCATGCTAGTATAAAAAATCATAATGAATTAAAATTTAACAATGAATTAATTTAAATTTATTTTAAAAGCTATAAATTATTATTTGATTTAACATTAATCTTTAAAATCCAAACAAATAATTTCATTAAATACAAAAACAAAAAAAGAACTAAAAAGAAAATACAAAACTAAGAACTAATATTTTAATTTTGATTTGAATAATTTTCTACAAAAAAATATTTTATATATATGTATATAATACATAATAATATTATGTTATAATATAAATTATGTATTCATATAATATATTTGATGTACATAATATTTTAAAATTGATTCACGAAACGCATTTATAGATTTATGTTAACATATTATTATCTAAACTACATAAAATGTACATATAGCTGTACATATTTTAACAACAGCACTAGTTTAAAATAATTATATAATGTACATTTCTAACATTGTTATATTATTTTAATTTTTCAATATATATATATATATATATATATATATATATAGATACCGATTTTTATGTATATAAGTAAAATATTATAGTTATAAAGCTAGAAAATAATTTTTCATATAGGATTTATAAAGATTTTATGGAAAATTCACACGTTTTATCTCATCAATAGTGTATACAATACGTATACCACATAATACCAATATATACATCATAATATACATATGAGTATATTTATTCTAGCAACATATTATCTATTTAATCCTTTATTAAAATAACGCCAGAAAATCCTTTATTAGAATTATTTGAAATAACTGTTATTTTTTTTATTTTTTTTTCTGTTAAATTTTAACATAACAATTAATGTTTATAATAAATGTCATTATTTCGCTCCAATCGACTTATGTATTCATATATAAAAAGTATATAAAACTAATGTACATAATTTAAATAAAATGAAATTTTATTGTTTTGGTTTGCTTTTTTCGTATTTTCAATTATATAAAGCTGTGGTCTGAAATATTTTTAAGAATAAAAATTGAATATTAAAATTTATTCCAATAGAATATAAATTCTTGTGTTCGGAAACAAGGAAATTTTTGTTTTAGTTTCGATTTTTAAAATCCTATTGCAACGGCTGGTACACATATACATATGTGCCAAGAAAATTCAAAACAGACTATAGTACTTTGAAATGACATTACTTTAAATATGCGTCAGTTCGTTTTTTTACAGGAAATATAATGTTTACAAAAAAGGGAATTCACCATTTTAACATAATTTTTTTGATACATGTACATGCAATCAGTAATTAATTAATTGAATTAAAATTTGTCTTTATTTCATTAAATACTCCTGACATACAATAATACCACATATAAAGACGAATGGTACTGTACCACATATAAAGACGAATGGTACTGTACCACATATAAAGACGGCTACGTACCACATATAAAGACGAATGGTACCTATATGTTATACAACCATCACCTCTTTAATCTCTTATTTATAATTTCGATCTATTGGCATAATTAACGTTAGTGTACAGTATATATAACGAAATTGCTAATTGTAACGTGCTCATTCGAAAGCTTCTGTGAAAGGGTTTTAAATATTATCTAAGGGTTTAAAAAGTTTTTATTTATTTATATCATTTTATATCTTTTTTATTTATATCATTTTCTGTTACTAATGAGGACTGCCGAGCTCACAGCTCCTACTCAACAAATTTTTGAAACCCGAATTTTGTAACCAACTCTAAAAACCCAGTAAAACCTCATGAAATACAGTCAAATGAAATACGCTCAAATGAAATACGCTCAAATGATAATACAGGAAAATGAAATACATTCAACTTGCAAAAAATACAGTCAAATGGCACAGCTAGGGAAACGAAAAAAAGACGTTTATGACACGTTATCATTACATTTACATATTATTATGAGTCGTAAACAGTGATGTTATAAAAAAAATGATTTATCCGGGAATAAGAAGTTTAAAAACGTTCAAAATATTCAAATTCAAAAAATAAAATCATATTTTTTCACGATTACAATACATTTCTTATTACTATTCTATTTTAAAAAGTTAAAATAAACCGATGTCAGTGACCGCATATAAATGATAATAAAATTAATGATAAAAGATATTTTATATTAACCAACAATAACAAAATTTAAAAAAAAAAAACAAGGCAGAATATAAACGAACGGGTTTAAAAGCGCACATTTTCAAAAAATAATTCAAACTGTTTAGAATTTTGACTTGCACTAAAATTTTTTTAATTTCGTATAAGAAAAATTGTGAAAATTGAACTTTTTTGCAATTTTGAAAGGCTGAGTAAGTCCGGAACTCTACATAACTAAGAAAACCGTTTACACACGTAAAAATATATTATTGAACGTTTAATTTTTATGTTTTGCCATTGTTTTGCCATAAATACATTTGACTGTATTTCATGAGGTTTTACTGGGTTTTTAAAGTTGGTTACAAAATTCGGGTTTCAAAAATTTGTTCTAAGTTACATGTGTTTAAAAACAGCAAAGTTTCAATTTTTGAGCCGTAATAGCTCTTAAACACGCGTTACAAAAAAAAATTTTCTGTGGAAATTTATATTAATTCTAAAAGTTCGTTCTTGTCACAATATTTCAAGTTCCTATTTAAAAACGTGCCGGATTTATGAAAATATTTGTATTGCAAAATCATGCAAAATTTGGTTTTCACATAACGGTAAATTTAAATACTAAATTTAAAAAACCTCTATCATTTTGATGTTGACTTATAAAGGTAAAAAAAAAATGTCAGTCGAACGATATCTTCAGATTGAGAAAATGTTAAGTAAAACTTAAGATATACGAATTTAAAAATGGGGCGTTTTCAAAGTTTGAGGGGCTGTAGCTCCGTAATGGAGTATGGGCTACATGAAAAAGTTGTTCTACAACATTATTTTTTTTATGAGACCTATGAATGAAGTTTTATGAAGTTTTGTAAACAGACGGACAGACGGACGGACAGACGGATAAAGAGTGAAACTAATAGGCACATTTTTTTTAAATTTTTTTTGGATATGTGCTAAAAAAGGACACAAAAATTGATTTAAATATAATAAAAATAAGCACATTGCATAATTATTAACATTAATAACGGTATTTTGCATAAATTTGTCATTTTTATTAAACAAATACAAAAGATTTTATGCATTCATGCAATCTGCATATATTTTTTTTTCTTTTTGTCAAAAAAAAAAAAAATTACTTTGTATAATTATTAGTATATAATATATATCCAATTTTAAAATACATATGTTCATATTTTATACATATACATATAAACATATTTTTTATAAAGAAAACAAAAGAGATAGAAAATCTAAAAATATTATAAAAAAAAAAAGAAAGAATGTGTATAAAAATATTTAGTAAACATTTTTAAATTTTTTTTTATGTTTCAATACCTTTATTCTATAACTTTATATCTACCTTTTATTTGAATCCTCTTGTATGTGGTGCTATTTAGTAACTTAAATGTCTGCACATTTTGTTTTTGTTTTTGCATAAAAATACATAAAATTGTGAAACTCATAAAATAATAGCACCTGAATAAATACAAAAATTTTAAATGCAAAAAAAGGAAAAAAAAAATAGATAATTTTACAAATGGTTGCTTCAAGGGAAAATATTTTTTTTTTTTTGTATAGATGAAAAAAAAGTTATACACAATTACATATTTTGTAAAATTATTTTTTGGTTTGTCCTTATTTAAATATTTATCTTTTTATCTCTGTTTTACATTTTGCTGTTCGTATCTTAAATTACCAAATATTATTTTGATAAAAACATGAATTAGATGCATTATTTTAATTAAAATACATGTAAAGACATTACAATAATAATTTGATAAAATTCAAATAACTTATAAAGACAATATTCACACAGTGAATATCCACACACCACATCATATACACACACACACAGACAGGAATTACATTTATAATTAATTCTGTTAAAATTTCAACAAATTCATACTTAGGTGCTTAATAATATATAATTATTACAATTTAATTTTATGATCCTTTTTAACTATCAGATGGGGACCAGCATATCAAACTGTTATGCTATAGAAATAGAAGGATTATGAGAGACTGTTACATATAAAGAGCATTACAATCAAAATAGAAGCTAGGCAAATTACAATTATTAAACCAAATATCAGTTTATTAATATTAAATGCAAAATTTTCTGTATTTTTAAAAAGATATTTAATTTTTCACAAATTATAATCCATATCACCCATATATACATTTAAAGATTGTTTTGTTAATGTTTTAGAAAGAAAAAAAACGCATTTATATAATTGTAATCATTTGATATATTTTGGGTTAAAATGCAGGATTTCCTACAATTTTATTCAGAAAAAAAAAAAATAAAAAATTAAATTTTATGTCATTTCGCATAATTTACTTATCATCATCAATTTTCATTTATGGCTTTTATTTTTTCTCATTTATTTATTTTTTTTTTTTTCTTTCATATACTCATACTTAAGAATACAACATAAAAATGCCTTTAGGAAATTTCCTGATTTTTCAAATCTGTCTTTTCCTATAAAATGTACAAAATGTACAAATTGACAATGTTTAAAAAAAAAAAAAAAATTTTTATGAGGCGAAAAGAATGTGAGAAATTGATGCCCAAAAAAAAAAAGTGTCTGTAATTTGGTATTAAAAATTCCTTTCAATAAAAATTTTTCTTTTAAAATGATTTTTATGAAAAAGGATGTTTTATATACATTCATAATTCATATGTACAATTTTATTAATATTAAAAAATTTTCCATTTTATATTTTGAAAAATCTATGAAAGTGGAATTGGAAGTGACTAAATTAGAAAATAAAGTAAAAAAATTTGGAGATAATATTTTGGATTTATATTGACAATATTCAAATTATGGGTCTACAAGCGTTCTAATTTAATTTTATTGTTAGCTTTAAAATTTAAAAAATCACTAAAATAACCTTTAAATACTAATATTTAAAAATTTTTAATAAAAATTTTATATATATGTAAGAATGTATTTTGTTTTTTATTTATTCAATTATAACTAAACCTAAAAAAAGATTATATAAAAAATGTTTATATTTTTCAAATTAAATATTAGCTTTAAAAATAATAAATTTTTTTTTTGCGCTAATCTTAATCTAGTCTTAAATGAAATTATTTAAAAGTAAATCTTTTTTGAATATTTATTTAACAATATATGATTTTTTTGCTTTTTGCTTTTTTTATCTTGGAAATAAAAACCAAGGTTTTTAAAAACTTTTTCTGAGTATAATTAAAACTTAATCCTAATAAAACAAACTTAACCGAACCCCCTTACCCACCTCTTTTTTCTTTATGGGTTTTTCCCGAACTGTTAAATATTCGGGAAAAACCAACAAAGAAAAAATTTTAATGTTTCATCCCTATATCCAGTATAAATACGTCATATATTTTATGTTGATAGAACTATCGTCATTAAGATCATAACTAATTTTTTTAAACGTAGTCCTTCTATTATTGTGGAATAATATTGGGGTGTATTGCGAATGTTTTTTTTTTTTTTTTCGTTGTGTTTTATTTTCCAGTTTATTATGTGATTTTACATTAATTCAAAAACAAAACTTAAAAAGAAACTTAAAAAGAATTCTTAAAAGCTAATTTTAAATGTACATGGCTGAGTAATTTACAAGCTCTCACAATTAATCTTCTCTGCTTTTATTATTATCAAATTATTTGATTAAAATATTTTGTACTATAAAATTTTATTATCTAATATCTCTTAATTTTAATTTTTTTTATGGTAATGAATTTATTGGAAAAATTTTTTTAAAAACCAATTTTTTTTAACTTCTTATTTATATAAAAACTTAAAACTAAATTAATTAACCTAACTTAACTTAATTGCTAGTTACGACTACTACCTAACCTACCTTAAATCTAAATTCTGCCAAAAGTGTGGTTTTCTATCATAAAGTTTTTCTTTTGCAGGTATATACATATCATACTTAAACAATTCGTTATTTTCAATGTTTATTGAGTTTAAATTTGATAGTATATTTTTAATGAGAGCGTGTCTCTTGTAATGATACAGAATCGGAATATGCTGATTATTTTCTATATATTTATATTTATCAAGATAAACGAAGGCCTCAGGAGGCCAAAAACTCTGTTTTTAAGCAGTTTTTTATGTATTCAAAATTTTCATACCACGGGTGACTGATTAATGAACTTTCGGTTGTTTCACTACTCCTTTGAATGTGGTTGCGTATGAGACGAATGATAAAATTATCGATTCGAATTATGTTCGCCTTATCGTAAATAAATTTGTTTGAATAGAATTGCACAAAACCTGTTGAAGGCTTTCATTTATTGCGAATGTATTCTATAAATGCTGTTACTGTAGCTTAGCATATTGCATACTTTAAGGCGCATTTAAAATAAATATACAAAAAAAATAATTTTGTTTATTATAATAAAAGGACCGTATCTTTTATATTAGAAACATTTTTTGAATCTTTTCTTGAAATATGGTAGCAATTTTTCCAATCGGTAAGTATTTAATTTTATAGCAATATTTTATTAAAAAAGTGTATAGTCTCTAATATTAGTTTGGTTTTTGAAGCTGCTGTGTTATGACACTGAACATTTTATAAATCTCAAAAGATATTTAGTTTTCAGTGATTTATTTGATTGTGAATCATTAATTAAGTATAAAACTTTTGCAATTTATTATATGCACATTTAGAAATGTTGATTTAAGTTAAAGTAAAGAGAGTAAAAATGATTTCTGATGTAAATATGATGCGTTTTGGAAAAGCAAAATGTAATACTTTATGTAAACGTTTATTTGACATTGTCACCGATATATATCTACACTATAGAGGTAATTTGTGAATTTGAATTGTAGTTTGTTCTCATAAAGCTTTCTGATTCTGTATTTTAAATCTATACATTAGATTTTTTTTTTATACTTTATAACAAAAAATTTTGCACTGAATCGACTTTTACACTGAATAAAAACATGGTGATTGTCTAAATTATCAGGAAAAACGCTTAAAAGTTAGAATTTATGAAGAATAAAACTTGCTTTAGGTTATTATAATACAATCTGACTACAGAGTTTTTTCATATTACTTCTCATACCAATATTTATATAATATGATTTATTTCTTACAGAATAAAGAAGAAAATTGTTCAATTCATTATCTATATATCGACTTTTTTAAGACATACTAAAAGTAAAATTTCGCTTATAACATGATTATAATTTATTGGAAGCTTCTTATTGGTTCATATTAGTCTATTAGTCTATTGGCAATATGTTAATAAAATTATTAAAATAATACTAACCTAAAAATTTTTTGTATTTTAAATTCTTTAAATACAATAATCTGTGATAGTTATGCAATAAAAATGCATTGTTTTTTATTACTATCCAAAATATAAAATAAGGTTGAAATTTATAAAATATCATCTTATTTTAAATGAAATTCAATTTCCCAGATTTGCCTATTGTCAAACCAATGGAGGAATTTTCGCAAATTTTTTATATGATGCTTTAATTGTCTCAAATATTAAAAGTAAAACAAAAAATAATAATAATAGTAGTTTGTTAGAAGAAATATTGACCATACTACATGTAGTCTACCAGGAAAATATGGTATAAAATTATAAAAAAAAATTAAATATTAGATCCAAATTTTTATTAAAACAATGTATGTTGTATTATGATAAATTATAATTAATTTTTTGTGTGATATTTTACGTTACAATTGGCTGCATGTAATGTAACATTGCATTTTATGCACTTAGTGGTTGCCTTTTTGTGACACTGTTTGCATGTTAATTGCTTAACTCTTCCATTTTTTTCTCGTGGGATTTCGTCCAGCAAATGATCCATACGATTTTGATCTACGCGATCAACACCACCCATGTACTTATTGTATTGTTGTATTAAGTGTGGTTGTGGTATACTAATTTTCTTTTTTCTTTGCGTGACCAACGTGAAATTTGACGCACAGGTTCAACTGAACAATAATTAGAAGCGACATTTATTGCACTGTTATCATTCCATGCGCAAGCAACAATATTTGAGTCCGTTATCTTCATGAAATCGTACCAGCCTCTGGGTTTTTTCACTAAATTTTTTTTTTTTTGGTAATGGACAATTACCTAATCTGTTGTCGCGTATTGTACCTGTTCCTTTTAATCCACGTCTTTCTAGCTGCAATAGCAATGGCAACGAAGTAAATAAGTTGTCAAAAAATAAATGACAAACATTTTTGTTTTGTTCTTTTTTCAAAAGTACATCAGCATATGACAAAACAACACTTGCTCCCAGACCCATTTCTTTGTACATATTTCCTACAAATGTGCCAGCACCTTGATAAGGTTCCAGCCAAACTATATAACCGCTATGTGTAGCACCTATCCAAAATTTATAGCCATATCTTATAGGCTTCCCATGAATATACTGTTTGCACCCGTGATGACCGTAATATGGGATCATCTGTTCATCTACGCTGTGTTGAACTATATAAGCTGCATATTTTTGAAACCTGTCGTTTAAAGTATTCAAAATGGGTCTAACTTTAGCAAATTTATCATTCTGATCCAAAATTTCATTATCACAGCAATGGAATACGGAGAATATAAATTCAAAGCGATCGCGTGAGCTGATGAAATAAATTTGCAGTTTGTGTCTTGTGAAGTTTCCCAATACATACGCCGTCTGCTCATAATATTGTAGCCACTTAAAATTAATATTCCAATAAAACATCGTATTTTATCCCTTGTAATATTTCCATTTAAATTTTTTCGGTTAGCGTACAATTTTGACTGTTTTACTAATAAATAAACAAATTCATTGTCGATAAACTTTGTAAATACATCTATTGGAGATTCGACTGTTTCCTCTACATCTTCTACAGAGAGTGTAAGATTGCTAAATAAAGGTAGATCTTTCTTTTCCCATTTCCATATGTTCTTCGTGTCGTTATTAGTTTTTCTTTTTTTAGTAGGTACTAAATAAGATAGCGGTAAGTCGTCATTCTCATCAGATTCTGAAACATTAGATATATTTAACAAAAATGTTGGATAAAGTTTTATACTCATTTATAATGTCATTACCAGAGTCACCATTATGCACTATTAATTCAGCTGCTGAATTCAATAAATTTGGTGGTAAATGAATTGTATCTAACACATTTTCATCACCTGAATCTTCGTCTGTGATATTACCGTTTGCTTCAACACCTGGTATTATATTTATATCGTAAAACTTAGCATCTCTAATAGTATCATGATCATCTTCTAAAGCATCCAAAATATCATTTAGTGTCAAAAATTTCTTTTCTCTAAAATAATAAAACCGAAATTTCATTACACCTTATTTTCCTGGTAGAGTACATGTAGTATATCAACATTGTAACTGTAAACCACAATAAACGGTACTATTTATTTCAATTTTCAATTTATATTTCGACATGTTTTAAGAAAAGAAGAAAACTATTTCACTATTGCCATATTATTTTATTTTTAATATATACTTACCTACAGTCTGCCATGTTTGTTGATTTGTGAATTTAACAAAACTAACAAATAGAAATATTTGTCACGGCCAACTTTGTTTATGAAATTCAAAACAATATTAACACTTTTTGTGCATACTTATGTCAGTAAAAATAAATGCAACAAAATTTGTTTAAAAGTGATTCCTATAAAATTTTATATGCAAATAAGTGAGCATACTACATGTAGTCTAACAGGCAAATCTGGGTTAAAAAAAAAATTTTAAAATTTAATTTATCAAATATTTTATTGTTAAATGAAACAAATAATTCAATAATAAATTATGGTTCATTGACATAAAAGGGCATAAGCTCAAAAATTAACCATTTATTAATCGATTTATTACAACTAGTCGATTATAGAATATAATATTTTCATTAATTTAATTTAGTGGTTATTTAATAGATTGCTAAAAAAATTTTGTATTTTAAAAAATGAATTAGATGAAAATTCTTAAATTTGTCTATTATACATCATATTATAAATTATTGTTTAAAAGAGAGATAAAAAAGGTTTATAAAGATAAAGGGTACTTAAATTTATCTATATAAACTTAATAAACTATAAACGAATTCGACGGAAATTGGAGCTTGATTAATATCAAGAAAAAGTTGTTTTCATGAACAATTTAGCAAACAAAGGATAGAATTAATTTTAAGGGGTGTACATAAATTTACACTCTAATTAATTAACACACTTTCACAGGCAAATGCACACTACAATGGATCTCTACTTTCCACTCAAACTTTTCAAGAAACGACCACCCAGACAATTTAGTCAAATTCACATTATAATTAGACCTAGCCTAGATATAAATTCTATAGAACTAATACACTCTATAGTGAAACAAGCGACTAAGCATTGAAACAAATTCCGGACAAAATAAAGCTGTTTGGAGATGCAATATTTCACAAATAGGAAGATCTTCTAGGATGAGCCGGACAAGAAAAAGACGAAATAAGTTTTGAAAGTAAATGGGAACGGCCTCAAAATCTATACCGGAATCAGACACAGGAATGTGTAGATATTATGAGCAGAAGGAAGAGTATTTTACATACTTTATCAATGCTGAAGCTAAAATTTGAAGAAGCTTCGGTGTGAATTTGAAGAGTGCTTCACAATCGCTTGATCATCGTTTCATTCTTTATGGGTATTGACTTACTCAATGATCCGCTGCGATAAACGAGCGTCTTATAGAGTTAGTATACACAAGTAGTTACCGAATTTAGATGTATAAGGATAGATGTCGATCCACCCTACCAAACAAAAACAATAATATCGCAAGTGCTCAATTAACACATCTAATACTATATATTTTTTTTTTTAAAAGGCTAAAATATTTTTTTGTTTAAAAATTTACTTAATTCAATTTAATTTACGAGATCCTTAAATTTTCATTATGTGATTGGTTAACTGTATTATAATTAATGCATCGAAATTTAAACGATATTTTTTTAAAATACCTATTAGATAAAATATATGTAAATCACAAAAGCGAAAAAATAAAAGTTTTTTTTTTTATATAAATAACAGCCTGGAAAATCTTTTAATTTGATTAATTTTTAATTAATTTTAAATCATTATTAATACATTAAATTAATGTTTAAAAAAATTATGGTTTTATTATTTTTTTATAAATTTTTTAAATATTGTTCGTTATTTATAAATTTAATTTATTTAATTACAAATAATTAAAAAAAAAAATTAAAATAAAATATTGAATTAATGAAAATACAATAAAAAAAAAAAATAATAATTTAAAAATTTTATGGAAATGGAATGGAAAATACCATATGTTTTTAACATTTTATTCTTTGATTAATGTTCTCTTCAATTTCATTAAATTCTAATTAAATGTGAAAATTTACAAAATTCTGCCCATTTAAAAAAATATGATGCACATAATTTGGTGTTAATTAAATTGAATGTGCTTCTAATTTTAAAGTAAAAAATAAATAAACACATTACAGCAAATATTTTCTAATTAAGATTAATATAATAGTAATCAAATAAATATTTAAGGCAATATTCAGTACTTGAAATGAAATTTAATGAAATATAATAAAATTTTCTTATAGCTGTAATATATACAAGGAAAATTAAATATAAACAATTATATACACGAATTAATATCTGGGCGTTATTGTGCCTACCAGTTACTACTAATCAAATAATAAAATAGGTAATGATTTTTTTTTTTGATAAGTAAGTGTTTTTTACTAATCAAGACATTATGCAACTATGGGACAACAAAAACTTATCAAAAAAATGATTATTTTATTATTTAATTAATGATAAGTGGTTTGTGCAATAGGTCCATGGTAAGCTATTGCAATTATTTATAATGGTGAATTATTAAATTTTATTTAGCTGCAGAATAAAATTGTGTAATAACAGTAAGAAAAATTTTTTTCTCATCAATTTTTCTTATTTTATCGAAAATTAAATTCTTAATTTAATCTTTACTTTTTAAGATATTTTTCTAAAAAAAAATTTGGAAAATTTTTTTATTAGTTTCACTTTGTTCGTTTGTTCTTCTATTTACAAAAATCTATTTACAATCTATACTGTTTAAAATAGAGCAATGAAATTTTAATCATGGAATAATTTCTTGAGCTGAATTAATTAATTGTACACCAAATTTTTTATTTATCCCCATTAATAGAGTGACATTTTCTCAAAGTTTTAAAAAGTCCAATTTTCATATGAGTATGTCGCAGGTTCTGTTCTACACCAACTTTTTTATGTAGCCCCATATCTATTATCCAGAGTTACTTCCACTCAAATAAAATAAAAATATTGACTGTAACATTTGATGCAATTCACAATATTTTAAACTTAACATTTTTATTGTTTTTTTAGAAAATGTGTGTCTTGAAACACAATTGGTCTTATTTTCTGCCTTCTTTTAAAATATTAAGAACTGCAGTTTGTTATACCGTTATTCCTTTTTTCCTAATCTCCAAACCAAACAGAACATTATACCATATGTTTTAACCTAATGTTTGGTTTAAAAGGGAGGTGATGTTTAATTACTTAAAGTTTTACACTATCAAAGAGAGTTCGTGCGTTGATCTCATTGATGTCTTTCAAGATTCTCACCTTCCGTAGCAAAAAAAAAAAAGAAGTTGGCAAGTCGTTCGATAAATCGATTTTGGGTTCTTTCAAAGATAGTACTATTACATGTATGAATTAAAAATAATTGCTTCTAATTTAAATTCTAATTTGTTTCTAATTCTAAGATTATTTAAGGGTTTTGTTTATTCTTTCAATTTTTTTATTTTTTTTCTTTATTAAATGTCCAATTACTATAAGTAATGTTATAATATTAAATTTTAAAGTATAATTTTGTTTTAGACCATATAGCAGAGTGTTGTGTGGTCCTATTATTTTAAGTTGTTAAAAAGAGAAAAAAAGGCAAAAAAGTTAAATATAAAACAAACAAATTTAAAAAATTACATTATCATTTTCCAATTAATTTTTGAGTACCTATAGTTTTTTTTTTTTTATTTTTCCATTACAATATTTACAAATATGTTCTGCTTACTTATGTTACATTAATTTGTGGGGCCTCGGTGGCCTGGTGGCTAAGAGCGTTTATTTTATACGCTCTTAGCCACCAAACACCGAGTAAACACCGAGGGAGTGTGGGTTCGAATCCCACTCACATCGTAAGAGTTATTTTCCCTTACGACATTTACAGCCACGCCTAAACAGGAAAGGCTGAGTAATTTCCTGTCCACATTTACATGACAGAGAAAAGCACTAAAAAAAAAAAAATTAATTTGTTAGTTAATTAGTATTATCTGTTAGTGACTTAGTATTATTAAATTTTAATTAGAAAGTAAGGTTAAGGTCTAATTTTAAATTTAAATACTTTCAAGATCTGTAATCAACTTTATTTGGTTTTCTGGTAACTCGTTTTAAGCTTTCAGACAATTGTATAAACAATTGGTATTTTGATTATTTGTTGTAAAAAGTGAGAAGTAAAAATTTGATTTGTTTCGAGTATTGCGGCTGTGTATGTCTAGATTTCTATTGAAGATAAAATTATGTTTCATTTGGTTGTTAATAATTTTGAAGGCATTTTTAAGGAGCTCAAGTGAAATTATATTTTTTAGGCTTACATATTTTTCACTCAGTATATGAAAACGATCGGTCGAATGTAAAATGGGTAATCCTAGGGCTAGTTATTACGTATAATTTCTTATGCATTATGTCTAATTTATTTAAATAAATTTGGGAAGCTCGGCTTCATATAGTTATAAGATAACATATGTGAGATTTATAATATAAGCGGAATAGATTGCGAAAATTGTTTCATCAGATAAGTAGTTACCCAGACTACGCAATAGGAATATATATGGTATTATGATTTTAATCATTTTTTCTATGTGAAAACTCCAATTGAATTTGCTGTCAATTATTAAACCCAGGTAATTAAATTTTTTTACAATTTCTACCTTAACATTTTTATACTGGAAAGAATTTTCAATATTGTATATTTTATTTTCAAACGTTAATATCTTAGTTTTGTTTAGGTTTAAAAGAAGCCGATTTTTGGTCAGCCATTTTTCGATTAATTGAAGGTCGCGAATAATTTCCTCGGAGTTCTCAACGTATTTTAGAATCGTATCATCGGCAAATAGCTGAGGGTTGCCCTTTACATTCAAATGAGTAATATCATCAATATATAATTTGAAAAGCGATGGTCCTAGAATTGAGCGTTGCGGCACTTTTCTTTTAATAGTTTTCTCATGACTGAAACTATTGTTTACTTGTACTATTTGCTTCCGATTTTGCAGAAATGATTTAATGAAATTTAAGAAAATCTAATTAAAGACTTTATTACTAAAAACTTCATTTAAAAATTTCAAAATTTATAACTATAGATACTTTATTATAATTTTACTTAAATATTGTATTACTATTTAAATGTTTTGTTAAATTTAAATTTTGAATTGACAAAATTAAATATTTTTTTTTTTAATTAAAAAATTTTAAATTTAAAAATTTTATAAAAATGTATTTTTTTATTTTTCTTTCTTGTAAAATATAACTATAACACAAATATGAGACAATTTTATATAAACAATCAAACCATTAATATAAAAATTATTATATCAAAATTTAATTATAGTAATATTATGACTCTTTTTGAAATAAAATTATTTATGATGGTTATTTAATAATAAATTATTTATTATTTTTATATACTGTATATATAATGACATATTATTTGTAAATTTAATATATTATTAAAATTTAATTAAATTTATTTTTTAAATCGATAGTGAAATTTTTTTTTTATTTTTTTTTTATTAAATTATTATTATTATTAATTGTTTTTTTATTTTATTTTATTATTATTAATAATTAATTTAATATTATATTTAAAATTTGTATATATATATATATATACTTTGCAATTTAATACATCACATTTAAAGTTACCTAAATTGCAATAATAATTGACGAGGAAGAATACAGTTGCCTTTGTCAACTCTTAGATACCCGTACGAACCGTTAGTATGTTCACAGTCTGTCACTTTGCTTACAATATTATTTTTTTAATATTTTAGTATTTTAAAATAATTTGGGTGAATTTTATAATTTAGAATTATAGGTTGTACATATATTCAAACTATATGTTTATACATTCTTTAAAAGCAGATTTTAACCTTCCACATAACGATTATCAATCCAAAACTTTTTCAAATATTCTATAGTACCATTTAATACTAAGCGGTAAATGTATATTAAATTTACTTAGTACAAAATAGTAAATATAATTTTAAATATTATATTATATTATATTTAAATATTCCATTGACAGAATAATTTCTTATAAGTACAATAAAATACATATATGTATGTAAATACGGCGCTATATAATATACATCTATACTCTTATCATTCATTCACTAGTGACATATACGATATGTAAATAAACATGATATTATATAAGTATGTATATATAACAATATCATATAAATAAAAATTCTTCAAGCAACCGTTATGTTATTTATTTAATTAAATTTTTTTGTACTACGCATTATATCCTCAACAATTTCAAATTATCGAGTAAAACAAAATGCAAAAAATTTGTTGAAGAATTTTGTTAGAAAATTTGAAAAAATCAAGTAACTCTTTCGTCAATTATGAAGTAACCATATATTATTAAATAAAGTTGTTAACAGAAATAAAAGTATAATATTGAAGCTTTAATTTTTGTGTATTACTTTAAAAAAATTTTAACAGGTGTTCAAGTTACAGGTGTTTAAAAATAGCAAATTTTCAGTTTTTTACCCCTTACAGCTCCTAAACGGGGAGTGATACAAAAAAAATTTCTGAAATGACTCATACTTATTTTTAAAGATCTAACTTCTGTCAAAATTTCAAGTTTCCTTTTAAGACACCGTATGCCACAAATATATATTTATTGTATATATACTTTTAAAGCTAATGAAAGTCGTAATCGTTTGGCGTTTTCAAAATGAAGATATACCTTATACAACTTGTGCTATAACAATTTAAATATAGAGCTTTTTTGAACCTTTGGGGAGCTGTAGCTCCGTAACGGGTGGGGCTACGAAAAAAAGTTATTAAAAATAAAATTAATATTTTTGTAAGATCTATGAGCAGTTAAAATTTCATAGCTCTATTTCAAAAAAAATGTCGGGATCTAAAAGTTAGGTGTTCGAGAGCTACCCTAAGTTTTGGTCCAAACTCAATCAAAAAAAATAGGGAACCTACAAATTACACCAAGAATATTTTGTGTAAATTTCAAGATTCTAGCTTTCTTAGTTTTTGAGTTAGCGTGCTGACGGACGGACGGACGGACATGGCTCAATCGTCTTAGAATTTTTTTCTGATCCGATCCGTACCTTTGAAGGTATATCTAGCTCGCTTATTTCGAGGTGTTACAAACGGAGGAGTAATTTTATTATACCCGATCCTATCGTACGTGTATAATAAAACCTATTTCTTTATTAAAATCTCTTTTTTTTTTATTTTAAATTATGAGTTACAACTTCAAGCTATAAAATAAAGTTGTTTTCTGTTTAAATTGAATATTTTTCTGTTATTTATTATACAGGGTGTTTCCGACTCGATTGTCTTCCTTGAAATGGGTGATCGGGCATACCGACACGAACAAAAAATAATAATAATTGAAAATAACAATGAAAAACACAGCGATGGAAAATAAGTTCGAAGTTGTAGATTTTTTTATGAAAAGTCTCTAAAAAAATCTTTAACCCTTCATATCTCGAAAAGGGTCCAGAATAGAGCCACCTCCCCCTCCAATACAATTTTTTGTTCGCCTAGATATGTCCGATCACCCATTTCAAGGAAGAGCATCGAGTCGGAAACACCCTGTATATGTTTGTTTGTTAATTGTTATTAATTTATACATTCCTACTGTGTATACTAGATTTTAATGTAATTTTGTAGGAATGCTCCACTGAACACGGAAAGATGCACTAAACAAAATAATTTATGTACTTTTATGCAATAAAGTAAATTCTATTCGAATCATATCCAATTGTTTAGAGTGGATTAAAGATTTTATAGAATAAGTTTGATAAATTTTTGGGAAGTTCCATTAATTCGTTCCGGTGCTACAATATTTTTAAGAAATTTTTATCTTTTCATGGTCATGTCTATGTAATGTTCAATGACCGATTAAGTTTAATATTTGTAAAAACGTAATTTTTTAGCAAAGGAATTCACTGGATTGTCATGGTTTTAAAATCCTTTAGCTCGTTCCGGCACTTCAACTTGTATTTTTATTTTGTTACTTTTTTATATAATTAATAAGTGTTCGATTAGTTTCGATTAATTTGAAGCTAAATCAGAACGAAGATCGAAGATAAAAAAGTTTTAATTTTTATTAGGAATTAAATCAGGCCTGCTCTGAATAAGAGATCGACATACAAACCACCAAACCAAAAACTGTAGTAATAGGTGGTTTTTCAAAAGTAGGTACCTAAACTATACTTAAAAATTTTTTAAAAGCATTTTTATATATTATTATAATAAGATAATAATATTTAACATAGTTAAATTTAACTTAAAAATAATTAAATTTTTTTAATTAAATGCATAAAAAATATTTTTAGAATCATGTCATAGACAATTAAAAAAATAAATTACAGATATTTTCATTTTTTGGTTGGTGATTCATTCATTAGGTTGTGATGATAATATTACATATTGTAAAATTCCAATATAATTAATTAATGCCTCTAAACTTAAAAATGAATATAATAAATTATATTTTATTTGGTAGTTTTTATATTAATTGCTTTTTCAAATGTTCCTGCAAATTTTCTTTCTCATCCTATACATAATCCTAAATTTCCGTAAATCTCATTTTCTTAAAAATCCTCCCCATATTCTTATCCCACAAACCAAACTGTACATTTATATTAAAGGATCCAACCTAAAGTTTTGTTTAAAAAAGGATAATTTTGGTTGATTAAAGTTGAAAATTATCCGGAAAAATCACATACAATTTCTCTGGGTAACTTTTGGAGATTTCCAGCGTACGTATTCGAACAAAAAAAAAAAAAAAACAAAAATATAACCGTATACTTTTCTAGTGAAAAAAATTAAATATTTATTAGTAAAAAAAAAAGTTAAAATAAAAATAAAAACAAAATAAAAAGTGTGTAAAGTCAGGATAATTTCTTTGTTCAAATTTTTAAATTCTCTACCATTAGATTGCCTTATTGCATATATCAATCGTATATCATAGCTATAAAATTCCAGAAACTATTTTTCTATTCTATAAAAATCTGAATTAAATTAATTAATTAATTTTAAACAATTATTTTTAATTTAATGATACCTAATTAAATTTCTAAAATAGAAACTATATTTTTAAATAACTTCAACAACTATGTACTACTTTGCTTTATTTTTCCTAATTATATCAACAATTTTTAAACTTTACTTAAACCATTCTTTATAACAAATTTAAATAAAATAAATTTAAGAATCACGTAATTTTATATTTTAAAATATAAAAAAATTTTTAAATGAAAAAAAAAAAAAAACAAAAATATTTGATAACAAATGAAAAAAATAAAGAAAAATTTATATAAAAGAATACAAAACAAACGATTTAATAAAAGAACAAAGAAAAGAATGAACCTAATAAAAATAAAACTAACTTCACAAACAACACTGAAATAAATGCCGAGAACAAGAGAGGACAAGAGTAACAAAAACAACCTCAACAACAATAACAATACCTATATACTATGATTTTTTTCAAATGGTGATGGTTTTACTGATAGTGCCATATAAACTAATCCTATAGTTATCGTGTTACACAATTTTATTTTAATTTTTTTCTTTTTGTCGTTACATCTTTTCTTTTATTTTCTTTTATCCCGTCATTTAACCAGGACTTAGAATAATAAAAGTATAAAAATATAAAAAAAAAAAAAAAAAAGAAAATTGCAAACATATTAAAAAAAAAACAAAAAAAATATTTCTTTTATTGGGCAATATAAAATTTCGTCTTCTTTTAAAACCACAAATAAATGTCTTAGAGGTAAACTTTACATTCCACAGGATATTTTTTAAAATTTCTTTTGTAGTTTAAAAGTAATCCATAAAATGAACACAAGAAATATAATATATATATACCTATATTTTTTTTTTTTCTTTCGTCCTTTAAAAGGATAAATATCAGTAACAATAATGAAATTAAAAAAAAAAAATAATAATGTTAAGGTCTAGTGTGAAAAGCACAAAATGTATGCAGTCAGTTAAAGATTCATTAATAATTTTTGAAATTATATAGAAAAAGGATAAAAACAAGTAAAAGTAACAGTAAGTCGATGCAACCGACTTATTTATACCCTACACCTAAAAATTTCAAATTAAATTAAAAATCCATAAGTTATTTTAGTTAGGTATTTAATATAACTAAGCTAAAAAAATAATTACTTTTACAACCTTTGTACAAAATTTCAGATATCTATCTTTATTAAATTCGAAGATATGCTTGTTAGGTCTTGGGAAGTGTATGAAGTCACGCGGACCACGACCCCAATTCATCTCAAATTTTGGAGACATCATCAGAATAGGTTAGAACACTCTTCAAATGTAGAACATTATCAAATTTCGAAGATATGCTTTGTTTGGTCTTGGGAGTTGTGTGGCAGATACCCGAACAGCACCTCCAATTCATCTCAAATTTTCGACAAATAAGGGATTCAGGAAAACACACCCTCGTACAAAATTTTAAGTTTCTATCTTTATTAATTTCGAAGATATGCGTATTCGGTATTGGAAGTTGTATGGAGGTACTCGAACGCATGGTCCGATTTCGCCCATTTACAATCCCCGCTTTACCTTAGTCATTGTGAGCCTACATTATAAATTTCATAAAGATAGCATCATTATTTTTTGAGTTATCGTGCGTACGGGCGGACGGACGGACATCGCTAAATCGACTCTGGAGGTGATCCTGATTCAGAATATATATACATGTCTATACCTAACTCGCTTCCTTTTGGTGGTTACAAACACCATACCAAAGTTAATATACCCTATACTTAATGTGTAGGGTATAAAAATAGGAATTAATAGTGAAACAAAAGGAATAATTTATTTTTTACATATACTTTTTAAAATTTAAAAGAAGTTTATAAAACTTTTTGAACTTTATAACATTTAACATTTAGAGAACAGAAACCAAAGTTACTAATAAGAGACAAGTCCACGGTTTGACTTCAAATAAAAAAATGTAACTGCAAGATGTTATCATCAGCACTACAACATTTTTCCTCACTTTATGTTTTTGGATTTTTCACATAACACAAAAAAAAAATAAGAAAATAAGAAAATTCATAAAATTTTATTTTTTTATTGCTACACAAAATATAACTGAGATGTAAGAAAAATATTTTGGTTTTATTTTACTACAGAAAATTGCAAAAAAAAATTTTTACAACACATTTTCTTATGTTTTTTGTGTTTTTTGATTATTAGATTATAAGAAATTGGTAAGGCAAGGTTTTAAACACAACAGCAAAACAACCACGAAACAATTGAAATTCAAGAAGAAAAAAAAAGTGGGTTCTATTCAACTCTTTGATATCTATAGAAAAGACAGGGTAGCCAGAGGATAACAAAAAAAAACAGAAAAATGTTAAGATTTAAAAAAGAAAGAGTTAATTTCGATTTGAAATTCAATGTTTTTTTGTTTCTTTTTTTTTTCAGTAACAACAATAGCAATTTTTTTTTTTACCGTATTAAAAGTTTTTATTATTTGTTTTTTTTTTTTATATGGGAGGGCAAAAAACAACAATCTAGTGGTTCTGTTCTTTTGTATTTGCAATTTTCCGCATTTGGAATTATTAAAGTATATTTTATGAAATTATAATAATATTTATAACTTATAAATTAATATTTTTCAAAAAAAAATAAATATTTTATAGGTCAGTTTTTGTTTTTTTTGGTTTTTAATTTTTACTGTTATTTTGTTAGTTATTGTTTTGTTTGTGTGTATAAATGTGTATATCGCGCGAAATATTTTCAGTAGGAAAAGGAAACACTTGAATAAATTTCTTTTATTTTCTTGTATTATTTGTGATTTTAGATCCGTTTTCATTTTTTTTTTTTTTTTGTTAAGTTATAGTTTACGAACAATTCAGATACCTAATGATAATTTATCTAAAGGATTCATTATTACAGAATTCTTTTAACAAAACTTTAATATAGAAAGAAACCAAAAAAGTAAAAGTAAGTAAGTACTGCCCAAAACGGAATTATTTAAAATTTATTTATTTTGGTTTATTTATTTTAACTCCATTGTATATTATTTTGAAAATGTTGACAATAAATTTTTAATTTAATTCATTTTGAAGTATAATGGTATAAATTTTTTTTGTTTTTTCTTTTGTAAATTTTCCAACTTAATCGAACATAAGAAAACAAATTATTTTTCCTAAAAATTAAATCCTTTTCATATCTTTAATTTTTTTTTTTGTTTTTTAAATTTCTTTTATAAGTAGGGATCAATAAAAAAAGAATGCGGTTTTCTAATTTCAAAGTTGATTGATTTTGATTTATGTGGAATTTTTTTTGGAAAAATTAAAAAAATAAAAAGGTTTTTCTTAAGATTTTATTGTTGTGGATTGCAAAAAGGAAAAAAAAAAAATTTTTCTTTTCAAGGTTAAATAATATTGTATATTATATTTTATTGAAGGTTTTAAACAAATTAAGTTTAACTGGGGTTCAATAATAAGTATAAAAGA
This sequence comes from Poecilobothrus nobilitatus, assembly GCA_947095535.1. Taxonomy (NCBI): domain Eukaryota; kingdom Metazoa; phylum Arthropoda; class Insecta; order Diptera; family Dolichopodidae; genus Poecilobothrus; species Poecilobothrus nobilitatus. The sequence continues at coordinate 42,284,059 of OX352774.1, read as the reverse complement.
TAAATTTTAAATAAATTTTTATTTTTTTTTTTTTCAATTTTGTAAAACTATATAATTATCTCTAATACTTTTCTGTTTAAATTTTTTGGATATAATAAAATTATAATGCTTTAAAGAATATGAAATAATTTTGTTTTAATTAAATGCAAATTAGAAGGGAAGAATATATTATTTATTAAAAAATAAATGGGGCCTCGGTTGCCTAGTGGGTGTGTGAGCAAGGGAGTATGAGTTTCGAAAGGGAAGAGCAAGGGAGTGTGAGTTCGAAGCCCACACATGTGTTAAGAATAATCCTCTGTTACGACATTTACATAGCCACATCTGAAAATGAAAGGCTGTGTAATTTGCTGTCTACATTTATGTGACAGAGAAGTGCACTAAAAAGAGAAGAAAAATAAATAAATACTATACCCTTCTTTCCTAATAATAATAAATATTATTATATTTTAATATAATATTTTCCATGGAATTTAACTCCATTAAATATTTAAAATTCAAAATTCTTAGATTATTTAGTGTTGACAATATTTTAAATTTTGTAATTTTTAAATATCTATGCAAGAAAATAAATAGAAGTTGATTACAAAATCAGAGTGTCAATAATTTATTTACCGGGGTTTTGGGAGCGACAGCCCTCACTATTTTAAATTCTTTGATGTTATGATATGTCTATAAAGCAAATAATTAGGATGAATTTTAAATTTGGTTACAAAATCTGGGTTAGAAGTGTAGGCATTTTCAGTATACAGCTCTAAAATATTGACAACAAAAATATATTGTTTCAGTTTTGATGCTATGGAACTTACGGCCAGTTTTTTTTAGTCATAAGTTCCATAGAATTTATGTCTCCAAGAAAATCGTTCATAAGTTCCATGGAAGTTTTATGCCTATTTTAATCGAGTTTAAGTTCATTTAAAAATCGACTTCCATAGAATTTAAGACTTTATTCCCGTTAAAGTTAAGTCATTGCTCCACAAATTATAGAACATAATATACATACTGTATATTATATTAGTTTAATTATACTAATTATTTACCAAATATATATTTTTAAAAATTTATTTACCTAATTTATATGACAAATTAAATGAAGCGCACTTGAAGCTTAATTTCAGCTGCTTATGTAAACACTTACTCACGCGACTTGAAGTCGACTTTTTGAGTTAAAATGTAATTTTTTAAATAAATGAATTATATAATATTGTTTTTTTGATATAAAAATTATAAATATAGACCTAATTGCCAACAACACGATATACGAAAGATGGAGTAAACATTTAAATGTTGACAGCGACTTAACAACATTCAGTTGATAAAGATTTCCAGATATACAATGGATGAACTTTTCTTTCAATTTAATAAAAATTAAATCAGATCATATGTTTTCTTTTCCATTCGGAATTTTTCAAATATTTCTGAATAATTATTAGACGTCAAAATTTTTTCCCATCAGTTGTTAGTATAATTATTTATTCATAATTTTCATGTTCCTTTATTGAACCTGAGATAGATATTTAAAACGCAGTTTGAAATTTAAATTGATTTGAAGTCAAGTACTCAAGCTAGTCATATGAAGATGGTAAATGTTGTCAAAATTCGAAAGAAATGAAAATGGGTATATGAATAGATGAAAAATAAAAGAATAGATGCAAGAAAATCAAATAAATTAATTTTCTTATTCAGGAATTAATCTTGAATGTACATATTCCGAATACAAAGAATGGATCATCAGAAAAAGTAAAGGTTATGTTCTAAATATTTAAAAATGGAATATAAAAATGTAATAATTTATCTGTTCTTATATTCAAAGATGTTAGTTAATTTAATACATACATTTTAATGATTTTTATTTTCTTTAATATAACTTTTTTTTTATGTATATAAAAGCAGACTTGCAATAACGTTCCGAGACTATTAAAACCACTTACTAAAGTTGTGAATCATTGTTGTAAATAAAAAAAATATTATAAATACCTTTAAATAAAATAATCTAAGAATATCATTATCGAATATTATGTATTTTTTTAAAGATTTTATTAAATTTAATTATTTTTTCTTTTACAAAATTGGTTATAAAGTCAACTTCTGGCAATCACCAAAAAGTAGAATTTTTTATAAAACAAAAATAGAACAAAAATTTCCACTACTATGACAGCATAAAAACAAATTTAAATTTTTTTCTTTGAGAAAATTTTGTTCTTTTTTATTTTTATTAAAAATAATAAAGGATAATGACGTTCTTTTTATATTGGTACTTTCTTTTATCTTAAAACATAAAAAAAAACACTGAAAATACAGTGACTAACATTCAATAAAGTCAAATTTTAATTGAAAAAAAAAAAAAACTTATTGAATTTGAATAATTTTTTTTTTCAAACACTAAAAGTTTATTTTATAACTAAATTGAACAAAATGGACTAAGAAAATAAAAAAAGTTTGGAAGCCTGTGGTTGAAATTTCTTTGAATCTGAAATTAAGACTCAGATATGAATATGTCAATTTTCATTTAATTTATTTGAAATTGTAAAATAATAGACGGTGTTCCACTAGTATTTGTTAAAAGTGTTGATGACTTTTTCAAGAAAAACTAATAAAAGATGCGGAGAAATGCATGTGAACGATAAAGACAGAAGAACGACTCGTTTCCAAAAAAAAGTGGTGGTATCCAAATAAAAAGTAGTTGAGTTGAATAAAAACTGGCTGTGTTCGAAAAAAATCGTTGTAACAAACAAAAAGTGGTTATATCCAAATAAAAAGTCGTTGAATCAAACAAAAAGTGGTTGTATTCAAATAAAAAGTCGCCGAATCAAACAAAAAGTGATTGTGTTTGAAAAAATAAGTTGATAAATCGAAAACGTTTGTATTTTTGATTTTAATATTTCATAATAATATAATATAAAATTTAATATAAAATCAGTAAAAGATAGGATTTATTAGTAAAATAATAAAAAAAATAAAATTAATTTTGTATAAAATATGGAAGTTAAAGTTTAGAACTGAATTTGTTTGTTAGAACATTTTTAATCATAAAAATTTAAAGTTAAGAACCACACCCGCAGGGACAGGTTCAAAATTTTTGTATATCATTCATGAGATGCAAAAATAAATAATAATAAAAACCTAATGTTGTACAAAAAGAAATAATTATAACTTGTGTCTAACAAAAAAAAATTAGAATGTCAAAAATGTTCCGAAATTTCTCTTTTTATACTCTACAAATTTTACATTCTAGACTTAAATCATACAAACCTATTCAACAAATTTCCATTAATTAGTTTTGTTTGATTCAATTAAAAGTGTATAAATCGACCTCTGATGTGTTGATACCATTTTTTTTTTTCATGTAATTTACAACATTCTTTTTCAAAAATTTGAGTGATTTTTTTAAGTCACTGTTTATATTAAATTAAAAAGAAAATTAAAACTCCAATTAAAAATTTAAGTACTTGAGGCTATATTTAATCGGTTTGATGTTTGTTCTGTTCTATTTTTTAAGTAAAAATAAAAAACTTTCTTGTTGTATTTGTTTGTTCTTGGTTTTTTTTTTTTTTCTTTTTTCTTTTAATAACTTTCATTTTGTGGTCACATTTAAAATCGTAGTGGTAGTTTTTTTTTTTTCATCCACAGTAATATGAAAATTTTTTTCTTAACGTTGTTTTTTTTTTCATTTTAATTCATTTTAAAATATGTTCATAGAAAGAGGATTTCCATTTCAACCATTAAGTTAAGAGGTCATTGTGCTTTATTTTTTTTCGGAAATCCTAAAGAAAACTGAAAAATTTCCTACAAAAGAGCAATGTATGTATAAAATTGTGTGCAGTCAAATATGTGGGTGTATTATATTACTATTAAAAATAAAATAGGAAAAAAAAAAAAAATGAAAAAAAGAAAAAAATAAAATAAGGAAAGAAAAACTTTTTTTTTTAAATTGAAATTTTCCAACAGAGTTGAAAATTACTAAATAAATTTGAATGGGGATGAATAGAACTGTGTTTTATTTGTTCCATTTTTTCCATTTTTTTTTTTTTGTTTTTGTAGAAAAATAATATTTAAATTTAATATTTTTTATATAAAGTATTATATTATTATTAAAAATCTACACTAAAATAAGAGCTCAACAAATAATTGTGAAAAAGTAATGACCTGCATGAAAAGAAGTTGTGAATTCATTTTATTTTATATGTTTTGTCTTTAAATAATTTTTAACTTTTAAAGTGAAAACTCTTTTTATTTTTCTAATTTAAAGTTTAAATTAAGGTCAACCATTAAATATTTTTTGAATTTAATTAGGAAATATTTTCAGATCATGTAAAATATTATATACATATATATATATATACATATTTTTTTGATGGTATTCTAATTTACTATTACTGGAATCCTGGAAATATGAAAAAGAATTATAAAGATTATAATATTATGTTATATTATGGTATATCATATGGTATATATCATATATCATATTTTACAGTATGATCTTTACTTAGATGAATAAAATTTATATATTAATATTTGAGTATGTTTCGATATATTATGTACATCTATTTTATAAAAGTTTATTAAGGAATTTTGATTTCTTGAACGCATTTTATTAAAAATTGAAAAAATCTACATAGATTAATAAATAATAGTTGATAATATGGTCATATTGTGTACATTTAATCGAAGCCCCTTTTATGCTTGATAACATTATGCGTTACGTATTTGAATTTAACGATCCTTACATAATATTAATATTGTCAATTCGATTGTTTAATCAGTAGCATATTTTAGAAAATATGCAAATAGCCTTCAGAAACTAAAAAACTAATTTATTATATATTTTATTTCCAAATTTATAATGAGGCTTTGGTATTAATTCAATTCAGGGTTTAAAATTTTAACTCACAAAAATAAAATATATTGCTGCGCTGAAATTGATTCGCGAAGGTCTTCGTTATTCATTCACTTGTAAATTCATTGTCTATAATTTGTATTGAAATTATGCTGCTTATAACATTATATTCTCAAGATCTGTATCTGTACACATACTACTAGGTATAGAGAATCAACTGTATGGTAAATTTGAGTCAATGAAAAATTCATTGTTGATTTTTATAGACCGTACGCTTCAATCTTTTTCATTTCAATTTGATAAATAAATAAATGGTACATAATTGTTTCAAAGTTTTACATTTTGATATTAGTGAGAAATTGAATATATCAGTTACAAAAAAAACGAGGAAGAATACAGTTGCCTTTGTCAACTCTTAGATACCCGTACGAACCGTTAGTATGTTCACAGCCTGTCACTCTGCTCACAATATTATTTTTTTAATATTTTAGTATTTTAAAATAATTTGGGTGAATTTTATAATTTCTAGAACTATGGGTTGTACATATATTCAAACTATATGTTTATATGTACATTCTTCAAAAGCAAATTCTAACCTTTCACATAACGATTATCAATCCAAAACTTTTTCAAATATTCTATAGTACCATTTAATACTAAGCGGTAAATGTATATTAAATTTACTTAGTACAAAATAGTAAATATAATTTTAAATATTATATTACATTATATTTAAATATTCCATTGACAGAATAATTTCTTATAAGTACAATAAAATACATATATGTATGTAAATACGGCGCTATATAATATACATCTATACTTTATCATTCATTCACTAGTGACATATACGATATGTAAATAAACATTATATTATATAAGTATGTATATATATCAATATCATATAAATAAAAATTCTTCAAGCAACCGTTATGTTGTTTATTTATTTGCATTTTTATGTACTACGCATTATATCCTCAACAATTTCAAATTATCGAGTAAAACAAAATGCAAAAAATTTGTTGAAGAAATTTGTTAGAAAATTTGAAAAAATCAAGTAACACTTTCGTCAATTATAAAGTAACCCTATATTATTAAAAAAAGTTGTTAACAGAAATAAGAATATGATGTTGAAGCTTTAATTTTTGTGTATTACTTTAAAAAAATTTTAACAGGTGTTCAAGTTACAGGTGTTTAAAAATAGGAAATTTTCAGTTTTTGACCCCTTGCAGCTCCTAAACGGGGGGTGATACAAAAAAAATTTCTGAAATGACTCATACTTATTTTCAAAGATCTAACATCTGTCAAAATTTCAAGTTTCCAACTTAAACCGTTTAGAAGATAGAAGGGTTAAATGATTTTGCAAAATTTGAGTTTCACATAACGGTAAATTAAGACACCGTATGCCACAAATATATATTTATTGTATATATACTTTTAAAGCTAATAAAAGTAGTAATCGTTTGGCGTTTTTAAAATGAAGATATACCTTATACAACTTGTGCTATAACAATTTAAATATAGAGCTTTTTTGAACCTTTGGGGAGCTGTAGCTCCGTAACGGGTGGGGCTACAAAAAAAAGTTATAAAAAATAAAATTAATATTTTTGTGAGATCTATCAGTAGTTAAAATTTCATAGCTCTATTGCAAAAAAAATGTCTGGATCTAAAAGTTAGGTGTTCGAGAGCTACCCTAAAGCTTGGTCCAAACTCAACCAAAAAAAATAGGGAACCTACAAATTACTCCCAGAATATTTTGTGTAAATTTCAAGATTCTAGCTTTCTTAGTTTTTGAGTTAGCGTGCTGACGGACGGACGGACGGACGGACATGGCTCAAAAGTCTTAGAATTTTTTTCTGATTCGATCCATACCTTTGAAGGTATATCTAGCTCGCTTATTTCGAGGTGTTACAAACGGAGGAGTAATTTTATTATACCCGATCCTATCGTACGGGTATAATGAAGTCTGTTTATGAAATTTAAACTGCTGATAGATCTCACAAAAATATTAATTTTATTTTTAATAACTTTTTTTTGTACCCCCCCCGTTACGGAGCTACAGCTCCCCAAAGGTTCAAAAAAGCTCTATATTTAAATTGTTATAGCACAAGTTGTATAAGGTATATCTTCATTTTGAAAACGCCAAACGATTACTACTTTCATTAGCTTTAAAAGTATATATACAATAAATATATACTTGTGGCATACGGTGTCTTAATTTACCGTTATGTGAAACTCAAATTTTGCAAAATCCTTCAACCCTTCTATCTTCTAAACGGTTTAAGTTGGAAACTTGAAATTTTGACAGAAGTTAGATCTTTAAAAATAAGTATGAGTTATTTCAGAAATTTTTTTTGTATCACCCCCCGTTTAGGAGCTGTAAGGGGTCAAAAACTGAAAATTTCCTATTTTTAAACACCTGTAACTTGAACACCTGTTAAAATTTTTTTGAAGTAATACACAAAAATTAAAGCTTCAACATTATACTCTTATTTCTGTTAACAACTTTTTTTAATAATGTAGGGTTACTTTATAATTGACGAAAGTGTTAGTTGATTTTTTCAAATTTTCTAACAAATTTCTTTAAAACGAATTTTTTCCATTTTGTTTTACTCGATAATTTGAAATTGTTGAGGATATAATGCGTAGTACAAAAAAATGTAATTAAATAAACAACATAACGGTTGCTTGAAGAATTTTTATTATTATTTATATGATATTGATATATATACATACTTATATAATATCATGTTTATTTACATATCGTATATGTCACTAGTGAATGAATGATAAGAGTATATATGTATATTATATAGCGCCGTATTTACATACATATATGTATTTTATTGTACTTATAAGAAATTATTCTGTCAATGGAATATTTAAATATAATATAATATAATATTTAAAATTATATTTACTATTTTGTACTAAGTAAATTTAATATACATTTACCGCTTAGTATTAAATGGTACTATAGAATATTTGAAAAAGTTTTGGATTGATAATCGTTATGTGGAAGGTTAGAATCTGCTTTAGAAGAATGTACATATAAACATATAGTTTGAATATATGTACAACCCATAAGTTCTAGAAATTATAAAATTCACCCAAATTATTTTAAAATACTAAAATATTAAAAAAATAATATTGTAGGCAGAGTGACTGTGAACATACTAACGGTTCGTACGGGTATCTAAGAGTTGACAAAGTCAACTGTATTCTTCCTCGTTTTTATAATATAATGAAACAATGGTATGTTCATAATTGGCTGAAATAGCAAGATATTTATTGGGAGGAGTGGATATTGGGAGAGGACCTAACGAAATAAGATCTAAATTCGAATGTTTAATAAAGCTTAAGTTTCAGCACTAGGTTTCGGTTAGGTCCTAATTAAGAAAATAATATATTATGTTATTATAAAAATTTGTCAGATTTTAAATTTGATTGTATTTTAATAGTTGGTTACAAAATCAAGGTTTCAATATAAAAAAATATTAGATAAAAAAATATTAGAAGAGATTTTAAAATTGGTTACAAAAACGAAATTATATACACTTTTTCCTGATATTATACACAATGAATGTGCAAAATTTTAATTTAGGAGGGATTTTATTTTATTTTTACAAAATGATAGCGTTCGTCTCTTCAGAAATATTTTCCTACCCCACTGACTTGAATTTGAAAACAAAATCAAAGTTTTATTAAAAGTGTATAAATAAAAAAAAATAAAACAACATTCTCGTATAATTGTCCAAATAATTTAAAATTTGTGAATAAAATTATGATGGAAAACATATTTATTCAAAAGTATCGTCAAGTCAAAAAATATCTTTAGTCAAAAAATATCGATTTGGCCTTATTTGTAATTCCCAATGGATAATAAGATCTAGTGCTGATTTTTTTGCGAATTTAGTTTTATTATCTGTGCGAATATGAAATAAGAACGAACTTATAATTTATTTCATTAGATATTATTCCACCACGCTCATTTATTTATATTTATACCTTTTCATCTATTTTACAACTGAACAATAATTTTCGCCCTAAATATTGTTTTTTTTTTTTTTTAAATTGATTACTACTGCTTTTAAACTTTGTAAATCAAACAAATCATATTATTTATTGAATCATATTAATACACTTATCAGACATTATCTAAACAACTTCTCTACAAAATTGAAATTTAAAGAAAATAAACATAAAACCGAAAAATCAACAGTCAGTTTTAAATCAAAAAATAAAAGTATTAGTAGAAAGAGCAACGCACCACATAGTAATACTCCTTAAAATTCTAAAAAATTCCTTTTTCATTATTTCGTATATACAAATTTTCAGGTATACAATAATTGTTTTCCTTTTAATTAATGAAAAACACGTTTCTTTTTTAAAATCAGTTAAATATTTGTTACAACATTAAGTTACGCAAACAGAATATAAAAATTTTATAATCCCATCATATACCATTTTACATTGAACATATAAATAATGAATTCAGAACGTCCCTATGTATATATTTATATTATACGCATTCATTAAAAACACACACCATACAATAATAAAAATTTTGAACCTGTAAAAATGCATTTAATGTACCATGAATATTTTTTTCAGTTATCAGGATTCTGGAATATATTCTCAGGTTTCAGGTTTTATCAAAAGAAAATGTTAAAATAAGGAAGGAATGTGCGGTGTGTTAAAATCCTTTAAAATTTACTATTAATTTTTTGCTTTTTATTTTTTTTTATAGAATGCTCATGCATTTATTTAGTTTTTTTTGTTTTTTTTTTTTTTTTTTTTGTCTTTTATGCATACAGTCAATGCATTTGTTTGAAAGAAAAAAAAAAAGAAAATGTTAAATCTATAGTGAAAGAAATAAAACTTAGTGAATGGAATGCATTTTAAGTGACTTACAAACAGTGCAAAATAAAAGATAAAGAAAAAGAAAATGCAATGAAAAACGAAGGAAATTGAAAACACTGAAACGGAAAACATATTTTCAAGATGATAAAAAAAAATTTTAAAAAGAAAATTCATATGTTTAAAAAAAGAAGAAAATCATTTATAAAAGAAAATGAAATGTATTATTATAGTTTAGTTGTTATAAAAAACTGAAGGAAATGTAGATATATAACAATTATTTTTCTTATGTTACTAGATTTAAGAAGTTCTAGGAAATAGGCTTTCATAATGTAAATAAATTCTTCCTTTAGAATAAAAATTTTGGATTTTGTATAGTGCCTAAAATACCAACATAAATTGGTATAGGGCCTAAATTCAATTAAATTTACGTATACAGTATAGGTACATTTTTTAACATTTCGCAATCGATTAGAAAATTCTAGATAAATGTTTTGTTGTCGTAGTAAAAAGTATAACATTTTAATGGAATCTATTGAAAATTAATCTGGAAATTTCAAATGAATTTTAAAAATAAATAATATCAATAATAAATACCGATTTTATATTGGTGTAAAACGGTTTCACATTGGTAAATAAGTAATCTTCATTAAAAATATAAAACTAATTATTAAAGATATAGTTACTATAGAAAATACTGTTCTAAAAATAAATTCAGATATATAAGTCACTTATTATAAAGCATATCGTTTTTACATTAATATTTTCCAAAGAGTTCTTTTCAATCTTTTATACATTATTTTTATTATTTTTCTTTTTTTTTTTTCAATTTTTTTCAATTTTTTTTTTTATGTTAAAATCATCTTAAGAATCATCTTCATTTTCTAGATCGTTTTTACAGTGTTGTATCTTTTTATTTAAAATATTATAAGATATGTACCATATTCTTTATGACCCAATAGTGAAATTTGTCGTTTTCAACAGAGTTAGCAATATTTTCATGGATGGTTTTGTTTTGTTTTTACCATATAACATCTATATATATATGGAAAGAAAATGGGAATTTTCTATTTTCTCTTTTGTTATTTTATTATTATTATTTTTTTTTTTCATTTTTCATTTTCATTTCTCATTTTCATTTTTCTTAATTCTTTAAAACAGCATCTATATATGAATATATTCGCTTACTGTATTTTGAATCTTTTATTTTTTAAAAATCCTTTAAAATCGATATAATATGTATGCAAGTACTAGGATAAAAGTAAAAAAAAAAAAAAAATTTAAAAAGGTGTACAACGATGAATATATCCCTATAAAAATTATATATAATGCATAATAAATGTATTTTTACAAAACACATCAACAGTAGCTTACAAAATTAAGTTCTAAATTCTTATAAATTATATAAATTTTCTACTGATAATGGAAGTTGTTCGTTTTCTATATTAGTATTTTTCTGAATTGTTTTACGAACTCTTAGCCTTTTATTTTTTAACCACTTTTTTCGGATAAGATTTTTTATGCAATCAGTGTAACAAAAAAAACTAATTTATGAATAAGCTAATTAATATTAAGCGATGGACGTTACAGAAAATGGATTTACATTGCTTATGCTAAGCTGGACAATAACGTCATTAAGAATACTTTATCTGTAACTATAAGAGAGAAGAGAAAGTCAACAAATTCAAATACATACAGGTGCACCCAAACACCCATTGGTACGTAATATAATCGCCACTCAAACAAACAAAATATAAAGCAATATTTTAATTTACGATTTAAGTCTTCCAATGTTGGTTGTATTTAATCACATTTTATTTAAATGTCACGTGTTTCAAAAAAACTGTTGAAATATTTTAATAAATAAGTTGCAGAAAAACTATAATTTTATTTCTTTTTGTCACATCAACTCCAAACCATTATTCGTACCGTATTAATTGACGTACAATTTAAACGTACCCTTTTATATGGATTTTATTTTATTGACAGCATAAATAAAGCTAGAGTCACAGAAACAAATAAGTTTAATAACTTTCAGTTTTAAAAGATACGAATATTCCGAGATTCAAAAACATCAAAAAAATTAGGTAAGAAGGTACTAAACTTTTATGCTATAACATAAAAATGCATTATAAAGTCAATCTGGTTATGACAATATAATTTTGTGATTTATTATAACTATAGGTATGTAAGTATGTACATAATATCTTTGACAAACACAAAAATCATATACACATAAGTATTTGACAGAATAAAGATACCCTAAATCTTACCATCCACAAATTATTGTTTTGTGTTAATTCTAAAACTACCAAAATGAGGCTTATACTTATTTATGGCAATAATCCGAATACATAATAAAATTCTGTTAAAATTTCATTTTATATAGGAAGTATTTTTTTTTTTTTGTATATTCATATATTTAATTTTGTCGATCACTGTATTTACAATACATACGGTATACCAGGGATTACAATCTCATGAATTATAATCAGGTGTTCAAAAAAGGATGAACAAAACTGTTAACAGTTATTCCATTTCGCCAAGTGAAAATAATAAATGAGGAAAAATGAGAAAAAAAAAACAGGGAAAACCCCTTCTCTCTCAAATAAAATAAAATATGATGTAGAGAACAAAAAAAAAAAAATTTCCTTAACTTAAAAAATTTAAAACAAAGAGGAATTTTAAGACGAAGTAGTAAATCTTTTTTTTTTTTTTATGTAATTTTCAAAACGATAGAATTTCTAGGATTCCTTAAAAAAAAAAAAAAAAAAAAAACGAAAAATGTCAGAATACATTTTACAATGAAAGAGAAACAAAGAAAAAACAAAAAAATCAAGTACATAATATATTTACCATGCATATGAGTTCAGGTAATAATATGATGATGATAATGATGTTGATGATTATTGATAATGATAAAAGCGAAAGAAGTAATAATATTCAATTTCATTTCAATTGAAGTCAAGGTAGAAATGTGTATCTTTAATGTATATGGATTTTATATTATGTATATAGATATTATATTATATAATATGAAAAGATTAAAAAACAGTTAAATGAGATTTTCTTTATTTTTGTGATAGCAGTAAAATTAAAATTCCATGAAATTATTGCACTTGAATATTTCATTTTATTTTCGTTTTTCTTGTTTTTATTTTTTTTTTTTACATACAAACATAGAATTTTTTTTTCTTTTGACATTATTAATTTCCCATTAACACAGATTCTTATACATTTTCATATATCCTTTAAAAGGAGATTAAAGGAAAATATTTTTTTTTTGCTGTTTTATTTTTTGTATAGAATGATTAATGTGAAAAGTTGTTTTCAAGAAAAATATTAATTTCATTTTGAAAGAAAATTGCATTGAATAGTTTATTTTTTATTTTTTTTTTAATTTTGTTTTTATTAATATTATTTGATCTGTTTAAAATTTAAAGAATAACCAATATTACTCTTTGAACTCTTTTTTACTCTTTTTTTGGTGTTCCGACAAATGCATTAAATTAAAAATTAGTTTCACTTATTATAACATTATTTGTATGAAATTTTATTACAATTGTATTACTAAAATAAATTTTCTTTGCAATATCATGATACAGTAGAATGTCCTTAGAAATTTACAATAAAATAATCAAAGTTTCATCGTATATACATAGGTATCTAAAAAAAAAAAAAAACGATTAACCGTTACATTGAAAACTAAAGAACATAAGTTACAAAAATCATTAAAAATTTCATAATCACACTGTTAAAAAATTTAAAAATAAATAAAATTATAACAATAGATATCAAAATTTCAAATATTTTAGAATTCTTTTAGCCTTTGTGTTCAAAATCAACGCATTAAAAAATTTAAATATTCTTTCAAATGAGTAATATGAGTAGTTGTTTCAGGGTGAACGTAGGGTAGTAGTACCATATGATTCAATTCATAAGAATAAAAATACTTCAAAATTTTAAATGATATTTTCTGTAACGAAGCAAATGCTTATGATAGCTTGGAAAATTTCCTTTTTTTTCATTTAAATTTGTAGCATTTTCTTCCTTTTCGGTCTGATAATCAATCTTACATATAAACAAAAAAATTATTTTCAGCATGACTGTTTTTGCAATAACACTAATTGCACGAAATATACTCAAACATCTGTTCATAACCCATATGTATAACTGAAAAATGAAAAACAAAAAATTTCCAGAATTATCTTTCATAAAAACATTTATTCCGTAATTCGTAATAATAATTTCCGTATATGAAAATATATAAGATCCTTGTTAATTGATGTCAACACTGATAAATATTGGTAAATATTCCTTCAGCGTCACAAGTAGCTTGTGCATTCAGAGTAGGATAATTCTATTGATTTATATACTCCATCTCCATGATCTTTTAGTTTGTTTTTTTTTACGCATATATGCCTACAATCAAGAGCAACTTTTAAAAATTATGTTTACTACTTCACTCTTCATCTGATTTTGCGTAATTTCATTCATTTTTGAGAAATTTTATCCATTTATGCTTCATTTAAAGCTTGGCTTCAAATTTAAATCGAAAGCTTCATTTCTGTAATATTTTTAGAAACTGTTTTTTGATGTACACCAATACATATAACATGTTTTCACTTAGAGAAAATAGTTAGTTTCTATTTATAAAATAATTAATTTCTGTGTTTATATATACCTATAATACTTGTATAATGTCTTATAATCTCTTTCTAATGTTTAATGAGGGATTTTGTATAATTTTTTATTGTGCATGGACCAATATTCACATATAAACTGAAGATAACTTAAATTTTTTAAAGGTTTAAGCTTGAAGTTTAACGTATTACATTCCTTTTTTTCATTTCAGAACGTATATCATATGCTAAAAGATATGCTTTAAACTGATATTAGATGACATTCATACTTTTAAAGTACAGCAAAACCTTCTTTTTGTTCATAAATTGTGAAACATTTGTTACTAGAAGTAAAAGCACGAGATGAAGTTCAAGAACACTAGAAGTAAAAGGATTTTCTTTATTTTATTCACATAACATTCACATAATTAAAACATTTTCGACATTTAAATAATTATTATGCATCTTGTTACCAGGACGATTCTTGATCTTATTAAAGAGAAACTTTAAATTAATGACAGACTTTGTTAAAAAAAACATCCACAATTAAGACAAATGAATGCATATTTATCAAAAAAAAATACAAAAAATAACCTAAATAGAAAATTTGTATAACATTTAAAAAAAATTTTTGGTTGTGTACATATTGTTCTTTTAAAAGCTGTTCAAATAAATATAGTGATTAGACAATATTATGTTTATTCAAAAAAACCATAGTAAACTTTGAGATTTTTGTCTGTTTGAATTTGATAAAAATGAACAACTTGTTTAAAATTTTGACAGTGACATATGAAAAACTGCGGAAAAAAATATTCAGTTTTTAGTTTTCCTTATAAACTTTTTTTCTGATTTTATTTTTGTTTTTCTGAAACGGAAACAGTTTTTTTTTTTGCACCAATTTTTTTTTTTTCATTATTTTCACGCAAATGATGTTTCATAACATTTTATCATAAAAAAATCTCTGCGCATTTTTAAAAATGAAAAGGAAAAAAAAAAGATTCTTTTGTTTTCGAAATTTCGATATATTTTTTTTTTTTAGTTTTTGAAGTATACTATTTTAACTTTAAAGTGGCAGGATTCGGATGCTTATTTTTTTGTTTTTCTTATTTGAATTCATGCAGTGTATCTTATTCACGTACAAACCAAATAAATTGAATTTATTTCGAAAAAATGAAAATTTTTTTTTTCACGTTACATTTACGTTAATTTAATTATTCGATTATAATAGAAATTTTTATTTTAATGGTAGAAAAATATTTGATAAAAATCATGTAGTGTTAAATTGAGGAAGTAGAGAATAAGCTATATACAACTTTAAAAAATTTAATATAATGTATAGAATTGTAATAATTTATTGAATTCCAGTTTTAATTTATATTAAATTAACCATTCGTTTTCGATCTGTTAAAAGTACCACAGCATCCATCTGTTAAGTGTAGCGGCATCCATTTTTCTGGAGAAAGTCATTATCTGCTTGCTCTTTTTGTTTTCTTACTTTATGATTTTCATTCCTCATATAATACTAAATATTTACAACGACAGGATGACAACCGATTGTGTATATATTCTCTATAGCACATTCAGAGATATCATAAAATTTTTCTGAATTCTAATTTTGTAATTTTTCAAATTGAGTTTTTGTTGCATTGTATATTTTTGCAACAAGAATATTTTATTGTGTCAAAAAAGTACTTGAACTTCTTTACGGTCCTATCGAATAAAAGAGACTGCTGCAATAGAAAAAAAAAATAAAACGGAAAAATAAATGTAGATAAAATTTAAAAAAAAAAAATAATAAAACACCTTTGCCAAATATTTCTTATTTTTTCCCTCCATTCTGTATTGTAACATTTATTTCAACAAACTGTTAGATGCAAAATTTATTTTGAAAATTTAATTCCTGTTGACTATCAAGGATACCCAGGACAACTAAGTATATGTTTTCAAAAAAAAGAAGTATCTGAACAACAGTTTTTATATCTCTAGAACAAAAAAAAAAAAAAACCTATAAACTAAAGTTGACTGTGTTGCAATGCGAAATGTATGCTACAACTCTTAAGTCATCTGAGACTTAAGAGGCAAATCAGTTTTCGTTACTTTTTTTTCGTTTTGTTTTGTAATCCTTAAAACTTTAACAATTTTAGAGAATATAATAACAACAAAATTTTCTTTTAGCAAGAATACACAATGCTATATGATCCTAAAAAAAAAAAAAAATGTGTTTTTTTTTTTAAGAGAAGATCACAAAATAAAAAGGATTCGTTTTTTAGTTTTTTTTTTTAAGTTATTTTAGTTTTTTTATTAGATTATTTTTGATAGTTTTTTAATACTTTTGTACTAAAAAGTTAATTTTAAATAAAAAAAAAAAAAAAGCAAAATATTTGTAAAATTTTTGACCTAGTATGACAAAAGTTTTTCAATCTAATTTAAAAGATGAAACAAACTTCAAAACATAAAAGTTGAATACAGGGTTATAACCATAAATGAAAAATTAATAGTAAGGACATTAAAAACAGGGTAGTGTGTAAAAATAATGATTTTTAAAGGCGAAAATTTCCCAAAATACAATGAAAATAGTTTAGCAAGTCCTTATATTGTGCTTTGCACAAAAATTTTAAATTTTCGTTGTAAAAAAAAAAATTTTTTTTATGTAAGAAAAAATTTGAAAAATAAAGAGAGACATTTTACAGACAGTGACAGTGTTGCCCTATCACTATGCCCTGTATATTAATAAAAGATATAAAAACCTAAAGTTCAGCTTTATTTTTATAATTTACTTTGAAAGAATTTGTATAGTAGCATAAGTTACAAGTGTCTAAAAATAGGAAATTTTAATTTTGTCCATTAATAGCTCTTAAACCGGGGCAGATAAAAACATTTTTCTGAAGCAATTCTCTATTTTCGGGGGGTTTTATATAAAAGCCTTTCGAAGATATAATATGAAATACTAAGTTGCAAATAATTTGTTTGAAACTAAAAATAAAGAAAGTTACATATGGTACACCATACTTTTCTTTCTAAATATAAACGTACAAGACGGGTAACTATAGTAAATATCAATTTATTAAACTTCTTTTTAAAAATTCTAAGAATTTTCGTAAAAATATTAGAAAATACCATTATAACATAATTTTATATTGTATCATAAAAAAAAGTGACTGGTTTTATAAAATTTGATTCGGTTTTCATGCACCTGGACCCTTTAAAATTTAAGAAATTTTTTTTTTTTTTGCCATTTTTCAACACAGAGTTTCATAAGCCTCATATAATATAATTATAAATAAATTTAAATTAATTTTCTTTTAAGGAACTAGATATATAATTTTGAAACATCCTGTGTATATTTTACAAAAAATATAAAAAAGCATTAACTTAAATCTTAGTTTAAAAATTAGTGGACAAAAGTTTTGTTGAAACAAGATTTTTTAAAGAAAGATTTTTTGTTGCAAGTTGGTAATTGTATATATAAAACAAATTAATATAATTTTTCTTTCAAGATACACAATTCAAATATATATATACACACTTCAAAAATAATTTTTTGTATATATTAATTATCTAAATATATAGTTTATTAAACTTATTAAATATATATTTAAATATACATATTTACTTTAAATTATTTATATATATAATAAATTTGGTAACTTACCCTTACAAATACCTAATCCAGTTGTAACTGGTAAACTAGCAACACATTGTAACGGTGGTTCACATGTCCCCGAAAAACCGCCAGGACCACCACATTTTTCACCTAGTGTTTTTGCACATATTTTACAACATCTGTAATAAGAATAAAAAATAATTATTCTGTATTGAAATTAAAAAAAAAAATAAAAAAGTGGAATAATTACGAAACATTTTCTTTTTAATTCAAATTTTTCTTTTGGTCGTATTGTTTTTCAATTTTTTCTGATAAAATTGTGCAAATCTTTATTTTTGTACTTGATATACAGTTTGGCGTACAGTTGTGGCGTTAAAACCGAAAATAATTAAGAAAAAACTATTATATAAATAAATGACTACAATAAATATGTCTTATATCATTTATTTATTTTATTTTTATTAATGAAGTCTTAACTAATGCGTGAGTAATCAGTAGACTCCTGATCTGCAGTGCCCGTCCAAAATACAAAACAATCTATTCAAAAGAGTTGGAAGAAATTTCCTTAGATTTATGACACGGTCATACCGCTTTAATGAAAAAAGCTTTGGAAGCTTCTCATATCCAAGTTAGAGACTTCACTTAAATCTTAGAAAAAGAAACTACTGAAATATTTTTGATTTTTTCTTGGCACAATGTGCATATAATATATAGAAAGTCCTTCACGTTCCCGATAGCGTAAATTTGTCTAAAAAATCTACAATTTACATTCATGTACACATCGTATCTTCTCACATATTGTCTACGTATATAGTATGTTTATCGCATATGAAATATAAGGGTTTCTAAAACCTTACAATCTAATTTTACTTCAGATTTTTAACTGTTCTTTGTATTATATCGGGAGATCTAATTCAGTTTCTTTAGTAAACCTTTTAAGGATATACTAGAGAACATTTATCTAATATATCCTTAAAATCCGAAATACCCAAACAATAAAATAACTAAGATGTAATTTTTTGGAAGAATAAAAATAAAGTAAATTACAAATTTAAAAATACAAAATAAAAGACAAACAGCTTTTTCAATAAAACAATAATTTCAAATATATTTATTTTCAAAAAATCAATTCATAGTCAAAATAATACTTTAAAATGCGGAAATATATCTTAAAAGAAAATTATTTTCTTTTTTAAATCTTTTGTTATAAATCAAAATTGAATTAAACAACAATAACAAAGTATAAATTATTACTTTGTAAAAACATTTACTATGAAATTAAATAAAATTTATTGATTTGTAATCCAAAATATGTATCCTTAAAAATATGAAATTAAAAATATGAAAAATTTTTGTATCAATAAAATAATTCTAATAAATTTGAATTTTTAAAATATGTTTTTTTTTTTTTTTTTGTTTGGAAAAATGTTTTATGGTAGGTAACAACTTTAAAAGAAGAAAATGTATTTGATAGAAGTATTTTTAGGTATTTTAAATATTTCTGATAAAACCTGAAATCTAATTAATAAATAATTAAAATAAAACCTAATTTAAAAATAAGAACGTCAAAAATAAGTGATAGATAAATTAAATAAATCATTCGAGTTAAATTGAAGTATGATTCAAGTGTGATTCAACGTTATCCGAAGAGTTTCTCAGTAAATTGGCAAATTGTAACAGTTAAAATGATCTGACGAAGCATTATAGCTATGATTAAAGAACACCAAAACACAATTTAACCAGCAAAAAAATTTTCGAAATTCGAAACAAAAAAAAATATTCTCTTTTTTTAAACACATCTTTCATTAGCGCGCAACTTATGTTAAATAAAATTAAAAATTTGTGAATAAAATCTAAAGATGGCTCACATCCGAAAGGAAAAGGGTCCATAAATATTTTATTGGAATTCATAGGAATATAAAAAAGTAAAAATGGAAAGGAATAAAATAAATAATATGAAATTTTTTTTTTTTTTACTTACTTGCATGGATCCCATAATACAATTCCTTTGCCTGGGCAATCCTGTGATCTAATAAGATCACATTCTTTTGGATTACAATAACATTTTAAACCACTAACAACACGACTACCAGCTGCTACCATTATTAGTAAATAACAGCACAAATAGTAAATCAAATAAGTTCGAAAATGAAATAACCACAAAAATTTTGTATTATTTGACATAATTCTAAAATTTTTATTTTATATCTATAAATTCTTCTTTTTTTTTTTTGTAATATTTTTTGTTTAGGTTTTTTTTTTTTATTTTTATTATTATAATTCTTTTATTATTATTATTATAATATATTTTTATTTTATTTTATATCTATAGATTTTATTTTATTTTATAATTTTTTTTTTTTTATTTTTTTTTTGTTTTTTTGTATTATTAAGGATTTATTTTTAAGCAGGTGTTGTTAAAATTGAATTTCGAATATATTTTAATGGTAGTGCTGGTATGCATACAGGTGATATTAAATTCAAACATATAAAAAACAAAAAACAACATTAAATAAAATGGAATACAAAATAACGGAATAAAAATTGGAAAATTGTTAAAATAAAAATTTAGAATGGAAAAACGTAAAATGGAAATAAAAAGGAAAGAAAAAAAAAATAAAATAAAAAAAAAAAAGGTTGAATTTGGATTTTGTTTTTTTTTTTTTATTTTCTTTTGTGTTGCTGTTGTTGTGTTTTAATACTTTTTGGAAAATATTAAGGATTTTAATAAAACAAAAGGGATTTTTCTGACTTTTTTTTTTTTTTTTTTATTCTTTTGTTCTTTTATTTATTTATTTTTTGGTTTTATTTATTTATTTATTTGTTTCGTTTTCTTTTCTGTTTTTTTTTTTTTTTTTGTTTTTTTTTTTTTTTGCCTCTAAAACTTTGTCAATTTTATGGATTTTTACTTAAATTTTATTTTATTATTTGTTTTTAATTTGCTTTTTTTGTTTTGTTGTTGTTTTTGTAGTTGAAGAGGCAGTGTTACTATTGTTACAACTAAAACAAAAAAAAAAAAAAAACAAAGTTGAAAATCACTGCGGCGTTTAAGTGATTTATATTTGAATCTGAAAATAGAAAAGAAAAATTTAAATTTAAAACATATAATCAATTTTCAATTTAAAAAAAAAAAAAAATGTATCTATAGATACATGAAATATATGTATCTTATATATGTAAAATATTGTATTGTAATAAATATTCGAAAAATCATGACAAAAAAAAATGATTTTAAATTTTTATAAAAATAAAAATTATTTTAATATTAAATAGAATTTTTTGCTTAGTATAATGTTATAGACGTATTATATTTTATATTTTATTACAAAAAGTGTTATACCTATAAAATACATTTTTATGAATTTTCAAGGGAATTTTTACTTTTATTCTAAAAATATTCTTCGGCTCATCTATAAATTTAAATCTTTTTGCTTTATATACCTATCTGTAGTTATTATATTGCCCTAGATAATTTCTGTTAATGAAATGTTTTTTTTTTTTTTTATAAAACAAAATGTAGTAGGTATGTTGAAAATATAGAAACACGAGTTTTTTGTATTCTTCTGACTCTTTGAATCTTTAAAATTTCAACAAAGATTATATTTTATAGTACCTACATATCATATAGAGTCGTCCCCTTTTAAAAGTAATATTAACTTCTTTCAAGATTTTTTTTTTTTAATATGTAAATGTGATATCCAATTCCAATAAATTAATGAATCTAATTCTAAAAAAAAAATTATTATTTTATTTATTTTCAAAATTGATTTATGTCAAAATTATGGAATTTTGAGGAAAAAGTTTTTTAAATATTTAAAAAGATAAATACCACAAAATCTGAATATGTCTAAAACATATTTCTACTTTTTTTATACTATATCTATATGGATGATGTATAATTTAGGTTCATACGGTAGGTACCATATAATATAATATTAGAAATTAATTTTTTTCAAAAAAAAAAAAAAATAATAAAGAAAATTTAAAATATTTTAAATTTATTTGATTATGTACATTTACATAAATTAAATCTTTATTTAAAATTATATTTTATTCAATCAAATTTAAATTTTTTGAAATTTTTATAAATTGTTATTAATTTTTATATAGAAATTAAAAGTTATTTTAAAATAAACTTTTCAAAAAATATATTTTAAAATTTAATTTACTTACATATATTGAAAATATAAATATGTAAATAAATTTTATTTTAAAATAATTTAAATTAATAAATTTATTATCGTTATTTGAATTACAGTAGCATAGAAAAATACATATAAGAGAAAACATTTTAAAATCTTATAATACATTTGATATATCTAATAAGGAAGAGTGTTATATGCTTATGTTTTTCATTTGTCTGGAATATCAAATTAGTGTATTTTTGCAAATTGCTTGAATTATCATTTGAGTGTACATTTTTATATGACAGTGTACATTTTCATTTCACTAGATATTTTTTTTTTGATATTTATATATACCTAGAGATTTTATAGTTTGGATAAAAAATCAGGGTTATACACTTTTTCCAGAATATTTATATGTATGTTTATGCAAAATTCTGAATAAGGAGGGTATTTGATATCTTGGTGCAAAGTCACGATTTAAATTATTTGTTTAGCAGGAGCTTGGGGGGGGGGGTGTTCCTTAATATAATAAATGTTTCGGCGTTGAAAAATTTATATATGTAAATATATGTAATAATTAATTTTATAATTGGATATACAAAATCAGGGTTATATACAATTTTTCCACACTATTTTCATATTTGTATATGCGAGATTCCACATTGGGAGCGATTTCAAATTGGTTATGAATTTAGGATTTCCTCCTTTACGACGTTATGTTATTAGTTATGTAGTTTTGTAGTTTTATGTAGTTTTTTTTTTTTAGAAATAAGTCAATTAAATTAAAACTTAAAAAAGACTTTATTAACATTATCTCAAGAACTGACAGAAATAGATTCCCGATCTCTACAGAACAATTTTTTTACAGTTTGCTCCTCTAAAATACACACTGTCAATATTCAAGAAAAATAATTCATGAATCAAATTACCCTTTATAAATAATATATTGTTCTTTTGACAGTTACATATTATACTATAAAGGTTGCCCATAAAGTTATGAAATGTTATCTAGGCAACTTTTCTACAAGTAAACGAATTTCAGTCAAATGAAATTAATCTAATCGCCAAAACTATACGATATATTTGATTCGATATATCATTTAATTGGCATAATGGCTTAGTAATTTTTTATTTAAAGAAAATTTACTCTCGATAGATTTTATTTGTTTTAGTGCCTAAAATATTTTAGAAAAAAACTAATTGCTTCCTTTTGTATAGGGTGTTCAAAATTGAGGTATCATTTTAATTTTAATAAAAAAAGACTTTTTTTTTTAAATATTAAATATATTTTTATTTTAATTTATTACAAATAGGTTCCGGTTAATAATCAAAAATTATGTCGGCCAAGTGGCCCCCTCTACTATTTCGGCAGGCTTCCAATCTTTTACCAAAATTCTGAATCACGTTGTTCAATAAACTGTTCTCAATGGTTGAAATCTGCTTGATAATGTTGTTTTTAAGCTCTTGAATTGTTGTGGGATTATTGCTGTGCACTTTCGATTTCACAAATCCCCACAAAAAAAATCCAACGGTGTCAAATCGCACGATCTTGGTGGCCACATCACTCCTCCTCTACGAGAAATAATGCGATCTTCGAACTTTTCCTTTAAAAGATCCATTGTTTCTCGTGCTGTGTGGCACCGTCCTGTTGAAACCACATATTCTCTACGTCCAAATCATCAATTTCCCGCCACAAAAAGCTTCGGATCATCTCCCTGTAGCGATTTCCATTGACCGTAATCGTATTTCCATTTGCGTTTTCAAAAAAATATGGTCCGATGATTTCTCCTGACCACAAACCACACCAAACCGTAACTTTTTTGGATGTACTGGTTGCTCTAAGATAACCCTTGGATTCTCTTTACCTCAAATGCGGCAATTCTGTTTATTGACGTAGCCATTGAGCTGGAAATGAGCTTCGTCGGTGAAGATTATTTTGTTAAAAAAATTCTCATTTTCTTCTTGTTTTTCGATTGCCCAAGAAACGAATTGCCGACGTAATGCATGGTCAGTTGGTTTTAATTCTTGCGTCAGCTGGATCTTATAAGCCTTTAAATGGAGATCACGATACAAAATGTTGAACAATGTGGATGGTTTGATGTTTAATTGCTGCGATCGATGACGAATGGAAGTTTTTGGATTTTCTTCAACACTTCTGCTCACAGCTGCTACATTCTCGGTTGAACGGCCACTAAGTTGATAAATGTTGCCTCTGTTATCAAGAACAGATCCAGTTTCTGGAAATTTATCAACCATCAGCTTGATGGCACGATTTGTTGCAGCATTTTCTCTACAAAATTTCCTAATTACATCTTGAAAACTTTTACCATTTTCAAAAAATGTTGTAATAACAAAAACACGTTGTTCCTTCGTGTAACGTTCCATATTAACTAACCGGAATGTATTTAGAATATACCTAAAGAAACCTCGTATAAAAATTCCAGGTAGAAAAAAAATGGCGGCAAAATCAAAATTATACCTCAATTTTGAACACCCTATATAATAAATAAATAATTGGCTATAGGAAAAGATTAGGTAATAGAAAAATATAAAGTTTTGAGCAGTAAAACAAACAATATTGTCAAGAAAGACACCGTAAACATAAAACACCATAATAATATATACAATTATTGCTTTTAACAAAAAATATTATGTGATATACACATAGCTATTTAATTTATTCATTTAAATATTTTTTTTTTTTTAATTTTATATAAATTTTATTTTATTATTTCAAGTGATTATGTTTTACTTATTTCGACTTTATTATTAAAACCAATTTATTTTAATTTTATTTTTTTTTTTAATTTTTATTTTTTTTTTTTTTGTAATTTTTTGGTCAACAGATGTGTTGTTAAACTTTTAATAACAACAAGTATTACAAATACAAAAAAAACCAACAACCAATAATTTTAGGTCACCCAAATCCAAGAATATTTTCTATAAAATTTTAGAAAAATAATTTTTTTGTTTTGATTTAATATAAAAGTAATTGATTATTCTTGTTTCGAAACTTTTAAATTTAAATTTATTTTTTGGTTTTATTTTGTTTTCCTTTTTTCCTTGGCATTTTTTTTATTTTTTTTTTTTTGTTTTTTTGTTGTATCATATAAATTTGAGTAAGAAATTGAACAAAATAAAATATAAAATTAAATTGTATACAAATTATCGATTAATTTTATTATTGTAAAAATTTTCTTCCTTTAGAGGAAATGGGTAAAAAAAAAAATCAAAATTTAATTTTTCAAGAGAACATCCATCTAAACAAGCAATAATATAATACAAATCAGGAAAAAAAGAGATAGATATATAGTATAGAAAATTTATACCCAATAATTTATACAAAAATATTTTAAAATATTTATAAATAATAATGAACAACTTAAAAAAACATAAATAAAATAAAAAATAAGTACAAATGAATAAATAAATTGTAAAGTTTTTAATAAAATGTCAAGAAAAAGTTTTTTAAATGTCAATTTAATAGGAGGGAAACAAAAAACAAAAACAAAATAAAAAATAAAAAGTGAAAGTAAAAATTTTAAAATCAAATTTTACTGCATTAAAACTATTTCTTTTTATACTTCTAAACTATTTCTCTTATTTCTAAAATATATATATATATATATATGTATGTATATGTATATAAGATAAACGTCAGTTGTATGTCCTTCTTAACTTACAATTAAAACGGTTTGTTATCGTTCTTTCCTTTTTTTTTTAATTTAAAATTTTGACAAGTTTAGATTTTTCCGACAATATTGTTGTCAAAATTGAAAATACACAAAATGTCAACCAAAAATGATTAAATTTTTTATATTAAATTTATACTGTTATTATTAATTTGCTTTAACAAAAGGAAAGAATTACTAGAAAAATGAAGGATAGTTATTTGTTGTGGTCTTTTTTTTTTTTGTACTTCTGAAAAACCATCTGCATAATAGAACAAATTCTGAATACTTTCTATCATTCTATATATTATCATTCTGAATAATTCAGATTAATGACATTTTATAATAAGTATAACGAAACTCTAAAAATTGTCTAGAAGACTTTTTTAGCCGTGATATCTTTTATATACAATAAAGGACTAAAGAAAATGTTAAGAAAACAAGTAAAATTATTTAATAATGACACTTAATACTTTATAGTAACGAAAAATGTAGAATTTAATAATGATAAACTGTTTTTAGACTATAACATCATTAGATTGTGTCGATCTAAGATGTCGATCCTATAACTACAATTCTTTACATTTCTATATTTTGTTATATATATAATGGTAAATTTTTGAAATTTTATTCTAAACTTTTAATATTGTTAACCAATAATTATGTCTTGTTCATATTATTGAATATTTAAGTTTATAAAAATTCTAAGCGAATTTCATCCTAAAACTTAAGTGAGTTTTTTTATTAAAGAAAATTTACTTTAATATTTGGAATTCTAAGAATATTTAACAAACAATATTTTTGTTTTTTTAATGCATTTCTGTGCCAAATAAATGTGGACAGGAAATTACACAGCCTTTCCTGTTTAGGCGTGGCTGTAAATGTCGTAAGGGGAAATAACTCTTACGACGTGTGTGGAATTAAAACCCATACTCTCTCGGTTCTAACAGCGTATTTTTATACGATCTTACCCACTAGGCCACCGAGGTCCCACAAACAATATTAAATTGAAAATGATTGAATTTTTTACCTATTAACTGTTAACTTTTTTTATTTACATACTTATTTTGATTTACAAAAAAAATAAATAAATATTGCATACTTATAAGAGTTATATGAAAAAAAAATCTCTTAAAATATTCTAAGTGTCTAACTAAAATGCAACTGTGATTAAAGTTTAAGAAATTTAACTTTAAGAAATATTAAAAAAAAAAAAAACTTATAACATTTATTTATAAACTTTATGTACCTACCATACATACATATTTACAAAAAGTATGTATATTATAATTGTTATATATGTACCTATATATAAAAAATTTTATTTATTTTTGTAAAGTCCATCATACAGATTTAATTTAAAAAAATAAAAAATAGTAAACATACTTTTATTTTTTTTTGCAAATACTTATATTATTTTTAAAATATTTTTTTTAAAATTTTTAAAAATAATATTGAGATAATTTTAGTATAACTATAAAATAAATCATTTTTTTTTTTTTTTTGGACATAAAAAAAATCAATAAAATATTATAATATCCTTTATATACAATTATCTTACAAATTAAATTATTCCTTAATTTCATTTCAAAAAAATAAAAATAAAATGGATTAAAATTTATTTATATCTATATAATATTTATATAAAATTTTAATAATTGAGTATTTTACTTTAAAATAATTTCATCTATCATTTAATTATGAAATTTTATTTATTTTATATGTCAAAAGAAGAATATGAAGAAAAAAACGAAATATTACTATGCAACATGTAATATTAATATAATGTGGTAATTTTCAGTGGGTAAGTATCTTTGTAAAGATTACAACGTATCCTTGAAAAATAATATAATTTCTATAGATACAATTTCGATAAAATTCAATTTATTGGTGAACCTTGTCATTATAATTATATTTTAAATTATGTCCATTTACTTTAAAATGCATACATATGTATTAAAAAAAAAAAAGAAGAAAAATAAGTTAATGATGACTTAAATAACGAATTAAAAAAAATTTAATTTAATTAAGTTCGTAATATGCTTTTTATTTATTTTTAATTTTCTTTTAAATTAACTTTCTTAATTTTTAAAAGTAAAATTTAAAATTTTTTCTCATTCTACTACGGTAGATATTTAGTGAATTTAGTGGAAAATTTATAATAATGTCTGTACAGAGTTCTTATTTTTGTGTTATAGAGAGAAATATTTTATAAAATAAATATTAGAAAATGTTTCACACCTTATTATTAATCAAATTTCGAAAAAAATGTGCTTATTAATTTCCCTAAAATATATAAAATCCCTTCGACCTTTTGTTTGAAAAAATTTCTAACACGTTTCAGATGTAGCAAAAAAATTTTAAGTTCCGGCTCCCCTAAGAATCGCCCCCAAGAAAAAAATCCCGAAAACAAAAAAAATTACAATTTTGGGCCATGTAAAAAGTCCTCAAAGTTTCATTAAAATTTTTGAAACTTCTTTCGTTTTTAGTTTTGGGTACTTTTTTCTTTGAAATAAAAGTTCCATTACGAAGCTAGTTGTAAAAAACCATACTTTAAAATGTTTATATCTTAAAGTTGTGCTAAATATTTTTTGTAATCCATATGAAAATCTGAATTCTATCGATATGAATCATTTTTAAGGTTAATTAATATGCAATTTTTTACAATTTGGTTTTTAAATTTACTATTATATGAAACAAAGTATTGTAATATTTCTCCATATTATTTTTGGTCAGAATTATTAAATTTTGAAAGGAGAGCAATTTTTGAAAATTAGTCTAGGTTAACTTGTTTAAGAAGTGTTATATGTCAAAAAATAAAAAAAACACTGTTTTTAGAAACATGTGCAAATTGATCAAAGATAAAGCTTCAATATCATATTTTTACATATTTTAATGGCTTTTTTTGTTATATAGCATAGATTCTATAGCCAAAAGTCCCTTAACTTTCAAAATTTGCTCTTGCATAAAAAATTTAAAAAAAAACAAATTTTTAAATTTTGATGTAAAAGTTGATGTTTTCTTTTTGAAAATATACTATTTTAAAAATTTTTGGTTTTATATACTGGCTTGTTTTAGCTTAGATATATGAGTCCTTAGACCTGAAACTAAATCCTAAATTTTTTTTATTAACAATCGATGTTGAAAACGTGGTGAAAACAATTTTAAAATGTTGATTTTTTTTTAAACATATTTTTTATAGGTACACAAAAATAATGCAAGCAAACCAAAAAGTATATACATTGCATTATTTTCAACATACTAAGGTTTTGAAGTACAATAAAATTTGTAGATGTCGTATATTAACAATTCTTTAAATTCTAATTTAACGGTTATTAATTTATATTCCAAAATTTTGTTCTATATTTACATTTTTCATAACATTTCTACTGTTATAAAATATGTAAAATATGATTTCTTCGGAAGAACTGATTTAGTCAAAGCGAGTTCCGACTGATGTGAATTGTCAAAAAAAAAAACAGAGAAAACTCCCTTAATATGAAAATTTTAATAATGTCAGCTAAAAAATAACATTAAAATAGAATGTCCTGTTAAAAAATGAGCTCTATAATTAATAATTAACGAAAAAGTTATTCTTTTTCAAACACTATCTTCAAAAAATTGAATGTGTCCAATACAAAAACGCTCTAACTGTATACATAACATAAATATCTGCACAATTTACGTTTGTGTAAGCATATGTAGCATTTATTATAAAATATAATTAAAATTACTTAAATTTAAAAAAAAAAAAAAACACCTACACAAGCTTTTCATTATTTCCGTCAACTAATTATCTTAAGTATTAAAAAAAATTTTATCATATATTTATGATATTATTTTAAAACAAACATACAAACATTTACTTAAAAAAATTAACACAAAAAAATATTTTTATTTTTAGATTTTACAATATTTATTTCAAAGAAAAAAAAAAAAAACTTTTTTAATTATTATTTACAGAAAAAAAAAGTCATATTATATATTTGCATGTTTACATACATACATATGTACGAATATAATATGTAAAATAAAACCACTGTTGAAAAAACATGCTAAAAAAAAATAAGTTATTTTCCTTCCTCCTTTCTCAATTTTTATGTTTTTTTTTTAAACTGACATTTTTGGTTATGTTTATATTTATTTTTTGTTTCTTTCTCTTTCCATTATAGCTCCTGTTTCTCTTTTTTATTTCGCCAAATATTTTCAGTTCTGTTATTTTTTTCTTTTTGTATATTATATATATATATTATATAGGTACTTTTTATTCGAAAATTTACATTTATTTAATAAAATAAATCTGATTACTTGTTATGTACCTGAACTTATAACTGATGTTTATTTGTTTTTTCTAGATGAGATTAAAATACCCGAGGACAATACATATACATTTCAAATACATATACACATTTAATATTTAATACACTAATATTTAAAATACCAAAAATAATATTTATAATATTCATTTTAAAAAGGTATATATTATGTACAAATATGTATGTATGTATGTATATACGAGTAATCAACTAAATGTCTAAAGATATGTATCTTTATATAAATACAGTATATACCTACACGTGCTTTACGCTTCCTGCACTAAATCTTAAAGCATTTTGACTTTCTTTTTATCATTGTTGATAGGAACGCACAAAATAAATGTCTCCGAACGAATAGGATTGGTGGTAAATATTTAAATCAGATATTTTCTTTTGAAAAAGATGTAAAGTCTACAGAAATTTTCAAAAAAACACAAATTTTAGGTATACATTTTAAAAAGTAAAATTTTAAACAAATGTGCTTTTAAGGTTTTATTCTGTCAGTTTGTTTCTTTGCTTACAGCAACGTCTTCTACTTTATTTGAGATACATAATCGTAATAAAATTTTAACCAAAGACGGATCTGATAAAAAAAAGCAATTTGATTAAATAAATTTATAATATTATGTAGTGTGAATCTTTATTTTCGACGTATAGTTTTGTAAGGTTTACGTTAGAAAGGAAGTTTAAGTTAGAGGAATAAATCACCCCTTCCACAATACAAAAATATTTGAATTTTTTTCTTTGCAACACACTTGTGCAAATTTTTCAAATGTAAGATCGAAAAATTTAAGTTTAAACCTTAAATTTTTACCTGGAAGAAATCGGCACCATTAATAAATCTTTGTTTTATTGACTGTCCTGCGATAAAAAAAATTAATAGATTCTTTGCGGCAACCGGTGCAAAGACATTAAAAATTAGTATTTATACTTGTTATTAATAATAATAAATAAATAAATAAATAAGTAGATACTAAAACAAAAATAAACTACAGATAAATTCTTAAAAGTTTAAAGATAAGGGCACTTATAAAAATAGAAACAAAGAAATGAATGGAAAAAGAAAAGTTATGTCAAAGAAATTTTTTATGCTGGTAAACTGTTAAAAGTATTTTTTGAATTATGTTTTTTTTTTCTGGTTATTGAAATTTTTATTTTTATAAAGAACTAGTAACAACGCTGGAATGTCTGTTTTACACCATTTCCATCTCCTTTTTGTTGCAAAAGAAAAAATATAAAAAGAATCAAATTTAAAAAAAAAACAACTTGATAAAAATTTCGGAAGAATTTTCCTTTAAACATCCTTATCATTATAAACTGAAAACTATGAATAGACACAACATAAACGTGGTACTGGGAACATATTTTTTTCATTATTCCTTTAAACTTGCACTAAAAATATAAATACATTATGTATGTACATTGTAAATATAATTGAAAATTTTTTCTCGCTACCTACCTATACTGAATATCTGTTTAGAATATAATCTCGTGTAAATTTCAAAATGGGCATAAAATTAAGAGGATATTAATAATCATCCATATTTACTGTCAGACATGCTTAACTGTCAAATTATAATACTAAAGATTTTTAACAATAAATTAGAAATATTTCGGATATAAAAAGGGTAAAATCAGTTCCTGGAACGTTTTGATTTAAAAGTGAATGAATTTTAAAATTTCGTAGAAGGTTTAAAGGTTTCCATTAAAAATTAAATTGACGAGTATTTTTTTTTTTTTCAATTTTTTGATTTTTCTTAAATTCTGTTGTCAGGTGTCAAACTTCCGTCAAATTTGATTAGGATTTTGGTAAATGGATTAATATTGCAAACAAAAAAAAAACAAAAAACGGGATATCCGAAAAAGAGTTTAGTAAAATAATCTAACTCACGAAAATGAAAAACGAGAAATTTCTCTTAATACTGAGAAATTTTTTATTCAAGTGATTAGATTAAAATTTGAATGACATTTTAAGAAGAATTTAGTATGTACATAATATGGCATATTTTATAATTATGTATAATATACTTATAATAACTGTACATACAACGTACATAAAAATAAGTAAATGAAATATGTACATATATTAATACATATGTACATAGACTTATACTTTCATTGCATATTAAGCTTAACATTGAAATTACATACATAAGAACTGTGAATATTTTATTAAATAATTTTTATAAAAAAAATATTTTCTACCAAAAACAAAAATAAAAAATTTTTAAATTAATTTAAAATGACATTTACTCTTTATTTTATTTCTCTTCTCTTATTAATTCCTCTTTTCTTTTTTTTTTTTTAATGTTATTTTTTTCACTGTGAAAAATGACAACACGAGGACAAGACTTTATTTATTTTTAACATTTTATTAACATTTTTGTAAATGCTTTTTTTTTTTTTTTGAATATATTTCTCAAGGAAAAAACTTTGTCAAATGACATATTATAAAAAAACAAACAAAAATTAATTCATATGCAGTTTTGGATAAAAATATGTATATATATTATAGTATGTACATATTGTATACAAAATGTGTGCGTTTCATAAAAAGATTTGTCAAATTATTACTAACTAATCACGGATAAACTTTCTAAGAATTTTTAAGAAGAATAATGATGTTATGTTAAGTATAATGTTATGTTTAAGTCAACTAAACTTGTATTTGCTTATAGTTTGTAGTTGTTACAATACAACCTTTATGATAATTTTCACGGCGTCTTATTGATAATTAAGATCTTCTCTTTTAAAAGTGAATTTTGAGGTATTTAGACTTTTTATCATTTATAGGTGTCAGACCAATACCAAACAAGTGGTTCGGCTGATTTGAGCTCTTTGCAATACCTGCAAATACCATATTTTGATATTTTTTTGTCATGTACAACATCCGTCGATTATTTTGAATTTGTTTTCTCTGTTTACAGTATCATAATTTCATGTTGTCATATACTGTAAACTATACTGTATATTTTTCTAGCCAAATATTAGGCAACTGATTTAATATGTTGTTGTGAAATTAAAATATTTTTAGAACCATAACTTTAAATTTTAGATCTTTATTAAGCGTAATCTTGCTATGAGTTAGTTAGTATTAATATTACTTTTATATTCTAAATATTTTTTAGCAATAAAAATTTTGTTAATATATAATGAAGAACAAAAAAAATTACCAAGTGCCTACCGTTTTTTTTATGCCATATAAAAATTATCCTACTTAGATTTTAATTCGATTATAACAGTCATATTCATTCATAATCGACCGAAATTTAAAATTAAAAAACGCTATAGAAATATTTGATACAACATCGTCTAAAATAAAATACCTATCAATTTTTTGGGAATTTTTAATCAAATTCAAATATTATCTGATATAGATATAAATTTAACTTTTGGCCAATACTGTATATTATACAGAAAATTATACAAACTTATACAGTATTATATAGTGTTTAAATATCCTGTATTTTGTTCTAGTTATGTCAAATAAAATCATCTCAGACAGAAGACAAGACAAGTTTATTGCGTTCTCTGTCTTTTACATACGGAACTAAAACATACAAAAAAAATTCACATATTGTAACAAAATGGGAAATGGAAATTTGAAATTTTTTTTTTTTTTACATACACGCTTAAAATTCTTTTGTTTTTTTTTTGTGTATTTTATTGGAAACGTTGGAATCACAATTAAATATTTACATGAAGTAATATAATAAAAAAAAAAAAACAACAAAAATTTAAATTTATTTTTAATAAAAGGTGAATGTTTCATTAAAATAATTTCATAAAAAAAAAAAAACACAAAAAAGCAAAAAAAATTTAAATTACTTTTTATTTGGAATTTTTAAATGAAAGCGCTGAAAAAATAAAAAGGTTTGTTATTAAAATTTATATATTTATTTACTAAGTACCTTGTTTAATGTCAGAAATTAATTTTATTTTAATTTCGAAAAAACCAAACCCAAACCCAATGACTTTAATTTGTTTTAATATCTTTTCTAAGAACCGTTTGTGGTGTCTTTAATAAATTTTATTTATATGAGTAAAAAAAAAAAAGAAAAACGATAAGTTTGAAATTTATGTATAACATAATAATGTAATTAATTACTGTAATCTTACTATGTACCATTTTAATTAGCAACTAAACTTTCCGACTATAAGAAAGAATTTTTTTTTTTTATTTATTTTAAAAGGTTTAAAAAGAAATCCAGAATTCATAACCTTAAAATTAAATAAAATCAAAATCTCATTATTTTCATTCTGTTTTAGTTATTTTTTTTTTGTTTTTGTTATATTAATTGTTATATACATGTTATGTTGTGTATTATTCTTTATAGTATTGTATTGTTTGTGTTATTTTGTATTCATTTATTTAATATTTTTGATTTTTCAGTTTAAAAAAACACTGAATATATATTTTACCTTAATTACTATACATAATATATGCTATTCATTTTAAATATTTATTTACTAATTAGTTAAATGGAAAGTAAAATTTTTTTTTATTTTGTTTTTCTTTTATTAAATATTGGAATTATTTTATTTTCTATTTTTTAGTATTAAATTTAATTTACAAATTCAATATTTGTAGTTGATTGTATAAATATCAGTATTTTTATAATAGTATTTGTTTGTTATAAGTTCACTGTATTTTCTTTTTATCATATTTTTCGTTTTGTCTCAAACACTTTATACTGTTTACTTCTATCTGTTTTTCTCTTTCTCTTTATCTTTTATCATTCCGAATAATTTGTAATTTAACAAACGAAACAAAAAATAAAATCTGAATAATAGCAGAACTTATAATATAACAGTGATTTATAATGTTTATTAACAGTATTTTTTAGTTTTATTGTTTTTATTTATTTATTTTTGTTTTATTTTTTATTTTTATAATATTTTATTAGCATTATTGTTATTGTTTTTCTTCTTTAAATTGCTACATTATTTTTTTATTTATTTCTTTATAATATTGTTTTGTTTTGCTTTTTTCCTGTTTTTTTTTTTTTTTTTTAATTATTATTCAATATTTGTTGTTTCGTACAATGAACTTTATTTCTGTTTCATTGAAACTGAAAATCAAAAAAAATATTGTAAACAATTTTGTAATTAGTATTTTATATGTCGGCAAAAAGTTTTCTTGTTTTATTTTTTATCAAAAAAAAAGAGAAAAAAAAAAGCAGCACAATAAAAATAAAGGATTTGACCTAAATAAATAAACTAAAATGATGAAAAAATAAAAAAAACAATAAGTAAAAATAAAAAAGCGATAAAAGAAAAACAAAATTATAAATAAGTATAAATTAAGATAAAAACAAAACATAGAAAAAGAATTAAAGAATAATAGAAAGAATAAAAGAGAAAGAAATAAAGAATAAAAACTTAATTTAGTAAAAAAAATAATTTTGGGAATCCAAAGTAAAAAAAAAAAATAACATTTTTAATTGGGTTCAATCAGTTTAATTTTTTTTATCTTTTACACTGAAAAATTTTTACTTATTACTATTATTTTTTTGTTTACTTTTATAAGTGTTGGTTATGTAAATACCACTACACATAATATATATACATATATATAGATATAGATAAATAAATTTATAAATAATTGCCAAGTGTTAAATATGTTTATAATTTTTAGTTATGCTTCAAATGGTGCGATACAACAAGTTGATCAGCAAATTTATATAATAAACTTAATTTAAAGGGA
The DNA here is from genome assembly GCA_947095535.1 of Poecilobothrus nobilitatus. Lineage (NCBI taxonomy): Eukaryota > Metazoa > Arthropoda > Insecta > Diptera > Dolichopodidae > Poecilobothrus > Poecilobothrus nobilitatus. The sequence goes on along the minus strand of OX352774.1, from coordinate 42,248,318 downwards.
CTAAAATGTCTGTGGCTAAACTTCTTACTAAATAAACCGTGTGTTTCGAATTTATTAAATAAAATTAAGTTTTTAATTAGAATATCAATAATTTTATTAAATTTTAGATAGTGGTGTTTTATAACATTATGGTTTTTTTTTTTAAATGGTGTGGTTGTAGATAATTGAATTTTGTTGATTGAACTTGAAATTGTGTTTAAAAATTTGTAGCAAAATCAAAATATATTATGAAATGTCTAATTTTATTTAATCGTAAGTTTTACCCAATTATATTTTTAATGTACCATTTTAATTGTTGTTTTTATAAAATTTATTTAAATTACTTAGGCAGGCAGATATGTAAGAATAATATAAAATTTTATTTGAATCTAATTAAAATATACAACTTTTAAAAGTTTAACTAATGATAAAATGTCAACTGAAGATATTATATTTACAATGCATTTTTGTCAGAATGCGTACATATGTACCATTTTTACGTACATATGTACCATTTTTACTTTAACTGAAGACATTTTTATTTTAAGTGAAGACATCTTTACTTCAAGTGAAAACATTTTTACTTTAACAGAAGATTTTTTATTTCAAGTGAAAAAAATTTTACTATTCACATGCACATTAATTTTGGTTTTTATGGAGCCAGGTGAGAATCATCGAATGAAAGTGAGAGGAGTAATACGAGCACGATTCGTCCAGCAATGTGTGGAACTTTAATCCACTAAACACTACCTCCGTTTTTGATCAAACATTAAGTTAGGGGACGTTTAGTACTATTATATTATTTGGGCAAGGGGAGATTCTGCTAATTATCTTTTAATTTGATTCATTTAAATTTAGCTATTTAAAAAATAAAACAAAATGTTGTTTCTGAGACATTTCATGTTTTTTCTTATTGTTCTTTCTTTTTTCTTATTATTAATAAATATGTAGCTATAAAAAAACGTGTCTTCATTTATTTTATACTTTGCATCCTTTAACCATTTTTAAAGTGCGCAAAGGGTAATAATTTTTAAATAAGATATGTACATGTATATATTATTGATTATGTACATAATCTATAATATAATATATATATATATGTTTTAACTTTTACTTAAATACTAAAATTATTAATATATTTTTTCCTTTTCATTAAATTTAAAATCAATATTAAAGGACTTAAACTTAATACCAAATTAATGATACATACAAAGTAATGCCTTTTCAAAGGCCCTTCCTTAATCAAAACATTTAAAAGATTAAATCTATTTTTTTTTTTTTTTTTTTCATATAAATGTAACCATTTTCGTTTAGTAAAAAAAATAACGGTTTATATATATTTTTTTTTCAGACCAGGTGTTTTTAAAAACATTTAAATTAAAGTGTTTTATCATGGTAAATCTGATTCCTATAATCAAAATATGTTACTACAATATATATTACATTAAATTGTTGCCATTCTACAATATTGCAATTTTATATCTGTTTTTTTATAACTGTAAATAAAATGGAATATGTAGTAATTAAGTTAATTTAATTTAAAAAAATAAAATAAAAAAGAAATATGTACATACCAACGTGTACAAAAAAAAAAAAAAATCTGATAAAAATTTGAACAAAAGTAAATAAAAAACTGCATTACGCTTTTAATAGACGTATGTATGTACGTATATTTTTTTTTTTTTGCGTCAAAAAAAAAAATATTTAATTTAATGGATGTAAAAAATAACGTCTGTGAGTTTTTAATGTTAAATACAGGATTTTTGTATATTTTGCAATCAGAATTTAATTTGGAATCCAAAACAATAATTAATATATTGATTTTTTTAAGGATTTTTTTTTTTTTGAAGGTAAAAATTCTTTGACTTTAATAAATTTTAAAATGTAAAAAAATTTTTTCTGAGGTCATTGATTGATTTATTTGAAAGAAATAAACTGGTTTGGGAGTATCCAGAATAATTATAAAGTAAACTTTTTTAATAACAATTTTTAATGACAGCTATTTACTTATGGAGATGCTAATTAATCACTTATATAATTTAACCGATTTCATTAACAGGTATTTAAAAACTGCCAGAAGAAGTAGTAGGTACGTAGAATTTAAAAACAAAATTAAATATTTAAACTTAAATCTTAAAATAGATAATTTTATATAACAACTACGGAATTAAAACTTAAGACACCAATTTAAAACTAAAAACTCTAACAACTGTTTCAATTTTAAGTTTAAATAAATATTAACTTCATATTAAGACAACTGTAAACGAGCTTCTGTAATATAAAAGCTTTTTCCGAACTTAAATTTTCAACTAATTATTAGCTTTTAAGGACATTGTATATCAAATAATCAGAAATCAAGTTAAAAGGATCTTGTATGAAATCAAAACCTAATAAAACAATTTTTTTTTTAAATATCCTGAAACTTCTGTTTTCACTTAGGTATAGGATTTTCATTTAATATGGCTCAAAAAATGTGTGACTATATATTATGTCAAAATGGTGCACTGTTAAATTATGTACATATGTATTATATGAATTGTGTATTTTAAAAATACATCAAAAAACTTTGAAATTTTAAAAAGTTTGAATACTCTAATCTTCATACAAATTATATTATTACCTACATTAAATTATTATAACGTTCAAATTGTGACATTAACATAAATTTAAAAGAAAAGCGTTTTTTTCTTTAACTAATAATGATTTATTACATTATATAGACCACATGAGCTCAAAGGTACAAAAAAAGGACTCTAAAATAGTGTATTCTTTTTGTATTTTTCTTATAAAATTCAAATAACTTTAAAATAGTAGCAAAAAAACCGGTTTTTTTTTAACTTTTTCTAAAGTATCAAAACAAAGTGATTGTAAAACAAACTGCTAAACATCAAACAAAAATTTTCTTTTTTTATAGCACTTATATAAGGTAAAAGTTATAAGAAAAGTTTTAAAAAAAAAAAATTTTATGATATTCTTGAGAGAGTCAGTAGTACTTATTTAAAATTTCACTTTATTTAGTTAGAAAAAACTCTAAAAAAAAAAAAAAAATCAAAAACTTTTCTTAAAAAATAAGTTTTTTTTTTTATCACATTTTTTTCTTTGATTTAAAAACATAAATTTTCCATGAGAAAAAAAAAATATATATTTATTTATTCAAAAATTTAAAGTTAATAGAAATACTCCATATTTGATATAAAAAATTTTTCATATTTTCTACCAAATTCAATTAGTTATAATAATAATAAAATAAAAAATTTTGTTTTAATAACTATAACGTCAGTTCAAAAACTTTTAACCGTTCTATAAATTTCTTTAACTCAATCGTTCTTAATTATTGCTTAAGTTCAAACAAATATACGTACATACATCTATATAGAAAAAGTTTTTCTTTGCACTGCAAAAAAAAAAAAAAAATTTATCATCATTTCACTTTTGATATTTTACATGATAAGTCGTCAATTAGGTATGCATGCGTTATAAATCAACTTTTATAAAAAACGAGTAAAAGTGCAGTAGAGTAGACTGTGTCAACTCTGGGATACCCGTATGACTCTGGGATACCCGTAATATACCCTGTTTCTATAAAACTTGACCATCTTTCAAAAACTTTCAGATGTTTTAGTACCAACGTTAACTACAGAGATATATTTATATAAATTGTGGAGTTGTATGACAGCTACCCGAATCTATTGCACAAGCATAACCAATTTTACAGAAGTTGTTGCCATAAAACTTGATCATCATTTGCAAAATTTCAGATACCTAGCTTGAATAGATACTGAGTTATTTCCATATAAAGAAAGAAGTTGTATGGCAGCTACTCGAACCCGGCGGCCGAAAATGCTAGATTTAAATAGCAAAATTAACAATTTTGTAAAAATTGCGTAAAAAAAATTTCAGCCTCCTAGCTTCTTTAGTTTTTGAGTTATCATGCAGGCGGACGGACGTACATGGCTTAATCGACTCAGAATTTGATTCTGAGCCGATCCATACCTTTGACACTATTACTAGCTCTACTCCTTTAAGGTGCCACAAGCGTAATGGCAAATTTATTATACTCTTATACCCGTATTTGTAAGCTTTCCTCTCTTCACTTTCAGGTTTTTTAACATTGTTAGCTATATGCAGAGTGTTAGGATATATAAAATTATTATATGGAATTATTTTATTACTTATCCATTTCGGCTGTGATAAAGAAGTGTCCCATGGAGTTCTCGTGCAATACGGATCGCAGGATCTATGTGTAAGGATATGTATCTATCCCTGCGATCAAAAAACTACAATAATGATATATATATTATGTTTTATGAAGTAATGTTTTACCTTTTTTACTGTATCATATTCTTATTATAAAATCTGTAGATAAATGTTAACATAATATTAACTGTTGTTACACGGTGACCGTTAAAACTATAAACTAAGGAAAAACTATAAAATACAATTTTTGAATGAAAGTTATTTTCCGTATCAAGTCATACAGAGCATATTATTTTTATCAAAACTAAAAGAATAAAATTTATTAACTCCTTTAAGATGAAAAAAAAATGTTAAAAGAAATTTTTAATAACCAGTAATAAAAATACATAGATAGGTCAAACAAATAATATTTAAATAATAAAAATAAATCTTCAAACCGATGTTATTTTAAGTGAGTTGAAAGGATTAATTTGCCTTCATTTTAAAAAGGGACAAACATGTCAATTACAAAGATATTAGATACACTAAACCACATTTTTTTTTCTCTTTGGATAAGGATGGTGAGAATCATCGAAAGATACTTTGTGCAATTAGACAGTTATCTGAAACTTTAATTTACTAAGAACGCCAGCCTCGTCTTGAAAAATTGAAACTAATCTTTACCTCCATGAAGGATATCTTTACCTCCCTATATGTGCATCGCAATTTCATGCGTACCAAGGAAAGTTTACCATGTTACGTAAAATTTTTTCTTGGTACATTTCGATGCTCTGAATATTTGTTTGATTGGCACAACCCCATTATTATATGCCACATAACCATGTAGGCTTATAATAATTATTTGATTATATGCCACAGTAATTATAGACTACCTATTCGAAAGAAACAACAATTTGTTCCTGTTTTATTCTCTTAGGGAATATAGGACTTTCACAAATCCTATCTCATTTGCATAAAATCCTTATTCTTTTAATTTCGGTTCAAGGCTTTCTACTTCTCTGTATATGATTCTAGACGCTTTTTCTTCAAGTCGTTTTGGACCTCGTTACGTTTCTTTTGCCTTGGAAATTTCAGTCTAATGTCTGACGTGCGATTGAAACTCTTGGGTGTCTGATAAGGGTATGACCTATTTTTCTACATTTTTATTTTATTTTTTATTTTATATTTAGATAATGTAGATATATAAGATATGACCGTATCCGTAATTTGTATTTCGATCAATTCTTGACTGGTTATAATACCAATAACTCCTTGTTTATCATAGAATATAGTCTCGGCCAGAATATTTGAAATATTATTCTTAAGCATTTGTTAGTAAAAGCTGCAACTTTTGTATATTGTTCCGTGTTACTAATTAGGCCCTTCTACCATACAGTAGCACATCAGATTTTACGCGCACGTTAAATATTCTTATTTTAGTGCGGCGTACTTCCTAAGACATTTAGCTTGCCTTACAAAGCCTCTGTTCTATATCTTTGGCCGTTCCTTCGTCTCTTGTTGATATTCTTCCAATGGGTTTCCATTCATCGCCTTCCTAATAAAAAATAGTTAAACTTTACAAAAATATTCAATACTATATTATACCGACTATAAAATTTTGTAAGGATTTATTTGAAGTTTAATAATCAAAGTTTTGAGTGGTATGTAGGTAAATACAATATTTCATAGAAATAAAATAAAAACATAATTTTTTACAAATTTAAATATCCAAAAAAATTTTCAATCATGTTAAAAAAAAATCACATTTAAAGTTAATTATCCAAAACTTAAAACAAATTATAATAAAAAAAATATATTATTATGTATTTTCATTATAATTAAATTTATTATTTTCGACTCAAGAACAAACCAATTCAATTAACAATGAACCTCCTAAAAAAAAAACTAAAATAAAGATACTGTGAATACATTTTTAACCGTTAAAGGAATTAACTATTATAGTTCGCGTCCTTTTTTAAATGTGTTTTACTGTCAAATGTTTTTTGGAAAAATAAAAATTAAATTAAGAAATCTAATAATAACTTTATCGCTTTAAAATATATGTCAATTTATTATAAAATCGAACCCCGATTTACGTCGTTTATGAGTTAAATTTTTAAAGTCTCGTGCTTTCTCACACAAATTTATCACTAAAATTTTATATTTCAAATTTAAAAATTTTTTCATTCAAATTTTATATTTCATTTTTTTTTTTTAAACATTTTTCGTTTTCATCTTTCGATAACTACAAATTAGTATCTTTCAATGCTTTTTTTTAAGTTAGTAACCTAACGCTATGCTATTGTATCAAAGTAGTAACAGTACAGTAGATACATATCTGAACGGAAAATATTTAAAAAATGCAGTCAAGTAATATGAAAACAAACAGCAAACAACATAATACCAATAAGAATGAATACAATCCACAGAGTTCTACGGTCTTAAAGTTATTAATGTCACTTATATTATGAATAAAAATTGTTTAGGTACCTTTTTTTTTTAATATTACAAAACAAATACTATATTTTTGATATTAGAATCTAGAAATTCTTTTTATAATGTGAAAATTCAGACTCCACTGTATGTTTTAATATTATACGGGTCTAATAAATCTATAGGAGTCATAAGTTTATTCTTTTCCATTTTAACTGAAAAATACGTTTTGTCTCGTTAAATTCTTAACTAAAATAAAAAGAGGATTTTCGGGTTCGATGCCACATTTTATTTTGGCAACATTTTAAAATGTTTTAACTTATTAACAGTAGCATATTTTAAAATTAAAAATAATTGGACTAAATCTAATTTTAAAACACAAAACTGCTATACTTTCCCTGATTGATTCCTTTAAAATTTTATGAAAGCGATTATGTTAAATTAATTACGATAATAATCACCATTTTTTTTAAAAATTTCATACTTTTGCTTAAAATTAATTAGTTAAGTACCAATATCGGAAATTATATTGCTGGAAACCATTACCCATAATTTTATGTTAAACAAATATTTTATTATAAATTTTACCCTTACTTTTAAAATGACAACAGGACCACCTGACTATCAAATAAAAATTTTGCATTAAAAATTAAAAAAAAAAAAGTATAAAAATTTTAGACAAAAGAAAATTAAGTAAATTAAGAACCCATGAAAATAATTTGTAACACCACTTGTGCCTATTATTTGTCAACCATGAAATTTACAAAAATTTAAGATTTCACAGTACAGGGATTTCCTACCAAAAAAAAAAAATAATAACAAAAATACAACATTAAAACCTTACAACTTCTTAAAATTACCACAAAACAAAAAAAGAACATTTTTTTTTTAGCACTTTCTGCTATTTTTCTTAAGAAAATGAAAAGAACTTCAGTGAGAAAAAATGGCAATAGAAAGAGAAAACATAACAATTATTTTCAATTTTGTTAAGGTTAATTTAATTATTAAATCAACACAAAAAAAAATAAAAATAAAATTCAATTTTCCACTTTATTTTCATTTCATTGTAATGAAAATGTATCCATAAGAAAATTCTTTTAGAAAATTATAACCATTAACAATTTAAAAAGAATTGGTATAGGGAAATTTTATAGGTACGGATAAAATGGCCAGATGTCTTTCAATTGTAAGAAGGTTTAAAAAAATAATTTAAGATGTTTAGGGGTGTTTTTTAGCACATTTCCAAAAAAATTTTGAAAAAATGTGCTTATTAGTCTGTCCGTCCGTCTGTTTACAAAACTTCTACACCGTTAAAGATAGAGAAAAAAAACTTTTAACCATGGATAGGTCTCATAAAAAACATAATTTTGTGGAACAACTTTTTCATTTAGCCCCACCCATTACGGAGCTACAGCCCCTCAAACTTTGAAAAACCCCTATTTTTAAATGCATATATCTTATGTTCTGCTTAAGATTTTTGCAATCTGAAAACGTCATTCGACAGATATTTCTTTAATCTTTGTAAATTAATATCAAAATTATACAATTTTTTTAAATTTAGTATTTACATTTACCGTTATGTGAAAACCAAATTTTGCATGATTTTTCTCCTTTCATTACTCCGGCACGCTTTTAGATAGAGGCAAGAAAGAACTTTTAGAATTAGTATAAGTTTGCTCAGAAAATTTTTTTGGACCACCCGCTGTTTATGAGCTATTAGGGCTTAAAAATTTAAAATTTGCTATTTTTAAACACCTGTAACTTAGGAACCTGTACATATTTTACTTCTGCAAGATATAAAAATTATAGCTACTATAATATATTTTTACGTGTGTTAAAGGTTTATTTTAGTTGTAAAGGGTTCCAAAGTTGCAGGTCTTCAAAATTGCGAAAAAACCCCATTTTCAGATGTATATATCTCAGGCTCTGCGTAATAGTTTTGGAATCTAAAACCGCCAGAAGATCGAAAATTTTATTATCTATATAAAACAATATCAAAATTATGTAATTACCGTTATGTGAAAAACATTTTGCATGAAATTTCTTTTTTCATAACTCCGGTACGCCTTTAGATAGGAATCTGAAATTTTGAGACAAGAAAGAATTAATATAAGTTTCCTCAGAAAATTGTTTGGTAGCACCCCCTCTTTAAGAGGCCTCAAAAATTGAAAATTTGCTATTTTTAGACACCTGTAACTTAGGTACCTGTACAAATTTTTCTTTGGCAAGACATGAAAATTAAAGTTTCAATAATATATTTTTACGTGGGTTAACGGCTTTTCTTAGTTATATAGGATTCCAGAAGTACGGCCCCTCAAAATTTCGAAAATGTCCTATTTTAACGTTTTTTCTTATTATATGAAATTCTCAAATTTTTGTGCAAGTCACAATTATAAACAGTTTGTATTGAGTTTTGGAAATGTGCGCTTTTAAAAACCGTTGGTTTACATTATACCTTGTTTTTTTATTATATTATATTATGATATTATCAAATATTAAATCGAAGATTAAGCAGAAAAGAACAGCAGTAAATATATGAGTATTTGGTATAATGTACAAATTACTGCACTACAACTGGCCACCTTAAACTATTCATTACATTGAAATAAATAAACTACATTAAAATCTCGTTACTTGAAATCATTGTTTCTTTTTTTCATTTTTACTGGTTTTGGAAAAACAAAAAATGTTTTTTTTTTCAGGAATATGATGATCAATTCCAAACAATAGAATAATACAGCGAAGAATGTAAATGAAAAAATAAAGAAATGAATTTTATTTTAAATTTTATTGAGTAAAAAAGGAAAATGTGACATGTAAAACAAAAATAAAAAAAAAAAACAAATTGATAACAAATAAAAAGTAAAGTACATAAGCTTTTTACTTCCCGGATGTAAACGAATAAAATAAATGATAATAATGTAAGCGTGATGTAATACTTATAAAGACCTACAATATTATGACATTATTAAATAATTTAACGTTTTTATTTAAAACAAGGCATAAAATAAATTTGAATTTTCAATAATTCATATAATTCATAAATTAATATTTTAAAAAAGAGGACTGTAATGTAAAAATACATTATACCATGGCTTCTGTAGCCATTTTTCCTTATATGGAGTAAGTTTTCCTAATATGAGTACTATAACAATTCAACTAAAAGAGAATTCGACTAAAACTATTTAACTAGGACAATTCGATTAAGACAATTCAACTAATTATAATTTGACCAAATTCAACGTTTATAGTTGAACCTACTTGGATAGAGAGAATTTAACTCTAAACATTTTTCCTAATAATTTTTAATATAGATATTTCAACATAAAAGAATTTAAAATAGTGGTTACAACCGCCTCCCAAATCCCTTTTCCAAAAATCCAATACTAAAATCTCTTCTAATTCAGAATCTTGCATTTATATACATACTTATGTATAAATCGTATGGAAAAATGGAACACCCTGATTTTGCAACAAACCCTAAAATCCTCCTTTTTTGTTTTTTTTGCATAGATACCTCAACGTCAAAGAATTTCAAAAGTTTCCGCCTACAAATACTCGCTAAACAAATCATTGAAACCCTGATTTTATAACCCTGATTTGTCAAATTGTTGTTAGTTGAATAGGTCGGTAATGTGTTTCTATTGCTGATATTTTTTATTTGGTCTTTTGAAATTCTCTGTTTTAATTAGATTATGAAGCTGAATAAATGCTACCAGAATGCTCATTATGTAACCACTGTAATTGTACTGAATGTAATTTTTCCAAACCTCATCGGGTGTTATTCTCTTTTTGCTTATTCTGAAATATTAGTTATAGTTAGTTATAGCTACTTCCTTTTATATTTTATTTAAATAATTTTTATTTAATCACACTCACTTCCACTATAAAATTTAGTGTTTAAGCAAAATCCCACATAATTATGTAATAGATACATTTTCAATTACATTTTAATACCTATAAAGCATTTCTACTTATATTGTAATCAAATTTATTGAAAATATTTTGTTTTTAACTGAAATTTTTTTTATTTTCTGTTCATAAAAATATAAAATTCTTAAAGAAAATTATAGTCTATGGTTTTAAATTGAAGGGGTGTTTATTTTTTGTAATGAAAACTTTCAATGACAGCCGATTATAACAAACTAAAATTTGAATCTAAATTAAATTTAATGCATTGAAAAAAAAAATGTTAAAACTTTAGAATTTCAAAAATAAAAAGTTAATTGAAAGTGTATTCATATTGACGTTCTCGTTATTATGGATTAAAAAATAAATTAATATTTTTTTCTATGTGTAAGAGTAGTTAAAGTATATTCAATCAACCAAAAAGCTACTACAATTAGATTTTTTATTTTGTTATAAAGAAAACTCGTACAGGATTTGCAATCCAAATTCATTCTTTGGCAAATCAAATTCACCCTTTTGCAAATCAAATTCAATTTTTTGTAAATCAAATTAAACCTTTTGCTGTTAGCTGCTGCAGGAGAACCTCTATAAATTAAATGTTTAATAATTATTTTATTTATTTTAAATATCAGTTTTTCATGTTATTAAAATAATTTAATTTTTAATGGAAAAAAAAAATGGTTTTGTCTTTATACGTCTTTGTACATACCTATAAAATACATATTAAATTTGAAATACTTATTTTCTGTTAAATTTGAGGGTGCTTATTTTTGAAATTTTGAAATATCATATTAGGAATAACATTTGACATACCGAAGAAATAAATCAACTGCGAAACTAAAAAATTAAGTTATCGTAACATTTTTTATTATCAGATGTATTTGATTTGCAAAAGGTTTAATTTGATTTACAAAAAGTTGAATTTGATTTGCAAAAGGGTGAATTTGGAGTACAAATCCTGTATCTCACCCTTCGAACAGTGGCTTATTCTAAATTTATCTTCAAAATCGTTTTATAAAGATTTCAGTTAGATTTTTAGGGTTTTATAGAAAATTTTTTCTTTCTTATAAAAAAAAATCGACATGATTTATGCCAGATTTTTAATAAAATGAAAACTTCATTAAAAATTAAACTTCCCATTGTCAAAAAATAAAATTTCTATTTCTCAGAACAATTTTCTTTACAGCATCTTTTTCAAAAATGTATTTGAATTCTTGTCTGTTTCTTTGTCTTAACTACATAACTGTTTTAACATCCTGTTTTATTCTGTTTTATTGCTTAACTACATCCTGTTTGTATTGCTTAACTATACATCCATTTATTAAATGGCTCGCATTACCTCTCTCGGATGTGGGTCTAGGAATTCTTGCCTTAAACATTTGATATTAAATTTTTTTTTTATTTAAATTACAAGCTGTTCAATTTAATATTTCAAGTTGTTGATATATACGGAGCCGCATACATATATAACCTATACTCACACTTCTAATTAAAGAAATTTGTTTTCTTCTTTAAAAAACTACATCTAAAACGTAACTTCATCTTTAGATGAACTTTTAATTTTTTTCCCCCTTTTTATAATACTTTCTATGTACTTAACAGGAAAAAGTTAACAGAAACTTTAAACTTTGCCTTAAAGTTATAATAAATACAAAAATAATAAACGTATGTAAACTTTTAGATTTTATAGAAAATATTTTACCTTTAAAATTTTTATTAGTTTTTTTTTTTTTTTTTTTCTAAGGGTCTGGGTAAAGTAAAAATCTGATGAATATTTTAAAATCTATATTTATGTTATAGAAAATGAAAATTACGTACTTGAAATAGTTCATTCTGTACAATATTTTAGTTTCAATATCAATAATATGTTTAGATGTATGTTATAGTACATTATTATAAAGTATGTACATGTATGTATATTATTTACATTGTGACCTAAATTAAAAAAAAAAACGAAAAAGTTTATTTTAGTACGGTATATAGAAAAAATCGATTTACAGAATTTAGTTTATGATCAAAAATACAAGGGAAATTTTTATTTTTTTTTTAAATGCCTATTACGTATATATGACGGTAAGAATTTATTTTTGAAGGACATTAAGGACATAGAAATAATATATATTCAAAAAATATTATATATATTATGTATATATTATTATTAAAACATATGCATATATATGATTTGCATAAAATTATTTTAATTATTAAAAATATTATTAAAATTACAAAATATTGATATTAAAAATAAAAAAAATACAAAACATTTTTAATTTTGTTTTTTTTTTTTTATTATTTTCACCATTTTTATATGTAGCTAGATGGAATTATCTGAAATTAAATTTATTAGTTTAAGAAATTATTTCAGAAGTTAAATTTTAATAAAAGTTAAAAAAAGTTATTTTGATAAAGTTTCCAACTTTAATATAATTTTAGTGTTATATTGGCATTTATTGTTATACTGATGAAAATGAATTGGTTATACATAAGATTACTAGAATAAATAGGATTAACCCAAACATTAACTATAGATTTCTAAATATAAATATTTAATATTAATTTTTTTTGAACTTAACAGATCTAAAGTATAGTCTCGATATAGTTTAGTATATTTTTTATGATTTGTGAAGTTTATATGAAGTTCAATTATCGTATGATTCAATATTTTTTAAGAAAGCCAAAAAATAGTCACTCTATTTTTTTCAAAATTTTTAATAAACATATGAGAATAAGCGAACCGTTCTTTCCATTACAGGAAACTTTAAATTCTTTAAAAAAATGAAAATTTACGTATAAAAAATAAAATTATTTAGCCTTAACATATGCAATTCAAAAAAACTGAAAATAATTTAATTTTATATATTGTCATATGGTTGATTAATGAGAGATGAGGGATGAGGGAGGGAATGAGGATATTTTTCAATTGGAAGGAAAATTATTGAAAAGGAAGCTAGGGGAAGTTTTTTTAAAAATTTTTTTAAAAACTTCCCCTACCTTTCAAATATTTTTTTTTATTTTCCCTTTTCTATTCTCTTTGGGAGCATAGCGTTTCCACAAAACCTTTCCATTTGTTTCTATTGTATGCCATTACTTTTGTTTGTGACCATATTTCGTTCGCATTTGTGTTATTTCTTGTTCCTCTATTCTACGCCACGTATTCTTAGGTCTACCAACATTCAAAAATACATATCATATATAAATATTCTGGAAAAAGGGAAAACCCTGATTTTTTTAATCAAGTTGGCATTCGATTTTACTTCATTTTCAATTTCGCTTTTATTTCTTGTTCAAAACGTTAATTAGGTCGGTCGAATGCTCAAAATTTTGCGATTTTGGCTTTAATTCCACATCGAAAAGAAATTAATTCTAGTCCCTCAATTTTTTCTTATAAGTATATAAAATTGTAAGAAAATATTACAAACTTTGATGCAAGTCACAATAATAATTCTTCATCGACTTTTTCAAAATGTGTGCCTTTAATAATCTTTTATTTTATATCTAACTTGTTTAAATTAAAAAAATTTTATATCTATCAAATTACAATTCATTTTTTAAACATATGGACATTGAACAATAAAATATTTCAATTGTAATATTTCTTATTTAATTACAGAATAAAAATATTATTAAATTGTATTTTTTTAAATTAAATTTCAATTTAATTTGTCAAACAAAAAAAAAAAAAAAAACTTTTGAAATTACAAAAAATGTATTTTGTTTTATTTTGATTAAAAAGAGACTTTTTGAATTCTGGCTGTATAGATGCATATGTATGTTTTAATTTGACTATAAGTAAGTAAAACCTAGATGGATCACTTATAAACATAATTTATTTATTTTCATTTTCTATAATAAACAAAGTATTTAATTATTAATCTAGTACCTATATCTAATCTAGTACCTAAAATTTAATTTTTTAAGCACAATGATAAATAAATCTTTAATAGATAATATTTTAATAACAATGTTGTATTTTATAATCAGAAGTTATTAGAAAAACAAACCTATTACTAAAAGTATATAATAACAGAGGCCTCGGTGGCCTAGTAGTTAAAAGAGTATAAAATACGCTGTAAATAATACCGAGAGAGTGTGGGTTCGAATCCCATACATGTCATAAGTATTATTCTCCCTTACGACATTTACAGCCACTCCTGAAAAGGAAAGGGTGTGTAATTTACTGTTCACATTTATGTGGCAGAGAAATATATTTAAAAAATATATATATACATATAATAATAACGATGAAGAAATATTACAATAAGTAAATATACATTTTTTACTTTAAGTGAAGAAATTCTACTATAAGTGAAAATTTTACATTTTAAGTAAAACGAGATTTTTGTTAAAAGGATTGCTTTTGTAAAGATCAAAACATTTATCAGAGGAGCAAAATTGTAAAAAAAGTTCGGATACCTACCGAATAACTCAACTTTGAATTTCAAAAACTAAATAAAAAAGATATTCTGTTATATAGGGCATCAATCAATTGTCAAAGCCAATTGTTTTCTAAGGTTAACAAAGTTCTTAAAGGTCAAATACAATTTACTTTCTAAAATGCAATACAAAAAAAAACATGAAAATAAGACTACAATAGATATGATGTTAGACAGTTACTTCAAAATATTCAGAAGGCTAAAGACAATTAAGTTTTCAATTAAATTTGTTAATGGAAGCTAAAATATGCGAAAGAATTCTTTTCTTATAAGGTGCCTCAGATGTTTATAGCAAATTTATAATTTTTGTATAAATTTTTTATTATATCTATAAAATGAATGAATTTAATTTTTTTTTTTGATTACTAGGCTGTATGAAACGCAAATATTTTTCCTGTGCCCCATATTCAAGAATTATTTTATGAATTGAGAAAAAAATAAAGTGTATTATTTTAAAATTTATTTTAAAAAGAATATTGTGATTTTTTTTTTTAGTTAATTATTATTGTAAGCTACATACTTAATAAAAGTTTAAAATTCCTTTAAAAATAGAAAAATTAATTTATATAAAATTGCTTAAAACTTTGTTTTTTAAAATTGTACTCTTAATCCTTGAAAAATCCCTAAAAAAAAAAATAAATATTTCAAATTAATGGCTTTTCTTTTATTTTTGTTCCCAATAAAAACAATAATATAAACAGCAATTTAAAAATTTTGTTCACTATTATATCTATGTAAATATTTTTTACTCAATAGCTATTTATTTATTATTTATTTTATAAAATAAAAAAGAAAAAAATTAAATTATAAAATTTCAAGTAAATTTTAATCAGACTCTTTATAAACAATAATTTTTCCTTGAAATGAAATAAAAATAATATAATTTCCTTTCTTTTAAATTACATATTTTTCAATGTAAAGAGAACTTTATTTAATATTTAAAAGTATTTATTTAATTTTTATAATTTATTTAATGGAATAATAGTCCATGTCGAATGCAGACTGTATTAATTTAATTTTTCCTTTTTTTGAAGAAAGTTATGTTTACATTTATATTTTAAATTGTAAAATAATTAATCATCAGTTTAGGAAATTTAGCATTTAAAAATTGTAATTGTAAAATAATTAATCATCAGTTTAGGAAATTTATCATTTAAAAATTGTAGCTTAATATTAAATTAAAAGTATTCAAGTCATATAAAAAAGTTTTTAAATATAAATCTAAAAAGTTTAAGAACCATGCGCTAATGTCTTTGGAGAAGTACATTTTAAAAACACCGAATTCAAAAACCTTTATTTATCTATTTATTATATTTAGTATTATAAATCTATAATTACAAAATATCATCGGTTACTAAGACTAATAGCGGCTACATCGGTTAATTATAGGTTGAATACTATTAAAAATTTATTATTTTGTTTATATTATATATTATGAATACACTATATTTGGTAGTAAGAAAAATTTGTTTTCAACTAATAAAATGTGTTGCCTATTGCAAGATTTAAATCCGCACTTAATAAGTCCTATGCTTAAACATTAGGCCACCGAAGCTCCTACTTTTAATTAATTATTGCAATATTATTTATTCTGGTTATATTGTATATGTACAACATATTATGCAGTTGGGTTGTAAGTTAGATTTCAAAAAAATATTACATTATATTAGGTCGTAAGGGGGGTATGTAAAGAAAAAAAACTTACGACCTGTGCAGGGATCGAACCCACACTCCTTCAGTTAATACGCCACATGCCTACCCACTAGGCTACCGAAGCCCTACCTGCTAATAAAAAATAAAAAATAATAATTTTAAAAATTGCATACTTTTAGGCAAAAATTATTATTTTTCGATTTCTGATTGCAATAAGTATTAAATATTTCAGTTATGGGAATCATATGTTACATTCCAATAAATAATCTGAATTAAATGTTAAAGTTGCCAAAATACTGAAAAATTTTTATAAAACCTTTTTTTTGCTCTAAGAGTCACCTTCATTTACCACCTTAACTCACCTTAAAACAATAAAATGTTATTAATTTTTTTTTTCTGTAACATCACATAGCAGATACTTCAATATATTTTATTTATTTATTTCTTATTATATTTATTACTTAAAAGTGTTTTTAAATTTCTTTTTTTTTTTTTTAATTTTGTTTTTTATTCTTTTATTTTTCATTATTTATTTTGTTTTTAAAAAGAGAATACAAATGAAATCGATATAAATTTCATCCTTTAAAATAATAAGTTCTAAAAAAAAAAGGAAAAAATAAAGAGAATAATTTATAGTATTCCCTCAAAATATTGTACAAATATTGGAGTTGTATAAAAAAAATTATTTTTAAAGAAATTTATCTAAATATTTCTTTTTGATATAAATAAATAAGATACCAAAATTTTAGATCTTATATAACAATATTTATCCTAGTAGCAAGGTGTAAAGAGTAATAGTTGTATAAAGTTTTGGATTTGTTTTGAAATATAATGAAAAACAAAAAAAAAAAATTTTTAAAAATACAATTCATTATTATGTGTTGATATTTTTTAAATTAAGGGTTTTTTTTTTTTAAATTTTTACATGAAATTGTATTTTAAATCTAAATGTTATTCCAAAAAGAAGTAGTAGAACCCAAAAGATTTAAGATGACAAGATGTGTTAATAACGCCTACTCAAGACTTTGTTTTTTTTGTAACCAAATATTATATATTGTTTAATCCCTAGCATTTTCTACATCATTATTATGTGGTTCTACTTTAATTTTCATTAATAATTTATGTAAAAGAATATGTTCACTATTACTTCAGATTTATTAATGCAGTAAATATTGAGTAAACACTAATGATTTGAGGTTTTTTTTTTTTTAGATTAAACTGCTTTTGAAAAGAATTTTTTTTTTGAGATTAAACTGCTTTAGAAAAGAATTGTTTTTCTTTTTTGATATCAGAAAGAGCAGAATTTTTCTTTTGGCATTTTACACGTATTTCATATGCTGTTTTCAAATTCAATGTTTACTTTAAGTGTAGTATAAGAATTTAGGACTCACCTTTTCCGTTTCTCCATTAATTTTATGTTTATGATGTTTAATCAACTTTTTATTCCAATTTAAAGTCATTTAATTAAAGATTAATAACTTAAATTAATACAATTAAAATAAACTTTATTAATTTTCACTAATTTCAAGACCTTTTAAAATCTGTTTTTGACATTCATCAAAATATAAAGAATACACATATTTACACCTTTAACTCAAGGTTCTCATATGGAATATTTTACAATAAATAATATAATATTATCTTAGAATAAACTTAGCCAAGTTCTTGTGCAATCATAAAACTTAAAATACATTAATTAAATTTTTGTTTTTAAATTTAGTCTTTCATTAAAATTTCTGTAATTTTAAATTTAAACTAAATATTTCTTTTAATATTTTTAATATTTTTGCCTCCTTTTCAAATTTAAATGACATTAAAAATAAATTTTATATTGAATTGTAAAAAAACTTTTAATGCGTATAAATGAAATTGACAATCAAATAATAAGAATTTCCATTAATTTAATAAATTAAAAATCTAATTTTTGATTATAAAATAATCAGCGACTCAAGTAACAAGAATAATTTATTCCGGCAAAATAATGAAAAACCCAAAACAATAAAAAACCAAAAACAAAAAACAGAATAAAGTATGAGTTCAGTTTTTTAGCTTACAGGATTCAAATTTTATTTTACTATTCATCTTTTGTCTTAAATCTTTTTCATCTTTCATCAATACGCATACATATATACAAAACAATATTTAAACTTACACGTATATATCTATCTATATACATTATATACTAGTACGTTTGAATGTATATAACATTTTAAGTAATGTATTAAATTATAAATAATATTTTCTTTTTCAAATATTATCATCAAAATAATTTTTATTCAATCATCATCAACATCATCTTTCTAATCATATTGTAGTTTTTAGACAATACAACATAAAACAAAAACAAAAAAAAACAAAAACAAAAAACCAAGGAAAATCTCAAACGATAATCCAAGATAACAAAAAAGAAAAGATAATTTTGAGAAAAGGGAAAAATTTAATTGAAATTCTAGCCTCAGTCCATGGATTTTAATAATTTTTCGTCTGTATTTACAAAAATGTTTTCTTTTTAAATATTTTTTTCCTTTTTTTGTTTCACTTTTGCTTTTTTTTTGTTTTTTTCATCACAAGCAGTGTATCATATTATTATAATAATTTTGATAAAATCTAGATTGAGTAGAGAAATTTTCTGCAAAGGAAGAGAGGAAACTTAGAAAAAGCACTTAAAATAATTTTAATACGTTAAGAATTTATATATATTATATATTTTGCCTTACTTAAAAAAGTTTTAAACGGAAAACGGTACGGTTTAAAAGTTTAATTTTAAGTTGTTTTCAATTTTTCATTAGTATCTTCTATTTCCAATGAAAGATATTTATAATTTTTTGTGGTTAATTCTCGTAGACTGTATAGTATACGTTTTCCGAGAGCCCCCAAAAAAAAAGTATAATAATACAAAATGGCACAATTATGTAAAGCGATGTCAGTAGTCACAATTATCTAAAGCAAAGATTTTATCAAATTGCACTTTCCTTTAAAAACAACGCTCTGATTAAATATAACAATTTATCTTAGGATATTTAATAAGGAGACAGACACTTTTTTAATAACTATTAATTAATATTCCAAAAGTCATTTTTCGAAAAAAAAAAAAAAAAACGGCGAAATTCGAACAGGCACAAAAATTTTATTTATATTACTGTCGCTTATGCATAGTACTGTAAAATCCGACTGAAATGATGAAGCTAAAAAGTAACTCTGAATGACATTAGCTAAAAAATAGGTGATCAACGTGAATCATTTTTTTTTACAGTTTATATTTTGTTTTGTTAATTTTTACGCCCTAGTTAAATACTAAGTACAGATTCATTACTAAAGTAACTAACCTAACTTTAACTTTAACTAAATGCAAGAGGGAAAATGAGAGAGAAATAGGATATTAAGGTATACAGTTGAAAGAAAAGTTAGAATTCTCCTTATTATAACAGTTCTCACAACTCATAAGATTTCATAACCAATTTTGAGTCACCTAGGAATTTCCACACGGTAGAAAGGAGCACTTACAAATAACAACTTATTATAGTTTAGTTGGATAAACAAACGATCACAAAATCTTAACTCAATTTCAAACGAAAACAATTAGAATTTGTAGACAAATTATCTATTCCAAAAAAAAAATCCTTTAAGCTGTGTTTTCCTTCATTAAATTGTTCCTAAAAACAGACAAAAAGACTGATTAAATACCAGTATATTCCTTTATTTTTCATTAAACTTTTCTGAATTAACAACAAAAAAAAAAAAAAAACATAAAAGTTTTCATAAACCGAGGACACAAAGAAATTGAAATAAAACAAATGAGAATAAAGAACTAGACATATTAGATGCTGTTAATAGTCTCGGATTACCTTTGTAGTAATGAAAAAAGCGCTTAAAAAAATTTCATCACAAAAAAAAAATAAAAATAAATTTAAAAATAGTAGACTTCTTTATTAATTCAAGATGTACAGTTAAAACCTCATCTTTTAAGTTGAACAACACTTTATGATTTCGTTTAATATGTTTTTTTTTGTTATGATGAACTGTTGGATTAGAAAATGAATTATACTTTGGTCTTTGTTTTATTTCTCCTTTGTTTATGCATAGTTTTCTATAAACATTCATTATAACAACTGCAAAGCACAACAACTTATAGAATCATAATAATAACGGAAAATTTAAATGTAAAATTAAAATGAAGTAGTATAATGCTTGAATAAATGTTGACCGTAAGATGATGAACGATTGCAAATCTAGTCTTAAAAAAATACAGAATAAAAGAAAAAATTATTAAAAATATTTTTTTAAATTAAAAGTTTTTTTAAAAATCGATTAAACGGGACACAAATTATTTTAGTTTCACTTAATTACGATTTATATATACCCAAAAAATTTATTTAATTATAAAATATAGACATTTAGTTTTGTAATATTTTGGATTAAATCAAAAACAATGACTAAATGTTCATACATTTAATTAGAAATTAAACATGCAACAATGAATACAAACATTTCACTTAATACTCAAGCAAGCATAATTAAATCAACATTTCTCAAATACAAGCAACATTAAATTTTTTTTTTTTTAATGCATTTCTCTGCCACATAAATGTGGACAGGAAATTACACAGCCTTTCCTGTTCAGGCGTGACTGTAAATGTCGTAAGGCAAATTAACCCTTACGACATGTGTAGGATTCTAACCCTCACTCCCTCGGTGTTTATATCGTATTGTATACACTCTTACCCACTAGGTCACCGAGGTCCCACATTAAATTTTATGTTGCTTTTAAAATTCCACATTTTGATTAAAAAACAGTTGTATCTTATTATTTTTTTTTTAAATTAAAAACTATTAAAAATTAAAAGTATTTATATAATAATTATTATTGAACAAAATAAAATATTCGTAAAATTTAGAATTTTCTGTGTGAATAGCAAATATCCGAAAATTTGATCTTTTCTTTTCAAAATTTCAAACGATTGTTTGATGTGAATTAAGGTCTTTGTTCCCTTGTCCAAATTTCACTATATTATAATCCTAATTCGTTTTTTTTTTTTGTGATTTTCAAAGCTTAATTTTAAGCTCATTTTTTTTAATATTTTAAGAGCACCATTTTTATGTCAGTTTCACTTCGAATACAAATATTTCATAAAACGAGATTTGACCGTTTTCAGGGAACATTTTATTTTCTTTTTCATAAAACATTTAAATTTTTAAAAATTATTTCGATAAATTCAGTTACTGCAACTTAAAAGCGACGTAAAATTAATTATACAAAAATGTAAACTTTAAAATATAAGTATAGATATCGCAACATAAGTTTTCTTGTGTCACAGAAATGTTGCAGCAACATTCATGTTAGTTTTTCATAATTACGTTTTACTTTCTCCCATTTAAATATTGTATGACCTATTGACAGCATAATTGAGCTTTTTATGATACATAATTTAATTAAATGCTTGAATGATTTTCAAATTTAAATTTTACAATGAAAAACGCCAAGAAAAATAAGAAAAAGTACTTTATTTTTTCTTTTTTTAAGATTGAGAATAACTCCTGGCAAAAAACGAAATATCAAATAGAGCATATTAACGAGAATTAAAAAAAAAAATAATTTCATATATTATATAATATGTTATTTTAGATTTTCTGTCAACAAGTCTACAAATTCTATTTTATTTTAAATTACCTTCACAATTAATGTTTATAAAGAAGTTGTAACAAACGTATTACTGATTGCATTGTAATTCAACTAGGTATTCGATTTTCCATAATCAAAAAAATGAAAAATAAAAAATTAAAATAATTACTTCATTTCTTCCAACATGAATTTTTCAATTTAATTCCTCTTTAATATGTACAGTAATTTTCATTTTCATTCTATTTTAAAATTTTCATTTTTATTTGTGGTGTCTGATTCCATTTTCAATGACAACATAAAAACAAAAGTAAAATAAAAGTAAAACAAAAACAAAAACAGAAATGAAATATAAATGGTAAAATAAAAACTATTAGCGGAAAAGAAAAACAAAATCCAAACACTTTCAAGGTCTTTTTCTATACCTATCATTACACATATTCCATACACAATATTTACAGGAAAATGTGTATTTTGATGAGATGAAAATGAAGAAAAACATTAGAATACATCAACAATAAAAAAAAAATAAACAAAACAAAAACAACAATCATTTTTTTTATAATCAAACAACATTTTATTTTTGTATTTTGTTTTTTTTTTTTGTTGTACCTGCCAAAACAATAAACAGAAAGTTTTTTTTTTCATCAGAATTTTTTATATTATTATTTATACATAATATACATATTTGTTTATACATATACGTAACCTGTAGGGTAAGATTTTAATACAAAACGACAGCAACATCAAGAAAAGTTTGTTTTCTAATTCATTGCGTTTCAATGTTTTTATTTATTTTTTTTGGTTTTAAGCCTTTTATACTTGGAATAAAATTAAAAGATTTTGTAGAATAACGTTTAAAACTCTACTGTTAGTTAGTTATGTAGAAAATTAAAATATGAGGGCCCTCGGTCCCAATAGGGCACATAGGGCAATAGGGCAATAAAAGCGCATAAAATACGCTGTAAACACAGAGTGTGGGTTCTAATCCCACACACGTCGTAAGAGTTATCCCCCCTTACAAGATTTACAGCAACGCCTGTATAGGAAAGGCTGTGTAATATCCTGTCCACATTTATGTGGCAGAAAATTCATTAAAAAAAAAAATTAAAATATGGTTTTCCATTTCTATCTTAATTCGTAACAATGGTCGCCTGAATATACGTAATCATAATATTCTTAGATATTTTTCGTTTCATTATAGGTCCTTTTGAGATTTTTTTTGCTGAGGGAGGTGAAAATCTTTCAAAGACACAAAGAATTGCTCCTTGGTAACATTGAATTGAGAGTGGGACTGTAATGGACTAATGAATCCTGCTTATTATTATATAACAGCTACAACATGTATTAGTTTATAACACATTGCTGAATGAGATAATAACTAAAGGCGACTGCACGTCACTATAACAACAATTACTATAAGTACATTACTATTGGTATTCGATATATATTATTACGATATAAAATTACTATATATATATTTTTTTATATGATCTAACCGGGGTTTAAACCCAAGCTCCAATGAAAGGCTGGCGACTTGACCACTAAACGATTAGTCAGATAATTTTCTCTTGGTGCTCAAGCTCAAATCAAAAACTTAACAATTTTAAATTCTCTTTAATTTTTCCTGGTGGAATTTTTATCTCGAATGTTTAATCAGTTCTATTTTTCGGAATCAAAATCTGGATTGTGACAGAGCAACAAATCAACAAAATGTAGAGCTTCGTAAAATACTTTCGGAATTTCTTGTAAATTTTGTGATCAAACACGAAAATATCGATTGCTATGACAAACTTCACAACTATACACGGTTTGTAAAAGGTATAGGTTTGTAAAAGGTATAAAGGTATAATAAAAGATTTTTTGGAAGAAACATTTGTAATCAAGCTTTGAACTGAAGTTCGTAAGGTGGCAGAAAAGTAAGTCCACAAAGTGTGGAAGTAAAACAAATTTGTTGAAAAAAATATTTGAAAACGGAATAGCTAGTACAAGACTCACCATGGGGGGAAATAAAACAAGGTAGAATGTAAACCAACGGTTTTTAAAAACGCACATTTCCAAACTCAATACAAACTGTTTAGAATTGTGACTTGCACAAAAATTTGAAAATTTCATATAATAAGAAAAAACGTGAAAATAGGACATTTTTGAAATTTTGAGGGGCCGTAAGTCCGGAATTCTATATAACTAAGAAAAGCCGTTAATACGCGTAAAAAAATATTATTGAACCTTTAATTTTCATGCCTCGCCGAAGAAAAATGTTTACAGGTGCCTAAGTTACAGGTGTCTAAAAACAGCAAATTTTCAATTTTTGAGGCGTAATAACTCTTAAAGAGGGGGTGTTACCAAAAAATTTTCTGAGGAAACTTATACTAATTCTAAAAGTTCTTTCTTGACTCAAAATTTCAAGTCTCTATCTAAAAGCGTGCCAGAATTATGAAAGTAGAAAAATCATGCAAAATTTGGTTTTCACATAACGGTAAATTTAAGTACTAAATTTAAAAAAATTGTATAATTTTGATATAAATTTACAAAGTTAAAGAAAATATCTGTCGAATGACGTTTCCAGATTGAAAAAATCTTAAGCAGAACATAAGATATATGCGTTTAAAAATAGGGCTTTTTCAAAGTTTGAGGGGCTGTAGCTCCGTAATGGATGTGGCTACATGAAAAAGTTGTTCCACAAAATTTATTTTTTTTATGAGACCTACGCATGGTTAATTTTTTTTTCTCTATCTTTAACGGTGTAGAAGTTTTGTAAACAGACGGACGGACGGACGGACGGACGGACAGAGTGAAACTAATAAGCACATTTTTTCAAAATTTTTTTGGAAATGTGCTAAAAACTAGCCATAAAAGCCGTATTTGGTGAAAATGTTTTATCGAAACTATGTATAAAGTAAGTGTGTAAAGAAAATTTAAATTGTAAATAGATAGATTATAATAATATTATATATTGGATAGACTACTGTTGACCTGCTCTAGACTTTAGCTAGAAAATTTATTTTCGTACAATTTTAAATTTGGAAAAAATTGGAAAATTGAAAATTTTTATCATAATTTTAACGAGTTACACGTGTAACACACAGTATAGGACGAAAAGAAAATATAAATTGATAAATATTTTGATAATTTGATAAATTCATTAATTATATTATATTTTCAATTTATCAACTAAATAAATAATTATTAATTAATATATTATTTCAGAACGGTTTCAATGAATTATTATATAAGAATTAATTTTCTTTTATAGAATTTTATTAATTACTATCTGAATAATAAATTGAAGAAAAAGACTTTCATTAAATTTAGATTTATAAGCAGATATTTCATAAATTTCCAAAGTCTTTAGTAATTTCATTTTTTAATTCCGAAATTTTTTACAAGCAAGTTCATATCAGTTGACTTTATATCAGCTAGTCTATCATTTATTCTTATATGGCTACTTATAAAAAGTTCGCCTTTTAATATTCAGATTGAACATAACTATATAATTTTAAAAATATTAAAATTACGCATATTTTTGTAGAAAAGCCAAAATATGCAATAAACTATTAAAAAATGTATGTACCTATATATCAAACCAACATAACTTAATTTTACTTTATATGCAATTCGAAATATAAAAGAATTACTATGAAAGAAGTGAAAAAAAAAAAAATGTTATTATTCTTATAATGGCATGAATAACGATTTAACAAGAATCTTGTTAAAACATTTATTTTATATTTTATTAATCATTTTTGTATTGTTTTGGGATTGCTTTCACTTTTATATACAATATAATACATCCTTTTTCTTGTTTTTTTTTTTTTTTGCTTTTCCTCTTTATTAATTTTCATTTTTCTTTCTCTCTATTTCTTCATGTTTTTTTTTTTTTTTTTTTATTAATTTCACCTCTTTTTGTAGTCTGTATTGTATAGTTATGCTGCTATTGTTGTAAGCGAATAAAAAGAAGAAAAACAAAAATAATCAGAAATAAAACCAAAACGTGATGTGTTACCTATTAAAAACAGTACACTGTATATCCTTTTTTAACTTTGTTTTTGTATATTATATAAATGTTTGTATATTTTCTTACTGTGTGTAAAATAAAAACAAAATAAAGAAAAAAAAATAACATATATATCTAAGTTATTTTAAATTGGTAGGATAACATGTACGAAAACCTTAAAGTAAAGGAGAGGACAAAAAAAAGAGAAAAAAAAAATAATAGAAATAATATATAAAAAAAAAATTTTTTAAGGTAAAAACAATGAGAATATGTATAATTCATTTGACTCACATGAAACATTCAAGTAGATAGTATTGAACAAAATTTTATAAAAAATATTAACTTTATATTGTTTAAAATTTAGTGTAATGAATAGGTACTTTCAATTAATTACAAAATATGGTTTATTTTAATTCTGAAATTGCAAGGACATTTTTATTTACATGTAATAAAAGAGAAACAAAATACACATTGAGTCTTTCTTTTAACTTCAAGAGATAATTAAAAATGCAGCGCTGATTCAGCCAACGTACACAATTAGAAAATATACAAAAATTATTGCATGTTTATTTATTCAAGCAGCAGGACTCTTAAATTTTGCTCAACTGTTGTGAGTATGTGAAAACTTAAAAGGTCTAGCTTTTGAACTTATATTTTTTTTATTTGTAGTTAAACATAATATAATGTACGTGAGTACACTGAAATTCGTAATTTCAAAATTAACAAAATCTTAAAATGGTGCAGTGTGTAAGTTGGCACTATTTCACTCAAAATATTTAGGTTTCAAACCACAGTCAGGTCAAAATATTAAATAAAATATAATTTAATATAATATAAAAAAAATAAATAATATAATTATAATTTAATACTTGTATACCGATGGTACTTTAACACCCTTAACATTCAATCTATATTCAGAAGAAATAATAAATGAAGTATACTAGATAAAGTTGCTGAAGGTATTCTTGTACCCGGTGTACTAACGAATAATTTGAGCTATGCTGACCATATAGTTCTAATATCCAACAGTATAGAAGAACTACAAAATATTAATAGATAAAATAAATAAAGTCAACGAAAAATATGAATTAAAATATCCAACAAAATACAAGAACTATAATTATTAGTAGTAGATAGTTAAATTAGGTTAGTGAAAAATATGGATTAAAACTAAACGCAAAACAAACCAAATGAGTGGCACTAAACGGCGGCTATTGTTAACAACACACTAAACATATCAAACGGCTTTCAGCTAACAACACATCATTAGAAAGAGTACGTAAAATAACATATCTGGGCTGCATTCTCAAGATGAATGTTACTTTGAAATTATAAGTTAGTTTTAGCATGTAATAAGGTACCCAGAAAAATATCACTTACTTCATCCTATCTTACAAGACAAAACTAAAAGAAGAAGAAGTACTGGCAGAAGGAGAATTTCATTGGTGAAAAATCTTAGAATATGGTTTAACATTTTTACAAAATCCCTATTTAGAGCTGCTGTTAATAAGATCCAAATAGCCAACATGATACCCAAAATTCATTAGTGGATACGGCACTTAAAGATGAAGATACTGATAGTGTAAATCCTTGCGGAACCAGATCCCAAATCGCGATAATTTAAAAATGTGTTGTTGATTTTGATAGTATTTTTTTTTTTTTTGGATTTTCTTTTTTTTGCAATTTTTTTTTTTTGGGGGGAATTTAGTTTGGGATTTTGATTTTGGGTCCACCCTTAATATGGTTATCTTTTTGTTTGCTTCAAATAATTGATAAAATAAACAAGATAATTTTTCTAGATATAAAAAGAATATTTTTAGTACAATTTTTTCGTTCAATTTCGTCCTTTTTGTTCAAAACTGTACATTATTTTAATAACAGTGATATTCTTTTAGAATAAAAGAATAAAAATAAGAATGTATATAATAAATTTTGTTATATATATTATAACAGAATGAAAATAAATTGTGTGGGTTCTATTATAACAATTTTTTTTTTTACATAATAATATATTATATATTATATCTGTTATATATACATATATATACATTTATTCTAGTATATAATATGTATTACATATTTTTATGTTATTCTTGTTTTTTTCAGTGTATAAACCCTTGAGGTTATAGTGGCTTAATTTAACATACAATAATTTTAAAAGTATGTACTTTAAATTATACTATACATATATATAGCTTAGTACATATTATATACATATGTACTTATGTTATGTAAATACCTGGAGGTAAGATTTTGTGTTTTTCTTTTAATTTTTTGTTTTTTTTTTTATAATAATAATATGATGACATTATTGTACCTTGTAAGTTTATTTTCTTTCATATTATAATATCTAAAAACAACAAAACAAAATAAAAATTTTTGAGAGGACACTTAAGGTTAGCTTTACCTGATAGGTTACTTATCAGGGCGAAAAAAAAAATATAGTTGGTAATAAAAAAATTAATTTTTAGCACATTTTCAAAAAAATTTTGAAAAAATGTGCTGCTTATTATAGTTTCACTCTGTCCTTCCGTCCATCCGTCTGTTTACAAAACTTCAACACCGTTAAAGATAGAGAAAAAAAAATTATTTTGCGGAATAACTTTTTCATGTAGCCCCAACCATTACGGAGCTGCAGCCCCTCTAATTTTTAAAAACCCTTATTTTTAAATTCGTGTATCTCATCTTCTGCATAACATTTTTTCAATCTGAAAACGTCATTCGACAGATATTTTTTCAACTTTGTAAATTAATATTAATATTATATATATATTTTTTAAATTTAGTATTTAAATTTACCGTTATGTGGAAAATAAATTTTGTATGATTTCTTTCTATCCTCATAACCCCGGAAGGCTTTTAGATAGGGACTTGAAATTTTGAGGACAGAAAGAACTTTTAGAATTAGTATAAGTTTGCTTACAAAATGTTTTTGGACCACCCCTTGTTTATGAGCTATTATGGCTCAAAAATTTAAATTTTTCTATTTTTAGACACCTGTAACATAAGTACCTGTTTAAATTTTTCTTTGGCAAGACATAAAAATTAAAGCTTCAATTTATATTTTATTTTTTACGTGTATTAACGGTTTTTCTTTTTTATATAGTGTTCCGGACTTACAGACTTAAAATTTCCAGAAAAGTCTTATTTTCACATTTTTTCTTATATGAAATTTTTTAATTTTGGTGCAAGTCAGAATTCTACACAGTTTGTATTGTCTTTTGGAAATGTGCACTTTTAAAAACCGTTGTTTTACATTTTACCTTGCTTTTTTTAAGGTTACAATGACAATGTACCTATTGTAAGTGTTTGTATAAGTATATTCGAACTTTAAAAACTGAAATTTTTAAGGATGTTTTTTTTGTTTTTAATATATTATTATTTATTATTGTACAAAATTAATAAACATGAGGTTAATTTAGACCCACGTCCTATTATTTCATTCTATATGGTCATTAATTTGTATACATTTTTTTTTGAAATAATTTAAAGTAAATTTTATAAAACTTGTGAAAAAAATTATTGTGTTTCAGATTTATATTTAAAAAAAAAAAAAAAATCAAGCAAAATTGAACCGGAAGATAAAATCTTAAAGGCAAATTTATTTTTCACAAGACGTAAATTTTATTATTTATTAGGGCAATTCTTTTTAATATAGAAAAGTAATGTTCCTAAAATGGTATAGTTATAATTTATATGTCAAGGAAACAATGGATCTTTTTTATTGATCCTAAATACTAAAGGCTAACAAAGATTTTAAAATATGTATCTCAATTCTAAGAATTGATAATATTCCATAATGTAGAAAATGTGAATCATTAAATAATTTTTTTACTCTACAGTCTACATAAATACTAGTTGCATGTGCTTTTATCTGACCTTTACAAAACTCTTTAAAAGTATCCTTTTACAATTAAAGGAGATTATCTCTCCTTAATGGTATTTATATTGTAAGTTTTCATAGAACAATTTTTTTAAGGTAAAAAAATGTGTATTTAATGTATTACTTTTTAGTAACTGGCTATATGTACACCATCCCTCAATTAACAACTTCTAAGTTAACAAATCGAGAACTATACTCTGACTGAATTAAAGATTCCTTTCATAAGGAATTTACAGAAATTTGTTATATAATTCAAAAAACTTTTTGTAAGTATATATTTGTAATTTTATACCACATGTTATTTTTATGATGTTTCTGAGTGAAGAGTATTGGACAATTCCACATATGATATTTTTATTAACTTTAATAATTCTAAATAACACATAAAATTTTCAAAACGAGGAAGAGTGTATTTAGTTAAATGTGTCAACTTTAGAATACCAGTTCGAACATAAGTTATGCTGTTGCTTTAAAATTTAATAATCTTTTACAAAATTTCAGATATATGACTTAATTAAATACTAAGACATATTTATGTAAATTTTGGTTTAATGGTATGACAGCTATTCCATCCTGTTGCTCTAAACCAACCAAATTTTTCAAAAGTCATTGGCATTAAACTTAACTTCTTTTGACAACATTTCAGATAGATACCGTGGTGCAATAGGTATTGCTTATTTTCATATCGAACATGCCGGTCAAACATGCTGAGTTGCAACAACGTGAAACTTACAATTTTATAAAATAGTAAAATAATAATATTAATAAGAATACTAATACCAATAATAACAGCCGCTACAGTGACAGTCGGGGTTGCCTTCAATAATTACCACATGTAGTAAGGTGTTATATACTATTACATGTTGTAACTGTTGTAACGGTTATTGTCGCTG
Organism: Poecilobothrus nobilitatus; assembly: GCA_947095535.1. NCBI lineage: Eukaryota > Metazoa > Arthropoda > Insecta > Diptera > Dolichopodidae > Poecilobothrus > Poecilobothrus nobilitatus. The sequence continues at coordinate 42,217,345 of OX352774.1, read as the reverse complement.
TTAGCAAAATAGTAATAATAATAGGCGCATTCATTATTTCCTTACAGTCTCACTGCCAATTAAATGTTTCCGTATCCATTTCCTATCCTTTCTTATATCTACTCTCTAGCCAATATGCGTTTGCAGCGAAAAGTTTCATCCCATTATATTGGCTAAAGGAGGAGGTGGGTTTAGTCAGTAAGAATCTGACATTACCAAGGGGGAACATCTTGGTGTCTTTGGAAGATTCCCAACTCCTTTAGGAAGAAAAAAAGATGAAATTGTAAAAATTTCAGAATCCTAGCACCTTTATTTTTTGAGTTATCGATGGACGGACAGATGAACGGATGTACATGGCTTAATTGACTCAGAATTTGATCTTGTGCAAAAATATATAATTACGAACTATGTTTGTACGGCTATAAAAATCTTTAGATGAATAATATGTGTTTTCCGGGTTTGTTCAGATTCAACTTAGGCTTTGCTGTTATTAGAATTATTGAGATGTAATTATCATTGTAACGTAATATTATATAATAATAAATTTTTTTTTTGTATAAATTTTGAATAAACATAAAATAACTCAATAAAATTATTTAAGGATAAGAAGCTATAATCTGTTTCCTAAATTTAAAATATTGAATTACTTTTTTTAATGAAATTTTAAAGGTTTTCTTAACCCATTTTTAACTAGTGGTCTATTTTTGCACCAGTAATATAAAATATCCATATTATAATTAATTAGCTTGGATTTTAGTAAATAAATTTTCTGTCATCGTATTATTCTTAAATGGGGTTTTATTTGCTCAATTTAAACATATTTACTCATTTTTTAATGTAGTTTTGCAGTGAAAATGAAAATGGAAAGGAAAAGATTGTTAAATTTGTAAAAAATTAAAATAAATGCTAAATCAAAGTTATCACTAAGCAAAGTCTTAGTTTTAAAGTTGAAATAATACCATTTGATAATACTTTATAAAAAGGCGAAAAAAAAGAATTCAATTAATTTAAAATTAACATGTTGAATAGGTTCAACTTTTACTTTTTGATCTTGTTTCTAGAATTATTGCGACGCAGTTATCATCCTAACATAACATTAAAATATAATTTTTTATACTGGAACTGTGACCTAAATCACATTTTTTCTGCTTTCAATTCTAAGTTTTGGCATTTTCCTTTGCAACGATAAAGTAACTTATGTTATAAATAAATAAATTATAAAATGTAATAAGATATTCGCTTAATATTGCCACTTCCAAAAAAAATTATAATAACCATATTCTAGGCTTTCAGTTGTAACTCAGTATCTTTTCTGATGGCCACTTAACTTTTCTAATTCATTTCCCAATATTTAACATTTTTTTTACCTTCTTATAATTTTTAAATCTAGTTGTTTAGTTTTGAAAACGTCGACAATGGGTTAAAATAATAACGTAAACAAAAACGAGCAATTTGTATCTAATATCGTATCATGTGATCTATAATAAAACAAAAACAAAGAAAAATCAGGTCAATATATAATAGACCTTGCAATTTACCTGTTAACGATGTAGCAATTTAATCAATATATAACACAAAAGAATTAACAATGACTGAACAAAGGTTTAAAGTATCAAAATATATAAATACAAATTTGTTTTTTTTTCTCTAATTTTACAACAATGCTTTCGATTTTTTGAAGGATTTCCTAAAGATCATCTCGGATTTTGATAAGCCTTTAGGATGTTAGATGCGTGTATTGATTTGTTTACTGAATAGGATAAAGTTCGTTTTTTTTTTGTGTTTTTTTTTTATAGGACGTAATTTTTCTTTGTGGTTAAAAACGATTGATTTAGAAGGCATATAAATATTTATATTATTTCGTTTTTTTTAGAAGAAAATTTTTTTTTGTTTGGCAGTAGATTAAAAAAATTAAAATTAAAAGTATATTATGTTGTCAAAATTTGTAATTGCACAATCCAAACCCATGTCCATATTTTGGTAGAACAAATCTGAAGATTAAAGCGTTTCGAAAATTAATGTATGACTAATTATATAATGCTATTCGTTAGTCCTCTTTAATAGTAAATCTGATTGAAATCAAAGTTTTGCAGAAGTGTCCCTTTGACCCTCGGTTTTCTTGCTTGAAAAGTATTACCAATATACTTCAAACTTTGTACATATGTGACTCTATACAAAGAACTTTGCTATACGAACAAAATTGTTGGATCCATTAGCCCATTGTGGCGCAAAAGCATTTCAAAATTATTTTCTAGGCTTCGTTCTCAATTAAGAACTGTTTCACCGACTGATTTTGTTTCCATATGTGATGCTCTTAGTACTGGATTTAACCGTAAAAGCAAAAAAAATTGTAAACGAATTATGTTCGATTTTAAACAGGCATTCTTTGACACAAAAGGAAATTCTGTAAAAATGGTTTGATCGATTTATTTCAATTTCCCGCTTGTTAATTTGGCAAATTTTTTTTTTAAATGATTATTTTCAAACTTTTGTCAAGATTTTAAATAACAAAAAACCCTTATTTTAAAAAGAAAACTTTTATTTTTGATTAGCGACAAAAATAAAGTTTTAGCAAAATTGCACTTAATAAATTTATTCAAATTTATTATTAGTGCAATAAATTTAGGAAAAATCTCCAATATATGGATTAGGTATATTCGTATATTCAAATAATATTCAATAAACGAAAACTTTCAAAAGGTCATAAAAGATAGCAATCTAGAAAATTTACATATACAATACAGATTACTTGAAAAACAGGGCAATTGGGAAATCCATTCTTTAAAAATTCAAAACAATCAAAACAGAGGGGAAAGAAGAAAGAAGAAAATATATACCAAATTTTACACAGTACCTTATAACTCTTCAAACAAATTTCACAATGTAATTTTAAAAACGTAAAGGATCAACTTATACCTAAAATTTATTAACCATAAATTTATATACAAAAAAATCCTACAAAAAAATCTGACACATATATAAATAAATTTTATCAAGTTGACCGATCCCATCTGTTCTTTTCCACCAATTTACGGGTTTTTCTTTTCTGTTCTGTCTTTCTTTTTTAATCATGAATGTCTAATTATTATCCACTTTGCACCACATTTATTATTATTATTATTATTATTATTATACATTGTAAATGTTTACTTAACATTAACTTTATTTTAATTATTATTATAGTAATAATCTTTACCACTAAAAATATTGTCTTTTTTTGTTTTTTTTTTTTGCTGAAAGTGAAACATACTTCTAAGTCATTGTTTCTAATCCTGTTAAATTTGATGTCGACCAAAACCATTTTTGATGTTTTATAAAAACAAAAAAGGAGAAACATATTTTAATTTTTTAGAATTTTCATCAAAAAGGAAATTGAATGAATAAAACATAACTGAGAAGAACATATTTTTAATAACTTGTGATGATTTTCATATTTAGAATACAATGAAAATTCAAAACTTTTTTTTTTGTGTTATGATAGCCGAGATAATCTCAAAAAATTGCTAATTAAATTGCATTAAAACAATTAAAGTCAAAAACAGAAAAAGAAAAAAATAAAAACAAAATATTAAAATAAATAAAATAAGGACCAAAATGAAAGGAATGTTTCGAAAACATTAAATTTTATTATTGTTAACATTAGAGGATTTTCTATTTTGTCTTTTTTTTATTTATTTTTTTTGTGTTTTTTTTTTGTTTTTACCACTGTTATTATATTTTCAAAAATATATTTACCAATTATCTATGAAAACAAAACAATAGAAAAAAACGCACAAATTTTAGGTTATGAATATTTAAAAAAAAAAAAATTTTTGTAAGTTAAAGAATAGCGCAGCGGGCTGATTGCTAAAAAGAAATTTTTACATATTAAATTTATTTTTACATAATTAATTTTTCGTATTTATCTCTTCGGCAAAATAAATCTAGAGAACAAATATCTAACTTTTTGCCTCTAACAATAGTGGCCACCAATGCAGTTTATAACAATTATGATGTTCAATTTTTAGCAATAGTAGAGGCATTCTTTACATGGCATAATTACTTAAATTTAAAACCAAGTAGGATTATATTTAAAATTTAATTAATTCATATTTTATTTATAAAAATGTAGCATTTTTAAGTTTCTTTGCTTTAAGAATTACAGATACATCAATAACGCTAAGCCTAAAAATGCCTAAAAATATGCAATATTTATGAACAAATCTAATGAAAAAAAAAAATGATTGCGGCGTCGGTGACCGAGTTATTTAGTATACCACATGTTTAATACTAGTACAAATAGCGTAGCTTTTTTTTAAGTAGAAATAAAATTACTGAAAAGGTAATCCGTCTATTACCATCAAATATTATAGTATAAATTGCTAGAAAATATACTCATAGGTATACTGCGCTTTTTTTCAAATTTTCAACAATCCTAGTAATTTTTTTTCTTTCGTTTAAAAGATTGCAAAAGTTAATTTAATTAATTATTTTCAAGAATGGGTATACTAAAATAGTGGTTACTAATTAATTCTGTAGCAAATATTTAATTTTGTGGGTTTGGCGAACTTTGTGAATCGTCAGCCTTTTTCTAGAAATGGAAAGGAATAAAAATTTATTCAATTATGTTTAAAATTATAGTTGGTTGGCAAGTTTTTTCTTATCACACAACATCACCGTAATTATGAATTAATACTTTTTATATTTTTACATAAACTGCCAAAAACCAACTCAATAAAATGCTTTTAAAAAAGTTTTTATTTTTCTAAAAGTTTTTATTTTCGCCAACCGTTTTTTTATTTTTTTTTTTTGAAAAAAAAAACCCGACTAACAATCGTAATTTTGACCAAAATATACAATTTAATAAAAAAAAAATATTATCACGATTTATTTTAATTCAACAAAAGAACCGAAAAAATAAAAACAAAATAATATTGTTAAAAATTTAATCTAAGAACTGTGAAAAAAAATAAAATCAAATTGAAAATATCCTCCCGAAAATAAATTTCACGTAAAGGAGTATACAAAAAAAAAAAACAACAAAAAATAAAAATTAAAACAATAAAAATGAAGCGAGAAACCAAGAAAAATGTGTAATAAGAAGAATCCCATAAACGAAAATATAAATTTCCATCATTTGAAGAAAATAAAAATAACAATAAAAAATCATATCCTTTAAATGACTGGCTGATGATTCTTTTTTTTGTTTTTTTTTTTTTTGTTCTTTATTCTTTTTGTCTATCTTTCTCCCTCTGTCTTTTATTTTTATTTTGCGTGTTTTTATTATATCTTTATTCTACTTATATTCATTTATATTACTATTAAACCATCTCATAATAATAAAGTCTGATGGATAAGCCTTAATAAAAACAATAACCATCACCATAATCCCATTTGTATTTTACGCTACAATTTTATTTTCAGTTTTTTTATTTTTTTTTATTTTTGTTTTTAATTTTCTTTTTATTTTTCTTAATATCTTTTAGTTTATGTTAGATCTGCTTAATAATCAGAAATAAAAATGAACAAAAAACAATAAAGGTATCCACTGACATATTGACTTTTATTTTTTTGGAAAATATTTTTGATTGAAAGATTTCTAAAACAAATATTTTGGTATTCATTTTGTACTTTAAAGAACTTTCAGAATAGTGATTAAAAAGTAGATATTCTATTCATTTAATAGTAAAGCTATACAAAGTATTACAGGGTAGAAAGATATTACAGAAAAAATAATTTTTTAAAACTATAGTAAAATGTTCAGTATAGGCATTTTTGGTGCCACTTATTATTGCTATAAATAACAATCTGTAGGGGTCTTGGTGGCCTAGTGAATAAATGTCTATAAAATACTCTCTAAACACTGTGGGTTCGAATCTCACACATATCGTAAAAATAATTTCCCCTTACGACATTTTCAGCCATGCTTGAAAAGGAAAGGCAGTGTAATTTCCCTGTTATATTTATGGTGCAGGGAGAGTAAACTAAAAAAAAAAAGATTCTAGAAATCTGAAAAGAAAACATATTTTGTATCTGACTAGTAAATAAAACAGTTAAATTGAAATTCTTTCAGGAAAAAATATTAAAAATAAAAATAAGGGAAATTCTAAAAGGACTTAAATCTCTGTAACTTAATTTTAGTCAATAATAATTTTTAACAACAATTATTACTGTCCTAATAAATTCACATTTCTGCTAAGAAATCTATTTGCTTTTTTTTAAAAGTTTGGAAAAGATTATAATATTTATATCACACTAATTCGCAACTACATAACTAAGCTTTATTGCCTTTAAAAATTCGAAATAGGCAATAAGGCTTAGATTATTGTAAAGGAAATGAATCGAATTAAAAATGTTTGATCGAAATAATATTAAATACATATATACACCTACCTATTAATATATATATATATATATATAATATATTCCAAATTTTTATTTAAAAACAACATAAATATATTATATATAAACCCCTTGTAGAAATTAAAATTAAATAATAAATCAGAAATTTTGTCCGTTATTATTCTGTCAAATAATATTAAAATTCAAGAGATTATATGTCATACCCTGGAAGGAAAATATTTTAATATTATTTTAATAGAATAATCAAAATGCATTCATTATTCTTTCAGTAAAATCATTGTTAAAATATTTATTACTTTATGACCAATATTCTTTCATTTTTATACGTATAATTAAAATCAAAATATTAATATCTAATATGTATTATGAAAATGAGATTTTTAATCACAATATATTATAATGTATTAAGATCACATAATAAACTTATATAACTATATATATAATTATATATAAATTTCATTTATACAAGACTTTTATATAATATTATTAGCACTGCTTCTTTATTTAATTTTTTTTCTTGTTTTTCTTGTTTTTTTTTTGTTTTTTTTTTGTTTTTTCATTTATTACCACCGGGTTGTATTTAGAATCGTGAATGATCTCATTTTTATTCGTTTAATATTACGAGTAGGTACATAATATTATTTGCAATATAATTAACTATAGCCAGTTAAATTATATATAATATTCTATATATACTCGTATACCTATATATTATATATAATATATGAACATACACAATATCTATATCACAGGATCTTCAGTTAAATGTACATATATAATATTATATTGTTTATAATATTTTTTTATTATTTTTATTATAATATCTGTAAAGATTATTTCTTTCATCACCATTTTATTTGTTTAGTTTTCTTTTCTTTTTTTATTAGTTGTCTCTTTTTATTATATATATATATATAAATTTATATGTATATACATATATTTTTTTTATTATGTTGGATTATTCAACAATTCAATTTTCTCAGTATTGTAATATACATAATATTTTTTTTTGTTTCGTACAATTTTTCCTGTTGGCATTGGAAGTTTCGGGAAATTATATATATTATTATATAATATGTATTTATGTACCTATGTATGTATTTATATATTTCTGTTTTCTATATTGTGAGTTTGGATGGGCTGGTGTATTGTCCCGCAGATGCCTTATTTCGATTACTTTGTTCCTATTTATTTATTTTTTTTTTTGGTTTTTATTCAATTCCCTAAATAACAGTTCAGTTCAGTTTTATTTATTTTTTTTTTTTTGATGTCCTCATTCTACTAAATATTATATTTGCAGTATTTTTTTTTTCTCTTTCTTTCATTTTCAACTTCTTTCTTATTATTTATTACATCCTGATGGGCCAGTAATTTTAAGCAGAAAAATAAAAAAAAAAAAATTTATTATTTTCTTATTCATGTGTTTTTGATAAGAAAATAAGAAGCAAAATAAAAGGAAAGAAAGATGAAGAAAAGAATAGGAAACGGGAAAAAGATTGAAAAAAAAAAAAAAAATTAAAAACGTTTAATTTTTGTTTTTTTTAGTTGATTTGAAAAAATTTCTTTCAAAACGATAAAACCACACATATTTCATAGTTATTATAATAACGATTTATTTAATATAAGAAAAAAAAATATTTTAACGCGCAAAGCTTAGCTATTTAATAATAAAAAATTTCGTCCAATTTTATAGAAATATTTTTAGGAGTTCCAACATATTTGTCTAATTTTTCATTCATTTAATATATTAATGGAATAGTTTCAAATTTTGTCACTTTATATATACATTTTTTGGAAAATAGAACTAAAATAAATTCTCAAATATTCCTAAAAATATGCAATTATTTTTTAAAAATAGTTTTCAATTGTTCGAAGAACAAATGGATGAGGATGATGGGACCTCGGTGGCCAAGCCGAAGTGGTCAAGCAGAACCGAATTAAAATTAGAGAATTAAAGAATTAGAGAATTAGAATTAAAGAATTAACCGAAGGAGTGCGGCTTCAAATTCTTCACATATAGCAAGTTTTATTAATTGAAAACAAATCTCCTTTGCTATCAAATATAGAGTAAATATATAATAATATATAATATGAACAAAATAAATAATATTAAATTATAATTCGACCTATAATGGTTTAATGGAACGACGATGGTTTTGTAATATTACAATATTCTATGTGATTTGTAATATATATAAATAAATAAACAAATGGATGGACGAATAGAATTCAATAACAACAAACAGATAGCAACCATTTTTTTTTTATTAAATAAGAGACCTAATAAACATGAAAATCGATAAGAAATCGAAAAAATTAAATAAAACAAAAAAAATAAAAAATTAAACGTATCAAAAGAAAATGAAATATAAATATTGTTAAGAAAAATAGTTATCAGAAGTGTGTCCTGTCGATTTAATCTGTAAATGGACATGTGAATTTGAGAATTTTTGTAAGGACTTGTCAAAGAAGCAAAAAAAAAAAAAATTATTTTTATGAATTATTATATTGAGTGTATTGTTGTTATTTTTTGTTATGACCTATCACGAATATCATAGAGAAATGAGAAATTGAAAAATATTTTATGGGATTTATTTATATTCAGTATACACACTAAAGAAGTCTAGCTTCTTCATTTTGGTTGTTTAATACACAATAGTGCAAAAAACTTTATATATCTATTTAACTTTTTTATTCAGAAAAATTTAAAATTAAAAAAAGGAGGAAGATTCAAAAGGTGACTGTGTCAGAAATATATTCTTTTTTTTTTCTTTATTTCAATTAAAAAATTTTGTTAGTACATTTACAGTTTAAGCGTAAATTAAAACATAAGGTGTTAGTATTATACAATTAGAGGGTTAGACACCAAGCTGAAACTGTCTGGTCCAATTGTGCCTGATAGCTATTTATATAATTTTTGTTTTTTTTTTTGTTTTAAATTAATCTAACTTAATATGTGTTTCTTTTATTGTTCCCACATTATTATTAAAAATTATTTTATCGTTTTTTATATTTTTTCATTTTATTTTATTAAAATGAATAGCTTGGAAGCTAAACAAGGTTATTCAGCAAGTTATTTACTTTATTATCATTTACATAATAAATCTTACAATTGCAGATGCGATTACTCTGATAGATGTAATTTTTTGATTGTGAAACAAAAAATCATGTTAAAAAATATCTTAGCGCAAAAAAAGAATCTACAACTTAAATTACTTAAAACGAGAAAATTAGCGAAAGGAAATATTATATCTAAATTTGGAAAAATGAAAATCAAGCAAAAAAAAATCTAAAAATAAATAAAATCTAAATAAACCATCTAGTGACACCCCAATTGAAATCACTTATGCTTTAGAAATCAAAGACCTGTAATTAACACTAAAACCTGGCTTAAAATAATTTCTATTTCAGATAACGATGGCTAAGCCTAACTAAAGATTATATTGATTGATTGGGTAACCAGAACGAGTAAATAAGATTATTAAATAGATCTAATTCTGTTTATGGCTAAGTAATGCTTTTCTTTTGCAGACCGGTGTATTTAACATTAATATCACAGTTTATTTATAACAGAGTGTGTGTTTGTGTTGTGATGAAATAAAATGAGATAATTTCACTTAAGTTATTTAGAAAAGGACAAAATATTCATTATATTTTTCTCATATATATTATAGATAAATGCTTATATTTACTGATACCTTTATTGACATTAAATATTTGTATTGTAATACGTAATACTTTATTTTCTTTTTAACATTTTCTTAGTTTAATAAAAAAAAAAAAACTATATAAAAAATATGTAATATCCTGGGAAATATGAATATCTAACTGTAATTTTCCATTGTACTATGGTAAACATAGATATTAAAAATATAAATTTGTTTTGACAAGTTATTTTAATGTTATTCATAATAGCGATCAAAATATATTTCCTTTTCTCTTTTTTTTTAATGTATCACATTAGAATCAAATTAAGATCATCTTTCATATAAAAGTATTTAATTAAATGTTCTTTGTTTTCTGTTTTTCGTACATAGAAATTTTCTTGAATTTTAAATATTTTATTTATTAAATAGCCATTCGTGATTAAAATCTGAAATATAAAAAAATTGATTTTGTTTATGTATTTGGCCTAACAAACTTTGAATCTATCAAATCACATAATTACCGATATTTTATTTATGACTGGAAACATAAGCTTCTTCCAGCTAGGCAGCTTCTTTCTTTAAAAAGTATCAGCATGGTGATGCAAAAGTCAATCGAATCATATGTCTATGAGGTTAAGTACTTTCTGTTAGACGAGCGATGAAACAGTTTGTTCTATTTCTAGCTATTTTTCATTAAGTAAAGTTTGTTTGGAATTGGGAAAGTACACTACAGTTTCTTCGTGGATTTCTACGTGGAAACAAATCTATAAAGGATTTGTTTTGAAATCAATTTACATTTAGTCTCAAAAGCGTAATTATTATGAAAGAATTTGAGAGTTTTGTGAATCTAATGAATTATAATGCAAGAACCTAGCAAGATATTTTTGGTGGATGTGGCAGTAGTAAGATGCAGTTCTTCTTGTTATATTCACTTTTCTTTGTAACTTTTCGTCGTCCAAAGAATCAGAATTGTATTTATCTTTTATTTATTTTTTTTTTAGATAAAAAAACAAACACAATATTAATCATTCAAAATTGATAAAGTGACTGATCTAATGGCTATCGGTTTCAAGATAAAAAGTCATGCAAAAAATATCACACAAATTACGTTTTTCGCGTTTTTTAGAACAAAAATAAAACGGCTTAATCATTGTGTTGTGGTCTTAAGACTGAATTTATTTTATTAATCAAAATTATACACTAAAATTAAGTTAATGCTATGATCAGCAAAAGCAATATCGATAGATTTTTTGTTAATATCTTTTAAGCTTGATTAATCAAAGTTAACATTAATTCATTCAACTTTTATGCATTTTAGCATTTCGGTTAACTTATTTTTGGTCAATGAAGTTTAAATTATATGTAACTGACACGATAAAATTGACAGTTTATTCGTGTCAATTTAAAAATCGCTTCCGCATCTAAATAACGCGACAGCGTCAGTCGTATTATGCATCTTGAGAAGACGATTATAGTTGTAAATTCTAATTTAAAATGTTTTACTTTACTTTACTTTTATTTTGTAAAGTATTTTTAGTAGTATATTTAAGTATTTTTAAAAGTATATTTTGTTTACTTTTCTTCCACTTTACTTTTATTTTGTAAAGTTAAATGAAATAAAAAACCTGACCAATGATGTGTAGTGCATAAATCACCGGTTTTTCAGATGAAAAGTATAGAGTTTAAACCTCGGTCAAGTTAAAACAATATTATTTAAATATATTAAAATAATGTGAACAAAATAAATATAATTTAATACTTGTATCGTGTCTAGTTACATCCGAAAAGAAAATGTTAATTTATTTCCTCAACACATTGTATGTATAGTGGGGTCTACTAAAATAAACAAAAAAACGAGGAAGAATACAGTTGCCTTTGTAAACTCTTAGATACCCGTACGAACCGTTAGTATGTGCACAGCCTGTCACTCTGCCTACAATATTATTTTTTTAATATTTTAGTATTTTAAAATAATTTGGGTGAATTTTATAATTTCTAGAACTATGGGTTGTAGATATATTCAAACTATATGTTTATACATTCTTCTAAAGCAAATTCTAACCTTCCACATAACGATTATCAATCCAAAACTTTTTCAAATATTCTATTGTACCATTAATACTAAGAGGTAAATATATATTAAATTTACTTAGTACAAAATAATAAATATAATTTTGTGCGAATTATATTATTATATTATATTATATTTAAATATTCCATTGACAAAATAATTTCTTATAAGTACAATAAAATACATATATGTATGTAAATACGGCGCTATATAATATACATATATACTCTTATCATTCACTCACTAGTAGCATATACGATATGTAAATAAACATGATATTATATAAGTGTGTATATCAATATCATATAAATAAAAATTCTTCAAGCAACCGTTATGTTGTTTAGTTATTTACATTTTTATGTACTATGCATTATATCCTCAACAATTTCCAATTATCGAGTAAAACAAAATGCAAAAAATTCGTTTTAAAGAAATTTGTTAGAAAATTTGAAAAAATCAAGTAACACTTTCGTCAATTATAAAGTAACCCTATATTATTAAAAAAAGTTGTTAACAGAAATAAGAGTATAATGTTGAAGCTTTAATTTTTGTGTATTACTTCAAAAAAATTTCAACAGGTGTTCAAGTTACAGGTGTTTAAAAATTGAAAATTTTCTGTTTTTGACCCCTTACAGCTCCTAAGCGGGGGGTGACACAAAAAAAATTTCTGAAATGACTCATACTTATTTTTAAAGATCTAACTTCTGTAAAAATTTCAAGTTTCCAAATTAAACCGTTTAGAAGATAGAAGGGTTAAAGGATTTTGCAAAATTTTAGTTTCGCATAACGGTAAATTAAGACATCGTATGCCAAAAAAATATATTTATTGTATATATACTTTTAAAGCTAATAAAAGTAGTAATCGTTTGGCGTTTTCGAAATGAAGATATACCTTATACAACTTGTGCTATAACAATTTAAATATAGAGCTTTTTTGAACCTTTGGGGAGCTGTAGCTCCGTAACGGGTGGGGGTACAAAAAAAAGTTATTAAAAATAAAATTAATATTTTTGTGAGATCTATCAGCAGTTCAGCAATTTCATAGCTCTATTTAAAAAAAAATGTGGGGATCTAAAAGTTAGATGTTCGAGAGCTACCCTAAGGCTTGGTCCAAAATCAACCAAAAAAAATAGGGAACCTACAAATTACTCCCAGAATATTTTGTGTAAATTTCAAGATTCTAGCTTTCTTAGTTTTTGAGTTAGCGTGCTGACGGACAGACGGACGGACGGACATGGCTCAAAAGTCTTAGAATTTTTTTCTGATCCGATCCATACCTTTGAAGGTATATCTAGCTCGCTTATTTCGAGGTGTTACAAACGGAGGAGTAATTTTATTATACCCGATCCTATCGTACGGGTATAATAAATGAATAGCTTAATGAAGAAAATAAAAATTCCAACAAAAACGGTGAATACATAGTCCTTTAATCAAAATTTAAAATAACAAAAATAATATAATATAATCTTTCAAAAATTCTTAATAATAATACAATCAAATTTATATTAGATACAGTACAATAGGGATACAGATTTGTATTTCTCTAATTGATATTATCTTTTATTCTCTTTTTTTTAATATAATAAAAGTATTTTTCAATTTCAAAATAGTAACCTTCTAAATAGATACTTAAATTTTTTCTTTATATAAAGTTTTTACAAATTTTAAGCTCATAAACAATTTTAAAATATTAATAGATAAAAGCTATAATAGATGGTGGAAAATTCGCAAAAAAAACCCCTACGAAAAAAAAAAATTTAAAAAAATGATGTATTACAGATATATTATGCTAGATTGTATTTCGTTCAAATTTTTGGTTCACTTCATAATATGAAAAAATTTTCACATCTTAATTCCTTAATTTTTACCTATATTTACATTTTTCTAAAAGATTTCCATTAGTAAATTGAAAAAAAAAAAACAAAATACAAAAATTCAAATTTCAAAAATTAATATAGTTCAAAGTCTTTCATGTAATTTATTTATTTTTTTTTTCCAAAAATTATTTCATGAATATAAGATATCTATTGCAAACATTTCTAAAATTTTCTACACTTTAATCTAAGGTATTAAATTTCAAAAACATTTTACATAATATACAATTATTATAAAAAATATGAGCTATACATTTTTATGAAAAGAAAGGTTTATTGTACAGTATCTTTAATATAATACAGGGTGATTCTCAATCAAAACGAACAAAAAATGGTTTAGCAGGATGGGAAGAGGAGTCTATTTTCCTCGATTCTTGAGATAATACGACCTATAGTTTTAGGTCACATTAGTTTAAGTACAGAACCTTTATAAGTTTGAACTGTTTAAGTTTTTTGCTTATATTTATTATGACATTAAACTACATAACTAAATAATATCTAAGATTGATAAACTTCGCATTTCAGCTTTCTAAACAATGTCTTTCCTTATTTCAGATATTTTTATTTCCAAAGTTATAAAGCACAAAAAAACAAATTAAAAAAAAAAGCTAATTTCTAAGATTTTTCCCCCCCTGAAACATGTTATTAGTATCATTATTTAAGCATTTTTCGATTATTGAAAGAAGCTTTTCAGTTTTGTTCACGGCTTCGGTGGGTCTGTTATGATATTTCAAATAATTGAAAAAAAAAAAAAATAAGGCAGAAAATTTTTAACGAATAAATCTTAAAAATTGACTATTTTTTCAATCATTTGAATGCTCATTAACTGTTAAATGATCAGTGTTTAAAATATGAAAAGATTAGACATTTTAAGCTTTGTGATGGTGTATCAAACTTAATAATGCTTAGTTTTTGAGATAAGTTTTTATGTAAATTAAAAAAAAACCGAGGGAAATGCTACCCCCTACACAATATTTTTTTGTTAATTTTGGTTCCACAATTTTCACCATATAAATATTCAAGACCGAATGATAATCATCCTGTATACTCTTATAATAGTTTTTACGAATGTTTTTTTTTTCAATTTGATAGAAATTAATACTAAACTATAAATATTAGTAAAATATTAGTTTATAATCAAGTTTTTCTTCTTTGTACTTGATTTTTTTTTGTTGCTACTCTTAACGAAGTGTTTTTCAATCTGCCGCATATCCTATTATACCATTGATTCTATACATTCTATTCCTTTCATTTGAATATTCTAGAATTTTTAATTCATGTTCAATCTAATTATTTTTTTCTTTTTTAATGGCTCGCTTGTCTGAATATTTGCCTTTATTCTTTAAAAACAGAATATCTTCAACATATTTAATATAGACATAATATAAGTATAGTAATATAATGTATGTTTGCTTGACTAAATTTGTAAATTTAAGTTCTGTAAAAAATAATGTCGATTTTTTGGATCTGTCGTTGGAGATAATTATCAATATTCTTCGTAAATTTTAAAATTTTGCAATTTCTTTTCCTGCATTTTTTAAAGAAAATGTTTTTATATTTAATACATATATAATATTATAGTTTAATATAACTATTGATCTTTTTAAATAATGTTTTATTTCGATTTGAAAAAATATTAACATAATTATAAATTAAACAACATCTAACAAAAACTGACTTTTGCTTAATCTTATACTACCGAACTGGACTAAGATATTTTTTATACTCAACACAGACAAAGGCATTCGACATCTGAGAGATCTAAAATAAATTCTATGTTAACACTTTGCCTAAATTGAATACTATTACAAAAAAAAAAGTATTGCAATAAAATGAATCGATTACATTTTTTTTTTTAATTTTAGTTTATTTAATTTTAAATGAAACAAGAAAAAAATTAAATGCTGTGCTCCACTAGTCTTTTTAAAAGTGTTTATAATTTTTTTTTTAGAAGAATGAATGAGAGATACAAAAAACACATGCGGGAGCAAACGAGCGGATTAGAGACGGAAAATCGAAAAAATGTAGTTGTATCCAAAATAAAATCGTTGAAACGAATAAAAAATTATTATTACAGAAAAAAAATTGAGGTGGAAAAAATGTTTGTTTTTAAAATTGACGTTTGCCTTTATCATTACTCATTAGTACGATTTTATTTCCTGGTCTTTTATGTTCATTTTAGTTGTATGGCTGTGTGCTAAACGAACAAACTTTTTACTTTTTCTAAAATTTTGACGTACAAAAATGAAATTTTGGCATAAATGATGAATATAGTTGTCAAAATTTTACTTAGCTCAATGGACTATATAAAATTTTGACAATTGTTTCATTGTTAAAGAAAGGTTAAAGTATGAATAAAAGAAAAATTGAAATATTTTTATATTTATACTCATGTAATAAATATTGTTTTAAAATTCCATTCATTTTAAAACTTATTTTGAAAAAAAAATAATAAATTTTCTCAAACTCGGAATTGATTTAAATACTTCTGTCAAAATTTCTAATGTCAAAATTTTCTTTCCATTTGCCACAGTTAAAATTTCAATTTTTTTTCCACCGCAATAAATTTCTTTCAACTTATTTTACATAATCTAAAAAGTTATCGATTGGATATTATAAATATTTAAATCCTTTATGAGTAATATTTAAATCTTAAAAAGTTTTAATTTTTTAAAAATTATTCGAAATAAAAATTAAATTTTTAAAATTAAAAATAATAATAAAATTATCATAATCAGAGAGGTTTCAAACAAATAATTTACAAAATGTTCCCAAACTTAAAAATTTTAGTTCTTTTTGTACTGTAAAAATTTTGTATGCTGTCTCTTTTCATTTTGGCTAGTCATTATCATCTTTAAAATACTATATACTAGAGCAGAGCTTTTAATAAAAAAATCCTAAGACAGAAATATTCATTTAAACCTCAAATGTTTTTATATCAAAAAGTTATAAAAGATTTAATGGCAAACATTGTGTTAAATGAATATTTATATTAATATGTTAAGAGTGGGCAATAAAAAAGAATCACTATAAAAGTCAAAGTTTTTATATGGAAATATTAAATATTAATTTAATGAATAAACTCATAAAAATAAATGTTAACAATATTGATTCGAAACAGATAAATTGTTATATTTTCATTTATTAATAATTGTTATATGTTTGACTTTATTAATAATACATATTTGTTTTATCCAGCTATTGGTGCAGTGGTTAACGCACCGCTTCTCATTCATAAGAGAATGAGAGGTCTCGGGTTCGATTCCCGGCTAGGTACAATAATTATAATATAATAAAAAAAAAAAATATTCATATATCGCAATATAAAAATACTTAATATATCATAATATCTCGTACACCCCACATTCCTACCAGGAAACAGTGGTTATAGCTACCTGGCACAGTTATGTACCAAGGTACCTGAATATAAATAAATAAATATTTGTTTTGAAAAAATGAGAAAATATTTTTTTTTTTTTTTTGAAGATTATCCATCTATTTTAAATTTTTCTTCTAGTTTACGCCAACTTGAAAAAAATGTACTGTGTTACAATTTAAATGAGGAAAATTATATACCTAATATTATTGTTTTTCTTGAATTATGTACAGTATATTATGTTAATAATAATAAATAACAAGGTAGTATATAAAACCAAAGTTTTTTAAAGGAGCACATTTTCCAGTTGTTACTACAATAAGATTTTGTAATTTAGAATTTTATATACACTAGAGTTTCGATAATTAATGCATTCCAAGAATACCTCCAGCAATCTAAAATCATGCAAGTCGAAACTAAATTTTAACATAATTTTAATTTCAATATATATTCATATACGTATAGATATAAAATACATATTATATTAGATAATGAATACTTAATTTTTAAATGTTTAATGAAACCTATCTTTATATTTTTAATTGTTTAAAAAAACCTGAACCAAAATATAATTTTGTTTTATTATTTTTTAATTGAACTACAAAAATATATTGCAAACAGTGTATCTCTTAATAATATAGAATGTTCAATTATATTTTTATATAACAGAGACATTATAAAAGTAACAAAAATTATAAAAGTGGGCACATTATTGATGATTATTATAGGAAGAATATAATTATCTTAGCAATCGGATTTTGAAAGCGCATCTCGAATTAATGGCACAAAATTAAAAACTTCAGTCACGCAACTTAAAATCGCGTTGGTCGAAATCGCACACATCGAGGTTGTAATGTATAAGAAAAAATTGTAAGCATTTAGAAGGCACGTTCTTGAATTTTTAGTAAATGTATTTATAATCAACAGAAACTATAGTACCACTTCGAAATATATAATGTCGAAACATTAATTTTTTTATTAAATTTAATTATAAAAATTTGCACAGATGCGTATAAGTTACAGGTGGTTCAAAAATTCCAGTTTCAAATTTTCAACCCTAGGAGCAGTGACAAAATAATTTTCTGAGATAACTATAACTCTTCGTATTCGTAATATATGCGTGCCGCAGGTATGAGGACGAACAGACAAGTAAAGTGAAACTAATTAGCAAATTTTTTACTTTTTTTTTTGAATGTGCTAAAAGTAGAGCGCTAGCTCAAGTTTAACATGTTATTAAAACAGATAAATAATACTATTATATTATAACAGAATATAACAGATAAATAAAATTTTCTGGATAACACACCCTATTCTCAGCGTTGCTGCAAAATTCAATGTTAGAAATTTTGTTTATTTTAAAAATTTAACGATATAATTAATATTTGGTACATAATTTTGTATTATTAATATTAGTCTGAATATTATATTTATTTTTAAATTTCTGGAAAATATCTACCCAATTCTATCTTATTAATATAAAAATTTTAGTAGTTTTATTATTTTCGATATATACTTAACATTTTATTAAACATTAAAAAATAAAAAATTTTCGTAATAATAATGAACAAAATGTCAATTAATACATAATATTAATAAATAATATTAGTATTCGCCCGCCCTTCAAAATTCAAGGTGTTTTAATAAGCAATTGCAATTCACTCAATCAATAACGGGATTTTTTAAATTGACTATATCAAATGTACATAATACTTCTGAAAAAGATTTTTGTATTAGTATTCTTTTTTTTTTTATTTATACGTTGAACTCGAAATTTGAGGTTGTTTGATAAATAACTTTTGTTATAACCACAATTATCCGTAGCCAGTATTTATGTATTTTTTTAAATTTACTCTAACTAATAAGTATTTGGTAGCCCTCAAAAGGGTTTTATTTATATTTCATTTTAATTCTCCATTTTTAGTTAAAAACGAAATAAGCAATATTTTTTTATTTTATCATAAAGAAACTATATATACAGTATATACAGTATATACTATATAGTTTCTTTATGATTTTATTTAAAATATAAAAATACAATTTTCAATAATTAATGCCTTTATGATTTAAAATTTCTTTGCGAATGATATTTTTTGTAAAAACACGGTTATTATTATCTTTAGAAGATGCACCTGATTTATTGAGTATTGGAAACTCAATATATACCTATTATATATATATTATAAGATACATTTTATAAGATGCCCTTGATTTATATAATATTTGATTTATAAAATTGTATTAAATTTTACATGTTATATTTCATGTTTATTCAAATAAAAAATTCTAAAATGACAAACTATCATTGTAAAATTTTGTTTATGTATCTAGTGCAAAAAGCAAAGACAAAAAAACAAAAATTTAAAACTTAACGGAAACAAAAGAACAAAAAAAGAGCGTCTTATTTGAATATTATAATAGATATAAATTATACTATATGATAAATATGTACATATGTAAATGCTTTTATGAGTTTTTTTTTATAAAAATGGAAAATTAATAATGAAAATCGGAAAACTTTGGAAAAATATTGGTATTGTAAGATAGCTGAACTGAATATTTATCATTAAAAAAACAAAAAGTAAAAATTGGTTGGTAAATCATTGAGTAAAAGGGTTTTAAAGGTCTATCATTTTCAGATTAAATATTATGATGTAAGAATTTGTTTCGTTTAAAATATCAGAAAAACAACCAAAAAAAAACAGAACCGAATCGAACTTGTAAACTCAAGGCTCCTAAGTTTAAGAATCGGGCACTCCATTGCACCAAACCGTTAACTGAAGTTTTTATGTTTACATTCGGTTATATTGTGAAATTTCTATGCAAAATATAAAATTTAACGGAATCAAAGAGCGTCTTATTTGAATATTTATATTATAGGTATATAGATTGTACATACTATTACTATATGATGGATATGTATATTCTTTACATGGTTTTTTTTATAAAAATGGAAAATTAATAATGAAAATGAAAAAATGTTCGTAAAATATTGATAATTGTAAAATGGCTGTACTGAATATTGCAATTATATACAAAAAGTATAAAGCCAAAATTCATAGATTTTATATGCTTTTATATTAACTCGTCGCTGTCGGTTTATTTATTTATTTATTTATTTATTTATTTATTTATTTATTTATTTATTTATTTGTCATTCTGTCACGCTTTTTATTATCTTCGTAATCTGTTAGCAACATTTGTAAGTGTAGTATGGTGCAGAGGATAGTGTACAGGTTTCAAAAGTGGGGATCATGTTGTTCGAATCCAGTTCAGATGCAACATTTTTTTTTTTTAACTATCTATTCATCAACATTTTTTGAATAAAATATGTATACATTTTTGTATATATCAATTTAAAACTTACATTTTTATCTCTAATTCATGCATACAAACATACACATTATATTTTTGATCTTTTCTGGTGTTTTGTATTAGCATAATTAGCAAAACACAATCCATACATATAATATTTTTATGTATGTTGCTAAGTTATTTTGTTTACAACATTTGTTTAATATTTAAATCAAAATATTTGCTGTCAACATTCTTTAATGCATATTGAATTAATGCATATATGGTGCAGAGGAAAGTGTACAGGTCTTGAAAGTGAGTGTTAATGTGTGGACTGTGGTTCGAATCCAATTCGTATATATGTATAATTTTTTTTTTTTTTTTTTTAACTCTATTCATCAATATTTTTTAAATAAAATTTTATGTACCTACATAATATTATTTTTGTACATAGAAAAGAATATAAAAAGTATAGATCATTACAAAATTATGCTTTTGCGCATTACGCATTATGATTTACAAACAAAAAATCTATTACGCATTATGATTTGTCAACACAAAAAATTAAAACTACGTATGTAAATATGTACGTACGTATGTACATAATATTTATTTATTTATTTATATTCAGGTACCGTGGTACATAAATGTGGTAGCTATAACCCTTGTTTCCTGGTAGGAATGTGTACGTGATATAATGATATATTATAAAGTATTTACATATTGCGATATATGAATGTTTTTTTTTTTTTATTTTATAATTATTGTACCCAGCCGGGAATCGAACCCGTGACCTCTCATTCCCTTATGAATGAGAAGCGGTGCGTCAACCACTGCACCAATGGCTGGATACACATAATATTATGTTAAACTAATTTCCTAAATTATTTTATTCCGCTCCATTTTTTTATAATTTAAATCAAGATATTTGTCAACATTTTTTACTGCATGATCTTATTAAGCGATTAGGTAGGTAGGTGTTCAAGGTTAGATGTTTGTTTGGATATACGATATACTACTAATAGTATACTATAGAAATATACAGTAAAGTACATTTATGTATATCATTTTCATTCGAGTTATGTTGTTGGATTGTAATATTTATATAATCACAGTATTTTGGTACATATTTTACCCTGCGAGGTACTTTCTTTATTTATGAATTACATACTGGAATAAAAATTTTTACTCTTGCTGTAATGGAATCGATTTAACATCTCTTAATTTACTTAAACATTTGGTATAAAATTATAAAACGTATTTTATATCAGAAACAATAATTAATGTATGTATGAATAAAAAATATCCCATATTTTTAAATTCAAATTATGTGTTTCATTTAAAACTAAAAAGTATAAAATAAAATAATATGTAAAAAAAATATTTTTTAAAATATGCTTTTATCGAAACCAAATTCGCCCCCTAAAAAGTAGAAAATAAAATTGATTGCAAAACTTTAGCTTTTTTGACTGTTATAATATAAAAGTGAATTGCTGGTGCAAGCATTTTGGACTGTTATAATATAAAAGTAAATTGCTGGAATAAAAAAGAAACACGAACCTCAAATTTCCTAGATTTTTATTTAACCTTATTCCAGCAATTTACTTTTTTATTATAACAGTCCAAAATGCTTGCACTAGCAATTCACTTTTATATTATAACAGTCAAAAAAGCCAAAGTTTTGCAATCAATTTTATTTTCTACTTTTTAGGGGGCGAATTTGGTTTCGATAAAAGCATATTTTAAAAAATATTTTTTTTACATATTATTTTATTTTACATAATAATTTATATCAAAGCAAAATAACTTCTAATAATTTAACATTATTTTTATCGACCGCATACAATTATGTATAAGGTAGGTATTGTTTTCATACTAAAAATTTGTACCCGAGATTTTGGTAAAAATGCACTACTTCGGTGCGTAGAAGGCTGAAAAAATGTTTTTAGCGTGATGTCTGTCTGTGTGTGTTCCGCTCAGTCGTTTAGACTGTTGCACACGTGCCCACATACCCACACATACACATATGTATATTTATTTATAAACATAATAAAACTTATTGCATATTATTGCGAATTGCAAGCATCCCTTTTTAGCACAGTTCCACAAAAAATTTGAAAAAATGTGGTTATTAGTTTCGCTCTGTCCATCCGTCTGTCCTCCTGTTTACAAAATTTCTACACCGTTAAAGATAGAGAAAAATTTTTTTTGGAAACCTGTAACTTAGGCATCTGTACAAATTTTTTCTTCGGCAAAACATAAAAATTACAACTTCAGTAACGGTGTGTTAACGGTTTTTCTTAGTTATATAGGGTTTCAAACATACAGCCCCTCAAAATTGCAACAAAATCCTATTTTAACATTTTTTCTTATATAAATTATAAGAATTATTATATGTAATTTTTTTACATTTTGGTGCAAGTCGCAATTCTAAACAGTGTTTGTATTATCTTTTGGAAATGTGCGTTTTTAAAAGCCATTGCTTTTCATACTGTCTTGTTTACAATGTACTCACACCAGGAGAATATCATTGCATACCTACATTTTTATCGTATATTGCGCCTATATATATGCCATTTTAAAAAAACAAAAAAAACTGCTGTAATTTTATGTTCTGCCATCAGAATAACTTTAAATTACCGTAACCAGGAACAGAAAAAGGATACAAGAAGAAAAAAAGAAAACAAAAGTGAAATAAATTGAAATGGCAACAAAATTTTATTCATGCTTTACAAAAACCGCAACAATTTAAAAAAAAAAAATTTTTTTTTTTTGCCTTCAAAATACCACACACCATAACATAATTTGCATTGATGATTACGGAACTAATTTATTCCGTGGATTTTTAGGTGATGCTTTCATCATTGCTATTTATTACAATGTTTTGTTTTTTTATTTGAATTTAATGAACCTTGATTGAAAAACATTCTGAAAACCGGGGTTACTTTGAATACTTTTTTTTTTCAAAACAATATAACTTTATTTAGGAGTGTAAGGCCCGCATATACATTAAATATAACATTAATTTAAACTAAAATCGGTTTACCACATTTTATTACCATTTATAAATATTCTTTTTACAAATATTGTAAAAAGAATCTTTTAAAAATGTATATAGAGGTGGTTTAATAACTGTTTTAATGAAATATTTTTTTCAATAAAAAATTTAATTGAGATGGTTGTTGTGTTGATCAAAATAATACAAAATAATTTATTAAATCTTCAAATTTTTCTATTATATCTAGTTTTTTTTTAAGAATAATTTTCGTTCTTAATATAAAAGTCGAGTTTTGATATTATTGCCAGAGTGTTTAAAAAATTTAAATAAATTTAATTTAGTGATATTATCTATTATATATTATATAATATAAGTATTGACCAACTTATATTATATACATATGTACATGATACATATATGTATATATGATATATATTAGGTTTGCTTATTCGTTTTCAGAACACATCAGAGCAGATCAGGTTAGAACAGAATAGGACAGCAAAAAAAAATAAAAATAAAAACAAAAAAAAGTTGTCCAAAACAGATCTGAAAAAAAAACTAGAACAGAAAAGTGTAACTTAGAGCAAGTTAGAACAGCTTAATAAACACAAAACTAGAAAACTTTCGAACAAAAGAAACTTTTTCTAAACTTTTTTGCTTTAGATTGTTCTAGGTAGTACTAGACCTGACTAATAAACACACCTATTAATTCTTTAACTACGTTTTATTTATTTATTGGTATATCAGTAGTCCAATTTTTTTACGTTTAGAAATGAAACCTCCTCAATTCAATTGAAAATCTCAAAGAAATAGAGAATCACACAAACAAATCAAAATTTTTAACTTAAATTTAATTATGTAATATATTTTTTAAATTTTTGACATTTTCCGCAAGTCTTTAAACAAACGTATACTGTATACGAACCTTAATTAATGGTTCTGTAATTAAAGCGTTAGATTTATGATAATTAAAACTTGGTAGGTTTAAATCCAGATTGGACCTCATATTTTTTTGCAATAATTTTTTTTTTGCTAGATTTATCTTAGTTTTGAGATGGGCGATAATACGGTTCATTTCATTGAAACCGTTCAATACATTTAATAATATTTTTAATTTTTTATATTATAAAATGTATTGAAATATTATTATTTTTTATATTACATAAAAGAATGTAAAATAATTATTAAACATGATATTTTCAGATTAAAACATTGTAATCTTTTTACAAAAAATAAACACAATAATATTGTATTATTAAAAACACCCAAGTGTAACATTGAATGTAACAACACCTCGAAAACACTTTTGCTTTAAATGTCAAGAAAATTAATAGAAAAACTCATAATTAAAAATTAATACAAATGGCACAATACTTTTCAATGTCCAATTTTCAATTAAAGGATTAGTTTTGAGAATTACATATTTTAGAATGAAAAGTCATTAAAATGGTGATAAGATCTCCTCAAATTAAGACAATCAGCTACAACATATTAATAAAAATTTATTTTAATAATTGTATATTTTTTACCAAACATTAATGAAAAAAAAATAAATAAATTGTCATAAAGGCTATTTAAATGACGTTAAATGTTATCAGTGATTGGTTTTAGTTAAAAAATATTTATAATTTCATATTGTATCTAAAATCTTAAGGTTCTATTAAAAAAAATTCTAATATCTACACAGATCTAAATCGTTATCCAAAATGACATACATAGTTCGACATGGTGTAAATGTCATTTAGAGGCACACATATATGTATAGTTCCGCTTATGAAAAATAATACTTTTACTTATAGGGCGTTTTTCTTTTTCTCATCAGAGCAGAGTCAGGACTGTCAAGCAAAAAAATTGTGTTTCTTTTTATGCTCAGATTATCCAGATTATCCATTTTGTGTTTCTTTTTTAACTCGGAGTGTGATAAGAGCGCGATCTGTGAGCTCGTAAAAATTTATCAGATTTCACAGAGTTTTCAATTAATATAATGTCAAATTAAGAATAAAATAATAAAAATGTTATCAAAATAAAATTTCGTGCTAAATGTTTTTAGTAAATTTCGTGCTAAAATTTCGTAAAAAATGTTTATCTATTTTTTTTTAAGTTTTTTTTTTTAAATTTTATTAAACGAAATTTTACGTAAAATAACTTTGTTTTATTTTATTTCTTAAATAAATTCCTTTTAAAACTATATTACATTTAAAATAATGAAATAAAATAAAAAAAATACTGACGTTAGAAAATAATTTGGATAAAAATTGACAATTTGTGCTCTGAACGTTTGTTTTTTAAGTCAGAGCGGTAAGTAGTTCAGATAAAAGTTTGCTCTGAGCATTGATCTGATGAGAAAAAGAAAAACGCCCATAATATGTTAGATTCGTTAATTTTCGTTAAAAATTAGTTCTCCTATGTTAATTCGATCAGAATGGAATTGACATAGAAAATTTGACATTTTTTTGTTAATAATTTTTTTTCTCATCGTCTATATCTTTTAAACTTTAAATTATGTTAAACATATTTACATTTTTTTAACTGACATATTTTTTATTTTTATTTTATAATACATAATTATTTTCTATATCACACATTTCTTTGTTATCTTTTTTTTATGTTTGCTTATATTATTATGGTTCGACATAATATGTTTTGACAATAACGGCTATGTCAAAATGACGAAAGAATTTGACATTTAC
This sequence comes from Poecilobothrus nobilitatus, assembly GCA_947095535.1. Taxonomy (NCBI): domain Eukaryota; kingdom Metazoa; phylum Arthropoda; class Insecta; order Diptera; family Dolichopodidae; genus Poecilobothrus; species Poecilobothrus nobilitatus. The sequence goes on along the minus strand of OX352774.1, from coordinate 42,191,077 downwards.
ATATGCTGTTATATGGCGCTGACTACACGTTTAGTTTTTTAGGAAGTGTTTCAATACTGAAAAACTGAAAAATGATTATATACCAGTCAGTTTTAATGAATGCTTTTTAATATAACAGAAACTGAAAAATTTCATTCTTTAGTAGTAATTTGTAAAGTGAAACATTATATTAAAAAAAAATCTACCAAGCAAAAGAATTATTTTGTTAATGACAATTATTGTTGTAATGCACGACGTTACTACACTGATAAAATGTTTTTATATTTTAAAAACTTGAAACATCGGTTACGAAATTTGAAACAATTGAAATCGGAATAACTAAAGAAAACTTTATTTTGTTCAAACTTTTACAACAAATATATGAATAGTATAATAGTTAAATTTGACTGAAAAACTGAACGTCTAATCAACGCCAAAAAACGCGTTTATATGTAAGCTTCAAGGGTATTTGAAGACTATTTCGAGTTCATGTGAACACGGATTGACTTGAAGCAGACTTCATTGAAGTCAACCAAAAAGTTTTCTTTACTTGACTTTTACTTGAAATTTAAGAATACAAATAAATTGTCTTTAAAAGCTCGAAAGCTACAAAATGACAGCATATAAACAAAGTTAATTCATTTTTCTACCATGTTTCTTTTTTTTATTTTTTATTAAATTTAATTGAATTGAATTTTTCCTCTTTTTTTTATAAATACTGTAAGAAGTACCTATATATATCAAAATAATTTTTTATAATATCTTAAATATATTCCATCAATTTTTTTTTTCTTAATTGGATTCATATTTTCGTTATGTTCTTTTTAATTTACAGCAAAATATTTTAAAAGTTGTCAAATTCAAGTAGATTTTCATCCAAATATAATTTTCAAGCTTTGGAACTAAAAGAGTGAAAACGCTCCTTCGAATTCGGGCTAATTGCATATCAAATACTCAAGTCACCATATAAAAGGGGTATAATATATGATTTTGGTTGGTGCATTTAATTTTCTTAAAAAAAAAAAAAAAATTAATTTTAAAATTTGATGTGCTATGATTTAAATTTAGAAAATGCTAACGTTTTTTTTTTTTTTGTTTTTTTTATAAATGTTTATCCAATATAAACTTCTGTCAAATTTTAATTCAAAATTATTAAATTTTATTCAAAAACAAAAAAAAAAACAATCAAATTCTTAATTTTTAAATATTATTTACAAATAAATTATTTAAATAAATTAAACAGTGGAAATTCTTATTTATTGTGTCTTAAATGTTATTTAAAAAACAACAAATTTTATGTTATTCTTTACAATCACTAATTATAACTTGAAAAAAATGTTTAAATATACTTTATTGGATATGAATCAAAATATTGAAAATACTTCCAATAATTCTGCAACAAAATGTACAAATTGTTTTAGTAAATCATGTTTTAAAAGGAAATCTGAATTCAATAAAACCAATAATAAAATTAGCGCTAACAAATCAAAAGAAAATAAAGATATTATTTTTATGTATATGCCTGAACGAAAATTGCCACATGATCAAAAAAGAAATTCAAAATTTAAATTTTAAAAAAAAAAAACTAAAAATAAAAACAAAAATAAAAATCTTTACGTTGGGGTAAGAAATAGAACTAGAAGATATATTAAAAATGAAAACTCGGAACAAACACTAACTTATAATAATAATTATTGCATATATACCTATACATATTTTATTTATTTTGTTTTTTTTTTTTAAGTCTATTCTTGTATATTTATTCAAATTTAAGTTAGCAATGTTTAAATTTTATTTAAATTGAAAATAAAATATTTGTATTTGATTGCATAGTTTGTTTTTGTTTGAAAATTAATTTGATCCCATTTGGGCCATTCCACATGAGTAGTGTCCTCTTTCGTTATTTTTTCCTTTTACCTTCGTTTCATTCCGTCTTGCCTAAATAATCTAAATTTGTGGTGGGGATTTTTAGGAGTAATTTTTTAAAACAAAATTTTAGAGTTTAAAAATTTAGTCCACTAACACAAACAAAACCTTAAAAAAAAATTTTTTTAAGGTCAAATTATATGTGTACATACCTACTTTTCATTCTCGTATTTATTATCTAGCTCGCACAACAAATTTTGTTTTAAAAAAAAATATTTACACACACATATAAAAGTAACGACAATGAAGAGGAACAGTATGAAAATTAAAAAAAGGGGAAAATAGTCAAGAAACGAAAGAGGATACTACTCGTATGGAATGGCTCCTAAACTTAAACCGCTCTTTCATATTTTTGAAGTTTGTGTTTTTTTAATTTGGCATTTTTGAAAGATACCAATGAACATTTCTGAAAATATTTCAAAAAAGTTAATTTAATTTCTTTAAATGAATCAACATATTTTGTGTCATCTGTTAATTTATTGCTTTCCAATTTAGATTTCGCATTGGATCGTTCATGTAATGTAGCATTTTAATTTTCTCCGATGCACAACTTTTACATAATGTCTTTTAATATATTTTCAAAGTATATTCATAACAATATTTTATAACTACCACCCCTTTATTAAAAACTCAAAATTTTACAAGAATATTTTATTTCATTTAATGTTATTCATGAAATAAATAACATCTTCCTAGATGTATGCAATTTTTTTTTTTTAAACGAAATATTTTTTTGTAAACCTAATACATTATATATTATAAATTTTTTTAACGCAAAAAAGGTTTTGCACCATTCAAAAACAGTTTTTTATAAATTCTATATTTAACATATTGTTTTTTCTTATTTCGGATTGAAAAAAAATATTTGTGCAAAAAAAGTTAAATTATATCAAGGACATTTTAACGAAAAAAAAAAGCTGTTATTTTTTGGCATGATATAAAGGAGGATGCTCTATTATATTATAAGAGGTGCAAATAATTTGGGGAAAATTTATGAATAAATATTTTTTATTTTTTGTTTTAAATTAGAAAATATTTGAATTAAAAATTATTCGAACGATTGGAACTAGTTTTTTTTTTTAGAATTAAAATTATTGTAGTTTTGAATAATTTTTGAATGTTTTTTTTTTCTTTAAGTAAAAAAAAATTTTATAAAATATATTATGAAATCCTTAGAAAACAAATAGAAAAAAAAAGGAAGAATTTAATATAGAAATTTTTTTGTTTATATCGCTATGGTTTTAAATATATTTATTTAAATTTTGTAATAGGTACTTTCTAAGTATTGAAAAATTATTTAAAAATGCTAATTTAATTTTAATTAATGCTAATTAATTTGAAATCAAATTTGATTAATTTTCACATTAAATTGAAACAAAAGTTAAAACTTTATTTTTGAAAATGATTTTTTTAGAATTTATGATATTAATTTATATTCCCGTATTTTAAAGAAATCATTAAAAAGTTTTTCAATAAATTATTTACATTTTTTCTGGATTGTCAGATTTTGCTATTTTTAAAAATTGGATTTAAATTCTATATTCAAGATAATCTCAAAAATAATCAGAAGAATCTACATCGAAAAAACGTGAAACATGTCTATTTCGAAAAAACGTGATAAAAATTTTTTCAACTTATTAAATTTTAAAAACAAATGATTAAGATTGAACAAAATTTATTAAGTTATTTTTTAAAATATATATTAAAATATTTCCTTTTAAAATTTAACAAACGACAAACTAGTTTTTTATGAATGTAAATTTATAAAATATTTTTTATTGAAAACAAATAGTTTCAGGGCAGCAGATATACTAGTGCTTAAAATTTATCAATAAACTTTTCAGTGTCACACAATTTGTTCATGAAAGTTTTTCGAACAGTATCAAAAGAATCAGATTGAAGTTAAAGTACAGGAAATATATTTTCCTTAGATTTTTTTATTCGTAATAAAGTTAAGTTTTTAAAACACCACTTTAAAATTTATAACTTTGCAATATGTTGGTATTCAAAATTAAAACAAAACCAAATTCAAAAACAACTCATTTTAACTTTCTTAATCAATGCGAATATCAATAACCTCAAAATCACATAAATTAAGAACTTTTATCTCAACTGCAACAGTCTTATCATAAATAAGATATTAAAGTAACTTCAAATTTAATTATTTTAGCAAACGATAGTAATTTTGTAATTTGTTTTAAGAAAATATCGATCATCAATATTTGTAAATTTTTTTTTATTAAAATATTCATGAATTTTTTATGGTCGGACGAAAATTCTTTTTCACAAATTCTGCCACCTTAAATAAAAGGTTTTTTTTTATGTTATAGCGATGTTATAAAAATACAGTTTTTTTTCTCTTAACTTAAAAATCAAGGTTAAAATCTTAAAAAAAAAAAAGAAATCATTTTATCTGTTCTCGTATCATTTTAAACATTTCTCCATCTTTTATCTGTCATTCGTTTAAAATTAATAAAATATCATTAAATTTAAGCTAAAATTTTTAAAGTTCTTACAGCCACAAATAAAACCACACAATCATGTAAAAAAACAATCAAAAAATAAAGAAAAACACAAGCAATCCATAATACCTAAATCTCTCTTTATGTCTTATCCTTGACATTCAAGGACCTCATATGCTAAACAACAAGAAATGAAAAAAAAAAGGGAATGGAATAACAGTTTTTTTTTCTTCAATTTAACACTTAGTTCAGGAGTAGATATTGAAATCTGTTGCGTAAAAATAACGTTAAAAAAAAAGAGTAAGGAAAAAAAATTATATTCAATAAATTCTGCCATTCTTACGCACGCAAATTGTATGTTATAACTATGCATATAATATACGAATCATATTATAGCCTTTCAGAAACATAAAACTTCTAAGCACATACATTTACACAAAAAAAAAAATATGTAAAAAATGTCAAAAGAAAAAAAAAACATTTTATCGACAAGAAGGACCTCAACTAAAAATAAAAAAAAATAAAAAATCATAAAAACAGTTGTTGTCGTTCGTTTATTTATTTTTTTTTTTTTAACTTTTTTTATCCTTGACAAAATAATGATTTATAATGTTACGTACAGATATCCTGGATTTTGTTATGTAATTTTTTTTTTTAATAAAATATATTTGTGATGGATTTTAATTTGTAAGAAATTAATTATTCGTTTATAACGATGAATGGATTTTATAGGAAGGCTATGATATAATATTATTTAATTACATATAAATTAAAAACCCGTTAAACCTTTCAATTTTTCATTTGCTAAATATAATAATAATAGAACAATAACATACAAGTTTTTTAAAAGTCTGTGGCTCTTTTTTGCAGGTCTAGACATCTTTAATATATTCAATAAGTCATACAAGATCATTTAAACTAAATTTAGTGATTCTAAGAAGGTACAGGCGTCATAAAACAAATAAAGTTTCCTAATAATAAAATAAACATATAACAAGGATTTAAAAATGTTTTTATGTGCAAAGGAGTCAAGTTTTTATTTTATTTAAAATACTTGTTTCCTATAAGCATAGCAGTAAGGATAAAATGTGCAGAATAAAATATTTAATTTAAAAAATTTCTGTTTTAAATTTTGATCTTAACTTTTAGACGCTTAAAATTTTTGATCTTAAATTTCGTAGTCTTACCTTATAATTTCTCTGATCAAATGTTATTTTTATTGGATTGTTATTCAAAAAAAATATTTTCACAAATTTTTACATGAACCAGTATAAATTTAAGATTAAAAGTTTTTTTTACTTTTTTTTTGAAAGCTTTTCAATAAAAATATACAAAAAAAAAGCTAAATTTGACTACGTCAAGATTCTTAAAATGTTAGTCCTTTTCAACGAATATCAATTATACTAACATAAATTCTAACATCAAGTGTTATTTATTAGTTTTTCTTTAACTATATAAAAAATCTATTCAAATAATTGTATTGAGGTAGGTCTCTTACGATTTACGCCTTTAACGGTTTACCATCCTTCAGAAATTAACACTTGAGACAATCGATGATACTCAGCCAGTTAATGATTGTGAAATAAAGTGTATGTTATTTATCAAAAAGAGAAAACTTCATGACAATTTACAATTAAATCCAGCTCCTTCCGTCGGAATGGAATCATCGTGGTGTAAATATTAATAACTTATTAACAACTCTTGTCGAATAGGTTCTTCTATGTTGTGATGATATACCACAAAGTTGGAGCCTAGTGTCATCAATTAAAACAAAAAATACAACTAAATCCAGCCGTACTATTAATATTTGTAAAACCAGTGAAATATTATAAAGTACATAGTGTTTGAAATATGAAAAATTATTTAAAAGTTGTTTAGTTAGTAACATTTTTAACTTAAATAATAAGAAACTTTTCAATTTAGAGGTAAATTATTAAATTACTTTCAATTAGCAGTAAGTATATGAGGGATATAAGACATGTGGTTCTATATCTTTCAGGAAATAATGATTTAGCTTTTATAAGATAAAATATTTAGTAGTTTATACATTTTGTTATATATTATTATTTTGTATTTATATAAAATTCTTTTAAATTATCGTTTTTCTATAAGAACAGTTTAAAATTTATTGTAGCAAATATAGAACGGTATTTTAAAAAGAAACGAAATTTTATCTGCAAAGGCAATATTTCTATTTATCTTTAAATTATTCCCGTACAGCGAGTTTATTTTAATGTCAGAGAATTGAAAGATTCAGTTAAATATCTATAATAACATATATATATATATATATATGTACCTCATTTACCAAATGATTTATTTCACGAATTATTTAACTAGGAGCTACCGAATTAAAATCGTCAGCAGATTTTAACGAGAATTCTTAGTGACATTGAACATTTGAAAGTTCACTACGGAATGTACTACTATAGTTTCGTCATTACATATGCATTACCTTAACCTTCATAAAAAACAATTTATATATATTATATATGGTTATACAAAATATATCTAACATTAATGATAATTGTTCGTTTTGTCAACTGGTAAATCACAATAATTTTTCACTTTATTTTAAAGGCTTTTTATAATTTTCTATAAAAAAATTTCCAAGGACATTTTTAAATGGGTGTGGCTGATGTTGCGTTAGTAGTTGATGTTAATGATATTTTTAAAGAATTTTAATAAAGTGTGTTTTTTTTCTTTTAATTTATAATTTTATTTTAAAGGCTATAAATACATTTTTAATTTTTTTTTTTTTTTAAATAAAGAAAACTTTTTTAAAAGTCAATATTTATATAAACATAAAAAAAGAAAAACAGCCGGGAAACTTATTTTAAAAGACATGACATGACAAACTTCAAAAACAACCAATATAATTAAAATTTAATTTTTATAATTTATTTAATTTATTTAATAAAAAAATATAGAAGAACCATATTGTTAGTAATTAACTTAAAAATTTATTTATACAAATTGGTTAACCAAACGATAAAGTTTTGAAAATTTTCATATAAAAAATTGATATTTCAAAAAAAAAACTATTAATATATTTAATTAATATAATTATTATTAAAATGTATTAAATAAAAATGGAAAATTTGTTGTAAATTAGTTAAATTAAAATAAAAAAATTAAAAGTATTAATTATTAATTTTTATTCAAAGTGAAAGTTGACGTAAAAAGTTAAAAAATCTATCACAAAAGAAATATGTTAAACAGATGCGATTCCTTTAAGAATTTTGTTGCATAATAATAAGGTGATAATATTATAAATTCAGAACATATTTAAGAAATTTCTTAATTTTTACGCTAAAACTGTTTCATGAAAAATATAGTGAAACCATAAATCCTGAAAAAAGACTCACAGTATGCATAACAATTACATGGATATGCTTAATTACATTATTTAACAATATTAAAGACCATTTAAAAGCAATAGTTCGAAATTAAAAAATAACTTTATAATAAATTAATTAATAAGCAAGGGCCTAAGGGCTATCCCACAATTGCAATTTTCAAATCTCGAACCTTTCAACCGAAAGGTGTAGCCGCTAAATCCAGATAAAATCATATTTATAGAAATGGTATAATAATATAAAATAATTATTACTAGTTCGCCACATCACATCACTCATAGCAAAAAATTTTAAAGCGTCGCCGTGTGATAACTCCCAAAGTGTTGACTTCAATAATATAACTCCTATAAGAATATTGATTCATAATAATGAGTCATTATTAGACTTAATAGGACTTTTGGCTATATTAAACTGAGACAAACATCTCATGAAAAACAAAATCATAACTACCATTATACCACTGCCTTAAAGAATTTTGACTACAATATTTTTTTCATTTAAATCTTTAGGAGAAAAGTTATATATCCCTTAAAATGCAAAATATAGTTAATTGTTTTTTGTGATTTGAAAATACTTTAATAAAGATTAAGATTAAAATAAAGATTACTTTTAAACAGTACCCACCAAAGCACAAGGCTCCAAAAATTATATGCCCATATTTTGTAGAAAAATCGTTACTGGTTCAACATGAACTTTTTTTTATCAAATTTTATTATTGATTAATAAACCAATCAATTATTATGGCTATTATTTTATAAAAAAATAATTTCTTTAAAGTTAAAGCAAACATGAAATAAAATAAAGTTTTTTTGTTTTAATGGTTCTAATAACCTCTTATAGCTGAAAGAACAACCAGAGTCATAACTCCCATTGGGATTGTTATTATTAATCAAACAACCCATAGCAATTATGACTATAATATTCACTCATAGTTACGGGTCATAAACCGTAATGTGAGTTATGTCTCTGGGAGTTATGTCATGTCTCCATTAAAACCGTTTGTTAAAGTACTTAGATATAAAAAAACAAAAATTAAATTAACGTAATCCTAAAAAAGAATTTATTAATTTTGTATTTTTTTTAAAGTTTAATAATAATACTACGAGGCAATGAATATTTCTCGCGTACACCATAGTCTCAATTTTCGTTGTGTTTCTAAAATAAAAAATTCGTAATTCTTAAAAAACCAAAAATATTTTATGGAAACCATTCTTGCATAAAAGAAAAACTCTTAACATAAAAAATATTTATTTTTTTTTTTCCTAAAATTAAGTTTTATTAAATTAATGGTTCACACTTTTTCTTTTAAAATTAAAAATGTATAATTAAAGTACCTCAAACCATAAAATAACAATAAAAAATCCATTAATTCTATTATTTATTTAAATTAATAATACTATTGCATATATATATAGGGACACTTTGGGGACACCCATACATATTTTTCTAAATTCAGATAATAAATGAATATAATGTTAGGTGTTTTTGTTTTCTGTATTACATTTAACAAACCCACTTATTAACAAACAGTAAAAAAACCCATTTTTCCTGTTAAATATTTAATAACAGGAACAAAAGATAATATTTTTAAATTGAAAACTTTTTACACTAAATACTTTCAATTTTTCTTTTTTTTTTTTTTTTTTGTCTTTTTTTATGTACATGTGTTACAATATTATTATAATGATATGGGTAAAAAAATGTTTTTGAAGGGAACATTTAAGAGTCCAGTTGTATATAATTTTTATGTGTCCTAAACCCAAATTTACACAAACACAACGTGTATAACTAGGATAATGACAACGACAAAACTGATAATTATTTTAATGAATATGTAAACACAAAAAAAATATTTTTTTTTTTTTTTTAAGATTCAAAAAAAAGTTGGATTTTATGTGGGAATTAAAAAAGATATAAAGAAAAAAAAAATGTAAATGTAAAAAATGTTTATTATGTAACGTAAAAATTATTTTACATTGATACTAAAATTTTCATTAAGATGATTAAAGATATTTAAAACCTTAATGTGCTGCAGTTTCAACCATAAGTAAATAATAAATAATAATAAAGTCGTAAAATATATGGGTTGGTTTTTTAAAACAAATTGTTAAGATTTGAATATCTAAAAATAATAAAAAAATTGTATTTGAAAATTTATAAGGTTTCTTTTTTAAAATCATTTTTTTTTTTTAATTGGCTCATTAAACAAATTAAAAGAACATATAATAAGAAGGTATGAAATTTTATATGTCATTAACTCATTATAATTCAATTTGTATCGCTAAAAATATTGAAATCGCTTTTTTTACTGAGTTTTATAAATTTTTATATAGGGTGCTCGAAAGTTCGAGATCACGAAAGAAGTGATAGACGAAATACAATAAAAATGATAATAACATAAATTACAGTTATGATTTTGATAGTAGGTTAGAAAATATGATACAAATCATATGTTAATAACTATTTTTTAACGGTAAAAATATTATGTACAGATATTTAAAATAAACATTGGAAATATCAATATTTTGCGACTTATATATTATTATATACTTATAACTATATATTAAATTGTTAAAGCTAAGAAAATATTATACATTAATACATGGAAGCTGTGTATCGATACCTAAACGAATTTGTCATGTTCCACAGAAGCGAAGATATTATTATATTTTTAAAAACTTAATGAATATACTATTGAAAGCTGATATCTCAGTAAGAATAGACTCCCTCCCCCCTGGAAAAATTTTTTACTTTATTGGCGAGGTGGAATAGCATCATCACCTTCTTTCTTTTTGACCTTCGACTTTCGGACACCATATATATTACAACATTAATTTCGTAAGAAAATATTACGTATGTTACATATTATAGTATACTCCTAAAATAAATAATATACAAATTAAACTCCAACTTTTTTACTATAGGTACATGATTTTTCGGATTATTTAATTTTTTTTTTTCTTATAATTCGAACAAAATTAGTTGAATAACGGTTTAATTTTTCTAATTCATTAAAATTGAAATAAAACATAAAATTCTGGAAAAATTTCAAGTTCAGCTACAAAATCTATGGCTATACCAATTTTTCCCATAGATATTAATTAATAAAAACAAACTTTAGGAATTTAGAAGTTTAAAATAAAATCTGATACTCACTTTTTTAAATTTGATGAATTAAAAATGATTATTTCGATTTTGTATTCTCATTCTTTGATTACTTCCTTCCAAAGTTTATTTCAAAACAACAATCAAAATAGAACAGAAATAACAGAAATTTAATGACCTTTTTTATATTTAATTTACAAAAATAACAACTAAATTAATTATCTGACTTGATCGTGTAGTAATTAAGTTGCCGATTTTTTCACCAGAAGGTTTTTAGGTTAAAATCCCGTTCAGATCATATAAAAATAAGTAGAAATTTTATATCGTAATAATGGATATCTAATAATGAAAATAATAATTATAAGCTGATAAAAAGTTTTCTTCCTATTATATTGACTTAAGACGAAGACTGGGCTTAGTCAATAATAAACGGGCACAATCAAAGTAGTATTCATGGTGCCTGTTAAAAATTCTCACCGTCCTTATAAAAAACACGATTTAATTAACACTTTTTTTTTAAATAGTACAACAATTGAAACATTTCAGAATTATTTTATAGGGACAATATCTAAATTTAAGTTTCCGTTTTGATTCCATTTACTTATTTAAAAATTAAACAGAAATCAAATGTCATAATGCATAACTGACGTTGTTTTTTTAATGGATAATTGTGGTCATAAGATTATTGCAATGTGTATGTTAAAAACTTTAAGTAAATGTATTAATTTTTTCTGTACACATGATGTGATTAGTGTATTGTATTGTATGTTTGTGATAAAGTTCATTTGAAGTGAAAGTTTTTCTTTAAATTTAAACTAGAAATACTTTCAATTAAAAGGGGAATAGTTTCTGTAAAAAAGAAAAAAAAGTTTTATTAAAACAAATGGTACCTTAAATAAATTCTTGAGAAATAAATTCATTTTTATTTTTTGATCAATATCAGCTTTAAATCATTTTCTAAAATTTGTACAGATTTAAAACCTAAATAGATGTTTTTATTTTTTTTTTTTTTCCTAAATAAATTTAAGTTTTGTTATATAATATAAAAGTTAAATTAAATTAAAAAAAAAAGATAAAACTGTTAAAACTAATTTTAAAATTTCAAAGAACTTTTTTCATTTTAGGAAAGTTTTTACTCCCATTATCAATTGTTTATTATTAGATCGTTCATTTAATACATTTTAGTTTCAAAACAATTTTATTTATTTTTATATACATACATATATCTACATTATCATAGGTAAATATAAGCATATTTATGTATACAGGGTGTCTGCAACTCAAAGGTCACGAAGAATGGAGGTGATGGAAAAGTTCATAAGAAACAAAAAAATTGTTCTGGGACAAAAAATTTCTAACGGTTTCAGAGATAACGCCCTTCAAAGTAATTTCGTTAACTTTTTAAAGAAGTAACAAGATCTTTGCCCCTGTATCACATAGAAGATTCGTTTAAGTGTCGGATTCGTTTAAGTTTCTAGCTGAAGTTATGGGCTTTCACACTAATTTTTTAACTTTTATTTATCTTTCATGGTTGAAGAATTACAAGCTTTTAAATACAAAAAATATTGATATTTTATACTGTTCTTACAAAATAAGTGTAATTTTTGCATAAAAAACAGTTATTAATCTATCAATTTTATTTCATTTTCAAAATCACTTATTCCTGAGCTTTAATTTAAGTTCAAAACATTTTTCTCTTAACTTTTACCGTTTTCGAGATAATTATCTAAATATAACCTTATGCTTAAATGAAATTTTGTTAAAAAAATTATTTTCCATATTGTTACATAAAAATAATATAATTATGTACTTAGTAAGTTCCGAACACCCTGTATAATAAACATATTTTTATAGTTTATATTTGAAGATTTAGAAAAGATATTTTATACTCGTACTTATTTTTTATAATATAAATTATTGAAATAATTTTTTTGCTTTCATTTTGTGTATATTGAAATTAGCATTATTGTTAATAAATTTTATTTTCAAAAACATTTTATTATTAAACGAAATAAGAAAAAAACTTTAGATTTGTTTTGTATTAATATGTCAAGTCTCTATTTCAATTTTATATTTTAATTAAACCTTGATAAAATATTTTGTTCTTCTATTTTACTTTTTGTTACGCTTAATTAAGTTTTTGAAAAAAAAAAAAATAACATATGTATGTTATTAGAAAGGATAAAAAAATTGTCCTGGTTTAATTTTTCTTAACAAGGCAGAATGGAAAAGAACTTTTAAACATGCAAATTTTCCAAAAGGCAATAAAAACAGTTTAAAATAATGTGACTTGCATCAAAAATTTATAAATTTTCATCTATAAAAAAATAAATGTGAAAAATCAAAAGGCGCTTTCTTCAATTTTAAGAAAATTCTATAATATAATTAAGAAAAGGTGTAACACGTCATGCATAAAAATATAATGTTGGAGTTTTCATTTCTCTAGTTTGCTTTGAACAATATTAGTAAGCAAATTTTCAATTTTCAATACCTAATAGCCAAGAATAATCAAGATTCTATCTAAAAGCATTTCGAAGATATGAAGAAAGCAATATTAATGATGCACAATTTTCTTTTCACATAACAGTAATTTTAAAAACAAAATTCCACTAAACGGTATAATTTTGATATTGATTTATTCAGCTGGAAAACTGTCCTCTTGTTAAACGTTTTTTAAGTTAAAAAAAATGTTACGCAAAACCTGAGATATATACATATTTGAATAACCGGCTTTTTCAAAATTTTGAGTGGCTGTAGCTTCATATTAGATGGTGGGTTACAAAAAAAAATTGTTTTATAACAATAATTGTTTTAAGAGATCTATCAATGGTTAAAATTTTATTACTCTATCTTAAAGGGTATGGATGTTTTATAAACAGACGGTTCTACAGAGTGATACTACTAATATATAAATTGTTTCAAATGTTTGATGCTTTCTAACTAAAAAGTTAACACAGTTTTTACTTCAATGAGACAAGAATTAGTTTGCAAAGTAATTAAAATATTAAAATGTTACAAAGGAAAAATTTTTATTTTCTTCATTCACTATATCTGTAGAATATTTTTAAAAAAAATTTGTATTTATATCTTAAGTTAACAAATAAATATGCTACACTATAGAGTAAACAATTCAAACGTTTTTTTTTATTAATAACTTTCTTTTTTCCCCTATCATATTATTCACATATATTTGAACACAATGAAAATTCTTTAAAATATAAAAATTTCAAAATAAAATTTCAATCTGAGAATAAAAGTTTTATTCTACGAAATTTATCGTATCAAAATCGCAGAGTTTTAGTAATATGTGATCTATTATTTTTTTTTTTTATATTTTGTTTTTTTATATTTTGTTTTTGTTTTTACTCTTAAATATTTTTAAAAAGCTTTAAAATCCAAAAACTTACAAAATAAAAATATAATTATATATAATCTGTTTCTAAATACAAATATATTAATAAGTATATACATAAATTAAGGATTTTTATTAAAAAATAAAATAATATACTCTAAACTATTATGTATATTATGAATTTTATTAATAAAAATATAATTTTGAATCGTTTCGTCAAAATTTAAGTCGAGTGTTTCATTTGAAATAAAAATATTTATTTTTTCATTTGATCCTTATAACTCACACTCTTATTTTAGTTTTTTTTTTTAATATCATATTCAATCCAATTTACAGAGTAAACTATTATTAAAAAATGTTTTATTTTCATATTGTATCATTTTTTTTTAACAACTATATTATTTAAGTCACATAACTGTATTGCATATAGTATCGATGATTTTCACCATTCTTACCCAAAAAAAAAAATTAAAAATATTATTTAAATCTCGTTATCCCAAATCAATATAAAAAAAATAAGTATCTTAGTTAGAAAATCTGATTTATTTGAAAAATACCACAAGATTGATTACTAAAAAAATATCGTCATCATTTAAACCTTGAAAATTATAATTTTATTTTAGGAAATTGTAATTGAATATGAAAATATCTGTATTAAAATTGTACTTGTTACATTCTATAATTTTAATATTACTTTATATATTTATTACTATATTATAATTTTTTATTTGTAAAAATGTGGGTCAAAACATCTTTACATAATATTTAAAATAATTTTTGACAATTAATAATAAATAATATTAAATAAAATAATAATTTCTATGATACAAAGCGGTACATTAGACGATACTGAAATAAATGTAATTTTTTTTAATTACATATTTGCTTATTATCCGATTGATGTGACAAGAAAAATACACAGCCTTTCCTTTTTAGGTGTGACTGTAAATGATGTAAGGGGAAATTATTCTTACGACGTTTGTGAGATTCGAACGTGCACTCACTCCACTACCGATTATTACAGATTATTTTACATGCTCTTACCGACTAGGCTGCCCCAAAATTAAATGTAATTTAAAACTATATAGTAAATTTTGAGTTCGGTATAGTATAGTACTTCTACTGTATAAGTAAGCTTTCTTTTAGTCGACTAAAGAATAGCCCGAAGAAGATTCTGGTTAAGTAAATATTTTTTCAAATAAATGGTCAGGGATTTATAAAACTACCACAAAATGCTATTGCGGGGATGTTTTCTTATCATTTTTATTATTTGTAAAATTAGAGAATTTTGTTTAATCCGTGATGGTTTGATTCCATTAGTTTTTTCTTCATAAATCTGGCAAGAGTTGATAAAATTTTTAGCGCATTATTTCCCGGTCAATTAAACATCATTTGCTTATCTTATCTAGCAGCTTCTTTAAATTATTCCAATCTTTATAATATTTACAAATTATAAAATATTCACTCTGTACTCTAATTTTTTTTTTTTACACAGATTTAAAAAAACACAAAAAAAAACTCAAACCTATTCTTTAATAATTGTTTATATATAATCAATTTATATTTTAAATTGTACCTGTATTAAATGATTTTATATAAAAAAAAAAAACAATAAAAACAATAATATTATTTAAGTTTTTCATTGGAAGGACTTCAGCAAAAGGAAAACTTTGTAAACTAATTTTAGGAAATGTTCTGTTGTTTTTTTTTTGTTTTTTTTCTTTCCTGAAATTATTTTCCGGTGAACCATCATTCCTTTCAAATTTTTAGCACATTTCCAAAAAAATTTTGAAAAAATGTGCTTATTAGTTTCACTCTGTCCGTCCGTCCGTCCGTCCGTCCGTCTGTTTACAAAACTTCTACACCGTTAAAGATAGAGAAAAAAAATTTTAACCATAGGTAGGTCTCATAAAAAAAATAATTTTGTGGAACAACTTTTTCATGTAGCCCCCCCCATTACGGAGCTACAGCCCCTCAAACTTTGAAAAAGCCCTATTTTTAAATGCACATATCTTATGTTCTGCTTGAGATTTTTTCAATCTGAAAACGTCATTCGACAGGTATTTTTTTTATCTTTGCAAATTTATATCAAAATTATACAAGTTTTTTAAATTTAGTATTTAAATTTACCGTTATGTGAAAACCAAATTTTGCATGATTTTTCTACTTTCATAACTCCGGCACGCTTCCAGATAGAAGCTTGAAATTTTGAGGCAAGAAAGAACTTTTAGAATTAGTATAAGTTTGCTCAGAAAATTTTTTCGGACCACCCCCTGTTTATGAGGTATTAGGGCTTAAAAATTGAAAATTTGCTATTTTTAAACACCTGTAACTTAGGAACCTGTACATATTTTACTTCTGCAAGATGTAAAAATTAAAGCTACAATAATATATTTTTACGTGTGTTAAAGGTTTATTTTAATTGTAAAGGGTTCCAAAGTTGCAGCTCTTCAAAATTGCGAAAAAGCCCCATTTTCAGATGTATATATCTCGGGCTCTGCGTAATAATTTTGCAATCTAAAACCGCCAGAAGATCGAAAATTTTATTATCTATATAAAACAATATCAAAATTATGTAATATTTTGTAATTTACTATTTAAATTTACCGTTATGTGAAAACCACATTTTGCATGAAATTTCTTTTTTCATAACTCCGGCACCCCCTTAGATAGGAACCTGAAATTTTGAGACAAGAAAGAACTTTTATAATTAGTATAAGTTTTCTCAGAAAATTTTTTGGTACCGCCCCCTCTTTAAGAGTTATTACGCCTCAAAAATTGAAAATTTGGTATTTTTAGACACCTGTAACTTAGACACCTGTACAAATTTTTCTTCGGCAAGACATGAAAATTAAAGGTTTAATAATATACTTTTATGTGTGTTAACGGCTTTTCTTAATTGTAAAAGATTCCGGACTTACGGCCCCTCAAAATTTCAAAAATGTCCTATTTTCACATTTTTTCTTATATGAAATTTTCAAATTTTTGTGCAAATCACAATTCTAAACAGTTTGTATTGAGTTTTGGAAATGTGCGCTTTTAAAAACCGTTGGTTTACATTCTACCTTGTTTTAAAATGAAATCCTTCTTCTACTCTATAGTAAGTTTTCTTTTCTATCCTTTTCTTGGATTATATTTTTATTCCTTTCACACAAACTTTAAAATTTAAAAGATATATAGTTAGTTATCAAAAACAAAAAAGGTAGGTTGGCGCATTTTCTCTTCTTGTATATACTAATATTAAATGTCGGACCTTATTACCATAGCAATTTTTTTAAAAAGCTTGAGGATGAAGTTATTCTTTTAAAATTCCAAAAAAAGAAAACAAAAATAACAATCACAATTTTGTTTTTAGTTTTCTCTTGTTTTTTTTTTTGCTGGAAGACAAAGAATCAAATCTTTTTTGCTCTTTTTTTCCTGTTATTTTTTTTTAGACTTTTCTTTTTAATACTTAGTATTTTGTTTTTTATCTTTTTCTGTTATTTGAAATTTTTTTTTTTTTAACCTGTCAGATGAATCTTTAGATACATTTCATACCAGATATATAAAAAAATTTATCTTTATGTACAAAAAAAAAAAAAAAAAAAACTAAGAACATCAGATTTTGTTGCCCAGGTGGAAAATAATTGTCAATATGCCTTAAAACATGAATAAAAGGAAAATAAAATACAATATAATAGAGAAGAAAAAAAAATAAATAAAATTATCAGAAAGAAGAAGAATACAAACAATACAGTTTGTAGTAGGAGATATCAGTATTAAGAATAAAAGAAAAGAAGATAAGAATATAGTAAAATTGTCTATCAAAAGTCTCGTGACAATATGCTTCTGTTTTTGTCTACCTACATGCTTATCTTGTTTTGTTCTAATAAAAAAAATATCTATAGATGATTTTAAAAAATATACGTATTATATTATAATATACAAATTTAAAATCTTTACAAATTTTTTTTGTTGTTTCCGGAAAGTATATGTATTTTAAAAACTCATTAAAATAAAGGATTATTGTAGGATATTTTCATTGAAGTGTTGCCTATTTTTAGAATTTTCTGAAAAATAAAATTTTAAATTTTCAAGACTATTTTCAAAGAAATAAAATTCCTATTCGTTGCGTAATTACTTCAAATAGAAAGTATTATTAAGTTGATAAAACAGTGTTCCCTTATGAGAACTGGAATTTTTCTGTTGGAAGCCATACCATAAAAAGAGGCAACTATTATTTATAAAAGTTTCTAAAAAACTAACTTTAGAAACTTTTCTAAATAACTAACAAGGGGAACTGACTTAAGTGACTGATTTAAGCAATTTTTTAAAAGAACCGACTTAAGTCACTGAGTTAAGTCAGTAGCTGACTTAAATGATTTAAGTGCGACTGACTTAAGCAATTTTACAAAGAGTACTGACTTAAGTAACTGAGTTATGTCAGTGGTTGACTTAAGCAATTTTTCAAAGAGAACTTACTTAAGTAACTGATCAGTTAAGTCAGTGACTGACTTAAGCAATTTCATATACATATTTAAAAGTACATATAATATAAAGATATGTCAAAGCATTTTTTAAAATTCTATATTCTTTAAATTTCAAATCAAATTTAATTTAACTTTACTAATACAATAATCCACATATTATACAAAATTCTATTTTTATTATAACAATATTATTTACAATATAATGGTTATTTATTAATTCAAACCCACAGCACTTTATAATTTTTCTTTCTACATATTAATTAAATTCCTAGAATTATTATTGATTTATCTTTTAGATGATTTTAATCAATATGTATGTATTATGATTTTTATCAATATAAAATATTGTATTATTCATGGAGATGCTATATTTAAATTTTTATATACGAGTACATATTACATATATTATGTATAATGTTATGTTATGTTATGTAATATTATGTATTATGTATATATCTATAGATATACTGAAGATATTATAGTCTCGTTTTTTGATAATATCTGATGATGACAGTTTTTACGGTTTCAAATTTTACGGATTATTTTTTTTTACTTTATAAAAGTTAATATTAAGACAATCTGTTTTACATAATATTTAAGTATTATACCTTAAAACTATTATTTTTTAACTAGATTTTTTAACCCCTTTTTTTCTTTTTCTTTTTAATATTTTAAGATTCGTATATTTATTTATTGAAAATTTTAATATACCTGTACATATATTATAATCACAAGTATAATATTATATATAAATAATAATATCTAAAACCATACTCTTGTATGGCTTAAGGCTTACATTATTATTATATGGAAAAAAAATGTAATGCTCATCTGATTCGAATAACCTTTTAAGTAAATTCTTATGTATTTTCCTGAAATTTTGTAGTTTTTTTTTTTCTATTAATTCTATTTTCTTTTTTTTTTTTTTGTTTATTATTTTACATTTAAGGATTCTTTATTTTTTCGTTTTGTTTTTAAATTCGATATTTTTTTTTCTTTTTTGTTCTGAATTGACAGATGAAAAGATGTCTTATAAACTTTATAATAGATAGGATTATATTCTTTAATAGTAACCCCTAACAGAAATTTTATATAAAATTTGCATATTGTATGTAGGTTATTTCAAAAAAAAAAAATTAAGGTAAGACAGGTCGTAAAAATTATTGATAGGTATAGAATTTTTTCCCATTTTTTTTTTAATTTTCTTCCTAGAATTTGAAATTTATTTTGAAAAAATTTCATAAAATTTCATAAGCTTTCTTGGGTTTTTTTGTTTTTAAGGTAAAAATTTTGTTTGTGTTTTTTTTTTTTGTTTTAATATTTCAATAATTTTAATACCCCTCAACCTAATTTTTTTTTTTTTTTTAAGTTTAAGTTTTAAATATAAATCTGCCTATTTCAATTTAAATATTTATTGACTTTAAAACTGACTATATTTCAAATAAAATGTGTCTTATTTAAGTATTAATGGAAAATTTATACGTAGGTATAGTAGAAATAAATTTAGATAGAAGAATTACGATAAAACTAACTTGTGGAAAAACAAAAACTTCGTTTTAAAATTTACTAAATTATAAAAAAACAGAATATAACCCAACGGTTTTTAAGGGCGCATATTGATTGATTTGCACCAAAATTTGAAAATTTCGTATAAAAAAAACTGTGATAATACGACATTTTTGCAATTTTGAAAGGCTGTAAGTCCGGAAACCTATATAACTAAGAAAAACAGTAAATATATTATTGAACCTTAAATTTTTATGCCCTGCCGAAGAAAACTTTGTACAGGTGCCTAAGTTACAGATGCCCAAAAATAGGAAATATACAATTTTTGAGCCATAACAGCTTATAAATAGGAGGCGGCACAAAACAATTTTCTGAGAAAACTAATACTAATTCTAAAAGTTCTTTCATACCTTAAAATTTTAAGTCCGTATCTAAAAGCTTGCCGGAGTTATTAAGATAGAAAATTAATGTACAATTTAGTTTTCACATAACGGTAAATTTAAATAGTAAATTACAAAATATTGTAAAATTTTGATATTGTTTTATAGAGGTAAAATAATTTTCGCTCTTATAGCGTTTTTAGATTGTAAAACTACAACGTACAGCCTGAGATATATACTTCTGAAAATATGGTTTTTTTGCAATTTTAAGGGACTGTAACACTGGAACCCTATGCTATAATAAACCGCTTACACACATAAAAATATATTACAGGAGCTTTAATTTTTTTGTCTTGCCAAAGAAAAATGTGTACAGGTGCCTAAGTTACAGGTGTTTATAAAAGGAAAATTTTGAATTTTTAGTCCCTATTAGCTTAGCTCATAAACAGGGTGTGGCTCAAATAAAATTTTTGAGGAAACTTATACTAATTCTAAAAGCTCTTTCTTACCTTAAAATTTCAAGTCCCTATATAAAAGTATGCCGTAGTTAAGAAGATAGAAAAATTTAGTTTTCACATAACAGTAAATTTAAATACTAAATTTAAAAAAACCTATATAATTTTGATATTGATTCATAAAGATAAAAAAAATCAATTTTGCTATTTATTTTAACTTTGAATATTTTTTAACTGTATATTAATGTAGGATGTCAATAATTAAAAACGGACTACAACACTATAATTATCATTCCTATGGCAATATGAACACCAAATTGCACTTATTAACATTGTCGATCTATTATATTTATGTGTAAAACTTTTATTTTGTTGTGTTGCTGTGGTAGGAGAAGGTGATTCTGCAATAAGACATTGTACAGTCAAGTAGTTAATCAATCAACCAATAGATATTTATAAGTTAGAATATTTTCTTATAGAGACTTTAAGTTATTTTTTTTTTTATTGCCAAATACATACGAGTAGAATGTAGTGAGTTATTTAATCAGCTTTTACCTTACAATACTGCTTGTAATACAGGTATTAAATTATAATATTATATATAATTTAAATTGTTTATTAAGATCAATTATTGATTTATCAAAGCTGTTAGGAAAAATATCTTATTTTCAATCTGATGAATAAGATGCAATTTGTTCGAGTTTGAAGAGTTATATAAAAGTATTTTGTTCAATATTTTAAAAAACTTAGCTCAGGGCTCAATATTAGGGTGTGATATATTTGCATATCAATTTATTTAGCTAGGGTTTCTTTAAAAAGCAAAATACAAGTATATGCCGGGGATGCTGTTATCTTTTATTGTAAACGTTCCTTGAACAATTTTAATGATCGCAAACAAGGAAAAGATTCTATTATTGGATAATAAAAAGTTTCATGATCTGCAGTTTGTATTCAATATTAATATTGCAGTATAGTTTTGAAACATAAATATATATATTGATTTAGTTCGAGATAGTAAATTGATGTTGCATGAACTTATTGTATACGTCATCAAAACAAATCCTCGTTTCGTTTTTATATATGATATATATTATATTAAATATTATTTATGTCAACCATATTTAGATTAGAACTCCGCAAATGCATCTCAATTAAAACGATATATTCATTACGAAGGGATAAAAATTATCCACAATTACCCCTTGGTGCACTAGCCTAATTAGCTATATTTTATAATTTATGCAATAGAGAAAAAGTGAATAATTTATTTATTTATATAAATTTAAGCTGACTTGAATTTGTCCTAAAACGTTGAATATAAAAAATAAACGAACTTTTTACATTTTGGAAGGAGCCTGGTGGCCTGGTGGCCAAGTGTTTAAGTACGTGACTTATTAACCGAAAGACTTCAGGTGCAAACCTTGCACATGTAATAAGTTTTTCTATTTAGAAAACAAATCTCCCTTGCTACCAAATATAGTATAAACATCTTTCTTAAAAATATATCTCCAAATTTTTACTACCTATCATACATAATCTTAAATTTTAATCCTAAATGTCTTTCCCCAAAAATCCTTCCCACATGATTGCTGTAAACTAAAATGTACATTTCTTGCTCAAGGTCCTAAAGTAAAGATTGGTTTAAAATGAGGTTGTTTTGATTGATTAAAGTCCAACACTATCCGAAAGTAACTCGTACAATCTCTTTAGATGATTTACCTACCCTCACCTACCCTCATAAAAAATATACTTTTAGATTTAGAAAATAGTTTTGTATATTTCCAATTAATAGTTTTGTATATTTCTAGTCACTAATTTTAAAAATGGCTAACTTTAAACTTAACTTTTAAATTAACTCTTTTGTATACGTTTCCGTATAGAAAATTAAATTTTTATATTAACTTATTTATAGAATATCTAATCAAACAAAAAAAAATTCTTTCTTTTCCTGTATAGGTGAAAAACGTTGTAAATATTTAAAAAAAAAAATCCTTTAAAAATCAAAGAGGTAAAAAATAAATATAAAAATTACAATCAATGTATTGATCTTAAAATATATATATTTTTTTTCTTTTTAAACCTACTAACATACATATACATATACATACATACATTTGTATACCTATAATGTAAATATTAAAAATTACAATATTTGTAAATTAAAGGTATCCTTATTTAAATATTTACTTTCTTTTTTTTTTCTTTACAGAGCATTTTTTTTATGATTTTTTTTTTACACCAGAAAAAAAAAATATTAAAAAAAAAGTTTTGAAAAATCATTTTTCAATATTTACATTTTATTTCATCACCTTCACATTTTCTTGTAGATTTTCCTATACTTATACGAGTAGAAAAAAATGCTGATACGTCTTTTAGAGAAAAAAAAAAAATAAAAATTTACTTTTCATGTCATCGTCCTCGTTCCTAAATTGTTGTCTCTGTTTCGAATAAAAAAAAATGAAAAAAAAAAATTTAGAAAAATTATTTATTTTCCCTCTTGGTTTCTGTTTTATTTTCTTTGATTTTTAAAGATCAAAAATCAATGATTTTTCGAATTTTTAAAATTTTCCTTCGATTTCTTTCTTTTTGATATGAGGAAGAAAGTAAAAATCTGATTTCAGTTAGAGGTGTATATAATGATATATAAATATATCATTTCTATGTTATATTTTGGTGGTTGATACTAAATTATCTATTTTTAGGTTTTTATGTTCTTCAGATATTTATAATTTAAATATTATATATTTGATTGTTTTGTTATTACTGACCGTCAACGCATAATGTCCTTATTAGGTATTGTTTTCATACCAAAAATTTATACCCGAGATTTTTGGAAAATCTGCATTACGCCGTTTATCGTATAAACCTCAATTAAGTATTTTTAATATGATCCCAGTCTGTGTTTGTGTGTATGACTGTAAGCACCACGTACAGCCTAAATGACCGAGAGGAATATTTTTTTGCAGTGTTAGTTTTTATGGTTATATTTTAAAATTGAATGGATGTAGCGTTTTAATACCTATATACTATGATGTTGTTTTATATCCCACAAGAAAAAATTAAAATTATTATTAGTTATCATTTTTTAGTGTAAATATTTTTGGTATGGTCTTTTTTACGTCTTGTGTTTATGTATTCTCAATATTTACATAATTATTTTTTTACTTACATTTAAACATTTAAACTTCATTTACTTACATTTTTACTTCATTTGGTTGTTTATATTTGGTAAAGGATTCACATTTTTTAGTTCTGTTTTATAGTTGATCCTATTGTTATTAAATGTATATGTATATATATACACACACATTAATGCGTATTATATAATAATATTGTTAAAACGTAAAACTTTTATATTTATTTATTTTTTTTTTACTTTTTTTTTTTATTTTTTTATTTTCAATTTTCCATATTTTCTTATAATTTATACTTTTTTTTTTTTATTCACTTCAAAATATTTTTTTCTTTTCACTTTGTATTTTTTTCAAATTTGTACTTTTTTCTTTAATATTTTTTTACTTTTTTTTTTTTTTTATTCCTATTTAACTAAACTGGAGATGAAATAAAAAAAAAAAAAACAGAAAAATACTATAAAAAAAAATGAAATGAAATGATTGTTAAAAGTAGAAAAAAAAAAATCAAAACAAGAAAAAAAAACGATAAAAAAAAAGTAAAAATAATATTAACATAACGGCAAGGATTCTTTAAAATTTCCTTGAAGTTATTGTTGTTTATTAATGTTGTGTTTATTAATATTGTGTGTGTGTGGGTTTGTGTATATTTAATGTGTTGGGCTTTTTGTTTCTTTTTTTTTCACTTTTTTATTTTCTTAAATATAAATTTATACAAAAAAAAAAACAAACAAACAAAAAAAAAAATTTTATTTTTTTTTACACAATAATTTTCAAGGACAATAAATTATTATATATTTATTATATTTTATAACATTCTGTATTATGGTTTTCTTATTTTTGTTTTTTTTTGTTTTGTTTCTATTTTTTCTAATTGTTTTTTTTTTTGTTTGTATTTTCTGAATTTGATTTCAGATTCTTAAAAATTTGTTTCCTATTTTTAAACATAGACGTTAATAATATAAGAAAATATATAAATATATAATATTTTATATAAATTATACATATATATAAATATATATATTAATATTTATTTTATTTTTGTATTCTTATATTTTATTATTAATTTGTTGTTGCTATTTTTTTTTTTTGGATATTTACATCCTTACAAACAAGCTATATTATTATGTTTTTCCTCTATTTTTGTTTTTTTTCTGGCTTTTTTTTTTTGATTTTTTTTTTCAGTGCGAGTTTGAGTAAAATATTATAGATTTTATTTAGCGAAAGCACGCAAATACACTTTATAAAACGCAAACAATATCCCGATAATACTTTAAATATGTATGTAAGACAATTTATGTAAGGATTTTTTTTGTTGCATATATGTATAGATTTGCATAGATTTGTATTAATAATAATTTAACTAACAAAATATAAAAAAAAAAAACGTCTATTACTAAAATTATTATTATTATGTGTTATATATTTTATATACAAATTAAAAAATCAAATATATAAAATAGGAAAAGTAAAGAAATTTATTTTAGACGATTAAAACATAAAGGATTTGAAATAAAAAATATTTCTTTTAAACTTCTGTTATTCCAAGATAGAAAACGAGTCCTTAAAATAGGAAATAATTCTGAATTTTATTTTAAATAATAAATTAAAAAGAAGAGAAATTTCTAAAGTCGAAATTTAGGACCTATTAAATTTCACCAGATTTTATTTTTGTATTGGAGAAATCATTTTAATTTTGCAAAAATTGCTTATAATCCAAAATGTTGGCAACATTCGGTTCAATGAAAAACCAATGATGAATTGCAGCGTATTTAAAAAATTGTCTGTTCAAGAATTTTACTTAATGGTTGGTGCAGTAATATTATTTTAAATATTTGTTTAATGATTCTAAATTAAAATTTTTTTTTTTAAATAAAAAATAAATATAAGGGCCTCCGGTAGCCTTACTGGATAAGAGCGTATAAAATACGCTGCAAACACCGAGGGAGTGTGGGTTCCAATCACACACAAGTCGTAAATATAATTCCTCCTTACGACATTACAGCCACCCCTGAAAAAGAAAGGCTGTGTAATTTCCTTGTCAAAGGGCGATAAACTTAAAAAAAAGAAATAAATAAAGAAATAAACGTAAAATAAGTGTTGACTGTTGGATTAAGCATACCTTTTTATTTTGCTGCAAAATTTGTAAAATGTGACAAGGAAGTTACACAACCTTTTCTTTTCAGGCGTCGCTGTAAATGTTGTAAGGGGAAATTATTCTTACGACGTGCTTGGGATTCGAACCAACACTCCCTCAGTGCTTACAACGTATATCATGGGCTATTATCCACTAGGCCACCGAGGCCCCAGAT
This sequence comes from Poecilobothrus nobilitatus, assembly GCA_947095535.1. Lineage (NCBI taxonomy): Eukaryota > Metazoa > Arthropoda > Insecta > Diptera > Dolichopodidae > Poecilobothrus > Poecilobothrus nobilitatus. Next base: position 42,164,641 of record OX352774.1, on the reverse strand, counting down.
GAAATTTATATGTGAAATATTTTACAGATTGTTAAAATATCTACAGAATATTATGTATAGTAAATATAAATATTATTACAAAAAAAGTTATTATTAAACTGCTAAATTATTTTAGATGTAGATTATAGCTATTTGGGATACTAAAAATAAATTGAAATCGTTTGTTTTACACTGAATAAATTTTTAAAATATATAGCTACCGATGTGTTTTATATTAAAAATCAATTTTTCATGTTTAATCTGATAAAGTTAGAAAATGCAATCTAATATTATTAAAATATAGATCGGAAGAGAGGTCAGAGTGTTGCAGATGTTCATTTAGGCCAGTTTAGGCATTGTGGTTCCCTGAGTTTAATCAATTTTCTCCAAATTAAAACCATTGGAAGCTTTTAACAATACGACCTGTTGTAGTACCTTTCCTAATATTGAAACCATTGCGAGCTTCTCACAAAAAATTGACTAAATTGACTCTAAATTGACTAAAACATAAAAAAAAACATTTTTTTTCAAACAAGAAAGATTATAAAAATGAAAATCTGTTTTTAGGTTACTTTTTTAAAATATTCAATAAACTATAAATATATTTTTCAATTTAAAAGTAATAGGAGATTTTAATATCAACCTATCCATCTATACCTATATCTTTCGTAGATTTGTTAAAATTTATCTGGTATCTTGTTAAACCTGATGGAAATGATGTAAAACATATTGTCCTCAACATTATAGTGTCGAATTCTTGTGCAAAAAAATAAAAAATATACACCTAAGTATAAAGTATAAGTATAAAAGTATATAATATAAAGGTGTAAAAATGTAAAATTAAATTTTTGTTCTTCAGATTTTATCTACTTCTTGATTTAAATAAAATGTTTTTACAATATTTTGACAGTAATGTTCAAAATATGCTTTGTGGTTCGCCGTTCAAATCCCAAATTAAACTGGATTTTGGATTTGTTTTTCTATTATAATAATGGATCCGAGTTCGAATACTGAAAGCGATTAAATTTTTTTTTTATATAATTAAAAACTTAGAAAATAAGAACAAGTACTGTACAATCTAATTTTTTTTAATTTAGGGCATTGTACTAGTTACAAGTTTTCTATAATACAGAACTTTTCTTTTACAGAATTTTCTTTATTCTCTTGAAATTCTTTTACAGAATTTTCTTGAAAATTATTTTTCCCTTCAGTACCTAAATACAATATAATTTCAAAAAGAAATATATTAAGGACGAATAACAGGACAGGATATATTTTTATTTTTAATAAATTTTTCCGTATATGACATATATTTATGACAAATATTTTATATTAAGAAATAATTTAAAAAAAAAAAAACAAAAAATAACAAAAACAAAAATGAAAAGAAAATTAAATTTTCATGTTAACACATTGTTTATATTATATATTTTGTATTTGAATTTAAATGTTAAAATATAATAAACAAACAAAAAAAAAAAAAAAGGTGGCAAAAAATATTTCATAATATTTATGATTAGGTAAATTTTATTATTATTATTTCTTTTCTTTTATTCTAATTTTAATTTTATTTTTAACCTTCTACTCTTTTTTGTATACATTATATGCTTGTATGTTATGTTAAAATTTTTATTTTCTTGATTATACAATTTTTTTTTGCTCTTCACACTTTTATTATTTTTGTTCCCATATATCTTAAAAAGAAATTTTTTTTTTTTGTATTTTTTCAATTCAGAAATTTATAAAAAATTATGGTTTTTTTTTTTTTTTTTTTGAACTTTTAGGTTTCTTCTTATTTACGTTTTTTATTTTAATAAAATTTTTTCTTCTTAATTTAATTATTTTTTTGTTTTATATGTATGTATGTATATATATTAAATAATTAATTAATTGTAATTAATACTGTATTTTATACATTTTATATTAATTTATTTATTAATTCATTTATTTTTATTAATATACTTTTTTTTTTTAATTTTAAACAATTTTACGTACATTATTGTTGTATATTGTATATGGTATTCTTTTATCCTTTTTAAACAATATTAGATATTTGTTATTCTTTTTTAGTGTTCTTTTTTATTTATTTAATTTTAAATTAAAATATTTAAACAATAAAAATATTTTAGAACAGTAGTAGTAGTAATAGTAGTAAAAATAGTTTTAAATTTAAAACAATTATATTTCACTTCTGATATCATTTTTGTTTTTGGAAATAAATTTTTGTAGAAGTTAAAAACGATGAAAATTTGTTTTTTTTTTTTTTTGTTTGACCGTTTACCGAAAATTTTTTTCCCTCAATTTAGATGTTTTTTTTTTGTTTTTTATTTTTATAATATCGGGATGATTAAAAAAAAAATCCGTGCAACCGTTTCCTATCGAATTAAATGTGAAACTGAAAAAATTATTATATAAAAATGTTTATTGTGTTGCTTGTAAGTACTTTTTTTTTTTTTTTTGTTCACTACATACATAAGTAAATATAAAAAACAAAAAGAAAAAAAAACGATTATTTTCCTTTTTTTTTGTTGTTGTTTGGAAAATTATTATTTTGTTTTTTTCTTGATATTCCTTAAAAGCATTTTTTTAAGAGTTTTTTTTGTTTTTGTTTTTTTTTTTTAATATTAATTCCTACCAATATTTTATTCTCAATTTTGTTTGCTATTTTATTAAGAAGGATATTCAACAAGGATATTTATTTTGTTTTTGTTGTTTTTTTTTTACTTCGAAAATTATAATGTATAAGAAATTGTACAGTGCTCATAGACGTTTTACTTTGTTTTGTTTTTTGTTTTTTTTTTTTTTTTAGATTACAATAAATACAACAATATAGGTACATAATATTATATATATATATATATATATAATGTAAATGAAACAATCTGTATTTTGAGAAAAAATACTCAATTAAGGGGAAAATATAATACATATAATAATATAATAATTTTTTTTAAAGTACTTATTATATACCCAAAAAAAAAAAGAAAACAAATTTTATAATTTGAAATCATAATAATTCTGAATGAGTACAATTTTTTAGTGATTCTGTTTGCCGAAAATGAAATTTTTAGTCATTTTGAGAGAAAAAAAGGAAAAAAAGAAAGAATATCCTATGTATATTTTTCCTTCATTTTTCCAACAGCAAATTGTTGCAAATTTTTTTTTTGTGTTTTTTTTTTTGTGTTGTTGTTTGCTTTTTTGTTAAATTATACCGTATCATATTTTGTAACAAGCAAGAAAAAAGTACTCTTTACTAAATAATAAAAAGGGAATATATTTTTTTTGGGGAATGCAAGGAAATTTTTAAAATAAAAAATGAGTACAATATTTGTAGTTATTTAATGATTGTACTTAAAAGTAACTAAAAAAATTGTAATTACTAAAAAAAAAAATTTTTATTTAAAAAGGAAAATAGAAAACAAAACAACAAGGTATTTTCAGCAGGTATGGTAAGATTTTGATTGGTATATATTTATGTGTACAAAATATATTTCTAAATACTTTGTAATTAAATTCAATTAACGTTTTTTTTTTTTTTTTTTTCGTTTTTATATAAATATTTATTTTTGAAATGTATTGAAAAATAATTTAAAGATTTATGTTAAAAAATATGTAGATTTTATTCGACCTAAACTCATATTATCTTACAATTGAACCTTAAGATATTAGAATTGTATAAGAATTGTATTCTAAGAATATTTTATTATAAGAATTAAATTTTGAAAAGTTGTATTCTTAAGATTTCTTAGAAATTCAAAATGTGTACAAATGAAAAATTTAACAATAAGGTATTTTTCTTTTATATAAACTTTTTAAAAAAGTTTCATTTTGAACCAATTATAAAAAATTTGTTTCTTTACTTCAGATAATAATATATTATTACTATAATTGTTACTTACAATACTCCTTCATGGATTTATTTTGTAATTTCTTTGTTAAGTATATATTATATAAGTTATAGAGATTACAAATTTTTTTTTTTATTAAAGGATTAAAGCAATAAAAACGATGATAATAAAAATCTTATTTACATATTAATTGTTGTTCGCTAAGAAAGACTTAAGGGGCACGAAGAAGAATTAAATAAATAATGTAGTTTACATAATGCCGAAGGTGGGGTGTCATAAAGTCATTTTTTAAAAATATGGCTTTATTACTTTTTGAAATGAGTCATAAAGTCATATTCCCTATATGGTTTTTTGACCCATTCAAATGGTTTATTTCATATGGCTTTATGACTTTATGCTTTATGGAATATTTCATGAATATGGCTTTATGACATCCTACCAGTGCCTAATCTTTAAAAACCATTTATTTTTTTCATATAATTTGAATTATAATATACGTTTTTTATTTTAAATGAAGACATTTTTACTTTAAGTGAAGACATTTTTACCTTAACTGAAAATATTTTTTTTATTTCAGGAGGACATTTTTACTTTAAGTGAAGAATTTTTATTTCAGTAATTTATGTTATATTATATATATATTTAATATACATATATTTTATTTTCATAATATGTTTATGAATCTGATATTTATGTATATAAATATATTTAAAAATGTATATATTTATAATATAGTTTATTTTTTATTTTAACTTTTATTATTTAATGTACCTAATGTTAAAAATTTTTCACTTTAAATAAAAAATCTTCACTTAAAGTAAAAATCTCTTTATTGAAAGTAAAAATGTCTTCTATTAAAGTAAAAAAGTATATGTTTATGTTAACAATATAACATTATATAATATAATAAGTTGGCCATATAAACAATCAAGCAAAAGCATTACTATAGAAATAATCCTCAAATTTTATAAAAAAAACTCACTGAATTTAAATTTCTAATATGTATTACTAAGTTCTAAAATTGTATAATTAATAAGTTCTAAAAATAAATGAAGAAATAAACAAAAATAAAAAATGTTAATTATATTACATAAATTTTTGACAAAATGAATCCTTACTTTAAGTTTACATTTTTTTTTTTTCGTTTTTTACTTAAATTAAAGAATAAAAAACAACAACATATTTTTTTTTTTTTTTAAATACTAAGAAAAAGTTAGAAAACAACAAATTAAGAAGCCTAAAGGTTGTTTTTTTTTTTGTTCTGTCTTTTTTTCTTTAATAATATAAAATGCAAATGAAGGAAAGAGAATAAGTTTAAAAAACACGCCAAAAATTTTCACAATATTTATACATTTATATACATTATATACATAATGTACAATTATATAATATTTACACATTAACATTGTTAAATAATTTGTAAAAGGAAAATTTTCGACCATATCCTATCCTTAACTTGAATTAATTTATCCATCACCATACCATTTTAATATTTTCTTTTCTTTAATTTTTTTTTCTTTGGTTTACTGCCAAAAAAAAAAAAAACAAAAATCAAAAATACTTACACATTCCACACATATACATATACATTCTTATATAATTATGAAAACGGTGCTTTTAAATCATAAAAATAAACATAAATACATATACTTATATATTCTTATATATATATCTTTTCTTCTGCCTCATTTTCTTGGTTTTTTTTGTTTTTTGATTCTTTCTTTCTATGTCCTTTAATTATTTCATCATGAAAACCAGCTGATCGCATCTAAATTATTAAAAGAAAATAATATATAATATGTAAATATTTAATAAAAAGAAATTATTAAATAAAAAGAAGAAATAAAATAGTAAAAAAGAAGGAAAAAGTCTTTACAAGAAGCAACAGAAATACCAAAGAAAACAAAAAAAAAATCTTCTATTATTATTCTTTGTACAAATTCTTATACACCGTATTTACTTCCCCGAATAATATGCCGCCTGTCATCAATGCGAGAGAATTTCCTTTTTTTTATAATATAGAAAAAAAAAAGAAAAATAACAAATAGACGTGCGCACTTTTCCATTTTTCCAATAATGATTTTTATGATTTTCTATTATGTTTTTTAGGAGACTGGAAGAAAGTTTTTTTTTTGCATTTGTAAAGAAAAGGATTTTTTACGTAATTTACACTTTTTAAAATATATTCAAAGTAAATGAAAATTTTCTGAGTTTTTATTATGCTGCTATCAGTAAGTACTGTTAGATTACATTTATTTTACGCTATAACATAATTTTCTTACTGATAAGGAAACAAAATTGAAACTATCAAAATAGAAGAGAAGAGGAATTACCGTTTAATGGTTAGAAATATTTTTTCTTGAAGACGTTTCAACATTATTACACATTCATTTTCAGGTTTGTTAGAAAAACCTGAAAGAATAGAAAAAAAAAAAGAAAAAATAAAGAATAGAATTTTTAATTTTATAATATGAACTGATGATTTAAGATAATAAAAAAATGTGTTTTTTGCGTTCTTCTACATCTGAAAGTCGATTTAAAATGAAAATACAAATAATTATACTGCCGTCAATAAAATCAAAACATCAAAAAATTTAAAACTTTTTTTTGTTTTTAAAATTTTAAACTGAAAATTTAATTCGTATTTCAAATTTTATATAATGTATTTTTAGGAAGAAGCCTAATATTTATACTTTATAATTGTTAAAATAGAGAGAAGGTTTAAAGTAGAGAAGATTTCGTTTCAACGTATTAATCCGTTTTAGTTTTTTCTATCATAAACCTAACTACCAGTATCTTTGGTTATACTACCTATTAGTTTGCATGTAATTTTCAGTATAGATGCTATCTAATAATTATTTTATGGTATAGATACTAAATTAAATACTTAAAACAAACTAATAATAACAAGTCTAGTGTAAGATAGGCTAACGTACTTCTTTCCATTCTAGTTCCTCAATTAGAAACTTAAATTAGGTTTATTGTACTTACTATTAATAATTTAATTTTTTAACCTTTTTTATATCCTACACATTAAGTACAGGTTATATTAACTTTGGTATGGTGTTTGTAACCACCAAAAGGAAGCGAGTTAGGTATAGACATGTACATATATTCTGAATCAGGATCACCGCCTGAGTCGATTTAGCGATGTCCGTCCGTCCGTCCGTCCGTACGCACGATAACTCAAAAAATAATGATGCTATCTTGATGAAATTTATACTGTAGGTTAACAATGACTAAGGTAAGGCGGAGATTGTAAATGGGCGAAATTGGACCATGCGTTCGAGTACCTCCCATACAACTCCGAAAACCGAATACGCATATCTTCGAAATTAATAAAGATAGAAACTTAAAATTTTGTACGAAGGTGTGTTTTTCTGAATCCCTGATATCCCTAAAATTTGAGATGAATTGGAGTGATTGTTCGGGTACCTCCCGTACAACTCCCAAAACCGAACAAGCATATCTTCGAAATTAATAAAGATGGAAACTTCAAGTTTGGTACTAGGGTGTTGTTTCCTGAATCCCTGATTTGTCGAAAATTTAAGATGAATTAGAATGGTTGTTCGGATATCTGCCACACAACTCCTAAGATCAAAGAAGCATATCTTTGAAATTAATAAATATATAAACTTGAAATTTGATATAAGAATGTTCTACCCTGTTGATGTCTCTAAAATTTGAGATGAATTGGGGTGGTGGTCCGCGTGTCTCCACACACTTCCCAAGACCTAACAAGCATATTTTCGAATTTAATAAAGATAGAAATCTGAAGTTTTGTACAAAGATTGTAAAAGCATTTATTTTTTTAGCTTAGTTATATTAAATACCTAACTAAAATAACTTATGGATTTTTAATTTAATTTGAATTTTTTAGGTGTAGGGTATAAATAAGTCGGTTGCATCGACTTACTGCTACTTTTACTTGTTTTTTCTTCTAGTCTTTAACAAAACCAATCTTCATCTGACAAAAACTCTTTTTCTTCAAATTCTTCGATTCGGCGTTTAAATTCAAGTTAAAACAACACTTTTTATATAAATTTTACATTATGTTTAAAATCAATACATACATATAACTAATATAATATATTATGTTGTTATGTTTATATTATGTCGTTGATAATATATAGTTGACACTTTTTTTAATCTTTATTATTCTTTATATTATTTTTATTTTATATATTTTATTAATTTATTTTCTTTTTTTGTTTTGTTCTCGCTTAAACAAATAAATCCCGCTTTTAATCACTTAAAATAAAACTTTTAATTAATTAAACCTTCATTTTGAAAGTTTTCCGGTGTTCTTTTTTTTTGTTTTTTTTTTTTTGATATTTCACAAAAACTCTAAAACAATAAGAAATCAGAAAATTTAATACCTACATAATATACCTACTTATATATAAGTACCTATTACCTACATATAAATTTTGCTACATATCCATTAGCTTAATTTGGTTTTAAATGTCTGTCTAACTATTTTTAAATAAACTTTATTATTTTGATTTATTAAATTTATTATGGGTGGAAAAAAGAATGCTTAATAAATTAAATTATAAAATAAAAAAAAAAAAAACAAGAAACCAAAGCGAGTAGTACCAAAAACAGCTCAGATTAACAAAAAAACTTTTGATCATAAATAAAAATAAGAAGGTTACCACTCAACATTGAGCAGATAACATAAAAAATATCAAAAGGATCTCAAATGGAATTGCTTTGATTTGAAAGAAGGAGAAGAAAGGAGAGTTGTACAAATAATCTAACAAATGAAGCTGAGAACCTTTGCTTTCACTAAAGTGCTTCCCTTGAAAATTCTTTAAATCCTTTAATTGGTTATTTTATATGCGTGCTATATTGAATAAATTCAAAGTTCTTCTTATTAATCAATTTATTGTTATAGGTCATGTATGTGTTCGTAATTATGTATTCTACACATAATATTAAAATGAAAGTCGTTTATAATGGATTTTTTTATGACATTAAACTGTTATTATGATAACGGTAAATAATTCATCTGATTTATTAAATTGTTTTTTACTATAATCATTCACATAAGTATATGTTAATATCCTTATTGTAAATATATTTAAGGATCCTATGTAAACAGAAAAGAAAAAGTTTACAAATTAACTAAAATACACATAATATACACATTATACAAAAACAAAACTATTATAGTGACATGTTAAGCAGTATTGTCTACATATAATACATACAACTATATTATATTTCCAAAATTCTTTTATGTGTATATTACAGAGATTATAAAATTTTCTTTTTAAAAGGATAATCTGATTATTTTTATTTTCACATAATTTCATTGTACCCCTTTTAGTACTATTTTTCTTTTTTTTTTTAAACTATTTCGCAGGTTGTTTTTTTTGCTAAAAAATTCAATTTTAAAACCTTTAACAAAACTCTAACAATATGCTATATATTAAAATAAAATAATACGCATTTTATTTAAAAAAAAAAAACAAAAAGTGATAAAGGAAACGGAAATGGAAATGGAAAATTTTTGTGCGAACTAAATATTATTCAATGTTAGAAAAATAAATTGTTTATAAAGGATTGAAAAATTGAATAGTGAAGTACGAGTATATGTAGGCATTAAAATAAAAGATAAAATATTATTATTAATGAATTAATTCTATACATATAATGGTATTTTTTTTATTGTCTCTTTTTATTGTGTTTTTATTGGGTTTCCTTTTTTTGTTCACAAAACTGTTACAATAATTAATAGTTTTATATTTTATTTGGGTTGGATTTTATAACATTGTTTTTTTTTTTTTTTTTTTTTGTGAATAATCAAGTATTAAAAATTCTTTTATAAATTTTTAATAAAAAAAAAATTTAGACATTTTAAACAACGATCTCTTGTCATTTTGAATATATTAATAAGAAAAATTAAGTAGTATAGGTATATTTTGTACTAAAATCTTTGTTAGAGTGATGAAACATCGGCGAATATTACAAACCTTTAAATCAACAACAGAAAAGAATCTGAGAATCACAGAGTCGCGAATAATAGACGGATTTAGCCTTCTGTATTAATAAAGTAAGAAAGTATCTAAACTTTAAAAAACTAAAATTTTTTCAAAAATACTATAAAACTTAATATGACACATTCTTAACATTTTGTAACCGCCTTTGCGCTTCTTTAAAAGCATTTGCCTCTAAATCCTACTTTGAGTATTTTTCATTTATTTGCGTTTTTTCATCATTTTATGTTTATATTCAAGTATTTCTCCAATCAAATTTTAAACATGACATTTTTCTACTACTAATATTAATTTAATGCAAATTATGCAAAAAAAAATTTTGTTTTTTTAGTAAAATATTTAATTCTTTTTTTTGCTCAACATATCTGACGATTCTAGTTCTAAAGTTCTTTAAGAAACTAAATTTCTGTTTCATTATCTTAATTTACAAAAAGTTGGCATATCTGTCATTTTTATATGTATTTTTATATTGTATATGTGTTGAAAAAGCCATCAATTAATTCAAATTACCGACGAATTTTGTAGTAGCACGTTTCAGAGTAACACGAAAGTCATTACCGTTAGTGGTCCCTTAATTTAGAAATTAAACAAAACAAGTTTATATATCTTTCAATTCACCATTGTATAGGGGTACTGGTTACACATCGGCTAATAGATGGCGCACAAATAAAATATGTTTGTGGTTCATAATTTTGTGCCATAGTTAAGCTTAGTATGCTGTTCAAGTGGAAATTAATCATGAAAATTGAACATGTAAAATAATGACATTTGTTAGTCAAAAATGACAACTGAAAAATAAACTTAAATGTCAAATAATTTGTTTTACTTTGATAATTGTTGTATTCGAATAAATATAAATAAATCAAAAATAATGAATTTTAATGAATTGGAAGAAAACCGATAAATCAAATCCTTTGGCATTTTGAATTATTTTGAAAAAAACAAAATTTTAAATTTTGTAATAAATATAGTTTTTAATTTATTTTATTTAAAAAATTGCAACCTCAGTTATTTTTTTTTTAAATTGTTTTATTTTAGTTATGACGTAGCTTGAATTGTGAAATTTCAGAGCAATTTATATGCCCATGCGTGATAAAAGCAGAGTGAAAAATGTCTTCTTTTAGCACAATCTGGCGGTGAAAAATAAAATTTTTTTTCACGTGAACTGCATACCTAAAAATGAAAATTTCTCGTATGAAATTTTCACGACTTTTCCACGGGTATTTCTTTCTCTTTTTAACTAATGTATCAAGATAGGATGTGAAAATTGCACGGGTACAGTATACTAAGCTTTACAGCCGAGTAATCGACGGCTTAGTAAAATTAATGATTTCAGAAATTGAAGATTAGTTAAATATATTATATAATAAATGACTTAGTGGATGTCCTATGCTCCTTAGCGTGGTAAAAAGAAAAAATAATATATGTTTCAGCAGATAAATACTTTAAACTAATAAATACCTAATAAATACCCTAAAATGTTTACAAACATTGTTTCAACTTAATTTTAAACTATTCTACAGTTAATTTTTTTACTATTAAAAAATAAAACAAAGAATTATTTCAATAAAATTAAACCTATAATAATATTTTAAAAAAGATTAGATGTCAAACAAAATTTATTTTCATATTAGCAACAACAAATCTAAACCAAGTGTTGACAAACATATATTTTTCATTTGGATTTTCTATTTCCCTCTACTTTCTTTTAACTTTTTTTTCTTTTGTTTTCCTGAAATTTTTATTTTTTCATAAAATGAATGTGATCCTTTAGGATATTGATATCTGATACATGAACTCTTAAAGTCATCCAATACCAACAAAAGTAAACAAACAAAAAAAAAAAAAAAATCGTTGTGCCTACAATATGTAAACTGAACAAATACAAAATTTGAAATTTTATCAAAATTGAAAAAATATCTAACAGAAAAACAAAATTTAATTTTAAAATACAAAAAAAAAAAAAAATGCAATGCAAAAAAGCAATGCGTTTTCTTTTTTAGCTAAATTTTAAATGGCTTATTTTGGCTAAGTGAATATTTAAAAAATTTACTCAATTCGATCTTACGGTATAAATACAAAACAATTAAACGGAAATTTTACAAGAATTCTGACAATTAGCTAAGTCTTATTTAAAAGGTTATAGTTAAAAGCTAAGTTTTCTTAAATTTTTTATCCTGATTGTAACCATTTTAAACGTTGCAAATAACATTATTTTGCCAAACTAGTTTTTGAATTTTTAACTGTCTAAATAGAATTTTTTTTTTTTTGATAGGGGCTGACCTAATTAATCAGTAATCACCAGATTTTAGATCTGTTGTGCATCTCCAAACATAGGGAAGGTCAGTAATAAAGGTAGCCACTTTCGCTGACACTTCTTCCGTTAATAATTAGTCATTTGCTAAACCATTTATCGACCGATTTGTCAATGTAGTGCTTAGTCGCTCTGCCTCTGACCACCAATCTATAAGAATTTAATAGTAATATTGTCCCTGAATTTATAAATGAATTAGAGATCGAAAATTAAGCATATTATTTTTACTCTTAAATTTTTAATCAAGCTCATATTTTACAAAAGAAATAACCGTTTTTTACTAGATTCTTTCCATAAATTTTGATTCCAGATTTTCAAATAAGTCGGGTAACTCAAAACTACTTTTACTTTAATTTTATATTTATTTACTTACAACTTTTTTTCTTTTAAATTACAAAAAATATTTACTTTTTATTGTTTTATATTATTTTTTACTTTACTTTCCTGTTATTTACTATTTATTACATTCTTGTAATTTTTATATTGTCTTTCGTTGTGTAAATATTTTTTAACGAAAAAAGAAAAAAAACAAAAATGAACTAACGAGACAAAATATCGAAAGAAAATAAAATGTTACTGGTATTAACAAATTTTCTTTTACCATATACACAAATCAATCCTAGGGCTTTAAAATAACTGACTTCACCAAAATGTTTCTTGTTTCTTTGTTTTATTTTGCTTTTGTTGTTTTGTTTTTTAACATTATTTCTGCTTCTTCTCACTTTGTTTCGATTTTATTTGAAACATTTATTTGTACTTTTAGTTCTCACCCTAACAAATTCTTTTTCAAGTTCAAAAAAATTTACGATTTCTCCCACTATTTTTATTTTATTTTTATTTTTTTTAACTTGATTATCCTGGATGACTGTACCTTAAGCTCTGTTACACATTTCAAATAACAAACCATTATATTTCACATAAGTATAGACATAATATATACAGAAAGTAAAAAAAAAAAACAACAAAAAAAAAGTTATCAAAATTTATAAAAACACAAAACAATTTTTTTGGGAAATTCTAGTTGTTATTATTCCCGTTCCCAGTTTTTAAAGAGATTCATGTCTATTATGGCAAAATAATGGATTTGTTCTTTATTACTTATTTTGAATCAAGCACAAAAAAAAAAAGAAAATTCTAACTGTCGCGCACCGACTTACTTATCCATAATATTACAATTGAAAACTGTTACAGTTAGCGCTACAAAAATAACATCTTCATCATCTAACAAAAATAATCTTATAAAAATCATCATCTTTCCTTTAATCCTATACAATGATTGTTGTATAAACTATTGAAACAATGATGGTTATTCACCATATAGCTGAGAACTAGTGAAATATTAGAAGGTAATAGGATATTGATCGAAATACTGTAGAGAGGGACTGATGATGATTAAGAAAATGAAAGAAGAAAAGAACATTTAAAGCAAAAAAAAAGACAAGAAATGACATCAGCTTAGAGACTTTGTTTCAGCTCTATGAAATAGTGTCGCACGAAATAATATCGATTTCATGATATGAAATAAAGCCACAAGAAATGAAATAATAATTTTTGTAATTTTTTGGGATTTTATTTTATTTTTCATTTTCTGACGTTATTTCATTATGAAATAAATGGGCTATACGCTTTTCCAGAGTATGTGTATTACCTTAATTTTGATCGACTATAAAATCCCTTCTTCAGAATCTCCCATATACATAGCAGTCACATTCTGAAAAAGCTAACTCAACTAAAAGTAAAAAATAAAGGTACTACAAATCTGATTTTGCAACAGACTATAAAATCTAGCCAAATTTAGATTCTGTTATAATATTAGTATAGTAGATATACATATAAAATATTTTCAACAGATACATTTATTTTCCAAATTCTAGACAGTCCCATGTTCTGGGAACGTTATTTCATTTTTAATTACGACATTATTTCGTGCGACACTATTTCGTAGAGACCTTTATTTTTTTATTTTGCTTTTTTATTAACAGTATTGTAAAAAGATGCCCCTTTTTTTCCAATAAATTGTTTTGTCTTCTATTTAAATAAAGATTTTGTAGAAACTTATGTTTTTTATAATATTTTTGGTTTGTTTGTTTGTTCGTTCCCAATGTACATTGGGATGAAAAATAATACAAATTATATAAAAAAAAAAAAAAAAGTTTTTTTTTGTAAGAAACACATTTATTTTTTCCAGAAATTGCCTATAAAAAGATATTTATTCGATTTTCTTAAAAAAATTATATTTAAGCTTATACTAAGGTGAAAATGGAGTATGTAATGCACGTGTCTAAGAAAAAATCTCTAGAAAACCTTTAAAATTATTTGATAATTTGGTGTTAAGCAATTCTAATGTTATCTTAAAGTTATCCTCACGGTTGACGAAGTTAATTATAGACTGTAGTAAAATAATTTAGAAACAGTACATGTTTTAAAGAAATAAAAAAATTTAATGCTTTGGAATATAACCATTTTAAAGGGAACCATACCTTTAAAATAATGTAATGTGGCAAAAAAGATGATAACGTAGAAACGAAATCAAAATTATAAAAAACAGTGAACACTTTATTATTCGATAAAATTTTATATTTCAAGGTTCCGGGTTGGTTCTATATTATAAGTTACTATTTTACCGGGATTAAAAATTATATTAATATTTTCATTGAATTCATAGTGATTAAGTGGTTAAGCCTCCAGCCTTCGAATCGGAGATTCTTGGGTTCAAATACCGATCAAGTTATATAAAAAAAAAAAACATGTAGAATTTTCTTCTGTTAAATGACAATAAAGATGATTATGATTATGAAAATATTATCTTAATTTAGTATATATAACAATTCGCGTCTGTTATCATTACTATGCACAATAGTGTACTTTTTATAGTGTACACAAAATATTATCCTTTATTTGATAATATCATTTTCATATTATCATCGCCGAACATTATATGGATTCATATTTAAGTACACATATAAATATCTATTTATATTATAGGTATATCTAAAAGATCTATAGATATAATACATACATAAATATATTTATTTGTTTAGATGATTTTTTTTTTATTTTTCAGGGTAAATTTACTGATTTTTTCCGTAAAAACAAACAAAAAATTTACTTTTTCTAATCAATTTTATTTTCAATTTTTTTCGTTTTAAAAGAAAATTTGTCTCAATCGTTGTAAATGTCAGCCTAGTATTTTTTTGTATATAAAAAACAAAAAAAAAAAAACAAAAATTGTTTAAAATCTTAGATATATTCTTTATATACATATTTTATTTTAGGTTTTTCCTGGGAATGTTAAATGCGGATTAAATGATTTTCGGTTATCATTATACCTATTACTTTTATTTTCTTGTTAAGTACTGGAAAATTCTTAATGCTCTTGATAAAATAATCGACGCATTCTGAATGGATTTCTAGGAAATTGTAGATTTTTTTTTTATATACCTAGTAAAAACTCTGATCTTATTTAAAGTTAAAAGTTTAGAGATTCAAAGGAAATAACTGAATTAGGTTTTTATTTCCTTTAAAATGATATTAATACCTTAAAAAAGTTTTAAAATTTCTATTTGCGTAAAATGATTTTAAAGCTGATAGAAAGGATTTGAAAAGAAAAATCTGGTTTATGATTATTTTTTAAAAGCTTTTGTTGGAAATATTCAGTTGATTTTAAAGATTGAACATTTACATTAGTATTAAGAGAATTATGATAATATAAACAACGAAATAAAAATAATAAAAATAGATATATTTTATTTAAATCTTATATTCGCATATTTGTTTTCATTCTTCTTCTTACTTTTGAAGATATTAATTTATAGATGAGTTTCGGAAGGTTTAAGTAATTTAAAATACAGATAAAATATTTATTAATAATAGAATATTTTATTTTAAAAATAATTTAGTGGTTTTTTCTCATGTTAAATATAAAATAGAATAAGTAGAACAATTCGTAAACAGAAAACTGAATTCTTTTAAACAAAATATAATGTTTGAATCAGGTCAATCAATATCTACACTCTGAATAATCATAGAATATTAAAATAATTGTCAATCCACATTAAAAGTGTAGTTTCATAAAGTTTAAGTATGCTTTTCCTATACATACCTATGTATCCTAGCTTCTTTATACCGTGAATACATATGGGATGCGTTAAAAATAAAAAAGTAAGATAAAATTTGATACGTCTAATCCAAGCGAAAAATTTTAATGTAGGATTTAAAAAGTTCTAATATACCTGTTATAAAGAAATCAAAGTAATGCTATCAATCAAAGGTTTTCAACGTAAAACAAAAAGTGCGACAGATGCCTAGTTCACCATTGTTGAACTGTCAAAATAGCAATCGAAAATTTGTTTGTCATACGGACTATACGATTATGGAATTTTGTGCTATCATTGTGTTCCCAAAAGTAATTATTATTTGTATAATTAACGAAATGTAACCAGAATATTCACATCTTGCTCCAAAAGAACTCCTTCAATTTTCTTATTCATCCTGCATAAATCCTATTATCCAAAACCCAATTTCCCAAACATCCTTCCCACATCCTTATCTCCAAAAACAAACTAAACATTATGTAACTATAAGTATTAAAGGATCCATCTTAAAGTTGGTTTTAAAGAGATTCGTTCGACAGTAATTTGTTTTCATTGGTTAAAGTTCAATACTATGCAGAGAAACCTTGTGGAACCTGTTCCTTTAAGTGAATTTCGATGTTTTCCACCGTTCCTCGTAAAAAAACTAAAAGTAAATTTGATGATTTTACATTAAATAAATACTGATTGTCAAAAAAGGTTATTATTACTCTTACCAATCTCATTTTTGATTGTGCTCAGTACTATAATTAAGTAATAACATTGAAGAGGAGAATATTTAATAACTTTGACGAACAAATAGAAATATCGCTTAAAAATAAAAAATAATCAAATAAGAGTGTTCGGTCTTATTTAAAAGTAACCATATGTATTCTAGGAAATAAGATTTATAAAAGGAAAAATTTTTAAAGACCACTATTATACAATATAATATACCTATATAGAATGTTAATAAATTATAGTTTTAAAAGAGTTATAAATTTTTTCAATCCCCCTAAAATCCCATCAACTAATCAAAAACTGTAGTATTTATCTAAAATAAACAGCACATTAATTAAGAGACTTAACGCTAAAACGTTAAATAAAATAAAAGAATATTTTTTTTTAACTAAAGTACCTAAAAGTGTTAGAATACTAAATTTCGTTTATTTCTCTTTTCTTTGGATTTAACTTTCAACATTTTCATACATATTTAAAACTTCTTTATTATATTCATTGTTATTCTATTAAATTTTGTTTAATAAACATTTAAAAAATAGTATCTATACATTGAATAGGAAATATTTTTCTATATATATTTTAATCGTTTAAGCAAAAAAATTTAAATTTATAAATATCTATCTTATATCTTATAAAATAATATTGCTCATTTTTGATGAATCTATAGATATAAATAATAACAATAATAATAAAATACATAATTTTGAACTATATTATCCCTTTATCATTAATTTTATTATTATTGAATACTATAACATGAGAATTTATTTTCGTTGATTTTTCCAAATTCTCGTCTTTTTCGTTGTTTAATAAATATTTTTCAAGTTCATATTTGTATAGATAAGTATGCCTCATATTCATATAGATAATTTTATTCATAATAATAAGGATATAAGTAAAGCTAATAATACATAAAAAAAAAAAAAGAAAAGAAGAAAGCAAAAAATACATAAAAACAGAAAATAACTGAATTTTTTTTTTCTGTTTTTTTTTTACGCTTATCAAAGCACTTTCTGTCTCTTTTTATCAATGATACAAAAAGTGATATTAAATCCACCCCTATCATTACACTTTAGATTCATATATAAAGTTTAATAATAATAATAATAAATATTATAGTAGAGTGTCATAACTGTTATAAATATTAATACATATAAATACACAGCTATGTATACATATATGTATAGAAAATAAATACTTAAATTTACTATAACATTATATTATTCTAAAAAATATATTATTATACATAATATATAGCTATATATTTTCTTTAAATAACTTTTTGTTAGAACTCATCTTGTTTAACTGTCTGTTAATTTATCATTTTATCACTTTCATTATTTAATTCTGTTTTGTTTTTTTTTTTTTTTTTTGTTGTGGTCCTCCGAAATTTTCCCCTACGAAAGAGAGTATATCACATTAGAGGTTTTTTTTTTAGTTCAGAGCAAAGCTTTTAGCATATTCTAAACAAACAGAGTATGTTCTGCTCATAGTTATTCAGAGTATACTGGGAGCATTAACATTTAAGAAAGAAAAACAGAAAAGAGCAACAGCTGTCATTTTTATTAAATTAAGTTTAAAATTGTCAATAAAAGTCAAAATTGTAAACAATTTGAAAAAGTTTAAAGATTATAAAATCAGAATATGGATAAATTAATTATTGCTTATAATTTCTTTTTCGATTACATTGTGACACAAAAGATGATATTTCTGAAAATAATAATTGTGGTAAAATAAAAAAAAATTAAAATTATGTCGAAGAAGTTGTTCCACAATTTTCGAAAAAAACTTTTAGGACCCATTTGGAATACTTCAATGCTAAAATAAAATTCGAAATATAAAAAAAAAAAACAATTAAAAAATAATTTTTTGAAATTTATCCTTCAATTACTGAAATAAATTTTCAATTTCTCTACTTTCACAATCAGAACATGAACCAGCCATTTTTCCAGCATAATATAGCAACCATAATATAACAGAACCAGTCTTCAATGTTTTTGAATTTTTAAAATTTTCTTTATTTTCAAATCTCAAAAAAAAAAAAATAATCTGTGTGCTGCATGGACAATAAGACGCCTATTCTAGGGGTTCTTTTTCTCATCAGATCAATGCTCAGCAGATTTCGAGCGCTCAGAGCGAATAATGCTCAGAGCAAACTTTTATCTGAACTCTGACCGCTTTGAGTTAAAAAAAACGCTCAGAGCACCAATTGTCCAATTTTTATCCAAATTAGTTTCTAATGTCATTATTTTTTATTTTATTTCATTATTTTAAATGTAATAATATAGTTGTAAAAGGAATTTATTTAAGAAATAAAATAAAACAAAGTTAATTTCTGTAAAATTTCAATAAAATAAAAAAAAAAACTTAAAAAAAAATATTTATCTATGCACGAGATTTTTTTTTAATGACTGTTTTAATATTTTATTCTTAATTTGACGCTTTATTTGTTGACAACTCTGTGAAATCTGAGAAATTTTTACGAGCTAAATTAAAAATTTCAAAATTGAAAGGCGTGACAGGGATTTGACAAGAACAGGAATAAATATCAATACTAAACTGTATAATAGTGATGTTTTGATTATTCTACGCTTCTGCAAGTAATATGCGATACCATTTAAAAATAATAAATTAAAAATTTTGAGAAAAGTCAAAATGAAAATTTTCTATTGTTAAAAATGGTCTTAAAAATTCGGCTTATGAAATTATGTATAACTACCATTATTACAATAACGGAATATGTATACGTATATATTTTAATAATTCATTATTACTCTTTACGATGTATAAAAGTAGTGTCTATTCTTATATGAAAAAAAATGGTCCATTCAGGATCTAGTTTAATAAATTCTTACTTAATGTTCTTGTTTTTTTTTTGTTATTTTTGTTGTTGTTGTTGTTGTTAGTTGTTGTTGTTGTTATTGTTATTATTACTGTTTTTATTCAATTTATTTAACATGGCAATTCAATCTCGCACTCGATTTCCCCGAATGGAGAATAGGTATGTGATATTATAAAACAAGAACTTAATATATATAATATATAATATGATGATCAGTATTTTTATATTTACAATTTTCAAATGGATGAAAATAAGGAATTATGAAAACAAAAATTTAAAAAAAGGGGAAAAAACAATATGAAAAATTAAAATATTTTTCAAATTTTTTCTAACGTTATGTTAAATGCCTTTAATCAAATTTACATAATTAAAACAAGTCATTGTGAAAATAATATTTTTTTTGTAGATTGGCATAAATGGCTTTTTTATGATGAGAAGGATTAAATGAATAAAAATGAACAAAATTAAGGATCAAATAGATGTAAAGACTGAACAAAATACTATTACAAAACATTTATTAGTTTTGTACGCGATTGTTAAAAATAGTTTTAAAAATATTTGATAAATATTAAAATTACATTTAATTTTCAGATTTTATTTTTATCTAAATTTTAATACTATTTTTTTTTTTTTTATAAAACTCTAATATTATTTTATTTATTTATTCAAAACTAAACCAACTATTATAAGGATTATTTTGATAGTATTAGTATAGCCCCTATATATACTTACGTAATTATGGGCATACATTTAGATTTATATAAATTCAACTTGGCTGCTTGCTTGAATATAATAATCGAGAGCATTTGGGAACCGAAAAACATTCTTAGATATAGCATAAGATAAGGTGGTATTTTTATTATTAGTCTTGATGGAGCAAAATTCAAATAAAGTGTGGAGAAAAAGTATTTGTTCTGTATTTGTTAATATCTTTATAAAAAATTAAACAAGACTTCCTAAGGAACAAAAAAAATTCTAACGTTTACCTTGTGTGTGCCTCTAACGGGTTACTCTAAGTTGTGTTACTCTTAAATCAAGTATTAATACAAAAATTTATAAAGAAACTGTGTCACAAGCTCTAATTTACCATCTATTTCACTTCTCTAAATCACAATATTGCTTTACATACAAAAATATTTAATACTGCTTTCGTAAATTTTTTGTAGCTACTCAAATAGTACTTATAATGGTACAATAATTAAAATAAAAAGTTCTAAATTTTATAATATTGCAAACAAAATTTTATGATGAATCCTATGTATAGTTTATATTTCTGATTTACCTCAATCTGTTAACAATCGTTAAATCATTAAAAATTAAGTCTTCACTCAAGCTATACGTGGAGGTTGTAAAATCTAAAGTAAACTGAAACAATGTATGCTTATAAAATAATCCTTATAATATAAACTTAAAACAAAGTTAATTAAAAAAAAACTAACAAATTTAATGTAAAACTTCATTTCAAAATTATTTAAGCGGTATTCTACGCCTAAAAATATGCATAATATTATTCAATTTTATTATTGTAATTTAAACAGTTTGACCAAATGCCAAATATTATATGACCAAATACCTTGATATATATATTCTGCATTATATTTAACAATTGTCTAAATCTAAGTTATTTTCCGACAGCTTGGAAAACTGCGATCGCCATCCCAATTAAAAAACCAGGAAAACCTTCCGATTCTCCATATAGCTGTAGACATATTAGTGTATTACCCAACATTGGCAAAATTTGCGAGTCAATAATTATTAAAATTTTTATCAAAGAAGTACATAAAAAAGATATTATACCTGTCAACCAATTTGGTTTCTGTTATAATCATAGTACGATACACACTATGACAAAATTGTCATCGGATATCTGTTGCGACATCAATAATAGCATGTGTGTCGCAACATGCTTTATTGATTTCGAAGAGGCATTTGATACTGTTTGGATAGACGGCATTGTATTATACAAACTTTTAAGATATAAATTTCCTCTTTCATTTCCTATTTCTAATCAGTAATATGCTCAGCAACAAAACCTTTAGAGTTTCTTTAAATAATAAAATTACTTCTAAGGAATATCAACTAAATAACACGGTCTGCAGCAAAGCACAATCAAATCGCCAATTTTATATTTTAATGTATTTATAAGTGACCTATTTTTTTCCCTAGGCAATAGCCCAGGTTTGAACTATAGCATAGCTTTTGCAGACGATTTGACAATTTATACAGTTGATTCCCACGTAGGAATAGCTCAGTATAAACTGGAAAAATTATTTGATAAATATGTTGCTTACAGTAAACGCTGGAAAATGCAAATCAATTAAGATAAATGCGAAACAATTTTGTTTAGAAGTATTATAAGCAAAACAAGCTATAGCATGCAAAAAAACTGAAGAAATTTTCATATTAAAACGCCAGAAAATCATAAAATTAAGAATTCAACAAATTGCAAATATCTAGGAGTTCAATTTAATTATCTTTATAAATTCAATAACCATGTTAAAATCCAAATTGGAAAAGCAAATAACATATTTATTAAACTACAAAAATTATTATATTCTAAAAGACTTTGCAGCCAAGTAAAAACTCTTTGTTACAAAACCCTAATTAGGCCCATACTAACATATGGCTGTCCCATATGGTTCAACATAAGGGGATCTACAATGTAGAAGTTAAGGTTATTTAAACAGAAGTGTCTGAGAGCGTGTACAAATCTAAATAAAAAACCATCCAGCGGGTATTTGCACTACTACTAAAATTTAACACTTTTCGAAAAATCAAAAACGATAAAAATTGATAACTTCTTAATTGGCCTTATACGCAATCATATACTTCGGAGCATAAACCAAATACAAAATTCACTAATTTGCCACCACTGGTACGCAAGCGAGCAGTACATCTCATCGTGTCTACTAGGGTTTCGTTCCTCCAAAAGCCTTCGTTCTTTTGGATAAAAATAATCAAATTGAAAATGAAAACAACATACCGCTAATTTATCATTTATAAGGAATGCTAGTGACTAAAAATTAAACATGAATTTACATAACCTAGACATCAATGATATGGAAAGCTTCAAATATGATATGCATATCCTTAATACATATAAATTAAAAAGTACAAATCCATATTTCTAGAAACAATATTAGATTAAGTTAGTTTAAGTTAACTTAGTTTAAGTTTAAGTTAGTTTTAGCTTAGAAGTAGGATTTAGGTATAAGTTTTTTAATATAATATAAAAATTTATGTTGGTTTTTTTTAAGCAATTTTTACCAATACCAAATAAATAATAAATTAATAAATTAGATGAGAGAACTACTATATTGAACAGTCACGAACATTTAAGAAAATTAAAAAAATCATTCTATTTTGTTAGAATTAGAAATAATTACAAAATGGTTAAGCACGTAGCTTATTAACCGAGGGAGTGCAGGTTCAAATCCTGCACAGGTAGCAAGTTTTATTTATTTATTAATTGAAAACAAATCTTTCTTGCTACCAAATATAGTGTAAATATATAATACAAACAAAATAAATAATATTAGTGCAATGGCCTTAGTAGCCGATGGTTCTGTAATACTGCAATATCCTATGTGATTTGTAATATTAAGATAAATAAATAGTTTGCATATTATATCACTCTAAATGATACATAGGTACCTACACCAAATATATTCAAATATATTACCTTTTATTAACATAGGTACGTTATAGGTCTTAGGTAAATGCTATTTTTAAAATGTTTTATAAAATGGATACGGACTGACTGACCTTTTTTACATTATTCCTTATTAATAAAATCGGTTTCAATCTTTATTTTCTTTTTAAAAGAAAGACAAAAGACAAACAAAATTGCACTAAAAGCACAAAACGAGAAAAAAAGTATTAAATAAAAATATTTAAGTAGGAAATATTATATTATATTTCATAAAAAGGATATAGACAAACTTATTATATCCTTTAATTCTATATAT
Source organism: Poecilobothrus nobilitatus (assembly GCA_947095535.1). Lineage (NCBI taxonomy): Eukaryota > Metazoa > Arthropoda > Insecta > Diptera > Dolichopodidae > Poecilobothrus > Poecilobothrus nobilitatus. The sequence goes on along the minus strand of OX352774.1, from coordinate 42,140,874 downwards.
ATATTTTTTATACTTGCTTATATCTATTTTCTTTTTCTTAATTTTTATATTTTTTTTTTTTTTGTTTTTTCATAGAATTGTGTACAATAAATAATATTTGTGTATTGTCTGTTTGTTTAAAGAAGAGAAATTAAAAAAAAAGAAAGAGAAAGAAAAACAAATAAAATTAAAAAGAGAAAAATAAAAAAAACATTTGTTCTTTTCAATTTTGTTTTGTTTTCTTTTTCTTTCTGATCATATCTGGAAGAAATTATAACGACCTAATGAAATGTTATCCTTTCTGATACTTAATTCAATCTATTAAAATGTATTTATTATATGATAAATATTATGTTTTATATTTGACATAAATAAAATTAAACACATATTTTTTTTTGAATTAAAAATAAATATAAAAATATTTGAAAAAGTTAAATGAAATGAAAATGTTTATATATACTAGCAGTTTTACGCTGTGTTGTCCTCAAAATTTTGAAGTGTTTTTTCGAATCTATATGTAATTTAATATTTTATAGATCATATTTTAATTTTATAAAAAAAAAAGTGCACTCTTTTCACTTCAAACAATAAAATTGAACTAAAGTTTTAACTTTTAAACTAAAATAAAATATCAAATAGAAATTTTAAATAAAATATCGTTTAATTTTAAATGTTTATAGATAGGTCTGTACCTCCTATTTATAAAATTTATAAAATTCTAACAGAATTAACGAAGAAATTCTATTTTATTTTACAATGTAATCATATCACAACATCTAAAAGATATGTAAGAAAAGTAGGAAATAAATAGAAAAACTAACACATTTTCCAATGAATTTTCTACATTTTAATCTAGTAAGACATTTTCAAAAAGATTTAATTCCACTCGAAAAATTCTTAGATAATACTCTTTTTTTTCAAATATGGTACATATTTGTACAGACATTTTTCAGAATTATGAATTGGTGGAATTCTTACTGTTATTTTCTATTTGTTATTTATTTATATTGTAAATATTTTATAAAACGTTCAAAGTAGTTAACATTTAAAATTTGAAGCAATTGGATAAAGTGATTAGATAGAACAACGAATTAGAACGATGTGCCGAAACAGGTTAAGGGAAGTAAACCAAAATTTACTTTTAACTTTTTTTTACAACTATAGAAGTGCCATGTAAAAGCGAATACAATGCCGATGCATCAAATTTTATTAAGTGAGAGTGGGGTGAAATGGGTTAATAAATCGGAACCAATTTAAAAGACGGCCTTTGTTATAAGACAATATTTGGACGGAATATTGATTGATATAACATTGTAGATATATCATAATAAGGGGTTTATGATAAGAAATTGCTATATCATTTAGGAGAGATTCATATATCATAACATGGGTTAATGGAATAAAATGCAATAATAAATAATATAAGTTAGGTATATAAGGTAAGAGGGTAAGGTCTTTCTGTAAAATTTCGTTTCATTCATTTGATTGATTCTTAAGTTATAAATGAACAAACAGTCAGACTTTCTGCTTTATATTTTAGATTATATTTGAAATCTTATATTATATACAAATAATATATAAATATAAATGCAAGTTGTCCAGCTCTTAATGGTCTTCTTTGAACTAGGTGATCAAGGATGTCGAGAGAAACAAGAGGGCTTATTTTGAAGAGGGGATTTGATTTCTTTTGAAATTATTTGATAATTAGTTGAACATAAGTATTCGAAATTTTTGATATATTATGTTTTTAAAAAGGAAAACACATATTTTCCGTATATAATACAGAAAGTTAATTTAAAACCATTTTTATGTCAATGCCAATGTAGGTGTTAATAAAACTAAAATAGTATATGAATAAAAGTATATTTTAATGCGTCAAGTCGAAATGAAGACTCAAAATTGGGCGTGAATCTGATTAAAAAAAAGAAAAATAACTCAATTTTTACCAAATTATTAGAATCTAAAATCGGATCTTTTATAAACTATTTTGTAAAACTATTGTAAACTCTTTTTAACCTAGAATTATCTTTCGACGGTGCTTAAACGTATGAATGATAAATTTGTAGAATTGAGAGTCTAGTTTTGTTTTTATCAGGCAAATTTGTACAAAAATACTCTAAAATTTTGTTAAAGGAATATTATACGAACAACGACTGCTTGTTACTATAATATGTAAAGACCTGTTTTTAAATATGTCAAATAAGTTATTTTTAAATACTATACACCATAAGCGGATATTGTTCTGATCCACATACCTTAAGCATATAAAAATCAATATATTTTTCTCTTGTTATATTCAGATTTCTAATAATATTTTTCGTGGCACGTTAAATCAAAATCGTTATTTTCCCCTTTAATTATTTGAGATTTAAAAAAAAATTGCGATATATACACTCTAAAATACAATTTTATTACGACTTTCATTCTTTTTTATATGTAAGTTTTAAGGTATTAGTTTTTAGGTATTAAGTTTATGTATAATAGGAATGGGATACATTTCTATATTATTTATTATTTAATTTCAAATTTATGAAAGCTGAGATAATAAATGAGTTCACACTAAATTTTAGATCCGCGAGGTTTTTCCAGATGTAGAAAAATCTAATTATCATGAAAGGCTACTCAATTTTCGAGTTGAATACAACTCCATACAAAATAACGCGTTCTCTGAAACTATAACAATGAAAAACATCATTCCCAATTCTTAAAATAGGACTATTAAAAAATAAAGATAACAAATATTTAGACTGTTATTATATTAGACAATGTAATATGAATGAATTTAACAAAAACCAAGATTTTTTAGGATCGAAATAATCTAAATTTTATAATAAATATCTATAACTTTTTTTATATTTTATTTCGCATTATCTTTCAGTTTAATTACTTTTAGTTTTATTTCTTTTTTTTCGTAATAAATAATAATAATAATAAATAATATTTCCTAAAATAAATTAATAAAATATTATATTTTTTTATATTTCAACGAATATTAAGAATCAAAAGATTATCTGGATTTTTCTCAAATAAACTTTCCTAAATTTAACTCCTTTCTTTAAAATAAACTACTAAAAAGCAATCGATTTAAATAATGACGATGAATTATATTCCAAAAATTTTTCCAATAAACAAAAAACAATCAAAAAAAAAGATTTTTTTTATTATTTTTTTTTTTTTTTTTTAGAATTCTGATCATAATAGAATCGTATATAAATCTGAAGATTTTTAATCTCAATTCTCGAAAAAACCACATTCATACTAAATAAAATGTATAGGAATTCTCCTGACATTGGAAGTTTATCAAAATATAATTGAAAGTAATATATCATTCATCCATTTTCACAAAACCAAAAAAAGGACGAAGGCTACAAAAAATATATATTTTTATATTTAAAAACAAAAAAAAAAAACAGCTCTGCACCATTTAAAATAATAATTGGAAGAAATTTTAACGGTATGATAAATTACCAATTATGTTTTCTTATACCTAATAAAATTTAAATTAATCATTTATGGTTAATTTTGTAAGCTACTGCCCCTAACTAAAATAATAGTCATTAGCTATATCATATATGATATAATATGATTTTGTGTCTTTGCATGACATTTTGTATAACTATAGCTACCACAGTCATAATTGGCATTTGTTGTCATTTAAAAAATATTCGTCAAGTCATTATAGTATAGGAGTCTACGAGAGAAAAGCATACAAATCATATAATCGTTATGACGTTTTTCAAATGATTTGTTATGATTACTACAGTTAGAATTGTATGTTTTTGGTCTAATTGAAAATTTGTCGAAAAATCATATAATAACTAATAATTATGTAGTTTGTGGGATACTCTTCCTCGTTTTACGAAAATGTTAAAGAAAATACACCCTTAACACTGTCCAAAACAACTTAATGAAGATACAGTCGACAGAATAGAAGAAATAGAATAAATATAAGACAAAAAAATTCTATAGTAGGGATTGATTAAAGAAATACAAAAGCCGAGCTAAATTAGATGTTCGAAAATTATTAGTTTAAATAAAATAATCTACTCTGTTAAAAGATATATACACACTCCTCCTATATACATACACACACTCCCCAGTGTATCTACAAAGATTGTACCCCTTTATATTTGATATATTAAATCTATTTATTAATAAAATATTTATCTCTTGGTTGAAATTCTACAAAGATTCTTAAACTTTCATAAACTGAACTAATCAATAAAAAACTGAACTGACGAAATTTATAATTAATAGTAACAAGAACACAATTTGAAAAAAGTAAAACACACTTTACAGAAGATAAAATTTAAAGAATTATATCAAGGACCAAAGATTTCTCTATATAATATAATATATAATATAAGTAGTCAACCAACCACAACCAATCAAAATATGTTTAATACCCAAACAAAAGATGCCCAACAACAATAAAAAATTAAAAAATCAGAAACACTATAAAAAAAATGAAAATCAAGAATAAACCCAACCATATCATTAAAATCCTTTATTTTTTTTTTGAACCACTGTTATATTATATATATATTATGTGCGAGAACCACTGTTATATTTATATATAAATATAAGGAAGCAATACAAAATAAGGCAGAATATGTTAAGTTTGTAGTTGTATTTTGTTCCGCTTTCAACAAAATATAACGTTGTTCGGGGCATTCTGAAAAAAAAAAAAAAAAAATTGCTCCCGAAGGAATAATTCTAAGACATTTTGAGGTTTCAGTAAATTGCCTTTTTTTCTTTGACCTTTTATAACTCCTTTATATTAAAAACCTATACCATACCTATTTCTCCTTTTCTATTTTCTCTTTCCATTTCCTTTAAAATTTTTCAGTTTTATATAGAACAGATAGTTTATATTGTTATACTTATTCTTTAATTGTGTATAGGTTGTAAATGCCCTTTGAGGCTAAATTTTGTAAGAAAATTATAAAGAAATAAAAAAAAAGTATAATAAAAAATATTTTTTTTTATTTCTATCTCTTTTTAATTCGCAATTTTTATATTTTCTTTCTGTTATAATTCTATTTCTATTAATGTCCTTTATTTTACAAGGATTTTCAAGAATTTAAAAAAACAAAATGTGATAAAACGTTTTTTTTTTTTGTTTTTACCAACCAATGAATTAACCAATCAACGCTATCTAAATGTAAGTCTTCTCATAAGAATGGGAAAATTTATAGAGAAAAATACTACAGTTTTTAAAAAAATAAATACAAAAAACAAAAACAAAAAAGAAAACTAAAATAAAATAAAAGAAAAATTAAATAAAATTTTATAAAAGTGAAATTTATTTTAATGAAGGTCAAAAATTATTAAAGAATATCATAAAAATAAGAGAAAACATTTTAAAATAAAAACAATGAAATTATTTTAAACAAACCAAAATTCCAGTCAATTCTAAGAAATAATAAATTTAAAAAATTTTTTAACCTCGAAAAATCTTTTATTGAAGGAATCATTTTAGAAGCATAAAAACACAACACAATTATTTCAATTTTCTCCATAAATGCTAGGCTCTATGCTTAAGCTTAAGCAAAAACAGGATGCTGATTTCATTCATTAAATCTGTAATTGAAAAAAAAAAAACTATTTAACCATTTTACAATCATTTTTAAATTCATTAACTGTTTTAGTTTAGGCAAACTTCCTTGATTTACCTATAGAACGGTTAGCTTTACACAATTTCTCCCCCATTGTCGTTGATATCCCGAAATTGTTTGCATGCGCAATTTCAGTTGATTTTACGGTCTCAAATGCTTTATTTTTCCTAAGTTCATTCCTCAATGAGTTATTAATGGATTTTATCTGAAGCTGCCATATTTCCATTCGCTTTAACCCGGTCCTATAACTTTCATTAGAAAATTTTTTTTCGACAAACAATTACAGACCCGAACTAAGCTGAAACTCCTTCTAAAAATTTACTTGTCATTTAAAGTATTATACTTAATATGATGTTAAAAGAATAGTCATGATTTAATCAGTGAACATAACATCTTACTTAATATTTTTATTTAACTCTAGATGGAAGAAGACGATTCATCAAATGGCGGACGAATGATCACTAAGACGAAAAAGATTATTTAGTCAATATAATTCAATTGATTCATTTGCATTAACAATTAATTCGAGTTCATGAAAAAAACCATCGTTTATTTTAAATATTTTAAAGTTTTTAAGTTTTACTCTTTTTTCATATCACTTTTCATTAAATTTTTTTTTTTTAATTTTCAATTGTATTATATATTTTATTAAAATGAATTCAGTGATACCAGTTTCATTTAAAAAAACTGAAACAAAGTAATATTTTTCTATTTAGCTATTTAATCTTTTTGATTTATCTTAAATCCTTGATTATTTCCATTTATTTGTTGTCTCTTTCTAATTTACCCAATATTTCAAAAAAACAAAAACAAAATTATAAAATAAAAAACCAAACAAAAAAAAAAACACTTAAATTTTTCTTAACAAAAAAAAGATTTTCGTTGATCTGAAATTAAATTTGAAGATAAATGACGCAAAAAATTACTTTTCAAAAAGGCAATTATATTTTTATTCATAACATTGTTTGCATTCCTTTTTCAGTTAATTTTTTTTTAAGATTTTAAATAAAATATTTTTGGTAAAATTTTAAAGCTGAGACTAAAAATTAAATTTTTACACAAAATAAAAGAAATCATGAATTTGTTGGCATTTTTTTGTTTTCTTTATCTTGACAAACTGAATTTCTAATGAAAGGATGTTTGAATGAATAGAACATTCAATTTTTTCAAGGACTTCCATTTCCACAAAATTTTCTTCTACCAAAATAAAAAATATTAATTTTAATATTAAATAATGACACTTATATATTTTTAAAAGACTTAAATTAAATTTCTAAAGTATTGTCTTCGAATATGTCTTATTGTCTTATATTGCAATTTTTTGCATATTTAATTATGTGCCAATAGTCATGTTACCATAATATTATATTTAACTTTACAACGTTGCAAAAAAAAAAAATCTTACAAATTTTATTATTTTAATTCATAATTTTGAAAAATGTTGCAATAAAACTGTCATTGCTTTAATTGTGTCATTGCTTTAAGTTCTTCTAACAGGATACTGTGATTGTGAGTGTAATTGCGGATTTTTCATAATGGTTTTTTCTAATTTTTTGTCTAAACCGGAATTTTTTCATGTATTTCAACCATATAAATTTCTAAAATGTTAAAAATTGATGCTTTCAAACTTTTATTTAATATAGTATTCACTTTTCATTTAATTTAAAAAATAAAAAACAACACTTCTTTCTAGACTGGAAATAAAACGATTGGTTGGTGTTATTACGGTCCATTGTCTTACCGGTAGATATGCTGGAAGATTGGGAATGAATGTGGATCTTAACTGTAGGTTTTGCAGAGGAAATTGACGCGATAATACTTTCGTGCGTGGAATACTTTCTCTTCTTCTCTGCTCCTGACGTAGTCTGTCAAGAAAAAGGCGTAAATATCTCGATAGTTTCTAAGATTTAAGTGAACTCTCTGATATGAATCTGTGAAGTTTTTAAAGCTTCTTTCATAGTCATAGTGGCTTTATCGTGGCATAAATCTTGGAAAATTTAACAGCAACTCGTGCCGAATAGGGTCTCCTACGTTTTGCAGGTAAACTACGGACCTAGAGTCAATGTTATCAATAAAAAAAAAAAACAATTTAAAAAATTGGTATTAAGTGGTAGCAAACATCGTATTTCTTTTCAATATTATTTGTAAAATTAATATAAATTTTATTAAATTTTATTAAAAATTCAATATTTATTTACTTTTTTATTGCGTTGGTTGTCCACTATTTCATTTATTTGTTTTCTTCCCTTCATAAAGAATTTAATAAATATCGCTCTCAATATACCATTGTTCTTATTTAAAAAATTTTTTGTTAAGAAATTTCTTAAAAAGACCACAGAGTTAAAAAATATATTAAATTTTATTTAAGGAAATATTTTTCAAACATTTTTTTGTGTATTTTCAGGTCACGATTCTTTTAAAAAGTAATATATGTATTTATTTACCTTTTTCCTGTAATTATGAAAATTATTGTAAAAACCACTCTCCAAAATAACCTCCATTATTTAAGTTTTTTTTTTTTTGTTTTTATAATTATCCATGTTAACCACATTTTAATAAAGTCATAAAACAATTTCATTTTAGCGAAAATTAATTGAATTTAAAATGAAAATTCTTATATAAATAACAACAAAAATTAAATATACAGGGAAAAATTTCTCATAATATCACATTAGTTTTTTTTTTTTATTTTTTAAATTTAATAAAAATCGTTTTTCTCAATTTCCCTTTAAAAAAAGGAAATCAAAAACAATTTATAAAGGAAGCAATCAAATACCAACATATATTTTATTAATAATAATATATGGGCCAGTAATTAAAACACCATTCACGTTTCAATTACATTTTATAAACTTTAATAAGACCTGAAATTACCCCAAAAAAAAAAAATAAATAAAATTAAAATAAAAACAGAAAAAATAAACAAACAAAACAAAATTAAAATGAAACCCATAATTTTTATTATGTAATAATGTAATTAAAAATAACCCATACATAATGTCCTGTAAAAGGAAAGGAACCCTGTTTCAAAACCATTTAAAAATATTATGTTAAATTTAAACCGTTATTGTAATAGGGTCATTCATAAAATTGATAAACATTTTGTATAATACTTAAGAAATTCATGCATTAAACAGACTCCTTCAAATTATGTAACAGTATATTAGCCAAGAAATATGCAATTTATTAGTTAACCAATAGTAAAATAAAAAATTTCGTTAAATGAGGCCTCGGTATGGCCAAATGGTTAAGCTTGAGTGACCTAATAACCGGAGAAGTGCTGTTTAAAATTTTACATGATGGTTTTAAAATCTATATCCTTATAATTTGCCTATAAAATTGTGTACTTATATTATTATATAATGTAAATGCAAGTGTTACAACGATATATGATTTTCTCTAAAAAATATATAGTGTTAAAAATCTAAATTTCTCTTATTGTTCCAACTGTAATTTTTAAAATATTTTTTGTTTCATTTTATATTCTTCGTTTACAATGGTCAGATGATCAAATGTTTAAAAATATTCATATCATAACTCTGTCAAATAAAATAAAATGAAAACCAAAATCTTCTAGCGGTCATCCCTAAAAATATTACCTTTATAATTTAAAATTATTACACCAAAAAATTTTCATTCTACACATTCTGTTCCTTTTTCTTTATTTTCTTATTTAAATATTAAAATATAAAATAACGGTATATACATTTACATATAATAAATATAAATTATATATAATATATATTATAATATTGTATATATATTGTATATATATATTTTGTGCTTGAGCTTTTGTTAAAAATAAAAATAAAAATTATAATCAACGGTAAAATCTGCATTTTTATTAAATAATTTTTTTTTTGTTTTTGTTGGTTTGCCAACACTGAAAATTGTTAATTTACCATATTCGTGCATTTATTAACTCATTCCTACGGTTTTCTTTGTGTAGCTTTCTATTTTTTATTATTATTTTTTGTTTTTATTTAAAAAAGCAAGGACTCAGATAATTATTCACATATATTTTTAGTGAAAAGCTTTAAAAAATTAAATTAAATAAAATAAAATATCCTGGCACTTAAAATAACCACAAATATACACACCATATTATATATATACAAAAAAAAAAAACAAGAATACTCACCCACCAAAAAAATATAAATACATTAGAAAAAGGTACAAAATGACTCACAGCTGTTACAAAATTTCTGTATTTTTAGTGTTGACCTCTTCTCTTAAAATGTAATACGTTAAAAATGTGAAAAAAATATTTTGACTTGCCACATGTCCTAGAAAATTTAATTAAAAGGTATGGAAATACCGATACCAATAATGATAGCGTGAAATTTAAATATTATAAATGTTATATAAAATGGTTTTGTTGGTATATACAGTGCGATTTCTTTCGCCTCAAACCGAACCAAAAAAAAAAAAATTTTTTAGTGGAAGGAAGGGAGTCCATTTTCCTCAATTCTTTACATAAATGGGACAACATTTTTTTTTAGTTTTAATTTAATTTGCTTATATGTAAAAGCTACGCATCTATTTAATAACTTTCATTCACCTTCAGAAAACTTTACACTTCATCGTTGGCATTTAAGCGAAAAAAGAATTGAAAAATATTTTCTATTCATTCAAATTTCTCCCTTCTTTTTTTTCCTCAATTATTTCAAATTCTGTTAAAGAATGTTAAAGAATGTAAAGATTGCTAACGCTGTTTCAGACTTATTAATTAGTTCTGAAGTTTTGGAGATATATGCAAATTAAATTAAATTTAAGCAAAAAAAACTATAGATCCAATTATTTCATCGAAACGAGCGACTTTTTGATCGTTTTGGTCCCTCAAATATACCCTATAAATACTAAAAACTGAAAAAGAATCAACCAGTATAAATATATTAAGAAGATTAATAAAAGTGAAAATGAGAAGTTTCAGAATTTTTTGAATATGATGTGTTCAGCTGTGGGATTCAGCAAAAAAAAAAAATTGTGGAAAGTTAGAAGTTTCAAAAAAATTACTTTGTTATATTATAATAATATTGAAAAAGAAAATGAGTATATGTATTTTAATAAAATGTGTCTTGATAAAACATTAGGTACCGTTATCTTAAGAACCATTTCCATCAAAAGATCTCTTTTTCTCAAACCAGTTTTGTATTTGGTTCAATTTCTCCCATTATATCGAATTATTCTCTTGTGGAGGTAATAATAATATGAGGTTAAAGTTCAATGTTACATTGATTTTGTTACATTCATTTTAGTTTGATTTTTTGCGTGAACCCTTTGATTTTTTCAAAAAAGAAATATTATTGTTCTCTGTCTAGTTAACCTCGCAAAATTACCAAAATTTCAATTGATTTTAAATATTTTTTAAAAATTAAAAAAAAAAACTGGAATTCTTATTAATAACATAAAATTAAAATGACAATGTATAAAACCATTAAGCCGGTAACCCCAGATAACCCAAATAAATTCTATTTTATTTTAATATATGCGAATATGAATTAAGATCCTTTTGTATATTATTTAGAAATCCTTTTTTATTTTTTTTTTTGGTTTATGTTTTTTAAATTTTATTTGATATTTTATAGATTTTTACATGGTTTTATATCCTTTGTATTATCATGTAATATTATCCTGAAATGAAGCAGATACTTTTTTTTTTTTTTTTTTTAATATATAATGCATATATATTATATAATATACAGCTACAGTTTTAAATATAACAATTATACCATAATATGTTCTTTTGACTTTTTGTTTTTTGTATGTATTTTGAAAACTTTCAAAAAAAATTTGACAACAAAACTGTTACAGTAACTACAAGTCAAACTTAAAAAAAAAAAAAAAAAAGAAATATAAAATATTTTAATATTTGGTTTAACGAATTTTGCATATTCCTTTCTTTTGTCTTATAATTTTATTTTTATTTTTTTCTTATTATTATTATTCTTGTAACTTTAACTTCTGTTACTACTTAGGTTTTTCTTTAAATATTATGTTTTGATTATATAGGTATCCATCTATCCCTTTTTGATTTTCTTATTAATTTGTTTTCTGTTTTTCTTTTTGTTTTTGTTTATGTGAAATCCAATTTGCATATAAATTTGAATTTATTAGAAAAAGAAACCAAAAAAAAAAACCTATTTCTTTCTTTCTTTTTTTTTTTATAATTTAACTGCTGTTTCAATTTTCTTTGTTTTCTATTTATCTTAAGGACGTTAAGGTCAGCGATTTTACGGTTATTTAGGTGTTTTTAGGGGTTTTTGATGTTTTTTTTTTTTTTTGAAAGAATGTGCGTTTATTTAACTTATGTGTCATGTGTAATATTTGTAAAAGGAAAGAATATGTAGGGTTAATTTTTTTTTCCTTTGTCAAAAAAAAAAACACAATTTATAATAAAAAATTAGATTGAAATAGTAGAAAAAAAAGAATGGTATAATGATGTGAATTTTAAATTTAATGGGAGAAATTTTTTTGAGCTCATTCGGCTTTAAAATTTAATGAGTTTATGAATGGTTTTAAACAGATGGTAAATTACCCTTTTTTTATATACTTCAGATTAAAATGAGTTAGATTAAAATTACTTTATAATTATAATTAAATATAATCACTTTTTAAGGGTTTACAAAAATTTAAACTATTAATAATAATTTATATAAACTGAAGATTATAAATCTATGAAAAATTTAAAGATTAAAAATGAAGGTTTATTAATAAACAAGAAGAGTTTTAAAAGTAGTATAGCCATAATTTTTAATAATCACTCTGAATTTTATACCAGAAATAAAGAATATTTTAGATCAATGAAGTTTAACAATTAATTTGGTTTTTTGAACCGGTTGTATGGTGTATAAACTTTGCAATAAATATGATATTCTCTTCAAAAAATCAAAAAAAACTATCAGCAGAGTGTATTATACATACACATAAGATTTAGATCAATTCAGAATTCTTTTACTGTTATGTGTATAGCATTTCAATGGTTTTTTAAATTTATCCCATACTTCCGTTTTTTTTTTTTTTAGTTCCATTTCTCAACATTAGAATTCCAATTCTCAATTTTATTGACAATTATATTTACTAAATCAAAAATAGGCCATCTAATCATGCTGACGATAGATATCTCCTATTTATATATTAATTTTATTACTAAATGATATAAGCACAAATATACATATACATATGTAAGATAATTATTTATTCATTTTTATTGTTTTATTGGCATATTTTTGAACCAATCAATCAATCATTAATTTTTTATTTTATTTGTTGTAAATTTTTGTCAAAGAAAAACCTTTTATTTATAATTTGATTTATTTGACGGTTTTGCGTGCATCGTATAGTAATGAAAATTTTCTTTTATAATTTTTATCATCGACTATTAAATTTTTACATATAGAAAAACGTTAACTGAATTCTAATAAAACTCTATCTAGAGTTTGTAATTTTGTTAATTGAAACTGTGGTACCAAATATAATTTATATATATAGATATCGGTTAAATGTTAAAAACCAGAATAACATATCAGTAGAAAAAGTTATATGATATAATATATAGGATATAATATAGGGTAAACTAAGATAAGAACTAAACTATAGGTAAGAAGTAAACTGTCAGAAGAATGAATGTCTACTTCCTGAAGATTTACTAACAGAAATAATTGTAAAAATAGCATTAGAGAAAAATATATTTATTTTTTTTTTCATAAAAGGATAATAGATTGAAAAGTTCTACATTTATTCAATTATTTATGGAAAAAATATTATTAAAGAACCAGCCCCAGTAAATCTGCCATAAACAACGGAAGTACAAAAAATCCTAATTTTTTGTTTTTATTATAGAGTTGTTTTTCGTTAGACGATTTCGGTACTACTTCATAAATAATTAATTTATAGAAAATATGAGTTCTGTCGCCATTCCTTTTTGTATCAGTTCCCTTTTGGTGCTTATGAAATATAATAAACTCTTCAAAGTAAAACCAATACTCCATATCTTTATTTCGACTACCTATCATTATATACAGTCCTTACAATAAGAATACAATCATGATCTAGTAATGTCTAAAAGGTGTAAAGGATTTTTAGTTTTTGAAAAATATAGTGATAAAAAGAAACGATATAACAAAACTATATAGAGTTAGATACAGAAAAACAGATATATGACGGATATCATATTAAAATATACTTATGCAAATATATACATAATAGTACACATAGCCTCTACTGGACGTCGAAGGTCATGAAGAAAGAAGATTTTATGGAAGGTCAACAGAAGTAAAAAATGTTCGAGAGAGAGGGAGGAGGATATATTCTTAATGGTTTTCGAGATAACGACCTTAAGGTTATTTTAGTGATTATGATTTTACGCTAAACTCAAATAATTTGCGAGAATCTTTTATTATCTTATTATCTTATAACAATTTGAGTTCCTCAAAATCTAGTAGCAATTTTATTTTCTATTTTGTACAGAGTTAGATTTATTTCAATAAAAGGAAATTGTGCAAAAAAAAATTTTTTTTACATTATTTTATTTTACTTCAATCTTTAATTTTTTTATTCACCCCCCACATAAATGTGACAGGGAAATTATACACAGACTTTCCTTTTCAGACGTGACTGTGGGGAAATTATTTTTTCAACGTCTATGGGATTTGAGTCAACACTCTTGTGATATTTACAGCAGTGTTTTACACGCCCTTATCCGATTTTTAATTAAAAGACATGATTTTAATCAATATTATCTTTAGTTACCTCAATATTGTATCTTCGGGACAGTTTAATTTAATTCCACTTTGATTATTAATTTGATAAACAAAAATTATTTACATTTTTCTTTGAAGCTTCTGCTGAGGACAAATTTTATAATGACTGTATGTATATAATTAAATTTTAAAATTAATATTTTTTGTTATAAATATTTATATTTAAATTTTAATTAAAAAAAAGTTTTTTTTTTTTTTTACAAATTCAATTTTTCTGTTTATTTTCATTATTTTCAATAATCAAAATGTGGTAAATTAAATTTTTTTTTCACTTTGTTAAATTATTTATTTGTTTTTATTATTTGCAAAAAAAAAATTCTTTTATATGATTTTAATAAATATGCAAATACAATATATATTCTTCATTTGATTTTTATTCATTAATTTTTTTCACGAAAAATTTAAAAAAAATGAATAGCCTAAAACAACATATTATCAAAACATTATGACAAATATTTCGTTTTTTTTTTAATTAATTTATTATTGTAAAAAACAAATAAAATGCAATAAAACATTAAAAATATTAACAATTATTGAGATATTTTAGATTTTTTTTGATTTTTTTTAAATATCAATCCAATATCCTAAATGAAATTTTCAAACCGTCACCGTTTAACTTCAATCTACCTTTCAACATATTCTTATCATCCTATATCCCTCCATTTTTTCCTCCATTATTTTCCCTCCTCCATTATTTCTCTCCTCTTTACTTAAATCTACAATAATTATCTATAAGATAATCCTTTCATATAGTTTTAGTAGCGTGTTAAAAAAAAGTAAAACGCAATATAACATATTGCATCTGAAACATCTAAACAATTTTTTCAAGTAAGCCTTTCGTTTGCTTCCAGCCGTGTCTGCCAAAGAAGCAATCAAATCTTTCTTTTTATTTACAATACTAGTACTTACGTGTTTCTAACGTACTGATATTATACAACAGCAATAATAGTAAATAATGTTTGTAAAAACTGAAACTGTTATTCTGCCACATAAATTTTACAGAGAAATTACACAGCCTTTCCTTTTCAGGCGTGGCTGTAAATGTCATAAGAGGGAATTATTCTTATAACGTGTGTGGGATTTGAACGGACACTTTCTCTGTGTTTAGAGCGTATTTTATACGCTCTTACTCAGCATCCCAACGAGGCCTCTTTTTTACAATAATTTCCCAGACTCTATAAAAGGCTTTGTTTTTTTTTTGTTTAATTTTATCAAAAATTGTTAAAATCAAGACAAAGCTAAAATAATTGTACATATTATGTAGGTACACTTTATTTTAAATAATTTACAAATATTTCATTTTAATTTAAATGTGTACGTACACTTTTATTTATGAATGCGTAGTATTCTACATAACCCATAGTAATAGATTGCTTATCTTACACTAGTCGTTATGTAATGAAAACCTTTTTTAAAAACCGTATTTTTTTCTTTTAGGGTTTTCAATTGAAAATTACAAAATTAAAATGAACCCTTTTATCGCTTTAAATTTTGCAAAAGACTTAAATTAAATAAAAATTATATAACTTATAGTAAATATTGCACGAAGACAAAGTACCTACACTTCGAGATCGTAGATATATTGATTTGTTTTGCTACTAAGAGCTATTTTTATGAGATAATTTCAGCCGATATTTTAAACTTTCGAAAGAGAGGAGTATAATGATAATGGAAAGAGGCAGATTGTGTTTATTTTTATGACAATTTTATTCGTATTTTTCGACAGATAAAATTTACATAACCTTAAAATATTTATATTTTATATGTTTAATAGGTTGTAATAATATGTTATACATTTTTTTTTATTACATAATATAAAGTATTCTATAGAATATATTATGTAAATTATTATTATAACAATATTAAATAGACTATAAATTATTATTTTAAAATATTGCACAATGCACATTAAATTTTTCAAAAACAAATCTATAGTTCATCCAAAGAACAAAAAAAAACCCTAAAATCAAATATCTTGTATCCATATAAATTTAGAGAAGTGTGTGCAAATTTTTTGTGTAGAATACACACTATTTATTTTTGTGTAGATCTTTTAGTCAGTCAGTATTTATCGTTACTCTCCCGATATTTCTCTCGATATTATTACGAATGGTTCTCTCGATATTTTATCGCTTTATTCTTTATCACACAAATAGTATTTTTGTATCTTCTGTCTATAACATAACATAATAGCATATATCGATTGCCTGAAAATTGGCTTAAAGTACAGTAAATCGTCATATTTAAAATGTTTCAAAATTTTCAAATGATTATAGGCTGATTATATTAACTTTAAATCGATTAAAATGTTGTTTTAAATGGAAATCAATTATTTTTTAATTGTAATTATTATTTTTGTTTAATTTTAATTGCTTTCATAGTTTTTAGCACATTTCCAAAAAAATTTTGAAAAAATGTGCTTATTAGTTTCACTCTGTCCGTCCGTCCGTCTGTTTACAAAACTTTTACACTGTTAAAGATAGAGCAAAAAACCATACAATTTAACCATGAGTTGGTCTAATAAAAAAATTAATTTTGTGGAACAATTTTTTTATATAGCCCCAGCCATTACGGAGCTACAGCCCCTTAAACTTTGAAAAAGTCCTATTTTTAAATGCGTATATCTTATATTTTGCCTAACATTTTTTCAATCTGAAAACGTCATTCGACAGGTATTTTTTTTTACTTTGTAAATTAATATCAAAATTACAAAATTTTTTAAATTTAGTATTTAAATTTACCGTTATGTGAAAACCAAATTTTGCTTAATTTTCTACCCTCACAACTCCGTAACGCTTTTAGATAGAGACTTGAAATTTTGAGGGCAGAAAGAACTTTTAGAATTAGTATAAGTTTCCTTAGAAAATTTTTTTGCACCACCCCCAGTTTAAGAGCTTTTAGGAAAAATTGAAAATTTGCTATTTTTAGGCATCTGTAACTTAAGCATGTGTACAAATTTTTCTTCGGCAAGACATAAAAATTAAAGCTCCAGTAATATGTTTTTATGTGTGTCAACGGGTTTTCTTAGTAATATAAAGTTTCGGAGTTACAGTCCCTCAAAAATCCAAAAGTCTTATTTTCATATTTTTTCTTATTACAAAAAATTTCCTAAATTTTATTTATAAAATTTTTGTGCAAGTCACAATTTTAAACTAATATAATTTCTATTATCATTTGGAAATGTGCTTTTTTGAAAACCGTTAATTTTTATTAAGAGAAATTTTTTAAAAAGAAGTTAACTTAATTTTTCTACATAATAGTTACATACATATATAAATTTTAATCGTCATGAATTCGAAATAAAACCCGAATTTAAAAATACAAACAAACAATGAATTTGTATAGAAAATATTTGGCTAAAATTGCAAATTTCACAATTTTTTTTGTCATTATTTTTACAACATTTTTTTGTACAAATGTTCACTACATAAATTATCCATACGATTAGAAGCAACAAAACTAAATAAAAATTTAACTAAAAAAAAAAAAGTCAATAAAATTAAAAGGAAAAAAAATTTTTGTCTAATAGATAAAATTTTATTTCCTTAATATCATTGCATTTTGATGACGAACATAATTATCTTGAACCTATTGCTATCTCTATTTATAATCAGTGAAAACTAAAAAGAAAATAAATGATATTGCCAGCATTAAATATTTCGTTTGGCACAAAACAACAATTTCGAAAATTTTAACTTCAAGGAAATATCTCCACCTGAATACTGTAATAAATTATAAGAATCTATTTACTAAAATTGTGAGTTTTGTGGTTTTATCAGGAATTAAATGTGGATCTAAAAGAAGAAGGATCTGTATTTTAAAATATTACTAGAGTACTATGGAACTGTATTCAATTTTATATACCAATCAATGTTGTAATAATAATTTTTTTTATTTTAAATTTAACATTAATTAAGATTTTATATTTTTCAATTTTTTAAATTTAAGTAAGTATAACTGAATAGTGGATACATAAAGGTATGTAATTGTGTCTTAAAGATCTTTGGAAGAAACAAATTTTATTCTCTCATATAATTTTGAAAATATTATTTTTATCGTTTTACCTATCCTATTATTTGGCTTTTTTTATTATTTAATATTTGTTTTTTGTTTTTTTTTTTTTTTTTACTATTGAGAGTTCCATGATATTTTTGTTGCAGAAAATATGATAAATTTTCTTTCCTGAAAAAAAAAAAAATAAGTAAATGTGAAATCCAAATTGACACAAAAAATGTTATTTTTGGAAAATTCTTTTCAATTTAGAAAATTTATTGCTGACATTAAAAAAGCGGGTTCATATATTTGTATAATATTTGTATAAAATAACAATGTGTTTGCACATAATGTATATACGTACCTAACCTATATATATTATTTTTTAGGGCATAAATAATATTTAAATTTCAATTTTGGCATTTTAGTTATATAACTAATATTTTCCATTAATAGTTTATTATCAGTTCCTACGTAAGTTTTTTAGTTACATTTTTTAGTTACATAAAAACTATTTAAAGATACATACATGTACCTATACGTATTAAAAAAAAAAAATTTAATTTTTAATCTTTTTATTAATGTGTGCCTAGCTCTTATTATTTGGTAAATAAAGTTGTTCGAAAAACAGCATTCATTGCAGTCTCTTGCATATTCTAAGTTCCAATTTTATATATAATATATAAACCTAAATTAAATTATTTAGGCATCCAAAAAATTGTTTAAGCCTCATATTTCCCAAACGGATGAGAATAGACCCAACCTCCGCAATAACTGTTTGTTTATTTTGAACATAAATACAACTCTTACTTCTATGGCATGTTATTTTAAAACACCTTATATAAGCAGTCCTCTATAAAAGCTGAATATTATGTAACTGTAGTTGTAAAAATTAAAAGTTGCATAACAAATATGTATAATTTTTTCGAACTTTATTTTTTTCACTTTAGCTGCAAATAATCCCCACAGCTGCTATTTTGATCACTTAAAGAAAGTGGCTGTATTAGAATATAAAAACAATCTGAAATAACTTATATAACTTCTTATTCTTCTCTTGGAGTCTACAAAATTTGATTTTTTGATAATGGTAAATTTAAATACCGGAATGCAAAAATAATATTATTTACGTAGATCAAATTTATTTCCTTCTATAAAATTTTCTATAAATTTTCACTAGAACTATTTACATATAAGATTTTTTTAAAATTTCTGTTCAACCTGTTTTTCAAAATCTAAAACGCTGAGAGATGCAATTTGATACCGTTAAAATATCATATCAACTTTATCTAAAGTTTTGTAAACAGATTCAAAAATGGTCGGATTGACTGGAACTAATAATTTTACTTTTCTAAAATTATGCTTCAATTCACTCAATTCATTTAATTTACATATTTATAACCCTAATTTCTTTCAATTCCACAATATGTAATTTAATTTGATAAAAAAGATTTAAAACATCTAACAAAGATATCGCGTATCCATTTCTTTATAAAAACAAAAATAAATAAAAAAAACTTTTTTAAATTTACAAATAATTATATTGCAATGAAATTTTGACTTAATCTTACTATACTTCATATGATTAATTTTAATGAAACAAATTAGTTGAAAATTGTATATTATGTTTATAAATATACTTACATAATAATTTTTGAAAATTTATATTTTTTTATTTATTTTTTTGTAAAAAAAAAAAAACTTTTGTAACATTAATTTAAAAGTTTTTTTAACATATGAACTCATTTAATTTTCTTAAATTTGTTTTAAATTGATGATAAAAAAAAAAGTATTATAATTCAAGTTGTCAAAAAAATATTTATTTAAAGGAAAAGAAAAAGAAACTGTAATTTTTAAAAAATATTATAATAAAAGTTAAGTCTCTAAGACTAAAGATTATAGTTACAATCAATGCCCATTTAAATATTGCTTAATACATAATATTAAACTTATTGTTCTATCATACATGTATGGAAATCTTTAAACAACATTTTATTAAATCAATAAGGAATATTAAGAATCTTTTAAAAAATTAGTAAATAGTTTTTATATTAAATTACTCAAACCCCAACTCCACAAGAATTCTTCCTGCATCAATATCCTTAAAACCAAACAGTATATTTGTATTAAAGGTCCCATCCAAAAGTCTGTTTTTAAAGGGGATGGTTTTGGTTTGTTCAGTCTAAAACTATCCGGAAGTACAACGTACATTTCCTCTGGATAGTTTTGGGATTTTCTCCCAAGAAAACGAAAAAAAAAAATGTTTGAGAAGGGAACGAATAAGTAACTAATTTCCCAATTTCAATTTTCCCAATTATCCTTCCCACATCCCTATCCACAAAACTGAACTGTACATTCGTATTAAAGGTTCCATCCTAAAGTTTGGTTTTAAAAGGGGGGTGGTTTTGGTTGGTTAAAGTCCAACACTATCCTGAGGAAGCACGTGCAGTTCCTCTTGGTGACTTTCGAGTTTTCCACCAACCCTTGTAGAAAAAAAAAAAAAATTAGAAGAGTTAGAGGTGACTTCAGGGGTAACTAATTTCACAATGGTTGAAAAGTCATCAAACTTATATAAAGAGTGTTTTGGTAGTTAATTTATAATGAAACATTTTATATAATCAATTATAGTTAAACCAGATTCATCTAGCAACCAGAATTAAATTTAAAAAGATCCAAATATATATTTCTCTTTTTAGATTAGAAAACAGATGATTGGTAGTTGTTATTACGAACCATTGTCTTATGGTTATTCACGTATTTTACTGCACCTGTCTCAGTCTGTTAAGAAAAACAGAAATATCTTGCTAGTTTCTTTTCCCAAAAATTTAAATGAACCCTTCTGATCCGAGAAGTTGGAGGATCTGAGAAGTGTTTAAACTTTTTAAAGCTTCTTCCGTCAGAGTGTTATTATCGTGGCATAAATCTAAGGAAACTTAACACCAACTCTCAACTCAACCTTCTTAAATAAAAAAAAAACAAAGAAATAAACAAGTATACATAGGTAAAAAGCAGACTGACTCTAGGTATACGAATCAAAAAATATTTGAAGAAAGAAGAGAAGAAGAATAATATTGTAAAAGTTTGATATAAAAAAAAAACGTTATTCATATAATAATGTACAATAATATTAAAAAACAAACTTTTTACAAAATTTAACCAATTACTTACTTTTACTGGCAAAGTTAATCTACGAGTGAAAGTTAATTCATATAAAAAAAAAGAGAAAAAAAAAATATTTGTTAATTTTTTTATCTTATTTTTTAAATTTTCCAAATAAAAAAAACCACTGTAATTGTCATATACATTAGGAAAAACTTTCATCTTTTTTTTTGTTGGAAAAATCAAATCTTTTTAAATCATGTCGAGCATTTCAAAATATTCAGATTTTTCTGAAATATTGAAAAGTTTTTCCTTTTTGATTTGTAGGTATTATTCAAAGTCTATATAATTAATTTTTCCATAGTTAATTTAATAAAAACTGACTATTAAAATGAACCTAGATAATTAAAGTTTTATACTTAGAAGAAATTTGACACTAAATGTAAGCTGAACTCGGTATACTTTATGTGGGTATTACTAGCTTTTGGACCCTCAATACCACCAGACTATAATGCATTAGTCTCTTATAGCAGAAAGTTAGAAGAATTTGAGGGTTAAAATAAACTTTTTTACTTTAAAAATTTAATTCAAAAAAATAAAAACTCCATAAATATTAATCATTATAATATTATGCTAAAAAATTTTTTTTAATTAGACTTTAAGGAAATTAAAAATCCTTCAATTCGTTATTATATTATAATTACTGACTATCTAAAACTTTACTTTTTTAAGGAAAATATGCAAATAAGATATTTTTAAAAGGACACTTTATTTTTTTTTTTGAAATACAATACAACGAGATATGTACAAATTCCACAAAAAAAGGACTAAATCCCCACTAAGACAAAATCTTCAAAAACAAAATCCTTAAAAAAAAGCTTCAAAAAAAATCGCCAAACAGAAAATTCCTCTCTTAGATACCCGTACGAACCGTTAGCATGTTCACAGCCTGTCACTCTGCTTATAATATTATTTTTTTTAATTTTTTAGTATTTTAAAATAATTTGGGTGAATTTTATAATTTCTAGAACTATGGGTTGTACATATATTCAAACTATATGTTTATATGTACACTCTTCAAAAGCAGATTCTAACCTTCCACATAACGATTATCAATCCAAAACTTTTTCCAATATTCTATACTAGTACCATTTAATACTAAGCGGTAAATGTATATTAAATTTACTTAGTACAAAATAGTAAATATAATTTTAAATATTATATTATATTAATGCGTACATAATATATTTATATTATGATACATTGCAATATTTCTTTAAAAATATTTCCATTCATAGAATAATTTCTTATAAGTACAATAAAATACATATATGTATGTAAATACGGCGCTATATAATATACATATATACTCTTATCATTCATTCATCAGTGACTTATACGATATCTAAATAAACATGATATTATATAAGTATGTATATATATCAATATCATATAAATAAAAATTCTTCAAGCAACCGTTATGTTGTTTATTTATTTACATTTTTATGTACTACGCATTATATCCTATGTTATGTATCTACGCATATATAAAACAAAATGGAAAAAAATCGTTAAAGAAATTTGTTAGAAAATTTGAAAAAATCAAGTAACACTTTCGTCAATTATGAAGTAACCCTATATTATTAAAAAAAGTTGTTAACAGAAATAAGAGTATAATGTTGAAGCTTTAATTTTTATGTATTACTTCAAAAAAATTTTAACAGGTGTTCAAGTTACAGGTGTTTAAAAATAACAAATTTTCAGTTTTTGACCCCTTACAGCTCCTAAACAGGGGGTGATACAAAAAAAAATTCTGAAATGACTCATACTTATTTTCAAAGATCTCATTTCTGTCAAAACTTCAAGTTTCCAACTTAAACCGTTTAGAAGATAGAAGGATTAAAGGATTTTGCAATAATTCAGTTTCACATAACTGTAAATTAAGACACGGTATAGCACAATTATATATTTATTATATACATATTTGTAAAGCTCATAATAGCACCTATTGTTTGGAGTTTTCAGATTGAAGAAGTTTTGGTCGGAACTCAACCAAAAAAAATAGGGAACCTACAAATTGTTCCCAGAATATTTTGTGTAAATTTCAAGATTCTAGCTTTCTTAGTTTTTGAGTTAGCGTGCTAACGGACGGGCGGACGGACAGACGAACGAACGGATGGACATGGCTTAATCGACTCAGAGTTTGATTCTGATCCGATCTATACTTTTGAAGGTATATCTATCTCGCTTATTTCGAGGTGTTACAAACGGAGGAGTAATTTTATTATACCCGATACTTATCGTACGAGTATAATAATCAATTATGCGAGATTCTATATTGTGTATAAGCGAGATTCTGAATAATGAGAAATTTGAGAGTTGGTTACAAAATCAGCGTTTCAATAATTTGTTTAGTCTGGGTTTGGGACAGCTCCCATTATTTTAAATGCTTAGTTTTAAAATATGTATATACAAAAAATAAATTTGATTTAATAGATTTGAAAATTGTATTCAAAGACAAGCATATTTATATATATGCTTATTTGAGATTCTGGACTAGGAGATATTTTGGAGTAGGATACAAAATCAGGATATTTCATTTTTTCAGAATACTTATTATACAGTGCACCTATATGCAATGTTCTGAATTAGGAGATATGTTAGAATTGTTTAAAAAAAATTTGTGTTGACCCCACCAAAAAAGCCTAGAAAATGTAATTGTTTATTTTTCATTTTGAAATGCCGTAAAAACAGTACATATTCTATCTTATCTAGTTTGCTAGATTAAATTGCTACACAAATATTACTCTATGTCAAACAAAATTCGGATAACTTCTTTCAGATTTATTTGATGTATGCAATTATATATGTTTCTTAGTTGATGATTTTATAATCGTTTATTGTTTATTTTATTATATTTATTTGAGCTACGTGTACGATACATTTAGCTACTTATATTTAGCAATTGGACATTGGACGCTCTCTCTTAACATTTGAGCACTTAAATTTTAGTTCAATATACCTACTTTACTTTTCGATATTAGTTATTTTGACACAGATTCATGAAGCTAATGAAAGAGATAATGAAATTCTAGAATTAAAATTTAAATTCTTGATTAACAGCTACGGAAATATGCCCACTTATAAAAAATACCGTTCTTAAAAACTTGTTAAAATTTCCGTTTGCAATTGCCCATTTTTCTAAATGGCTTTTTGTTAAATATGTTTTTTTTCTAAATGACATTTGTTAAGAATCTTTTTTACAGAAAGTTCACTGATCAACTGAACATTTGAGTTGTCAAGTGAAAGTTACCAACTAACTGATTCCCATTTATTTGATTTATTTATACAAGCATTATATAAATTTTATAAACCTGCTCAATTATTCTTATTATTCATCTGTTACGTCTTACTTTACAATTTCAACCATTTAATAAAACGAACGGATATTGTTACAATTTAAGTCGTAACATTTTTTAAACAAACAATTTCTTCTTTTGGCATTAGGAAGTAAAGTCATAATTACTTACTTTTTCATAAAAAGATACACATATATAAATATCGACATGATATGTTGTAACACTTCTTTTTTTGTTTTTTTCAATAGTGTTAACACATTTTTTTGGTTAAAAATGTTGATCTCATAATTTTTTTTTTGAATATTTACTTCAAGCAATTTTGTTTTTTTTTGATCATCCAAAATAGCTCAATTTTCTTTAAATCACATTATTTGTAATATTATCTATATATATTTATTTTTCTTTTCAGATATATTTTAAAACTTTAATGATTTTACAATATAGAAAAAAGAGCATCATGATGGTGTTGATGATGACCCAAATGTCCTTTTAAAGAATAATGACGAATTTTTAATGAAAAAAAAATTTTTTTTTAAGTATTGTTATTTATAAATATTGGACTTTTGTAAAAAAAAAAAAAACCTAATGACTAAAAAATGAGGCCTGATACATTCCTTTATTTTTATGTTTTTGCTTTTGTTTAGAAACATCAAACATTATTAACCAGCCAGGACCAAACAAAATAAGACCCAACAAAAGAAAAACTTTTTAATATTCGATTTTTCTTTTCTTGTTTTTCTTCGTTATATTTTTGTTTGTTGTTTTTTTTTTTTTTTTGTTTTTTGCAAATATTGAAATAACTTTTTCTCTCTTTTTTAATGTTCACTTCGATATGAGGGACTCTTTTTTACAAGGATACATTTTAAAATATTTAGTTTAGCACAGATGTGATATTTGTGGCTAATTGTTAAATAACATGTAAAATACTTTTCCTTACAATACACAATTTTAAACAACTTGTTCTAATTTTTTTTTAACCAACATATAAAACAATCATATAAAAAGAGAGAGAAGATAATGTTTAGGAAATATTTTGGGTAATTTGAAATTAAAATAAGGCATTATGCAAAACTAAGGGTTTTTATTAAAGTTTATTTCATGTTGAAGAAAAAAAAATGATTTAGTAGAAGCTGTTTTATAACCTTGTCTATAGAACGAACCTTATAACTATCACTTTTTTTATGAGATTATAATTATTAATTTAAGACGTTAAATTTGATTTCTTTATCTCAAACGGTTTTTTTAAAGCATGTAAGCGGGCAGATGAACGTCAGACAAACTGATGATCGGATAAATAGACGGATAAAGTGAAGAAATAACAAAATAATAATCTATACCTAATCTTTTATTTTAAGAAATGAAATATTTTATATTTATCTTAATTATGACGTCTTAGTAACTACCAAATTACTCTTTAAAACGATACGAATTGAAGTGACTTTAAAACCAGTGGTTTGGTAACTCAAAATATGGTTTACTATTTTGTCTACAGGTTTCTAGCAACTATATTTTAACTTTTTCTTAATTCATAGTCATAAAGCATTTTACAAACCTCGTTTTTAACATGGATAGAAACCATGCCGGAGTTATGAAGGTAGAAGGTTATGAATCATACAAAATTTGGGTTTTGCATAATGGTAAATTAAAATAGTAAATTTAAAAAACATATATAATTTTGATATTGATTTATAAATATAAAGAAAATTCCAGCCGAATTGTGTTTTCAGATTAAAAAAAATGTTTATACATTTAAAAATTATAAAGTTGGAGGGGCTGCAGCTCCGTAATGGATGGGGTTATATGAAAAGTTGTTCTACAACATTAATTTTTTTATGAGATCTACCCATGGTTAAAGAAGTTTTGTAAACAGATGGACGGACAGGCGAACGGCCGGACGGTCGAACAGAGTGAAACTAATAGGCACATTTGTTATTGTGTTATCAATAGGGATTGTCCCTAATATGTCTTCAATATTATTCAATACATCAATGTAGCTTAAATTTGAACCAAAATTGTTTTAAGGTAACAAACCGAAACCGGCAATATAACCGAAACACAAACTCACCTTTTGAAAAATAAAGTTTTAAAGTTTTAAATTTAAAGAACTAAAAGAAAGATGATAGTAAAACTCATTAGTAGCAATTACCAAATTAAGAATTTAAAATTGTGCATTATTAGTATTAACTAGTAGTACTTTTATATTATAATACTTTTTTTTTTTAAATAATTTTTTATATAAACCTTTGATCTTGATCCTTTGAATCTTGAGTAGTTTCAATCTATTCGGCAGTATGTTTACAAAATTTCTACAGCATTTGAAATAAAGAAATGACATTTAAAATTTACCCAGTATGTCAATCTTATAAATATACTTTTTATGTGTTTCTTTGTGTTGGCGCATGTTTCTTCCATATTGTAGAGTTGAACAAAAGTACAGCTCCCAAGCAAATCATATAATGGAACATTAATAGAATGACAGTTTCATTTTCTATATGGGATAGATATTTGAGAAAATGGGGTTTGATAAATTTAGGATTACGTATATGATAGGGCCGAAATTTGAAAAGATATTTTAAAGAAATATTATATGTTAATAGTTTTCCGAAACTTTATTAAATCGTACAAATTTGAATTACCAGCTTAAGGGGACACTTACGATAACATATGACTAATGAATTTTAATTAATTGTGCTACACAATTTTAATAGTTCTTCAGCGAAGGGATAAGCATATCTAGGAGCACACTTCCTTTTGCATTGGTAAACTTTGAGTAGAGATGTTATTTGTTTTATTTATTTAAAACAAAATGTTTATTCCTATAAGATATTTATAAAACAAGTTTAACTAATATTTGTATAAAGTTTGCTTAAAATTGAAGAAAATGTATAGTTTTCATTATTTTTCTTCATAAAAATATTATTCTAAAAAAGGTTTGTAAAGTAATGCAAAATGATACTGAAAGTTTTGAAAAATAAGAACCCCCCATATGACTTTTGGAAGAATCATAAAATTGATCTCACTAAAGCAATATAAAAACCATTCAACTAATAAATCTTAATGAAACTATTGTAGAATATTTCAATTATGATTGAAAAAATTAAGAGTTAACACATACACATATACATAATATTATTTCATAAATGAAACTGGAGTATAAAGAAAGAAAATGCATTTTTGAAACAAAATACATATAAATTATAAAAAGAATATTGTACTTTAAATTAAAACAAAAAAAGATAATAAGTAAACTATGCTACCAAACACTTTTATTTTTATGCTTTATTCCATTTGTGTGGAACAGGTACAAAAATTCAGTAAAAGAAAAAACATTTTGGTGCAAAAGATCCGAAAATTTAATTTTATTATCTTTTATTTTTTTCATTTTAATGGAAAAACTTTTTACAAGTAGATACTTGATATTAAATTAAAAGTCTTAAAAATTCAAGAGATATTTAAATTAGGATATAAAATATTAAAATTATCTGTTATAAAAAGAGAAAAAAATTAAAGAAAAAAGAAAATTACATTTTACTACTTACGTAGTATGTACATATAGAAAAGAAAACCTAACAACCCGGAAGAAAGAATAACTGCATATATATTATATTTAATTTTATCCCAAATAATTATCAAAAAGATGCAAAAATTTTATAGAAAACGTTTTCTTTAGATTTTCTTGTTACTGTATTTAGTGAAACTAAATATTTTTAATAAAGTAAACCCCACTAATAGAACATATTTTCTTGTTTAAAACTTAAACTTAGTGCAAAATTAATATTTTCCTCTAGAGTTTCAAAAAAAAAAAAAAAAAAGGAAAAAAGGAAAAGTTTTTACGTGTTTTATATTTTTTCCATGAAAATAAAGCGGGTATAATACATAGAAATGCATATGATATGAAATTAATTTTATAGTATCACGCTGTTTCGATTTTTAACAAATATAATTCTTAGAATTTTTAAATAATCTTTTGAAATTCTGAAAAATTTATAAAACTGTATTTTGCAATTAAGTTTTCATATAATTTTAGAAGATATTTTAGAGAACAGTTTTTGAATTTAAGAACCATGACAATACCTTTTTAATATCATTTTTTATAATAGCTATGTTCATAAGTTTTAAGGGTATAATAAATTTGTTATTAGGTTTCTAACACTGTAAAGGAGACGAGAAAGTTGTGAATATATTTTTACTCAGAATTGATTTGTAAGTCGATTTAGTTATTTGTACGTTTGCCCGTCCATTCGCCAGCACGATATTTCAAATTTTTCAAATCAAAATTTTATAATATTTTATTTTTATATAATACAGGTAACAAATGGAACTAGTTCGGTAGACACATTCGAGTAGCTCTCAAAAATCTTTGTTTTTTATATGCCCATAACTCAATAATTAAATAAGATGGATACCTTCAATTTTCTCGAAAGAAGTTAAATTTTGTTCGAACGACTTATGCAAAATATGATTCATCTAGCGAAATATATTCTGTCCCATTTTGGTATTGAACTAGGTTAGATATCTGAAATTCTGTTCCCATTTTGGTATATTGAACTGGGTTAGATATCTGAAATTTTTTCAAAGATGATCAAGTCTTATGGCAATAATTTCTATGAAATCTGATTGGTGTAACGTAGCGGGCTCGAGTAGCTGTCATATACATAATTATATCTCGGTACTTAAGTATCCAGAATTTTATGTAAGATCATTAAATTTAGCCGAAATAGTATTTAAATATTATGCTAGTGTAATTATCCTAAAGTTGGTATAGGTAAGTATACACTCTCTTCGTATTTTTTTTTAATTATATTTGTATTAGACATTTTGGTTAATACATGCATCTTGTTTTTTTTATTATTCATTTTGTAAAATATTTTAATTAACTTATTAATTCATCATTTACAAGTGTTAGTGTGTTAGTAAATGATGTTAAATAATATATTAGTCATGTTATAATCATTTGTTAACTTAACTATGAGACAACTGTAAGAATATATACAACTTGTAATGTACATTTAATCATGAAGGTAACAGTTTTTATTTATACCACCTGGAATTATGTGGTATTGTTCAAGTACCATTAATATCGAAAATCTCAGTCTGCGAGTATTGTCGAAAATTTCCCATAAATTTAGAGAAAAGTTATAGAAAAGTTTAAATTGTATTAAAAGAAAAAAAAAGTTTGGTTGAGTTGAAAACTTTTCAGCAAAAGATAACTCTTCTAGTTTGAACTCATTCGGTCAAACTGATTAGTAAGGATAATGTAAACATAACAAATCTTTAATTTGCACAAATATCAGAAGGGAATAATATAACCGAACAAACAGTAGCACCTACTTTTTCTTAACTTAGTTACAATATTGGAAGTGGTTTCGGAAGTCACAGAAAACACAAAACAGACAGAATATTTGTATTTTTTCGTACCCGTAGCAGCAGGTTCGAGTAGCAGGTTCGAAAAGCTGTCATAGAATTTCAAATTTTATCTAAATACATCTCTATACTTAATAAAGTCTAGGTATAGGTATCTGAAATTTTGTAAAAGATGATTAAATTTTATGGTTAACAGCATATATTACCCATATGTTCAGCAAAAGCTATAACAGGATAAGTTATGTTCGTACGGATATCTTAGAGTTAACAATCAACTATAAACTCCTCTACGTTTTTATATATCATATTATATTTCTGGGTGCGGTACACTTGGCAACTTACACATGGTAACTGGACATCAGTGGATCAGTAATAATTTCGCAAAAGAGACACTTAACAAAGAGTCATTTAGCAAAATGGACAGTTAGCAAAAGGACATTTAGCAACTGGGCATTAATTAACATTTGGCAACTTTTATTTATGTAGGCATCACACAAATAAAAGTTGCCAAATGTCCAATTGTTAAGGGAATTAAAAATAATAACAATTTATTTCCATTATTTTCGCACAATTATTTTAAACTTCAAAAATGAAAATATTTTAAACTAAATAAGTCTTTGACGTATAGATATATAACAGGTAACATATAGATATATATAAATAGTGTGGAAAAAGGTGATACTCTGATTTTGAATCAAACTGTAAAATCCGTCCTAATTCAGAATCCATCAATTAAAAAAAATTAAAAATCATAAAGTTTTATACGTAGATTATGTACATCCCATATGTAATATAACTTAAGAGTTCGTTATAGTTTAAATACACTGTCGAAAATTATATTGTTGATTGCTAAAAACGGCAAAATGTCCCCTTGTGAAAGTTGTTAAGTGTCGCATCTTGCCATCTTCGAAGTGTCTAATTGTAAAAATTGTTGAATGTCCAAGTTGCAAAGTACCCACTTGTTAAATGTCCTTTTGCTAACTACCCATTTTCCTAATGCCTTTTTGCTAAGTATCTTTTTTGCGAAATGTCTTTCGCTAAACTGTCCAGTTGCCAAATGGCCGGTTCCCTATATTTGTATATTGCATTTCAAACGAAATATTTAAAATATTAATAGGTAAAATTGTAACTGACCTGAAACAAACCTATACTAACTATTTAATTTTATACTCCGAATTAAAGGCTAAATTAAAGTTTGTATGAATATATTTCCGACAAATATATTATAGTGTGTAGTAAGAAGAATGCCAGATTCACAAAAGCTTCTTAAATAATTAATAATCTATTTAAATAAAAATTTTTCATTTTTAGAATATAAAAAAAAATTTAATAAAATCTTACAACAAATTTACTTCATTAAAGGGCTGTAAAAATACTATGAAGATAATTAAACTTTCATAACTATATTTATAATTAATTAAAAATAACTTTTATTATTTTCTCCTAAAAATAAATCAAGAAAAAAAATTCTTTATTTTGATTTTATTTATAAAGTATTCTAAAGAAAATTTAACTTTTGATAAAATAAAAATATATAAATAAAAATGTAAATAAGATATAGACATATTTTTAGGGAAAATTACTTTTTATTTTTGATTTATTTTTTATTTCAATTTTATAAAAATAAATTTTGACAGGTTAATTCATAAATTAATATACAACTAGTATTCGCCCGCCCCTCGAAATTCGAGGTGTTTTAATTAGCAATATAGTGTTTTAATTAACAATATATACAGTATCGTTTCTTTATGATTTTATTTAAAATGTAAAAATACAATTTTCAATAATTAAAGCCTTTATGAATTTAAAATTTCTTTGCAAATGAAATTTTTTGTAAAAACACGATTATTATTATCTTTTAGAAGTTGCCCTTGATTTATTGAGTATTGGAAACTCAATATATACCTATTATATATTTATATATTATAAGAAGCCTAAGATGGTAAATCATTGAGCAAAAGGGTTTTAAATGTCTATCAATACAGATTAAATATTATGATGATATTATGATATGTAAGAATTTATTTCGTTTAAAATATAAAAAAAAAAAAACAGAACTGAATCGAACTTCCAAAATCAAAAAGCAACTATTAATAACCCCACACTCTACCGCTGTACTAAACACTAAACTAAAATTGTAATGTCTATATTCAGTTATATTGTGAAATTCCTACTCCTACCATACAACCAATATTTTAAAATTTTTAATCGAAAAGAAAAATTAAACAAAAATTTAACGGAATCAAAGAGCGTCTTTTTTGAATATGTATAATATAGGTAAAAAAATCAAAGTTGTTTGGTAAATCATTGAGTAAAAGGGTTTTAAATGTCTGTCATTTACAGATTAAATATTATGATATTAAATATTATGATATGTAAGAATTTATTTCGTATAAAATATTAGAAATAAAAAAAAAAAAAAAATAGAAAAGAATCGAACTTGCAAACTAAAGACTTCTAAAGTTTAAGAAACGGCCACTCTACCACTGCACCAAACTCCCCACTGAAGTTTCGACGTTTATATTCAATTATATTGTGAAATTTCTATTTCCCACCATGCAAACTATATTTAAAAAATTTTTTTATGTTTTTAGAAAAAAAACAAAAAGCAAAAACAACAAAACAAAATTTAAAATTCAACGGAATAAAAGAGCGTCGTTTTTGAATATGTATATTATAGGTATAGATTATACATATTATATGATACATATGTATATACTTTACATGGGTTTTTTATAAAAATGGAAAATTATTAATGAAAATCAGAAAATTTTGGAAAAATATTAATTTTGTAAGATGGATGTACTGAATATTTATCATTTAAAAAGAAAAAAATGAAAGTTGGTTGGTAAATCATTGAGTAAAAGGGTTTTAAATGTCTGTCATTTACAGATTAAATATTATGATAACCGTTACATGAAATTTATTAAGCACCTTTATACTCAGATGTTCAAAACCACTCAAACAAAAATTGACTTAAATGAAACTGAAGTGTTTTGTAGAAAATGGATACAATTGCATAGTAATTTTACTATAAAAAAAAATATCAATAATATCCAGACCAATTCCTTATACATATGAAACCATCTGTTTCACATACATACGAGACCAAAAAATCTTAGAAGATTTTTGAAGGAGAATTTTGTAAAGTAAAACAAAAAGTCACAAAATGAATAAAAGCAAATAATAACAAAGTGATAAACTATTGACTGTAACCATCAGTGACGACTAGCGACAACAAGTGGCAAACAAATGCAAATCATTTAAATAAAAATATTTTATTGTATATATTATTCATGCTAACAACATTATAGTTTGGTAGAGTACACAAATACCTTCTTTTTTTAACCAAAATGAAAACTATGAAATTATATTTTAGCCCTTTATAATATTTTTTATTAATAATTGAAAACAAATTCTATTTTTTCTCTTTCAAGTTTAATTCAAAAGATTTTTTTTTATTTTCAATATAAAGAAACAAAAGGTCCTTCAAATAAAAATAAAAAATAATATAATTAATGATAGCAAAACTAGTTTTAGTACATTTTCAAAAAAACATTTGGATAAAATTTGTTTTGTTCTGTTCGTTCGCCCCCCTCCGTTTAGAATTAAGCAATGGAATTTTAACCATTCATTGGTTAAAATCATAAAAAAGTTGGAATCATCATAAAAAAAGTTGGAAGCGCTTTATGTAACTCAATCCATTACTGTACTGTTTTTTTTTTTTTTTGCGAGGGTAGGGAATGCGAGGAAATCATCGATCATATAAAGGAGTGAAAACGAGCACGAGTGCTCTATGAATGTGTGGGACTTTAACCCACTAAACACCACCTCCTTTTTTTTGACCAGACAATAGGTTATGCGACCTTTAGTACTAATGTATTGCCTGGTCAGAGGAAGATGAGTTAGGGAATGAAAACAAAGTTGTTTAATATACACATTGAATTTTTACACGTTGTAAATGTAATCATCACCGATTCTGGGGAACACATGAGGTGGAAGATGGTTCCACATTCGCGATATTCGTACTACAAACGAATTTCCATAAGGCGAATTATGCCATCTGGGAATTTGAACTACATAGGGATGGGCAACAGAGGCTCTCCTTGTTTCTCTTTGGAATACTTTGAGAGAAGGCATCAAACTTTTAATCTCGTTAGAACAAGAATCCTGTGCACTCGAAGTTTGAAAAAATTCTATTTTCAAATTTTTATATCTTAAGTCATACTGAATATGTCATGTTTACCTCATGTCATGTATGAATAAAAAATTTTTGTTTTTTAAAAATTAAGTTTAAAAGATTCCCTATGAACTATGAAATATTTTGCATATTTGCAAGATTCTGAATTAAGAGAGATTTTAGAGTAGGAATCAAAATCAGAGTATTGCATTTTCCCAAAATATTTAAAAATTATGAATTATGAACGGTGTTAGAGTTGAATTCAAAATAAGTGTTGTCCGCTTTTTCCAAAATATTTATATTTATGTATATTTATCAGAGAATATGAATTAGGAAGGATTTTAAAGGTGGATTTATGTATCTGCATATTCTGGAGAAAGCGTATAACCCTGATTTTGTAAGCAACTCTAAAAGCGTATCTAATTCACCCCGCATATACTTATATATAAATATTGGAAAAACGGAACAACCTGATTTGGAAACTACCTCTAAAATTCCTCCTAATTCAGAATCTCACTTATACAATTATTATGTATAAGTATTTTAGGAAAAGCGTATAACTCTGATTTCGTATCTAAAATCTCTGTTTATTATTTTTTAAATATATACCCACATATCTACTTCAATCGGAATCCTTCGTATTGCAAAGATGTCAATATCAAAAGAAAAACGAAATATTTTGAAAATGGAAATAAGGTCGATTCGAAAAATGTTAAGCAGAACATGAGATATACAAATATGTAAAATATAGCTAATTCTAACTTTAGGAAACTGTAGTTTTGTAATGAGTTCATATACATGAAAAACTTGTTCTACAACATTATTGTTTTTTGAAAGATCTTTCCATGATTTCCGTGTAGCAGTTTTCGAAACAAACGAGCGAACAGACGACCAAAACGAAACTATTAACCATATTTTCAAATTTTGGAAAATCCGCTAAGAAGTAGTTTTTTTTTTTACAAATAAATGAGTTAATGTATAAGTGATTGATATGATTAATAAAAAAAATTTCATTTAATTGAAATATAAAAAAAAAAAATTAAATGCAAATAAAATACAAAAAAAAATTTCAATAAAGCTTTTCCTGGACCTTAAAAACTCCATAATATAAAAATATTTACTTAGAAAAAATATGAAATTATTTGCAACGAAAATTTTTGCAATTATCTTTAAAAATAATTTTTATTATAAATTTATCTTTGCATCCATTAGGACTTTTCCAAGAATTTCATCAATTAATTTTCATAGAATAAAAAGAAATTAATTAATTTTAATTTTTATTATACTCTGCTCTATCTATCAATTATTAAAAAATTCTATATTCAGTAGAGTGTTTTCCATTATATCTATTAATATTTACATGTTTTCGAAAATCTAATAATTTTTTTATAATTTAAAGTTTTTTCTGCATTTTCGAATTAACCTCTTTGGTATAACATCATAAAGCCACAGATATTTACATATTATATTAAATTCCTTCAAATAAATATAAATATTCATACAGAAGTATATATGTGAAAGGATAAAAATAACAAGGAAGAATGTAAACCAAAAGTTTTTAAAAGTGCATATTTTCCAAAAGACAATAAAAGCAGTTTAGAATATTGTGATTTACAAAAAAAATTTTTAAGTTTCCTTAGGACATCAAAGGATCTTTTCTTCAGTTTTAAAAAAAACTCTAAATAATCAAGAAAACCTATTTACGCATTTAAAAATACAATATTGAAGCTTTAATTTTTCGCTATTATTTTGTAAAATTTTGGACAGTTACAGGTGTCTAAAAAAAATTAAATTAAATTGAAAAATTTTTTACCCTAATAGCTTCATTCCACAAAAAAATTCTATTCATTATTAAAATTGCGTTTTTCTATCTTAAAAAGTGTAGAAGTTTTGTAAACAGACAGAGAAACGAGACGAACGAAAAGATGATCCAATCAACGGATAGAGTGAAACTTATAAGCAAGTTCTTCAAATTTTTTTTGAAAAATGTGCTAAAAATGAAATCCTTTGAAACTTTTTCAATCCTTTCCTAATTTTTATATTTTTGCATTAAGTTTAATTATCACATTTTTTTCTTATTTCATTTTTCTATCCTTTGTTTTTAATTTTTTTCTATTTCTATTTAATTTCGGATTTAAAAGTCAAAGCTCAAAGAATCTTAATTTTATGTGAATTAACTGTAAAAGAATTTGATTTGAATCTTTGTAATATTCACACATTTTACATGTACATAAAAATTATATCTAATACAGTATTGGATAAAAAATATTTTATACAGATTTTATTTTATTGTAAATAGCTATTATCGGATTAGAAAAATTAAAGTATCTTTACTTTTCTAATCAATATCATTAGTGTTGTTCAGCTTATATTGATTTACCATTTCTTCGAAGACTATTACATAAGATCTTATTTATGAGAAATAATATATAACATTCATATCACAAAATATATTATTAAATCAATCGGATATTTCTCAATTAATACTTTTCAGATAATGTTCAACTTTTGAATTCCAATTAATTTATTATTGCACGATAATATTCTGGAAAAGATTTGATTTTCCTTTAAACTTTGCCTAAAAGTATGCAAACACATGCAAACAAAAGGGTTACATGTAAAATAATCGAGGGACCTTGGTGGTCTAGGGGTCAAGCACGTGGCTTATTAACTGAGGGAGTGCGAGCTCAAGTGCTATCTATCCTGCATAGGTAGCAAGTTTTATTAATTGAAAAAAAATTCCCCTTGCTATCAAATATAGTGTAAATTATAAATCTTAGTGTATAATTTAATAATAGTATTCGACCTATAATGGCCTTAGTAGCCGATGGTTTTGAATAATTCCAATAATATAATATGTGGTTTTGTAATATTTTTATAAATAAATAAATAAATAAAATAACCAATTATGCTAAAGAAAATTTGTGAAATATCTTTTATATCAAAGCACTGTCTGAACTTTTCATATTTTTTTACCATACCATAACTATTTTTTTACTTTATTAAATAAAATTTTATCTTGCGAAAATGTAATCTTTTACTTTAGATACATTACAGTTAATATTAAATTTTCAAATAAAAAAACGTTAAAATTCAAACCTTGATTAATTTATTTTGTCAAATACTGTATTTAATGTATAATACACATAATATAAAAAGGATATAAAGAATATTAGTAATAAGTACGAAAGTGATATTAAGAGCAAGATAATATGAAATGAACAAAATAAGTAAAACAATAAGGAAATACAATCATATAATGGGTCATAAAGGTTCAAAAGGATAATAATGTAAAATCAGATAGAAAAAAAAAGAAAAAACTGAAGAAAAATAAAAAAGACCAAGTTAATTGTGTGAATGATTTTAAGAATTGTTATTGTGAATTGGATTTTATATAAAAATTATTAGAATTGCCGTTTTCGTTAATCTTGTGGTCTCTTGGAAAGAAACAATGATATAAATAAGATATTAAGACAGTAAACAAGAAATCTTACATCTCTTTCTAATATGATAAGTTGACATTAAAGTGTCATATAATTTCAATTAACTTAAACAGGAAAAAATTATCTTAATTACCACTTTAATACATACCTAATATTAATTAAAAAAAATTTCAATTAATTCTGTCTTTTTGTAAATCCATTAATTAAACAAAATAATATATAAAGTTTAACTAAAATTTCCATTTCTTCAAAACAAAAAGCAAAAGAAACGGCAACACTGTAAATTTAGATTTAAAAAAAAAGCATGAGAGAGTTAAATATTATTGTCGGAAAATAAAGAAAGTGTCCATAATTATTACAGGGATCATGAACTCTCTTAAGGATAAAATTTTTTATCATATATAAATATATTATAATACATATATATATACAACTATATAATCAAAGTGAATATCCTTTAAAATAATAATATGTAGAAATGTTTTACAAATAAACTCAAAAGAATTAACAAGGATTTACAGTTTTCTTTTTTTTTTATATTATTTTCATTTTAATGAAATGAAATTTAAGTAGGACGAAATACAAGGCAACCAAAAAAAAACAACAATTATTTTTTGTAAGTACACTTTTAATGAGAAAATTTATATAAATAGATATTATATATATTATGTAGTTATATATGTTTATAAATGTTATATTATAATGAACATATTTATATATAAATATATATATATATAATATATATATATATAATATATATAAACATTTTTTATGCAATTTCTATAGAATATTAAAGAATTAAATTAAAACTTTAATTTTCATAAAAAAAAAAATTAAATTTTTTTTATTTAATAACTGTTTCTTTTTTTTATTTTTGTTATAGTCTTTTTTAGCGATAAAAAAGAAAAAAAAAATTTTATAAATTAAATATGATTTAATTTCAATTCATATGATTCAAAACTTTTTAATATGTCTTACGTTTTTTAAATTTTTAACCATCATTATACCCGTATGAACTATGTTCAAGGGTATAATAAATTTACCATTACGTTTGTGACACCTTAAAGGAGTCGAGCTAGATATAGTGTCAAAGGTATGGATCGGCTCAGAATCAAATTCTGAGTCGATTAAGCCATGTACGTTCGCCCGTCCGCACGATAACTCCAAAAATAAACGAGCTAGGAGGCTGCAATTTTGTTTACGAAATTTTAAAAAAATTGTTAGTTTTGCTATTTAAATCCAGATTTTTCGGCCCCCGGGTTCGAGTAGCTGCCATACAACTTCCTTTTTATATAGAAATAACTCAGTATCTATTCAAGCTAGGTTTCTGAAATTTTGCAAATGATGATCAAGTTTTATGACAACAACTTCTGCAAAATTTGGTTGTGGTGGTGCGGCCGGTTCGGGTAGCTGCCATACAACTTCTCCGTTTAAATGATAATAACTCATTGTCTATTGAAGCTAGGAATCTGCAATTTAGTAAAAAAGGTGTCGAGTTATATGCCAACAACTTTTGTAAAATTTGGTTGGTCTAGAGCAGCCGCTTCAGGCTTTTTGCATTTCTTGGAACTTAATGAAGCTAGGCGCAATAGATTTAGGTAGCTGTCATACAACTCCACAATTTACATAAATATATTTCTGTAGTTAACGTCGGAACTAAAACATCTGAATGTTTTTAAAAGAAGATCAAGTTTTATAGAAACAGGATATATATTACGTTCATACGGGTATCCCAGAATTGACACAGTCTACTCTACTACACTCTTCCTCGTTTTTAAAATGGAAATCAATTCGTTACTAAAAATAAATATTTTTTATACAAATATTGAATTTTCGTGAAAGAAATATTTTGACACAATGCCTTTGTCAACTCTTAGAAACCCGTACGACCCGTTAGTATGTTCATAGCCTGTCACTCTGCTTATAATATTATTTTTTTAATATTTTAGTATTTTAAAATAATTTGGGTGAATTTTATAATTTCTAGAACTATGGGTTGTACATATGTATATTCAAACTATATGTTTATACATTCTTCAAAAGCAGATTCTAACCTTCCACATAACGATTATCAATCCAAAACTTTTTCAAATATTCTATAGTACCATTTAATACTAAGCGGTAAATGTATATTAAATTTACTAAGTACAAAATAGTAAATAAAATTTTAAATATTATATTATATTAATGCGTACATAGTATATTTATATTGTTATACATTGCAATATTTCTTTAAAAATATTTCCATTCATAGAATAATTTCTTATAAGTACAATAAAATACATATATGTATATATGTAAATACGGCGCTATATAATATACATCTATACTCTTATCATTCAATCATCAGTGACGTATACGATATGTATAAAAACATGATACTATACAAGTATGTATGTATATCAATATCATATAAATAAAAATTCTTCAAGCAACCGTTATGTTGTTTATTTATTTACACTTTTTGTACTACGCATTGTATCCTCAACAATTTCAAATTATCGAGTAAAACAAAATGCA
This sequence comes from Poecilobothrus nobilitatus, assembly GCA_947095535.1. NCBI lineage: Eukaryota > Metazoa > Arthropoda > Insecta > Diptera > Dolichopodidae > Poecilobothrus > Poecilobothrus nobilitatus. The sequence goes on along the minus strand of OX352774.1, from coordinate 42,100,560 downwards.
AGAAATTTGTTAGAAAATTTGAAAAAATCAAGTAACACTTTCATCAATTATAAAGTAACCCTATACTATTAAAAAAAGTTGTTAACAGAAATAAGAGTATAATGTTGAAGCTATAATTTTTGTGTATTACTTCAAAAAAATTTTAACAGGTGTTCAAGTTACAGGTGTTTAAAAATAGGAAATTTTCAGTTTTTGACCCCTTACAGCTCCTAAAGGGGGGGAGGGGGGGTGATACAAAAAAAATTTCTGTAATGATTCATACTTATTTTCAAAGATCTAACTTTTGTCAAAATTTCAAGTTTTCAACTTAAGCCGTTTAGAAAATAGAAGAGTTAAAGGATTTTGCAAAATTTGAGTTTCGCATAACGGTAAATTAAGACACTGTAGCCACAACTATATAATTATTGTATATATACTTTTAAAGCTAATAAAAGCAGCAATCGTCTGGCGTTTTCAAAATGAAGATATACCTTATACAACTTGTGCTATAACAATTTAAATATAGAGTTTTTTTGAACCTTTGGGGAGCTCTTGCTCCGTAACGGGTGTGGCTACAAAAAAAAGTTATTAAAAATAAAATTAATATTTTTGTGACATCTAACAGCATTTAAATTTTCATAGCTCTATTTCAAAAAAAATGAGGGGATCGAAAAGTTGGTGTTCGAGAGCTACCCGAAGTTTTGGTCGGAACTCAACCATAAGAAAATCGGGAACCTACAAATTGCTCCCAGAATAATGTGTGTAATTTTCAAATTTCAAGATTCCAGCTTTCTTAGTTTTTGAGTTAGCGTGCTGACAGACGGACGGACGGACGGACATGGTTCAATCGACTTAGAATTTTTTTCTGATTCGACCCAAGGTATTTGAAGGTATACCTAGCAAATGTGGCTGTGTACCTAAAATTTTTGTTTTAAATAGGAAATCAATTTGTTACTAAAATTTAATATTTTTCGTACAAACATTGAAAGAAATATTTTGATGCAAAAATTCGATTAAAAACTCGAAAATACGCTTCTAAATGGGTTAAAATTGAGTTTAAAGATTTTGAAAATTAAATTTTATTTTTTTTATTGAAAAATACGTCGTATTGTCCAAAAATGTGGTTCTTGCACCTAAAATTTTTGTTTTAAATAAGGAAATCAATTTGTTACTAATATTTAATATTTTTCGTACAAATATTGAAAGAAATATTTTGATGCAAAAATTCGATTAAAAACTCGAAAATACGCTTCTAAATGGGTTAAAATTGAGGTTAAAGATTTTGAAAATTAAATTTTATTTTTTTTATTGAAAAATACCTCGTATTGTCCAAAAATGTGGTTCTTGCACCTAAAATTTTTATTTTAAATAAGGAAATCAATTTGTTACTAAAATTTAATATTTTTCAGACAAATATTGAATTCGTGAAACAAATATTTTGATGCAAAAATTCAATTAAAAACTCGAAAACAGGCTTCTAAATGGGTTAAAATTGAGTTTAAAGATTTTGAAAATTAAATTTTATTTTTTTTATTGAAAAATACCTCCTATTGTCCAAAAATGTGGTTCTTGCACGTAAAATTTTTGTTTTAAATAAGGAAATCAATTTGTTACTAATATTTAATATTTTTCAGACAAATATTGAATTATCGTGAAACAAATATTTTGATGCAAAAATTCGATTAAAAACTCGAAAATAGGCTTCTAAATGGGTTAAAATTGAGTTTAAAGATTTTGAAAATTAAATTTTATTTTTTTTATTGAAAAATACGTCGTATTGTCCAAAAATGTGGTTCTTGCACCTAAAATTTTTGTTTTAAATAAGGAAATCAATTTGTTACTAATATTTAATATTTTTCGTACAAATATTGAAAGAAATATTTTGATGCAAAAATTCGATTAAAAACTCGAAAATACGCTTCTAAATGGGTTAAAATTGAGTTTAAAGATTTTGAAAATTAAATTTTATTTTTTTTATTGAAAAATATCTCGTATTGTCCAAAAATGTGGTTCTTGCACCTAAAATTTTTGTTTTAAATAAGGAAAGCAATTTGTTACTAATATTTAATATTTTTCGTACAAATATTGAAAGAAATATTTTGATGCAAAAATTCGATTAAAAACTCGAATATACGCTTCTAAATGGGTTAAAATTGAGTTTAAAGATTTTGAAAATTAAATTTTATTTTTTTTATTGAAAAATACGTCGTATTGTCCAAAAATGTGGTTCTTGCACCTAAAATTTTTGTTTTAAATAAGGAAATCAATTTGTTACTAATATTTAATATTTTTCGTACAAATATTGAAAGAAATATTTTGATGCAAAAATTCGATTAAAAACTCGAATATACGCTTCTAAATGGGTTAAAATTGAGTTTAAAGATTTTGAAAATTAAATTTTATTTTTTTTATTGAAAAATACGTCGTATTGTCCAAAAATGTGGTTCTTGCACCTAAAATTTTTGTTTTAAATAAGGAAATCAATTTGTTACTAATATTTAATATTTTTCGTACAAACATTGAAAGAAATATTTTGATGCAAAAATTCGATTAAAAACTCGAAAATACGCTTCTAAATGGGTTAAAATTGAGTTTAAAGATTTTGAAAATTAAATTTTTTTAAAAATACCTAGTATTGTCCAAAAATGTGGTTCTTGCACCTAAAATTTTTGTTTTAAATAAGGAAATCAATTTGTTACTAATATTTAATATTTTTCTTACAAATATTGAAAGAAATATTTTGATGCAAAAATTCGATTAAAAACTAGAAAATAGGCTTCTAAATAGGTTAAAATTGAGTTTAAAGATTTTGAAAATTAAATTTTATTTTTTTTATTGAAAAATACCTCGTATTGTCCAAAAATGTGGATCTTGCACCTAAAATTTTTGTTTTAAATAGGAAATCAACTTGTTACTAAAATTCAATATTTTTCATACAAATATTGAAAGAAATATTTTGATGCAAAAATTCGATTAAAAACTCGAAAATACGCTTCTAAATGGGTTAAAATTGAGTTTAAAGATTTTGAAAATTAAATTTTATTTTATTTTATTGAAAAATACGTCGTATTGTCCAAAAATGTGGCTGTGTACCTAAATTTTTTGTTTTAAATAAGGAAATCAATTTGTTACTAAAATTCAATATTTTTCATACAAATATTGAATTATCGTGAAAGAAATATTTTGATGCAAAAATTCGATTAAAAACTCGAAAATAGGCTTCTAAATGGGATAAAATTGAGTTTAAAGATTTTGAAAATTAAATTTTATTTTTTTTATTGAAAAATACCTCGTATTGTCCAAAAATGTGGCTGTGTACCTAAATTTTTTGTTTTAAATAAGGAAATCAATTTGTTACTAAAATTCAATATTTTTCATACAAATATTGAATTATCGTGAAAGAAATATTTTGATGCAAAAATTCGATTAAAAACTCGAAAATAGGCTTCTAAATGGGATAAAATTGAGTTTAAAGATTTTGAAAATTAAATTTTATTTTTTTTATTGAAAAATACCTCGTATTGTCCAAAAATGTGGTTCTTGCACCTAAAATTTTTGTTTTAAATAAGGAAATCAATTTGTTACTAAAATTTAATATTTTCCATACAAATATTGAATTTTCGTGAAAGAAATATTTTGATGCAAAAATTCGATTAAAAACTCGAAAATACGCTTCTAAATGGGTTGAAATTGAGTTTAAAGATTTTGAAAATTAAATTTTATTTCGTCGTATTGTCCAAAAATGTGGCTCTGTACCTAAAATTTTTGTTTTAAATAAGGAAATCAGTTTGTTACTAAAATTTAATATTTTCCATACAAATATTGAATTTTCGTGAAAGAAATATTTTGATGCAAAAATTCGATTAAAAACTCGAAAATACGCTTCTAAATGGGTTAAAATTGAGTTTAAAGATTTTGAAAATTAAATTTTATTTTTTTTATTGAAAAATACCTCGTATTGTCCAAAAATGTGGTTCTTGCACCTAAAATTTTTGTTTTAAATAGGAAATCAACTTGTTACTAAAATTCAATATTTTTCATACAAATATTGAATTATCGTGAAAGAAATATTTTGATGCAAAAATTCGATTAAAAACTCGAAAATAGGCTTCTAAATGGGATAAAATTGATTTTAAAGATTTTGAAAATTAAATTTTATTTTTTTTATTGAAAAATACCTCGTATTGTCCAAAAATGTGGCTGTGTACCTAAATTTTTTGTTTTAAATAAGGAAATCAATTTGTTACTAAAATTCAATATTTTTCATACAAATATTGAATTATCGTGAAAGAAATATTTTGATGCAAAAATTCGATTAAAAACTCGAAAATAGGCTTCTAAATGGGATAAAATTGAGTTTAAAGATTTTGAAAATTAAATTTTATTTTTTTTATTGAAAAATACCTCGTATTGTCCAAAAATGTGGTTCTTGCACCTAAAATTTTTGTTTTAAATAAGGAAATCAATTTGTTACTAAAATTCAATATTTTTCATACAAATATTGAATTATCGTGAAAGAAATATTTTGATACAAAAATTCGATTAAAAACTCGAAAATACGCTTCTAAATGGGTTGAAATTGAGTTTAAAGATTTTGAAAATTAAATTTTATTTCGTCGTATTGTCCAAAAATGTGGCTCTGTACCTAAAATTTTTGTTTTAAATAAGGAAATCAGTTTGTTACTAAAATTTAATATTTTCCATACAAATATTGAATTTTCGTGAAAGAAATATTTTGATGCAAAAATTCGATTAAAAACTCGAAAATACGCTTCTAAATGGGTTAAAATTGAGTTTAAAGATTTTGAAAATTAAATTTTATTTTTTTTATTGAAAAATACCTCGTATTGTCCAAAAATGTGGTTCTTGCACCTAAAATTTTTGTTTTAAATAGGAAATCAACTTGTTACTAAAATTCAATATTTTTCATACAAATATTGAATTATCGTGAAAGAAATATTTTGATGCAAAAATTCGATTAAAAACTCGAAAATAGGCTTCTAAATCGGTTAAAATTGAGTTTAAAAATTTTGAAAATTAAATTTTATTTTTTTTATTGAAAAATACCTCGTATTGTCCAAAAATGTGGATCTTGCACCTAAAATTTTTGTTTTAAATAGGAAATCAACTTGTTACTAATATTCAATATTTTTCATACAAATATTGAATTATCGTGAAAGAAATATTTTGATGCAAAAATTCGATTAAAAACTCGAAAATAGGCTTCTAAATGGGATAAAATTGAGTTTAAAGATTTTGAAAATTAAATTTTATTTTTTTTATTGAAAAATACCTCGTATTGTCCAAAAATGTGGTTCTTGCACCTAAAATTTTTGTTTTAAATAGGAAATCAATTTGTTACTAAAATTTAATATTTTTCATACAAATATTGAATTATCGTGAAAGAAATATTTTGATGCAAAAATTCGATTAAAAACTCGAAAATACGCTTCTCAATGGGTTGAAATTGAGTTTAAAGATTTTGAAAATTAAATTTTATTTTATTTTATTGAAAAATACATCGTATTGTCCAAAAATGTGACTGTGTACCTAAAATTTTTGTTTTAAATAAGGAAATCAATTTGTTACTAAAATTTAATATTTTTCATACAAATATTGAAAGAAATATTTTGATGCAAAAATTCGATTAAAAACTCGAAAATACGCTTCTAAATGGGTTAAAATTGAGTTTAAAGATTTTGAAAATTAAATTTTGTTTTATTTTATTGAAAAATACGTCGTATTGTCCAAAAATGTGGCTGTGTACCTAAAATTTTTGTTTTAAATAAGGAAATCAATTTGTTACTAAAATTTAATATTTTCCATACACATATTGAATTTTCGTGAAAGAAATATTTTGATACATGATATATTTTTTAAAAATTCGATTAAAAACTCGAAAATACGCTTCTAAATGGGTTGAAATTGAGTTTAAAGATTTTGAAAATTAAATTTTATTTTTTTTATTGAAAAATACGTCGTATTGTCCAAAAATGAGACTGTGTACCTAAAATTTTTGTTTTAAATAAGGAAATCAATTTGTTACTAAAATTTAATATTTTTCATACAAATATTGAATTTTCGTGAAAGAAATATTTTGATACAAAAATTCGATTAAAAACTCGAAAATACGCTTTTAAATGGGTTAAAATTGAGTTTAAAAATTTTGAAAATTAAATTTTATTTTTTTTATTGAAAAATACCTCGTATTGTCCAAAAATGTGGCTCTCGCACCTAAAATTTTTGTTTTAAATAAGGAAATCAATTTGTTACTAAAATTTAATATTTTCCATACAAATATTGAATTTTCGTGAAAGAAATATTTTGATGCAAAAATTCGATTAAAAACTCGAAAATAGGCTTCTCAATGGTTTGAAATTGAGTTTAAAGATTTTGAAAATTAAATTTTATTTTTTTTATTGAAAAATACGTCGTATTGTCCAAAAATGTGGTTCTTGCACCTAAAATTTTTGTTTTAAATAAGGAAATCAATTTGTTACTAAAATTTAATATTTTCCATACAAATATTGAATTTTCGTGAAAGAAATATTTTGATACAAAAATTCGATTAAAAACTCGAAAATACGCTTCCAAATGGGTTGAAATTGAGTTTAAAGGTTTTGAAAATTAAATTTTATTTTATTTTATTGAAAAATACGTCGTATTGTCCAAAAATGTGGCTGTGTACCTAAAATTTTTGTTTTAAATAAGGAAATCAATTTGTTACTAAAATTTAATATTTTCCATACAAATATTGAATTATCGTGAAAGAAATATTTTGATACAAAAATTCGATTAAAAACTCGAAAATACGCTTTTAAATGGGTTAAAATTGAGTTTAAAAATTTTGAAAATTAAATTTTATTTTTTTTATTGAAAAATACCTCGTATTGTCCAAAAATGTGGCTCTGTACCTAAAATTTTTGTTTTAAATAAGGAAATCAATTTTTTACTAAAATTCAATATTTTTCATACAAATATTGAATTTTCGTGAAAGAAATATTTTGATACAAAAATTCGATTAAAAACTTGAAAATACGCTTTTAAATGGGTTAAAATTGAGTTTAAAGATTTTGAAAATTAAATTTTATTTTTTTTATTGAAAAATACCTCGTATTGTCCAAAAATGTGGTTCTTGCACCTAAAATTTTTGTTTTGAATAGGAAATCAATTTGTTACTAAAATTCAATATTTTTCATACACATATTGAATTTTCGTGAAAGAAATATTTTGATACATGATATATTTTTAAAAATTCGATTAAAAACTCGAAAATACGCTTCTAAATGGGTTGAAATTGAGTTTAAAGATTTTGAAAATTAAATTTTATTTTTTTTATTGAAAAATACCTCGTATTGTCCAAAAATGTGGTTCTTGCACCTAAAATTTTTGTTTTAAATAAGGAAATCAATTTGTTACTAAAATTTAATATTTTCCATACAAATATTGAATTTTCGTGAAAGAAATATTTTGATACAAAAATTCGATTAAAAACTCGAAAATACGCTTCTAAATGGGTTAAAATTGAGTTTAAAGATTTTGAAAATTAAATTTTATTTTATTTTATTGAAAAATACGTCGTATTGTCCAAAAATGTGGCTCTGTACCTAAAATTTTTGTTTTGAATAGGAAATCAATTTGTTACTAAAATTCAATATTTTTCATACAAATATTGAATTATCGTGAAAGAAATATTTTGATACAAAAATTCCATTAAAAACTTGAAAATACGCTTTTAAATGGGTTAAAATTGAGTTTAAAGATTTTGAAAATTAAATTTTATTTTTTTTATTGAAAAATACCTCGTATTGTCCAAAAATGTGGTTCTTGCACCTAAAATTTTTTTTTTAAATAAGGAAATCAATTTGTTACTAAAATTTAATATTTTTCATACAACTATTGAATTTTCGTGAAACAAATATTTTGATACAAATTTCGATTAAAAACTTGAAAATACGCTTTTAAATGGGTTAAAATTGAGTTTAAAGATTTTGAAAATTAAATTTTATTTTATTTTATTGAAAAATACCTCGTATTGTCCAAAAATGTGGTTCTTGCACCTAAAATTTTTGTTTTAAATAGGAAATCAATTTGTTACTAAAATTTAATATTTTTTATACAAATATTGAATTTTCGTGAAAAAAATACTTTGATACAAAAATTCGATTAAAAACTCGAAAATACGCTTCTAAATGGGTTCAAATTGAGTTTAAAGATTTTGAAAGTTAAATTTTATTTTATTTTACTGAAAAATACCTCGTATTGTCCAAAAATGTGGTTCTTGCACCTAAAATTTTTGTTTTAAATAGGAAATCAATTTGTTACTAAAATTCAATATTTTTCATACAAATATTGAATTATCGTGAAAGAAATATTTTGATACAAAAATTCCATTAAAAACTTGAAAATACGCTTTTAAATGGGTTAAAATTGAGTTTAAAGATTTTGAAAATTAAATTTTATTTTTTTTATTGAAAAATACCTCGTATTGTCCAAAAATGTGGTTCTTGCACCTAAAATTTTTTTTTTAAATAAGGAAATCAATTTGTTACTAAAATTTAATATTTTTCATACAACTATTGAATTTTCGTGATACAAATTTCGATTAAAAACTTGAAAATACGCTTTTAAATGGGTTAAAATTGAGTTTAAAGATTTTGAAAATTAAATTTTATTTTATTTTATTGAAAAATACCTCGTATTGTCCAAAAATGTGGTTCTTGCACCTAAAATTTTTGTTTTAAATAGGAAATCAATTTGTTACTAAAATTTAATATTTTTCATACAAATATTGAATTTTCGTGAAAGAAATATTTTGATACGAAAATTCGATTAAAAACTCGAAAATACGCTTCTAAATGGGTTAAAATTGAGTTGAAAGATTTTGAAAATTAAATTTTATCTTTTTTATTGAAAAATACGTCGTATTGTTCAAAAATGTGGTTCTGTACCTAAAATTTTTGTTTTAAATAAGGAAATCAATTTGTTACTAAAATTTAATATTTTTCATACAAATATTGAATTTTCGTGAAAAAAATACTTTGATACAAAAATTCGATTAAAAACTCGAAAATACGCTTCTAAATGGGTTGAAATTGAGTTTAAAGATTTTGAAAATTAAATTTTATTTTATTTTACTGAAAAATACCTCGTATTGTCCAAAAATGTGGTTCTTGCACCTAAAATTTTTGTTTTAAATAGGAAATCAATTTGTTACTAAAATTTAATATTTTTCATACAAATATTGAATTTTCGTGAAAGAAATACTTTGATACAAAAATTCGATTTAAAACTCGAAAATACGCTTTTAAATGGGTTAAAATTGAGTTAAAAGATTTTGAAAATTAAATTTTATCTTTTTTATTGAAAAATACCTCGTATTGTCCATAAATTTGGCTGTGTACCTAAAATTTTTGTTTTAAATAAGGAAATCAATTTGTTACTAAAATTTAATATTTTTCATACAAATATTGAATTTTCGTGAAAGAAATATTCGAAAATACGCTTCTAAATGGGTTAAAATTGAGTTGAAAGATTTTGAAAATTAAATTTTATCTTTTTTATTGAAAAATACGTCGTATTGTTCAAAAATGTGGTTCTGTACCTAAAATTTTTGTTTTAAATAAGGAAATCAATTTGTTACTAAAATTTAATATTTTTCATACAAATATTGAATTTTCGTGAAAGAAATACTTTGATACAAAAATTCGATTAAAAACTCAAAAATACGCTTCTAAATGGGTTAAAATTGAGTTTAAAGATTTTGAAAATTAAATTTTATTTTATTTTATTGAAAAATACGTCGTATTGTCCAAAAATGTGGCTCTGTACCTAAAATTTTTGTTTTAAATAAGGAAATCAATTTGTTACTAAAATTTAATATTTTTCAGACAAATATTGAATTATCGTGAAAGAAATATTTTGATGTAAAAATTCGATTTGTGTTAAATGGGTTAAAATTGAGTTTAAAGATTTTGAAAATTAAATTTTATTTTATTTTATTGAAAAATACGTCGTATTGTCCAAAAATGTGGGTCTGTACCTAAAATTTTTGTTTTGAATAGGAAATCAATTTGTTACTAAAATTCAATATTTTTCATACAAATATTGAATTTTCGTGAAAGAAATATTTTGATACAAAAATTCGATTAAAAACTTGAAAATACGCTTTTAAATGGGTTAAAATTGAGTTTAAAGATTTTGAAAATTAAATTTTATTTTTTTTATTGAAAAATACCTCGTATTGTCCAAAAATGTGGTTCTTGCACCTAAAATTTTTGTTTTGAATAGGAAATCAATTTGTTACTAAAATTCAATATTTTTCATACACATATTGAATTTTCGTGAAAGAAATATTTTGATACATGATATATTTTTAAAAATTCGATTAAAAACTCGAAAATACGCTTCTAAATGGGTTGAAATTGAGTTTAAAGATTTTGAAAATTAAATTTTATTTTTTTTATTGAAAAATACCTCGTATTGTCCAAAAATGTGGTTCTTGCACCTAAAATTTTTGTTTTAAATAAGGAAATCAATTTGTTACTAAAATTTAATATTTTCCATACAAATATTGAATTTTCGTGAAAGAAATATTTTGATACAAAAATTCGATTAAAAACTCGAAAATACGCTTCTAAATGGGTTAAAATTGAGTTTAAAGATTTTGAAAATTAAATTTTATTTTATTTTATTGAAAAATACGTCGTATTGTCCAAAAATGTGGCTCTGTACCTAAAATTTTTGTTTTGAATAGGAAATCAATTTGTTACTAAAATTCAATATTTTTCATACAAATATTGAATTATCGTGAAAGAAATATTTTGATACAAAAATTCCATTAAAAACTTGAAAATACGCTTTTAAATGGGTTAAAATTGAGTTTAAAGATTTTGAAAATTAAATTTTATTTTTTTTATTGAAAAATACCTCGTATTGTCCAAAAATGTGGTTCTTGCACCTAAAATTTTTTTTTTAAATAAGGAAATCAATTTGTTACTAAAATTTAATATTTTTCATACAACTATTGAATTTTCGTGAAACAAATATTTTGATACAAATTTCGATTAAAAACTTGAAAATACGCTTTTAAATGGGTTAAAATTGAGTTTAAAGATTTTGAAAATTAAATTTTATTTTATTTTATTGAAAAATACCTCGTATTGTCCAAAAATGTGGTTCTTGCACCTAAAATTTTTGTTTTAAATAGGAAATCAATTTGTTACTAAAATTTAATATTTTTTATACAAATATTGAATTTTCGTGAAAAAAATACTTTGATACAAAAATTCGATTAAAAACTCGAAAATACGCTTCTAAATGGGTTGAAATTGAGTTTAAAGATTTTGAAAGTTAAATTTTATTTTATTTTACTGAAAAATACCTCGTATTGTCCAAAAATGTGGTTCTTGCACCTAAAATTTTTGTTTTAAATAGGAAATCAATTTGTTACTAAAATTCAATATTTTTCATACAAATATTGAATTATCGTGAAAGAAATATTTTGATACAAAAATTCCATTAAAAACTTGAAAATACGCTTTTAAATGGGTTAAAATTGAGTTTAAAGATTTTGAAAATTAAATTTTATTTTTTTTATTGAAAAATACCTCGTATTGTCCAAAAATGTGGTTCTTGCACCTAAAATTTTTTTTTTAAATAAGGAAATCAATTTGTTACTAAAATTTAATATTTTTCATACAACTATTGAATTTTCGTGATACAAATTTCGATTAAAAACTTGAAAATACGCTTTTAAATGGGTTAAAATTGAGTTTAAAGATTTTGAAAATTAAATTTTATTTTATTTTATTGAAAAATACCTCGTATTGTCCAAAAATGTGGTTCTTGCACCTAAAATTTTTGTTTTAAATAGGAAATCAATTTGTTACTAAAATTTAATATTTTTCATACAAATATTGAATTTTCGTGAAAGAAATATTTTGATACGAAAATTCGATTAAAAACTCGAAAATACGCTTCTAAATGGGTTAAAATTGAGTTGAAAGATTTTGAAAATTAAATTTTATCTTTTTTATTGAAAAATACGTCGTATTGTTCAAAAATGTGGTTCTGTACCTAAAATTTTTGTTTTAAATAAGGAAATCAATTTGTTACTAAAATTTAATATTTTTCATACAAATATTGAATTTTCGTGAAAAAAATACTTTGATACAAAAATTCGATTAAAAACTCGAAAATACGCTTCTAAATGGGTTGAAATTGAGTTTAAAGATTTTGAAAATTAAATTTTATTTTATTTTACTGAAAAATACCTCGTATTGTCCAAAAATGTGGTTCTTGCACCTAAAATTTTTGTTTTAAATAGGAAATCAATTTGTTACTAAAATTTAATATTTTTCATACAAATATTGAATTTTCGTGAAAGAAATACTTTGATACAAAAATTCGATTTAAAACTCGAAAATACGCTTTTAAATGGGTTAAAATTGAGTTAAAAGATTTTGAAAATTAAATTTTATCTTTTTTATTGAAAAATACCTCGTATTGTCCATAAATTTGGCTGTGTACCTAAAATTTTTGTTTTAAATAAGGAAATCAATTTGTTACTAAAATTTAATATTTTTCATACAAATATTGAATTTTCGTGAAAGAAATATTCGAAAATACGCTTCTAAATGGGTTAAAATTGAGTTGAAAGATTTTGAAAATTAAATTTTATCTTTTTTATTGAAAAATACGTCGTATTGTTCAAAAATGTGGTTCTGTACCTAAAATTTTTGTTTTAAATAAGGAAATCAATTTGTTACTAAAATTTAATATTTTTCATACAAATATTGAATTTTCGTGAAAGAAATACTTTGATACAAAAATTCGATTAAAAAATCGAAAATACGCTTCTAAATGGGTTAAAATTGAGTTGAAAGATTTTGAAAATTAAATTTTATCTTTTTTATTGAAAAATACGTCGTATTGTCCAAAAATGTGGCTGTGTACCTAAAATTTTTGTTTTAAATAAGGAAATCAATTTGTTACTAAAATTTAATATTTTTCATACAAATATTGAATTTTCGTGAAAGATATATTTTGATGTAAAAATTCGATTTGGGTTAAATGGGTTAAAATTGAGTTTAAAGATTTTGAAAATTAAATTTTATCTTTTTTATTGAAAAATACGTCGTATTGTTCAAAAATGTGGTTCTGTACCTAAAATTTTTGTTTTAAATAAGGAAATCAATTTGTTACTAAAATTTAATATTTTTCATACAAATATTGAATTTTCGTGAAAGAAATATTTTGATACGAAAATTCGATTAAAAACTCGAAAATACGCTTCTAAATGGGTTAAAATTGAGTTTAAAGATTTTGAAAATTAAATTTTATATTTTATTGAAAAATACGTCGTATTGTCCAAAAATGTGGCTGTGTACCTAAAATTTTTGTTTTAAATAAGGAAATCAATTTGTTACTAAAATTTAATATTTTTCATACAAATATTGAATTTTCGTGAAAGAAATATTTTGATACAAAAATTCGATTAAAAACTTGAAAATACGCTTCTAAATGGGTTAAAATTGAGTTGAAAGATTTTGAAAATTAAATTTTATCTTTTTTATTGAAAAATACGTCGTATTGTCCAAAAATGTGGCTGTGTACCTAAAATTTTTGTTTTAAATAAGGAAATCAATTTGTTACTAAAATTTAATATTTTTCATACAAATATTGAATTTTCGTGAAAGATATATTTTGATGTAAAAATTCGATTTGGGTTAAATGGGTTAAAATTGAGTTTAAAGATTTTGAAAATTAAATTTTATTTTATTTTATTGAAAAATACGTCGTATTGTCGAAAAATGTGGCTGTGTACCTAAAATTTTTGTTTTAAATAAGGAAATCAATTTGTTACTAAAATTTAATATTTTTCATACAAATATTGAATTTTCGTGAAAGAAATACTTTGATACAAAAATTCGATTTAAAACTCGAAAATACGCTTTTAAATGGGTTAAAATTGAGTTAAAAGATTTTGAAAATTAAATTTTATCTTTTTTATTGAAAAATACCTCGTATTGTCCATAAATTTGGCTGTGTACCTAAAATTTTTGTTTTAAATAAGGAAATCAATTTGTTACTAAAATTTAATATTTTTCATACAAATATTGAATTTTCGTGAAAGATATATTTTGATGTAAAAATTCGATTTGGGTTAAATGGGTTAAAATTGAGTTTAAAGATTTTGAAAATTAAATTTTATTTTATTTTATTGAAAAATACGTCGTATTGTCGAAAAATGTGGCTGTGTACCTAAAATTTTTGTTTTAAATAAGGAAATCAATTTGTTACTAAAATTTAATATTTTTCATACAAATATTGAATTTTCGTGAAAGAAATATTTTGATACGAAAATTCGATTAAAAACTCGAAAATACGCTTCTAAATGGGTTAAAATTGAGTTTAAAGATTTTGAAAATTAAATTTTATATTTTATTGAAAAATACGTCGTATTGTCCAAAAATGTGGCTGTGTACCTAAAATTTTTGTTTTAAATAAGGAAATCAATTTGTTACTAAAATTTAATATTTTTCATACAAATATTGAATTTTCGTGAAAGAAATATTTTGATACAAAAATTCGATTAAAAACTTGAAAATACGCTTCTAAATGGGTTAAAATTGAGTTGAAAGATTTTGAAAATTAAATTTTATCTTTTTTATTGAAAAATACGTCGTATTGTCCAAAAATGTGGCTGTGTACCTAAAATTTTTGTTTTAAATAAGGAAATCAATTTGTTACTAAAATTTAATATTTTTCATACAAATATTGAATTTTCGTGAAAGAAATATTTTGATGCAAAAATTCGATTAAAAACTCGAAAATACGGTTCTAAATGGGTTGAAATTGAGGTTAACGATTTTGAAAATTAAATTTTATTTTTTTTATTGAAAAATACGTCGTATTGTCCAAAAATGTTGCTCTGTACCTAAAATTTTTGTTTTGAATAGGAAATCAATTTGTTACTAAAATTCAATATTTTTCATACAAATATTGAATTTTCGTGAAAGAAATATTTTGATACAAAAATTCGATTAAAAACTTGAAAATACGCTTTTAAATGGGTTAAAATTGAGTTTAAAGATTTTGAAAATTAAATTTTATTTTTTTTATTGAAAAATACCTCGTATTGTCCAAAAATGTGAGTCTGTACCTAAAATTTTTGTTTTGAATAGGAAATCAATTTGTTACTAAAATTTAATATTTTTCATACAAATATTGAATTATCGTGAAAGAAATATTTTGATGCAAAAATTCGATTAAAAACTCGAAAATAGGCTTCTAAATGGGTTAAAATTGAGTTTAAATATTTTGAAAATTAAATTTTATTTTATTTTATTGAAAAATACGTCGTATTGTCCAAAAATGTGGCTCTGTACCTAAAATTTTTGTTTTAAATAAGGAAATCAATTTGTTACTAAAATTTAATATTTTTCAGACAAATATTGAATTATCGTGAAAGAAATATTTTGATGTAAAAATTCGATTTGTGTTAAATGGGTTAAAATTGAGTTTAAAGATTTTGAAAATTAAATTTTATTTTATTTTATTGAAAAATACGTCGTATTGTCCAAAAATGTGAGTCTGTACCTAAAATTTTTGTTTTGAATAGGAAATCAATTTGTTACTAAAATTCAATATTTTTCATACAAATATTGAATTTTCGTGAAAGAAATATTTTGATACAAAAATTCGATTAAAAACTTGAAAATACGCTTTTAAATGGGTTAAAATTGAGTTTAAAGATTTTGAAAATTAAATTTTATTTTTTTTATTGAAAAATACCTCGTATTGTCCAAAAATGTGGTTCTTGCACCTAAAATTTTTGTTTTGAATAGGAAATCAATTTGTTACTAAAATTCAATATTTTTCATACACATATTGAATTTTCGTGAAAGAAATATTTTGATACATGATATATTTTTAAAAATTCGATTAAAAACTCGAAAATACGCTTCTAAATGGGTTGAAATTGAGTTTAAAGATTTTGAAAATTAAATTTTATTTTTTTTATTGAAAAATACCTCGTATTGTCCAAAAATGTGGTTCTTGCACCTAAAATTTTTGTTTTAAATAAGGAAATCAATTTGTTACTAAAATTTAATATTTTCCATACAAATATTGAATTTTCGTGAAAGAAATATTTTGATACAAAAATTCGATTAAAAACTTGAAAATACGCTTTTAAATGGGTTAAAATTGAGTTTAAAGATTTTGAAAATTAAATTTTATTTTTTTTATTGAAAAATACCTCGTATTGTCCAAAAATGTGGTTCTTGCACCTAAAATTTTTTTTTTAAATAAGGAAATCAATTTGTTACTAAAATTTAATATTTTTCATACAACTATTGAATTTTCGTGAAACAAATATTTTGATACAAATTTCGATTAAAAACTTGAAAATACGCTTTTAAATGGGTTAAAATTGAGTTTAAAGATTTTGAAAATTAAATTTTATTTTATGTTATTGAAAAATACCTCGTATTGTCCAAAAATGTGGTTCTTGCACCTAAAATTTTTGTTTTAAATAGGAAATCAATTTGTTACTAAAATTTAATATTTTTCATACAAATATTGAATTTTCGTGAAAGAAATATTTTGATACAAAAATTCGATTAAAAACTCGAAAATACGCTTCTAAATGGGTTAAAATTGAGTTGAAAGATTTTGAAAATTAAATTTTATCTTTTTTATTGAAAAATACGTCGTATTGTTCAAAAATGTGGTTCTGTACCTAAAATTTTTGTTTTAAATAAGGAAATCAATTTGTTACTAAAATTTAATATTTTTCATACAAATATTGAATTTTCGTAAAAGAAATATTTTGATACAAAAATTCGATTAAAAACTCGAAAATACGCTTCTAAATGGGTTAAAATTGAGTTGAAAGATTTTGAAAATTAAATTTTATCTTTTTTATTGAAAAATACGTCGTATTGTTCAAAAATGTGGTTCTGTACCTAAAATTTTAGTTTTAAATAAGGAAATCAATTTGTTACTAAAATTTAATATTTTTCATACAAATATTGAATTTTCGTGAAAGAAATACTTTGATACAAAAATTCGATTTAAAACTCGAAAATACGCTTTTAAATGGGTTAAAATTGAGTTGAAAGATTTTGAAAATTAAATTTTATCTTTTTTATTGAAAAATACGTCGTATTGTTCAAAAATGTGGTTCTGTACCTAAAATTTTAGTTTTAAATAAGGAAATCAATTTGTTACTAAAATTTAATATTTTTCATACAAATATTGAATTTTCGTGAAAGAAATACTTTGATACAAAAATTCGATTTAAAACTCGAAAATACGCTTTTAAATGGGTTAAAATTGAGTTGAAAGATTTTGAAAATTAAATTTTATCTTTTTTATTGAAAAATACCTCGTATTGTCCAAAAATGCGGCTGTGTACCTAAAATTTTTGTTTTAAATAAGGAAATCAATTTGTTACTAAAATTTAATATTTTTCATACAAATATTGAATTTTCGTGAAAGAAATACTTTGATACAAAAATTCGATTTAAAACTCGAAAATACGCTTTTAAATGGGTTAAAATTGAGTTAAAAGATTTTGAAAATTAAATTTTATCTTTTTTATTGAAAAATACCTCGTATTGTCCAAAAATGTGGCTGTGTACCTAAAATTTTTGTTTTAAATAAGGAAATCAATTTGTTACTAAAATTTAATATTTTTCATACAAATATTGAATTTTCGTGAAAGAAATATTTTGATACAAAAATTCGATTAAAAACTCGAAAATACGCTTCTAAATGGGTTAAAATTGAGTTTAAAGATTTTGAAAATTAAATTTAATTTTTTTATTGAAAAATACCTCGTATGGTCCAAAAATGTGGCTCTGTACCTAAAATTTTTGTTTTAAATAAGGAAACAAATATTGAATTTTCGTTAAAGAAATATTTTGATACAAAAATTCGATTAAAAACTCTTTGATTAAAAAAACTTTGATACAAAAATACGCTTCTAAATGGGTTAAAATTGAGTTTAAAGATTTTGAAAATTAAATTTAATTTTTTTATTGAAAAATACCTCGTATGGTCCAAAAATGTGGCTCTGTACCTAAAATTTTTGTTTTAAATAAGGAAATCAATTTGTTACTAAAATTTAATATTTTTCATACAAATATTGAATTTTCGTGAAAGAAATATTTTGATACAAAAATTCGATTAAAAACTCGAAAATACGCTTCTAAATGGGTTAAAATTGAGTTTAAAGATTTTGAACATTAAATTTTATTTTTTTTATTGAAAAATACCTCGTATGGTCCAAAAATGTGGCTCTTTACCTAAAATTTTTGTTTTAAATAAGCAAATCAATTTGTTACTAAAATTTAATATTTTTCATACAAATATTGAATTTTCGTGAAAGAAATATTTTGATACAAAAATTCGATTAAAAACTCGAAATTACGCTTCTAAATGGGTTAAAATTGAGTTTAAAGATTTTGAACATTAAATTTTATTTTTTTTATTGAAAAATACCTCGTATGGTCCAAAAATGTGGCTCTTTACCTAAAATTTTTTTTTAAATAAGCAAATCAATTTGTTACTAAAATTTAATATTTTTCATACAAATATTGAATTTTCGTGAAAGAAATATTTTGATACAAAAATTCGATTAAAAACTCGAAATTACGCTTCTAAATGGGTTAAAATTGAGTTTAAAGATTTTGAAAATTAAATTTTATTTCATATTATTGAAAAATACGTCGTATTGTCGAAAAATGTGGTTCTTGCACCAAAAATTTTTATTTTAAATAAGGAAATCAATTTGTTACTAAAATTTAATATTTTTCATACAAATGTTGAATTTTCGTGAAAGAAATATTTTGATACAAAAATTCGATTAAAAACTCGAAAATACGCTTCTAAATGGGTTAAAATTGAGTTTAAAGATTTTGAACATTAAATTTTATTTTTTTTATTGAAAAATACCTCGTATGGTCCAAAAATGTGGCTCTTTACCTAAAATTTTTGTTTTAAATAAGCAAATCAATTTGTTACTAAAATTTAATATTTTTCATACAAATATTGAATTTTCGTGAAAGAAATATTTTGATACAAAAATTCGATTAAAAACTCGAAATTACGCTTCTAAATGGGTTAAAATTGAGTTTAAAGATTTTGAACATTAAATTTTATTTTTTTTATTGAAAAATACCTCGTATGGTCCAAAAATGTGGCTCTTTACCTAAAATTTTTTTTTAAATAAGCAAATCAATTTGTTACTAAAATTTAATATTTTTCATACAAATATTGAATTTTCGTGAAAGAAATATTTTGATACAAAAATTCGATTAAAAACTCGAAATTACGCTTCTAAATGGGTTAAAATTGAGTTTAAAGATTTTGAAAATTAAATTTTATTTAGTTTATTGAAAAATACCTCGTATTGTCCAAAAATGTGGTTCTTGCACCAAAAATTTTTATTTTAAATAAGGAAATCAATTGTTTACTAAAATTTAATATTTTTCATACAAATATTGAATTTTCGTGAAAGAAATATTTTGATACAAAAATTCGATTAAAAACTCGAAAATACGCTTCTAAATGGGTTAAAATTGAGTTTAAAGATTTTGAAAATTAAATTTTATTTAGTTTATTGAAAAATACCTCGTATTGTCCAAAAATGTGGTTCTTGCAACAAAAATTTTTATTTTAAATAAGGAAATCAATTTTTTACTAAAATTTAATATTTTTCATACAAATATTGAATTTTCGTGAAAGAAATATTTTGATACAAAAATTCGATTAAACACTCGAAAATACGCTTCTAAATGGGTTAAAATTGAGTTTAAAGATTTTGAAAATTAAATTTAATTTTTTTATTGAAAAATACCTCGTATGGTCCAAAAATGTGGCTCTGTAACTAAAATTTTTGTTTTAAATAAGGAAATCAATTTGTTACTAAAATTTAATATTTTTCATACAAATATTGAATTTTCGTGAAAGAAATATTTTGATACAAAAATTCGATTAAAAACTCGAAAATACGCTTCTAAATGGGTTAAAATTGAGTTTAAAGATTTTGAACATTAAATTTTATTTTTTTTATTGAAAAATACCTCGTATGGTCCAAAACTGTGGCTCTTTACCTAAAATTTTTGTTTTAAATAAGCAAATCAATTTGTTACTAAAATTTAATATTTTTCATACAAATATTGAATTTTCGTGAAAGAAATATTTTGATACAAAAATTCGATTAAAAACTCGAAATTACGCTTCTAAATGGGTTAAAATTGAGTTTAAAGATTTTGAAAATTAAATTTTATTTCATATTATTGAAAAATACGTCGTATTGTCGAAAAATGTGGTTCTTGCACCAAAAATTTTTATTTTAAATAAGGAAATCAATTTGTTACTAAAATTTAATATTTTTCATACAAATGTTGAATTTTCGTGAAAGAAATATTTTGATACAAAAATTCGATTAAAAACTCGAAAATACGCTTCTAAATGGGTTAAAATTGAGTTTAAAGATTTTGAATATTAAATTTTATTTTTTTTATTGAAAAATACCTCGTATGGTCCAAAAATGTGGCTCTTTACCTAAAATTTTTGTTTTAAATAAGCAAATCAATTTGTTACTAAAATTTAATATTTTTCATACAAATATTGAATTTTCGTGAAAGAAATATTTTGATACAAAAATTCGATTAAAAACTCGAAATTACGCTTCTAAATGGGTTAAAATTGAGTTTAAAGATTTTGAAAATTAAATTTTATTTCATATTATTGAAAAATACGTCGTATTGTCCAAAAATGTGGTTCTTGCACCAAAAATTTTTATTTTAAATAAGGAAATCAATTTGTTACTAAAATTTAATATTTTTCATACAAATGTTGAATTTTCGTGAAAGAAATATTTTGATACAAAAATTCGATTAAAAACTCGAAAATACGCTTCTAAATGGGTTAAAATTGAGTTTAAAGATTTTGAACATTAAATTTTATTTTTTTTATTGAAAAATACCTCGTATGGTCCAAAAATGTGGCTCTTTACCTAAAATTTTTGTTTTAAATAAGCAAATCAATTTGTTACTAAAATTTAATATTTTTCATACAAATATTGAATTTTCGTGAAAGAAATATTTTGATACAAAAATTCGATTAAAAACTCGAAATTACGCTTCTAAATGGGTTAAAATTGAGTTTAAAGATTTTGAACATTAAATTTTATTTTTTTTATTGAAAAATACCTCGTATGGTCCAAAAATGTGGCTCTTTACCTAAAATTTTTTTTTAAATAAGCAAATCAATTTGTTACTAAAATTTAATATTTTTCATACAAATATTGAATTTTCGTGAAAGAAATATTTTGATACAAAAATTCGATTAAAAACTCGAAATTACGCTTCTAAATGGGTTAAAATTGAGTTTAAAGATTTTGAACATTAAATTTTATTTTTTTTATTGAAAAATACCTCGTATGGTCCAAAAATGTGGCTCTTTACCTAAAATTTTTGTTTTAAATAAGCAAATCAATTTGTTACTAAAATTTAATATTTTTCATACAAATATTGAATTTTCGTGAAAGAAATATTTTGATACAAAAATTCGATTAAAAACTCGAAAATACGCTTCTAAATGGGTTAAAATTGAGTTTAAAGATTTTGAACATTAAATTTTATTTTTTTTATTGAAAAATACCTCGTATGGTCCAAAAATGTGGCTCTTTACCTAAAATTTTTGTTTTAAATAAGCAAATCAATTTGTTACTAAAATTTAATATTTTTCATACAAATATTGAATTTTCGTGAAAGAAATATTTTGATACAAAAATTCGATTAAAAACTCGAAATTACGCTTCTAAATGGGTTAAAATTGAGTTTAAAGATTTTGAACATTAAATTTTATTTTTTTTATTGAAAAATACCTCGTATGGTCCAAAAATGTGGCTCTTTACCTAAAATTTTTTTTTAAATAAGCAAATCAATTTGTTACTAAAATTTAATATTTTTCATACAAATATTGAATTTTCGTGAAAGAAATATTTTGATACAAAAATTCGATTAAAAACTCGAAATTACGCTTCTAAATGGGTTAAAATTGAGTTTAAAGATTTTGAAAATTAAATTTTATTTCATATTATTGAAAAATACGTCGTATTGTCGAAAAATGTGGTTCTTGCACCAAAAATTTTTATTTTAAATAAGGAAATCAATTTGTTACTAAAATTTAATATTTTTCATACAAATGTTGAATTTTCGTGAAAGAAATATTTTGATACAAAAATTCGATTAAAAATTCGAAAATACGCTTCTAAATGGGTTAAAATTGAGTTTAAAGATTTTGAACATTAAATTTTATTTTTTTTATTGAAAAATACCTAGTATGGTCCAAAAATGTGGCTCTTTACCTAAAATTTTTGTTTTAAATAAGCAAATCAATTTGTTACTAAAATTTAATATTTTTCATACAAATATTGAATTTTCGTGAAAGAAATATTTTGATACAAAAATTCGATTAAAAACTCAAAATTACGCTTCTAAATGGGTTAAAATTGAGTTTAAAGATTTTGAAAATTAAATTTTATTTCATATTATTGAAAAATACGTCGTATTGTCGAAAAATGTGGTTCTTGCACCAAAAATTTTTATTTTAAATAAGGAAATCAATTTGTTACTAAAATTTAATATTTTTCATACAAATGTTGAATTTTCGTGAAAGAAATATTTTGATACAAAAATTCGATTAAAAACTCGAAAATACGCTTCTAAATGGGTTAAAATTGAGTTTAAAGATTTTGAACATTAAATTTTATTTTTTTTATTGAAAAATACCTCGTATGGTCCAAAAATGTGGCTCTTTACCTAAAATTTTTGTTTTAAATAAGCAAATCAATTTGTTACTAAAATTTAATATTTTTCATACAAATATTGAATTTTCGTGAAAGAAATATTTTGATACAAAAATTCGATTAAAAACTCGAAATTACGCTTCTAAATGGGTTAAAATTGAGTTTAAAGATTTTGAAAATTAAATTTTATTTCATATTATTGAAAAATACGTCGTATTGTCGAAAAATGTGGTTCTTGCACCAAAAATTTTTATTTTAAATAAGGAAATCAATTTGTTACTAAAATTTAATATTTTTCATACAAATGTTGAATTTTCGTGAAAGAAATATTTTGATACAAAAATTCGATTAAAAACTCGAAATTACGCTTCTAAATGGGTTAAAATTGAGTTTAAAGATTTTGAAAATTAAATTTTATTTCATATTATTGAAAAATACGTCGTATTGTCGAAAAATGTGGTTCTTGCACCAAAAATTTTTGTTTTAAATAAGCAAATCAATTTGTTACTAAAATTTAATATTTTTCATACAAATATTGAATTTTCGTGAAAGAAATATTTTGATACAAAAATTCGATTAAACACTCGAAAATACGCTTCTAAATGGGTTAAAATTGAGTTTAAAGATTTTGAAAATTAAATTTAATTTTTTTATTGAAAAATACCTCGTATGGTCCAAAAATGTGGCTCTGTAACTAAAATTTTTGTTTTAAATAAGGAAATCAATTTGTTACTAAAATTTAATATTTTTCATACAAATATTGAATTTTCGTGAAAGAAATATTTTGATACAAAAATTCGATTAAAAACTCGAAATTACGCTTCTAAATGGGTTAAAATTGAGTTTAAAGATTTTGAAAATTAAATTTTATTTCATATTATTGAAAAATACGTCGTATTGTCGAAAAATGTGGTTCTTGCACCAAAAATTTTTATTTTAAATAAGGAAATCAATTTGTTACTAAAATTTAATATTTTTCATACAAATGTTGAATTTTCGTGAAAGAAATATTTTGATACAAAAATTCGATTAAAAACTCGAAATTACGCTTCTAAATGGGTTAAAATTGAGTTTAAAGATTTTGAAAATTAAATTTTATTTCATATTATTGAAAAATACGTCGTATTGTCGAAAAATGTGGTTCTTGCACCAAAAATTTTTGTTTTAAATAAGCAAATCAATTTGTTACTAAAATTTAATATTTTTCATACAAATATTGAATTTTCGTGAAAGAAATATTTTGATACAAAAATTCGATTAAACACTCGAAAATACGCTTCTAAATGGGTTAAAATTGAGTTTAAAGATTTTGAACATTAAATTTTATTTTTTTTATTGAAAAATACCTCGTATGGTCCAAAAATGTGGCTCTTTACCTAAAATTTTTGTTTTAAATAAGCAAATCAATTTGTTACTAAAATTTAATATTTTTCATACAAATATTGAATTTTCGTGAAAGAAATATTTTGATACAAAAATTCGATTAAAAACTCGAAATTACGCTTCTAAATGGGTTAAAATTGAGTTTAAAGATTTTGAACATTAAATTTTATTTTTTTTATTGAAAAATACCTCGTATGGTCCAAAAATGTGGCTCTTTACCTAAAATTTTTTTTTAAATAAGCAAATCAATTTGTTACTAAAATTTAATATTTTTCATACAAATATTGAATTTTCGTGAAAGAAATATTTTGATACAAAAATTCGATTAAAAACTCGAAATTACGCTTCTAAATGGGTTAAAATTGAGTTTAAAGATTTTGAAAATTAAATTTTATTTCATATTATTGAAAAATACGTCGTATTGTCGAAAAATGTGGTTCTTGCACCAAAAATTTTTATTTTAAATAAGGAAATCAATTTGTTACTAAAATTTAATATTTTTCATACAAATGTTGAATTTTCGTGAAAGAAATATTTTGATACAAAAATTCGATTAAAAACTCGAAATTACGCTTCTAAATGGGTTAAAATTGAGTTTAAAGATTTTGAAAATTAAATTTTATTTCATATTATTGAAAAATACGTCGTATTGTCGAAAAATGTGGTTCTTGCACCAAAAATTTTTATTTTAAATAAGGAAATCAATTTGTTACTAAAATTTAATATTTTTCATACAAATGTTGAATTTTCGTGAAAGAAATATTTTGATACAAAAATTCGATTAAAAACTCGAAATTACGCTTCTAAATGGGTTAAAATTGAGTTTAAAGATTTTGAAAATTAAATTTTATTTCATATTATTGAAAAATACGTCGTATTGTCGAAAAATGTGGTTCTTGCACCAAAAATTTTTGTTTTAAATAAGCAAATCAATTTGTTACTAAAATTTAATATTTTTCATACAAATATTGAATTTTCGTGAAAGAAATATTTTGATACAAAAATTCGATTAAACACTCGAAAATACGCTTCTAAATGGGTTAAAATTGAGTTTAAAGATTTTGAACATTAAATTTTATTTTTTTTATTGAAAAATACCTCGTATGGTCCAAAAATGTGGCTCTTTACCTAAAATTTTTGTTTTAAATAAGCAAATCAATTTGTTACTAAAATTTAATATTTTTCATACAAATATTGAATTTTCGTGAAAGAAATATTTTGATACAAAAATTCGATTAAAAACTCGAAATTACGCTTCTAAATGGGTTAAAATTGAGTTTAAAGATTTTGAACATTAAATTTTATTTTTTTTATTGAAAAATACCTCGTATGGTCCAAAAATGTGGCTCTTTACCTAAAATTTTTTTTTAAATAAGCAAATCAATTTGTTACTAAAATTTAATATTTTTCATACAAATATTGAATTTTCGTGAAAGAAATATTTTGATACAAAAATTCGATTAAAAACTCGAAATTACGCTTCTAAATGGGTTAAAATTGAGTTTAAAGATTTTGAAAATTAAATTTTATTTCATATTATTGAAAAATACGTCGTATTGTCGAAAAATGTGGTTCTTGCACCAAAAATTTTTATTTTAAATAAGGAAATCAATTTGTTACTAAAATTTAATATTTTTCATACAAATGTTGAATTTTCGTGAAAGAAATATTTTGATACAAAAATTCGATTAAAAACTCGAAAATACGCTTCTAAATGGGTTAAAATTGAGTTTAAAGATTTTGAACATTAAATTTTATTTTTTTTATTGAAAAATACCTCGTATGGTCCAAAAATGTGGCTCTTTACCTAAAATTTTTGTTTTAAATAAGCAAATCAATTTGTTACTAAAATTTAATATTTTTCATACAAATATTGAATTTTCGTGAAAGAAATATTTTGATACAAAAATTCGATTAAAAACTCGAAATTACGCTTCTAAATGGGTTAAAATTGAGTTTAAAGATTTTGAAAATTAAATTTTATTTCATATTATTGAAAAATACGTCGTATTGTCGAAAAATGTGGTTCTTGCACCAAAAATTTTTATTTTAAATAAGGAAATCAATTTGTTACTAAAATTTAATATTTTTCATACAAATGTTGAATTTTCGTGAAAGAAATATTTTGATACAAAAATTCGATTAAAAACTCGAAATTACGCTTCTAAATGGGTTAAAATTGAGTTTAAAGATTTTGAAAATTAAATTTTATTTCATATTATTGAAAAATACGTCGTATTGTCCAAAAATGTGGTTCTTGCACCAAAAATTTTTATTTTAAATAAGGAAATCAATTTGTTACTAAAATTTAATATTTTTCATACAAATGTTGAATTTTCGTGAAAGAAATATTTTGATACAAAAATTCGATTAAAAACTCGAAAATACGCTTCTAAATGGGTTAAAATTGAGTTTAAAGATTTTGAACATTAAATTTTATTTTTTTTATTGAAAAATACCTCGTATGGTCCAAAAATGTGGCTCTTTACCTAAAATTTTTGTTTTAAATAAGCAAATCAATTTGTTACTAAAATTTAATATTTTTCATACAAATATTGAATTTTCGTGAAAGAAATATTTTGATACAAAAATTCGATTAAAAACTCGAAAATACGCTTCTAAATGGGTTAAAATTGAGTTTAAAGATTTTGAAAATTAAATTTTATTTAGTTTATTGAAAAATACCTCGTATTGTCCAAAAATGTGGTTCTTGCAACAAAAATTTTTATTTTAAATAAGGAAATCAATTTTTTACTAAAATTTAATATTTTTCATACAAATATTGAATTTTCGTGAAAGAAATATTTTGATACAAAAATTCGATTAAACACTCGAAAATACGCTTCTAAATGGGTTAAAATTGAGTTTAAAGATTTTGAAAATTAAATTTAATTTTTTTATTGAAAAATACCTCGTATGGTCCAAAAATGTGGCTCTGTAACTAAAATTTTTGTTTTAAATAAGGAAATCAATTTGTTACTAAAATTTAATATTTTTCATACAAATATTGAAAGAAATATTTTGATACAAAAATTCGATTAAAAACTCGAAAATACGCTTCTAAATGGGTTAAAATTGAGTTTAAAGATTTTGAAAATTAAATTTTATTTAGTTTATTGAAAAATACCTCGTATTGTCCAAAAATGTGGTTCTTGCACCAAAAATTTTTATTTTAAATAAGGAAATCAATTTGTTCATACAAATATTGAAAGAAATATTTTGATACAAAAATTCGATTAAAAACTCGAAAATACGCTTCTAAAAGGGTTAAAATTGAGTTTAAAGATTTTGAAAATTAAATTTTATTTAGTTTATTGAAAAATACCTCGTATTGTCCAAAAATGTGGTTCTTGCACCAAAAATTTTTATTTTAAATAAGGAAATCAATTGTTTACTAAAATTTAATATTTTTCATACAAATATTGAATTTTCGTGAAAGAAATATTTTGATACAAAAATTCGATTAAAAACTCGAAAATACGCTTCTAAATGGGTTAAAATTGAGTTTAAAGATTTTGAAAATTAAATTTTATTTAGTTTATTGAAAAATACCTCGTATTGTCCAAAAATGTGGTTCTTGCAACAAAAATTTTTATTTTAAATAAGGAAATCAATTTTTTACTAAAATTTAATATTTTTCATACAAATATTGAATTTTCGTGAAAGAAATATTTTGATACAAAAATTCGATTAAACACTCGAAAATACGCTTCTAAATGGGTTAAAATTGAGTTTAAAGATTTTGAAAATTAAATTTAATTTTTTTATTGAAAAATACGTCGTATTGTCCAAAAATGTGGCTCTGTACCTAAAATTTTTGTTTTAAATAAGGAAATCAATTTGTTACTAAAATTTAATATTTTTCATACAAATATTGAATTTTCGTGAAAGAAATATTTTGATACAAAAATTCGATTAAAAACTCGAAAATACGCTTCTAAATGGGTTAAAATTGAGTTTAAAGATTTTGAAAATTAAATTTTATTTAGTTTATTGAAAAATACCTCGTATTGTCCAAAAATGTGGTTCTTGCACCAAAAATTTTTATTTTAAATAAGGAAATCAATTTGTTACTAAAATTTAATATTTTTCATACAAATATTGAAAGAAATATTTTGATACAAAAATTCGATTAAAAACTCGAAAATACGCTTCTAAATGGGTTAAAATTGAGTTTAAAGATTTTGAAAATTAAATTTTATTTAGTTTATTGAAAAATACCTCGTATTGTCCAAAAATGTGGTTCTTGCACCAAAAATTTTTATTTTAAATAAGGAAATCAATTTGTTACTAAAATTTAATATTTTTCATACAAATATTGAAAGAAATATTTTGATACAAAAATTCGATTAAAAACTCGAAAATACGCTTCTAAATGGGTTAAAATTGAGTTTAAAGATTTTGAAAATTAAATTTTATTTTATTTTATTGAAAAATACGTCGTATTGTCCAAAAATGTGGCTCTGTACCTAAAATTTTTGTTTTAAATAAGGAAATCAATTTGTTACTAAAATTTAATATTTTTCATACAAATATTGAATTTTCGTGAAAGAAATATTTTGATAAAAAATTCGATTAAAAACTCGAAAATACGCTTCTAAATGGGTTAAAATTGAGTTTAAAGATTTTGAAAATTAAATTTTATTTTATTTTATTGAAAAATACGTCGTATTGTCCAAAAATGTGGCTCTGTACCTAAAATTTTTGTTTTAAATAAGGAAATCAATTTGTTACTAAAATTTAATATTTTTCATACAAATATTGAATTTTCGTGAAAGAAATATTTTGATACAAAAATTCGATTAAAAACTCGAAAATACGCTTCTAAATGGGTTAAAATTGAGTTTAAAGATTTTTAAAATTAAATTTTATTTTTTTTATTGAAAAATACCTCGTATTGTCCAAAAATGTGGTTCTTACACCTAAAATTTTTATTTTCAATAAGGAAATCAATTTGTTACTAAAATTTAATATTTTTCATACAAATATTGAAAGAAATATTTTGATACAAAAATTCGATTAAAAACTCGCAAATACTCTTCTAAATGGGTTAAAATTGAGTTTAAAGATTTTGAAAATTAAATTTTATTTAGTTTATTGTCCAAAAATGTGGCTCTGTACTTAAAATTTTTGTTTTAAATAGGACATCGATTTGTTACTAAAATTCAAAATTTTTCAAACAAATATTGAATTTTCGTTAAAGAAATTTTTTGATACAAAAATTCGATTAAAAACTCGAAAATACGCTTCAAAATGATTTAAAATTGAGTTTAAAGATTTTGAAAATTAAATTTTATTTTATTTTATTGAAAAATACGTCGTATTGTCCAAAAATGTGGCTCTGTACCTAAAATTTTTGTTTTAAATAAGGAAATCAATTTGTTACTAAAATTTAATATTTTTCATACAAATATTGAATTTTCGTGAAAGAAATATTTTGATAAAAAATTCGATTAAAAACTCGAAAATACGCTTCTAAATGGGTTAAAATTGAGTTTAAAGATTTTGAAAATTAAATTTTATTTAGTTTATTGTCCAAAAATGTGGCTCTGTACTTAAAATTTTTGTTTTAAATAGGACATCGATTTGTTACTAAAATTCAAAATTTTTCAAACAAATATTGAATTTTCGTTAAAGAAATTTTTTGATACAAAAATTCGATTAAAAACTCGAAAATACGCTTCAAAATGATTTAAAATTGAGTTTAAAGATTTTGAAAATTAAATTTTAGTTTTTTTATTTAAAATTACCTCGTATTGTCCAAAAATGTGGTTCTTGCACCTAAAATTTTTGTTTTAAATAGGAAATCAATTTGTTACTAAAATTCAATATTTTTCATACAAATATTGAAAGAAATATTTTGATGCAAAAATTCGATTAAAAACTCGAAAATACGCTTCTAAATGGGTTAAAATTGAGTTTAAAGATTTTGAAAATTAAATTTTATTTAGTTTATTGAAAAATACCTCGTATTGTCCAAAAATGTGGTTTTTGCACCAAAAATTTTTATTTAAAATAAGGAAATCAATTTGTTACTAAAATTTAATATTTTTCATACAAATATTGAATTTTCGTGAAAGAAATATTTTGATACAAAAATTCGATTAAAAACTCGAAAATACGCTTCGAAATGGGTTAAAATTGAGTTTAAAGATTTTGAAAATTAAATTTTTGTTTTTTTATTGAAAAATACGTCGTATTGTCCAAAAATGTGGCTCTGTACCTAAAATTTTTGTTTTAAATAAGGAAATCAATTTGTTACTAAAATTTAATATTTTTCATACAAATATTGAATTTTCGTGAAAGAAATATTTTGATACAAAAATTCGATTAAAAACTCGAAAATACGCTTCTAAATGGGTTAAAATTGAGTTTAAAGATTTTGAAAATTAAATTTTATTTTATTTTATTGAAAAATACGTCGTATTGTCCAAAAATGTGGCTCTGTACCTAAAATTTTTGTTTTAAATAAGGAAATCAATTTGTTACTAAAATTTAATATTTTTCATACAAATATTGAATTTTCGTGAAAGAAATATTTTGATACAAAAATTCGATTAAAAACTCGAAAATACGCTTCTAAATGGGTTAAAATTGAGTTTAAAGATTTTGAAAATTAAATTTTATTTTTTTTATTGAAAAATACCTCGTATTGTCCAAAAATGTGGTTCTTACACCTAAAATTTTTATTTTAAATAAGGAAATCAATTTGTTACTAAAATTTAATATTTTTCATACAAATATTGAAAGAAATATTTTGATACAAAAATTCGATTAAAAATACTCGAAAATACGCTTCTAAATGGGTTAAAATTGAGTTTAAAGATTTTGAAAATTGAATTTTATTTTTTTTATTGAACAATACGTCGTATTGTCCAAAAATGTGGTTCTTGCACCTAAAATTTTTATTTTAAATAAGGAAATCAATTTGTTACTAAAATTTAATATTTTTCATACAAATATTGAATTTTCGTGAAAGAAATATTTTGATACAAAAATTCGATTAAAAACTCGCAAATACTCTTCTAAATGGGTTAAAATTGAGTTTAAAGATTTTGAAAATTAAATTTTATTTAGTTTATTGTCCAAAAATGTGGCTCTGTACTTAAAATTTTTGTTTTAAATAGGACATCGATTTGTTACTAAAATTCAATATTTTTCATACAAATATTGAATTTTCGTTAAAGAAATTTTTTGATACAAAAATTCGATTAAAAACTCGCAAATACTCTTCTAAATGGGTTAAAATTGAGTTTAAAGATTTTGAAAATTAAATTTTATTTAGTTTATTGTCCAAAAATGTGGCTCTGTACTTAAAATTTTTGTTTTAAATAGGACATCGATTTGTTACTAAAATTCAATATTTTTCATACAAATATTGAAAGAAATATTTTGATACAAAAATTCGATTAAAAACTCGCAAATACTCTTCTAAATGGGTTAAAATTGAGTTCAAAGATTTTTTAAATTAAATTTTAGTTTTTTTATTGAAAAATACCTCGTATTGTCCAAAAATGTGGTTCTTGCACCTAAAATTTTTGTTTTAAATAGGAAATCAATATGTTACTAAAATTCAATATTTTTCATACAAATATTGAAAGAAATATTTTGATGCAAAAATTCGATTAAAAACTCGAAAATACGCTTCTAAATGGTTTAAAAATGAGTTTAAAGATTTTGAAAATTAAATTTTAGTTTTTTTATTGAAAAATACCTCGTATTGTCCAAAAATGTGGTTCTGGCACCTAAAATTTTTGTTTTAAATACGATATCAATTTGTTACTAAAATTCAATATTTTTCATACAAATATTGAATTTTCGTTTGAAATTTAAATTTTATTTTTTTTATTGAAAAATACGTCGTATAGTCCAAAAATGTGGCTCTGTACCTAAAATTTTTGTTTTAAATAAGGAAATCAATTTGTTACTAAAATTCAATAATTTTCATACAAATATTGAATTTTCGTGAAAGAAATATTTTGATGCAAAAATTCGATTAAAAACTCGAAAATACGCTTCTAAATGGGTTAAAATTGAGTTTAAAGATTTTGAAATTTAAATTTTATTTTTTTTATTGAAAAATACCTCGTATTGTCCAAAAATGTGGTTCTTGCACCTAAAATTTTTAATTTAAATAAGGAAATCAATTTGTTACTAAAATTTAATATTTTTCATACAAATATTGAAAGAAATATTTTGATACAAAAATTCGATTAAAAACTCGAAAATACGCTTCTAAATGGGTTAAAATTGAGTTTAAAGATTTTGAAAATTAAATTTTATTTTATTTTATTGAAAAATACGTCGTATTGTCCAAAAATGTGGCTATGTACCTAAAATTTTTGTTTTAAATAAGGAAATCAATTTGTTACTAAAATTTAATATTTTTCATACAAATTATTGAATTTTCGTGAAAGAAATATTTTGATACAAAAATTCGATTAAAAACTCGAAAATACGCTTCTAAATGGGTTAAAATTGAGTTTAAAGATTTTGAAAATTAAATTTTATTTTATTTTATTGAAAAATACGTCGTATTGTCCAAAAATGTGGTTCTTGCACCTAAAATTTTTGTTTTAAATAGGAAATCAATTTGTTACTAAAATTCAATATTTTTCATACAAATATTGAAAGAAATATTTTGATACAAAAATTCGATTAAAAACTCGCAAATACTCTTCTAAATGGGTTAAAATTGAGTTCAAAGATTTTTTAAATTAAATTTTAGTTTTTTTATTGAAAAAGACCTCGTATTGTCCAAAAATGTGGTTCTTGCACCTAAAATTTTTGTTTTAAATAGGAAATCAATATGTTACTAAAATTCAATATTTTTCATACAAATATTGAAAGAAATATTTTGATGCAAAAATTCGATTAAAAACTCGAAAATACGCTTCTAAATGGGTTAAAATTGAGTTTAAAGATTTTGAAAATTAAATTTTATTTAGTTTATTGAAAAATACCTCGAATTGTCCAAAAATGTGGTTTTTGCACCAAAAATTTTTATTTTAAATAAGGAAATCAATTTGTTACTAAAATTTAATATTTTTCATACAAATATTGAATTTTCGTGAAAGAAATATTTTGATACAAAAATTCGATTAAAAACTCGAAAATACGCTTCTAAATGGGTTAAAATTGAGTTTAAAGATTTTGAAAATTAAATTTTATTTTATTTTATTGAAAAATACGTCGTATTGTCCAAAAATGTGGCTCTGTACCTAAAATTTTTGTTTTAAATAAGGAAATCAATTTGTTACTAAAATTTAATATTTTTCATACAAATATTGAATTTTCGTGAAAGAAATATTTTGATACAAAAATTCGATTAAAAACTCGAAAATACGCTTCTAAATGGGTTAAAATTGAGTTTAAAGATTTTGAAAATTAAATTTTATTTTATTTTATTGAAAAATACGTCGTATTGTCCAAAAATGTGGCTCTGTACCTAAAATTTTTGTTTTAAATAAGGAAATCAATTTGTTACTAAAATTTAATATTTTTCATACAAATATTGAATTTTCGTGAAAGAAATATTTTGATACAAAAATTCGATTAAAAACTCGAAAATACGCTTCTAAATGGGTTAAAATTGAGTTTAAAGATTTTGAAAATTAAATTTTATTTTATTTTATTGAAAAATACGTCGTATTGTCCAAAAATGTGGCTCTGTACCTAAAATTTTTGTTTTAAATAAGGAAATCAATTTGTTACTAAAATTTAATATTTTTCATACAAATATTGAAAGAAATATTTTGATACAAAAATTCGATTAAAAACTCGAAAATACACTTCTAAATGGGTTAAAATTGAGTTTAAAGATTTTGAAAATTAAATTTTATTTTTTTTATTGAAAAATACCTCGTATTGTCCAAAAATGTGGTTCTTACACCTAAAATTTTTATTTTAAATAAGGAAATCAATTTGTTACTAAAATTTAATATTTTTCATACAAATATTGAATTTTCGTGAAAGAAATATTTTGATACAAAAATTCGATTAAAAACTCGCAAATACTCTTCTAAATGGGTTAAAATTGAGTTTAAAGATTTTGAAAATTAAATTTTATTTAGTTTATTGTCCAAAAATGTGGCTCTGTACTTAAAATTTTTTTTTTAAATAGGACATCGATTTGTTACTAAAATTCAATATTTTTCATACAAATATTGAATTTTCGTTAAAGAAATTTTTTGATACAAAAATTCGATTAAAAACTCGCAAATACTCTTCTAAATGGGTTAAAATTGAGTTTAAAGATTTTGAAAATTAAATTTTATTTAGTTTATTGTCCAAAAATGTGGCTCTGTACTTAAAATTTTTGTTTTAAATAGGACATCGATTTGTTACTAAAATTCAATATTTTTCATACAAATATTGAAAGAAATATTTTGATACAAAAATTCGATTAAAAACTCGCAAATACTCTTCTAAATGGGTTAAAATTGAGTTCAAAGATTTTTTAAATTAAATTTTAGTTTTTTTATTGAAAAATACCTCGTATTGTCCAAAAATGTGGTTCTTGCACCTAAAATTTTTGTTTTAAATAGGAAATCAATATGTTACTAAAATTCAATATTTTTCATACAAATATTGAAAGAAATATTTTGATGCAAAAATTCGATTAAAAACTCGAAAATACGCTTCTAAATGGTTTAAAAATGAGTTTAAAGATTTTGAAAATTAAATTTTAGTTTTTTTATTGAAAAATACCTCGTATTGTCCAAAAATGTGGTTCTGGCACCTAAAATTTTTGTTTTAAATAGGACATCAATTTGTTACTAAAATTCAATATTTTTCATACAAATATTGAATTTTCGTGAAAGAAATATTTTGATGCAAAAATTCGATTAAAAACTCGAAAATACGCTTCTAAATGGGTTAAAATTGAGTTTAAAGATTTTGAAATTTAAATTTTATTTTTTTTATTGAAAAATACGTCGTATTGTCCAAAAATGTGGCTCTGTACCTAAAATTGTTGTTTTAAATAAGGAAATCAATTTGTTACTAAAATTCAATATTTTTCATACAAATATTGAATTTTCGTGAAAGAAATATTTTGATGCAAAAATTCGATTAAAAACTCGAAAATACGCTTCTAAATGGGTTAAAATTGAGTTTAAAGATTTTGAACATTAAATTTTATTTTTTTTATTGAAAAATACCTCGTATTGTCCAAAAATGTGGCTCTGTACCTAAAATTTTTGTTTTAAATATGGAAATCAATTTGTTACTAAAATTTAATATTTTTCATACAAATATTGAATTTTCGTGAAAGAAATATTTTGATACAAAAATTTGATTAAAAACTCGAAAAGACGCTTCTAAGTGGGTTAAAATTGTGTTTAAAGATTTTAAAAATTAAATTTTATTTTTTTTATTGAAAAATACGTCGTATTGTCCAAAAATGTGGCTCTGTACCTAAAATTTTTGTTTTAAATAAGGAAATCAATTTGTTTATTTTTTTTCTTTTTTTTTTTTTTCCTTTATTGAACATAAATTAAATTAGTATAAATTTACAATTTTAATAATCATTTTATATAAAATTTTGTTTAAGACCTTAGCAGAATGCTGTGTGGTCCTATAATTTTTAGATTAACATTTTTAATAAATTTTTGATTGAAATGTACAATAAAATATATTTGTGATATTACAATATGAAAGTAATTTAATTTTTTATGTTACAAATTTAACATGTTTCGTTACATAATTATGCAAGTTATTATATACTAGTAAAAAAGCCCGTCATACGACGGGTATAAGTAGAAAAATATAGCTTTTGTGAAAGTTTCCTCAGTTTTATGAACAATTTAATTTTAGTAAATTTATTCAAATACTTATATGTATTATATTTAGATATTGATAAATGTAAAATTTATTGCTAAAGTGTTTTAAATAATGAAAAACCTCAATGATGCTGTGAAGTAGTTTCTTTCAAAAATGTAATAAAAATGATTATTTAATAAATCTCATCTCGTAAATTTCTTTACCAAGCTTTGAATTAAAAAACCAAAGGTTGGATTAAAAACCAATGGTAAATAAATTTTTGCCAATAGCAACAAAAATTTTCGCTTCGAAAAAAATACGGTATCAAACTTTATAATTTTGAAACTAAACTATACTGATCTGATGCATTTACCTAATTATAATATATAGTACACTTGTTATATTTTTCTATGGTTGCCATAGCAAATGCTTCAAAACTTTTTTTGTTATATTTTTCAAACAAATTTTTACTCTATCCGTAATAATATTCTGCCTCTTTATCTGTAGCTTTAGTTACAAAATCTTCACACCGTAAGTTCTGCGCACCTTTTATGTAAAACAATAAAAATTGGCTGTGCATATAAGGTTTAAGATTTAGAAAATAAAAATCATAAAATAAGCATAAAATTAAGAAAATGTTACACATTCAAAATTTAATTGAAAATTGCGATTTTATAATTTAAATTGCGCTCCTTTAAAAGCTTTGGTTTTACGCACTGCTTTATTTTTTTATAATTAACTACATAATATATGTATATACCCATATTTTTATTCATATATCTATATTATGGACTAAACTTCTGATTCTTAAATTGTACTATATTATGGCAAAATTTTTAAAAAATTAAGAAAATGTTACTTAGCAAAATTTAAATAAAAATATTATTGCAATTTTATAATGTTCTACTTAAAAATACGACCCTCTAAAAACTTTGATTTATACACTGCCTTGTTTTTTTCTATCTTTTCGTAGGATAACATTTTAATATTTATTGTTTTTATCTGTTATGTACGTAAATATTAGATACACGTTTCTTTCTTTTCATAGCATAACATTTGTTAAATTAACATTTAACATAACAGTAGGGCACGCTAATCAGCAGCAGCTTGCCTTTTATTATATTTAGAAGTACACTTGCTATATTTTTCTATGTTGCCATAGCAATAATATATAGTACACTTGTTATATTTTTCTATGGTTGCCATAGCAAATGCTTCAAAACTTTTTTTGTTATATTCTTCAAACAAATTTTTACTCTATCCGTAATAATATTCTGACTCTTTATCTATCGCTTTCTCTACAAAATCTTCACACCGTAAGTTTTACGCACCTTTTATGTAAAACAATAAAAATTGGCTGTGAATATAATGTTGAAGTTTTAGAAAATAAAAATCATAAAAGAAGCATAAAATTAAGAAAATGTTAAACATTCAAAATTTAATTGAAAATTGTGATTTTATAATTTAAATTGCGCTCCTTTAAAAGCTTTGGTTTTACGCACTGCTTTATTTTTTTATAATTTCTACTTAAAAATGCAACTCTTTAAAAACTTTGATCTATGCACTGCCTTGTTTTTTCATTCTTTTTATAGCATAACATTTTAATTCTTTTTTTCTATCTGTTATGTACCTAAATATCAGATGTACGTTTCTTTCTTTTCATAGCATAACATTTAATATTTCTTTTTTCTATCTGTTATGTACGTAAATATCAGAGGTATGTTTTTTTCTTTTAAAATCATAACATTTTAATAGTTCTTTTTTTCTTTAAAAATATTTAAAAACAGTCAAAGTAACATTTTTTGTTCTCTTTTTTTCTATTCGTTTTTATTTTTCTTCGCAGTATTACCTTTATTTTTTTTTTGTTTTCTGTTATTTACGTACGCTAAGTATTTCTTTTATTTTTTTTAAATATTAAATTTATACATACAGTCTATTTAAAAAATATAAATTATAACCTATAGAACATTTTGAATTTTTTTTTGTTCGTTTATGTTTACCGTCCATTCATTCATATTAATAAGTGTTGGCTATATAAAAAATAATAAATCTATAATACATCTAATATATGTATACCCATATTTTTATTCATATATCTCTATATTATGGGCTAAACTTCTGATTCTAAAATTGTACTATATTATGGCAAAATTTTTAAAAAATTAAGAAAATGTTACTTAGCAAAATTTAAATAAAAATATTATTGCAATTTTATAATGTTCTACTTAAAAATACGACCCTCTAAAAACTTTGATTTATACACTGCCTTGTTTTTTCTTTCATTTCATAGCATAACATTATAATATTTATTGTTTTCTATCTTTTATATGGGTAAATATCAGATGTACGTTTCTTTCTTTTCATAGTATAACATTTGTTAAATTAACATTTAACATAACAGTAGGGCACGCTACTCAGCAGCAGCAACTTTTCTTTTATTATATTTAGATTGTTTTGTTACTTGTTAGTTAATTAGTACCTATTATTATTATCTGTAATAATAATTATAACTAGTACAAAGTTAGTATAAAGTTAGTAAAAAACATAAAAGCTTAATTTCTAAGTAATATATATTTTATTTTATTTTTGAACAATTTAAAATCATTAATTAATTTTATTTCCTCCGGTAAGTCGTTATAAGCTTTCAGAGCATTATATAAGCAATTATTTTTTGATGACTTGTTTTAAAAAGTTAGAGGTAAAAATTTGATTTGTTTCGAGTATTGTGGTTGTGTATGTCTAGATTTCTATTTAGAATAAAACTATGTTTAATTTGATTATGGACTACTTTAAAGGCAATCTTATGGAGCTCAAATGAAATAATTTGTTTTAAACTTAAATATTTCTCAGTGTATAGGGAATCCGTAGGATGTAGAATTGACAGCCCTAGGACAAATTTTACACATTTCTTGTGCAACATGTCCAATTTATTTAAGTGAATTTGTGGAGCTCTACTCCAAATTGGAATCAGATAACAAATGTGGGATTTAATATAAGAAGAATAAATTGTAAAAATCGCTTGATCCGACAGGAAATTACGTAGCATACACAGCAGGAATATATATGGCGTTATGTTCCTAATTACTTTTTCTATGTGGTATCTCCAGTTGGATTTGCTATCTATGATTAGACCTAAGTAGTTAAAGTTTTTAACAATTTCTAAATTAGTATTTTTAAATTGGAACCTGTTTTCAAAATTGAATAATTTATTTTCAAACATTAAGATTTTAGTTTTATTTAAGTTTAAAACAAGCCGATGCTTAGTTAGCCATTCTTCTATTAATTGGAGGTCATGTTGCATGTATGTCCGAATAGTTTCTTCCGAGTTATCGGCATATTTCAGAACGGCGTCATCAGCAAATAACTGAAGTTTGCCCTTTAGATTCAAATGAGTAATATCATCAATATATAGCTTGAAAAGTAAAGGTCCTAAAATTGAACCTTGCGGTACTCCCCTTGTTGTTATTTCCTCTTGACTAAAACTGTTGTTTATTCGTACTATCTGTTTACGATTTTGCAGGTATGATTTAAAGAAGTTTAACTGGTTGATCGTAAAATTTAATTTCGACAGTTTCAAGAGTAGGATATCGTGGTCAACACAGTCAAATGTTTTTTTAATATCAAGGAAAACGCAACTAACAAATTTACCATTACCGGTGTTTTTAGAGATAAAGTCGTTTAAAAAAAGACAGGCGGCTGTTGTGTTGGATTTTTCCTCGAAGCCGAACTGATTTTCACTTAATATTGGATTATTAATCAAAAAAGAATTTAGCCTATTTTTAATGATTTTTTCAAAAACATTAGAGATGGCAGGTAGGACAGAAATCGGACGATAATTAGAACAAACAGTGGCTAACCCGTTCTTAAATATTGGTGTTACAATAGCTAACTTTAGACAATTAGGATAAACATTTGATTGGAGGGCATTATTAATATATTTAACCAAAATGGGCGTTAAGCGTTCTGAGAATTTTTTTATAAATTTGGTCGAAATATTATCGTATCCTGTAGCAGCTCCCGAGTTCAGTGATTGTATAATTTTGGATACTTCTTCAGCATGCGTGGGAGATAGATCAAAATTATGATAAACATTCCGACTAAAATGGCTCATATAATTTAAATCAATGTTATTTAACGGAATATTAATTTCCTTTGTTATGTTTGAAAAATAAACATTAAAGACAGTAGCAATATCAACTTCGCTTTCCAGGATCTTGGAGTTGTAATGTATAACCTTAATTGATTGTTTTGAATTTGAACAGTTTGAATTAAAAATTATTTGTTTATAGGAATCCCATAATTTCTTAATATTAGTAGAATTATTTGTGATTTCATCCGAATAATACTTTTTTTTGCCTCGATTATTAATGTTTTGGCACTATGCCTATATTTTTTGTATAACGAGTTAACATGAAGATCGTCCGGATATCTTCTTTTATATTTAAGAAACGAGTCTCGAATTTTCATAACGTTTAAGATTTCTTGGGTAATCCAATTCTTCTTTTTTTTACTATTATGTATGGGAACGTTTTGAGTGTTTGATTTAATTATGTCTTTTAATTTATCAACGAAGCCATCAAGATTTTCCTGGGAATGAAGATTATTCCAAAAATTATCCTTAGATATATTTTCATAATTTAGTATGGTTTTATATGAATTTTGTCTGAATATTGTGGGATTCCGGTCGATGTTTATGTAGAACATTTGGTGGTCAGAGAGGCACGTGTCTAAAATATAAAAGCAATATTTTCTATCAAGGATATCGCTGATGAAATGATCAATAATAGTTCTTGAAGTTCTACCAAACCTAGTAGCAAATTCTTCTGAGATCCTATTACAGACAAGGAAGCCATTTCTTAATATGGTGTCTTTATATAAGTTTATTTCCGCGTTTTCAATATTTAGTAAATTTAAGTTCATGTCCCCGAGAATTAAAGTTTTTTTATATCGCAATGTAATATCATCTATTTTACTAATGAAGGAGTCAACAAGTGTTTCGTGTGCTCTATAGATCCCAAAAATATTCATATTTTGTTTTGATAATTTTATTCCTAAAATATTGCTTTTTTGAAACTCCTCACTATGTATTTGATAACTATCGATATCATCTTTTACAAAAATAGCTACACCTCCAAAAGATTTATCTCTA
The DNA here is from genome assembly GCA_947095535.1 of Poecilobothrus nobilitatus. NCBI lineage: Eukaryota > Metazoa > Arthropoda > Insecta > Diptera > Dolichopodidae > Poecilobothrus > Poecilobothrus nobilitatus. The sequence goes on along the minus strand of OX352774.1, from coordinate 42,059,455 downwards.
TTGGCAAAGTAAACATTATAGCCTTCTATATTATAGAAGTTATTTTCCGTAGAATGTATCCAAATTTCGGTAAGTACAATAATGTGGATATTAATGTTAAAATTACTAATTACAGATTCAAGATCATACAGTTTCTTTCTTAGACTTTGAATATTTAAATATACTATATTAAATTTATTTCCATATTTGGATTTCACTTGATTAAAATCCAAGTGATTGAAATGATCTATTCTCAATAGGTCTTTAATATTTACGATATTGTCAGTCATAATCAATGAAGATTAATATGAAAAACGAAATTTAGTTAGTACACAAATCTTTATAATGTAATTGAAACTGCTATAATTATTATTAAATAGATCAAAATTGAATTGTAGAATGTTAGCCACCGATTTTAATGTGGAATGAATAGATTTAGCCAGTACACAACCACTTGTAGTCAAGAAACCAGGAATATATTTTTTAAAATTTAATGGAAATTTTGAAATTTTTAAATTTAAACATAAAGATATGTTCGAAGTATTATAATAATAATAAAAAAGATTTATTGTTTCATGTATAAATTGTATTTGAAAGTTTAGCAAACTTGTATTTATCATTAAGAATGTTTGTATAATATATTTACGTATCATACGAAATTTTTTTCCAATTCCTAACATTAAGAAAATTAATTTACCGCAGACACAAACCTTAAAGTACTTCGAATTAAAATAACTTCGAAAATAATGATTTAGATTAATCTCATTAAAAAGGTATATCAGCTGTTCAAATATTGATAAAGTACTAAGAACTTGATTATATATTTTAACATAATTTGCTTTATATATTTCGAAAGTCGGATCATTACAACATTTTTTCAACTGTTCGCATATTGATGAATTAAAACTATTATATATTTCGAAACATTTATGTATTTTGAAGTAAATAATCAAATAAGTATCATGTGCTTTCCATAGGATCACAAGTAAATAATTAGTAATAACTAGAAGAAAAAGTTTTATCGAATAGTGATAAGAGTGAATTATATAAGGTGCAATATGTTCCGTGAAAGAAACTTGAAAATTTGAAAATTTTGTAAAAACATAAAATAAAAATTTGGGTTTAATTATAAAAATAGGAAGTATTATATTAAAAATATTTGAAAATAAAGTGTAAATAGAAAATAATACTAAGTAACCTAGCAGATAAGTTATTATATATTGTGTTTTTCTTTCAATATTAATTCAATAAATATTATTTCAATAAATATTATAATTGTGTAGATAAATTTTGAAATTTACATAAGCAGCCATAATATGTGTTTTAAGTTTGGAACAAATTATGTTTATATATAAGTTTTTGTGCTGGTATATTAAACAATAATTCAAAAATTTTTGTGTTATGTAAACATTTTTCATACAAATATTGAATTTCCGTGAAAGAAATATTTTGATACAAAAATTCGATTAAAAACTCGCAAATACTCTTCTAAATGGGTTAAAATTGAGTTTAAAAATTTTGAAAATTACATTAATTTAGTTTATTGAAAAATACCTCGTATTGTCCAAAAATGTGGCTCTGTTCCTAAAATTTTTGTTTTAAATAAGCAAATCAATTTGTTACTAAAATTTAATATTTTTCATACAAATATTGAATTTCCGTGAAAGAAATATTTTGATACAAAAATTCGATTAAAAACTCGAAAATACGCTTCTAAATGGGTTAAAATTGAGTTTAAAGATTTTGAAAATTAAATTTTATTTAGTTTATTGAAAAATACCTCGTATTGTCCAAAAATGTGGTTCTTGCACCTAAAATTTTTATTTTAAATAAGGAAATCAATTTGTTACTAAAATTTAATATTTTTCATACAAATATTGAATTTTCGTGAAAGAAATATTTTGATACAAAAATTCGATTAAAAACTCCAAAATACGCTTCTAAATGGGTTAAAATTGAGTTTAAAGATTTTGAAAATTAAATTTTATTTAGTTTATTGAAAAATACCTCGTATTGTCCAAAAATGTGGTTCTTGCACCTAAAATTTTTGTTTTAAATAGGACATCAATTTGTTACTAAAATTTAATATTTTTCATACAAATATTGAGTTTTCGTGAAAGAAATATTTTGATACAAAAATTCGATTAAAAACTCGCAAATACTCTTCTAAATGGGTTAAAATTAAGTTTAAAGATTTTGAAAATTAAATTTTATTTTTTTTATTGAAAAATACCTCGTATTGTCCAAAAATGTGGTTCTTGCACCTAAAATTTTTATTTTAAATAAGGAAATCAATTTGTTACTAAAATTTAATATTTTTCATACAAATATTGAATTTTTGTGAAAGAAATATTTTGATACAAAAATTCGATTAAAAACTCCAAAATACGCTTCTAAATGGGTTAAAATTGAGTTTAAAGATTTTGAAAATTAAATTTTATTTAGTTTATTGAAAAATACCTCGTATTATCCAAAAATGTGGTTCTTGCACCTAAAATTTTTGTTTTAAATAGGACATCAATTTGTTACTAAAATTTAATATTTTCCATACAAATACTGAATTTTCGTGAAAGAAATATTTTGATACAAAAATTCGATTAAAAACTCGCAAATACTCTTCTAAATGGGTTAAAATTGAGTTTAAAGATTTTGAAAATTAAATTTTATTTTTTTTATTGAAAAATACCTCGTATTGTCCAAAAATGTGGTTCTTGCACCTAAAATTTTTATTTTAAATAAGGAAATCAATTTGTTACTAAAATTTAATATTTTTCATACAAATATTGAATTTTCGTGAAAGAAATATTTTGATACAAAAATTCGATTAAAAACTCGCAAATACTCTTCTAAATGGGTTAAAATTGAGTTTAAAAATTTTGAAAATTAAATTTTATTTTTTTTATTGAAAAATACCTCGTATTGTCCAAAAATGTGGTTCTTGCACTTAAAATTTTTATTTTAAATAAGGAAATCAATTTGTTACTAAAATTTAATATTTTTCATACAAATATTGAATTTTCGTGAAAGAAATATTTTGATACAAAAATTAGATTAAAAACCCGTTAATACGCTTCTAAGTGGGTTAAAATTGTGTTTAAAGAATTTAAAAATTAAATTTTATTTTTTTTATTGAAAAATACCTCGTATTCTCCAAAAATGTGGTTCTTGTACCTAAAATTTTTGTTTTAAATAGAAAATCAATTTCTTACTAAAATTCAATATTTTTCATACAAATATTGAATTTTCGTGAAAGAAATATTTTGATACAAAAATTAGTTTAAAAACTCGAAAATACGCTACTAAATGGGTTAAAATTGAGTTTAAAGATCTTGAAAATTAAATTAAATTTTTTTTATTGAAAAATACCTCGAATTGTCCAAAAATGTGGCTCTGTACCTAAAATTTTTGTTTTAAATAAGAAAATCAATTTCTTACTAAAATTTAATATTTTTCATGCAAATATTGAATTTTCGTGAAAGAAATATTTTGATACAAAAATTAGATTAAAAACCCGTTAATACGCTTCTAAGTGGGTTAAAATTGTGTTTAAAGAATTTAAAAATTAAATTTTATTTTTTTTATTGAAAAATACCTCGTATTGTCCAAAAATGTGGTTGTTGTACCTAAAATTTTTGTTTTAAATAGTAAATCAATTTCTTACTAAAATTCAATAGTTTTCATACAAATATTGAATTTTCGTGAAAGAAATATTTTGATACAAAAATTTGATTAAAAACTCGAAAAGACACTTCTAAGTGGGTTAAAATTGTGTTTAAAAATTTTAAAAATTAAATTTTATTTTTTTTATTGAAAAATACCTCGTATTGCTCAAAAATGTGGTTCATGTACCTAAAATTTTTGTTTTAAATAAGGAAATCAATTTGTTACTAAAATTCAATATTTTTCATACAAATATTGAATTTTCGTGAAAGAAATATTTTGATACAAAAATTCGATTAAAAACTCGCAAATACTCTTCTAAATGGGTTAAAATTGAGTTTAAAGATTTTGAAAATTAAATTTTATTTTTTTTATTGAAAAATACCTCGTATTGTCCAAAAATGTGGTTCTTGCACCTAAAATTTTTATTTTAAATAAGGAAATCAATTTGTTACTAAAATTTAATATTTTTCATACAAATATTGAATTTTCGTGAAAGAAATATTTTGATACAAAAATTCGATTAAAAACTCGCAAATACTCTTCTAAATGGGTTAAAATTGAGTTTAAAAATTTTGAAAATTAAATTTTATTTTTTTTATTGAAAAATACCTCGTATTGTCCAAAAATGTGGTTCTTGCACTTAAAATTTTTATTTTAAATAAGGAAATCAATTTGTTACTAAAATTTAATATTTTTCATACAAATATTGAATTTTCGTGAAAGAAATATTTTGATACAAAAATTAGATTAAAAACCCGTTAATACGCTTCTAAGTGGGTTAAAATTGTGTTTAAAGAATTTAAAAATTAAATTTTATTTTTTTTATTGAAAAATACCTCGTATTGTCCAAAAATGTGGTTGTTGTACCTAAAATTTTTGTTTTAAATAGTAAATCAATTTCTTACTAAAATTCAATAGTTTTCATACAAATATTGAATTTTCGTGAAAGAAATATTTTGATACAAAAATTCGATTAAAAACTCGAAAATACGCTACTAAATGGGTTAAAATTGATTTTAAAGATTTTGAAAATTAAATTAAATTTTTTTTATTGAAAAATACGTCGTATTGTCCAAAAATGTGGCTCTGTACCTAAAATTTTTGTTTTAAATAAGAAAATCAATTTCTTACTAAAATTTAATATTTTTCATGCAAATATTGAATTTTCGTGAAAGAAATATTTTGATACAAAAATTAGATTAAAAACCCGTTCATACGCTTCTAAGTGGGTTAAAATTATGTTTAAAGAATTTAAAAATTAAATTTTATTTTTTTTATTGAAAAATAACTCGTATTCTCCAAAAATGTGGTTCTTGTACCTAAAATTTTTGTTTTAAATAAGGAAATCTATTTGTTACTAAAATTCAATATTTTTCATACAAATATCGAATTTTCGTGAAAGAAATATTTTGATACAAAAATTAGATTAAAAACTCGAAAATACGCTACTAAATGGGTTAAAATTGATTTTAAAGATTTTGAAAATTAAATTAAATTTTTTTTATTGAAAAATACGTCGTATTGTCCAAAAATGTGGCTCTGTACCTAAAATTTTTGTTTTAAATAAGAAAATCAATTTCTTACTAAAATTTAATATTTTTCATGCAAATATTGAATTTTCGTGAAAGAAATATTTTGATACAAAAATTAGATTAAAAACCCGTTAATACGCTTCTAAGTGGGTTAAAATTGAGTTTAAAGATTTTAAATATTAAATTTTATTTTTTTTATTGAAAAATACCTCGTATTGTCCAAAAATGTGGTTCTTGTACCTAAAATTTTTGTTTTAAATAGAAAATCAATTTCTTACTAAAATTCAATATTTTTCATACAAATATTGAATTTTCGTGAAAGAAATATTTTGATACAAAAATTTGATTAAAAACTCGAAAAGACGCTTCTAAGTGGGTTCAAATTGTGTTTAAAGATTTTAAAAATTAAATTTTATTTTTTTTATTGAAAAATACCTCGTATTGCTCAAAAATGTGGTTCATGTACCTAAAATTTTTGTTTTAAATAAGGAAATCAATTTGTTACTAAAATTTAATATTTTTCATGCAAATATTGAATTTTCGTGAAAGAAATATTTTGATACAAAAATTCGATTAAAAACCCGTTAATACGCTTCTAAGTGGGTTAAAATTGTGTTTAAAGAATTTAAAAATTAAATTTTATTTTTTTTATTGAAAAATACCTCGTATTCTCCAAAAATGTGGTTCTTGTACCTAAAATTTTTGTTTTAAATAAGGAAATCAATTTGTTACTAAAATTCAATATTTTTCATACAAATATTGAATTTTCGTGAAAGAAATATTTTGATACAAAAATTTGATTAAAAACTCGAAAAGACGCTTTTAACTGGGTTAAAATTGTGTTTATAGATTTTAAAAATTAAATTTTATTTTTTTTATTGAAAAATACCTCGTATTCTCCAAAAATGTGGTTCTTGTACCTAAAATTGTTGTTTTAAATAAGGAAATCAATTTGTTACTAAAATTCAATATTTTTCATACAAATATTGAAATTTCGTGAAAGAAATATTTTGATACAAAAATTTGATTAAAAACTCGAAAAGACGCTTTTAACTGGGTTAAAATTGTGTTTATAGATTTTAAAAATTAAATTTTATTTTTTTTATTGAAAAATACCTCGTATTGTCCAAAAATGTGGTTCATGTACCTAAAATTTTTGTTTTAAATAAGGAAATCAATTTGTTACTAAAATTCAATATTTTTCATACAAATATTGAATTTTCGTGAAAGAAATATTTTGATTCAAAAATTAGATTAAAAACTCGAAAATACGCTACTAAATGGGTTAAAATTGATTTTAAAGATTTTGAAAATTAAATTAAATTTTTTTTATTGAAAAATACGCCGTATTGTCCAAAAATGTGGCTCTGTACCTAAAATTTTTGTTTTAAATAAGAAAATCAATTTCTTACTAAAATTTAATATTTTTCATGCATATATTGATTTTCGTGAAAGAAATATTTTGATACAAAATTTGATTAAAAACTCGAAAAGACGCTTCTAACTGGGTTAAAATTGTGTTTAAAGATTTTAAAAATTAAATTTTATTTTTTTTATTGAAAAATACCTCGTATTGTCCAAAAATGTGGTTCATGTACCTAAAATTTTTGTTTTAAATAAGGAAATCAATTTGTTACTAAAATTCAATATTTTTCATACAAATATTAAATTTTCGTGAAAGAAATATTTTGATACAAAAATTCAATTAAAAACTCGAAAAGACGCTTCTAAATGGGTTAAAATTGAGTTTAAAGATTTTGAAAATTAAATTTTATTTATTTTATTGAACAATACCTCGTATTGTCCAAAAATGTGGCTGTGTGTACCTAAAATTTTTGTTTTAAATAAGGAAATCAATACAACAGATACAAAAATTAGATTAAAAACTCGAAAATACGCTACTAAATGGGTTAAAATTGAGTTTAAAGATTTTGAAAATTAAATTAAATTTTTTTTATTGAAAAATACCTCGAATTGTCCAAAAATGTGGCTCTTGTACCAAAATTTTTTGTTTTAAATAAGGAAATCAATTTGTTACTAAAACTCAATATTTTTCATACAAATATTGAATTTTCGTGAAAGAAATATTTTGATACAAAAATTCGATTAAAAACTCGAAAATACGCTTCTAAATGGGTTAAAATTGAGTTTAAAGATTTTGAAAATTAAATTTTATTTATTTTATTGAACAATACCTCGTATTGTCCAAAAATGTGGCTGTGTGTACCTAAAATTTTTATTTTAAATAAGGAAATCAATACAATAGATACAAAAATTAGATTAAAAACTCGAAAATACGCTACTAAATGGGATAAAATTGAGTTTAAAGATTTTGAAAATTAAATAAAATTTTTTTTATTGAAAAATACCTCGTATTGTCCAAAAATGTGGCTGTGTGTACCTAAAATTTTTGTTTTAAATAAGGAAATCAATACAATAGATACAAAAATTAGATTAAAAACTCGAAAATACGCCTCTAAATGGGTTAAAATTGAGTTTAAAGATTTTGAAAATTAAATTTTATTTTTTTTATTGAAAAATACGTCGTATTGTCCAAAAATTTGGCTCTGTACCTAAAATTTTTGTTTTAAATAAGAAAATCAATTTGTTACTAAAATTTAATATTTTTCATGCAAATATTGAATTTTCGTGAAAGAAATATTTTGATACAAAAATTCGATTAAAAACCCGTTAATACGCTTCTAAGTGGGTTAAAATTGTGTTTAAAGAATTTAAAAATTAAATTTTATTTTTTTTATTGAAAAATACCTCGTATTCTCCAAAAATGTGGTTCTTGTACCTAAAATTTTTGTTTTAAATAAGGAAATCAATTTGTTACTAAAATTTAATATTTTTCATACAAATATTGAATTTTCGTGAAAGAAATATTTTGATACAAAAATTCAATTAAAAACTCGAAAATACGCTTCTAAATGGGTTAAAATTGAGTTTAAAGATTTTAAAAATTAAATTTTATTTTTTTTATTGAAAAATACCTCGTATTGTCCAAAAATGTAGTTCTTGCACCTAAAATTTTTGTTTTAAATAAGGAAATCAATTTGTTACTAAAATTTAATATTTTTCATGCAAATATTGAATTTTCGTGAAAGAAATATTTTGATACAAAAATTAGACTAAAAACCCGTTAATACGCTTCTAAGTGGGTTAAAATTGTGTTTAAAGAATTTAAAAATTAAATTTTATTTTTTTTATTGAAAAATACCTCGTATTCTCGAAAAATGTGGTTCTTGTACCTAAAATTTTTGTTTTAAATAAGGAAATCTATTTGTTACTAAAATTCAATATTTTTCATACAAATATTGAATTTTCGTGAAAGAAATATTTTGATACAAAAATTCGATTAAAAACTCGAAAATACGCTTCTAAATGAGTTAAAATTGAGTTTAAAGATTTTGAAAACTAAATTTTATTTATTTTATTGAAAACTACCTCATATTGTCCAAAAATTAGGTTCTTGTACCTAAAATTTTTGTTTAAATAGGAAATCAATTTGTTACTAAAATTGAATATTTTTCATACAAATATTGAATTTTCGTGAAAGAAATATGTTGATACAAAAATTCGATTAAAAACCCGTTAATACGCTTCTAAGTGGGTTAAAATTGAGTTTAAAGATTTTAAAAATTAAATTTTATTTTTTTTATTGAAAAATACCTCGTATTGTCCAAAAATGTGGTTCTTGTACCTAAAATTTTTGTTTTAAATAGAAAATCAATTTCTTACTAAAATTCAATATTTTTCATACAAATATTGAATTTTCGTGAAAGAAATATGTTGATACAAAAATTCGATTAAAAACCCGTTAATACGCTTGTAAGTGGGTTAAAATTAAGTTTAAAGATTTTAAAAATTAAATTTTATTTTTTTATTAAAAAATATCTCTTATTTTCCAAAAATATTGTTCTTGTATCTGAAATTGTTATTATACCCGTTTGAACTATGTTCAAGGGTATAATAAATTTGCCATTACGTTTGTGACACCTTAAAAGAGTCGAGGTAGATATAGTGTCAAAGGTATGGATATACAACTTCTCTTTTAAAATGAAAATAAGTGAAAAAGTGTCGTTTTACATGCCAAAAACTTTTGTAGAATTTGGTTGGTCTAGAGCAGCCGGTTCGGGTTTCTTGCATTTCTTGGACTTAATGAAACTGGGCGCAATAGATTCGGGTAGTTGTAATATAACTCCACAATTTACATAAATATATATCTGTAGTTAACGTCGGTGCTAAAACATCTGAATATTTTTAAAAGATGATCAAGTTTTATAGAAACAGAATATATTACGTTCATACGGGTATGCCAGAGTTGACACAGTCTACTCTACTGCACTCTTCCTCGTTTTTTTACCTCTTTAATTGAATATTTTCTTCGAAATCCATTTTCTCTAAGAAAATATAATTGATGAAAGAAAAATCAAATAAAGAATATGACATTTCAAAATAATTAACATTTCAACATATTTGACATTTTAAAACGTATTGAAAAGTTAAAAGTTGATAAATTTTGTTTCTTATCTGCGTAAGTAAGTGTCATGACTACGTTAATTGTAGCATCTTCCATACAACTCAATATATTTTAACTTTTTTTTTGAAAACACGTTTTGCGTCGAAGCCACACAAAATTGTGATTCATTGTAACAGCACGTTTAGGCTTTGATATTAATATTTCATACTTTTTAAACGCATTTATGTAAAATTAATATAATACTGAATAATATTTTTGTATATTAAAATTTTTAAAAATTGTTAATAAGTTTTACTTTTAATAAAAAATTTAATTAATTATTTTATATTTTGTTTCTTTAATTAAATTTTCTTCCTTCAAAACTGTTAAGTATAATTTGATCAGCTAAAAATAATTTTATATAATTTTTTTTATTAAAAAACTCTTATTTTTTCGTTTTATATAATATTATCATAATCAATATTACCAAAAAAAAAGAAATTTCAACATTTAAATAAATAAAAAAAATTAAAGAAAAAATTTATTTCATATATTTTTGAAAATAAAATTTTACATTTAAACCGGTAGCCAGACGAGACAGCATTACTATCTTGCGAGTGTGTAATACAAAATGTCAAATTACTGTCTGTGTGACGTATGCTGCATTTTTATTATCAAGATATTTCATTTATTATCAAAAATTTTCAAGTTTATTTTATATTTTTTCAAAAAAATTCATGTTTAAAATAGACACATACAAAATATCAAATAAAAATAAATAACAACCGGAAAAAATTTATTTGAAATATTGTTTATTTCATTTGTCGCAATTTTTAATTGTTCGAAGTGTCAAATTGCTATCTCAATTACTAGCTAGAAAAAAGTCAAGATAGTGGAGAAGATAGTTGAAAAAATGTAATAGTATTGCAAAACATGTTCATGTATTTGTGCACTATCTTATTAGTATTAACTGTCTATATTAGATTAGTAACTATTCGAATACTTTAATATATTTTAAATTTGATTTTATCAAACGAAATGCGTGATAATAAGAGCCAAACTGTCACAACGCTACGGTAGAGCTCTTTCTATGTTTAGTCACGTTGACAATCAATTTCTTCACCTCTGTTAACTCACTTTATTTATCCAAATATTATGTATTGGTTTGTAAATTTCAATTTTATATAACTTTATAAAGTTTATAAAGTATAACTAATTTTTTTGATAATATGTGTGTCAGATTGTAAAATTAATCAGTTGAAATTAAATTATATATTATTATTAAAAACACAGATCAACTTTGAGAGATTTAAGATTAAAGGTTAGGGTAAAGTATAAAGGTACATAAAACAAGTTTGAGGAAATCTTTATCCACTGTTTTCTAATCTTATAAGTACTTTTTAAAAGTTATCTGAACAGTCAAACAGACTAACTTTTAAAGTTAATTTTTCCTATATTTCCAATAAAAAAAAAAATATTATACCACATTTTCGAACTTTTTTTTTTCATATACCTACATCCTATTTAATTTCGAATTCTCAAAGGATTAAATTACAAAATAATTCTATTTCGAGTATAAGATTGCCTTTTGGCATCAAATTAAACTTAAAATTTTTAAAAAATATTATTTGAGAAAGGATTATTAAATAAAATTTTTAATGTATAAATATTTTTTAAATATTCTTTTTATAACTATTAATAATTACTTAAAAAAAAAAAAACATTTTTTTTTGGTAACATTTCGTATAGAAAACCTACAATCATAGTAAAATATTTTTCAAATAAATTTTACGCCGAATATATTCTATTTAATATATAAACACTTATAAAACTTATAAATCCTATATAACATAATATTATTTCCTTTTTCCTCGGTTAACAGAAATGTTTCGAAATTTGAAACGATTTAATTTTATGAAGATGTAAATACATTTGATAACATAATACACTTACCATTAAAATTTTGCTTCTTTGCTTTTTATTTTTAGAATGAAAGAAATGATTTTCATACTTATATGCCTATTACTATCGTATTATTAGGAAATGCAGACATTAACAAATAAAAAATTAGAATGTGAAATACTGAAAGTAATTAAAATATGATATACCTAGTCTAAATTATTGATTAGATTTTTCAGAAGTATTTATATTTTTTTTTATCTAAGTGTTTTGGGAATCTTCCAAAGACAACATCACATTCAGTTACAACATACGGTAGTATATACTATATAGCACCTTCCTGCATAAGGTAACCAAGTGTAGCTCCATGAATTGATCGGAATTTGAATCCAAGATTCTTCGATTGGAGCACTACGTCATGAATCAGGTTAATATTACTGAATCAATTGCCAACTTTCAATAAGCTCACATATTTTCAGATTATATTATTACCGAGTAAATTTATAAAGTTAATATTCAATTTGTTTTTTAGAATGCAGACCTTGTACAACAAACCTTTTATACACATTAGTAACTTCCTTTAGCTATACCTAATATAATTTATTCTCTTTAAAATCTTAATTTTATCTTCATTTAACATTTTTTCATTATTTGTTTATAATATATATATACAACTTTATGGTTATATAAACAACTGCATGACTGTAATTTTTAGAATCCTACTGTACTGTATAGCATATACTCTTATATAAGTTTTATTTAAAGAAAAAGTAAATAATGTCAAAAGTTTTATAATCTAATGAGAGTCTTACAGCTAATACTTTAAGGCTATGAATTTTTTTATTTGGGAATGTTTTACAAATGAATACATAAAAAAAAAAATATACAATTTATAATTATAGTTGGTGTAATTCAAAGAAGTTGGATCAGAAAAAGGTTGCATAAAAATTCAACAATCATTCCAACCATTATTATCATTATTACATTTTCATCCCCACAAAAAAAAAAAAAAAAAAAAATAACAAAATATTAATAAATAAAATAGAAACAAGATATTAAAAATCGTATCTTTTCTAATTCTAAAATTTTATTTTAATATACAACATATAAAAAGGACGAGAATTCGTTAAAAAGGATAATGAGTTCTTTAATGAAAATTTCACTATATTTCTTTAGAAGAAAATACACATATTTTTGTGATTTTAAAACCAGCTGACGATGGTAATTTCATTTTAACGATATGAATGAGAAGTAGTGAAACATCCGTTATTGTTGTTACATCCGTTCTTTTTCTTTTTTCCTACTCAAATTTTCTTATCATAACGGAATATTGTTGTACATTATAATATATGAAAAATATTTTTCGATGTTATATTATTTTTTGTTAGTTGGTTTTCCTTTTCTAAAAGCCAGTAAATTTAATAGATTAAGTGAAAAGCCACAAAAATTTAATTTTTTTTTCGGGAAAAATATTTTTATAAGAAAAAAATAAGAATAGTTTTGTAATTTAAGGATTCTCTTAATTTTTTTAATATTTTATCTAAAAGGATAGAAAAAATTACTTCATAGATTAATAAATTACTTGGTTGAGCTAGACTTTATTGTTTCGTAAGGACAAAATATTTGTCTATTAAAAATAAAATTTTCAAAATCAAAAGCACTACATAATGAATGGGTTATAGAAAACACAGTTCTTGACAAAAAAAAATTCTCACGTCAAGTTCCTGGAAATTTACTTTAAGTTCTTCTATATTTTCAAAAAATGAAAAAATTTGAATTAAATTCTTAAAGTGTTGATGTCAACTTTTTTAAAAACTAACAACTCTTCTTACCTAATCTGGTTAAGAATTTTTTTTTTCCTTCTTCATTAAAATTGTAGAAACCTTTCATTTAAGCATATGTAAAATTTACTTTCAAGATTTACTTTAAAATTTACTTTAAGTTTTACTACTATTCTATATAAATTTTGAAACTAAATCCGCATCCAATCACTGATATTGGTGATAATTAAATTTCTCTAAAAAGATCAAGATATTATGAACTTGATGACCTAATCAGAGAAGAAAGTTTCTACTCTCTGGTTTTTTTATTCGTATTATAAAAAAAGGCGTATCAAGTAAAGAAGCAAACATTAATAATATTAATTTCTTTTACCTTAAGTTTGCGTTTGAACTTCCATAGAATCCATAGACTTTCATAGAATTTCCATAGAGTCGTGAGATGATACTGAAAAAAAAAAACTTTATTTCTGTTCAATTTCTGTTTATAACAGAGACTTTATTTCTGTTCAATATAAATATTTTATAAATAACACCCTGAGTGTGAGGAAGAGTTTTGTTTAGGTTTCTAGCAGGTTCTTAGAAATTTACTTTAAATTATTCTAAAAAACAAAAAAAAACAATTTTTAATACACAAACCATAAGTTTCGGGTTAAAATATTAGTTAAATTTTTTTTTTTAGTTTTTTTTTGTTGTCTAGGAATTATTAATTTATTTGAATTTATTATAATTATTTTTTTTTTTTTTTAATATAATTAAAAGTATTAAGTAGAAACATAATTGATGCTGTTCTACACGGTTATTATAAATTATAAAGATCTTCTTGATTTTATTTTGTGCACCAGCTTTAAATAAAGTTTTAATGATGTTTTGGTATTTTATATTAGAAAAATAATTTAATCAACTTTTTTTTAATTTAAATTAAGGTTTGAAAATAATTTTGGTGAAAAAAATTTTTTTTAAAAATTATAGTTTAATTATTTTTAATAAATATTAACTATAATATAAACTATAATAAATTAATTTATTTAGTATTATAAAATTTAATAACTTTTTAAATGTTATTTAATGTTTTGGGGAAAAATTAATTATTTTAACCTAAGAGTGTAAAAAAAATAACAACAAAAAAAAAAAACATTGTTATTATAATTAATTTGAAATTACTTATTCATGTACCGAAATAGCTATAAATTTACAATTTAGATAAATTTTTAAGATTTTATTATTAAAATTACAAATCATATTTAGGATAATACAATATTATTCAACCATCGGTTACCATCGACCATTATTGATTGAAATTATACATTAATATTATTTATTTTGTTTATAATGTATATTATATATTTGTTAACTATGAGGATTTCCTAAAAAATATTACAATTTAAGTAATTTCTCATCCAATTGAACAAAAAAAAACTTACTTCCTGTGTAAGCCGCACTTCTTTTGAAGCGGCAGCAATTGATTTAATACGCCATGTACAGAAACACACTAAAGTCCTTAATAATGTTTTAAAAGGTTAATATTTTTAAAATGTAGGTACCTTTTATTTATGCCTTTAAACCCCACATTACTGGCGCAATATTTTTTTCGAAAATACTCACTCTGAGTTATATTGACTCAAACTTAAAAATAAATATATATGCGTTAAATAATATAAAATATCATCTGAATAGTTTTTTTTTTCTTTAGATAATAAAAAGTTTTTTACCAAGAATAAAACATTTGTTTTTTTATATTTAATTAAATTTATTTATTTAACAAAAAAGAAAAATTCAAAAGCAATAGCGTCAAAACATTCATAAAATAATTTTGGACTTATATTTTGCATTTTTGATACTTTTTGTTGGAGCTGCTGTAGACGTAAGCATCAAAATTCATGAAACTTTTCAGTCTTATGTAAAATTTGATTAATTGAACAAAAAATTCATAATAAAAACCAATAAAGATTTTAGGAAATTGGACTGACCCAGACCGTTTTTAACATCTTTTATTGAACTTACTCGTGGTTAAAGGAATCGTGGAATCTTGCAAGCTATTGTAGACACACTTTCCGTTAAGCTAGAGACTTGAAATTTTGGACACAGTTTAGATTCCGCTAACAAGACATGATTCTAAAATAATAATTTTTGGTATTACGATGGAAGTTTCTTTAAAAAAATTTATTTCAATATAGCATTTATATATGTGCCATAAAGCCTGTAAAATTAAAATAAAAGCTGGATTCATTATACGCATAACTATAAACCTAAATTTTGAAAATATTGACTCCAGCTTTTATAATATTTTCACGGGCACATATAAAAAAATGCTATATTGAGATAAATTTTTTTAAAGAAAGTTCCACCGTAACAATATAGTTTAGAAAATTACAGAGAAATTCGCAATTAAAAATTTATTTTCTACTTTTAAGTTAAAAAAAAGCTGTTTTTTAAAATTTTTTTTTATTATTATTTTTTCACATTTGAAAATATGAATAAAGTTTTCAAAAAATCAATGAGAAAATGGCAATTATTGTTTTAGAACATATTAAAACTTAACTACTGGGAAAATAAAGAACTTTATGCTTAAGAAAAAATAGTTATATGGCTTCTAAAATAGATTTGTGTCCAAAATGCCAGGCCAATATTCTCTTTTTATTACTTTGTTTCTAATCCGATTTCGACATGCCGTATATTAAATTTTTTCTCTTAATATTGCCCGGATTCTATTCTAAAACTTTACATATAGGACGCCTATTATATTAATATAACAGGTGGGCATGATTTTGGCTTTGAATATAGCCACTTTTATCTAAAAAAATGAAATGCTCAGAGGTTTTGTATGTGCTCCTCATTGTGGTATATTATGTGGTATTAAACCATTGTCTAAAATGTTTAGTGCTCCGTTTTTTTTTTTTTAATTAAACTTTATTTTACCTTTTTATTTAAATCTTAAAATGAGTTGCATAGCCTAGAAAAAGTTTAGCAAAAACAGCTTTGTATTCTTTATCTTATTAACTTTTAAATTAGTCTTTAAAAACTTTTATATTAGTTTTTTTTCTGCGTTATTATTAAATTTATTGAGATATAACATTATTTGTGGTTTACAATTTTTGCAATTTTCAGATATTGATAAAAAATTAAGGTTATTAAAAAATCAATAGTACATTTTATTGTTTAAGATAAAAACTTAACCTATCTTAACTTATATTTAAAACTATACTTACACTAGTTAAAACAAATATGTAAATTATACTTAATTCTGATTCTGACTATTCTCAAACCACCAATACTCTTTATTTATAAATTCATCTCTGTGAGATATTGACATGTCAAATTTCAAATTTATTCCGTTTATATCGCCCGTTATATTCTATGACTTTACATGTAGCCCGTCTATTATAGTGATATAATAGAGGGACATGATTTTGGTCTTGAATATAACCATTTTTATCTAAAAACGTGAAGTGCTCAAGGGCGATAAATCACGTGAGCAAAGTCTTGAGATATCAAACCATTTTCAGGAGTGTTTTGTGCTCTATCATAATGTTTTCGAATCAATTTTATCAGAAAATTGTCGATTCTTATTATGTTTGCATCCTTGTACAAGTATTTATTGGAATAGTAATGCTTGTAGGCCGATTCGGGCTTTCTGCAGATATTCGTACAGACTCTTGTACACTTTCTTTCGAACTTTCGTAGCTTTTCCATTAAACTTGCACTTATGTTGTACCATACGAGTGCAGCATATGCAAGTGTTGGCCTAATTAATGTTTGATAGCATATTATTTTAACTCTCTTACTCACGTTATTGTTGTAAACTCACGTTATTACCTTTTACATGATCTAATAATTTTAGTAGACCGCTAATATAAATTGAATATAGTATCGACGGTTCCATTGATGGTTCCTTGCTGCAATCCATTTTCGATTACAAAAATTTTACTTCGTTCATTTTGGGAACTCCAAATTAAGAATTTGTTGTTATATAGCACTAAATAACAGTGCAGTAAGATGGTAAGGAAATTTATACTCATAAAGCAACTTATATATTAGACAATCTAGCCATACCGAGTTGAATGCTTTTTCGAGGTCTACTAGACAGGCTGTAACACCAAAATTTTTGTTAATAAACCAACAGATATCCGAAGTAAACTTTGTTATTGTGTGTATAAAACTATGTTTAAATCTGAACCCAAACTAATTTTGTGGTACTATATCTTTTAAATTTGTAAATTTTACAATTTTATCATTTAACATTGTTTCGAAAACTTTACTAATATTAAGCATTAAGCTAATTGGTCTATAATTACTAGGGTTAGTCGGATCTTTGTCTGGTTTTTTTTAGCAATATTTTCTTCGATATTTTCCATATTTGTGGAAAATACGAATTTTTAATTGCGTTATTAAAGAGTATTACGTATTTTGAAATTATTATCTTGCTTAAATTTTTTAATACAATATTTGGTATTTTATCTATACCAGCAGAGGTTTTATTCTTTAAAACTTTAAATTTAAAGCAAAGCTCGGTTTGGTTTGTGTATTGACTAATTTCACCACACCACACTGTTGACTTATTTTGATCAGTAAAATTGCAAAGAGAAATATTGTTTGCATGCATATGTTCCATATTAAGCTTGAATTGGTTTATTTTCTCTGAGATTTTAGAATGTAGTCTATTATTAGGAGATGTGTGAATTTTATGAGTGTTTTGTAAATATACACCTAATACATTGGGTATTTCTTTTTTGTCTTCCAATATATATTTATTTGTGTTGCTCTTTTTTAATTTTGTAATATCAATGTTATTTTGTGTAAGTAATGATATGTTAATTGGATCGATGTGTAAGTTATTAATTTTATTGGATTTGTTATGGATAATATTCTGATGCTATAAAACTAATTTGACGAGATCTTTTTATCCACTCCTTATTATTTTTGATAAATCTCTCTCTTTTTGGTTTGTGACTTTTTATCACCCTAAATATATAATCAAAAAGTTAAGATTGAATTCAATCTAATTCCACTCATTTTAAATTTAAGAATATATTATAAAAATGAAGGTTACTTTGCATTAGCTCCTAACAAACTAAAGCTACTTCTATTGTTCTATAGGTTTCTATTCGATTGGTCACATATTGCAGCACGAATATTAAGATTTAAGTAGAAAACAACTTTTAAATTCATATTATTATAATATATTTCTCTTTTCCGAAAATTCTTTTATCTGATTATATACAAATAATTAAAAACATGTTTTCAACTTGAAACTATTCCTCTTAATAAAAATACACATAGATATTTGGCTATGACTTACACAATTCTTTTAAATCCAAAATCAATAACATCTTTAATCTCATCTAGAACAGTGTTGTAATTTAAATCTATAGGAATGGCGATTTCGTCGAATATTATAGCGACTTCCCTGGAAATATTATCAATTTTATTGAAAAATATTTCGTAACTCTTAGATATTTTTATCATCAAAACCTACATCCAAGTAATTTACTTATAATATTAAAAATACAAATTAAAAATAAAACAATTTTAAGTATAAAATGTAATTAAAATTTTATTACCGACTGCATACATGAATGTTTATATAAGGTAGGTATTATTTTCACACCAAAAATTTGTACCCGAGATTTTAGCAAATATGCATTACTGCGGTGCGTAAAAAGCTATACAAATTTTTTTAGCGTATGATGACTGTGTATGTGTGTGGGCATGTTTGCAGCCTAAACGACCCAACGAATTTTTTTAAAATTTAATATTATCTCGAATTGATAAGCTTTAAATAATAAGTAAATACTTTTCGTGTAATAGCGGTCGGTTCTGTGGTGGGAACAGCTGAATTTTGTGGTGGGTTATTATAAACCCATATTTCAAAAATATGGCTTTATATCCATTCAAATGAGTCATAAAAGCATATTCCTAACATGGCTTTATGACCCATTCAAATGAGTCATAAAGGCATATGGTGTTATGTCTTATTCGATTTAAAATGCTTTAAAAGAAAAACTATATTAACTCTACGTACTCTTGAAAAAGTACAAATACTATAAAAAGGGGAAATATCCTGATTTTGTAACCAACTCTAAAATCCTCCTCCTAATTCGCAATCTATTTTATACATAATATATGTAAATATTCAGGAAAAAAGAAAATACTCTGATTTTTTAACCAACTCTAAAATCCCTTTAAGTCAAAATCTCGCATACATATATATATAAATATTTTGGAAAAGTGAAAATACCTTGATTTATTATTATAATTATTACAAGATAAATGTTGCCCTTTTCAGGTTCTGCCTATATGTATCTATTTGGAGGAATTTTATAGTCGGTTACGACATCAGGGTTGTCCATTTTTCCAGAATAAAAAGCGATAGCGATAATAATATATTGATTTTGTAACCAACTCTAAAATATTTCCTAAGTATTTTCTTTCATACATATTTAAGCACCAAAGTTTTGGCAAACATTTTTCAACATCAATCAAACAAAAATTATACAAAAAAAATTATATTTGAATCAGAGAATAATTTAATTATGGCTTAATGATACAAAATGTTTTATAAAAATATGGCTTTATGACTTATGGCTTTATGACACCCCACCAATTTTGGTTTTTATTTATATTATATACCATAAAATATCAAATATCAAAATATCATACCACCAAATATTTAACTTTTTCACAACAAAAATTTAAATTTATTTTTTTAATTTTTTTTTTTTTTTTGAAAAAGGATTTAAACCAATTCAATGAATCTTTTCAGTTAATGGATGCATTCAATTTACGAGAAAACAAAAATTTTATTTTTATGTTTTTTGTTTTGGGTTTTTCAATGTCAAAAAAAACATTTTTCATTTTTTTTTGAATTTTTTTCTCTTATGTCTGGTTAATTCTGAATATTTTCTAAACATTCAAAATTTAATTTTTACATAATTTTTGTCCTTGTCATCAAAATAATCATTATCATTGCTTTTATTATTAGTCAGTACATAATAAAATATGTATGTATATACAACCTATATATACATAATAATAATATATATATGTACGAAATTTTCATTAAAGAAATCTTGTAATTTTGGTATTTTCTTAAGACCATCTTTGGGACTGATTGGCTTATTTTGAAAATTTGTAATATGGGTAACCCAAAAGACAAAATATTGTCATAACATTTTTAGAATTTTTTAATGTTTACAAAACAACCAGCAAAAAACAAAAAAAAAAGAAGAGTTATTTTAACAATAAAAAGAAAAAAAAAAAATGTTGTATCAAATTTATAAAATTGGCCCCATGAGAAACGTGATAAAACCCTTTCATTTCTCATCTTATATAGTTTTTTTTTTTTTGTTTATTTTCAGTTTAAGAAAAATAAAAAAAAAATTTCTTGTCTCAACGAAAATGAAAATTATGTTTTTATTTTCTATGTACTTTTTTTTTTGTAAATTTTCTTTCTTTACTCTGAATTCTTTTTTTTCTTTTTTCTATTATTTGTCTTTTTTTTTCCTTCCTTATTTGCTAGTTAACATCTCTTGACTTTTAATTTTGCTAAAGTAATGCCTAAATTAATTGTTGTTGTTTCAATGAGTTAAGAATTAAATATTCTGTAAATGGGTACAAATATTATGAAAGTATTTAAAAAAGTTCTTTATGTTTTCTTTATTAACAATAGGATACGTGTATGATTATTTGGTTGGTTTTGTCTTATCATATAGTACTACATCTCTATAATTAAGAAAATATTTTATTAATTATGAAGCATTCCCGGAGTCTGTTTAACTTTAAGATATCACAAGAATATTTTGTACTAATTATTAATCGCGTATCCGGTTTAAGAAAAATTCGATAGGAATATTAAAATATAGCATGCATCTTTAATACAAAAACTTGATTTAAGTCGTTCTTTTAGTTGTTTAGAGATTTATGTTAAACAATGCTTATTAAATTTTTTTTTTAATATTATCTGAAATGGTCCGTGTAAAGATACTTACTTTTCTATATTATAAATATGTTAAAAATTCTATTATATTTTTTATGGCGGGATAATTGAATTTGATGTTCAATAAATTAAGTATCCTTATTTGATATAAAATGTGCTTGGATTTGAGTTTAAAAAGATCTAAATGTAAACTTCCTTTCTCTATATCTGAAATAATACAATTAATTGCTATTAGGACGAGCCATTTATCTTATCGGTAGACATGCTGGAAGATTAGATACTTGTGTGAATTTTTAATGTAGATTTTGCAGAGGAAGTGACGCTATAAAGAGTATGAAAAACTTTCTAAGCATGGAATCTGTCTTAGTCTGTCAAGGAAATGGTAGAAATATCTCGATAGTTTCTTTTTCAAAGAATTTGGGTTGGTCTAGTTTCTTTTGTGACATTAATCTAAGAAAACTTACCACCAACTTTTATCGAATAGGTTCTCCTACATTTTGAAGACCTAATGATTTCTGAGGCAATCTAGTGAATAAATAAAATGTAATGATTGCAGCGTCAGATCAGCCTTCATCAATAAAAACAAAAAAAATTGATTTAAAATCGAATCCATTAAGTTCATAAATAAGATATTATTAGATTGAGGCACATTGCCTTATTGAAAATTTAATTTTATATTATAATTATTCTTTACATTTTATATTTTGTTGCTCTTCTTGTGAACTAATTCGTCTTAATTTAGTACAATCCTATTACTAGAAAGCACAGAAAAACTATTCAATTCATAGGAAACTAATAATAATTGAAATATTATAAGATCATTTGAATTTCGAAAATTAGTATTAAATTTTGAAGTTATTTATAAAATTAATACATTTAGTGGTTGTATGTAACTAAAAATTGTAACATAAACATGTTTTGAAAAATGACAATGTTTTAATATAATTTAAAACATCCCAGATTTTTAAATGTTACTAAAAATTAAAAAAAAACAGCAAATTTGGCTAAAGTAATTTATTTTATGTTGCAATATATATATAATATGCTTCCCATTGACATCGTAGAAGAGTCAGTTTGACATTCTATCTGCTGACAATTTGTTTAGAATAGCAACTACAGTTCTAACATCCAACAAGTGTTATTACTGTTTGGTTACTATAAAAAATTGGTTTTAAGTGTTTTTCTTTTTCTTTATTTAGCACCAAATAACGCCCACTAACAATTAAATTTTTGTAATTTCCGATGATTTTAAATTATTACGCTGATTTTTTTTGTTTTTATTATTTTTTATCTTTAAAATAAATTCACCTATAATTGTTCACAATATTTAAATGATAAGAACAAAAATAAAAAAATAAGGTAAAGAACACAGAATCACACTTTATGCTATTGTTACTTATCATTAAAAAGGAAAAGGAAAAATAAAAAGAAAAAAAGACATAAAGGAAAAAAAACCACTAAAATAGAATTACAGAATAATAATTGTGTCCTTCGTGAACTTTATTTCTCTTTTCATACTTATTATTTTTCCACAAAATTGAAGCAATCTAAAAAGAATTGTTTTTTTGTATTTATTTTATTTCTGTTCTGTTATTTTAAATATAAGGTGAATCTTTCATATATTCCCTCCATATATAGGTATTCAATTCATTATTATTACACAATTAGAACAATGGCGCAGTACACAAGTCGCTCATCTTTCAGGCGAAAGGTTTCGGATTCAAATTCCTGTTAGGTGAAAATATTATATGAAATATAATAATATAATGTTTAGGTACACAAAATAAATAATATAAATCTAATTTAATACTTATACCGTAACTGCACCTGGAAACAAAAGATTAATTTATTTCCTCAACCCATTGCATGTAGTAGAGAAACCAAAATAAATAAATATAATTATTAAATTTTCCGACTCGCAATTTGTTGCAACCTTGAATTTAGAACTTAAAAAAACAGAATTTATGTAAATTGATCTAAAAAGCATCTGATAGATACAGCCCATCAAATAGTAAAAAATAAAGCCTATAACTTTGTACATCAAAAATATAATTTATAATAAAATATTACAATAACTATGATTCTTATAATTAGACTCTTACAAAGACCGATGATATCAAACCTAATGACCTAGTTATCTTAAGTTTAATTTCATCTAACAATGAAAAAAAACTCAAGAATATAATTACAAAATTACGCTAATTTTTTTTAATTTTCTTGAGATATAGAATGTGTTAAATGTGTTAGCTTAGCTAAAGTATAAAATTTTGAAGATGCACATCAACTTACCTAGAATCTAGTGCTTACTGACGCGTTACCTTAGACTTTATCAATAAAAAAAATTTACATTTATAAAATCGAATCAAATGAACTGAAATTGAATTGTCCAAAAGATAAATAAGCTGCATGAATGCATTATAAAATGTTCATTATTTTAAATTTTCAATAAATTTAAACTACTTGTGAATGAATATTAAATCAATCGTATTGATGAAGGTCATTTTAAAATTTTTTTTAATATTTTTATTTTATTCTTATTTTTGACTTCTTAGCATACAAAAAATTTACATTTTACAGCAATAATTTATTAGATTACACCGAGTTGTTTTGCATGGAGACATTTTAAATACTTTTGAGATAAGCAAAAAAAAAGAAAAATAGTTTAAGATAGATTACATTTTTATCTATTTACATTTATGTCCTTTGGAGAATGTTTTGCATTTTAATAAAAAAAAATTATTCTTTTTATGAAAAAATTACAATTAATATAACATGAAAAACTAAAACTATATATAAAGCTATTTGTATCGACTTTAAATATTTCTTTAAAAAATTGTCTGATACGAATTTTATAGGTATCACATATCTACTTAACTTCCTATTTTAAATTTTGGTCTAACTGCTGTGAACCAAAAACTATAATAATCGTTCAATTATTGTATTAAATATGACCTAAAATAGAAGAAAATAAAATAGTTATTTTCCTGTTACCAATTAAAAATCTAAAGATAACCTTGCTTAATAAATAACTAAACTGCATTGTCAGTTATCAAAAATTGTTGAAATGACATTGACACTAAATTTTAAAATTGAAATGATAATCGAAATATAAATAGGTAAATATGAAGGTATACAGTCCCTGACAAAAATATACATAACCGCAATTAAAATGAGGTCCGTTGTCAATGTATCTGTAAAAGTATGTTTAAATTGTTTTTAAAAATTATAAATAGAGTTGGTATTTAAAAGAAGTAATAAATAGCCCACATGCCTTAAAGGTAACGGGCCAAAAAATTATTGTATATTTATTTATAATATGCAATAATATAAAATAAATAAATAAATAGAAGTAATAATAGTAATTTATTTTTTTCAAAAAAAACAAAAATGTAGAAATTCTCTATAATTAGTTTGTTCTAGAATCATTTTTAGCCATAAAACAACAATTTAATTGATTCTGATTCTAACTATACTTAATGTAACAAAAAATTTTACTTTATTTTACACAAAAAGAAATAGTACGGAATGCTCTTTTTCTTTTATTTATTTTTATTTTGTTTTTTCTTTTCACTTCAACCGAAAATAGACACCATTCATTTACAAATTCAATTCAATTTCACTCAATTCTCTTCAATAAAATAAAAAAGTTAAATATAAAAAAAAAAAAAAAACTTTTTGAATATTTATTCAGAATTTACTTTGCTCTTAATTAGCGTTCAAAAACATCGAAATAAAAAAACTTTAATCAAGGTCATTAATTTTTTTTTTTTGTAGAAACCCTCCTTTTTATACCAACTAATTTTTTTTTTTTTTCTTTTTAGTTCTGCAGTCAGCAGGAAGCTTTTTGAAAGGAAAAAAACTATTCAATTGATATTGAAATTAAAACTTAGAATAGACAAAAAAAAAGCATACAAAAAGGCATAATAATAACAAATATTCAGAAAATTCTTTTCAAAAAATCAAATAAATAAAAACATTTCACATAAGAATTGCGTGTTTTTTTATTTTTCCCTGTTTTTTTTTTTTTTTTTTATTCAAAGCAACAACTTTAGTATATTGATATGCAAGTATAGAATCGAATATTTATAAATGTTTATGTTATCGATTTTTTTCATTAAAAATATTTTTCAACGACCATCTTTTCAATCTGTCACCGATTTACATTATTATGATGAGGAACTTCTCACATGGAAATTCGTTTATAATGTGTAAAGTTTGAATATGGAATAGCTTTCTACCGGAAGTATTACCAAAAATTAACAGCCATTACGTATAAAATATTGTTGAATTGAAGAAGAACATCAATATCTTTGTTGTAAACATTCCTCCCAACATCCAGTAACTTCCCACATTTTCCAATTTAATTTATTCTTATTCTGTCATTCCCATTTTCCCAAATCTTCACACCAAACTAGTAAATTGTACCAAAAGGTTTTATGTTCACCTAATGTTTGATCTCTACCAAAAAGAATCCATACTACCAGAGAGGTTCTAATCTAATATTTGGTTTAAAAGGAAGATGAAGTTTAATTTGTTTACGTTTAACATTACCAAAGAGAATTAGCGCATTAATCTCATTGGTGCTCTTCAAGATTCATACCCACCTTGGCAAAAGAAAAAAAAATTAACAAAAAATTGCATATTTTTAGGTGACTACAATGTAATATTAAGTTTGATTTATGTAATGGCTACTTTGAGTATAATATTAGTAGTTATAGTTCATATATGTAATAAATAAGTGATATTTTCGGTAAATAAAACTTTAGTTCATCAAATTAAAAAAAAAATAAATAAAAGATTTTCCTTCCAAATATACAAATTATACATAATTATAGAAGTGCAAAATTAATAAGAACTAAATAATTTATTTTTTAATATCTTATTCTATTGTAAAGTAAAAAGCTACGTTTTTGATTTTATTAGACTATATATTTACAGCAGAAGACTATCTATAGAATAAAATCGAAATTATAGGTAAATATCACTTCTAATGAAATTACTTACCGATTAAGTAAAACTCTTTGTACTTAAATAACATGAAAATTAGAATTGATTGTATAGATATTGAATATATCTAATCTAACTCTAAAAATGGTAGACAGAACCGTTCTATATTTAAAAATGTTGTATACATTTACTTAGAATTTGGTGTTCAATTTGAAACAATCTGTTCTTATAATAAAATTTTATTATAATAATATTTTTACCCCGTTTCAAATTTTATAAAAATATATATTTAATAAAATATAAACTATAACATCAAAAGAAAAAAAGAGAAGAGAAATAGGAAATTTATAAGGGTTTAAGATGAAAGTGATGACTGTAAAAATGTCTTATTTTTATTTATTTTCTTGTATTTTGAATGTTATTTTGTCTCTTTCTCCTATTACAGTTTTATAGTTTTCGTTTTTTTTTTCAACCTGTATAATTAAACAAGTTTTTGGGAAAACTTTTTTTATTTTTATTATTTCTTTTTTTATTATTATTTTTAACAAAGTTTTTATCAATTTTCGTTAAATATTCAAAAACGAAAATGAAAATGAATACCAAAATAACTAGCGGCATTCATTAGTTTTTGTTAACAAATGGTTGAATACGGCTCTTTTTTTTATTCACATTTTTCTTCAATCAACAAAAAAAAAAAAACAAAAAAAAAAACGAGGAACAGTGCAGGAGAGTAGACTGTGTCAACTCTGGGATATCCATATGAACGTAATATACCCTGTTTCTTTAAAACTTGACCATCTTTTAAGAACTTTCAGATATTTTAGTACCGACGTTAACTACATAGATATATTTATGTAAATTGTGAAGTAGTATGACAGATATCCGAATCTATTTCCCAAACACAACTAAATTTTACAGTAGTTGTTGCCATAAAACTTGATCATCATTTATAAGATTTTAGGCGCCTAGCTTCATTAAGTTCCAGAGATGCAAGAAGCCTGAACCGGCTGCTTTAGACCAACCGAATTTTACAAATATTGTTGACATGTACCTCGACACTTTTTCACTAAATTTTAGACAGCTTCAATAGACACTAAGTTATTTTCATTTAAAAAGAGAAGTTGTATGACAGCTACTTGAACTTGTTGCACTAGCAGAACCATATTTTATAGAAGTTATGGTCATAAAACTTGATCATCTTTTGGAAGATTTCAGACCACTAGCTTCATTAAGTTCCAAAAATGCAAGAAGCCTGAACCGGCTGCTTTAGACCAACGAAATTTTACAAAAGTTGTTGGCATGTAACTCGACATCTCTTTACAAAATTTCAGATTCCTAGCATCAGTAGACACTGAGTTATATTCATTTAAACTTTTAACAGAAGTTGTATGGCAGCTACCCGAACCTGCCGTACCATAACAACCAAATTTTACTGAAATTGTTTCCATAAAACTTGATCATCATTTGCAAAATTTCAGATACCTAGCTGGAATAGATACTGAGTTATTTCCATATAAAGAAAGAAGTTGTATGGCAAAACTAACAATTTTGCAAAAGTGACGAAAAAAAATGTTCAGCCTCCTAGCTAATTTATGTTTTGAATTATCGTGCGGACGGACGGACGGACGGACGTACATGCAGGCTTAATCGACTCAGAATTCGATTCTGAGCCGATCAATAATACCTTTGACACTATATCTAGCTGGACTCCTTTAAGGTGTCACAAACGTAATGGCAAATTTATTATACCCTTGAACATAGTTCATACGGGTATAAACACAATCATAGAGCACTAATTACGACATCTTATGACAAAAAAAAATTTTGTTCTTTTTAAATAAAAGCCTTTTTTTGGTTGCGAATCAAATATGGTTGAAGATAGCTATCCTTTTATAATGAATCTTAAAATAAAGTAATAATATAAAAGGATGTGTATATAAATTATATATGTATATTCTATAAGATATGTATAAATAAAAACACTAATACTTAAAAATATTTTAAATAAATAGATCCCTTTTAATTTACAAACTAGACCTTTTTTTTTCAACTTTCATTTTACACTCCTTCGCTTTTATAATTACGTTATATAATATAGTAGTCTCTCATTTTTACACATACACACGTCATATTGTTCGTTAACACTGTAAAAGTTTTTGCGAAATTTACAAAAAAAAACACAAAAAGTTAAAACTTTTGTAAAAGATTAAAAATATGCTCTTAATAAATGCCAAATAAGGAAACAAAAAAAAAATTTTTTTTAAAGTTTTCATTTATTTTTCATTTTCATTTTTATTTTTTTTATTTTGTTTTTTTTTTTTTTCGGTTAATATAAATGATAAACCTCAAAATATAGTGATAAGCTATGGTGAAAAATGGAGGTGAGTATTAAAAATGAAAAGTTATAGAAAGCTTAATAAAAACATAATTTTAAAGAAAGGAAAAATTAAAGTAATTCAAGTAAGCTGCAAAAGATCTACCGTTTTTGTGAATACAGTAAACTAACGATTTTCATTTTGAATATCATAACAGTTTTCATTTTGAAAATGATAAAAAAAATGTTAGATTATCTAATTTTTACTTATGAAATATATTATATTTTATTCCAAATATCATATCATTAAAGAAAATATTGTGTGATCCTTGTTTGCATTTCTAACCGATATAAAAATATACTGAGACTCATTAGCAACAAACATAATACAATTCATAGCAAAGATTTTAAAGAAGTGGAATAAAATATATACAAGATACATTACTAATAATAAGATTTTTTTTTTCCTTTTCACTCTTATAAATATAAGAAGAGTAAAGCATCTACTAAGTCTTGCTGTATTTGATTATGGTTGAGCTTCAGGAATCATTATAACTTTACTAATCAGTTGATTGCTTGGTTGATCAGTTGATCAGTTGGTTGTAGTTATTGTATAAGACTATAGATACACTAAATGAATTTTCATTTGTACGCCATCTATTATCTATTACAAAAATTATTTAATTTTTAATTTTTATAGGTATTACCTATATGATATTATACGATATGATATTAATTATAGGATATAATAACCCAGTCGGGGTTTTGTAGTCGCAGTTTATCGATTGAAAGCCAGTGTCTTGACCACTGACCATTGAATAGAAAAAAAAAATTTATATGTATTTCGTTTTATATTGAACTAAATTATTTTTAATTATCAAAAGTAAGCCTTCATATTCATGCTAAAAAACCTTTCGAATTCGTTGAATTGCATTAATATAGTATGGAAAATATTTTAATGCATTTTTCCAAGTATCAGTTTTGATTCTTCTTTTATGAGTGTTTGAATTTAGAATAATTTAAATTTTCATTAGATCCTTCTAATGACTAACAAAACATTATAAGGAAGGAAGAAAGAACAAATGAAATGACTAAAATTTAACGAATTAAAAAAAAACTTTCAAAAAAATGTATGAATTATGATCTAAGAAAAACGCAATTAAAGAGATGAAATTTATTTTGGCTGGAAGGTCTTTAATGAAGAAACTTTTATACTTCCGGCCATTTAATTTAGATATATATGTAATTTTATTTTATACATATTTAACAAATCTTTATAATATGTAAAATTATAATATTGATATTTACAAAAATTAGTCAAAATATATAAAGTAAATACTTGTATTAATATAAATATTTTAGATAAATACATAGGAGTATGAGTATCTTATTTTAAATGACTCAGAATTAATAAGAAAAAAAAAAAATTTTTTTTTTTTTTAAGAATAGGAAACGAGTTTTAAGAAGTTTAAACTAATGAATCTTAATATTATAGTATTAATTTAAACTTTTTAAATAGGAATTTCTGTTTAATGTTTTAGAAATCTTGTATTATTATATTTAAACAATTTATCATATATTTTTATATATAATAAGGCGATGTTTAACAAAATACTTTCAATAACTTTAATAAATAAATACATTACTTTAAGTAATGATATTTTCTGTTATCCTTTTTAAAACTGCATTTTAACTGCATCAATGAAAATTGTATACCTAAAATGTTAGTTTAGGTCTAAAAAATGTCAAGAAAATGTTTTATCTTTCTGGTCTTTTCTGATCTGAATTCTTTTATCAATCAATTTAAAAATCATAATCTTAGCCTTTTTTGGTAACAGTAAGATAAATTTAAATTTTTGAAAATATAGGTACTTCATTAAAACATATTATGCTGAAATATTAAACTTTAGTTAAAGAACATTATTTAAAGAAAATTTACAATACCAGATTCTTTAGATTAACTTAAAGAATTTTATTCTAAACTGCAAAAAGAAGTGAATACCTTCAATGCTATGAAAATCAGGTTTTTAAAGCAGATCCAGTGCAAGAAAAAGAATTACACACCAAATTACAAACGAAGTTTCGGTTCTTAAAATAGAAAAAGATAATTTGGAAGTAGAAATAAAACAAGTTGTGAGAGAGAAATTAATAAATTTTATATCGAAAGCAAAAATTATTGAGAAATGTTCTGGATTATTCATAAATACAGTATAAATAAAGATTGTAAAAGTAATAAACTTTTAAGAGTGTTTAATGAACAATAACCATAATTCATGTTGATAAGGAAGTTGATTGTAAGAATTAAAACAAAATGATGAACGATGGATGGATGGATGGAATAACACAGTAATAACTAGAAACAATTATGAAATCTAAATGATATAATAATTTAAAAAAGTATAGAGTTGACTGTGACAACAATATATCCTATGACCGTAATACCATTTCCCTAAAAAATTAATCATTTTTTACCGACCGCATATATATTAATGTATAAGGTATAGGTATTGTTTTCATACTAAAAATTTGTACCCGAGATTTTGGCAAATATGCACTACTCCGGTGTGGAGAAGGCTGTAAAATTTTTTTTAGCATAATCATGTCCGTCTGTAGGTGTGTGCATGTGTGTGAACACGTGTACAGCTTATAGGACTGAGCGGCATTTTTTACAAATTCATATTTAAGGTTTTGACATAAATATCTCGGATTGATAAGCTTTTGGAGCAAATCGGACAACCGCAAGTGGTAGTTTACTAGTATACTTTTTAAGTTTTTTACGAATATTTCGTAAAAGAAAAATTTTGTGAGAAAAATTATTAAGAAAAATTGTTACACAAGTAAAGAATTGTTAAGAGAAGAAGAAAGAGAACAAGCAACAATTTTTCCATAGAACATTTTTTGATCCGACTAACTTTAACTTTTATTTAATTTTTTTTCTAAGTCCAAATTTCATATACATAACACTCCATATGAATTTATATGAACAATTTTTTTTTGTTTTTTTTTGTATCTCTAAAAATTTATATACATAATACATATGTACTTATATCTATGCATATTATTCTTTTGTTGATGAATTATAAAATTTTAGATACCCAGCTTAATTAATTTTGTTCACATTTAAAAAATAAGTAATATTGCAGTTTCTCGAACGTGCTAGTTGAATTGTTCAATTTCAATAGCAAAGATGGCATTTTCCATTTATATTATAAAACTTAAATTATAAAATTTTATCTAGAATAACCAAAATATATTGCTAAATTGACACTTTATTATGGGAGTCTACTGAGTTTAGAATTATTTCAACTTTCAAAATTCTACGAAAAATTTAATGTAATACAATATTGAACATTTTAAATATTGCCGTCGTATATGAAAAAATTTGGTTTTAAAAACACAATTTTTTGTAATATTGCTTTTTATATTGGAAACAATTTTTTACCTTTTTTATCAAAAAAAAAAAATTTTTTGTTTTAAAAAAAAATAAATAAATTTAAAATAAGAAATTTTATTATTTCTTTTCTTGATTTTCCGTTTTAATTTTCTTACTAACATATCAAGTTATCAACGTTAAAAATATGTTTAACCTTAAAAGTCTAAAATGTTGAAATAATTCAACTCAAAAAAATCTCTAATAAATTTTACAATTATTTTTAAACAAGGTAGAATGTAAACCAACGGTTTTTAAAAGCGCACATTTCCAAAACTCAATACAAACTGTTTAGAAGTGTGACTTACACAAAAATTTGAAAATTTCATGTAATAAGAAAAAATGTGAAAATAGAACATTTTTGAAATTTTGAGGGGCTATAAGTCCGGAATCCTATATAACTAAGAAAAGCCGTTAACACACGTAAAAATATATTATTAAACCTTTAATTTTCATGTCTTACCGAAGAAAAATTTGTACAGGTGCCTAAGTTACAGGTGTCTAAAAATAGCAAATTTTCAATTTTTGAGGCGTAATAACTCTTAAAAAGGGGGTGTTACCAAAAAAGGTGTTACCAAAAGTTTTCTGAGGAAACTTATACTAATTCTAAAAGTTCTTTCTTGTCTCAAAATTTCAGGTTCTTATCTAAAGGGGTGCCGGAGTTATGAAAAAAGAAATTTCATGCAAAATGTGGTTTTCACATAACGGTAAATTTAAATAGTAAATTTCAAAATATTACATAATTTTGATATTGTTTTATATAGATAATAAAATTTTCGATCTTCTGGCGGTTTTAGATTGCAAAATTATTACGCAGAGCCCGAGATATATACATCTGAAAATGGGGCTTTTTCGCAATTTTAAAGAGCTGCAACTTTGGAACCCTTTACAACTTAAATAAACCTTTAACATACATAAAAATATATTACTGTAGCTTTAATTTTTATATCTTGCAGAAGTAAAATGTGTACAGGTTCCTAAGTTACAAGTGTTTAAAAATAGCAAATTTTCAATTTTTAAGCCCTAATAGCTCATAAACAGGGGGTGGTTTAAAAAAATTTTCTGAGCAAACTTATACTAATTCTAAAAGTTCTTTCTTGCCTCAAAATTTCAAACCTCTATCTAGAAGCATGCCGGAGTTATGAAAGTAGAAAAATCATGCAAAATTTGGTTTTCACATAACGGTAAATTTAAATACTAAATTTAAAAAAATTGTATAATTTTCATATTAATTTACAAAGATAAAAGAAATACCTGTCGAATGACGTTTTCAGATTGAAAAAATCTTAAGCAGAACATAAGATATATGCATTTAAAAATAAGGCTTTTTCAAAGTTTGAGGGGGTGTAGCTCCGTAATGGGGGGGCTACATGAAAAAGTTGTTCCACAAAATTATTTTTTTTATGAGACCTACCCATGGTTAAAATTTTTTTTCTCTATCTTTAATGGTGTAGAAGTTTTGTAAACAGACGGACGGACGGACAGAGTGAAACTAATAAGCACATTTTTTCAAAATTTTTTTGGAAATGTGCTAAAAATTTATAAAGAAAAAATTTTACACTTAGTGGATTTCTATAATAGCAAATTTTAGATTTTTGTCTAAAATAGGAAAAATGCCATTCTCAGTAGACCGCTCTCATAAATGTCACCAAAGAATTTAATTCTGACCAAGGAGAATAATATATTCCCACGTCGAATGACAAATTTAACATACTCTTAGAATAATGTTCTTACGAATATAAAGAGCTTTTAAATAAAGGTTATAAAATTATAGACGAGATTTAAATTGTTTCAGTTACTTATTCTTTAATTTGCAATATCGCTTAACTATATGAAAGGGTACTTAGAATATTTGTTAGAATTATATAAGAATAGGGTACTTAGATATTTGTTAGAATTTAACGTAATATAATATTTTACCATTTCTAATTACCTATTAAACAAAACAAGAGTATTTTTGGAAAATTAAAAATAAATTTAAAAAAAAAAGAAACTTATGATATGAAAAATTTTGACACAGTATAAAATGTTAAACATATACGTCATGTACATTTAGTGAGTAAAAAATTATAAAAATATTTTGATGACAAAATGTAAATGACATAATATTAACTTGTTTCCGAGGTCTAGGATAGGTTTTCCGTTAACAAATATTTTTATTTTCAATTTAATTTCAATTTATTTCTCTCTATTTTTTTTTTTTTTCATTTATTTAATTAAAAAAAAAAAATTTCCTTGAAAAGAAAATTAATTTCCTGAATTTTCTATAATATATTGATAAGAAAGACTTCAGCACCATTGAACCAAACTAAAAACAAAATTTTTCATAATTAATAGTTTTAGTTTTTTATTTTAGATATATTTAAATTAACTTTGATTAACTGAAGATTTATTTTAATGCGTTGCTTGCTTCCATACTACTGAACTCTTCAGTAGGTATGTATAATATTGAATTGACTATAGATAACTCTTAGTTTAAACTTTCGTTTAGTTTGAAACCCATAGTTTTAGACATGTGATTATGGGTCAATCTAGTTTTTAAAATTTTTTGTTTCTCAAAATTTAACTATAATTAAAACATTATTTGATTTTATATTTTTCGCGATCCTTTTTTAATTGTAATTAATTCTAAATATAATTTTCAAAAGTTTTCAAGGTAAATGTTTTAAATTTAAATTAAAAATGTTGAACTTTATTTTAAAGATAATAATAAAAACAAGGTAGAATATGAACAAAAAATTTGAAAAAGAGCACATTTTAGAAAAAAAAACAATAAAAACAGTCTAGAGTTGTGACTTTCATTAAAATTTGTACTTAATCTCAGATTATTATATATCTAAGAAAGAAATTATGAAAAATCCAGAGACACTTTCTTAATAATATTGAACTTTTACACGTGTGTAAATTACAGATATTAAAAAATACCAAAATAATAAATGTTTGACTCTTATAGCTCTTAAACAGGTGATGGTACAAACAAAAATTCTGAAATAACTTTTAATAATTCCCAAAAACATTTCTTCTCTCAAAATTTCAAGGTTCTAACTGAAACCGTTCCAGAGATATGAAAAAAACGAAATCTTATAAAATCTTGTTTCCACCTAACTGGAAATTTAAATACTATATTGCAAAAAGTAGGATAGACAGACGACGATCGACGACAGAATGAAACTAATCAGAAAACCTTTAAAATTTTATTTTGTGAAATTTTATTTTAAAATGTGATAAAAATATAAAAATAACGGCATCTTTCACAATGACTTCTTTGTCGTTGTCATACAGAGGTCTTTTAAAGGTTTTAGTTTTTTAACAAAATGGAGAATACTGAATTAGGTATGTCTAAAAAATTTAAGTTAAAATGCGTGGTTTTACATTCTATTTAAAACATTAAAATTATATAAGTACATATTTTATATTCTTATCTAAATCAAATGTTATACTGTGGGAGAATTAATATGTCAAATTTTGAAAACTCAAGGCAATTTTTATTAAGTTAAATTAATGACATGTCAGTCAATTAAAAAAAATTTTTTTTCTTTAAAATATAAGAAAAAGTCATTATCATTTTGCCGGGTAAAGTCAAGTAATCTTACAAGTAAACTACAATTTACAGCAGATATAAAATATTTGTTTTGTTTTGGATTTATGAAAAATCCCTGCTGGAAAATGAAAACCGTTAATTAATGGAAAATGAAAACCGTGCAATCAATTCTCAAAATATTTTGACTTTTCTTTTAAAACCGTTTAAATGAATCTTATTTCCTTTTCTGAAGAATTAATTTTTTCATTTTGGTTTTTTAGCACATTTCCAAAAAAATTTTGAAAAAATGTGCTTATTAGTTTCACTCTGTCCGTCCGTGCGTCTGCTTACAAAACTTCTACACCGTTAAAGATAGAGAAAAAAAAGTTTAACCAGTGGTAGGTCTCATAAATAAAATAATTTTGTGGAACAACTTTTTCATGTAGCCCATCCCATTACGGAGCTACAGCCCCTCAAACTTTGAAAAAGCCCTATTTTTTAAATGCATATATCTTATGTTCTGCTTAAGATTTTTTCAATCTGAAAACGTCATTCGACAGGTATTTTTTTTAACTTTGTAAATTAATATCAAAATTATACAATTTTTTTTAAATTTAGTATTTAAATTTACCGTTATGTGAAAACCAAATTTTGCATGATTTTTCTACTTTCATAACTCCGGCACACTTCTAGATAGAGGCTTGCAATTTTGGGACAAGAAAGAACTTTTAGAATTAGTATAAGTTTGCTCAGAAAATTTTTTTGGACCACCCCCTGTTTATGAGCTACTAGGGTTTAAATATTGAAAATTTGCTATTTTTAAACACCTGTAACTTAGGAACCTGTACACATTTAACTTCTACAAGATATAAAAATTAAAGCTACAGTAATATATTTTTATATGTGTTAAAGGTTTATTTTAGTTGTGAAGGGTTCCAAAGTTGCAGCTCTTCAAAATTGCGAAAAAGCTCCATTTTCAGATGTATATATCTCAGGGTCTGCGAAATAGTTTTGCAATCTAAAACCGCCAGAAGATCGGAAATTTTATTATCTATATAAAACAATATCATAATTATGTAATATTTTGAAATTTACTATTTAAATTTACCGTTATGTGAAAACCACATTTTGCATGCAATTTCTTTTTTCATAATTCCGAGGCACCTTTAGATAGGAACCTGAAATTTTGAGACAAGAAAGAACTTTTAGAATTAGTATAAGTTTTCTCAGAAAATTTTTTGGTAGCACCCCCTCTTTAAGAGTTATTACGCCTCAAAAATTGAAAATTTGTTAGTTTTAGACACCTGTAACTTAGTAACCTATAAAAATTTTTCTTCGGCAAGACATAAAAATTAAAGCTCCAGTAATATTTTTTTACGTGTATTAATTACGGTTTTTCTTAGTTATATAGGGTTCCAGACTTACAGCCCCTCAAAATTCCAAAAAAGTTATATTTTCAAATTTTGTTATATTACAAAAAATTTCTAAAATTTTCAAATTTTTGTGCAAGTCACACTTCTAAACAGTTTGTATTGAGTTTGGGAAATGTGCGCTTTTAAAAACTGTTGGTTTACATTCTACCTTGTTTTGCTTATTTTCCTTTGGTACTATAATACAATGTACTACTAAGAATAAAAAAACATTTTAATTTTCTTATTATTATGAAATGTTTTTATTCTGTTTTTCAACAAAAATATAAACTAAAAAAATATTTACAATATAAGTAATAATATATTCATTTCGTTTTTGTTTCATGAAAATGCCCAACTATTTTCAAGAGGTTCTTAAAATTTAAGTAGTCCTTCTATTGGTATTATAGTACTTTTACCTATCATTCATTACTGTTGATAACTTTGACATTGAACCTAAGTGGCAATGATAGAATATTAAATATATTAGGATAAGTTGTTTTTGTCTGGGTACGTAGGGATACTAGAGAAAATGTATATATATATATATATATATATCTAAATACAAAAAAAAAAAAAATATTATAAAAATATGGCTAAAAAGTTTTTAAAGTGAAGTAAGTCCTTAATAGCTATTCAAAAAAAAAAAAAAAATTCGGCTACTAGGAGATTTAAATTTTTTTCATTTTTGGAATATGCTTCACTAGGTTAACAGACTAAGTATAGTCGTCTTTTTTTCTTTTTTTTTTTTGAAAAATCATTTTTATGGCTATTATTATAAAATCATGAATTAGGAAAATCTCCTCGGAAAAATAAAAGTAACTTTTTAATAAAATTTACTTTTGTGGGTGTGCATTTTTAAATTATATTTAGAATATTTTATGTGGTGATTGGAAAAAAAATATTTTTAGTAAGTAGATATATAAAACTAAATGAACCCAATTAAGAGTACAAATGCAAAAAAAAGTACATTCACTAGTTTGTATGTGTCTGAAAAATATGCACATAAATGAAATTGTACAAATGCATATTAAAAGAAAACATTTTCCAAAACAAAAGTAATTCATCGGAAAGAAATCTGGAGGAGAATCAAAATTCTACTTTGTAGCTTTATTATTTGTGTCTGATTTGACTTTATTTTTAGCACATTTTATTAAAAATTTTTGCTTTTATTTTTACACTGGCCGTGTGTCCGCCTGTTGTTTATATCTACACGGTTTAAAATGAAGCAATGAAATTTTAAAC
This sequence comes from Poecilobothrus nobilitatus, assembly GCA_947095535.1. Classification (NCBI taxonomy): domain Eukaryota; kingdom Metazoa; phylum Arthropoda; class Insecta; order Diptera; family Dolichopodidae; genus Poecilobothrus; species Poecilobothrus nobilitatus. The sequence continues at coordinate 42,021,338 of OX352774.1, read as the reverse complement.
ATGGATGGGTATCATAAAAAAATCATTGCTGTGGGATAACTTTTCTGCGTAGTCGCAACTGTTACAGATCTGTTGTCTCCTAAAGCTAAAAAAAAAGCCTCTATCTTTTAATATCTCAAGTTCCGTTTAATATATTTACAGTCTAAAAACGACAAACGGCAGCAAGTTTTTTAAACTTTATAAATAAATGTACAAATTATAAGTTGTAGTGTATAATTTTTTTATGAAAATATCCAAATTTAAAATTGTTATCCTATTAAAATGCGAATTTTCTTCTAAAAAAATGTCTTTAAGTTTTTGTTTCATTTTTAAAAATACGAATTGTACTTTTCCAATAGGTTGAATTATGAAAGTAAACAAAAAGACGGATTTAAATTATTTAAACACCATCTTATGTATAAAACTAATAAGTTCGATACAATGAAAGATAATTTTCTTGTTTTCTTAGTATCATTTAATTTAAAAGAATATTGTATTTATTTTTTTTTTCTCATTTTTCTTCTCTATTTTCTTTTCCCATTTTGCTTTTTGCTTGTTTTGATTCTTTTATCTAAGGAATCAATTTGATTGCCAAAGGGTATATCAAACAAAAATTTCATCACTACAAGAAAATAGTGATTTGGTTTTCAATGTTTTGTTTCGTTTAATACTTATTGTATATATTATAATAATATATAAATCGTACTGTAGAAAACTACAGAATGATAAAAGAAATCACTCAAGATAAATTATACCAGTTTGAAACGAACCCATTAATAAGTTGATGAAAATCTAAACTCGGATTAATTTATTTGTGAACTTTATTTCTAACCACTTTCAAAATGCATCCATCATCCTTTTACCTATCTTTTCATTTTAGTTTACTTTCTGGTCACCTGTTTCCTTTTTTTGCAGATTAACCCGCTAAAATTCATTTAATTGTCTTACATTTCGTAAAACATTAACAGAAATCTTTCATAATTTTATTTTGTCTATCTTTTCCTTAACTTATTTTGAGATAATTCAAATTTATTCCAACTTGGGCAGAAAGTTACATACAAATAAGCCTAATAAGGGACTTATCGAAACTATTTAAGGAACTTATAAAAATAGGAGTAATGGGCTACTTAGATGAACATAATGTACTTCCCAAAGTTGATTTTCGAAAAGACTGCAGTACTGTATATCAATATTCTTATCTCAAAAACGTTCTCAAATCATGTTTAAATATAAATAATTCAGTTGACATTGTGGTTTTAAACATAGATCTAGCATTCAACACTGTTTGACATAAAGTCATCATACATAAATTGATTCACTTTACTTTTTTTACATATTATGTACATTAATAAAATAATAAAAATCTATCTGGAAAATGGATCTTTATTAAAAATAAAGTTCATATTGGTAATTCATATTGGTAATACACACTCAAGCATACTATATAATAGCTAGAACTGCAGCACCACAAGAGTCTATGCTAGTTGATTTTCGCAGGTAATTTTACGTCAGATATTTACTCTTAAATAATATATTTTAAACATTTTTCAATTATTTATTAAATGTAAAATTCGTACAAACCCGTAAACAATGAAAGCCAGCTATTATACTAGGAAGAGGACAAAATGTTTCAAATATCAAAATAACCTAATTCTATATTCAAACAAAATAACATAGAATCAGAATATCAAACACTTAGGAGTCTTTGAGGACTAGATAAAATAAATAAAACGATTAGAATATTATAACAATTAATAAATAGTAATTCTTGTTTATCAAAAGATAATCATCATAATGAAAACGGTATTCCAATCTACAATTCTGTACGACTCTGAAGTATGGCACGACCGCGTCACGTTTCACAAAACTTTTTTGTATTAAAAAAAAATATTCTAAATATTTTGTTTTTCAGTAAGGAAGCTAAGCTTTATGATCTGTCTAAAATCTTATTGAAGAAAAGACAACACAACCAACAAACAAAAAGAAAAAAATTCCAAGGCAATTATGGACACAATATTGATAACTATAATGAAGAAAATTTTTCTCAAAACTTCTTTATGCGTTGCAAAAATTTCACCGTCTTAATGTTAGTTAGTTTGTCTTATTTACAAGGGACGATGGAGAACATCGAAAATCATTCATGGGAACTGCACGAAAGCCATTCATAGGAACTGCTCTAACTTTAAGCAATCCAAACCACCCTCTTTAAAACCAAACTTTAGGATGGGTCTTTTAGTACATAGTGATATCATGTACAGTTTAATTATGGGGAAAAGGATGAGGGAAGGATTACGTGAGGAAATTGGGTTTGAGGAAACCCAACTTGGGAATTTAGTTTCTTTTTGATTTTAAAATCTTAATTAATTTTTTTTACAAATTTTGCAGAATATTCAATTTAGTTTTTCTAGTAGATACTGTCATAATAAAAAATTGACGCATCATAATGTCTATTATTTTGTAAAATACTGTAGGAACATAATCAAATAAAAAAAGATAAACTTCTTCAGTTAACCTCTAGTAATAATATAATCTATAAAATATTCAAAACAGCAACCAACTAAAAAACAAAAACAAAATGAAATTCATATCTATTGATCGAGTTAAATTATGATAAATCTTGAAGAAAATTAGTAATTTAGTTAAAAAATAGGGTTTTTTTTTTGTTTTGATACATGAAAATGTATTTTACTTAACTTTGTTACCTAAGCGTATTTATTTAGTTAAAAGTTTTAAACAAAATGTTGGATAAACATTTGATCGAAATAGATTTATCTTATCAAATAAATGACGAAACTTTGTAAAGAATTGTTGACTGTTTTTTTTGATTAATAACACTTCTATTTAAAAAAAAAGTTTTCTTTCTCTTTGTAAATTTTCAAATTAAATTTCCATTTTATAAACATTTATATTCCTAATTTCCTCAACAAAATTTTACTTATTTCGTAATTTATAACACAAATATATAGGAAGTTGTTTTGTCCTAGTTCAGTTTATTTAACACTTCAGTAGATATAGAAAAGAACTTTTTCTGAATCATTCTTCAGAAACCCGAGGAACAATATAGAATAGAAATGATTCAACTATTATTATATTCTTTACTTTTGAATGAATTAATAATCCAATTCTTCCTGTTACCATTCCAAAAAATCTTCTTATCTTAAAATTCTTTTTTCCTAAAAGAGGTGGGCCAAAGACAGCAGGAATTCGCTCTTGGTAGTGTCCGATTCTTACTGACTAAAACCACATCCCCCTTTAGCTAATATAATGGGATGAAACATATACTGCCTAACGCAGTATATTGGCTATGGTGTAAGGGTTGGAAAGGTTAGGACATGGATTCGGAAACATTGAATTGGGATTGGGACTCTAAGGGAACAATGACTCCTCTTATTATTATTACTATTTTGTTAACAGTGACTATAACCATCAACAGTTACAATATGCAGTTATATAAACGCCTTCCTGCATGAGGTAATAATTGAAGGCAATCCCACTGTCACTGTAGCAACTATTATTATTGGTATTGGTATTAGGTATTAATATTATTATCAGTAATAACAGAGTCATTAATATTATCTTAAAAAATTTAATATACATTTGTTTTACATTATAAAAAAACAAAACAACACAGAGTAAATCTGATAATGATAAAAATTGAAAGAAAAATTTTTTTAATTTAAATTCAAACTCTTTAATTATTGAAAGCAATTAAAGTTTATGTAATTTCTGAAAGTTTTTGACAAAATTTTTTTTTTTCTTTAATGGAAAAAAAACTAAAATCAAATCATCAAAACTTAATGGAAAAACACTTAAGAACTAACAAAAACAAAATATTAAATAACTGACATTCAGTTCATTCTAAAAATCCTTCAAACTAACAAATCCTTCAAACAAAAAACTTGTTTTCACTAAATAAAAAAGTTTTAATATTAGTAGACTTCTTCGTCTTCTTCTTCCTTATCTTTAGTCATCATTTTCTGCTAAAGTTTTCTTAAAATTAATAACTAGCCAATACCACAACAAAACGAGGAAGAGTGCAGTAGAGTAGACTGTGTCAACTCTGGGATACCCGTATGAACGTAATATATCCTATTTCTATAAAACTTGATCATCTTTTAAAAACATTCAGAGTTTTAGTACCGAACTACAGAGATATATTTATGTAAATTGTGGAGTTGTATCATAGCTACCCGAATCTATTGCGCCTAGCTTCATTAAGTTCCAAGAAATGCAAAAAGCCTGAACCGGCTGCTTTAGACCATTCAAATTTTACAAAAGTTTTTGGCATGCAACTCGACACTTTTTCACTAAATTTCAGATAGCTAGCTTCAATAGACACTGAGTTATTTTCATTTAAAAAGAGAAGTTGTATGGCAACTATCCGAACCTGTCATATCATCACAACAAAATTTTACAGAAGTTGTTGCCATAAAACTCGATCATCATTTGCAAAATTTCAGATACCTAGATTGAATAGACACTGGGTTATTTCCATTTAAAGAAAGAAGTTGTATGGCAGCTACTCGAACCCGGCGGCCGAAAATGCTGGAGTTAAATAGCAAAACTAACAATTTTGTAATAGTGACGTAAAAAAAATTTCAGCCTCCTAATTCCTTTATTTTTTTAGTTATCGTGCGGACGGACACTGAGTTATTTTCATTTAAAAAGAGAAGTTGTATGGCAGCTACCCGAACCCGTCGCACCACCACAACCAAATTTTGCAGAAGTTGTTGCCATAAAACTTGATCATCATTCGCAAAATTACAGATACCTAGATTGAACAGACACTGGGTTATTTCCATTTAAAGAAAGACGTTGTATGGCAGCTACTCGAACCCGGCGGCCGAAAATGCTGGAGTTAAATAGCAAAACTAACAATTTTACAAAAGTAACGTAAAAAAATTTTCAGCCTCCTAGCTCCTTTATTTTTTGAGTTATAGTGCGGACGGACACTGAGTTCTTTCATTTAAAAAGAGATTTTGTATGGCAGCTACCCGAACCCGTCACACCACCACAACCAAATTTTGCAGAAGTTGTTGCCATAAAACTTGATCATCATTCGCAAAATTTCAGATACCTAGATTGAACAGACACTGGGTTATTTCTATTTAAAGAAAGACGTTGTATGGCAGCTACCCGAACCCGGGGACAGAAAATGCTGGAGTTAAATAGCAAAACTAACAATTTTACAAAAGTGACGTAAAAAAATTTTCAGCCTCCTAGCTCCTTTATTTTTTGAGTTATAGTGCGGACGGACACTGAGTTCTTTTCATTTAAAAAGAGATTTTGTATGGCAGCTATCCGAACCCGTCGCACCAGCACAACCAAATTTTGTAGAAGTTGTTGACATAAAACTTGATCATAATTTCCAAAATTGCAGACGCCTAGCTTCATTAGGTTCCAAGAGGTGCAAGAAGTCTGAACCGGCTGCTCTAGACCAACCAAATTTTACAAAAGTTGTTGGCATGTAACTCGACACCTCTTTACTAAATTTCAGATTCCTAGCTTCAATAAACACTGAGTTATTCTCATTTAAACGGAGAAGTTGTATGGCAGCTACCCGAACCCGCCGCACCACCACAACCAAATTTTACAAAAGTTGTTGCCATAAAACTTGATCATCATTTGCAAAATTGCAGATGCCTAGCTTCATTAGGTTCCAAGAGGTGCAAGAAGTCTGAACCGGCTGCTCTAGACCAACCAAATTTTACAAAAGTTGTTGGCATGTAACTCGACACCTCTTTACTAAATTTCAGATTCCTAGCTTCAATAAACACTGAGTTATTCTCATTTAAACGGAGAAGTTGTATGGCAGCTACCCGAACCCGCTGCACCAGCACAACCAAATTTTACAGAAGTTGTTGCCATAAAACTTGATCATCATTTGCAAAATTTCAGAAACCTAGCTTGAATAGATACTGAGTTATTTCTATATAAATTTAGAAGTTGTATGGCAGCTACTCGAACCCGCCGACCGAAAATGTTGGATTTAAATAGCAAAACTAACAATTTTGCAAAAGTGACGTAAAAAAAATTTCAGCCCCCTAGCTCCTTTATTTTTTGAGTTATCGTGCGGACGGACGGACGGACGGACGTACATGGCCGATCCATACCTTTGACACTATATCTAGCTCGACTCCTTTAAGGTGTCACAAACGTAATGGCAAATTTATTATACCCTTGAACATAGTTCATACGGGTATAAAGAGTAATAAAGAAAAACGGCAACAGCAGCATTATATTAATAATAGTTTTTTTTTGTTTTCTTTATTCGATTCGCCATTAATTTTTGTATCCACAGTTAAAAAAATGTGAAAAAAAAAAAATCTTTTTAAAGAAAAATTATTAAAAAACCAAAACATAAAAAACGCAATTAACATTAAACAAAAAAAGAAAATATTTTAAAAGACTGCTTGAAGCGCTTCAATAATCCCAGCAAGTTTGTATTATTGTCAAAACAAAAAAATAAACAAAATATACAATCCTTAAAATTTTTGGTTCTTTGATCTGTGTCGTAAAAAGTTCTGAAGAAAAATAAATTGCCAAGTCACCATAAAATAAAAAATGTCAAACAAAAGAAAAATAAAATCTTCACGTTGCAGTCACAAGAAGTGTAGAAATTAATAAATACAAAGAGTTTTAAAATGAAAGAAAAACAATGAAATTTATCTTCAGCGGTTTGTCATCGGTATTAAACAGTACTAAAATATAATGATTGCTTAACTAAAATTTCAAAGCGCATAAGTTATAATAACAATATTAAAAAATGATCGAACCCGATTGTAAAACCCAATTTCAACCCTTGAACTTAAATAAAAGACAATGAGAAATTTAAGCAGTAATATTTTTAGACATCTATCATTCAGACACTTTTGCTAAATTAAGTTTTTTTTGTCTATAAGTTTTGTCAGTCTTAAGATTTTTTTAATGCATTTCTCTGCCACATAAATGTGGACAGCAAATTACACAGCCTTTCCTGTTCAGGCGTGGCTTAAATGTCGTAAGGGGAAATAACTCTTACGACAAAAGATTTATAATGATCCACGTTAAAAACATTATTGAATCTCGATTTTGTAGCCAGCTCAATAGATTTTATTCTCCTTATATATTATATATTATATATTCTTCTTATTTATAAACGTGTACGAAGTACGAACATAGTTTTACGTCCTTAAAGCAGACGAGATTGGTATTAAAAAGTATATATTCTTGCTCAGGATTGAATTCTGAGTCGATTGAGTACCATATGTACGTCTATCTATTCATCCGCAGATCTATCCAAATTCAAAAATAAAAGAGGTTGAGTCCTAACATTTTTTATCATCTTTGTACATTTTTTACTTTTGTAAATCCAGCAGTTCGATCGACGTACTCGACTAGCTGCCGTACATCTTATATTTTCTTATATGAAAATAACTCAGTGTTTGTTAAAACTATAAGTATCCGAAATTTTGTGAAGAAGTTAAGTCATATGCCAACGCGTTTTGTAAAATTTTGTTAGTAAAGAGCATCAGATTTCACAATTAATTGGAAATATATTTGCACGTGAAACATTTAACTAACAACAAAGAGTAAGTAAATAATCCATATATTTATGGAGGTCAGGGTCTGTGATCTGTATAAAAAAATTTACATAAAATTGCAAAAGATGCCGCATACATAGTTTTTGATATAAAATTTTTGAAACAAAAATATTATTTTTTAGTTTTTGATATAAATTTTGAAACAAAAATTTTATTTTTATTATAAAAATAATTTACAAGTATATTTAATTTAAAAGGGACAAAAAAGATATGTAAAATCAATTTTTTATGATTTGAAGTTTTTTATTTATCGTTTTTTTCAAACCTTGATACTGACCTTGTTGAAAAAAACACAGCTAATATAAGATATGCATATGTTGAACTCCTTTGTTATAGTTCAAAAAATATACTTTATGTAATCAAATTTTGTTCTTATTAAAAATTCTGTTGAACTTTGTAGGATTTGATAAAGTACTTTTTCGAATGATGCACACAAGTTCTAAAATGCTCAATCACTGCGGTGTAACTGGATTTAATTTTCAAATTCAAAAAAATTTTTATATTTTAAAATTTTAAAATCTTGAAATAAAATATACAGATATACGAGTATGTATATTAGATACTATAAATTTATTTATTTTGAAATTAAACCATTTAACAATTAATATTTTTTAATAATAATTATTATTATAATAATTTAATTATTTTTTATATAGCGTTGCACTAAAACAATTTTAAACAACCGTTTAATTTCCAAATCAAAAAATATCAAATTAATTTTGTACAATTTATTTATTTCTCAAAAAAAAATACCACAAGAAAAAAAGTACATATTATATATTGTAAATTTGAAAATAAATATTTAAAAAAAAAATTGCATACGTTTTGTTATTTTAATAACGGTATAATCTGAGATTTTTTTTTTTTAGTTATTTTCTTCTGAATACATACATATATAGAGATTTAATTCCTTAAATTCAATTTTTAAAGGTTTTAATATTTTCTTGTACAATCTTTTTTCAAAATGATGACACAACTCAAAAAAATTCATATTCATGCATTTCCATAACTTTTCTATATATTAAAACAAAAATATATTCAACAAATAGCGTTTGAACATAAACCGATCTTTGAATTCAGTTAAACAACATGTCTGAATATTCTATAGTTTATATTTTTCAATTATATTACGAATTTAAATATTTTTTCAAGCATAAGAAAAAATATTTTTAAAATCTATTGTTCTTTTCAATGACATTGACATTTTGATATTTTGCTACAGGTTTAAAAGTTTGATAAAAATATTTTTCTTTTTCAATTTTTAGCACATTTCCAAAAAATATTTTAAAAAATGTACTTATTAGTTTAACCATGTCCGAACGTCCGTGCGTCTGTCCTTCTGTTTACAAAACTTCTATACCGTATAACATTAATTCATTAAAATCATCTATAACATTAATTCTCATAAAAAAAATTAATGTTATAGAACAACTTTTTCATATAGCCCAATCCACTACAAAGCTAAAGCCACTCCAACTGTATTAAAACCCTATTTTTAAATAGGTATATCCCGTGTTTTGCTTAACAGTTTTTCAATCTGAAAACGCCATTCGACACGATTTTGTTTTGCATTTGCAAATCAATATCAAAATCATACAATTTTTTTAAATTTAGTATTTAAATTTACTGTTATGTGAAAACAAAATTTTGCATGATTTTTCTATCCTATAACTACGACACGCTTTTAGATAGGAAGTTGAAATTTTGAGGGCAGAAAGAACTTTTGGAATTAGTATAAGTTTTCCCAGACATTTTTTTTGAACCACCTCCTGTTTATGAGCTATTAGGGTTGAAAAATTTAACACCTGTGCACATTTTTCTTCGTCAAAACATAAAAATTAAAGCTCCAATAATATATTTTTACCTGTCCTAACGGTTTCTTTAAGTTGTATATAGTGTTCCAGAGTTACCGTCTCTTAAAATTGCAAAAAAGTCTTATTTTTACATTTTTTATTATATGAAATTTTCAAATTTTTGGTGGAAGTCACAATTCTCAACAGTTTGTATTATCTTTTGGAAATGTGCGCTTTGGTTTATATTCTGCCTTGTTTATTTTCTACGATTGTTTGTACACAATAAACAAAATTCTTAAAGCAATTTTTTCTTTTTAATTTCAACAACCATGGTTACAAATTCAAAAAACAATCATCTTTACACGAGCATACCGTATAGACCGTTCAACCGATTAAGTTCACATTCTGTTAAGGAGTTAGCTTGATGATTTTTTAACCCCAAGTTTCAAAATATCGATTGACAAAACAAATCGTTTTTAATTTTTCGGGGTACTTAAAACGGTCTTAAAAACACGTGTGACAAATTTTTGTAAAGTTCTACTAACCCACTGCGCATGACAACTTCAATAAAAATTTCATATCTTCAAATTCCCTACAAAAGAAGTTTGCTGTATCAAGCTGAATATGTGCCGTTAACTAGCTGGCCATTAAGACACCTGTGATACATTTTAATGGAGTTCCTTTACGCCATGAACCCGTTTTGAGATCACGACCCATTAAATATGTTTTTGCTTTTTTGTCTAAATGGTTTGATTTATTGAATTCAATTTGCAAAATTTTTTGTTTAAGCCACAGTGATCCGTTCTGTCAATTTCGTTACAATCCAATTCCCAATGAAGCAAACAAAAAAAAACCTTAATTTAAAAATTTTAATTTATGAAGAACTTCAGTAGTTTAGAAAAAAAAATTGGTAAGAATTTTTTTTTTTTAATGCATTTCTGTGCCACATAAATCTGGACAGGAAATTACACAGCCTTTCCTGTTCAGGTGCAGCTATAAATGTCTTAAAGGGGAATAACCCTTACGACGTGTGTGGAATTCGAACCCACACTCCCTCGGTTCTTACAGCCTATTTTATACCCTCTTATCCACTAGACCACCGAGGCCCCACAGTCCAGAAAAATAATACTAAACACTCATCAATAAAACAATGGCACGATCCTCAAAAATTTATCTAAAAGCTAAAAACTGAAAGCAGTATTATTCTTTTTTATTCTTTTGCATTTCCAAATATATTGTCAAAAATTACTTAGCTTGCTGACTGCTTTAAAAATTTGCAATTTGCTCTTTATCTTAAGAATGAGTAGGAAATTCTTCTTTTTCAAAGATCTATGCTAAGACCATAATATTATAAAGCTATATAAAGATTAATTTATTATTCTAATTGATATAGGCACATAGTTAAATTTCTTTTCTGTACAACTTAAGTTCCTTAACTGTAGAAGTTGCTATTGTTTTACTTTCAATATATTTTAATTAAATGGAAAAGGCTTGTAATAAACTCACTGTTTTGTAATTTTTTGATTTTTGAAAAACCATATTTTTATTTTATTTTAAATTTCATTTAAAACATGACATAAAAAAAAAAAAAAATTAAAAAAAAGATTTAAAAATTTTACTGAAAAGAATTTCATATGAAATATGCAAGCAAATATAAAAGAATTTGTAATATAAACATTTTTCATTTAATAATTTAAAAATTATGACAAGAATTTAGAATAAAAAAATTTTAAACAACTTGTTTTTTGTTAAACAATTCTGTTAGATTATTTAGAATATTACTTGAAATATTTAAGATCCACGACAAATCTTCATAAGACTTAAGATTTTCTTCTTATATGTCTTTTTGTTTTTAAATATGTAAGATATTTTAGAATAATCGAATCTCTGAAAATCTAAGTTATTATTTTAAGATAATAAAAAATGGCTATACTTTACTTTAGATACATTGTCTGATCTTTTCCAATATTTACTGAGATATACCTTGAATGATGTAATGAAACGTTATATGGAACTAACTATGCGACGAAAATTTATAAACCATTTTGAAAAGAGAAGAGAAAAGGTAAGCTGATGACGTCCCAAAAAATGTACCGTTATATCAATATATTTTTTTTATAATTTAATAAAAACTACAATTTTTTTATTATTTTTTTTCTCTTAAACATCCTGTATCGAAATCGTTGAACACCAAATAAATTATAAATGTCTTTGAAAAGGAACGCTTTCAGGGCTTTCGTTTAAGCTTTGTCAGGAGTGTCTAGTTCCACAAATATAAGTTCAACGGTTCTTTAAGAAAGTTACAACCATACATTTTTGAAAAGGCTTTTTGAAGTCCTTAGTGTTCCAATCGCTTAGTTGGGCCTATTAGCGTTTCATTACGTGATCTAAGGTATTTCTCAGTAAAGTTTGAAAAGGATTCAACAATGTACCTAAAGTAAAGTATATCCTAAAAAAAAAAAATAAGCCTTTGATCTGAATATAAATCTGAAAAAAATTTAAACATAGACACGTAGTTCATTAAAAGCATTCTTAATTTAACAGTCAGCAAATACATGAAGTTTTAAGAACTTTTATAGGAATAACAATAAGATACTTTACACACTTTTTTAGACGTACCTTACCTATATGCAAATTTTTTAAATGTTTTTTTTTTTTTTGTAAATAATCGATAATAATTCAAATTTTTTTTTTTTTAAGAAATGTTGCAAAATTTCTTGTCAATACATTATTATTTAAAATTCATGTATATATTTTTATTTTAAAATTTTTATCCATATTTATTGTTAAGTGTATGTATATAGCTGCTGATATATTCAAAGTTGAATATCAGAGCTTAGATTTAAGTCCTTTAAATTTACATATTATTTAGACAAAATATAATATATTTCTATTTAATAGAACTGCTTATGCAAATAAAATGCATATATATATATATTATGTATGTATTATATATTATTATATTTGTTTGTTTTTTGCTCTTTTTTTTTATGATGAATCATAGGATCATCAAAAAATTATGTAAATCGAAGGTGTTTTTAAAGGATATTTTACATTTTTTAAGTTTTTTGTTTTTATTTTTTTTTTAATAAATTGTATCAATACCCATATAATATTATATTAATTTTTTTAAGGAAACCATTAAAAATTGTTAACTAGTGGTTTACAAAAGTCTATATTGAGGACATTCTCTATAATTGTATGACTAATTTGTAGATATTATTTTATAATGTCCAAAATTAAAGATTTTATATATAAATTACGCAGTAAATTATATGAAAATTCCTTACTCAAAATGTTTTCAATTTCACATTTAACTAAAGTTTTTAGGTAACTTAAAATTGATGACTATATTTCGAATTTTAGAATTACCTAATTCATGGTTCACTTATACTTCTAAATAAAATTTAGTATCAATATTTCTGTTTTCCCGTTGGTATGTATATTATTCTGCCTATGAAAATTTATAAATCTTTTGTACAATTTCAAATAAAGTAATAAAATACGAGAGAGATATAGATATATTAAGATTTCATCAAAAATTATAATTTTGTCTGGCCTTATCCGTTATAGAGATATATAATCCCCAAAGTCGCGACTTCATACTTTAATAATATATCGCGACTTAAATAATATATATTTTAGAATTTATTTACTGTTTTGCTTCAATTTATAGGGTTTTCTTAAAAATGAGGAAAAAAAAGTTAAAAATATTTTAAATCTGACATTTAAAATGTTTCTATTGTCTTTTGGTGCAAGTCATAATTCGTCTGCCTTCTTTTATTCTGTCGTTTTATTAAACATTTATACTCTAAAGATAATTTATAATATGAAGTGGCGAAGTGTATCTATAAAAACCTTTGATTTTTTATTTATTCTTTTTTTTTTAATAGTCTGAAACTATTTTGATCATAACATTCATTAAATTTATGATAAAAAATTTATATTGACGCCTACAAATAGGCATTTTTTTTAAATAAATAAAAACTGTTATGTTGTTTAACTAATATCATAAAAAAAGTAAAAAAATTTACGGAAAAATGTGAACGATCCTTAATTTGTTATTTGCTTAAAGTCGTAAAAGAATTTAGTAAAGACCAACAAAAGAACAAGAAACAAATGGTTGTTTTTCTAATATTTTTCATTTATTTTTTGTTTTTTTATATTATTTAAATAAAATATTCACCTGTTTCTTCCAAATTTAAATGATTTTTGATATTTAAAATCCTATGTATTTTATTGGATCATATTACGTATTCGTATATCTTTTTGGTATCATTGGAAATGAAGACTTTTATGAATGTTTAAAATTTCAAATAAGAAAAATATGCGAAATAAAATTCCAAATAAGAAAAATACAAGTTGAGATAAAATATCGTTTTTTCTTTCAAAAGAAAAATTCTTTTTATTATAACCTGTAGGTACTATAATACCTATTTGTTGAATAAAAATAAATTTTGAAATTCAACAATTTTTAGAATTGATATAATGCGTCACGTTTTTTAAGGATTTATAAAAATATCATCATCTCGACTCAAATATGTTCTATTTGGAACAAAATTTACAGGTTAGAAGCATGTATTTTTATACTTAGGTTTTCTGTGTATGCTAGTCTGTGAATTCTAACAGCTTCATACTCTTGTTTTCTCTTCAATATTCTGGTATTGTCCAAATACCTTCTTCACTTTTCTTAGCCCTATAAGCTGAAATTTTAGTTTGGAACAAAACGTTTGATTATACTTTCTATTCATTCAGCTTCTTAACTACTTCCAGAACTTTTGAATTTTATTTTTAATTATCTGACATTTAACTTTCGTATTTCAAAAGCTCTTATAACAATCGCCGTTAATGAAAATTCTATTAATGTTAATTTAATATTTCCATTTATTTCATTCAATTCTCTAAAGTAAATTTTTTTTTTTATGTTTTTATGAGACAAGATAATTAACAAAAGTTATATGGCCCCACCATTAAATTGGAAATTAATTTAATATATTGTAAAAAGTGTATAAGTTAAATGTATAAGTATAAGGCACAGGTATAATGAAAATAATTTCAAGGATAATGATGTATGTTATTGCATAGACAAAAATATTTGTTTATAAAAATAATAGAAAACGAGGAAGAGTGCAGTAGAGTAGACTGTGTCAACTCTGGGATACCCGTATGAACGTAATATATCCTGTTTCTATAAAACTTGATCATCTTTTAAAAACATTCTGATGTTTTAGTACCGAACTACAGAGATATATTTATGTAAATTGTGGAGTTGTATGACAGCTACCTGAATCTATTGCGTCTAGCTTCATTAAGTTCCAAGAGGTGCAAGAAGCCTGAACCGGCTGCTCTAGACCAACCAAATTTTACAAAAGTTGTTGGCCTATAACTCGACACCTCTTTACTAAATTTCAGGTTCCTAGCTTCAATAGACTAACTCAGTGTCTAAACTCAGTGACTAATTTCAGACGCCTTCTCATTTAAACGGATAAGTTGTTTGGCAGCTACCCGAACCAGTCGCACCACCACAACCAAATTTTGCAAAAGTGGTTGCCATAAAACTTGATCATCATTTGCAAGATTTCAGACGCCTAGCTTCATTAAGTTCCAAGACGTGCAAGAAGCCTGAACCGGTTGTTGGTCTGTCACTCGACACCTCTTTACTAAATTTCAGGTTCCTAGCTTCAATAGACACTGAGTTATTGTCATTTAAACGGAGAAGTTGTATGGTAGCTACCCGAACCCGCCGCACCACCACAACCAAATTTTACAGAAGTTGTTGCCATAAAACTTAATCATCATTTGCAAAATTTCAGAAACCTAGCTTGAATAGATACTGAGTTATTTCTATATAAAGATAGAAGTTGTATGGCAGCTACTCGAACCGGCCGATCGAAAATGTTGGATTTAAATAGCAAAACTAACAATTTTACAAAAGTGCCGTAAAAAAAATTTCAGCCTCCTTTATTTTTTGAGTTATCGTGCGGACGGACGGACGGACGTACATGGCTTAATCGACTCAGAATTCGATTCTGAGCCGATCCATACCTTTGACACTATATCTAGCTCGACTCCTTTAAGGTGTCACAAACGTAATGGCAAATTTATTATACCCTTGAACATAGTTCATACGGGTATAAATATTGAGAAATCATGTGAAAAAATTAACTTAAGAAATCCTTGAATTAATTTCAAGGATATTTTTCTTTTCAAGTACATATTATTTAGACTTAAAAAGAATTCGGTGATTTATTTAAAAACCTATAGGAAATATACACTCCTATCATAGAAAATTCAAACGCAATTGCTGTGAAAATAAATCAGATCTGGAAGTATTCCCGCGGCATTAAATTTTACTATCCTTGAAAACTCAAAACTAAAGCGGAGCGGTAAACCTTTGTCACATTTAAATTTATCACAAAACTTTACAGCTTATTTTATTTACATATGTATTTTTGTATAAAACATCATTTTATATTGGTATTGGTGTGGTGTTTTTCAGTTTCTAAAAAAAAAATTTGGAAAATAAAATGAAAAATTTTATTCTGATACCTAACTAAAATTTTAAAGATTACTATGCAAACAAAACTTTTAAGAAGAAATAATTAGTTGTTTTGTTTTTTTTCTTTAGTTTATTCCCCTGTCACATAAATGTGACAAGAAAATGGGACAACCTTGCCTTGATAGGCGTAGCTGTAAATGCTGTAAGGGGGAATTATTCTTACAAGGTGTGTGGGATGCGAACGCACACTCTCTCGGTGTTTACAGGGTATTTTATACGCTTTTACCTAATAGGTCACCGAGGTCCCAATTAGTTGATGTGTTGCAAAGTTTCATGTTAATTTTTATTTAATTTAAATTTAACTTTGAAAAAGTCAAAAAATCCAAAAATGTATGAAACCATAATAAAATTACTGCAGATAGAAAATGTTTTATACATATATAATACGATCTGCGGTTGGACCCCGCAACGTCATCAATAATTTTCAAAAACTTAAATATTTCCCCATTAAAACGCAATTGCGTTTGAGTTTTCTGTGATAGGCATTTCAATTTCAAATGAAATATCGAAAACTTTATAAATAATCATTGAATTAGAAAAAAAAACCTAATCTGCCATGTATCATATTATACTTACAAATATATTTTGTGAAGAAGTTTAGTAAATTGTTTGAAATAACCTCTACTGTAGGTCTTTTTTTATGAAGGCTGAGCTAACACATTAGTATTCTCTAGACTTTATAGATTCGTAGAAGGAGTAATCAAGAATTCTTACAACTTTTTCGGGGTTTGAATCCACAATCCCCAGTTAATAAATTATTCACTCAGTTACTCGGCCATCGACATCGCCAATTATTTTATAGGATATTTTTTTATTTTAATTAAAATTAAATTAGCAATCTTAATCTATTTGGATTAAATAACTATTGGACTCGTTAATCATTCAGAATTTTTAATTTTAAAAATTGGATTTTTGATTTAAATATCGATTTTGGGGAAGAATGATTCAAACCTATTTTTTTTTTTTGACTAAACATGGTTTATATTCATTTCTACGTATATAATTCTCAAGTACAATTATTATTTACTATTTAATTCAATGATGAAGTATTACATAATGTATATTTATATAAAAGGGCATATTATTATATCAAAAAAAAAATCAAATCCTTTCGATATTACTGTTAATATACGTGTCATATATGTTTTTTATCATTTTATATAAATAAATTGACTTCCTTTTACAAAACATTTACACCTACAACTACATTTGAATAATATATCCTTAGCAGCATATTTTTTTATTGGATTTTAACAAGAGGATAAATTTATTTACAGTACTGAGAAAAAAAGTCAATTCGACGCCACTAAATGCAAACAGAAGTTATATTTATTATTCGTTTGTTTTTACAACATTTTCTCATACATTGTACCATCCTTGTATCATCTTTGTCCAAACTATTATACTGGAGATTGTTACCAAATCTTTCATAGTGGTTGCTCAGGTTAACAGGTTCCATCCGTCAAACAAAGAAATTTGTACACAACTTATAAGAACTAAAAAAACTTCTCGGTACCCGAAAAATTACAATGTTCGATTTTGGATCGATCGTCCTCAAACATATCTTTCTCGTGTCCTCAGAAATATGTAAATTGGCCTAGAAGTTTTCTCAGAAAAGGAACCTAAATAGTAATACTTCCCTATTTATATTATATGGAAAATTTAAAAAAAAAACTTTTTTTCGGCACGATCCGGCTCAAAAACTATAGGGCTCTAGCAAACACTCTGTTGCAAAATTTCAGCTTGCTAGGTCAAGCCTTTTGACTGCTGGTATGCAGACAAAGAAACGTTCAGTTATACAGTCGAACAGACTAAGGATAAATTTTTAAGCATTTTTGACAAGCTGTGAACAGTTTAAACTACTGAAACAACAGTTTCCTCAATATTTCCGCCAAAGACTTGACTACATTTCCCGCTTAATAATTGTAGGGTTAGGACCAATAGTTAACGGTAAAATTAATCATTTATAAAAAAAAAAGCCCGAAAATAGGAAAGATAAATCCATTACTATCTGAATCAGTTGAGATAGTAAAAGTACCTATATGTAGTTAAGTAAAAACTTTAAATTAAATATACTATACAAAGTGTTGAATAGACGCTCCTACCATCCTGAGTCCTTAAATTTGTCCATAATTGAACTTTAATAATACATTTGACTAATTATTTTCAATATTATTTTTTTAAGTGGTACTAAAACAAAATTTCAGAAGCTTTTATTTCAATTTATCATGCTAATATTACGTTTTAAATTCAATAGGTATTCGAGCATTATTCAATTTGTTAATGATGGCTAACAAAAATGTATTTTTTAACAAACTGATTGCAAATCTTGACGCTAATAGTAGTTCTGAGGAATTTAGGTAAACAAAAAAAAAAAAATTTAAGAGGCAAATCTCTTTATTTTCCTAAAAATCACAAGTAAAACAAACTACTTAATTAAGATTGTAAATTACGGGAATACTAACTTTTTATAAGCATTTAATCATTATTAAAAAATAATATATTTAACATTTTTTTGTCTAATACTGTTCATCTGATACCATAACAATTGGAATAATACAATCTCCTTTGCAGACAATTTTTCTTTTTGTTTTACAGTTGCATGTAAACACAGTAGAGAGTGATTCAACTAAACAACAAGATTCAAAGGATAAGAACTTAAACACAAAAATCAAACAAAAATAAATATATATATTTTTTTCTTCCCACTATATGTTATTTCAATATGTTTAAAGGATTTCCGAGGACAATTTGTATATGTTTTTTATTTTTTTTTACTATTAAGTTTGTTGCGATCAAATTTTGTATCCTTAAAAAGGATATTCATTTTTTTATTTTTTTTATTTTATTTTCTTTTTATATTATATTATATTTTTGTTTCTTTTGATTTTTTTTTTTTTTCACTTTATTTATCCCTTCTGTTATAAGTTAGGAACCGTTTAATAGAATAAAAGTGAATGTTGTTTTTTTTTTAGGTGCTCAAACGATATATGAGCGAGATTTATTGCACAGTTAGGCACTTTTTTAAATAATGTTTATAAAAAAAGTCGGTACAAATAACAAAAAAGTAAAGAGTGAACAAAACTTTAACAACGATATAAGAACTATATATATGTAACAATAAAAATTATATAAATTTGTTTTGTCACCCTATACTATATACTTTAAGAATTCTTAATCCTTACAATATATAAATGTAAAAAATTATTTGTTTATATTCAGTACTGTACAAATGAATAGCAACATGTTAAATTTTAAAATTTAGAATTCTTGATTTAGAATTACTTTTGGTCAAAATTATTAACCTATTTTATAATGTTTATTATGGTAAAAGTACATCAAGAGGATATTGTACTCCAGTTCACAAAAATTACCTAAGCTCTTTAAACCAAATTTCAATTCAATATAATATGTATTCTATCTTTCAATCTTCAGTTTAACGATATTTTAAACTGAGTTAAAACTTCAATTGATTGAAATATAATTCAAAATGAATAAAGTTCTCTAAGTTCTAAGTAAAACACCGATTAAGATCTAAATAGAATTTTTGCTACGAAACGAAATTGTTATATAACTTTTGATTCTTTATGCTTACAAAAAATGTTTTATGTTTGTTAGGTTTAATGGTTAGGCTGATGTCGTTGAGAACTGAAGTCTTAAAATGATAACAACTGCACTATCATATCACTCAAGACTGCACTCAAAAAATTTATCATATATTGATGTGTTATATTGATAAAACCGTTATTCAATAAAATATTAAAAACCGTTATTTTTATTTTGCTTTAAACTGTATATGAATTTTGTTTACCAATATAGTGTCGTTAAAGCGTCGAAATAACCTTTTTTGTATTGACTTCTAAAGTAGCATATAAGTAGTTGTATAGTGTCATTCTGTTCTTTTTGGTTATTATTGTTTCATCTTTTTATTTTTATTGTTTTTTTCTTTTTTTTTTTTTTTCTTTGTTTTCGGTGTTTATGCTGTATGTGTATGTATTATATAGGTAAAAGTATCAAAGGCTAAGGATAAAGATAATTTAAGCCCATCATAGTGATAAAAAGGATCTTTGAAAATGAAATTGACTTATGGCTATGTTTTTATTGGTATTATAATATTTTACTTATAATATGTATTACAAAATAAAAAATAAATATATATATATATAATAGTAATAATATAAAAACATATACAAATACATAAATAAATAAATGTATTTACGTATTAGATACATAAAAGTAAAAAAAAAATATTATATAAAAGAAAGGATTAAGAAAATAAAAACAGATTGTTGTTAGATATTTATATATGTATACGTACTATAAGGATATTCCTAAAATAAAAAAAAAATAAAAAAACACTTCTTTTTTTTATATGTAAAAGGATTTATTATTATAATGATGAGAACGTTAAATTGGTAGGAGGTGGTGGAAGAGTAACAAACAAAGTATAAAAAGGAGATTATTTGAATGTGACAAATCATGAAAATTTGTTAGGTGGAAGATTGGAATTTTTATGATAGTTTTGTGTGTTTTTTTTTTTTTTTGCCATGTGTACTTTAATTTATATTTATTTGAGTGTTCTGTTTTATAATATCTAAGATTTAAAGATTTATGATTTGAAATAAAATAAAGAAAATCCGGATTATATATTCTTTTTTTTCACTTTTCCATAAATTACATTGTAAAATGATAAAAAGAAAAAATTGGTTAAGTACAAAAATTCTTAAGTATTTCATAAAAATTAGTTCAATTGGAAGATTTATTTGAAATCGAAATAAGTTATGAAACAAAAATTACAGATTTCAATCAGATCTTCAATGATGCAAGTAATATAATATAAATAATATTTTCAATATCATAAAAATTTTGTTTAGAATACTTAACCAAACCTAAATCCAAATGAATCCTTTCAAAATTTGATCTTTAGTGACTTTAAAAAACACCTAAGAAATATTTCCACTTTATTCTATCAAGAACAAATTTTCGGAAAGTTAGTTCATTAAACATTATTTCATACTTTTGTTTATTTTATTAATTTATTTCTCAAGCAAATGACTTCTAACATCTCATATGTTATTTTGTTTGCTAAACATTTTTTCCACTTCGTCAAATTTTTTTTATATTCCTTGACGTTTTGTAAAATTTGTATGGTTTTGTAAAAATATCATTCCAATAGTAAATTGTTTAATCAGTGATTTTTTTTTGATTAAAATCTATTTTAATACCTACTTTAATTTGTCAAAATATAATTTTAAATTAAATTGATCAAAAAATCCAGAATATAAAATCAAGTTTGAATTCTGTCTTAAATGTTTTTTAACACTATTAAAGAATTCATCAACACACAGATGAAATTCTTAACTTCAGTTAAAAACAAATTTTAAATATTTTAAATTTAAGATAACTTTTTTAAATACTTTTTTTTCTAAAGAGGAGTAGCATATCTCTTGGTAATGTCAAATTGTGAAAACTGACTAAACTCACCAGCTCGCCCTTTAGCAAATATTATAATGAGATGAAACTTCTAACTGCTATCGCAATATATTGGCTAGGAGGTATAGGGATACGACAAAAAAAATGAAATTTTTGAATTGGCAAGTGGATCTATAAGGGAACAATGAACGTACCTATAATTTTTATTATAGTGATGAAACCATCAGTAATTACAGTATATGCATTATAATATATAGTATCTTCTGGTGTGAGATAACGAAAGGCCAGCAAAGACTGACAGAGTTTTGAACTCAAGACCCTTCGATTAAAAGTCTAGTGATTTAACTACTAATTATAAAATTACACTATTATAAATTCTAATGTTATATAATTATAATATGTAATAAATCGTATACGAAACCACTCTGACCTGTATCAGATATGTTAATGTTAATTCATTAACATAGGTAAAATTTTAAATTTATGTCTCTTTTTTTTTCGCTCTTTTTTTTAGCTAAATGTAATTTTTAAAACAACTCTTATTCATGAAAGACTAGTGATCATAGATAATAGAAATTAAAATAGATACCTAGTGTATCAAGGTCATAATCCATATTACTGTCACAAGGGATACATTTATTTTTTATTATTTTTATTCATTTTTCCATAGAATTTCAAAAAAAATATATCACGTAAGTAGTTTTTGTTTTGTTTTTACATTATTAGTCCACTAGAGAACATAAGGCTCCTTTTGAAATCTCAATCTCACACAGTATCACACTCAAAACCCTGCTGTTGTTTTTGCATTCTCTTATGTGAGATTGCATTGACTTATAATTTCACTATTATGACGTGTTTTTTTTTAGTGTCAGGTCCACCTCTATTGTTTTCTTTCTTTGTTGTTTTTGTTGTTTCAGAATAGGTTCTTTTTCTACAAAGATTGTCGGTGCTTATTCTGACAGCAAAAATCATTCTGAAAATGATGCGTAGACGATGGTTATAGGTAGTGAACATCATAAATAGTAATATGAATTATTCGAAGATCATTTTGACACTCTGAAATCATCAAAAGACATCACTAGTTTATGAACAAACTAGTTTTAAAACAAAAAGGTTATTGAAGAAGAGAAGAAGAATGGATACTCCAACCCAGATTTCTATATATATATATCTCTAAATCAAAGTTTTCAAAAATTTTTACAAAACTGTTTGTTTAAAAAAAAAAATCATACTCTTCTTTTAAAAAATTAATAAATAATGTTTTCTTTTGATAATAATCGTATTTTAATGCTAATATTTAAAATAAGACCAACCATAATATGATAATCTAAATTAACTGCCTGATAATTTCTGGTCATTACGTGTCATACAAAATATATCTTTTATACCTTTTGTAATTAACTTGTATTAATACAATTAGAACATATCTGGTATAAAATCAAAACTAAAAATGAAGAGATAAGAGATTTTATCTGAAATTAACCATATCACTCATTTTGTCCCATTTTCATTTTTGAACATTAAATATAAAACTAAAAATTTTCATTCATTTTCATCATTATTAAAACTATCAAAATAATAAAACCTGAAGAAAAAATGGGATCAAACAAAAAAGGTAATTTAAACAAAAAAAACTATATGAAGGAATTCAAAAAATTTTTTTTGTATTCAAACCTTAATTAAGGAGAGTTATGGCCACATGTCACAAATAAAATGGTTACGTTATGGTTTCAGGATAAAAAACTCAAAAAGGTGGAAAACTATAAATTTTTTTTTTCCATTGTTTTTTTTTCTTACTTTTATTTTATCTACAAATCTCTCTATGTTTTAGTTTCATGCATTATCTTAGTATTTGTCCAGGTTGGTTACCTTTCAAATTTATAATCAAAATTTTTCTATGATAGTTGGAAAAAAAGATGAAACTATATGAAATTAGAAGGATGGAATTAGGGTTGGAAAATTCAGTTGTGATTCTTTATATACCTAGGCTTCCTAAAAATTTTCAATGTTATTATTTCTTTTTTTTTTCGTTTTTTTAGAATTATTTTATTTTTTTTTTTCTTTTTATTTTTATTTTTGATATTTTAGCTCCATTTAAAAACAACAAAAAAACTTAAAACTCATAAATCCAGTCCCTAAAATGAAATTTATATTAGTACCGCATAATAAATTTTTTATATACCATGTGTATTGCAAATAACATATTCTTCTACTTTTTAGCAGATTTCCAAAAATTTTTTGAAAATATGTCCTTATTGGTTTTACTGTGTCCGTCCGTCCGTCTGTCCGTCTGTTTACAAAACTTCCACACCGTTAAAGATAGAGAAAAAGAATTTTAACCATGAGTAGGTCTCATAAAAAAATTAATTTTGGGGAACAACTTTTTCATGTAGCCCTATCCATTAGGGAGCTGCAGCCCCTATTTTTAAATGCGTATATCTCATGTTCTGCTTAACATATTTTCAATTTGAAAACGTCATTCGACAGGTGCTTTTTTTAGCTTTATATCTAAATTTTTAAATGCGTATATCTCATGTTCTGCTTAACATATTTTCAATTTGAAAACGTCATTCGACAGGTGCTTTTTTAGCTTTATATCTTATAATTAAAATTATACAATTATTTTAAATTTAGTATTTAAATTTACCGTTATGTGAAAATCAATTTTGCATGAATTTTCTACCTTTATAACTCTGGAACTCTTTCAAATAGGGACTTAAAATTTTGAGGGCAGAAAGAACTTTTAGAATTAGTATAATTTTGGTAAGAAATGTTTTTTGGACCACCCCCTGTTTATGAGCTATTAGGGCTCAAAAATTGAAAATTCTCTATTTTTAAACAGCTGTAACTTAGGCACCTGTACACATTTTACTTCGGCAAGATAAAAAAATTAAAGCTCCAGTAATATATTTTTACGTGTGTTAAAGGTTTCTTTAAGTTGTATAGGGTTCCAGAACACAGCTTCTCAAAATTACAAAAAAGGACCATTTTCAAATGTATATATCTCAGGCTCTCCGAAATAATTTTACAACCTAAAACCGCTAGAAGACCGAAAATTTTGTTGTCTCCATAAAACAATATCAAAATTATGCAATATTTTGTAATTTACTATTTAAATTTACAGTGATGTGAGAGCCACATTTTGCATGAAATTTCTTTTTTCATAATTCCGGGCGCCTTTAGATAGGAACCTGAAATTTTGAGACAAGAAAGAACTTTTAGAATTAGTATAAGTTTTTTTAGAAAATTTTTTGGTACCACCCCCTTTTTAAGAGCTTTTAGAGCTGAAAAATTTAAGAGCTGAAAAATTGAAAATTTGCTATTTTTGGGCACCTGTAACTTAAGCATCTGTACAAATTTTTCTTTGGCAGGACATAAAAATTAAAGCTCCAGTAATGTGTTTTCACGTGTGTTAAGCGTTTTTCTTAGTTGGATAGTGTTCCGGATTTACAGCCCCTCAAAATTCCAGCAAAGTCCTATTTTCACATTTTTTCTTATTTACATGAAATTTTCAAATTTTTGTGCAAGTCACAATTCTAAACAGTTTGTATTGTCTTTTGAAAATCTGCCCTTTTAAAAACCATTCTACTTTGTTTTTTTTTTTGTATTGTATGCGAAATGAAGAGGATATTAATATTTATTTTTAACCTAAAATGATAGTTTTGTTAATTTATCAAGGACAACGTTAACTTGAAAGATTTTTTAAACCTACATATTATGACAAAAAGTGAATACAGATCCATAAAATCGATCCAACCAGATTAGACAAACAAGATTAATTAGAATATGGGTATATCATGTGTGCTTAAATAAAAAAAATATTTCAAAATAAGTTGACTTATAATTTAGAATATTTAATTATTTTTCTTTTTTTTTTTAATAGATATCCGTAGAATAATGAAAAATTTCTTTTAAATTTTTAAAAATTATTAATTGTTTTATTTTAGTTCATTCTCGTGCCACATAAATATCGTGTCGTGTCAAATAGAAATATAATAGAGTCGTGACAGAATGGAAATATTACGTTCCATAAAGGTATTTCCTAACAAAATCTGTCTAATAATTATTGATAATTATTCTATCAATTACATCTATTTTGTTAAAAATCTTGGAAACCATCATTAATAAGAAAATTTGTGTACTTCTTGCTAGTAATATGATTGGCTATCATCAATATGGATTCAGATCAATACAATATAATATATTAGCGAAACTTAAGTTATTGATCCACAATTCTGATGAAACAAAATTTATTGCTCCAGATATCTTCATAGCTTTTGAGAAAGTGTGGCATGAAGCATTAATAACTTAATGTCAAGCCTATGGTCTTAATAGTCTTTTCGTCGAATGTATATTGAAGACTTCTTTTCAGTAACCCCTTCAGTATTAATCACTATTTCCCATCCGCTTCAGTATTAATATTCGGATTCCTCAAAACTTAATTCCTGAAACCTTTCTTGATATTTAAAAATGACTTACTTTTAACAACTACTTATTCCTTTGCTTAGATTTTTATAGACATTTTGCAGATGAATGTTTTTGTTCTATTTAAATAAAGTCCCTTCTTGTTAAAAACTTTAGAAAGACACTCACGAAATAATACAAATGCTCATACTTTCATGGTGAATATTAGATGTTATGATCCTATTTAGATGTTCAAAGACAGAATTTGGAAGTTCGGTCATACAGTAAAAACACTCCATATGTGGAATTTATTATCCACATCGGTGTTATCTGTCAGAAAAGATTTGAGTTCAATATACCTAAATTTAAAAAGGAAAATATTGTAATAGATACAAAAGCAAATTTTTAAATTAAAAATATGTTTTATTTACATATTCCGATTTCATATTCTTTATTACGTATCCCGATTTGATGAGGATTAAGTAAATTTTAAGAATACAAATTTAATTTGTTTTTCTTGTTATTTGATGTACTTACATAAAATTTAAACAATTTAAATCTTTATATGTTTAATATCATTTTATACATCTATATATAAGTAGATGCTTTGTCGTGTTTCTTTTTCAATTTTAACTTACGTTGGTATATATATATATATATATATATATATATATATTTACTTCCTTATGTAATACACATTACGTTAGTATCATAACAGCAAAAAATTAACATAATTCTTTAGAGCTTACATAAATCATAAGACCACCCCAAAAAAAAAACTTTTCATTCATCATCCATTACATTTCAACATAATCCTTACCTTTTTTTTTCAAATTGTTATATGATAACAACAATAAGAAAAGAAAACGTATAAGTACAATAAAAATTTACAATTGCAATAACAAATCCTAAACAAATTAATTTTCAAATAATGGTAGAAGTTTAACATTACATCAGAACTCTCTAAATTTTAAAAAGAAAACAGTACCTCTTCACCGAAACAGACAAAATAAACATTGTTCTTTCTTAAAAAATTTTATGGAGGAAAACTTCTTATCTTCTAATTTTCTCCCTTGCCATGAAATTTAACTTAAAATAAATATAACTTGAGGAAAATCTAAACACGTGCTGCAATTGCACCATTTGGATTTGATACATTATAAAAAAAAAATGTTTATCTACTTAATGTATTTTTTTTTATATCTTTTTTTTAATTTGAATAAACTTAAGCTATCCCCAACTTATAAATTCTTAAGTTGACACATCCCTTAGTCAAAAAGTTTTTTCTTTTAACTCCAATACCCCAATTTATAGCGGTAATCAAGCATAAGAAAACCCTTCTTATAAGAATACCTGACCTAGCATACATAAGTAGATAAGAAATGTAAAGAAAAACCATTTTTAATGCAAAAACAAAAACGATTCTTAAATAAAATTTTATTCTCAACTCACATCAAAATATTTATTAACTACCTACCCCTTATTCATCAAAACAATATTCACCGCTCTATACAGTACTTTTAAGTTTGTTTTTTTTTTATTTTTCAAATATAGTTTTAAATTTTTCTTATTTTTATGGATAATTTATGGGTTCTTAAAAAAATAAAGTACAAAAAAAAAAAGAAACAAATAAAAGAAAAAAATCGTTTATTTTTAAAATACGCAATTTATACATTAAAATGTATTTTTCTTTTATCGTCCTTCCCAAGACCAATTTTTGAAGATTTTTATGAATAATAGTACAACAAATTCTTCAAATGATCAAATTCATAAGAAATAAGCTCACGATTTTTGAAAAAAAAAAAAAAAAGTTATTACAGTACCTGATGATTGAAACTAAACAATACTTAGAAAATTATAACAAAGAAATTCTAAAATGTATGAAAATGTTTAGAGAAACAAAAATAATCAATTTTCTATTTAGCATTAGGTATAAATCATTTAATGTAATTTTTTGATTTGAAATGATTTTTTTCACTTATGAATCGAAAGAATTCAAAAAACATCAAGAAATTTTTAACCACTTTGGTAGTGTCAGATTTTTACTGATTAGATCCACTTCCCCTTGTAGTCAGAATAGTGGGATAACTTCTCTAACTGCTGGAGCAATGTAATGGCTGAGAAGTATAGAACGAAGGAAAAGAGATAGAAAGGGAAGTAGGTATTGTTTAAGGAGTATAGGATTAATTTAATGGGGATGATTGAAAAACTTTTTTCTTACTTAAACATTTAGAAATCATAAGAAATTGGAAACAAATTTGGTGGTAATATATATATATATATATATATATATTCCACAATTTGAAGGTACTAACAGTAAAGACTTCATTTATGTAAAAATTCTTATTTGAATAGACTCTACTTCATATGAATTGAAAGTGAATTGGTCTACATGGGTTCTTTTATTAAAATTCATATTCTAACGTTGATTACATTTTTCATCATTTAAAAAATATATTAAAAAATATATATTTAATATTTTTTATCATTTAAAAATTTTGTATTTATGTTTTTACGGCTAAATTACATTGAAGTGTACTGGAGAGATGGATTAAATTATTACAAATCTTCACTCAATGAAGCCAAAACGTTATGATGTCTTTGCAAAAAACACTTAAGAAAAGAAAGTTATATGAGTTTTCTTGACCAGTGAACAGCACACAATTGAACTAAATCTTTTTTAAAAATATTTAAAATCTTTGAAAAAATCAAATTTTTAAACATTACAAAGCATTATGTACCTGTAATTTTTCTTAAGAATAAAAATGGAATCATTGACAAAAAAAAACAAAACACATCAGGTGTGTTCCACATCATAACTTCTGTTGTTATTTAAGTCCTATTGCATTTACAAAAAAAAAAAAAAAAATATGTAGATAATATATCAATATACATATAATAGGTATTAAACAAATTTTTATATATGCAAAAAAAAAAATAAGTTGGTATATGTATACCTATATAAAATTTGTAGGTAAGCATAGGTATGCAGCAGATTACTCCAATACAAAAGAACAAAAAATATAAGTAATAAATCCTACCTACCACCTTACATACAATTTCCATATAAAAGTAATAATAATTTTAGACACAAACTTAAGAGTCATTTTTTTATTGTTTTTTTTTTTATTTTATTTTATTTATTTTTGTTACATCCGTTTTTACTTCCGTTTTTTCATATTTACCGTTATTTGTTGAATAAAAATCAAAGTAATAAAAAATAAAACTAAAATAAAGTATAAAATAAAAATTGAGATGTCCTTTTTTTTTTATTTCTCGTACATTTCATTCATTTTTTTTTAATGTTATTTTTTTAGGTTTTTTTTTTTTTGGTTGTTTTTTTTTTTGTTGGTAAATGATCCTGATCCTTGGAAATTATATTGCATATATTATAACATGAAAGGTGAAATATTTTATGGATTTTATAGGTTTTTATATTTTATGATCAACTTTATGGACTAAAATTTTATTTTTTATTATTTTTTTCGTGCTTATTTTTTTAAAAACAAGATTTTTTGCACTTAAACTAAGTAAAACAAAAAAAATTTTATATATATTGTATGTAAACAGATTATATCAATTTTCGGATTTTAGTGGATGTGTTAAAAATATTAAAACATAAGTTTATAAAATGAAAACTAGTTACTTTTAAGATAAAAAAAAAAAAAAATTTTTGTTTAATGGTGTTTTTTTTGTTTTTTAATTTTTCAATTTTTTTTTTTTCAACTTTAGTTTCTTTACGATGGAATACACAAAATTAACAAAGACATTACTGTTCTTTATAAAGATATATATATATATGATCTAACTATTTTCTTAGAGAGTGTAATAATTTCCCAGTAGAATAAAAAATTACATGGTTCGAATCTCACACACGTCGTAAGAATAAATTTCCCTTATGCACAGTTATAACTTTCATTGAAATGCATACGGAAAAACGTTTCATTGAAAACTTCCAGTTTTTCCATATAACCGATTATAGTAATCAGAGCAAAACTGTCAGTAAAATTATCTGTCAAATGGCAAATGATCATACTGCAGCCAAAATAAAAATAAAAGTAATTTAAATTGTTTTCAACGTTATTTCGATGTTCGAAAATTTTATTATTTTAATTTATTTATTTATTATTGATAGAAAAGGGTACTAATAAAGAATTTAAAAAAAATAAAGAATAAAATAAAAAAATAAAAATTAAGTGTAAACTGATTGAAATACAAAATCATAATGAAATATGTAAAAATTGCATCAGAATTTTTTTTTATGACATAATGAAATTTTTATGAAAATTTGCCAGTTGTTCGGGCAAATAATTATCAATCCGGAAAATCATAAAATAAATTTTTTTTTAAATATTTAACTTAAAATTTTAAAATTCGTAGCTGAATTTATTCTTTAGAAATTATTTAATCATTAAATCAATACTTTTTTTTAAATATTATATAATATGCAAACAAAAAAAATGAAAATAAACATTTTCCAGAAACATTTCAATGAAAGCTACACCCCCTCAAACTTTGAAACACCCCCTCAAAACGGAGCTACACCCCCTCAAACTTTGAAAAATCCCTATTTTTAAATGCATATATCTTATGTTCTGCTTAAGATTTTTTCAATCTAAAAACGTCATTCGACAGGTATTTCATGTTCTTAACTTAACATTTTATTAATCTGAAAAAATAAACATTTTCCAGAAACATTTCAATGAAAGCTATAACTGGCGCCTTACGCCATTTACAGCCACGCCTGAAAAGAAATAGCTATGTAATTTCCTTGTTATTAGTTTCACTCTGTCCGTCCGTCCGTCCGTCCGTCCGTCCGTCCGTCCGTCCGTCTGTTTACAAAACTTCTACACCGTTAAAGATAGAGAAAAAAAATTTTAACCATAGATAGGTCTCATAAAAAAAATAATTTTGTGGAACAACTTTTTCATGTAGCCCCCCCCATTACGGAGCTACACCCCCTCAAACTTTGAAAAATCCCTATTTTTAAATGCATATATCTTATGTTCTGCTTAAGATTTTTTCAATCTAAAAACGTCATTCGACAGGTATTTCATTTATCTTTGTAAATTAATATGAAAATTATACAATTTTTTTAAATTTAGTATTTAAATTTACCGTTATGTGAAAACCAAATTTTGCATGATTTTTCTACTTTCATAACTCCGGCACGCTTCTAGATACAAGCTTGAAATTTTGAGGCAAGAAAGAACTTTTAGAATTAGTATAAGTTTGCTCAGAAAATTTTTTCGGACCACCCCCTGTTTATGAGCTATTAGGGCTTAAAAATTGAAAATTTGCTATTTTTAAACACCTGTAACTTAGGAACCTGCACACATTTTACTTCTACAAGATGTAAAAATTAAAGCTACAATAATATATTTTTACGTGTGTGAAAGGTTTATTTTAATTGTAAAGGGTTCCAAAGTTGCAGCTCTTCAAAATTGTAAAAAAGCCCCATTTTCCGATGTATATATCTCGGGCTCTGCGTAATAGTTTTGCAATCTAAAACCGGTAGAAGATCGAAAATTTTATTATCTATATAAAACAATATCAAAATTATGTAATATTTTGTAATTTACGATTTAAATTTACCGTTATGTGAAAACCACATTTTGCATGAAATTTCTTTTTTCATAACTCCGGCACCCCTTTAGATAGGAACCTGAAATTTTGAGACAAGAAAGAACTTTTAGAATTAGTATAAGTTTCCTCAGAAAATTTTTTGGTAACGCCCCCTCTTTAAGAGTTATTACGCCTCAAAAATTGAAAATTTGCTATTTTTAGACACCTGTAACTTAGGCACCTGTAAAAATTTTTCTTCGGCAAGACATGAAAATGAAAGCTACAATAATATATTTTTACGTGTGTGAAAGGTTTATTTTAGTTGTAAAGGGTTCCAAAGCTGCAGCTCTTCAAAATTGTAAAGAAGCTCCATTTTCAGATGTATATATCTCGGGCTTTGCGTAATAGTTTTGCAATTTAAAACCGGTAGAAGATCGAAAATTTTATTATCTATATAAAACAATATCAAAATTATGTAATATTTTGTAATTTACGATTTAAATTTACCGTTATGTGAAAACCACATTTTGCATGAAATTTCTTTTTTCATAACTCCGGCACCCCTTTAGATAGGAACCTGAAATTTTGAGACAAGAAAGAACTTTTAGAATTAGTATAAGTTTCCTCAGAAAATTTTTTGGTAACGCCCCCTCTTAAGAGTTATTACGCCTCAAAAATTGAAAATTTGCTATTTTTAGACACCTGTAACTTAGGCACCTGTAAAAACTTTTCTTCGGCAAGACATAAAAATTAAAGTTTCAATAATATATTTTTACGTGTGTTAACAGCTTTTCTTAGTTATATAGGATTCCGGACTTACGGCCCCTCAAAATCTCAAAAATTTCCTATTTTCACGTTTTTTCTTATTACATGAAATTTTCAAATTTTTGTGCAAGTCACAATCCTAAACAGTTTGTATTGTCTTTTGGAAATGTGCGCTTTTAAAAACCGTTGGTTTACATTCTACCTTGTTTTTTGTTACATTTAAAACAATCCCAATAATCGAAATAATTTTAATATTTGTTAAAATTTTACTCTCTATTTTTCTTTAGTTTTAAAAAAAAATTTTTATGGCGATGAAAAACAGTTGTTTTCGGCGCGAAATTACTTTAATTACCAAAACTACTTTCAAGTCTTTTGCGTTTATTTTTTTTTGCTTGAAAAAAATTTGCTAAATTTATTTTATTCAAATGTACTTTAGAAGAGGTCTTTGGTATATTTAATAAAAGATTCATGTCTCTGATAATGAAATTTCATAAATTTACGGGGCTTTTTTTTGTGACGGTCGTTTTCGACAGCTTTTTAATTTAATGGTCTAATAATAAATTAGTACAAAATTATGAATCTATTGTGAGTGAAGGCTTCTAAAATGATATTTTCTATGTTAGTTTCTTTTTTTTTTTTAAGAAAAATATTCATTTCTATAATATTTGGTAAGTTCCAGACTTCTGTTATGAAATATAATTATTTAAGTCTGCCGAATTTTATATTAATAAAAAAATTTCGAATATTTTATATTATACCAGTTATACCGAAAATTTAGCTGAAAAATCTAAATTTCAACCTAAATGAACAAAACTACTTTGAAGTCTGTTACGAAGCTTTTACCAGCTTTTATACTAATGAAAACAAAATCAAGAATAAAATCGGCATATTATTTTTTCCTTATAAATATGAGGCTTACTTTAAACTCTCTTTCTCTGCTCTTTTCACTTTCAGGCGTTTTAAGAGTACCTATTTTTATTTTTTTTTCCAAAACAAAGATTGAAAACGCCAACAGAATATTAATAATTTATTTTTAATTTACCGCTGCCAGTTCGTAATGGATGTGGCGGTCAAATTTAAAAATTAAAAATTTGCTGAATTTATTTTTATTGAAAATGTGAGTTTTTTAAGTATTTACTTTTCCTTTTTTGACTGTACTCACTTTTAATGAACGATTTGTGTCTCTGATAATACTTCTAGTAGAAAATTTGGTCTCTGGTAATAATATTTACTAAATTTATTTATTTTTTACTCTTATATGTTTGTGTCTCTTGACAATACTTTGAGTCAAAGATTTGTGTCTCTGGTAATAAAATTTTAACTTATTAAATAAATATACAGAAATATCATCATTGCCAATTTAGTTTACATTCAGTGTGAGTGTTTTATTATAGATATAAAATATATTTTTTTACATGTTGGCAAGGTCTCGCCAACATCTTGTGTATTATATTATAGATTTTGGTAAAGATTGTGTAGTTTTAAATCAAAATAAATAGAATATAATAGGTCCAGTATTCTCCTATTCTAATTCTTAACATCATTATAAGCAAACAACCATTTTTCCTTAAAAGTGAAAATAAATAAAATAGAAAAATCTATATATGTAATTTTTGTAATATCTATTTTAATTTTCAATTCAAAAGCGACTGAAAGATTCGAGCACAATTATGATATCTTAAAACACAATCGGAATTTAAAGTAATTTTTTGATAATGATAAAAACTTGAAATGATATGAAATTAATGAAAAATTCATTATACTGTACAGACAAGACTTCCACATTCCCTCCCACATATCTTATAAATATTATAACAATATCAAAATTGACCATAATAAATCCTCAATCAAATTGAAAGTAAAAATATTTCAAAAAATTTTGAAAAAATATGTGTAATAGTTTCGCTCTGTCCTTCTGTCTGTTTACAAAACTTCTACACCGTTAAAGATAGAAAAAAAAATTTTAACCATGGGTGCGTCTCATAAAAAAATTAATTTTGTGGAACAACTTTTTTATGTAGCCCCATTCATTACGGAGCTGCAGTCCCTCCAACTTTGAAAAAGCTATATTTTTAAATGCGTATATGTCATGTTCTTAACTTAACATTTTATTAATCTGAAAACGCCACTCGACGAGATTTTTTTTTACCTCTGCATTGTAAATCAAAATATATATTATTTTTAAATTTAGTATTTAAATTTACCGTTATATGGAAACCAAATTTTGCATGATTTTCTACCTTTATAACTCCGGCACGCTGTTAGATAGGATCTTGAAATTTTGAAGCAAGAAAACACTTTTAGAATTAGTATTAGTTTCCTCAGAAAATAGTTTTGGGCCACCCCCTGCTTTTGTGCTCAAAAATTGCAAATTTTCTTTTTTTAGACACTTGTAACGTAGGCACCTGTACAAATTTTTGCTTCGGCAAGATATAAAAATTAAACCTTCAGTAATATATTTATATGTGTGTTAAAGGTTTTTCTTAGTTATATAGGATTCCGGATTTATAGCCCCTCAAAATTGCAAAAAAGTCATATTTTCAAATTTTTTCTTACATGTAATTTTAAAATTTTGGTGCAAGTCACAATTTGAAACAGTTTGTGTTATCTATTGAAAATGTGGGCTTTTAAAAACCTTTGGTTTACATTCTGCCTTGTTTTTTTTTCAGCTTAATCATATAATTTGATTGCTAATTATAATTAATATAACTTCTCAATTTAGAAAATTGATATATTTAAATAAAAAAAAAATAAAATCAAATTGTATTCATTTTATATTAAATATAAATATTTTTCTTCTTC
This sequence comes from Poecilobothrus nobilitatus, assembly GCA_947095535.1. NCBI lineage: Eukaryota > Metazoa > Arthropoda > Insecta > Diptera > Dolichopodidae > Poecilobothrus > Poecilobothrus nobilitatus. The sequence goes on along the minus strand of OX352774.1, from coordinate 41,986,455 downwards.
ATTTGAATCAGAAGAATTTCAGAATTTTACTTCCTTTTTTCTGTAGTTCCTTACTTTAAAAATCATTTTTTTTCATTCACATTTATTTAACATTAAAATCTTAATTCTTATGTTTTTTTTTTTTTTTTTATTTATAATTGAAAATCTCCGCACTGTATTTAACTTCATTTTGTTACAAAATATTCATTTTTCAAAAATTACTATAATATACTAACAATACTGTGGTGAATTCTCATTTTTCTCTTTCTATTTTAAACACTTACAACAAACTCAAACTTTCACTAGCAGCAGCTGTATAAAAAAGAAAAAAAAAAAAGACTATAAGTGCTTAGACACTCTTCCCTTATAATTTCCTTAATTCTTTTGAACTAATTCTTCTTTTCTATTTTATATATATATATATATATATGTACATATATATATTTTACATTTATTTTTTTACAAATTACACTGTACAATAACGTTAATGGCATTAATGGTGATTTTAATTTGATTTATTACCCACCATACTACAACAGTATTATCCTATGCTATAAGAACGAGTTTTATTCATTTTATTTTCAACATTTTTGTATTGTAAACCTATAAATTTTCTTGTTGTTTTAAAAAAAATTAAAACCAAAACAAAAGAAAAAAAAATGAATCATTTTAAAGTTCATTTGGAAATAATTTAATATAGAAATGAAAGAGATAGAGTTTTTACACTATTAAAAAAGAAAGAGAAGAAATCAAGAAGAAATTTTATTTAAATAAATTTATTGAATGAGCAAAAAAATAAAAACAGTCTGTTTTTAAAAAAAAAAGTTTAACTTCTTATTATTCTTCTCTTCATTTATTTTATTCATTCTTATGCAATTTTAGTTACTAATAGCGGAAAATAAATATCGGAAGATGAGGGTTCTTAGCCGTTCAAAAATAAATTAAAATTTAAGTGTCATAAAAAAAAATAAAAAAATTAAAAGAAAGCAAATGACTTGCTAAAAAAATACATGTAAATATAAGTAAAACCAATATAGCATAGTAATATACCAAAAATATATCAAATATTTTCAGAACTTTTACACTATTTTACCAAATAAATTTAAAAATTATTGTAGGAAGTTTTCTCATTCCAATTATATGTACATATGCACCCTCGCCTTCGATAATTTTCATTATATGCAATATAAAATGTAATTTCTGTATTAGTTATATTCTACAGTAATAGGATACAGGAAGTATAAGCTAATTACATTTAAATAATATCAGTTGCCAATAAACATACAGTTCCAATTCCACGTGTCCTATTTGTTTTCCCTTACACATAATAAGCTTGTCCAGAAATTACGATAAAATTTAATAGAATGAATCCAATAATATCTAATAATGTGGAAAGAATGACTAATAAATAATATAGTATAAAATTAATTGAGATATGTTTTTCTTGACACACACCAAAACGGTATATGTCGGTCCTTTAATGAATTGCTTAAAATAGAGTTTAAGATGCGATTTGATATTTAAAAAAAAGTATAAAGAGTTTGCTTTCTGAAAAAAGATGAAAGAGAGGATTAAAAAATGACTGACAAAAATTAGACATACGTTTTCATTTTTTGGTTTTTGACAGCTTTAAATATTAATAAGTGCAAAGTTTTTAATTTCTTTGTAGAACCACACAGTTTTATTACTAGACGGCAAAAATGGATAAAATTTAATAACAAATAATAATCTGTAGAATATATCTTTTATTAAAATAATATAAACGGAAAACTAATGATATTATAAACGGAAACATATTTTGTTTCAGCCATTGAAATAAGAGGTGGTTTCAATTTGACGAAAGTATCACACAATTACATAACATCATCAATGCGTTTATTCGATCCATCTCAAGGTTTCCAAATAAAGACGAAAGAAAGTTCTAGGTGTCAAATTCTATAAGTCTCATTAAATATTTCTTAGAGAAATTATTAGGTATATTAGTTACTCCATTTTATCTATTAAACGATTCAATTTTTCTTTCAAGATAAAATCAAATGTCATAAAACATGATATCAATCAAATAGAATAAAAATATTAAAAATATATAAAATAAAATACTGTTATGAATTAACTTTAAAAGTTATACAAAAATATAAATTGATTTAAGATGGTAACGCTCTGACATATGACAAGAAATTCTAAGAAAGTACAGAATATTTTAATTTAAAAAAAAAAAAACAATAAATTATATTTGATGTTAAAAATTAAAACTCTACTAAACGAATAATATATTTTATAATAATATATAATATTTTAAATATTTCAACTTAATTTAATTATAATAAGTCTTTACAAAAAAAAAAAAAAAACAAAAATAAAAATAAAATTCCAACACAATCTCTTTTAATACTGTCACATTATATTTAAAACTTTTCCGCCCAATTCTAGTCCCTCAGTCTCAGGTTTCAACTTATAATGGTTAATAAAATTAAATCTGTTGGAATTTTTCTTCTTCTTTTGTTTTTATTTTTTTCTTTTTTGGCTCTTGTTTTAGGTGCGATGATCAACGCGCAATAAAATTATGATGACATGAAAATGCTACTAACTATAATAACTGTAAAAGAAAATGGGCAATAAATTTTAATTGAATCATTTTGTGACACATTGTTATTTTGTATGCAAAGAGATGAACATAGAAGATTTCAAGAAATAAAATATAACTATAAAGTGTATTAAAAAATAAAGAAAAGAAGAAAATAACAAACAAAAAAAAAAAAGAGATAAAAATATAAAAATTTAAAGTATTTTTATTTACCGTTATTATAGTAATAGTTGTAATAGTTTTAAAATACATCTCGCATACGGTCATAAAAAAATTTATATAAGTATATAATATGATGGAATACCTAAAATATGATTGAAAAATAATTTACTTACATTAGAATCACATAATGTTTGCGTTCCTTTTACACGCAAAGAGTAGTTGAGAGTAGTTGAGAGTAGTTGTTAAATGAAACGCTAACTTAACATAATCGTATTTACTGCTATCTACTCTTTCTCAAAGGTTGGTGTAGTTAGGAGTAGTTGGGAGTAGAAAAGAATAGTTTACTCTGTAAAAGGAATGCAAACAATATAGTATTTTATTAGTCATAGTAATCATAGCATATAATATAGTACTTAATCTAAATAAATAAAAATTAACTAAATATTTTTTGCTCAATAAGAGCTATATAAAGAAAATTCTATTTTACAATTACTCGTTAAAAAAAAAAGTTCTTAAAACGATTATACTTATCAAATTCATATCATATAGTCAAGTACTGCAAACATCATTTTTACCAGTAAGACAAATACAACAAATGTTTAATTTATTAAGATATCGAATTATTGTCCTAAAACCTAAACTTAGAAAAAATAAATTAAATTAGATTGTTATTTAATAACTATGAATGACACTGGGACCTTTTGAAGTAGATGTATTTGTACTCTCCTTATTACTACGTTTTATGGATTTTACCTTCACTATAGTAATACTTCTACTTCCTCTAAAAATGTAACGATCTGTACAGCGTTTATAGCTATAAAGTTCATCTTTGGCAAACCAATATGCTCCTCCATTCTCATATCTCGTTTGTAGTAAAACTCCGTAGTTTTTGAGTATGTGACCTGGAGTCTCTTTTTCTTCTTAACAGAATCTGCATGTAACGTCATTTTCTATTCCAATTTTCTTTAAGTGCACCTCTTTAGTTGGTAATGTCCCGACTAAAATTATCAGTTTATTTTTACTGAATTCTATGGTTTTTTTTATATCTTTTACAATTATAGTTTCCCCAGCTATTTAGATTGTCTAAACCTCGATTTTTCACTCGATCGTTTGCTCCTACAGTTTTCCTTCTCAATTTTTATTGATTATGTTTTTTCTGTTTAGCTATGCCACAAAAAGGTTCGGAATCTGTGAAGGGAGTTGCAGCTCCTTCTTTTGGTAAGTCGATACTATTTCTCATTTCCCTTTATACCTATGGATCCAGGTACCCAGTAAAGTGTTACTTTATTGTTTGTTCACACGCAGTTTAGTTTCACTAACAAGTCCCAAGCTAAAAATACGGTAAATAATATTACCATTAATCTTGTAAATATTATAAATTACGAATTTTATGATCAGACATACAATATTCTAAAATCAAATTAAAAAATTTTCTTTTACAAAATAAAAAATTAAAAATTGAAAAACTAAAAAACAAAACATAATAAGGAAAAGTGAACAAGTTAAACATGAAAAATAGTGAACAAGTACTTTTCGAGAATATTGCAAAAAAAAAAAAATTTACAAATTAAAGAACGTCTCAAATGAGCATTTTTATGAAAAGAAAATAAATTTGATGATGGTTTCATTATGCAAATTGAGTTGTCTAGACATTGTATTGAACATAATGAGATTGAATCGTTTAAAGTAATTTTTACTATAGTACAAAACCAAAATAAAGCCAACATAAATGAAAAATTTTATATATGAAGAAAAGAGATAAAAAATAAAACAAAAATTAAAACAGAGGAAAAAATAAAAAAATAACATAAAAATTATTTATAATGGATTTAAAAGTTAATTATACAAAATAGAATGATTATTATTTTATAAAATATTGCAATTTAAATGAGATTATTAGTATATTAAAATTAATTTCAATTGAAAATAAAAAATGGAAAAAAAAAAACAGTATCTGAAAATCTGAAATTCCTAAGGTGAGAAAATAAAGTTATTAAGCACATAAATTTATTCAATTTATACCAGTACCAATGATTGTTTTTTTTTGTGTAAAATTTTTTATGTGAATTGAATGTTATATTTTATAAAATTCTATTAATTTTGATCATAAATAAAATAAATAATTCATTTTGTTAGACATTTAAAAGTCTTCTTTAAACTATGGCGATATAACGATTTCTTTTTATTAATTATGGGCACCATTTGAATGCTAATTAATATTTTTAAAATTTACCTACGATGTTTTCTGAATCTCAGATTATCAAATACTTTTATGCTTTCTTTTAAAGAATTTATGAATTTTTATTCCAGTTTTAAAAGCATCTTTAGCTTACCTTGACCAGGTAGTACAAAGAATACTAAAGGACATATTATTATATTCTATTATTGGGTCAAAAATATGCTAATTATGCAGCATTTTGATGTTTTGTAGACTAAAGTTATACTTTCTCATAGATAGCTCCTACTCGTTCCACTGATCTATATTGTCTTCCAATGATTATCACCTAACTTAAAAAAAACAAACAATTGAAAATTCTGCTAGTTTAAGAATGTAGGTTCTACAATTTAAGTATATAGGTTCTGACGTCAAAATAAAATGAATCTAATTAACGTTTCATATCATCTTGTTTGTTTTTTTAGCACTGATAACACTGAACCTCTATTATTCAATAAACAAAAGCATATATTTTTATTATTATATAAAATAATAATTGTTAAATCTCTCATTTGCAAAAGTTAAAACTGTTAAACTATATTTTACTTCGAATTAAAAATTAGCTCATATTATAATATATATTATAGATTTTATACAGGCTTGCTTATTATAATCAAATTGATTTTTTCTTATATTATTCTCGCAGCCTCTACTCGATTTAACCCCGTACTCCCTCGGCATGCACTGAACCACTCGCCTAACAGAGGGACCCCGAGATCAAATACAAGTATTGTTGAAAGTAGACACTTACCTTTGATATGTAGATACTTCTGTATGATAAATAGATATTTTGTTTACGATAAATTGTAATAAACACACTTTACTTTAAACTTACAGTAATGTTTGATGATTAATTTTTTACTGAATTAAGAAAATAAAATTTTTATATTTAAATATAATAATAAAAATTCAAACGAAACTAGGAAGAGTGCAGTAGAGTAGACTGTGTCAACTCTGGGATACCCGTATGAACGTAATATATCCTGTTTCTATAAAACTTGATCATCTTTTAAAAACATACAGATGTTTTAGTACCGAACTACAGAGATATATTTATGTAAATTGTGGAGTTGTATGACAGCTACCTGAATCTATTGCGCCTCGCTTCATTAAGTTCCAAGAGGGGCAAGAAGCCTGAACCGGCTGCTCTAGACCAACCAAATTTTACAAAAGTTGTTGGCCTATAACTCGACACCTGTTTACTAAATTTCAGGTTCCTAGCTTCAATAGACACTAAGTTATTCTCATTTAAACGGATAAGTTGTATGGCAGCTACCCGAATCCGTCGCACCACCACAACCAAATTTTGCAAAAGTGGTTGCCATAAAATTTGATCATCATTTGCAAGATTTCAGACGCCTAGCTTTATTAAGTTCGAAGAGGTGCAAGAAGCCTGAACCGGCTGCTCTAGACCAACCAAATTTTACAAAAGTTGTTGGCCTGTAACTCGACACCTCTTTACTAAATTTCAGGTTCCTAGCTTCAATAGAAACTGAGTTATTCTCATTTAAACGGATAAGTTGTATGGCAGCTACCCGAACCCGTCGCACCACCACAACTAAATTTTGCAAAAGTGGTGACCATAAAATTTGATCATCATTTGCAAGATTTCAGACGCCTAGCTTTATTAAGTTCGAAGAGGTGCAAGAAGCCTGAACCGGCTGCTCTAGACCAACCAAATTTTACAAAAGTTGTTGGCCTGTAACTCGACACCTTGTTACTAAATATCAGGTTGCTAGCTTCAATAGACACTGAGTTATTCTCATTTAAACGGAGAAGTTGTATGGCAGCTACCCGAACCCGCCGCACCACCATAACCAAATTTTACAGAAGTTGTTGCCATAAAACTTGATCATCATTTGCAAAATTTCAGAAACCTAGCTTGAACAGATACTGAGTTATTTCTATATAAAGATAGAAGTTGTATGGCAGCTACTCGAACCCGCCGACCGAAAATGTTGGATTTAAATAGCAAATCTAACAATTTTGCAAAAGTGCCGTAAAAAAAATTTCAGCCTCCTAGCTCCTTTATTTTTTGAGTTATCGTGCGGACGGCTCCTTTAAGGTGTCACAAACGTAATGGCAAATTTATTATACCCTTGAACATAGTTCATACGGGTATAAAAATATTATACATTCAAACTACGTTTTGGAGGCCTCGGTGGCCTAGTGGGTAAGAGAGTATAAAATACGCTGTAAACACCGAGGGAGTGTGGGTTTGAATCCCACACACGTCGCAAGAGTTATTTCCCCTTACGACATTCCCTCTTAACAGGAAAGGTTGTGTATAGGGCAGAGAAATGCATTAAAAAAAAAAAACCACTTTTTGAGTTTTTATTCTTAGAAACATTTTTGTACTTTTTTGTATTATTCTTTATAGGCGATTTAATACAATCTAATAAATACTTATCGTCCATTATTGTTCTAAGAAACTGAACTGTCATAGTTTTAAAATAAACTTGTCATAACCTTAAATTGAACTTGTCATAATTCAAAAATTAATTATGTCAAACCTAAGTCAATAATCACCTTTTTTGAATAATCAAATGAGTAAATGATTTATTTCTATAAAAAGTATCTTCTATTAAAGCATAGTAAAAAGTGATATTATTTAACTTTACTTTCAAAGGTAAGTTTAATCTTTTATATACATCTTAGATACATATATATATATATATATATATATATATATATATATATATATAAAATTTTTTTTGTTTTAAGTTTAATTTGTGTTAAAAACCATTACATCCATCCATCAAACATCTGTTATAAATCTCTCGTTTCTATTTGTATATGATTTTAGCATATGCGATCATTATTCAATTTATTCAATACATTTTTTTTTTTTTTCAATAACATATTCTGAAATAGTTTCGGAATTAATTTATTGAAGAAACTGAAATAAAACTAAAAAGTATGTTTTCTCAAAATATCGTAATTTTTAACATTCGATTTAATGCGAACAGAGTATGTTTGTTGTTTGTTTGCAAGTGCACAATAAAATATATTGGGCAAAACATTTTATAGTGTATAACATATTTGTAATGTATACAAAAACAAAAATTAAGATTCAGAAATGCCGTTTAACCAAATCGAAACCTATTGAACCTAGCTGAAATTTTGAAATTTTACAACCCAGCCAATATGGCTGATTGGAGTAAAGCAAACCGAGTCTAGCTCAAAGTCCTAAAGTTTAAAATTATATGGTATTCTGCAAAAGAGATCAATTCATACCAATCCTGCGATTTTAAAAATAAACTATTCAACTGCCTGAATACCTAAATATTTAAGGCATTCAATTAAATCAAAAAATACTGTGAAAGAAGCATATTTTATATATATAAGATATAGCAAAATAGTTGCTAACTGTTTAGCTTTCTTTCTGGTTGTTTAATTTTTTTTTTTTTCGGATTTTTTCTTTCTTATTTTTATTTTTTTGCTAGAGATCAGCCCAGCATATATTTGACCTAAGAATGATGCACAAAGTATATATTTAACTTAAAATGGAATTCAACTCTCACATATCGGCTGATACTCCTCAATATTTACCTCCATAAAATTCAAAACTGCCCCCTATCTTATTATTTCCGTCACGTTGACTCCTCTTAATTCGATATTGGACATTCTCTCTCTTTTATAAATATTTTGTAGGTAATTACACTTATTCGATTGAACTAAAATCATTGATACTTTTCTTTAAACAATTTCAATGTAATATTAGAGAGACTACAAGTACTGTATCTACACCATGAAAATTCCTGAGTATAATTTAAAAATAGGTATGAAAAACTGATTCATTGTGAAAAATGCTAAAATGTGAAATATGTTTCCAACGAATATGTTGCCATCTGATAGATAAAGTTTATTATATAATATGCAACCTTTCAAAAAGAACCTGTTGGAATTTACCTTCGAAATCTCTCTTATTCTATTTTCCTAAACTAAAGCTATAATGACTTTGTAAATAAAAGAATCCCTTTCTGGAGATTGGATAGTGTAAAAAAAATTTAAAATTTAAAAATAACATGTTTTAATTCTAGCTTTATACCCTACATTCTTTCAGTTCTTATTCTTTTTAGTCAGCAGGCCTATACATATCCTAAGATAAAAGTTAAATATACTTACTATTTTACATCTTAAACATATAAAGAAAAATTTATAAAATGACTAAATTCTTAGAATTGCTATGACATTCTCTTTTCTTAACTTGCCCACTTTTCTTTCTTTATAAAAACCTTGTTTTTTTTTTTGCAGATACACCTGTTCAAACGTGATGTGATTTTTTAACCATTTTAAATAAATTTCAAAAACCAAAATGATAATTTTTCAAAAAACAAAAAAATTGAATAATAAATTAAGAAAAATTTTTATTTCTTGTGTTTATACATTTTGAAGAATGAAAAAAGAAGAGAGATTGAAAATGAAAAAAATATAAAAATTCAATCTATCAATCAAACGATTAGTCAAACGGAACAAGTAAAACACAGTGTGCAGGTATTCTGTATTCTTAAATCAAAAACAATCATTTGAAATTTCCACATTAAAAATGAAAATATTTGAAATATTTTTCTATAAAAAGTCTTTAATTTTTCAACTCTACCAAAACGTTGATTTATTTTATCATTTCATATTTAATTGTATAATGCAACATTTAACACCAAAAACGAATTAAGTATTATACCGTAATTAAATATAGTATAATTAAAAATGTTAATTTAGCACCTGAGATTCCTTTTATTAGAAAACCTTTTTTTTTTTAGTTTATATCCTTGCCACATAAATGTTACAAAGAAATAACATAGTCTTGTATTTCTAGATGTGGCCGTAAATGTCGTGATTAAGGAAGAATTATGCACTCCTTCAGTGTTTACAGCGTATTTTATATGGTTTCACTCTCTAAGCTACCCAGGCCGCTAGCGAACAGTTATCCATACAATATTTAACTTATTTACAAATATAACTGAATAAATAAACGTTAGCGATTCTATAATAGCTGTTCCAATTTTAAGCTTTTTTAAAACAACTGCTCAGATCAAAATTGTTTATGTATCGATTTCCGTTAAATCGAAACATTAAAGCGTAGAATTTGTCGCTCTAAATTTTGTTAATTTTATTTTATTTTTTGTTTTAACAGGGGTATGTAAGAATCACCGCGAGACACTAAATAGAAGAGTTACTAGCATGATTCCTCTATCGTGTGGAACTTTAAACCATTAAACATCACCTCTCATTTTGATGAAATAATATGTTAAATGCCTTTTAGTACGATTGTATTGTTTGCAAAAGTGAAGAAATCTGCTATGGAATAATAACTTTAAAACTGAACAAGAATATTTTTTTAAATAACTAATAAAACTAAAACTCTAATACTGACAAAGAAACAGTAAACAATACAATATTATACATTTATTGCAACTCTATAAACGGTAAAACTTTTAACTTTATATTTATATATTTTAAGAAGGATAATATTGTATTACAAGAAAGTTTAGTTTAATAAAAAGCTAAAAATCCTTGAATACTTGTACTACAATTTATTATACGTAATATTTTTCCATATTTTTTTCCTTTTTCAACTTTAAAAACGTGTAAAAAATAAAAATAATAAAATAGCATTTTACTCAAAGTTTGATCCGAAACAATCTATTAATGGATTATTTTCAGATATTTTTTTTATATCCTTTAGTCATTCTTTTTATTCATTTAATTAATGGATTTTTTATTATTTAAAATATGCATTGGATTTTATTTAATATTCAATTAAGTTTTGATAGAAGTATAATAATTTTTTTTTTTACCAATTTATTAAGTAAATTAATTTAGCAAGGCGGAACAGAAATTTATTTTAGTTGGACATATTTTTTTTTACTTTTGCAATTTTCGAAAATGGTAGTAAATAATTTTTGTGATTAATTGATTTTGTCTAATAATAAGAAAATCATGTTGAGTACGAATATTCTGAATTTAATCTAATCAATTATATTGTTTAAGTTAAAAAATTTATTTTCAGACAATTTAAATTAATTTTTTAAATGGTTTCGATTTGACAATATTTGTATATCACTCGTACAAATTAACACAAATTAACCTATTACTTAAAGACCTCAAAAGCGAAAATCTTAATTAATTTCTTAAAATATTTCTTTTTTTTTTGGTTATAGCTCTTTTCATTTCCTTTTCCGGTTCAAAAAGAAAAAAAACTGTAATATAATTTATATTTTATACTGTTTTTAAAATCTAGACTGTATCGCACTTAAAGTGAAACAATATTTTAAATATTTAGAAACGTGATCCTTATTGCCTAAAAATAATTTACGTGCAATGTTTTTTTTATTTTGGTTTTCTTTTTTTTTTTTTTTTGAAAGTTAAAATAATTATAAAATTAATTTTATTTTATTGCGCAATAAAAATTCATTATTATACTAAAACAATAAATAACTATACTGTATATACTATCTAGTATATAAGTACAATACATATAAGATATAATATATATTCATAATATTTTTATATCAGTTTTGAAGTAAAACTAAATATATAGGGTCTTTCAAATTGAGTTTTCAAAAGTTCCCAAGAAAATATTGGTACTGTGAGTGATAGTGTTACAGCTGACCCCACCATGTCAATTTCCCGACGTTCACAACAATTTGGATTTTCTGAGTCAACTGAATGGCGTATTATGCACAAAGATTTAGCGTTGAAGACCTACACAGTTCAATTGACACAAGAATTGCTGCCACAAGATCATTCCATGCGTCGGGACTTTGCCAATTGAATACTGGAACAAAATGACAATTTTTCAAAAAAATCATCTTTTCGGACGAAGCCTATTTCGAGATGGGTTGCTACGTTAATAAACAAAATTTAGCCGTATTTGAAGCCGTATTTGGGAAGAGGAAAACCCTCGCGTGATCCAAGAGAAGCCAACGCATCCACAAAGTGTCACTGTTTGGTGTGCATTGTGGTCTGGTGGTGTGATTAGTCCGTGCTTTTTCAAAAATGATGCTGGAAGATGTACCATAACCTTTAACGGTACCAGATATCGCGACATGATCACAACTATTTTATGGCTAAAACTGGAAAATATTGATACTGAGAATACGTGGTTTCAACAAGATGGGGTTATGCGTCATACAGCCACAGAAACACTGCAATCAGTGCATACAAAGTTTCCCCACTGTTAGACTTCTTTATCTGGGGCTATGTAAAAGGACAGGTCTACAAGGATAATCCTCGAACGTTGAAGCATTGAAAGCAGAAATTATTCGAGTTATTGGTGAGGTAGAGCCGCAACTGCGCCACAATGTGACCGAAAATTTTGATAAAAGAATCAAGTACTGTATAGACGCAAGAGGTGGTCACATGGGAGATATTATTTTCAGAGTATAAATGGCAAACATTGTACTTCCAAAATAAATAAAAACTTTTCCAGTTTCAAATCAAATTCTATGTTTTTTAATTTTTACTTTTGAAAACTCAATTTGAAAGACCCTATATAATAAAAAGGAAATCAAGATTGAATATAATATAAGAAATTTAGAAAAAAAAAATTATAACGGTCACGAAACTCAAGTACTAAACATTATTCACACCGTTACCACTATAACAATATTACTACAAATCAAATAAACCACAATAAAAAAATTTTTTTAATTGTAAAAAGAAAGTGATAATTGTTACATAGTATAGAATAGAGGTTAAAGAATGAAATATTATGTCCTTTTAATTTCAATTTTAAAATGTGTGGTCTTACAATTTAAAGTTAGAAATTAGGTCTTACTACTTTGGGTTAAGATCTAAGGTTTTTGGACTTAAGATTTAAGAATATCAGCAAAATGAGGCTTTTTAAAAATTTGAAGGTATCTTTTAAGTTTTAGATAATTTGAAAAAAATATTTTAAGATTTTTTGCTCTACAAAAATTTTCCTGGTTTTGAGATTTACATAAGTTTAGAATTTTTTATAAAATTTTAAATTATTTATTTGTTTTTCGTTTAATGTATACCTTTTTATATATATATATTTCACTAAGGTAAGATCAAAAATCTAGAAGATCTTAAGAGAGAAATAATCTCACATCACATAATTAAATGAGAAAGGATCTAATCATTAACCCTTTGTCATCTAAAAGAAATTACGTTTAAGAATTTACGTTTAAAACCATTTCACGTTTTCGACAATATCAATTTGATTGGGATGGTGTCATAATTCCGAAAAAAAAAAAAATTCGAAAGGTACAAAATTTCAAAAAAACAAAAAATATAATTCAAAAAAAAAAATAATTCCGAAAAATAAATCCAAAAAAAAATTAAAAAAACAAAATTCCAAAATATTTAAAAAAAGTCCAAAAAATGAAATTTATTCTTTGGGATTGACGACAAAGTTTTTTTTAGCAAGCTTTCATACTTCAAACTTTAAAAATTTTATTAGTGGGAGCGGGGAGTCTCTACTGTGCGAAAATAAAAGTAGGTATTTGGGGGCGACAGCCCCAATTATTTTTAATAGTTTGGTATTAAAATATCTTGGTACAAAATAATTAGGAAGAATTTTAAAATTGGTTACAAAATCAGGTTTTCAAAAAAATTGTTTAGCGTTGGTTTTCGGGGCGACATCCTACACTATTTTAAATGCTTTGTTGTTAAAATATGTATCTAAAAAATATGTTAGGAGTGATTTTACAGTCGGTTACAAAATCAGAATCCCAATAATTTGTTTAGTGGGTGTTTTTACTAGCGCTATTTAAAGTTCTTGCCATTAAATTTTGAATTATTTTATGTGGAATTTTTTTAGCAGGAATTTTTTTTTTTTTTGATTTTTTTCTTCCAATTATGTACGAGTAAATAGTATTTTCGAAATAAATTTTTTTTTTTGAAATTTCGTAACCAAACCAATTTCATTACTCTATCTTAAATTGTGTTGAAGTATTGTAAACAGACCAACGGTTTACTGAAATATTGATTTAGGATATATTGAACATTCTTTTTGTAAATTTCGCAAGGTTTTCCTTAATATTGAAAATTGTTTTAAAACGCAAATGAAAAATTTTCAAAATCAAATAAACCTGTTTGAAAACGAAACTAAACCTTTTTAATTTTATATAGTCATCATTCATTTTTTTCATTTTCAATAACAAATTTTTGAATTTCAATAAAAACTTTTCCAATTTCAAATAAAACTATTCAATACAATTGACCGTATTACCTATCATTATTAACAACTGAATCTAAAAATTACAGCTTCTAGAAAATCTCTTTCTTTATTAGTACTTTACAAAAAGATACAAAATGACATTAAATTCTATATTAATCTGGATATACATATATAGAATTAACTTTCAAAATCTTCATTGATGATGTCATCCCTTCTTAACTATGTCATCACTTCTTAACTTTTGGAACCTTTGGAAATATCGTATGAAGTCATAAAGTATAATTTTTTAAACTTTCAAGAAAAAGTTAGTAGGTTCCTTAGCTTTAATATTTAACTTCAGTTTATAATTAAACTTAAAAGGATTTTTTTTTTGTTAAATTATAAAAATATTTTAATTGACTTTGAAAAGATTCTCATCAAAGTAGAAAAAGTTTTATTTGGTTTTGAAAAAGTTTTGTTTGTTTGTTTGAAAATATTTTCGTTTCGTTTTGAAGAAGCTTATTTAAGCTTAAATGATAAAACACATGCATTATATTAATTAAAATTTTAATTTATAGTCCTTTTCTTCTTCCTTATTTTTATGAAGGCTTTTTGAAGCATTTTTAAATTTTCTAAGAAAATGATAAAATCAAAGAATTGAAAAAGCGGCATTTTTAATCGCCAGTAACATTCAAGAAATTTAAATATAATTTTTATTTTTTATAATATGTAAAACGAAAATATAAAAGTAAGGATAGATATTTTTATTTCCTTTGATGATAAATATTTTCAAATGTCTAAAACATAATTGTTATAATTTTATTTTTTTTTTTCAAAGATATTACAATTCAGATAATTCTAGACTTTATATAAAGTCTCCTTGATTAAATGTGGGTTTAGTTAAAATGGATATTAAAAGAAAGCACGTGTTCTTAATTTATAATAACATTTGTTAACAAAATATTAACCATAAATTTCAATATCTCTCTCTCTCTCTCTTACTTTCTTTCTTTCTATATATCTGTTTTATTAGTCCATTTTTTTTTTAAATTGAAACATCCATTATAATGATTTTTTTTTAAGTTGCAAAGCTGACAGAATGGCTCCTCAAGGAACTGTAAAAATTATTTTCTAATTATAATGTTAGTTTTTCATTTTGAAATAAAAATCAAAATTAAGGTTGTAATGTTAAAAATTACTATGAAAATATAAGTTTTTAATTTTTCCAAAGCCTAAAGCGTTCAAGTGAAAAATAAACATTTTGTTAAATTATCTTCCAGCAATATGAAACCGTAACAATAGAAAATACATTAATACATTACCTACATATTTTTGATTCTAATTACTTATCTAAATTCAAATTTAAAGTGTATATGAAGTTAAAATAGATTTTTCATAAATATTTCCTATATATATATGTATATTTGTTCTAAAAAAAATTGATCTAAATTTTTTTTTTGCTTTAGGCAACCAAATATAAAAAACAATTTTTTTTTTGTTTTTGTTCATAATAAAAAAATAATTCTAAGGCGAGACAACCAATTTAATTGACATTGTCCCAAATTCTCTATACGGAAATCAAATTTTTTTTTTAAATTATGTACTTGCAAATCCGAAAAAAAAAATTTTTTTTTTCTCTCTTTGTACCAATTATTCAAAAGTCACCTGGGAAAAACCAAAAATATAAATAAGAAAATATTATTTTATTCTTGCAACCCTTTTGATTCAGAAAATTACAATTTTTTAATTCATAATTCCTGAACTTTTTATTATAATATGAAAAATAATAATATAAATGAAATAAATAAACTAAACATTTTTTAAACCGTTATCAAAATAACAGTACCTATATTTTTTTTAAATTCGAAATCCAAACCTCAGTTTTTTCTCAATTCAGATCTTAGTTTTTACTCTTAATACAGAAAAATTTTGAAAATAATTCATATAACATGTCATACAATTCGCTATGAATTAAAAAAATCCTTTGCGCCCTTAAATATGCAAATTATGTAAATTATGAAATATTTACCTAAAATTAGAAATTAGAAGGGGCTTTGGTAGCCTAGTGATTAGAATTTTTTTGAAGTGTTGCAAATTGCGGAATGGAGCATTATTGACAGAGAAAAGAATGACACTGGAAGAATGTTCCACATCCTAATAGTTCTCATAAGGAATCAGTTGGGTGACGTAGGTCTGTCTCATTGTATCTTAGAATTGTTTTAAGGTAGGTGTAATAGATTTTTATTTAATAGAGTAAATGTCATTACTTACAAAATATCTACAAAAGAGTGAAATTGTCCCAAAATTTTTATTAACGTTAAGTTATTTAAAATGTTATATTAATTGGAATTTTAGATGATTAAAACTTTGTCTTTTAGACAATTAAACAAAAATAAAGCCTAACAATAATAAAATAATATAAAAAATGATGAAATGCTATGAAAGAGACATTCTATTTTACACATTAAGATTTCATGAAGTATGTAGCACGTAAAGTAGCAAAGCAACCAATTATTTAACCTATGCAATATAATAAACTTTTAGCTATACATTCTCAGTGGAATTTTTTTCTATATTTGTTTTTTAATATCATTTTTTTTTTTGCATTCCTTTACATACTTTACTTTTCATATAAAAAAAAAATACATATTTTGCTTTCCTTTGCATGTTTTTTGTATGTATGTGTACATTTAAATATTTTTATTTTATACAAAAGCAATTATCATATCACAAATCGTTTTGCGATTTTTATAACTTTGAGCTTTATATAAAAAATAAAAATAAAAAATTGAAAAACAAAATTCATTCCCATCCTGGGTATTCAAAAGGAGTTTACAAATATTATAAAACCAGAAATACTTCCTTCCTGTTATGCAATGTTTTGTTATTGTTATACTCTAAACTATGTTATAATATACCTACTCCTATAAATGTTTATGTATATTCCAAATAATTTTTTTGCAATTTTCTAACAATTTTTATTCATGCTCATCCGTTGATCCCACTTAGGGAATGTATATAGGAACATACTTCTAATAATGGTTAAAATACACCAAAAGAAAAATGTTTATTTTTTCTTTTACTCTATTTTCAAAACCATGGGAATTTTAATAAAATATTTTATATAGAAATAAAAATTGTTTGATAAAACTAAGGATTTCTGATAATTGCATTTCGAATAAAAATATTATAAGTTGTCAGTTTCAAAAGACCTACTTAAAAAAAATTCCGAAAGCAAACCAAAGTTTACTCACCTCCAACCTTATTTTTAATTCAGAATAGCATATAGAGAAAAATAAATTCAAACTGTCCAGCAATACAAATTCACCGAGAGAAACAAATGTGAATAGAACGTTAGAGATTAGAAAATAATTATACATATAGTATAATACATAGTATCTCACGTTCAATCTCTGGTAGTTTTATAAAGCAAATAATATCAGTTAAACTATTCAATGAAACTATTTAATCTTCTTAACCTCTAATCTTAAGTCATTTCTTCTTTTAACCACTTCTTTTACAGAGAGATATAGGGATGTCAATTACCGGCTCACAGCCCGAATCAATACTGAGGAGAGTAGTGAGTAATAATCTTGTTGAAAAAAAGTTCGTTCAGTTTACGTGGTTAATAGCATCTTATAACGACATCAATTGAGAGTTCATGTAAAACGCGGTCAAAGACTTCGAAGGCCAACAAGATAAAATTTTACTGATGATGATGGCTACTGATCAACCATAGTGTAGGCTTTCAATTTGTTTAGTGATATCTTATAGAAAAGAGGATACCTATCAAGGAACTTATACATACCTAGGTGAGGCATATGAATCATTTCTTGCCCTATTATCAAGAAGTTTAGAATTATTTGGCTTACTTAAATTTTTTCTAGAAGTTGTTATAATATATACCTAGCACTATGTGATCTTGTTAATATTTATTTATTTATCTAACTCAAAAACTTCATAATTTGACAGTCTATGCAACATATATTTTAATAGAACATTCGACATATTTTTTTCAAAAACATTAGGGTATTTTTAAAAAAAAATCTTATTTAAGATATTCATGTATGTTTAGAATGTATGTTTAACAATGGCACATGTCTACAAAATCTTTGCACGAATATGAAATTAAATTTTATACTTTAAATCAACTGTAACTTCTTGGTTTTGAAAAATTTAATAAATATATTTTGTTTTTATGTGGTTTTCTTTTTCATATCTCATTTCCATAAAAATATCCCAAAGGATTTGTTATGAAAATACTTCAGTTTCCAACAAAGTGAATTAATTCCTTATTATTTTTTTATTTGTAAAAAGCATAAAATAAACAAGATTAAAAGACTGCACAATTGAAATAAAAGCAAACAATTCAACTTTAAAATAAATTAATTTAAATTTTTGTTTATTTAAAAATAAAATTTCTGAATTTAATAGCTATAAGTTACATTGCAATAAAAGAAGCTTTATGATAGAATATAAATTAAATTTTTTTGTCGTTTTTCGTTAGTTTAAGTTTGGATTTTGAATCTAAAAATCAAAAATTACCACATAAGGTGTACCAATCACTAAACTAAAGTGATATTGAAAAATTTATATCTGAATTTTCTTATTAAATAATCAATATTAAATCTTTAGTCCGGGTTAGGTATGAAATCTTATTTTTTTCAATCTTATTTTTTCTCACTAATTGTAATGTTCCTTCAAATTATTTTTTATAGATACATACATATTTCTACAAAAAAAAAACATTTAAAAGAAAAGGGGGCTGCCCCTTAATTAAAAGTATTTAAAAATTACAACATTTCGTTCCGATCCAAAGGAAATATCGAAGAACTTTTTTATCAATGAAAATTGCATTTATATTGTTTTTTCCGATTTCCAAATAACTTTAATGTGGAATACCTGGTTTTCATTATTAAAATAATTTTATAATAATGGGGCCTAGGTGGCCTAGCGCGTAAAAACGTATAAAATACGCTCTAAACACCGAGGAAGTGTTGGTTTGAATCCCACACACGTCGTAATAGTTATTCCCCCTTACGACATTTACAGCCACGCCTGAACAGGAAAGGCTATGTAATTTCCTGTCCACATTTATGTGGCAGAGAAATGCAATAAAAAAACAAAAAATTTTGTAATAATGAAAATGTATTAATTTTTATTCATTGTATCTTAGAGTTTGTTACAATATTAATTAAGTAATTTTGTAATATTTAACACTAAGTCACTTATTATTCATATCAGACTATAGAGTTTAGTTTCTTTAATTAATATTTTTACTAAAAGACTTAGTTTACACGACTGTCGCTATTGTACAAGATTATGAATCACAAATATTATATTTGTATACGAGTTTTCTAATATATTATAAGATATATAACATTACTACTATGGGATATGATCTTACCAAAGTTCAATAAACACAAAATCTTTGAAATGAAAAACCGTTACCAATTTGGTCAGATATCTGTTGATATTAAACTATGATCCTTAACTTAAATTCATTTTCTGATTTGATTTATGTATCAGAATATTCGATTCGATTAGGATTTTGAAATTTTTCTATATAACACTTTGAGTAAACCATTATGTTTCTCTTTATCTATTTTTTTGTTCTCTATGTAGTCCAAAACAATTAACTTGAATCTACAATATTTCTCTTGTTTTCGCATTTTCTATATATCTATCTATATATTATATCTATTATACATCTTGTTTGTTCCTTATATAAATTTATATCAAAAATAGTGTTACGATTTATGAGAACTATCCCAATAGTTCTTAATTAATACTATTTTTTTTTTTTGGCTCTTGTCGTCAATCTGAAACACTTATTCTCTTTTATTTTTTATTTTATTATTATTTAATTTCTTCAAAAAAAAAAAATAAGGGGAAGTTCAGCTCCCATCCAAACGTCGTCCAAATTCCAAGATAGCAAAATATAGGATTTATAAAATGCGTTTGTGATACTTCACGCAAAGATCGAAAACATCAAAATTTGTTTACCAAATATTTTTAATAATATAATATCTATTTCCCCTCTTTAACTTTACCTCTTCCTTGTTCAAACAGGGGGGAGTAAATGTTAGGAAGTTAAATAAAAATCTATTTTCAAATAAAATTCATAAGCTACTTTACTTTTATTAGTCATTCTAATAATATTCAATAAATATACTGAAGAAATTTGTAGTTACATATTATTTATTATCTATTCAATTATTATGCTAAATAGAATTTTGTATTAAGATTTAGTATTAAGACTTGAGGTTGAAGTAATGTAAAAGGATTATGATAATTCAAAAGTCTAAAGTTTCCAAATCTATTAAATTTAAAACTTCTTTATTACATCCGTATGAACATATTAAGGGTATAATAAATTTTCCATTATATTTATGAAATCTTAAAAGTGACGAAATAAATATACAATGTATATATATTCTAAAATATGGTCAAATTTTATGGTAAGAATTTCTGTAAAATTCAGTTGGTTTGACGCAAGAGATCGAGTAGCTGTCATACATTTCCGAACTTTACATAAATATATTTCATTAATTAATTAAGTTAGGTATTTTTAATTTTCTAAAAGATAATTCAATTCTACGGGAATAGCATACATTATATTATATTCGTTTCGGTATCCTAGATTTGACACAATCTTTTGCTCTTTCTACAATCATCTTCGGTTTTATAACGATTTTAGTAGGTATATATCTAATAATTATTATCTAATTTTCTTTTTTAAACATAAAATTTTTAACTTGTATTAAAAAAAAAAATTTGAACGATTCGGAATTAAATAAAGAAAAAACAAGACAGAGTAAAAACCAAGGGCGGCGAACATTTTCAAAAGGCAAGACAAACAGTTAGAATACATAATATTGTGACTATTGTAACTTGTAAATTTCGATTTTTTATATTTATAAATTTGCTTAGAATAGAATGTTGTGTAGAAGTGTAAGAAAAAAAAAGGTAGAATAAAAACCAACGGTTTTTAAAGGCGCACATTTCCAAAAGACACTACAAATCGTTTAGAACGGTGACTTGCATCAAAAAATGTGAAAATTTTCTCAAAATTTCATATTATATTAAATAAATTTCTTATTAAATGTGAAAAATAAAAAGACACATCAATTTTATGGGAACTCTACATAATTAAGAAGAACCATTAACACATGTAAAATTATAAAGCTAAAGCTTTAATTTATGCCATTTATTTTGCAAAATGTTCACAGGTGCTTAAGTTACAGGTCTGAAAAAATAGCAAAAAAATCAGAGCTAAGTTACAAATCTCTAAAAATAGGCAATTTCCAATTTTTATGCCCTAATAGTTCTTAAACAGAAATGGTACAAAAAATTAGTGAGATCACTAAAGTGTTGCGGAGATATGAAGGTAACAAAATCTTCCAAAACCTTACTTTCACAATATAATGTCAAATTTAAATGCTAAATTTTGAATGGTTGTATAATTTTAATATTGATTTATAAAGATAAAAAAAAAGTCCTGTCGTACGCCATTTTTAGATTGAGAAAATGTTAAGCAGAACCTGACATATACACATAATATGAAAATAGAGCTCTTTCAAATTTTGAGTGATGCTATGTTGAACTACATTAATTTTGCTCCGTAACGGTTGTGCTACACTAAAAGGTTGTTCTACTACATTCATTTTGTCAAGAGACCTATCCATGCTGTTGTACTGCAATATTTTGCTCCGTAACGGTCGGGCTACATTAAAACGGTGTTCTACTACATTCATTTTGTCAAGAGACCTATCCATGATTAAAATTTCATTGTTCTGTCTTGAACCGTGTAGAAAGTTCGTAAACAGAAGAAGAAACGGACAGAGTGAAACTAATAGGAAAATTTTTGAAAAATTTTTTCTAAAAAAAGTGCCAAAAATTAAGTATTATTATGTCCTTCAGCTTTTCAGATATGAAATTAAAACAAAGGAATTCTTTGATTCTTCTTGTCGTAAGTCTTATAGAATTACTTCAAATCAAGTTGACATTATATCGAAGACATATATACATAAAACGACTATAGGATCAAATGTAGTACTCCTATTTCGATTGATTGGAGTATATAATAAATATCTATGACTATTTTATATAATATGCATATGACGTATAATATAATATATACTCGTATACTTACATTCTTTTTGTTTCAAATATTTTTCTCAAGTGTTTTCTTATTGAAATTATTAGAAAATTTGTTTTATATTTTAATGCAAGCATTTTTAGCACATTTCCAAAAAAATTATGAAAAAATGTGGTTATAAGTTTCACTCTGCCCGTCCGTTTATCCGTCCGTCAGTCTGTTTACAAAACTTCTACACCGTTAAAGATAGAGAAAAAATGTTTAACCATGGCTAGCTCTCATAAAAAAATAATTTTGTGGAACAACTTTTTCATGTAGCCCCATCCATTACGGACCTACAGCTCCTCAAACTTTGAGAAAGCCTTATTTTTAAATGCATATATCTCATGTTCTGCTTAACATTTTTTTAATATTAAAACGTCATTCAAAATATCAAAATTATATATGTTTTTTAAATTTAGTATTTAAATTCACCGTTATGTGAAAACTAAATTTTGCTTGATTTTTCTACCCTCTTAACTTCGGAACCCTTTTAGATAGGCACTTAAAATTTTGAGGGCAGAAAGAACTTTTGGAATTAGTATAAGTTTGGACCACCCCCTGCTTTTGAGCTATTTGGGCTCAAAAATCGAAAATATGCTATTTTTAAACACCTGTAACTTAGGCATCTGTAAACACTTTACTTCGAAAATGTATACAAATTAAAGATCGAGTAATATATTTTTACGTTAAATTTTAAATGTTAAAGGTTTCTTTAAGTTGTATAGGGTTCCAGAGTTAAAGCCCCTCAAAATTGCAAAACAGCCTCATTTATTGAGTATATAGTTTTACAATCTAAAACAGCTAGAAGACCGAAAATTTTGTTATCTCTATAAAATAATATCAAAATTTTGTAATATTTTGTAATTCACTATTTAAATTTACCGTTATGTGAAAACCAATAACCAAGATAGGAACCTGAAATTTTGAGACAAGAAAGAACTTTTAGAATTAGTATAAGTTTTCTTAAACTTTTTTGTACCGCCCTCAGTTTAAGAGCTATTAGGGCTCAAAAATTGAAAATTTGTATAAATTGTATAAATTCACCTGTATAAATTTTCCTTCGGCAAGACATAAAAATTAAAGCTCCAGTAATATGTTTTATGTGTGTTAACGGTTTTTCTTAGTTATATAGGGTTGCTGACTTACAGTCTCTCAAAATTTCAAAAAAGTCCTATTTTCACATTTTTTCTTTTTACTTGAAATTTTCAATTTTTTTTGTCTTTTGGGAATGTGCGCTTTTAAAATCTGTTGGTTTACATTCTACCTTGTTTTTCTTTGTTTTTTTTCTGTTTGATTTTGAAGGACAACATTGACCTACATCAATATTGATTTATTTAAAAAAAAAAATTTATATTCTCAATTTAATTTTAAAATTTAAAATTAGCACTTGTAATGATATTGTACATTGTTGTATTGACCTGTAAATAGTCAAAGTTTTATTTTTAAATGTTTCGTATTACGTAGTTTTTTTTTTTTGTTATTGCAAATAATTATTATAAAAAAAATTTTCATTTAACTTTCAGTTTTTTTTTTTTTTCTTTAAGTTGAGCTGTTGAAAACGATTCATTAATATGGAATTTTCAATTATTTTTCTGAAAATTTTTTGTATATTTTATTTTTATAAAGAGGTTTTTTTTTTTGGAAATTTATTAGAAACAAAGAACAAAAATTTAATTATTTTAAAATAATTAAAAAAAAATTATGCACTTAAAAAAAACAAAAAAGATAACAATGCATTTTACATTTAACAGGACAGCTGGAAACACCCAAAAAAATTGAGGATTATTTCATATGGAAAAAGGCCACAGAAGCAAAAAGAAAAAGAAAGAAGACGACAAAAAATTAAATAACACCATAATTTTTGCGGCGTTATTTCTCATACAAAATTTTGCGGCATAATTTCATTTTTATTTTTGCGGAACAATTAAAAAATGATACAAGGAAATTTAATTAAAAAACAATAAACAAAAACTTATTTAACCACTTTAACACTTTTGCGCTGTAATAGATGGACTTACATATATATAAAACGAGGAAGTTGCCTTTGTCAACTCTTAGATACTCGTACGAACCGTTAGTATGTTCACAGCCTGTCACTCTGCTTACAATATTATTTTTTTAATATTTTAGTATTTTAAAATAATTTGGGTGAATTTTATAATTTCTAGAACTATGGGTTGTACATATATTCAAACTATATGTTTATACATTCTTCTAAAGCAGATTCTAACCTTCCACATAACGATTATCAATCCAAAACTTTTTCAAATATTCTATAGTACCATTTAATACTAAGCGGTAAATGTATATTAAATTTACTTAGTACAAAATAGTAAATATAATTTTAAATATTATATTATATTAATGCGTACATAGTATATTTATATTGTTATACATTGCAATATTTCTTTAAAAATATTTCCATTCATAGAATAATTTCTTATAAGTACAATAAAATACATATGTATATGTATGTAAATACGGCGCTATATAATATACATCTATACTCTTATCATTCATTCATCAGTGACATATACGATATGTAAATAAACATGATATTATATAATATGTATGTATATCAATATCATATAAATAAAAATTCTTCAAGCTACCGTTATGTTGTTTATTTATTTACATTTTTTTGTACTACGCATTGTATCCTCAACAATTTCAAATTATCGAGTAAAACAAAATGGAAAAAATTCGTTAAAGAAATTTGTTATAAAATTTGAAAAACTCAAATAATACTTTCGTCAATTATAAAGTAATCCTATATTATTAAAAAAAGTTGTTAACAGAAATAAGAGTATAATATTCAAGCTTTAATTTTTATGTATTGCTTCAAAAAAATTTTAATATGTGTTCAAGTTACAGGTGTTTAAAAATAGGAAATTTTCAGTTTTTGACTCCTTACAGCTCCTAAACGGGGAGTGATACAAAACAATTTCTGAAATGACTTATTTTCAAAGATCTAACTTCTGTCAAAATTTCAAATTTCCAACTTAAACCGCTTAGAAGATAAGAGGGATTAAAGGATTTTGCAATAATGCAGTTTCGCATAACGGTAAATTAAGACACCGTATAGCACAAGTATATATTTATTATATACATGTTTGTAAAGTTCATAATAGCACCTATCGTTCAGATTATTTCAATAGGTCACAGCTAATTGAAGAAAATACCTTAATTTCAAGAATATATCATCACAACAAGGAATATATTCAAAGATCGTTAAATGCAGGGTTCATCGCACCGGAACATTTTATATTCTTAAATATGCAGGGTTATATACAGAACCAGAAATACATCCCAATATTATTTCACAATAATAGATGGGCTATGTCTAAAACAAAAACGTTATGACGTGTGTTCTATCAACATAAAATATGATGTATACATACCGGATAGGAATGAAATGGTGTACATAAATATCAAAAAAAATTTTAAATAATTTTTTTTAATGTCTTTTAGAAATAATTTTTTTTCCTTGTATTTCCGAAATTTCCGAGTATTCCGAATATTTAACAGTTCAGAAAAAAAAAAGCCATAAAGAAACAAGAGATGGGTAAAGAAGTTATTTTATTAGGATTAAGTTTTAACGAGGAAGAATACAGTTGACTTTGTCAACTCTTAGATACCCGTACGAACCGTTAGTATGTTCACAGCCTGTCACTTTGCTTACAATATTATTTAGTATTTTAAAATAATTTGGGTGAATTTTATAATTTCTAGAATTATGGGTTGTACATATATTCAAACTATATGTTTATACATTCTTCAAAAGCAGATTTTAACATAACGATTATCAATCCAAAACTTTATCAAATATTCTATAGTACCATTTAATACCAAGCGGTAAATGTATATTAAATTTACTTAGTACAAAATAGTAAATATAATTTTAAATATTATATTATATTATATTTAAATATTCCATTGACAGAATAATTTCTTATAAGTACAATAAAATACATATATTATGTATGTAAATACGGCGCTATATAATAGACATCTATACTCTTATCATTCATTCACTAGTGACATATACGATATGTAAATAAACATGATATTATATAAGTATGTATATATATCAATATCATATAAATAAAAATTCTTCAAGCAACCGTTATGTTGTTTATTTAATTACATTTTTTTGTACTACGCATTATATCCTCAACAATTTCAAATTATCGAGTAAAACAAAATGGAAAAAATTCGTTAAAGAAATTTGTTAGAAAATTTGAAAAAACCAAGTAACACTTTCGTCAATTATAAAGTAACCCTATATTATTAAAAAAAGTTGTTAACAGAAATAAGAGTATAATGTTGATGCTTTAATTTTTGTGTATTACTTCAAAAAAATTTTAACAGGTGTTCAAGTTACAGGTGTTTAAAAATAGGAAATTTTCAGTTTTTGACCCCTTACAGCTCCTAAACGGGGGGTGATACAAAAAAAATTTCTGAAATGACTCATACTAATTTTCAAAGATCTAACTTCTGTCAAAATTTCAAGTTTCGAACTTTAACCGTTTAGAAGATAGAAAGGTTAAAGAATTTTGCAAAATTTGAGTTTCGCATAACGGTAAATTAAGACACCGTATGCCACAAACATATATTTATTGTATATATATTTTCAAAGCTAATGAAAGTAGTAATCGTTTGGCGTTTTCCAAATGAAGATATCACTTATACAACTTGTGCTATAACAATTTAAATATAGAGCTTTTTTGAACCTTTGGGGAGCTGTAGCTCCGTAACGGGTGGGGCTACAAAAAAAAGTTATTAAAAATAAAATTAATATTTTTGTGACATCTATCAGCAGTTAAAATTTCATAGCTCTATTTCAAAAAAAATGTGGGGATCTAAAAGTTAGGTGTTCGAGAGCTACCTTAAGGTTTGGTCCAAACTCAACCAAAAAAAATAGGGAACCTACAAATTACTCCAAGAATATTTTGTGTAAATTTCAAGATTCTAGCTTTCTTAGTTTTTGAGTTAGCGTGCTGACGGACGGACGGACGGACGGACGGACGGACGGACATGGCTCAAAAGTCTTAGAATTTTTTTCTGATCCGATCCATACCTTTGAAGGTATATCTAGCTCGCTTATTTCGAGGTGTTACAAACGGAGGAGTAATTTTATTATACCCGATCCTATCGTACGGGTATAACTATTCTTGTAAAATTTAAATTTGCTGAATATTTTAGTTAAATTGGGAAAATACCACCAAAAAGCCAATTTTCTCACTTCACTCAACTAAGGACTCAACTAAGAAAAAATCTAACCTCTGTAAGGTTAAAAAATATATTAGGTACAAATATTTTTCCTTATAATTTAAGTTAACTTCGATTTTTTTTTTCTTTTAACTTCCATCAATTTAACTCAGTGAAAATAAATATAACGGTAAATTTTATAATAAATATAACGGTAAACGGTACATTTTATTACATTATAAAGGAAAATTTCAAGAAACAACAAATAATAATGAATTTTGAACATTAATTTGCAAAAACAAAACAAACATATAAAATTTTGTTGATATTTTTGTATCCTTTCTTTTATATATAGTAATGTCATTTTAATGATGCATCGCCATTAGCGTTTATCTTTCAAATTTATAAAAATCGAAATGAAATTAAAATGGAAAATGTTGTTTTATCATAAATTTTTTTTTTTTTTGTTGTACGGAAAGTCAAAAAAAAAATATTTTTTTAATATTTCGTAATTGTCACGGAAAATTAAAAAAATATATATAATACAATCCGTTACTGTTACAACCATTTGTTTATTGTCGATTTTCTAAAAAAAAAATTATTATACAAGTTTATTTTGCACGTAACAGGAAAACGGATTAGGTTATACTGTTTGAAAAGGAAAGAACTGGTATTAAGATGAGTACCTAATATTTTTAAAAATAAAGTTATTAACAATTTAATCTAAAATGTGAATACAATAATTACAACAAAAAATGAAATTTGGACTATTAATAATGGATATGTAATAGAATTTATTTTATGTTCTTATAATCAATTTTGGAAAAAACAACTATTGAAGTTGTAAAAAAACTCATTTAAAGTTAAACAATATTTTTGTTTTCCTTGATAAGTAATTCGTTTCATTTGGTTTTTCGATGATATTTTTTTCACCTCATTTATTTCTTTTCTTTTTTTCAACCTTATTTATTTCAATATGGGTTCTTTATTGGTTATTATACTGGTTACTATTCTGAATTTTCTACTATTAATTGTGCTTGGGCTGAATATGCGGCCAAATTATTCTAAGTAACTTATTAATGAAGACTTGAAGCTTGCGTGGTTAATTCTGCTGGTTAAAAGTCATATGTTTCACGTCAAAAGTAATGCTACGACTAGTTTTTTCTTTGCCCACTCGCCCAAGATATGTGAGTATTTCCAGAGTTTACGGAGTGTTGATTAAATTCGTATAGCTAATAAATTAATGGGATCATGCCATGTAATTGTCTTATTAAAAACAACCCCTAGATTTTTAGCTTTGTCTACAAACTTAATGAACAATACATTTAGTTTAAATTTTGGTAAATTAGTAGTTTCAATTTTTCTACAGTAGATGAGCATTGCTTGAGACTTTTGTTGGATTTAACTTTAACAGGTTAGATTTAGACCAATATCCAATGACATCCAGATTCTCGTAAATTCTGGTAACAATATTAATTATGTCTGAGACCAAACTACTATGGTAGATCTGAGCGTATTTCATACACTTGGGTATGTCATTAATATACAAACTAAATAACAGTGGTCCCAAAATGTAACCTTGAGGAATGCTGCAATCGACAGATATTAGAGTCGATGTTAGATTGTTTAAGGCTGCATATTGTGTTCTATATATTAAAAAATACAATAACTATTCCCAATAAAATTTTGAATTTATTTATTTATTTATTTATACTGTTTAGCACAAACAGTTTACATAAAATTTATAATAATATATAATAACTAGAAAATTATACAATAAAAGTTATAATAAAAATTACATAATTGTTAAGTATAAATAAACTTAGAACTAAGATTAAAATTAAAAAATTAAAAATCATATACATTAGGTTAACTTACTTTACAGTGCAACAAGAAAACAAAAAAAAAATCCTAATATTAATAACGATTGTATAATTTTTGTTTTTGGGAATGTTCTGAAAGTGTAAAGTCAACATTAAGTTTATGTTTGTTACCTATAATAAGCATCCCATTAATAGGTTCAAATTTGCCATAATTAGTCCTATGATTATAGGTTTTAAACAAAATAAAATTTAAAAAAAAAAGCAAGAGCAAGGCGTTGAAGATTTCTAATATTAATTTTACTAGAAATTAAAGTAGATTTAATATAACCCTTGACAATCTCTGTAATGAAAATAACATCAGAAACCTCACGTCTAAAACTTAAAGTACACAAATCAATTAACTTTAGCTTTTATTCATATGGTGGCAAAATAATAGGATTTGACCATGGCAAGTGGCATAAGGCAAGTTCTAAGAAAGTTTTTCTGTACTGCCTCGATCCTATCAATGAGTATCATATAAAATGGAGACCAAACCTGACTAGCATATTCCAGGTTCGATCTTACAAGACAAGTGTACAAAGATTTCAGAACATAGGGATCTGAAAATTCCTTAGAAGAACGTTTAACAAACCCCAATAATGAATTAGCTTTATTTATAATATTATTATAATGAATTTTAAAGCTAAGTTGGGAATCAAAATACACACCTAAGTCTTTTATTGAGGTAACTTTAAGTAAATTAATACCATCTAAGTTATAGTTGAAATAAATAGGACTAGAACGATGTGTATAAGATAACAATGCGCATTTATTTACATTAAGTAGTAGACAATTATTAACGCACCAATTTTTAAAGTCTTTATTAGATGTAATCTTTTTAAAGATTTTCATATCATCAGCGTAAACTTGAAGCTGACAATTAGAAATCATAGAAGTAACATCATTTACAGATAAAATAAAAAGTAAAGGACCGAGGTGGCTATCTTGTGGAAACCGGAATTTGCCACGAATGGTTCTAAAATCACATTTTTGAATATAATACTATAGGAGCGACGCACAAATTAGAATATATTCACTTAAGGAAAAACTCGGGGAAGCCATATTTTTTTAGTTTTAATAATATTATGTGGCAATAGATCAAATGCTTTACTAAAATCAGTATAAACAACATCTGTTTGAAAACCTTCTTCCATGTTATTGAGGAGGAGGGACGTTGTTTGAACTAGGTTGGTCACAGTAGATTTTTGTTTTACAAAACCATGTTGGTTATCTATTAAAAGATTAGAACAGGGATATTTATTTAGTTTATTTTGAGCAGTGATAGAACAGTGATATTTATTTAGTTTAGTTTATTTTGATTATTTATTTAGTTTTAATTTATATTATAAATATTATCAATATTATACTCTATAGTTTTGTGTTACAACTTTCATATTTTTAAACATACATACATTATCTGTAAGTATAACACTAAAAAATGTTTAAAGCCCGAGGGAACTCATTCATCATTAAAATAAATAATATTTTATAATTGTTTGAAATGTTGTTTATTTTGTTTGTTTCTTTTCTTTTTTGATTAAATTTTAAATTTTATCAGTAGTGTCAAACAAATTAAGATTAAAAAGCGGAAATTTAAAAGTTTATTTAAATTATATATTATGTAAATAAAAAAAATGTAGGTAAGTGTTTTTTTTTGTAATTGTTATCTTTTGTTATAGACATTTCTCTATAAAAATAATTTAGAACTTACATACATATAAAATATTACAAAATAATTTGAAGACGTTGTCAATATTTTGCTATTACATATTATTTTTAAATAATTTAAAATAATGTTTTAAAATTGAATATTGAGAACATATATCTACTATATAAAGTGGAAAATTTATGCTTGTTTGTATTTCTACACTATTGCGTACCCGATTGCAACAAAAATTTTGCAAAAATGTTCTTTTGAACCCAGAAGATGCCGTATACTACTTTTCCTTTCGATCTGTTAACCTGTACCGACGCCAGATTCTGTTAAACCATTTGCCGTATATTGCCGCACATATGGAGTTCAAACTTTATAAAAACGTAGTTTTTTACCGAAGGAGTTAGTTATGGTTTTATGTGGTTAGGATACGTTATTCTATTCCGGCAAGCGACTTCTTAAAAAAAAATTCTAACCAAAACGAGTCCAATTTTTCAGAATACTTTATTGATTTTAAAGAAAAAGTTTGACAAATTTTTCCGTCCGTGATCAACTCGTTCCGATGCTACGACATTTTAAAGCAAATTTTTTTTTTCATGATTATAACAGTATATTCGACTAATTCAGTTCAAGTTTTGTTCAAACGTATATTATAGTTCCTTACCAAAGGAGTTAGTTGGATTAATTTCCTTACAGTTCGTTCCACCTTTTCAAAAAAAATTTCTAACCGAATCTTGTCCAATTTTTCAGACTGCATTAATGGTTTTTAAAAAAAAATTTAACAAGTTTTTGGGAAGTTCATTTTTATATATCACTACGATTTTAATTTTTTGTTTTTTATTTGCGAGGGTAGGTGGGAGTCATCGAAAGACACTATAGAGGAGTGAAAATGAGCACGAGTCCTTTATGAGTGTATGGGACTTTAACACACTAAACACCAACTCCCTTTTTTGACCAAACAATAGGTTATACGACCTTTAGTACTAATGTGCTGTCTGGTCAGAGGCGAATTTGAGTTAGGAAATGAAAATAGATTTGAAATTTGCAGGCATATTGTGAACAAAGTTAATTCATCACCTTGAATCTTTGCACATTGTAAATGTAATCATCACCAATTCTGGGGAACACATGAGGTGGAAGATGGTTCCACATTCGCGATGTTCATACTAAGCTGAATTATGCGATCTGGGAATTTGAACTACATATATCGGTGATCAGCAGAAGCTCTCCTTGTTTCTTTTGGAATGCTTTGAGAGAAGGCATCAAACTTTTAATCTTATTAGAACAAGAATAGAACTCTAGAAGGTATATATAAAACAGGGTAAGTGTACAATTTACAATTAAACTGAAGGTTGATAGTTTATTACCAAAGAATATATTCTCATAACCTTAAAAAAATATTCTATAAGAGTTCAAAATTGTTTTTATTGAGATAGGTAACTTTTAAGCTGAAGAAAATAATACGTATTATATTGACCTTAGTTTTTATGCTTTAAAAAATTTTTTTAACCTTAAGAATACAAAATTACAACAATTATTTGTTTGAATTTCACCTGAATGATACACTATTTTTTTTTTTTAGATTTTTCAATCAAATAAAGATCCTCATCAATTATATGAATTTTTTTTCCTGCTTCTATTTGAATCTAAATTACAAGTTAAAAATCAAAGCTAAGGTCATTTATTATGTAATTTAAAAAGAAAATATTTTCAAAAAAAATTCAAAAAAATAAAAAATAGAAAAAAATGTCAGAGGCAAGTTTTTAAAAAAAAAAAAAATTTCTAATGAAAAAAAAAATTCCCGTAAAAGCGAAGAAAAATACAAATTTTCATAATATTTTCATCTATATTTTTTTTTTTCTTTTTGTTATTCAATTACTTTTTCTTTCCAAATCCCTATAGAGCTTATCATATCTTTATATACTAATCCATTTTATTTATGTATTTAAAAAAAAAATAATAATAACGCTTTTAACGAGTCTATTTGTAAAAAATTAAATAATCCAAAAAAAATAAATTTATATATATTTATGCACGCAGTTTTGTTGTAATGGAATTCTTACGCAATCAAAAAAAAGAAAGTGAAAGTATCAAGTATTTTTTCAAAAGAAAATTTTCAAATATTTTTCAAATAGAAAAATAAAATTTTCTTTTTTCTATACCTATACAATTTGATATAATCTTCTCCTTTTTTTAAGTTTTTAAATCGCACGCAGTTTTGATAAATTGTTTAATACAATGAATTACAAAAATTTCCTATAATTTCTTTTTGTAGTCACGTTACAGGGTGTATTTTATTTTTCTTGTACATAAAAGGAATGTACTTCTTGTTCCGACTTATTACGATGTATGTTTATGTGTAGTATATTTTCAATACTTAAGTGAATATCTTATACTTCATTTTCAAGTTAACTGGGCAACTTTTAAATTCATCTACTACAAAATATGTTACTAAAAATTATTTCTTTCGACATAAATTTACCGCTTCCTAATTTATATAAGAGAGAGGGTTCAGTTACACCTTAAGTATTCCTCAACCATAAAAGGATAATGAGTACTAGAAACTAATTTATATTAAATCTTATTAGCCTTCACTTTACTTTTATTTTTAGTTTTTTTTTTCTTACACCTTTTGGCAACATATAGCTTCCACTTAACACCTCCATCTCACACTGTTTGTACACTGATATCTTTGTAAATTGTTCTGCACCGCGTATTGTTTGAGCTTCCGAGACTTGTTGTTCCTTAAGGATTTTACTCTAAAGCCGTTCGTGCTATGCTAGTATTTGGTTTTCTAATCATATGGTGTATACATTTCTAATTTCTGCACCTGATTTGATTGGTTATGGCTTCTTCACCGGTCAATATCCAAAGATCTCCATTCGATATTATGCTAGGCCAGCAAATACAGCATATTATTCTGTGATACTTTTTAAAAGAAAAGTTGCCCTTTATGATTTAAACTGATAGTCGTAAGTTAAGATTCACTGCCATAAGTCAGAAGAAATTATAAACACTTAAAATATTCTTAGTTTTATACTCTGAATATCCGAGAATTTCTCCATAAAGGAGGCAGACGTCCGGAAGCTGCTTTGGCTTTCTTCAATATACGTTTACATCTTCTTAAGCGCCTTGGCTGGTAGATATTATACTGCCGAATTAATTTTAAACGTTGGTGGTTATTAGATTAATACGTATTTATTTTAAAGATGGAAGCAATTAGTTATATATTTATTTTAAATACAACGTGCTTTAAAAGTTTGTTGCGTAGATTTTCTAACTATTGAAATTTTTACTTAGAAATTAATCAGTACCTATACTGGTGCTCGGTATTGAAGCTTTTAATTGACTACTGACTTATAAATTTTATAGAAACGTAATGCTTTATAAGATGTGTATAGATATTATTTTTTAACCCGGCATTTACAGATACTTTTTAAATTAAAGATAAATTTTTTCCTTTTTATTTATTCTTTTCAAAAATTAAAAAAAAAAAAAAAAAACGATATGGCATTAAATTCAATTTTATTTTGGAATTATTTACGCGAATCACCATTTAAAAGTGCTATAAAAATGCTTTTGTATATTAATATATACATATTATATTATATAAGTGTTTATAACTTTTTAATAGGCATGAAAAATGCAAAAAAAAAAAAAAAGAAAAAATAAATAATAATAACGATGATGGTGAAATCTGATTTAAATCTTAAGGATTTACTTAAAAAGAACAATAAAAAGAGCAAAATCATTAAATTTTAATCCTTTTAAAAACCCCGTTAAAAGATTCGTTTTTCTTTGCTTCCTCTTTTGCTTCTTATTTTATTATTTTTTTTTTTTTAAATTATAAAATCAGTTTAAAATATTCGTTTGTATATTTTCTTCTTTTTTATAACTGTATTGTTGTATTTAGATACGTATTTAAAAATGTCTCCATAAATACATTATCAATGAAAAATGACAAGAATAAACTTAGAGATATAATTTTTAATGAACTTAAAATTGAAATTTTAAGATTTTCTTGGAATTTAGTTTGAGTTAGATTAAAAACATTAAAACTAGTAAAATATTAAAATATAAGTTTTTATAATGATAAAAGAATTTGACTCAACTTAAAAATTTTTCGAATAAGTAACTAAATATTAACTGACCAAAGTGTCATAATGACATTAGTACACTATTTTTAACCATATATTATTCGTAAAATAAAACCGCACTTATATCTAGTGTTGTATTGCAATTAAATGTTTCCTATTTCAAAACGAATTTTAAAAGAACATTCATTAAAAAATTAATATTTATACAGGAAATTGCATTTGACCTCTTCTACAACGTCACTTAAAATTAACACTTTAAATTAAAATAGAAAAAAAAGTGAACTTATTTTAGTTACTAGTTCTATAAAATAAATAGATATAAAAACCAATGTTTCTGCTTTAAAATTCCTTTCAAAAAATCATGAAATTTTGAAAAGTTTCATTAGGTACCCGATTTTTAAACCTATTCTGATTTCTTTTTAGAAAATAAGTAATTAAAAATCACCTGATTTTTTATGGATTCTCCATATAAATGAGAACCCAATTGATTTCAAAAAATTGTGCACTGAATTTCTTTTTTCTTCCATTTGCTCATTTTTAACTATTGGTGTCCATCCGTCAGTTTGTCCGTCCCCACTATAACTCATAAAATAATGGAGGTATGCTACTTAATATGCAACTTCTTTCTAAGCCACTAGATCTTCAACAGTTACCCGAAGATTTGGTCGGATATAACCAAAAAAATAGGGAATTTACAAATTTATCCAAATATTAGTTTTTGACTTATCGCGCTGACGGACAGACGAACGGACAAAGTTTAATCAACTAATTGTTCAATTTTGATCGGATCTATATCCGTGATTGTATATACATCATGTTTGTTTTCAGGTGTTACAAAAGGAGGAGCAATTTTATTATACCCGTACCTATCGGGTATAATGAGATAGATCTGCAAAATCATTATAGATGCTTTTTCAACTGAGATATACATAGCCGTTTAAAGTGTTAACCGAAAATACATAGGAGAAAGAAACAAACAAACAAATAAACAAATAGAGAAACAAAGAGAATGATGGTAAAATTGAGTACAATTTTTTTACTTTATTTCGCAATTCGCATCATGTTTTACAAAATAAGTTTGATTCTTCTTGTATTTATAGGGATCTTATTAGATCCTATAAGAAAGATGTTGAAATTACAAAAAACAAAATGATTATAAATGCAACTTGTGCAATAGAAGAAGTTCGCTCATTGTACAACATACATTACAACATTAAATGCATTACAACATTCAACTTTGAATACTTTCATTAGTCATTATAATCCACCTATAGATGTTCGCACAAATAAAATTTAATAAAATTAATGTACTTCTGTTATGGATAATGTTGTAGAATAAATTTTTTATGCAGCCACACTCATTACGGAGGTACAGCTCCTCAACGTTGCAAAAACCCTATTTTTAAATGTGTCCCAATCCTAATCTCAGGTCTTGTTTCATACTTGTTTAATCTATAAATGCCAAACGACAGCACATATTTACAATTGTGCAATTTCTGTAATTTAGTAATTAAATTTACCGTTATGTGACAACAAAATTTTACAAAAATTTTGTTTAATACATATTATCTCTGCAACACTTTCAGATAAATCTGTAAAATATTGAGAGAAGAAAGATTATTTTTTCTATCTCCCCTTGTTTGAGAAGAACCTGTACTTGTACATCTGTACATATAATGCCGTTAATAAGACAAAAAAAATTATAAAAAAAAACTTCAATGTTATATTTCTATATGTGATATCATGTGCAAACTTTGAAAAAAGCCCTATTTTAAAATGTGTATATATTTCAGATTTTTCTTAACTTTTTTGTTCAATTTAAAAACTCCAAATGGCAGGATACTTTTTTACCTTTAGAAACCATTATAAAAATTAAACAATTTTCTGTAATTTAGTATTTATTTAAATTTACCGTTATGTGAAAAGAATATTTTACAAGATTTTCCTTCCTTCATAACTTATAACTGAAGAAAGCCTCTTGATTTTTCACAATTTGTTCTTAGATTTAGAATTCTAAAGAAAATGTTATGCAAGTCACAATAACTTCTAAAGTGTTTTTATTATCTTTTGGTAAAAAATGATACACCTTCAAAAAATGTTGGTTTTTATTCTTCTTTATTTAATAATCTATTGAAATCATTTTAAAGAATGGTCCAATTTTATTTTTATAGGTACTATTGTCTCTATTATTACATTAATTTTAAAAATTAATTCTTTCAATTATAAGTATATGACTATAACAATAATTATTATAAAATACAAATTTGTTTATAAATATTTGGTATATTAATTGTTCATATTATATTTATTTTATATTAAATTGGAAATTTTATTAATAACTATCAGTGATATAAATTATAAATTAATTAATTTTTAATCGCTTATCGGGAAATGAAATTGAATATTAAAATTTTGACATACAACTCCTTCTACCACGAATCTATTAACAGAGTACACTCATATCTCGCTATACGACTCATATACGTTTAGAAAAATTTGGCCATAAAACGCCATGCCATGAAAAGACAACGGTTAAAATGTTATGGTGAACATGAAAAATAGAAAAGTTGTAATATGCTGCCATCATTACTTTTCCCTGTTGTGGATTAAGCTGATTTAAAAAATTAGTCATCTGATTTGACATTGTCTGCTTTGTCTTGTATTCTCCTCCTTTTTGCAGTTCTTTATAACATGAAAGAAGCGAATGCATTACTGGAGATTCTTTACTGTTGTGTACTATGTCAAGATTATTTTGAAGAACAAAAAAAACAAAAACTGAATTTGTTTGTTGCTCTGCTACTTTTTCATACAAATTATAAAATTCAAAAAAGCTAATTCCATGAAAAATAAATTTGTCTATACCAACATTAAAGTTTTTTTGCGTATAAACGAAACATAATATGTTGAACCGGAAATTGAAAAAGTGCCATAATTAAAGAAGGCCGTTATGACGAAAAACCGTAGCGACTCTATAGCGAGTTATGAATGTATTATTTTTTTTTTTTTTTTTTAAATAATATGTTATATTTATTTATATATAGTACCTATCTATTCATTTTTTTTTTTTTTTTGTTATTATATTCGATACAGATTTCTTATTAACAAATTTATTTGACTTTTTGAAAATCATTTTAATTTATTTTAATTTTTAATTTTGTAGTAATTCAAATTTTAGGAGTGATTCGTTCTACAACATTATTTGGACTATTCAGTAGGCTTTGTAATGTTATATTGCCTAGACAATAACCTTATTTAAAATTTTCGATTAGTCTGATACACTTATATATAAAATTTTATCAAAATGATCTGTGAAGTATAAGACTAATTGAAAATTTTTTTTTTTTACATAATTTTTTTTTTTTTTATAATAAATTATTTTTTCATCTTTTTTTTCAAAAAAAAAAAAAAATTTTTCGTTAAAAAACCACATCTCCATTAAGGTTATATTTTCGTCTTAATATATATTAAATGTATTAAGAGATTTGATACATAGACATGATAAGGATATAACATGTCAACAAAAAATTTTTACAGAATGATTTTGATTAAATTTCATGTGAAGCTAATCGAAAAATTTTAAAACAGGACTTGTCTAGATAATACAACATTACAAAGCCTACTGAAAAGTCCAAATAATATTATAGGAGGAAACACTACTAAAATTTGATAAAATTTCTTATCAAAGGTTTTTTAAAAGATATAATGTTGACATATTGTTATCATATGCTTTTGTATCAAATCTCTTAAAAAATTTAATATTTATTAAGAAGAAAAGAAATTAATTTCTTAATGGAGGTACGGTTTTATAAACAAAAACAAATTTTTTTTTTTGAAAAAACTGGAAAAAATTAATTGATTTTTTTTTTTTTTTTAAACTATTTTATGTAGTGGTTGTTAATTTTTTATTTTTTTTTTTAACTATTTTATAATCTAAAGTAATTATTAATTTTTTTTTTTAAACTACTTTATACTACCTATAGTAATTGTTAATTTTTTTTTTTTTTTTTTTAATTATTATTATTTATTTATTTGATTTTTTTTATTAAATAAATCAATTTGAAAATTTTCATAGAAATTTTGTATTTCATTAAATAATTTTGGTTTTATATAATATTTTTCAATAATATATTGATCAAATGTATTATCTCTTTTTAAAGTCATTATATCTAAATGATAATCATTAAATTTTTCAATATATTCATTTAAAATATTTGAATACCAATTAATATAAAAATTATTTTTATTATTTGTTGATGAAATTTTTTTTAAATATTTTTCAAAGTTACTTTTAATTTCATCAAATAAAATTTTTTGTAATTTTATTAATTTCATAAATTTTGTATCTTCATTCATATGGAAATCATCATTTAATTTTTTACATTCTGTTACAGCTTCTACTGAAGTGAAATTTACATTAGAAGATGGAGATGGAAGCAAATCTAAAATTCAAAAAAAATTATTTAAAATTTTATTGGAAATTTTTTTTTTTTTATGGTTTTTTTATTTTATTTATATTTTATATACCTGAAATTTTAATAAAACTTTCATTTCCTGTAGCAACAAATGATAAATAATTTACATCAAAAGGATTTGTATTACTATAAGATAATAACGGTTTTGAATTACCAAATATACCAATTCGATATATATCATTAGACCAATCAAGCCAATATATTTTATAACCAGAATTTGTGATTTTATTATATTGATTATTATCTATAATAACGGAACTTCCTTGTTTAAGTTGATTTTTGTTACCTTTTTGTAAATCAATTCTGTAAGAATTTTTTGTTGGTTCTTCTTTATCACTTAATAGAACTAAACATGAGACTGTTGAATTACATTGAAATATAGTTGTCTTTTGTTGTGATGGCATAAAAAAATGTTTAAAAATTACAGAATCACCAAATTCTTAAAAAAGAAATTAAAAATAATTTATTTATTTATTTTTTTTTTTGTTTTTTTTTTTTTGTGAAATATATTAGCACTGTGTATAATATTTATTTTTATTTAGAATATAAATATACTTAAATACTTAAAAATAATATTATATAATATAAAAAGATATTTGTATATTATGTAAATTTTTTTGTTCTATTTTAAACACAACCTGATCAATATTTTAATTTAGGAAAAGAAATATTAAATTCGAACACTAAAAAACCGCGATATACTATCAAACCTTTTATTTAAGGTAAACCAAAAATATATCTACATACATACATATGTACATATATTGATAAAACTTAAAAATAAAAAAGATATTTCTGTTTGATTACAAAATATAACATTCTACACAATTTAAAGATGGTTCACATTTTCAGTGAAAGAATATTCATAATAAAGAATGGATTTTAATAGACATAATATTTGTTATTCAATATAAAAAATACAATGAAACCTGTGAAGTTCGCCACTCTTATAAAATGAGCAATTATGAAAATTGGCCTAAATATAACAACACAAAGAAAATTTCATATAAAATTGGTTCAAAATACCTCTTTGCTGTACCATGTGTAATTTATAACTTGGACATTTCTTTCCTTATAAATATTACTTCACTTTTTGTAAATATACTGGTAACAGTCTGGTAATACCTGGTAACAGTCGGCCATTGCAAATTTTTTTTATTGTGAAACATTCAAAACTATTACAATAAATACAGAGATAGCACACATTTAACAAAAAATGATTTTATTTTATTTTTTTTTTTGTTTCATTTGTTACGTACTTACGTATAGTTTGTGCATTGTCAATCAATGTAAATTACTCAATACATATTGTAATACTCAATTTATATCAAAGAAAAATAACTTCTAATCATTTAATGACATTTTTATCGACCGCATACATTAATGTATAAAGTAGGTATTGTTTTCATACTAAAAATTTGTACCCGAGATTTTGACAAATATGCACTACTCCGGTGTGGAGAAGGCTGTAAAATTTTTTTTAGCATGATGTGTGCGTGTGTGTGGGTATGTCTGTAGGCACGTGTACAGCATAAACGACTGAGCGGAATTTTTTATAATTTCATATTTAAGGTTTTGACGTAAATATCTCGGATTGATAAATGCGAATATTTCATAACAGGATAATATTATGAGAAAAATTATTAAGAAAAAGTTGTTATACTAAGTAAAGGGCAACAATTTCGCCATAGAAGATTTTTTGATCCGACTAACTTTAAGGTTATTTTAATTTTTTTCGAAATCCACATTTCATACATATTATAACACGCCGTATGCATTATATTCCAACAAACATTTTTTTTATCTCTAAAAATGTACCTATGCTGAAGACGCAAAATTCAAACTGAAAAAATGTTTACTCAATATTAATGTTATGTATGTTTTGTATGTTTTGTATTTTTATTATTTTTAACTTCTTAAATTTTTGAATGAAAAAAAAAAATCATGTATGTATGTATGTATGTAAAAAATCATGTATGTATGTATGTATGTATGTATGAATGTACATATTTTTACGAATAATTCATTGCCGATTATTGTTATTGAATTAAAAAAAATCAGCTGTCTCCACCACAGGACCGACCGCCACTACACGAAAAATACAATGCCAAAAAATATAGACTTTTTACATAATAATTTATATTTCAAAAAATTCCGCTCAGTCGTTTATGCTGTTCACGTGCGCCCAGATACACATTCAAGCACACACACAGTAAGACATTACACTAAAAAATGGCTTACAGCTTTCTACAAATCGGAGCAAAGCATATCTCAAGTAATCGAAGTAATGCATATCTCACGTACAAATTTTCGGTGTAAAAACAATACCTAGCTTATACATTAATGTATGCGGTCGGTAAAAAACAATAAAAATTTTCTTATACAAGTTCACCAATATGTAAATGTTGACACAAAAATTTGCGAACTACAGGTGGCCAACTTAGACAGGTTTCACTATAATTAAATTAGTAAAAAAAATAAAAGTTCATACAAGGCTTTTATTTTTACGAAATTACTAAAAGTATATGCTGAATTGCACCATTAATTTTAAATAAAAGTGAGTATTAAAATATTTCCAAATAAGATTATTATCACTTTCAGAATTTTAAATGTTTTTATAGTTACATATATATAGTACAATACATATGTATGTACATACCTAAAAACCTTCTCCTAATTATACATTGAAGTGTATCATTTATTGAAATCTCTTCTACATTTTGAAAATATTTTAATTCTGTTTCACAAGTTTTTGCAGCACTTAAATTAACTATTTGAATAATGAAAATTAATAAACAGAATTTCATTTTAACTAAAATTTTAATTTAAATAAATTAAATATTTAAATAATATTTATTTTTCATTTATTTCACCATAACTTGTTCTATGAAAAGTCCAGCTTCAACTGGAGCAAACATTTTGTTTCGAATAAAAGAAATGATTAAAATTCACCATAGAAAAAAATTGTATTCAGTAGTGAGCAGATGTTTGTAATACGAAATTTTTAATTATTGTTTTAACTAATTTTTTTTTTTAATATGTATTATGTAAGTCAAAAAATATACATCAGAAGTATATTTTATATACAATAAATTTGTAACAGTAATTGTATATAATTTAATGGTATTTTCATATTCATACACATTGATATTCGTAATCGTGACTTCATAAAGATACCGTTACGCGATCACATTATCCCGGAACTGCTTTGTCACGCCTCGGAACTACAACAAACAATTTTGTAATAATTAGAGATAAATCGAAACAATTCTATAGAATAACATGAAAGCTTAAAATTAAAAGCATTTAAGAGAATTTTCGCCCTACAAAACTAAAGATTAAATTCCCTTAATTAATAAGGTGGATAACCATTTTAATATGTAAATAAATCATATTATGTGGTATAGTAAGAGAATATAAGTTTAGAAATAGCATCACATATCTATACAAATTGTAAGTGTCAAACAAATATTCCCAACCGATTAAAATAAAAAAGTGAAAAATACAAAAAAAATTAATCTTAAGAACTAAATTCTAAATTTTCAAAAATTTTATTTC
This sequence comes from Poecilobothrus nobilitatus, assembly GCA_947095535.1. Lineage (NCBI taxonomy): Eukaryota > Metazoa > Arthropoda > Insecta > Diptera > Dolichopodidae > Poecilobothrus > Poecilobothrus nobilitatus. The sequence goes on along the minus strand of OX352774.1, from coordinate 41,943,388 downwards.
TTCTTTTTTATCAGCTTATTTTAAGTAATATGTCATTAATATCTGACCATGATAATATTAAGCGGGCATAGTAAAAATTACAAAAATTTAACAATATTTTATTAAATTTAATCCCAATTTTTAAACTTAATACGTGTTTTTCCACTGTTTTAAGCAGTTTTCAGCGTAGTGAACAGTTACAGTAAGCATTAAAAACAGTTAAGATTTTTATTATATTAAATCTACTGGAAATTTAGGATAAAGTAGTAGAAAATTTAATATCCTCATACCTCGGTATACGGCGGCACTTTTTTGATTTAGGGTCGAACATGTTCAGTTATAACACTAAAAAAAAAAATTACTTATAGATACTGACAAATTTATTTTGTGTGAAATTTGTCTTTTCGAATTTTATAATTTGTACAAAAGAATAGCAGAGCAAAAAACAAATTTTTTTTTTGTTTTTTTTCGTTCTTCAAAATTATCTTGACGTAGTACGCAACACTAAAGAATCTCCAGTAATGCATTCAGCTTTTTCATGTTATAAAGAAAGACAAAAAGAAGCAGAACACAAGACAAGGCAGACAATGTCAAATCAAGTGACCAATTTTTTAAGCCAAGTTAATCCACAACAGCGAAAAGTAATGAAAGCAACATATTAGGGCTTATCGATTTTTTATGTATTCATCATAACATTTTATTCATCTTTAGCTTTACGTTTTACAGCCATCTGTTCCGAAACGTATTTAAGCCGTATAACCAGATATGAATGTTATTTACGGAATTCTGGGATTTCTTGATGCCTATATTAGTTTTAAAATTGACCATCTTTTCCTTTTGTATTTATAAAAGCTATAAGAGTAGGTCATATTACCGATTATATACTTTTTATATATAACATATAAATATAAATTGAATCAACATTGTATCGATTTGATAAGAGTATTATATTATGTCTTTTTCTATTCTATTTTTGTATTTATATTTACATATAATTTTTTTTATTTTTGAGAAGAGCACAATTTTTCAGTTTCTTATTTATAAAATCATATAACGTTTAAATAAGCTTAATAAGTTTTTTTTTTATTTAATTTAAAACTTGATAACCCTTATGAGCTAGCAATATTAACTTTGTAATTTTCAATTTTAGTACATTAACAAGATCTAAATGATTGTTTGTATAAAAGTTTCTCACATTATTTTTACTTAGGTGCACTAATAATAATTATGTTAAAATAAGAAATGGAAAGTATTTTCATTATTTTTAAAGTAGCTAATTATGCTTATAATTTTTAAATATGACTAGAAAATCCCCTGTGCAATTGCACAATTTCTATAGATTCAAAAACATTAAAAAAACTTTGAAATCACTTACTTACTTGTAATAGAAAAAAACATAAAACAAATCTAAACACATAAAATTAAAAATGTTAGGTACAGTTTATTAATTTATTCTCGCCGTTTTTTCGTGGCGGTAATTTTTGACAGTTTTTTAATCATTGAGAAAAAATTGTCCAAGCTAAAAACACATTCAGGGTAAAAGTTCGTGCCGATATCTCAAAAATTGTTTGAAACACATGTATAAAGTGCACAATAAAAACCGGCGAAAAACCAACCAACACCAACCGCTACGACATTTTTTTTTTGTTACATTTAAAACACTCCCAATAATCGAAATAATTTTAATATTTGTTAAAATTTTACTCTCTATTTTTCTTTAGTTTTAAAAAAAAAATTTTTATGTCGATGAAAAGCAGTTGTTTTCGCCACGAAATTACTTCAATTACCAAAACTACTTTCAAGTTTTTTGCGTTTATTATTTTTTTGCTTGAAAAAAATTTGCTGAATTTATTTTATTTAAATGTACTTTGGAAGAGGTCTTTGGTATATTTAATAAAAGATTCATGTCTTTGATAATGTAATTTCATAAATTTTCGGGGTCTTTTTTTTTTGTGACGGTCGTTTTCGACAGCTTTTTAAATTAATGGTCTAATAATAAATTAGTACAAAATTATGAATCTATTGTGAGAGAAGGCTTCTAAAATGATATTTTCTATGTTATTTTTTTTTTTTTAAGAAAAATATCCATTTCTATAATATTTAGTAAGTTTTTGATTTCTGTTATGAAATATAATTAGCTAAGTCTGCCGAATTTTATATTAATAAAAAAAATTCAAATATTTTATGTTATATCAAAAATTCAGCTTAAAAAATCAAAATTCCAACCTAAATAAAGAAAACTACTTTAAAGTCTGTTGCGAAGCTTTTACCAGCTTTTATAATAGTGAAAACAAAATCAAGAATAAAATCGGCCTATTATTTGTTTCTTATAAATATAAGGCGTACTATAAACTTTGCTCTTTTCACTTTCAGGTCTTTTAATTTTATTAAGAGTATTTTTATTTTTTTCCTAACAAAGAGTCATTTGAAAACTGCCAACAGAAGATTAATAATTTATTTTTAATTTACCGCTGCGACCAGTTCATAATGGATGTGGCGGTCAAATTTAAAAATTAAAAATTTGCCTTAAATTTTGTGTCGAAAGTACTTTTTAAAAAGTAAACATTTGTGTCTCTGATAAGACTTTTAGTCAAAGATTTGTGTCTCTGATAATAAAATTTTAAATTATTAAATAAATATACAGAAATATCATCATTGCCAGTTTAGTTTACATTCAGTGTGAGTGGTTTGTTGGCAAGGTCTTATCATTATACAGGTCTTAACATTTTTTTCCATGGCTAACAATATTATTAATCGTCTAATAATAAATTAGTACAAAATTGTGAATCTTTTGTGAGAGAAAGCTTCTAAATGATATTTTCTATGTTAGTTTTTTTTTTTTTTAAGAAAAATATCCATTTCTATAATATTTGGTAAGTTCCAGACTTCTGTTATGAAATATAATTATTTAAGTCTGCCGAATTTTATATTAATATTTTTATGTTATGTTATACCAGTTATTTTTATGTTATGTTATACCGAATATTTTATGTTATACCAGTTCTACCGAAAATTTAGCTTAAAAATCTAAATTTCAACCTAAATAAACAAAACTATTTTAAAGTCTGTTACGAAGCTTTTACCAGCTTTTATACTAATGAAAACAAAATAAAGAATAAAATCGGCCTATTATTTTTTTCTTATAAATATGAGGTTTACTATAAACTTTGCTCACTCTCACTTTTTCACTTTCAGGCGTTTTAATTTTATTAAGAGTACCTACCTATTTTTATTTTTTTTTTTTCCAAAACAAAGATTGAAAACGCCAACAGAAGATTAATAATTTATTTTTAATTTACCGGTGCGCCCAGTTCATAATGGATGTAGCGGTCAAATTTAAAAATTAAAAATTTGCTGAATTTATTTTTATTGAAAATGTGTTTTTTAAGTATGTACTTTTCCTTTTTTGACTGTACTCACTTTTAATGAACGGTTTGTGTCTCTGACAATACTTCTAGTGGAAAATTTGGTCCCTGGTAATAATATTTACTAAATTTATTTATATTTTTAATGAACGGTTTGTGTCTCTTGATAATACTTTGAGCTAGAGATTCGTGTTTCTGGTAATAACATTTTAAATTATTAAATAAATATACAGAAATTCATCATTTCCAGTTTACTTTACATTCAGTCTGAGTGTTTTATTATAGATATAAAATATTTTTTTTTACATGTTGGCAAGGTCTCGCCAACATCTTGTGTATTATATTATAGACTAGAAAATCCCCTGTGCAATTGCACAATTTCTATAGATTCAAAAACATTTGCGGTATCATACTGACTCCCTTAATAAACTACCTAAAAATTTCATTTTTACATCAGCACCATTAAAAAAACTTTGGTATCACTTACTTACTTGATGTAATAGAAAAAAACATAAAACAAATCTGAACACATAAAATTAAAAATGTTAGGAACAGTTTATTAATTTTTTCACGCCGTTTTTTCGTGGCGGTAATTTTTGACAGTTTTTTAATCATTGAGAAAAAATGGTCCAAGCTAAAAACACATTCAGGGTAAAAGTTCGTGCCGATATCTCAAAAATTGTTTGAAACACATGTATAAAATGCACAATAAAAACCGGCGAAAAGCCAACCAACACCAACCGCTACGACATTTTTATTTTTGTTACATTTAAAATAATCCCAATAATCGAAATAATTTTAATATTTGTTAAAATTTTACCAGACTCTCTATTTTTCTTTAGTTTAAAAAAAAAATTTTTATGTCGATAAAAACAGTTGTTTTCGCCGCGAATTACTTTAATTACCAAAACTACTTTCAAGTCTTTTGCGTTTATTTTTTTTTTTGCTTGAAAAAAATTTGCTGAATTTATTTTATTTAAATGTACTTTGGAAGAGGTCTTTAGTATATTTAATAAAAGATTCATGTCTCTGATAATGTAATTTCATAAATTTTCGGGGCCTTTTTTTTTTGTGTGGGTCGTTTTCGACAGCTTTTTAATTTAATGGTCTAATAATAAATTAGTACAAAATTATGAATCTATTTTGAGAGAAGGCTTCTAAAATGATATTTCCTATGTTATTTTTTCTCTTTTTTTTAAGAAAAATATCCATTTCTAAAATATTTAGTAAGTTTCTGATTTCTGTTATGAAATATAATTAGCTAAGTCTGCCGAATTTTATATTATTAAAAAAAATTCGAATATTTTATGTTATATCAAAAATTCAGCTTAAAAAATCAAAATTCCAACCTAAATAAACAAAACTACTTTAAAGTCTGTTGCGAAACTTTTACCAGCTTTTATAATAGTGAAAACAAAATCAAGAATAAAATCGGCCTATTATTTTTTTTCTTATAAATATAAGGCTTACTATAAACTTTGCTCTTTTCATTTTCAGGTCTTTTAATTTTATTAAGAGTATTTTTATTTTTTTCAAAACAAAGAGTCATTTGAAAACTGCCAGCAGAAGATTAATAATTTATTTTTAATTTACCGCTGCGACCAGTTCATAATGGATGTGGCGGTCAAATTTAAAAATTAAAAATTTGCTTTAAATTTTGTGTCGAAAGTACTTTTTAAAAAGTAAACATTTGTGTCTCTGATAAGACTTTTAGTCCAAGATTTGTGTCTCTGATAATAAAATTTTAAATTATTAAATAAATATACAGAAATATCATCTTTGCCAGTTTAGTTTACATTCAGTGTGAGTGGTTTATTATAGAAATAAAATATTTTTTTTTTACATCTTGTGTGTCTGGTATTAATATCTATATGATATTTAATATCTTGTGTGAATTGGTATTATCAGAGACTACATAGAGATGTACAAATTCATACAAAAATTTGTACTAATTTTTTTTCAAACGGGCCAGCTAAAACTGGCTAGTTTTAAAAATTTTAAAGCACAGAAATATTTGATTTGTGTCATAGCTAAAAGAATTTAGTGAAAACCAGAATCTTCTGTAAAATCTGGTGTAAAATGTAAAAATTATCATTCATATATTTTATGCATTTACAAAATTTTTTTATCTTTGTGAATTAAACCATAATCATTATATTGTGTATATTATCAGAAATTCAATCATTAATTTCAGGTATTATATTATCTGATCTGATTAACAAATCTTATTTTTTTCCATGGCTAACAATATTATTAATGGTCTAATAATAAATTAGTACAAAATTATGAATCTTTTGTGAGAGAAGGCGTCTAAAATGACATTTTCTATGTAATTTTTTTCTTTTTTTTTTTAAGAAAAATATCCGTTTCTATAATATTTAGTAAGTTTCTGACTTCTGTTATGAAATATAATTATTTAAGTCTGCCTAATTTTATATTAATAAAAAAATTTCGAATATTTTATGTTATACCAGTTCTACCGAAAATTTAGCTTAAAAATCTAAATTTCAACCTAAATAAACAAAACTATTTTAAAGTCTGTTACGAAGCACCAGCTTTTATACTAATGAAAACAAAATCAAGAATAAAATCGGCCTATTATTTCTTTCTAATAAATATGAGGTTTACTATAAACTTTGCTCACTCTCACTTTTTCACTTTCAGGCGCTTTAATTTTATTAAGAGTACCTATTTTTATTTTTTTTTTCCAAAACAAAGATTGAAAACGCCAACAGAAGATTAATAATTTATTTTTAATTTACCGTTGCGACCAGTTCATAATGGACGTAGCGGTCAAATTTAAAAATTAAAAATTTGCTGAATTTATTTTGATTGAAAATGTGTTTTTTAAGTATGTATGTACTTTTCCTTTTTTGACTGTACTCACTTTTAATGAACGGTTTGTGTCTCTGACAATAATTCTAGTGGAAAATTTAGTCTCTGGTAATAATATTTACTAAATTTATTTATATTTTTAATTAACGGTTTGCGTCTCTTGATAATACTTTGAGTTAAAGATTCGTATCTCTGGTAATAAAACTTTAAATTATTAAATAAATAGTAAAAAAGCCTTATTAAAGGGTATAAGTAGAAAAATAAAGCTTTTGTGAAAGTTTCCTCAGTTTTATGAACAATTTAATTTTAGTAAATTTATTCAAATACTTATATGTATTATATTTAGATATTGATAAATGTAAAATTTATTGCTAAAGTGTTTTAAATAATGAAAAACCTCAATGATGCTGTGAAGTAGTTTCTTTCAAAAATGTAATAAAAATGATTATTTAATAAATCTCATCTCTTGTAAATTTCTTTGTCAAACTTTGGATTAAAAAACCAAAGGTTGGATTAAAAACCAATGGTAAATAAATTTTTGCCAATAGTATCAAAAATTTTCGCTTCGAAAAAATACAGTATCAAACTTTATAATTTTGAAACTAAACTACACTGATCTGATGCATTTGCCTAATTATAATATATAGTACACTTGTTATATTTTTCTATGGTTGCCATAGCAAATGCTTCAAAACTTTCTTTGTTATATTTTTCAAACAAATTTTTACTCTATCCGTAATAATATTCTGTCTCTTTATCTATCGCTTTCTCTACAAAATCTTCACACCGTAAGTTTTACGCACCTTTTATGTAAAACAATAAAAATTGGCTGTGCATATAATGTTGAAGTTTTAGAAAATAAAAATCATAAAAGAAGCATAAAATTAAGAAAATGTTACACATTCAAAATTTAATTGAAAATTGTGATTTTATAATTTAAATTGCGCTCCTTTAAAAGCTTTGGTTTTACGCACCGCTTTATTTTTTTATAATTTCTACTTAAAAATACAACTCTTTAAAAACTTTGATTTATGCACTGTCTTGTTTTTTCATTCTTTTTATAGCATAACATTTTAATTCTTTTTTTCTATCTGTTATGTACCTAAATATCAGATGTACGTTTCTTTCTTTTCATAGCATAGCATTTAATATTTCTTTTTCTATCTGTTATGTACGTAAATATCAGAGGTATGTTTTTTCATTTAAAATCATAACATTTTAATAGTTCTTTTTTTCTTTAAAAATATTTAAAAACAGTCAAAGTAACATTTTTTGTTCTCTTTTTTTTCTATTCGTTTTTATTTTTCTTCGCAGTATTACATTTATTTTTTTTTGTTTTCTGTTATTTACGTACGCTAAGTATTTCTTTTATTTTTTTTAAATATTAAATTTATACATACAGTCTATTTAAACAATATAAATTATAACCTATAGAACATTCTGAATTTTTTTTTTGTTCGTTTATGTTTACCGTCCATTCATTCATATAAATAACTGTTGCCTATACAAAAAATAATAAATCTATAATAAATCTAATATATGTATACCCATATTTTTATTCATATATCTATATTATGGGCTAAACTTCTGATTCTAAAATTGTACTATATTATGGCAAAATTTTTAAAAAATTAAGAAAATGTTACTTAGCAAAATTTAAATAAAAATATTATTGCAATTTTATAATGTTCTACTTAAAAATCCGAACCTTTAAAAACTTTGATTTATACACTGCCTTGTTTTTTCTTTCTTTTCATAGCATAACATTTTGATATTTCTTTTTTTCTATCTGTTATGTACCTCAATATCAGATGGCCTTTTCGTTCTTTTCATAGCATAACATTTTTTTTTTTCCTTTTTCTATCTGTTATGTAGGTACGTAAATATCAGACGTATGTTTTTTTCTTTTAAAATCATAACATTTTAATAGTTCTTTTTTTCTTTAAAAGTATTTAAAAACAATCAAAGTAACATTTTTGTTCTCTTTTTTTTCTATTCGTTTTTATTTTTCTTCGCAGTATTACATTTATTTTTTTTTGTTTTCTGTTATTTACGTACGCTAAGTATTTCTTTTATTTTTTTTAAATATTAAATTTATACATACAGTCTATTTAAAAAATATAAATTATAACCTATAGAACATTCTGAATTTTTTTTTTGTTCGTTTATGTTTACCGTCCATTCATTCATATAAATAACTGTTGCCTATATAAAAAATAATAAATCTATAATAAATCTAATATATGTATACCCATATTTTTATTCATATATCTCTATATTATGGGCTAAACTTCTGATTCTAAAATTGTACTATATTATGGCAAAATTTTTAAAAAATTAAGAAAATGTTACTTAGCAAAATTTAAATAAAAATATTATTGCAATTTTATAATGTTCTACTTAAAAATACGACCCTCTAAAAACTTTGATTTATACACTGCCTTGTTTTTTCTTTCATTTCATAGCATAACATTATAATATTTATTGTTTTCTATCTTTTATATGGGTAAATATCAGATGTACGTTTCTTTCTTTTCATAGTATAACATTTGTTAAATTAACATTTAACATAACAGGAGGGCACGCTACTCAGCAGCAGCAACTTGTCTTTTATTATATTTAGATATACAGAAATATCATCATTGCCAGTTTAGTTTACATTCAGTGTGAGTGTTTTATTATAGATATAAAATATTTTTTTTTACATGTTGGCAAGGTCTCGCCAACATCTTGTGTATTATATTATAGATAACATATTAACACATATGAACTTCCAATATATTTTACAGAATTCTTTTAACTTATAAAACTTTCGAATAAACCAAGGACCATCCGTTTTCGCACATCGTCCTATTAAATATTTTTTCGTCTTTCCTTTGTTCAGAATTTTTCTTTATATACTTTTCATTTGAGTATACACAAAATTTTACATAACAGCTGTCAAAACGTTTTATAATCCTAATCTTTACAGCTTCTAACGAAATTATTATCTGGGATTATTTTGGTGTATTACACTAACTAAGTGATCCGAGAATCTATATTTTATTAACCTATAATCTAAATTTTATTTCAAAAAAGTTTGATATGTATAACGGTTTACAATAGAGCAGAGTTATTTCACCAAGACAATATATATAGCTGACCTTTTAGAAATGTTACTCAGATTACAAAAAAAAAATTCCTTAATAGTGTTTACAGACGACACCATAATATGTTCCGCCGGCAACTCTGTATTGACAAGACCAAGTTCAACAATTAATGTTCGATATAAGTTCAGATTATTATGTAAAAATGGCAGCTTAAAATTAACTCAAATACAAGTGTGAAAATATATTTTTGTGAAATAAAGAAGATAAAATTCATAGCAATAACATAAAATGATACTGGAATTTTTTTTATAGTTATGACAAACGATTATTCTGTTATTGAAAACGAAAAACTCGTTAATTATCTAGGTGTTCATTGTAATAAAATTGAAATCATAATTATTTGCCAAGTTAAATAATATTATTTTTTAAGCGAATAAAGCGTTTGTAGCATTTAAGAAGTTCTTCCCTAATAAAAGAGGCATCTTTTTCCGGAATATTACCATGTACTAATTTCACTCCAATAAAAAATATTACATCATTAAAATTTAATATTAAAAATTAATATATTATATTTATTTAAATATATATACTGGATGTTTCGCATAAGAGTGAAAATATTTCAGGAGGTGATTCATGAAACTAAAAGTATAAAAAAATCCCATGTGTGGAGGTGTATAATATTAGTAATTTTCGACATATTTGGGTTTTATGTTGTTTTTCTTACATCCTTATTTGCAGAATAATTCTTGCTCCACATGCTGGTACTATAAAAAAATATAAAATCTTCGTATGTTTTAGCTCTAATTTAAAAATATAATTACTCCGGATGCTAAAGGTGCAGCTAAGTGTATGGGTTTCCTGTTGTAAAGCCTTTTTTCATCTTCTGATCTCCTTAATATCTATAAAACATATATATAAGACCTAAGATGGAGTGCAATGCACATATTTGATCAGGACCCTCCAAAACGGCATTGGGATTTCTCGATAAAGTGCAAAATAGAGCAATTCGTCTAATAAACGATCTCACTGTCAACTCTATGCTCTTTCCACTCGGTCTCCGTCGCCTAACAGGAACACTTACCCTGTTTTATAGAACCTTATAGATTTGGATTCTTGCTCTAATGAGATTAAAAGTTTGATGCCTCCTCTCAAAGCATTCCAAAGAGAAACAAGGCGAGCTTCTGCTGCCCACCCCTATGTAGTTCAAATTCCCAAATGACATAATTCGATATTCAAATACCCAGATGATATAATAAGATCCAATATTAATATTAAGTTGAATATTAACAACTGCGTTCACAATATGCCTGCCAATTTGAAAACAATTTTCATTCTTTAACTAAACTTCCTCTGACCAGGCAGTACATGAGTACTAAAGGTCGTATAACCTATTGTTTGGTCAAAAAAGGGAGGTGGTATTTAGTGGGTTAGCAATTTGTCAGTATGATAACATAAATGTTTTTGCATCTATAGAAATTGTGCAATTGCACAGGGGATTTTCTAGTTTTAAATTTTAATAATTTAAAAAAATATTTATCTGCTTTTTTTTAAACTGCACTTAAGTAATTTTTAATCTTTTAACAATAAAACATTTTAAAAACAAAAAATAAATAAAGAAGTCAACGTCTCTACTTAATTAAGCATAGTTTTATTTTTCTGCAAAATTTATCAAGCAATTTATTTAAGTGCTTCAAAAGAAGACGTACAGTAAAGAAATTGCTTAAAATAATTTAATAAATTTAAAGCGTTTTACTCAACTAAACTAACCCGCCTATATCAGTGTTAAAAGAAAGGCAATAATAATAGCAATGAGTACCTCACTATTGACTACTGGTACAAGTTTAAGTAAATTTAAATAAACTGTTACTATTTAGGTACTAAAACTTGATCTAAAGTGTGAATAGAATAGGTATTAATTATACAAATTTAATAAAAGGAGTATAGCTTGGATTTTTAAATTTAAAACAATCGAAATTTTGAAATAAAATTTATAATTAAATAATTTCATTAGTATCTATAACTTTAAAATTATTTTCATTTCAGAATTTAAAAAAGGCAACCGATATTTTTTTTACACTCCAATAGAAAAAAAAGTCATTTTTAAATGTAAATCAAGAGGAGTGAAAACCAGTACGAGTCCACTATGAGGGTGTGGGACTTTAACCCAATAAAATTATGAATCTATTGTGAGAAAAGGCTTCTAAAATGATATTTTCTATGTTATTTTTTCTTTTTTTTTTAAGAAAAATATCCATTTCTATAATATTTAGTAAGTTTCTGATTTCTGTTATGAAATATAATTAGCTAAGTCTGCCGAATTTTATATCAAAAATGCAGCTTAAAAAATCAAAATTCCAACCTAAATAAACAAAACTACTTTAAAGTCTGCTGCGAAGCTTTTACCAGCTTTTATAATAGTAAAAACAAAATCAAGAATAAAATCGGCCTATTATTTGTTTCTTATAAATATAAGGCTTACTATAAACTTTGCTCTTTTTACTTTCAAGTCTTTTAATTTTATTAAGAGTATTTTTATTTTCTTCAAAACAAAGAGTCATTTGAAAACTGCCAACAGGAGATTAATAATTTATTTTAAATTTACCGCTGCGACCAGTTCATAATGGATGTGGCAGTCAAATTTAAAAATTTGCTTTAAATCTTGTATCGAAAGTACTTTTTAAAAAGTAAAAGTTTGTGTCTCTGATAAGACTTTTAGTCAAAGATTTGTGTCTCTGATCATAAAATTTTAAATTATTAAATAAATATACAGAAATATCATCATTGCCAGTTTAGTTTATATTCAATGTGAGTGGTTTATTATAGATCTGGCCAACATCTTGTGTGTATAATATTGTGTATATTATCAGAAATTCAATCATTAATTCCTGGTATTATATTATCTGATCTGATTAATAAATCTTATTTTTTTTCATGCCTAACAATATTATTAATGGTCTAATAATAAATTAGTACAAAATTATGAATCTTTTGTGAGGGAAGGCTTCTAAAATGATATATTCTATGTTAGTTTTTTTTTTTTTTTTTAAGAAAAATATCCATTTCTATAATATTTGGTAAGTTCCAGACTTCTGTTATGAAATATAATTATTTAAGTCTGCCGAATTTTATATTAATAAAAAAATTTCGAATATTTTATGTTATGTTTTATATTAAAAATCTAAATTTCAACCTAAATAAACAAAACTATTTTAAAGTCTGTTACGAAGCTTTTACCAGCTTTTATACTAATGAAAACAAACTTTCAGGAGTTTTAATTTTATTAAGAGTACCTACCTATTTTTATTTTTTTTTTTTCCAAAACAAAGATTGAAAACGCCAACAGAAGATTAATAATTTATTTTTAATTTACCGCTGCGACCAGTTCACAATGGATGTGGCGGTCAAATTTAAAAATTAAAAATTTGCTGAATTTATTTTTATTGAAAATATGTGTTTTTTAAGTATGTACTTTTCCTTTTTTGACTGTACTCACTTTTAATGAACGTTTTGTGTCTCTGATAATACTTCTAGTGGAAAATTTAGTCTCTGGTAATAATATTTACTAAATTTATTTATATTTTTAATTAACGGTTTGTGTCTCTTGATAATACTTTGTGTCAAAGATTTGTGTCTCTGGTAATAAAATTTCAAATTATTAAATAAATATCATCATTGCCAGTTTAGTTTACATTCAGTGTGAGTGTTTTATTATAGATATAAAATATATTTTTTTACATGTTGGCAAGGTCTCGCCAACATCTTGTGTATTATATTATAGAGATATTATAGATTATAGATTATTAAAAAAATATTTAAATTTTTAAAAATTTTTTAAGCGCTGCAATTCATTATTAATTCATTTAATTGAACGCAGCCATTATTTTATCTATTACATGACTCATTAGACTCGAAATAGTTTAACTCAATTAAAATAACCATTAAAAAAAATTAAAATTTTGCGCCTATAACTCTGCTTCACAAAACTATAAAATATTTACCAAAATTTTGATCAGTAATTTTACATTTAATTAAAGAATTTGTTAATAAATCATCATTTCTGTTACAATTATCTGCAATTATTTAATTACTGCATTGAATTATATATACAGTAAAGCTTTTTTATATGGAACATATTGAGATTACATTATTATAATAATAATATAGCATAATATATTAATAATATTTAGATAATATTTAGGTATAAACACTAGAGTACTATTTTTATTTTGAGAATTGCAAACACTTCTAAAACAACAACGGGTCAGTAATATATTGGATCATCAATCTTGGATCAGTACAATATTATAAAATTAATGTTTCGGATTGAGTTAGCGAATAAAATATTAAATAAGCACAAATCACCAGCTCTTAAATAAACATAATATTTTATAATTATTTATTTGAATTATACAAAAACTAAAATTAATTAACTATTATATATAATTAATAGCGAAAGCAACTGAGGCCTTTGGCTATGCGTTTTATAACTATTTTTATTTTTATTAGAAAATAAAAACATTTTTTTTTTTCTTACTATGTATACAAAATTAATTTATTTAATTTCTTTATTTTAATTTAAATTTTTTTATTAATTTTTTTTTTTTTTTTTTACTTTTCAATCGATTCAATTAATTGATTCGATTTATTATATAAATCAATTAAAAAATTCTCTATTGTATTTTGAATTTTTTCATATATATTCAATTTAAAATAATTCTCATTTGAATCATTACTAATAAAATTCATTATTTTTAAATGAGTATCTTTAATATTTTTATTATAATTATGTAAAACACTTGTAAACCATTTAATATGATATTGATTATATTGTATTATATTATTATGTAAAAAATTTTTATATGTAGTATTAATACGTTGCCAATAATCATATTGTAAATTAATTAAATTTGAAAATTCTAAATTAAAAAAATCATTATTAATATTTAATTTATGACAATTTCCTTTAACATTATAGGCATCTTTTTCAGGACCATAACCATAAACTGGTTTTAAACCTTAAAAATTTAAAATTTTAATTATTAAAATTTTATTATAAAATAAAAATGTTTATATATTATGTACTTACCTGATACCATTATACTTAAAGGATCAGACGATTCAGCATAAAATGATAAATATCTTATGTTAAATGATTCAGAAGTTTTAAATGAAATGATTGGTTCAGAATTGTCAATATGTCCAATTTGATAAATATCATTTGACCAATCAAACCAATAAGTTTTATAACCAGAATCAGATATATTATTTGATACATAATTTCTTACTGCATAAGAACCGTTACCAAATGCAATAGTATTTCCTTCATTTTTATCAAGTGCTATATAAATTGGTTTTTCCATAAAATTTAAGGCACTATTAAAATAAATATTACAAAAATATCTTGAATTACATTTTAAAATTGCTTTCTTTGCAATTGAAGGATAAAAGTAATAATGATCATTATTTTTTAATCCTATAAAAAGAATAAAAAAGTATATAATATGTGCATATAATATATCTAATAAGAATTTGATTATTAGTAAAAAATTGTAATTAAAGAGAATCTATAACCCTATCTATAAGATCTATGGTTAATGGTTATGATCTATGGTTGAACAATAAACTAATTATATAATTTTAATGAAAATATAGATGGCGTATTACACGATAAGTGTATTATAATTTTAATAAATTCGAATTCAATGTCAATATTAGAAATAACCTTAAATAAAACATTAAGAAATGACATTAAATAAAAACAAATATTTTTTTTAAATAGTTATTTGGCTTCAAATCTTATAAGAAAATCATTTTTATACAATATATCTGTCAGCGAAATCTTAAGATATTTTTTTCAAATATTTTTCTTTTATTCTTGATTTTTTTTTAAGGATTTTAAATTTCTTAAATATTTTTAAAACACAAAAAAAAAAAACGAAAATTATTAAATTAATTCAACTGAGTTTGTTAAGAGTAGTAACTTTCTAATAATTATTTTTATAATAATAAATTCTAAGAAATTTATTTTTAAATAGAAATTTAAAATAAGAAATTTTTTTTTATGAACATTCTTTTGTTATGTTATCATAATTTATGTGATATTGATATGAGTTTATACTTTAAAAAGCATTGTATGAAGTTCACATTTATTCTCGCTTAGATACAACACAGAATCGTTAATTGTAGCTTCCTCTACTTAGCTTTTTTTTTTTAATTTATTAACACTTCATTTTCAATTAAATAATTTTCTAATTATGTATTTTTAATAATGGTATTCATGAGTGGGTACAAACTAGTGTTGAAGAAGTGGAAAATTTTGCACTCAAGCATAAATATTTCAATATTTTGACAGTTAAAATATTAATTTGTTGCTGTTTTTATTTGATATGCATATAGAAAAAGGTGGAAAATTTTGCAAGACTTTGCAAGAGGATGACGTATATTCTATTAGAAATCTATTATAAATTATAATTTTTTATTAAGATTTGTTTTTTAATTGTCAAATTTACTGCCCAACCTAATTAACAACGTACGACGAATAACGTCTGTCAAAATGTGTTCAAGTCCATACATATTATATGAACCCTAACGAAATACGTGACGTATAAACGCTGAATATTCGAATTTCCAATTTTGACAGCACGGTTTTTTTTTTGTGTTATTTTTTTATTATGTTTTTTTTTTTTAACATAGCTTTCCGAATTACCGAAATACGCGACGTATAAACGCTGAATATTCGAATTCCCAATTTTGTCAGGACGCTTTTTTTTTGTGTTATTTTTTTTGTTGTGTTGGGTTTTTTTTTTTTTTAACATAGCTTTCATATTTTAAATTTATATACGCTGACGTTTTATTTCGACAGACGTCAACGTTTTAACGTCCGGCGTTTATACATCGAATGTCGCATGTTCTTATTTAGGTTGGGGAGTTAGTTTCCGATACAATTTAAAAATATAATTGTTTCAAATTAATATCTAAACATTAGTATAACATTATAATTATATCTATTGTTTTTATATTTATTTCTATTTTAAAAAAAATTTCTTTTATAATAAACCGCAAACTACAAAATTTGTAATTCCTAAGTTTTCTGTAATCTACTATATTCTGTAATAAGCGACATCTTTTATTAGATTTTTGACACTTAAATAAAAAGTCATAAGTTTAGGTATATAGCAATTATTTGAAACACAAATTTTACTATAGGATATTTAAATTTTTTTTTTTTTTGTAACTTAGAAAATTTTTTCACCAACTCCTGAATATTCCTATATTTGATTTATATGTAATTTTGTAACTTGTAAATTTTCTATATTACTTTGTAAACTGTTTGATTCAATACTGAATCGCTACTTTCTTTTTGAATAATCATTTTATGATCTGAATAACAATTTATAAACTAATTAATATTGATACATACCTATAAATTGTTCATTAATTTTACATTGAATTAAGGAATTGGATTTTAAATTTTTTTCAAGATTACAATTGTTATCCAATGTCAGTGTAAAATTCTGAGCAATACAAATATTATGAAATAAACACAAAGCAATTACAATTAAAAATTTCATTTTTTCTTTTTTGCAATTTTAATCTATAGATTTAGTTTTCATTCATTCCATTCATTCATTCACTTTTAAAACTGTACTGAGCCATAAATTTTTTTTTATTTTGCATGATATGAAAATATTAAATTTAATCTCATATTTTTAAGTCAGTTTTTATAATACAAAAAAAAAAAAAGTTTTAAAACGATTAAAACAGTTTTATTTTAAAATTTAGTTAAGAACCTCGATTTTCTCCACTTTTAAATTATGTCTGCCATTATACATGAATGGAAAAATTTAAATATAAGGGGTCGCATTTTGTAACAAAGTAGTATGTATCATATCATTTTAAATAAATATCTTAAAAATAAAACTTATAGGTTTTATTTTATACAGGTTTAAAATAGGTTAAACGAAAATGTTAGTGTTCATTTTAGACTAATTATAGGTACTTAACCTCAATATTAGACCTAAAAAAAAAAGTGATTACTACTCCATCACAAGTATGTTAAGAGCTTACTTAGAATATTAAACCTACAAAACATTATATGCTGTTTCAACACAAATATGCTAAATGCTTATAGTTGAAATATGAAAGCTGCAAAAAATAAATATTGTTCCAACACAATATACAGTATATGTGCTAAATACTTCACTACAGAATATTAAAGCTACAAAAATTGTTATACGCGTTCAGGAAAAATATTAGCAATATTATGCTAAGTGCCAAATTTTCATTTCAATAATATGACACTTGAAAAACCTGTTACAATACAAAATCAAAAAAAAAAAAAAATCATTTAACGGTAAAAACAAATTAGATAAGAACAGAGAGTAAGAAAAACCTTCTTCCACTCTTCTAACTTAAATAAATACACTTTTGGCAAATTAAAAGTACACTCTGTTTTTGCAACTTAGCATAATTTGGGGTCTAAGCCAACGATATATCATGGAAAAATTCAGTTCAATCTTATCACATTAATTCTTAATTTATCACCAAACTATTTTATGTTACTTAATTCATAAAAGATTTGAAAAAAATACAAAAAAAAAAAATCATATCAGTTATATGCCACTCTTTTATGGTTTTTAATTTCAAATTTTATATTAATTATAATAAAGATTGATTTAAACTTTAACCTTTCATCTCAATAAAATTTTTGATAACCTTTATGTACAAATAAAACACTTTACATATTCTTTGGGGTCTGCTAACTTATAAATTTTTACTCGATTATTATTCAAAATTTTTCAAAGGCATTTTATTTTCAATATTTGTAATCTTTCTATTTATAGTAAACTTTTTACTTTAACTGCATTGAAATCTTTTCAGTTTAGGTAAATAAAAGGTCCGAATTTCTACGCCAATTTTATTGAAACTACCAAAAAAAAAGAGATTCAGCAAATGGAATAGTAGTTATGATACCAGCTTTTCATTCGAGAGATTATAAATTCTAACATTTGGGTGGGTAATATATAGATTAATATGAAATAGTGATGCAGCAGCAATTATTTTAGTGTCAGAGATGGGAGAATTTTAACATTAAGATCTCTCTTAACTAAAATGTATGCTGAAGAGTGAAAAGTAGGTCAAACTTTTTCTACAGTTGGAGCTGAATCTCCTGATTAAACAACAGCGTCTAATAGAGTTTGTTAATTTTTTAGCGACAATACCTAATAGATTTTCTAGCGCAGACCCTAATCTTCTAAGAAGATTACGAAAAAATTATTGATTCATTTTAAAAATTATGCAACCATCAAATTTTGATAATTGTTAAATTGTTAAATGCTTGTTTATGGCTGTTTTTGATTTTTTCTATGTAATTTCAAAATCTAGCATATGCAAATGCAAATGTACTAGCATATGCAAATGCGTATAGGAATACATTATTTATCTATTAAACAAAGCTTAAAATTGTGTATTTATTTGTTTGTGTAGATATAAAATGCTGCCAGCGATAGAAGAATATTCTTGGAAACTTAGAAAATATCGTTAGCCTATCGTAACACGGAAACCTTTTAAAGGTTTTTAATTATTTTTATTTCATTAAAATTGGCCCATCGTAACACGGAAACCATTTCATAATATCCTTAGCCCATCGTAACACGGAAATCTTTTAAAGGTTTTTTTATAATTCTTATTTCATTAAAATTGGTTTAGTAATTTTTGCTAAAAGTGTTCAAATTTTATTGTTTTTTTTTTTTACTGGTGTAAATGTATAACATTGTAAGACACTAAATAGAACTGGCACTAGCACGATTTCTTTATTAACATGCGCAACTTTAATCTACTATAAAAACACCATCCTTTTTGATCAAAAACTAGGTTCTGGATCCTTTAGTGCCATTGTAAGAGAGGATTCTGGCTAAGGAATAAAATAGAATTTAAGCTTTGCAGGAATATGACAAACAAAAATGATGACGTTTTCTTTTAATCTATGGTGGGTTTATGGTTCTAAACCTTAATTCATTTCGCAAAAAAAGAAAAAAACTGGTTCAAAAAATGAAAAAAATTTTAGAAGAAAATATTTTTCCACCACTTTTTCAAAAGCTTTTTCGATTTTTTGAAATTATTTTTCATTTCTCTAATTGTTGTATAGAATTTTATCACCTTCTTAAGCCCTCGCTATCTAAATTGTAAAATTTATTCATTATCAATTTAGTTGATTCCACATTGGTGATATTCAAATCACAAATGAATTGACTTATATACTGAATTAAGCCACCCTAAGTATTTGAGCTATACATAGGTGTGAACAGCGGACGCTCTTTAATACACACATTTTAAAACATATTTTATTTATTAAACATATTTTACAATTTATTTAATTGATATTTTATATATTTTACATTTTGAATTCTATCTTAAAAAATTTTAAACTTGAATAGATTTCATAAATTTTAAACTTAATTAAAAATCTTTAATTCTGTTTGTTAATAAGGCATAGGTTGAAGAATTATTAACAGATCCATTGTTACAATTCTGTTCTGATTGACAATCATAAGCTTTTCTTAATAAATCAACTTGAAAAATTTCATAAATATTTTGAATTTTTTCAAATAATTTTGTTTTAATATAATAATTTTCAATAAAATTCTGATCAATATCATTTGATCTTAATGATATTATTTCCAAATGAATTTTATTTATATTTTCATTATAATTTTTTAATAAATTTAAATACCAATTAATATGTAATATATTTAAATTTTTAATATTTAAATAATTTGTATATGATTTATTTATACGTTCATAGAAATTATTTTGTAATTTAATAATGTTAATCAGTTCAAAACTTATAGATTTATTGTTTAAAACTGTTGTTAACTTTTGACAATCAGCTATAATTCCTTTTAAATTAATTCTTGGAGAATAACCAGAAACAGAATCCAAATCTAAAATTTATAATAGAAAATTAAAAATGAAAAAAAAAAAATTTGGTTTTTGTTTTTAATACCCGAAACCATAATTGTATTTGAATTTCCTTCACCAAAAAATGATAAATAATTCACTGTTAACAGTTGTGCATTCTGATATTCAATAATTGATCTTGAATTTCCAACAAATCCAATTTTAAAATTATTATTTGACCAATCAATCCAATATGTTTTATATCCATAACTGGAAATTTGATTTGGATAACGATTTTTTATGATTCCTGAATTTTCACGATAAATTGTATTTTCGTTATTTTTATCAATTCGTATTTTAATTGAATTTTTAGTAGTGCCAAGTTTATCACTAAAAAGAACCCAACAATTTGATGTTGATTTACATTGAAATATTGTTTTCATAGTGGATGGTGGAAAGAAAAAATATTCAAAATTATTGCCATATGTTTCATATTCTAAAAAATTAGAAAAAAAAAAAAATAAATAAATAAATAAATTTTTAAATGAAATAAAATTGATTTTTAATAATTATGTATTATGTAAATCGCATATTATTCATTTTATATTGTTATACTATTTATTTGGATATGATCTTATCC
This sequence comes from Poecilobothrus nobilitatus, assembly GCA_947095535.1. NCBI lineage: Eukaryota > Metazoa > Arthropoda > Insecta > Diptera > Dolichopodidae > Poecilobothrus > Poecilobothrus nobilitatus. Next base: position 41,922,581 of record OX352774.1, on the reverse strand, counting down.
GAATTTAAATTCAAGACTTTTCAAACGAAAAAAATTTAAAAAAATGCTACTTCTTTAGTCAGAAAAAAATCAGTTTGATTTTTTTGTAGTAAAATTTGATGATTTTTTAGGGGCCTCGGTGCCCTAATGGATAAGAGCGTATAAAATACGCTTTAAACACCGAAGGAGTGTGGTATCGGATCACACACACACGTCGTAAGAATTATTTCCCCTTACGACATTTACAACCACGCCTGACAAGCAAAGGCTGTGTAATTCCTGTTCCCATTTATAAGGCAGAGAAATGCACAAAAAAAAAAAAAAATTTATTTTTTACAGTTTATGCATAAACTTAAAAAATTATAAAAACCTTTACAAATTTTACCAACAAAGAAACCATTTTATAATATTATTTGTAAGTAAGTGAGATATATAATAATGTATGGTATAATAATTTAATGAATTTGTTTATTTTTATTTTTTTATTCAAATCGAAAATCTATTAAAACAAGTCTTACTGTAAAAATTTTTGATTTGTTCTTATAACTCGCAGATTATTTCTGTAATACTTCTTTTAAGTATTAAAATAAATCAGAAATTTAAGCATGGGTTGCCTAGATAATTTCAACATCACTACTGAGCAATTAAAATAATTAAGAAGCAATTAAAATATTTTCTAAAATAATATGAAATCTTTATAAAAAATAATAATAATATGGGGAAGGGAGTACAGATTTTAATTACTACAACTCAAAGTTCTTCTATAGTACTCGTGATTACTTATTAGAAATAAATCATAAAACTTCGACTGATTAATGAATAGGTGTTTTAATTAATAATTAATTTAAAAAAAAAACTAATTTTTAATAACATTTATAAGATTTTAGCATATTCTTTAAAAAATGTTGATAAATTTGCTAATTAGTACAGAAACAGAGGAAAATTAAGACAGCGTCCATCTGTCTGTCATGTCACAGTTCGATCTACACGGTCTTATAACCATAATTACACGGTTTTATAACTGAACTTTTATAGTGCATATTTTTTTAATTAGAAAACGCCAAACAATTGATAAAAATAACACTGTTCTTTACAATTCTCTATTTAAATTTACCGTAAAGAAAAATCTATGTTTATCAAAATTTTTTACAGCTTGTATCTCTCAAACGCTGATAGTGTAGGAAACTTAAAATTGAAGGGACTAAGATCTTTAAAAATAACATTTTTAGTTATTTAAAAAATATATAGTCACCTTCGTATTCTCTATGAAGGGTCTGCTGATATCTATGCAAATTTTTCAATATTAATGCATAAAAAATTAAAATTCAAGATCACATTTTTACATAACATGTATTATTTTCTAAATTATAAAGAATTTTCATAAATACAAATTATTTATGATGGGTGGCATGATTTTCTTAATTTTAAAGGGTTTATATAAAATTGCAGAAATTCACTTCAACAACTTTTTTAAATTATCTTTTTGATTTTTATTCAAAACTTTTGTTCCCACTCAAAAACCTTTGTTTTTAAATACTGACTTATTAATCTCTTTAGTAATTGTTACAAAAAAAAAAAAAATGATCTATTTTGTAACTAAAAATATTTTTCGATTAGTCTTATACTTTGCAAATAATTTTGATCAAATTTCATATAAGTATAAACCTAATCAAAAATTTTAAACCATGCCAGTTTAAAATTGTGCAATATTACAAAGGCTACTAAAGAGTTCAAGTAATACTGTAATATACGAAACACTCCTAAAATTTAATAACTATACATACCTGTTAAATTATTATTAATTTTACATTGAATCAAATCATCTTTATATAAAACTTCTTCATCATTATAATATTCTATTTTAGTTGTCAGATTTTTTCCTAAACTTGTTTTAAACAATAAAACACTTAATATTACAATAATTACAATTTTAACACTCATTTTAGCACTCAACTTTAAGATTTTTTTTTTGAAAAATTGTAAATTGTTTTCAAATTTATTTTAAGTTTTAAACTATTTAAATTTTGTTAAAAAACTAAGAAAATGCAATTATTTTCATTTTAATTTATACTCGTCATTTAATTTTTTATGTCAATATAAAAAAAAAATTTTTATTTAAAAAAGTATTATTTTATCTTATCAATTAATTACTCATCACACACTATTATAATAATACTCAACTAACTATAAAAAAGAAATTGAGTGACTCTTCAAACAGATATAATATCTATCTGTTTTTACAATGTTTTTATAATTACAATTAAATAATTAAAAATAGTACTCAAACTAAACAAATAAAAAATGTATAATTGATGTACCTATTAAATATTCACGGAATGCGGGATACTTTGAATCACAAACAATTAATTTTAAATGTTACTATTGATAACAAAAATTTAAAAAAAATAAAAAAACTGACCATATTTTTACGGGAGGCCTAGTGGGTAAGTGTGTATAAAATATGCTGTAAAACACCGAGGGAGTGTGGGTTCGAATCCCACAAACGTCGTAATATTTATTCGCCCTTACGACATTTACAGCCATGTTTGAACAGGAAAGGCTGTGTAACTTCCTGTCCACAAAACAAAAAATATTTTTACGTTAATAGTTACTTCAACGACAATTTATAAGAGAATAAATTCGAAAAAGAATTCAAATTAAATATTTGAACTACATAAAATTTCATCAAAGTTCTCTACGTCAGAATACGTTCCTACGACTATTTGCCAGAAAATCTCTATCATTAGTATAAATGGACATATTATTAGAAATGGATTGCCTAAACATTTTGAATGACAAAAAAGAACAGGTTAGATTTGAACAGGTTAGATTTCGATTAAAAATATTTAAAATAAAATATTTTTATTTGAAAATCATGAATGGCATTAAAAAAAATGCATTTTAAAAATTTCTCTTAACTTATCGTAAATTGGAGTAAAATAATAAAATAATTTTTTATACGAGAGAACATAAAAAAATTGAGAAATAATTTAGAGAAGTTTAGAAGTTTCAGCTTCTAAGAATATCATTTTGACGAAGACTAATCTTTTGATAGCACTCACGAAGAAGCCATTTTTGTGGCGTGTTAGAGATTGATAAATGTTAATCTGATTTAGATGAGATATGTTTAGAACTGAAATTAGTAGAAAGAAAAAATAATATTAAATATTTTTGTTCCATTTCCAATTCTTCAGTTTTGCAGTTGTCTAAAATACCGTTATGTCCTCGTACCCAGGTAAGTTCGGAAACACATTTATTTCTAATGCAGATATCAGAAAGAGTTTTAAATAATCACTAATTTCTAAAACAGTCATCTAAGAGATTTAATGGCAGTTTGACTATGCATGTAGATTTTAATATCCTTGACAAAAATCTCATTATGTTTCATCCCATTTCGTACTTCAGTAATGGTTCGAAAAATTGCAGATCATCACAATATGTCTGAGCAAATTTTGTGCTTCATTAGTGTTTAATTAATCTGGTACTTGAAAAGAAAAGTTTATATCTATAGATAGAATCACCCTAACAAGTTTTTCAATTCAACTTGAAGCCATCTGTACGAAATTGTATTTTTAATCAATTGAAAATAAACCACTCGGAAAAATTTAAGATAGAAAAAGGTTGAAATTTTCAAAATAATATTTTTCAATAGAATACATTTTAGTTGTAATTTGCAGTTAAGTATATAATATACAAAGAAATCCCTAATAATACGTATTAGAGTTAAAATTTTCCGTCCATTAAATAAAACATTTATAAAATTTAAGTAAATATCAAATTGTGAACTGGGATTTATATAAATTGTAAACTCCTAAAGAGATTTTAGGGTAAAAAAAAATGATTACATGAAATAAATATATTGTAGTATTGTAGAACCTAGAAGTGAAACTACTGTAAAATTAGGAGCCACAAAAAATATTGACATAGGAACTACTAGATATTACAATTGACATTTAATTTTAATAAATTCTTCTTTTTTTTTCTTTGGTTTACACAAAAAATAAATACAAAAATAACAATTAAAAAAATCATAAAATAACGGTTCTTTTAATACCAATAAATCCTTAGATTGCGTAAATGAAATAAAATTGTCGAAGCGAACAAAGAATTTAAATAAAAAAAAGGTTCCCTTGTTATTTAAAATCACTTTTTAAATGTTCATTACATTTTTTTGTTTGATATACGGTTTGGAAGATTAGTTGGAACTTTTTTTTTATGAAAGAAGGTCAGCTTAAAAAATTGTCCTTTTATTTTAGTTATTTTTTTTCCAAATTTAAGCCCTTTTAATGACCCAAAGCTTTTTATGGTTAAAAGAACGTAAGAATTAAGTTTTTAATAAAACTGAAGTACTTTAAAAAATATTTAAAGTTAAAGGAAAATATATTGAGACCAGTCTATTATAGGATTATATTAAAAATGTTTATAATATATAGCTATATTTCATCAATAATATAAACTTATTTATTATGTATTTATTTAAGAAAATTTCTCCAACGCAATATTCAAAGGGAAATGTTGCCTTTTCCTTCGGGTATGGCAGGAAAATTAATTTGATTGTAGCAGAAATTACACATTCTTGGTGCGTTTACACAGAAAAATGTACGCTGGTGGATAATGTTGCTTCTAGACGAATTCGCAATATTTTTACCTAGCTTTGTTGGTGTCTGGTACTGTTTAGTTTTTGGTAACTTATTTCTTTAATTTTTGGTAATATTTGTTTAAGAATTAAGTTAGATTTATTCCATTCTGTTTATTTCTTATTGCTGTATAAGCCTGTTATTTTTGTTTTGGCTTGTGAATTGGTGGCTCCAATTTCTTTAATTGATGGAACATTAGTGTTATCTTCCGCTTTTTTATCTGCAAACCTATCTCCCTTAACACTTATAAGTGTCCCAAAATACGTATGACTTTGAATTTTTCTATATTCTTTTGCTAATCAATGTTCAATTATTTCAAATCTATTAAATTTATTCTTTAATTCGATCCCTTCAAAAAATTTTTTTTTTCATTTGTACTAAATTATTAGAATAATTTTATTCTCAAAGTAATTTGCGACATTAACATAGGTACCGACTTGAAATCAATATAATTTTTTTCAAAATCTTTACAAATAATAAATAAATATTAACATGAAGCAAATTTTTTTAATTTTAGTATAATTTTTATGTAAATAAATGTTTGTTTTTTTTGTGATAATAACTTTTAAAAGAAAAACTTATCGCTTTATATATCTTCAAGTATTATCTTCAAGTATTATCAATTTAAGCTTAAGTGTGCCTATAGAACATTTAAAAAATACCTATAACATATTTCACTTCCTATACTTATACATTGTGATGGTAATTCAAATTTTAATTGACAAATAATTTAAAATTTTTCGAAATTTCTCTAAATTTTATGGAAATAAAGACAACGATTGACACAAAAAATAATTTAAAATTAAAATACATTATATATTGAACTGAATATGTATTGTGAAGTATTTACTGGTTTTACTGCTAAATTCCAGTAAATTTTAAATTAGATAGGATATTTTTATCTGGTTAATGCTAGTGAAACAGAAAATGCCCAAAAATCTGTAACGTGTCAAATATGTATAAATAAAGCAAAAAAGAAAATAATGCCCCGGTCGAATTTACCTTTTTAGTGATCTTAAATTTTGAAGAAATTTCTTAACTATTGCCTGCACCATTGCTCAAGTAGTATATGTGTGTATACATTTTCTAAATTCAAAATAAATCCATTACTCTGTTTCATTCTTATTCAGTTCTATTGTACTCGGTAATAGGTATAGAATTTAACTTTAGGTAGACAATTTCTAACAAATCTCTTCAACTCACAAACCGTTATATAAAAAATTAATAGGTCTGTGAGTTAAAAAAAATTAACATAAAAAAACTCAACCTAAGCTTAAAGATTTTTTTCTCTATTTTTAAATAAAAGAACTTTTTCAAAAAAAAAAAAAACTATTTTTTAGGCAATTATTCTTAAACTTATATCTAATAATAAATATCAGATGGGAAATCTAAATTTAGTAAAGCTTAGTGCTGAGCTAAAAAGAAATACAAAAGTAGTCTGTTAAATTACTTTCACATTTATTTCTTTTCAGCACAAAAATAATTTTGATAAATTGATACGATAAAGCAAATATAATATCAACGCTATTAGTGCTTCCTATCGGAAAATTGGATATTAATCAATTTTTCCTTTGAGCTAATTATTCCTTTCAAAGAAGAAAAGAATTTTTTTTTCTTGAGGATTCCTTGAGGTTTGACATTTACTTGACGTTTTTTTACACATAGAGTTTATATGAAAAGAAAACATACTTTTTAGCTGAATCCTAAGCTTAAGAATATTGATTCAAAGTAGTAAATCCAAAAATTAAAATTTAATCAAATGATTAAGTTGAACAAGTTCAATTTACCCACCATTTAACCGACATAATATTGTGATTTTATAAATTTATATAGAAAATGTATTTAATTTAAATTATTCTGAAGGAGTTTTATTTTGTCTGCAAGAAATTTTTTTTTTTGTTAGGAAAATAAAAAAACTTTTAAAAACTTTTGCAAACAGAAATAGATATTTGAATTTTTTTTTTTGAAGAAAACAAAAAGAAAATTAAACAAGGTAGAATGCAAACCAACGGTTTTTAAAAGCGCACATTTCCAAAACTCAATACAAACTGTTTAGAAGTGTGACTTACACAAAAATTTGAAAATTTCATGTAATAAGAAAAAATGTGAAAATAGGACATTTTTGAAATTTTGAGGGGCTATAAGTCCGGAATCCTATATAACTAAGAAAAGCCGTTAACACACGTAAAAATATATTATTAAACCTTTAATTTTCATGTCTTGCCGAAGAAAAATTTGTACAGGTGCCTAAGTTACAGGTGTCTAAAAATAGCAAATTTTCAATTTTTGAGGCGTAATAACTCGGGGGTGTTACCAAAAAATTTTCTGAGGAAACTTATACTAATTCTAAAAGTTCTTTCTTGTCTCAAAATTTCAGGTTCCTATTTAAAGGGGTGCCGGAGTTATGAAAAAAAAAATTGCATGCAAAATGTGGTTTTCACATAACGGTAAATTTAAATAGTAAATTACAAAATATTACATAATTTTGATATTGTTTTATATAGATAATAAAATTTTCGATCTTCTGGGGGTTTTAGATTGCAAAATTAATACGCAGAGCCCGAAATATATACATCTGAAAATGGGGCTTTTTCGCAATTTTGAAGAGCTGGCAACTTTGGAACCCTTTACAATTAAAATAAACCTTTAACACACGTAAAAATATATTATCGTAGCTTTAATTTTTATATCTTGCAGAAGTAAAAAGTGTACAGGTTCCTAAGTTACAGGTGTTTAAAAATAGCAAATTTTCAATTTTTAAGCCCTAAGAGCTCATAAACAGGGGGTGGTCCGAAAAAATTTTCTGAGCAAACTTATACTAATTCTAAAAGTTCTTTCTTGCCTCAAAATTTCAAGCTTCTATCTAGAAGCGTGCCGGAGTTATGAAAGTAGAAAATCATGCAAAATTTGGTTTTCACATAACGGTAAAGTGGACAGAGTGAAACTAATAAGCATATTTTTACAAAATTTTTTTGGAAATGTGCTAAAAACCAAAATAAAGATTATTTTTAAATATGAATTTTTATTAATTATAATATTTTGGTATCCTTTTTAAAATTATAAATTTAGTGGTGATGTCCTATGTGTTTTCTTACTAATGTTTCCCTTATATTTCCCTTATATTTTCATTGTAAAACAAAACAAGTTGTTTTAATTTTTTGTATTTCGGGGACAATTTCCTGACACTCGCAGTATTAATAATAACAAAGAATACTACACCATAACAATTAAGATCAGCTAATTTATTTTCCTTGTATTATTTTTTTTCATTCATTAGTGGGTTTTTATTATTTTAGATTTTACGAAATGGTTTTAATTTTATTTTATTGTGATCTAAGAAGGGTATTATAAACATAAGTTAACTTTTATTATGTTATGTTAGTATGAAATTAAAATTAGATGACTGAATATCATGCAATTAATTATTTATGATCAGAATGCATCTTTGCAATATTTTGACCATGTATTCAGCCAAAATATGATATTCTTTTACATTCCACGCTTTCATATTATTTTATTCTAGTCGCTTAATATTTTAATGACTTGACGTGTATATAAAATACAGCAAGCAAGAGAATACAGCAAGAGAAAAGTATAATTAAAGAACAGTTATAAAAATATTGAAATCATGAAAACCGTGAAATCTTCTTAACCGTGAAGTCTTATTAAAAGTTAATAATTTTATCGGTTTCGGTTTCGGTTTCGATTTTAAATTTTTATTTTTTTTTAAATATAAATGTGATCGTCCTTATCCTTAACTATTTTTGAAAGCTCTTCAATATTACGAATAAATTATTCTTTATTCGTTTATTATTTGTATGACGATATTAGAAGCTTAATCATAATATGGAAATAGGTAAATAATACCTATTGTTGCAAGGAATTAAATTCAATTTATTTAAATTAATCTTTTTAGATGTTTTCTTTCATTTTATTAAAATGGTTTTTCTATTTTTATTTTTTTTTTTTTTTCTTTTCATTTCTTTTTTTATGCCCTTTTGACGGATATACGCATTGCTCCATTTACTGAAAATTGGGATAAATCTACAACCAAAAAAATTAAAACGAAAAATGAAATAAAATAAATATTTTATAATACAGCATCCCTTGTAAGTCAATTTAATTAAGGACATCATTTTTTTTAACAATTTTTAAGATATCTTTCCCAAGTGTTTAATTTTGTTTTGGTATACTTTTGATGAATATTTTTTTCCATTTTATTTTTTGTTTCTTTTTTATTTTTTTCTTTTTTTTTTTTTTGTAATAATTATAACATGTTGTATTTTGTTTATTTCTTATCCTTTCAAAAAATATTGAATATAGTTATTAACATTATTATAATAAATATATTTTTTTAAATTTTCCTCTTAAATGCGATGTAAAATTTCATGAAATATTATAACATCTAAAATACGTTTTTCAGCACTTTTTATTTAAAGTTAGATTAGGATTTCTTTCAACTCAAATATTGCTTTTATTGACTGTTGCCTTCCGTTTTTGACAATTTTGTAAACAACTCATTAAAATTTATGTACTAAGCTAAAAATAATCACATAATAGATAAAAAAATATTTTTTTTTATGACAAAATATTAAAAATTTAATTTACATTTTAGCAACAAAGTTGATGTCCGTAACTGTAGTTGGTATTAATTTATTCTATAATAAATAGAATATATCTATTCTGTAAGTAGAGTTTGGATGGCAATTAATATACACAGTGAGCTGAAAATTGGTTAAAGACAGATTGGTTAATATTGGTTACTACTAATATATTTATAAATAAACATGGAGCATTTTGTAGAAGTAAAATTTAAAAATAAAAAAATTATAAAATATGTCAAGAATTAAAAAAAAAATATGTTAAAACACTATATTTAAAACAAAAGAAGCGTAATTAGATTAAATCAATTAGAATAAAGAAAATTTAAGAATACAAATATTAATAAGACAATTGTTTTGTCAATAAGTATTAAACACAATTTCGACTATCGACCACCGGCAAAATTGGCTTCTCCCAACTATTTTTCGCCAAATGAAACATAAATTGTAGCGAAATAGCGAACAATTAAAATACATACATTTATTTGTTCATTCAAAATATACAACGTTTTTAATTTTTCTTGCTTAGAGATAAAATAATATCAAATCTGACCATCAGTTTTTGACAAAACAAAATATCGAACTTTTGAAAAATAATATTTTCGATAATTTTTTAAATGTAATGAAGAGGTAATGTTAAGAGGTAATGAAGAATATTATGTAAAATTTATAATTAGGTAGGATTTTAGAGTAAGATACAAAAGCAGGATTCTAATAATATGTTTAACAGGGATTTGAATGCTTTCGACACACCTATTTATGTAAAACAGGAAGAGTGCAGTAGAGTAGAGTGTGTCAACTCTGGAACACCTGTATGCACATTTATATGCTGTTTCTATAAAACTTGATAATCTTTCAGAAAATTTCAGATGTTTTACTTAATTATACTGAGATATATTTATGTAAATTTTGGATTTGTATGACATCTACTCGAATCTGTTGCCTCAAGCCAACCTCAACATTTTAGAGAATTTATTGCCATAATCCTAGACCATCTTTTACTAGATTGCAGATGCCTAGTTTAATTATGTTCCTAATATAAGCAAACTACCTGAAGCTGCAGCTAGCGCACAACCGAATTTTACATGAGTTTATGATATGTAACTTTACACTTTTTCAAATTTCAGATACCTAGCTCTAATACACTCAGAGTTACTTCCATATAAAGAAGTTGTATGGCGATTGGCGGCTATATCTAGCTCGCTTACTTTAAAATTCACAAACGTAATGGCAAATAAATTTTGTAGGGATGAAAAACCTCGAGAAGCTTGGAAATTTTGAAATCAAAAAAGTTGATTATGATGACTTTTAGATTATGATAAAAAAAAAAAAACTATTTTTTAATGAATTGAAACTTTTTTATTTTAGAAAAAAAAAAATTATTTTTTGAAAATTATTATTTTGCAATCTATTTCTGGCTATTAAATTTTTTTTCTACAAATCGATCCTTTTCTGAATTTTGTACCCAATTATCCGAATTATATAACAAAATTTTGAAATGTTTGAAAAAAGGTATTTTTTTCTTAAATTTTAAGAAAATTTTTAAATTTATAAATTTTTACATCAACCCCTCGCAATTTTTTCATCAATTCATTGAAAGATTCATCGCCAGAATTAGAAAAGTCTGAGCAGAATATAGATTGAGATGAATTTACCTATACTTACGCAATTTTAATTAAAAATACCATAAACGATTTCCATCCTTACGTTGTATTTAAAATGAAACAATGTAGCGAATTTAATACAGTATTCAAGGAAAAAAGTTATTAAAGCATTCTAGTAAAGCAAATTAGTTACAATTAATTTACAGTTACAGTTAATTATTTAAATATATTATTTAAAATTCGGTCATTATAAATTTTTTTCCTTTTAAAAAACGTTAACTTAAGAAGAATAAACTTTCTTTCAAAAAAACTTGAAACACTCAGTTTAAACACTCTTAAAATTCGAAATATTGTATTTAGTTTTGTTTTATTTATGTTTTCCAAACTAAACATTAAATAAAAGTGAATTGTGAAACAATCATCAACTTTATCTTATTATCTATCATCAGTTGACAATGTATTATTTTTTCTTTTTTTTTTTCGAAATTTACTTCATTAAAAAGATTATACATTTTATATTACCTATATCAACAACTTATACCTCATCTTAACCTCACCTGCAAAATGCTTATATATACATATTGTAATGATATGGGATTTAAATTCTTTTTCGATCATCTTGAAAATGAAATGTTTGTGTCTAGACATATTACTATAATCTTGAATGATTTCTGAAATTTTTGATTCTTTACATGAACTCTTTTTTATATTGTCAAGTATTTTATTTATTTTATTTTTTTTTTGTTTTTCTAAAAAGATTAAAGGATTCCAAAAAAAAAAAAAAAAACACAAAAAGTACACATCAGTTCCTTGAGCAAAGAGTTAGTTATATTAAATTATTTTGATTATCAAGATTTTTATAATCAAATATCTTAAGATATTTGAAAGCAAAAAAAGTGTATGATAGTCTGTATTAATTTCTAAATCAGTTTAGAATAAATTATTTTTTTTAAAAACTCCTCTTTTAAATTAAACCCCGAGATTCCCTAGGTAAAAATACCAGAATATATATTTTATAAAAGTAAAAGTAATTATTGTATCACAAAGTTAGGATACAATATGGTATTATTGAAAAATAAATAAAACCTTGAACATTGAATATATAAGTAGGTTAATAGTTTGTGGAGTTATTTTCCTCTTCTCAAAACTTTTCAGATGTCAATTAATGAAAATCCTTATAACTATTTTCATGAAAATTCTTTAATATTTTTCAAAGAGTTTTTTTGTTTTTTATTTATATACTGTATAAGAAATCAGAAATTGATATGTTTTATATCATAATATAGCAACATTTCATTATATTGAAGGACGAGAGAAAGTTCAATGATTTATGTAAAATTTTAAAAAATTCTTTACTATTTTTGTTCTTTGTAACATTTTCATTAAATTATTTTGAATTCCATAGAAAAAATATATTTTCTTGTTTGTCATACAGTCACGTTGTTGTATTTAATACAAATATTAGGTAAAATATAATAAATTTGTCCGTCCGTTGATGCGTCTATCTTCTTGATAAAAGATCAGGCTTAATAATATTTCAATATTTATTTATTTTATATTTTATATTATAAACATGAAAATATTAATTTTTTCTCTGGATTCAGATTTTGTCATCAATTTTTATATATTTAATAAAATTTAAGATGTCTTTATATTAAATGTTGAGACCGAGCAGTAGCATAAAGCAAGGAGTTTTCAAAAAAGTGTTTGAATGTTAATAAACTATACCACAGATATATCTAGAGATAGAGAAGATACATCTAGATGTATCTTGTTTTTAAATTATAGGTATCTACGGGTAAGTTTTGTGTGACATATTTTTAGACTTGTTAATACTATTGATTCTTTTCGGTTCAGGCGGAAAATCAAAGTCCAATGCATAATTATTTCTTTATATCCCTTAATTTGTTATATAGAGTTTCTTGTTCCAATTTGTCATTCCATATGCTTGTTTTAAATTTTGATTTAAAACTTCGTTAAGATCTTTGTGGAGGACTTTTTTTATCATAAGGCAGTTTAATAGATTCCTTGAACATTAAATCAACTCTGTTATTAAACCCAACATTCATGTTACTTGGAATTAACATGACCACAAGCTTGTCATTAAACACTACTTCAAAGAAATTTTAACTAGTTTTCTTAAAGAAGAACATAAATAGGGATACCTTCTACATTTGCAATTTCTAAAGCAAAATAATAAGATCATAATTTTATTTTTCAATATTAAAATTATTAGGTAATTTAATAAAAGCAAAAATACGATCCAGAAAACAAAAAACATTTTGTAAAGAAAAATGTACTCCAGCACTACGATCTAGCTAACGTTTTCGTTTCAAAGTATTTTTGTATATTACATGTGGAATGGGAAAAATGTTGTATTATGTAATATTAATTTTTTTTAAGTTAGGAAAGTTAGGAAAAATTAAGATATTTGTATAAAATCTCATAGTTTCAGCTGTGTATTAATACCTAAACGAATCTTCTGCATTATACAGGGGTGAAGACTTATACAGGGGTGATGTTTTTAAAAACTTAACGAAAATACTTTGAAGACCGGTATCAAACCATAAGAATACTTTAGTTAGGACATAGAAACACTCTTCTGTTTTACGAATTTTCACGAAACTTATGATGATTATTTAAATAAATATTTATTTTAAAATCAAACTAATAATAAATAGTTTTAAAAAAACTGATTTAACAATTAAAGCTTTTACACTATTAATATCTTGTAATTGTATTTTTTTAAGTTAAAAAAATTTTTTTTTCGTTTTATTCTATTAATTCACAAAAAATTTCATAAATATGTTGAAGAACTTTTAAGATTTACTTCAAAAGATACTATACGATATGTTCTTTTTATTTTTCTTATTTTCAATCAAGGATAACTTAAATTTAATGATATATTATTATCTTAAAATACAAAAAAAAAAAAAAAAAAAAAAATTTTATATAAAAGTGATGTCGATTCTATTTTGATTCTTATTTTTGTTTTTTTTTTTTTTTGATCTTATCCTTATCTGCAAGGTAAAGTTATGTGAGAATTTAAAATCTGTAGCTACTTTATGATTTATAAAATATTTATTCAAATTTCTATAAATATTTTCTTCAACTCTTTTAAAATCAATAATTCTATATACTTGATTCTTTACTTGTCTCAATAGTTTTTAATGTTATTTTTATACCCTACACCTAAAGTATAGGGTATATTAACTTTGGTATGGTGTTTGTAACCACCAAAAGGAAGCGAGTTAGGTATAGACATGTATATATATTCTGAATCAGGATCACCGCCGGAGTCGATTTAGCGATGTCCGTCCGTCCGTCCGTACGCACGATAACTCAAAAAATAATGATGCTATCTTGATGAAATTTATATAGTAGGTTACTAATTACGAAAGAAAGGCTAAGTTCGAATCTGGACAAAATCCGTCCATGGGTTCGGATTCTGGAAGCTTCCGAATGATTCCGGGCTTTTGGAGATAATCTCCGCAAACGAGATTATCTCCAAAAGCAACAAAGATAGAACCTTCAAATTTTGTACAATGATGTTTCTTCCCGTTCGATTTATGTCTCTGAAATTTAAGAGGATTTGGTCCATGGGTTTGGGTTTTGGAAGCTTCCGAACGAGCACCAGAGCAAATGAGATTATTTCCAAAACCAACAAAGATAGAACCTTTAAATTTTGTACAATGATGTTCCTTCCCGTTCGATTTATGTCTCTGAAATTTAAGAGGATTTGGTCCATGGGTTCGGGTTTTGGAAACTTCCGAACGAGCCCCAGAGCAAACGAGATTATCTCCAAAACCAATATAGATAGAACCTTTAAATTTTTTATAATGATGTTTCTTCCAGTTTGATTTATGTCTCTAAAATTTAAGAGGATGTGGTCCATGGGTTTGGATTTTGGAAGCTTCCGAACGAGCCCCAGAGCAAATGAGATTATCTCCAAAAACAACAAATATATAACCTTTACTTTTGGCAGAATGGTGTTCTTTCATGTATGATTTAGGCCTCTGAAATTTGAGAGGATTTGGTCCTTGGGTTCGGATTTTGAAAGCTTCCGAACGAGCCTCAGAGCAAATGATATTATCTCCAAATGCAACAAAGATATAACCTTTAAATTAGGCAGAATGGTGTTCCTTCATGTTTGATTTATGTTTCTGAAATTTGTCAGGATTTGGTCCATGGGTTCAAATCTTGGAAGCTTCCGGACGAGCCCCAGAGCAAACGAGTATATCTCCACAACCAACAAAGATAGAACTTTTATTTTTAGTACAAAGGTGTTCTGTTATGTTTCCTTTTCTGTAAAATTGGAAACTGACATTTGAAAGAATTTGAACCATAGGTTCGTATTTTGGAAACTTCCGGACGAGCACAAGAGCAACGAGCATATCTCCAAAACCAACAAAAGTAGAACCTTTAAATTTAATAGAATGGTGTTCTGGCAAGTTTTCTTTATGTTCTTGAGATGGATTCGATGAATTGGAGTGGCAATTCGGGTAGCTGACACAAACACCCCAAGGACTACCAATCTCCGAAAATAATTAAGATAGAAACTTAAAATTTTATACAAGGGTGTCAAGCATATCGCAAGCGGATGCCTCTTTTACGTTCTTGAAATTCGAGTTGAATAAGACAGAAAAGGGAAGAAGTTCAAGCAGCTGCCAAAAACACTTATGGATTGTTAATTTAATTCGAATTATTCAGGTGTAGGGTATTAATAAGTCGGTTGCATCGACTTACTGTTACATTTACTTGTTTTTAATTCATTTTAAATAATTCAAATAATTGAATAGGTATTAAAAAAAAAAAAAAAACTCAGGTTCATCTTAAGATTGAAATAATTTGTCTTTTTTACATTTTGAAGTATTTATATGTTTATAAATATTATGAATGTTTAGAGTGTACGATTTAAAATGTAAAAGATATGTTATATGATAATATGTTATATTGATTTTATAATTAAGATTAATTTACAGTTTTTTTCTTTTTTTTTTTTTGATAAATTAATCAATAAGATATTTGCGACATTGAAGAAAAAAATTCTTCCAATTATTTTGTTACATGTTATGAAATTTTATAACTTTAGAATTATGATATCATCCCTATAAAAACAGTGCTGCTTCTAATCATCTGTCATTCTTAAAAACCTTAATAAAAACAAATTTAAGGTGAAAAGATAAATTGTTGAATTCTTCTGTTAAACTCTAGTGAAATCTAATGTTAAACTATAGATTTTAAATTCTCAAATTATTGCAGAAATATTCCAAGAAAATGTTTGATTTCAAAAATAATTTACATATTCCAATATGATTCAATAAAACAAAATTTTTTGTTTTTATTATATTTCATTACTAATGTTATTGAACTGGCTTACACTTATGTAATAAATTTTTTAATTCAATTCTATAATAATCCGAAAATAAATTCAATTTTTAGATTCAAGAGAGAAAAATATCCTCCATGTAATTAATCTCTTTTATGTAATGAACTTTCATTTACCAGCCTAAAATTTTTGGAAAAACTTTAAAATTTATGACTTATTTCATTTCCATATGTTTCGCAATCAATTCCAAATTTGATTTAAATTTTTTTTTTTGTCTATTTATTACCCCAGAATTTTTTACAATTTTTTTCAATAACTTAGACTTTTACAAAAACGATCATTTTGATTGTTTATTCTTTTATATTATGTCCTTACTAAAATCCTAATACATTCAGTGAACTTATAAATTATAACATTATCCATACATATATAGTTAGCATTTGGGGGTATGCATTTATAAATAGACTAGAAAATCCCCTGTGCAATTGCACAATTTCTATAGATTCAAAAACATTTGCGGTATCATACTGACTCCCTTAATAAACTACCTAAAAATTTCATTTTTACATCAGCACCATTAAAAAAACTTTGGTATCACTTACTTACTTGATGTAATAGAAAAAAACATAAAACAAATCTGAACACATAAAATTAAAAATGTTAGGAACAGTTTATTAATTTTTTCACGCCGTTTTTTCGTGGCGGTAATTTTTGACAGTTTTTTAATCATTGAGAAAAAATGGTCCAAGCTAAAAACACATTCAGGGTAAAAGTTCGTGCCGATATCTCAAAAATTGTTTGAAACACATGTATAAAGTGCACAATAAAAACCGGCGAAAAGCCAACCAACACCAACCGCTACGACATTTTTATTTTTGTTACATTTAAAATAATCCCAATAATCGAAATAATTTTAATATTTGTTAAAATTTTACCAGACTCTCTATTTTTCTTTAGTTTAAAAAAAAAATTTTTATGTCGATAAAAACAGTTGTTTTCGCCGCGAATTACTTTAATTACCAAAACTACTTTCAAGTCTTTTGCGTTTATTTTTTTTTTTGCTTGAAAAAAATTTGCTGAATTTATTTTATTTAAATGTACTTTGGAAGAGGTCTTTAGTATATTTAATAAAAGATTCATGTCTCTGATAATGTAATTTCATAAATTTTCGGGGCCTTTTTTTTTTGTGTGGGTCGTTTTCGACAGCTTTTTAATTTAATGGTCTAATAATAAATTAGTACAAAATTATGAATCTATTTTGAGAGAAGGCATCTAAAATGATATTTCCTATGTTATTTTTTCTCTTTTTTTTAAGAAAAATATCCATTTCTAAAATATTTAGTAAGTTTCTGATTTCTGTTATGAAATATAATTAGCTAAGTCTGCCGAATTTTATATTAATAAAAAAAATTCGAATATTTTATGTTATATCAAA
Source organism: Poecilobothrus nobilitatus (assembly GCA_947095535.1). Taxonomy (NCBI): domain Eukaryota; kingdom Metazoa; phylum Arthropoda; class Insecta; order Diptera; family Dolichopodidae; genus Poecilobothrus; species Poecilobothrus nobilitatus. The sequence goes on along the minus strand of OX352774.1, from coordinate 41,904,996 downwards.
AATTCAGCTTAAAAAATCAAAATTCCAACCTAAATAAACAAAACTACTTTAAAGTCTGTTGCGAAACTTTTACCAGCTTTTATAATAGTGAAAACAAAATCAAGAATAAAATCGGCCTATTATTTTTTTTCTTATAAATATAAGGCTTACTATAAACTTTGCTCTTTTCACTTTCAGGTCTTTTAATTTTATTAAGAGTATTTTTATTTTTTTCAAAACAAAGAGTCATTTGAAAAACTGCCAGCAGAAGATTAATAATTTATTTTTAATTTACCGCTGCGACCAGTTCATAATGGATGACGGTCAAATTTAAAAATTAAAAATTTGCTTTAAATTTTGTGTCGAAAGTACTTTTTAAAAAGTAAACATTTGTGTCTCTGATAAGACTTTTAGTCCAAGATTTGTGTCTCTGATAATAAAATTTTAAATTATTAAATAAATATACAGAAATATCATCTTTGCCAGTTTAGTTTACATTCAGTGTGAGTGGTTTATTATAGAAATAAAATATTTTTTTTACATCTTGTGTGTCTGGTATTAATATCTATATGATATTTAATATCTTGTGTGAATTGGTATTATCAGAGACTACATAGAGATGTACAAATTCATACAAAAATTTGTACTAATTTTTTTTCAAACGGGCCAGCAACTGGCTAGTTTTAAAAATTTTAAAGCACAGAAATATTTGATTTGTGTCATAGCTAAAAGAATTTAGTGAAAACCAGAATCTTCTGTAAAATCTGGTGTAAAATGTAAAAATTATCATTCATATATTTTATGCATTTACAAAATTTTTTTATCTTTGTGAATTAAACCATAATCATTATATTGTGTATATTATCAGAAATTCAATCATTAATTTCAGGTATTATATTATCTGATCTGATTAACAAATCTTATTTTTTTCCATGGCTAACAATATTATTAATGGTCTAATAATAAATTAGTACAAAATTATGAATCTTTTGTGAGAGAAGGCGTCTAAAATGACATTTTCTATGTAATTTTTTTCTTTTTTTTTTAAGAAAAATATCCGTTTCTATAATATTTAGTAAGTTTCTGACTTCTGTTATGAAATATAATTATTTAAGTCTGCCTAATTTTATATTAATAAAAAAATTTCGAATATTTTATGTTATACCAGTTCTACCGAAAATTTAGCTTAAAAATCTAAATTTCAACCTAAATAAACAAAACTATTTTAAAGTCTGTTACGAAGCACCAGCTTTTATACTAATGAAAACAAAATCAAGAATAAAATCGGCCTATTATTTTTTTCTAATAAATATGAGGTTTACTATAAACTTTGCTCACTCTCACTTTTTCACTTTCAGGCGCTTTAATTTTATTAAGAGTACCTATTTTTATTTTTTTTTTCCAAAACAAAGATTGAAAACGCCAACAGAAGATTAATAATTTATTTTTAATTTACCGCTGCGACCAGTTCATAATGGACGTAGCGGTCAAATTTAAAAATTAAAAATTTGCTGAATTTATTTTGATTGAAAATGTGTTTTTTAAGTATGTATGTACTTTTCCTTTTTTGACTGTACTCACTTTTAATGAACGGTTTGTGTCTCTGACAATAATTCTAGTGGAAAATTTAGTCTCTGGTAATAATATTTACTAAATTTATTTATATTTTTAATTAACGGTTTGCGTCTCTTGATAATACTTTGAGTTAAAGATTCGTATCTCTGGTAATAAAACTTTAAATTATTAAATAAATAGTAAAAAAGCCTTATTAAAGGGTATAAATAGAAAAATAAAGCTTTTGTGAAAGTTTCCTCAGTTTTATGAACAATTTAATTTTAGTAAATTTATTCAAATACTTATATGTAGTCTCTGGTATTATATTTAGATATTGATAAATGTTAAATTTATTGCTAAAGTGTTTTAAATAATGAAAAACCTCAATGATGCTGTGAAGTAGTTTCTTTCAAAAATGTAATAAAAATGATTATTTAATAAATCTCATCTCTTGTAAATTTCTTTGTCAAGCTTTGGATTAAAAAACCAAAGGTTGGATTAAAAACCAATGGTAAATAAATTTTTGCCAATAGTATCAAAAATTTTCGCTTCGAAAAAATACAGTATCAAACTTTATAATTTTGAAACTAAACTACACTGATCTGATGCATTTGCCTAATTATAATATATAGTACACTTGTTATATTTTTCTATGGTTGCCATAGCAAATGCTTCAAAACTTTCTTTGTTATATTTTTCAAACAAATTTTTACTCTATCCGTAATAATATTCTGTCTCTTTATCTATCGCTTTCTCTACAAAATCTTCACACCGTAAGTTTTACGCACCTTTTATGTAAAACAATAAAAATTGGCTGCGCATATAATGTTGAAGTTTTAGAAAATAAAAATCATAAAAGAAGCATAAAATTAAGAAAATGTTACACATTCAAAATTTAATTGAAAATTGTGATTTTATAATTTAAATTGCGCTCCTTTAAAAGCTTTGGTTTTACGCACCGCTTTATTTTTTTATAATTTCTACTTAAAAATGCAACTCTTTAAAATCTTTGATTTATGCACTGTCTTGTTTTTTCATTCTTTTTATAGCATAACATTTTAATTCTTTTTTTCTATCTGTTATGTACCTAAATATCAGATGTACGTTTCTTTCTTTTCATAGCATAGCATTTAATATTTCTTTTTCTATCTGTTATGTACGTAAATATCAGAGGTATGTTTTTTCATTTAAAATCATAACATTTTAATAGTTCTTTTTTTCTTTAAAAATATTTAAAAACAGTCAAAGTAACATTTTTTGTTCTCTTTTTTTTTTCTATTCGTTTTTATTTTTCTTCGCAGTATTACATTTATTTTTTTTTGTTTTCTGTTATTTACGTACGCTAAGTATTTCTTTTATTTTTTTTAAATATTAAATTTATACATACAGTCTATTTAAAAAATATAAATTATAACCTATAGAACATTTTGAATTTTTTTTTGTTCGTTTATGTTTACCGTCCATTCATTCATATAAATAACTGTTGCCTATATAAAAAATAATAAATCTATAATAAATCTAATATATGTATACCCATATTTTTATTCATATATCTCTATATTATGGGCTAAACTTCTGATTCTAAAATTGTACTATATTATGCCAAAATTTTTAAAAAATTAAGAAAATGTTACTTAGCAAAATTTAAATAAAAATATTATTGCAATTTTATAATGTTCTACTTAAAAATACGACCCTCTAAAAACTTTGATTTATACACTGCCTTGTTTTTTCTTTCATTTCATAGCATAACATTATAATATTTATTGTTTTCTATCTTTTATATGGGTAAATATCAGATGTACGTTTCTTTCTTTTCATAGTATAACATTTGTTAAATTAACATTTAACATAACAGGAGGGCACGCTACTCAGCAGCAGCAACTTGTCTTTTATTATATTTAGATATACAGAAATATCATCATTGCCAGTTTAGTTTACATTCAGTGTGAGTGTTTTATTATAGATATAAAATATTTTTTTTTACATGTTGGCAAGGTCTCGCCAACATCTTGTGTATTATATTATAGATATACCAAACTGTTTATAAGAAAACAGAAAAAAAATAAAAAATAAAAACAAAAAGACAACAATTTATAATGCCATAAAATTTATTACAAAGGAACTAACAAACATACGTCATTTACAAATTTCTATGAATCCTATTATACGTATACATATTTAAAGTAAACGAATTGAATCCTAATTTTTCATTTTACTCATATGAATTTTCAAATTACATCCATCTGCAGTTTTTTCCTTTTTGCTTAAAAAAATTAAAGGACAATAGAATTGGCAGTAGGAAATTTTGAGAATTTTATGAAGAACAAGAGAAGAGAAAAGAAGGAAAAATACTGTGGATTCAAAATAATCGTTCAATAAAATATTTATGGTTGTGCTTTCGAATGTTATGGTTTATTTATATTATTGGGTTAGTATACATATCGCCCGGAAAAAAATATATTTTAGTTGGTACATTTAAATATATGAATTAATTTTTTTTTTTTTTACAACACTACCCAAAGAAACTACACGAGGTTCCTCTGGTTAATTTTTGACTCTAACCAACCAAAACCATCCCCTTTAAAGCCAAACTTTAGGATGGGTCTTTTAGTACATAATAATTTAATGTACAGCTTGATTTTGGGGAAAAGGATGAGAGCAGCATTATTTACGAAATTGGATTTAGGATAATTGGGATTATATAGGATGAAACGAAAAATTGGCATAGTTATTTTAAAGAAGGATGTTAATGTTCTTCTTAAATTTCGTTATATCGTACACAAATGAATTACCAACTACAATACTACTTTGATTTGCTAATAATATATGATTAACATTACAGTCAATCTATAGATGTCATCGTGAAATCATCCTTATAAATTAATTAAAACTATCATTTTTCCGACAAATTGTATAGCTTCTCACAGTAACGCATATAGGTAGCTATTGTTGTTTATATTTGGTCTATAAATCAGGTTTTCAATAAATTTATAAATTCAGACTTAGGTTAACATTTCTCACTAAAGAGTGTCCTGTTATACTTATAATTATTTGACGCAAAAAGATTTTAATTGCTTGTTATTTAACAGATTAATTAAAATATTTGAACTTTTATGTACATATTTGATATTGGTAAATATAAATAATGACCTTATTATATAAATTGACCATAAAATATTATTCATAGATCTGTACACATGTGCAAATTTTTATTTCGGAAAATTAATTGATACAAATTCATTTAAAGTGAGGCCCTATAGATTAAAAAATTATTTTTTTTCTTCAAAAGAAAAAAAAAACCAAAAATGTTATGTTAACAGAGATGATTTGCTGAAAGTTACTTGACTTACAGAATATTTCAAAATTATTCCAATAATGATCTCTTAATCCTTATACATAGAAAATATAGAAAAATCATTAATACATAATATGTTTGCGTGTATTTAAGGATGATTAATTTATGCTCATTTGTAAATATGAATAGAAAAATTCAAAAATAACAAAAAGATAATTTTGTTCTTTTGATTTTTTTTTACACACTCTGCTGTAACAATGTAATGTTGACTTTATGTAAATTTTTAGTTCTTCGTCTAGCAAAGAACAAAATTTTAAAATTATTGTATATTTCCTGGTTATTTCCAATTATAATTAATCTACTTTTTTTTTCTACTTATTTACTTTAGTTTTCCATTGATCCTAAACCAATTCATTATTTTTAGCTGTCGCTTCTGCAATCGATATATTATAAATATATTTTTACTTGATGGCATTTTTCTTAGTTCCTATAATCCTATAGAATTCGAAAATAATCCTAAACTATTTTAAGTGTTTTTTTATAAATTTTGTTTATCTTAGAAAGACCAGTCGACTTTTTTGTTTAAATCTGCGTTTTAGTTAAGGTTTCTCCGCTAGATTCAATCCCACTCATATTTTTTTCTGCATTAGGGATATTTATCTATATTTACCAGATTATGATATAATATATCTAGGTTAAATTTTCATACGACTACAATTCTTATTCTACCGAGAAAGCTAAAGTAAGATACTTGTAAAATTGAAATAATTTATAAACCAATTATTAATATGCCATTGTGTAACAGTAAAAGAAACCTCAATTTTCCTATTTATTTATATCCAGGAGATTATAGAAAGTTCTTCTTATTTATTACGCACTTCAAAATCATGAAATCCATGGCAAACAGAATGGCAAATTTTTATTAAAATTAACAAATCAAAAAAAAAATTAAAATACAGAAATTCTTAAAATAAAAAAAAATTTTAATTAAAGGACTTACTTTTTCCTCCAGTTTTACGCCTTTTATACGCTTTTATTCGGTACTTTATTCTAGAAATTCGGTAAAAACTAAAAAAAATGTTTATTAGACAAAAAATTGATTGTATCACTTTTAAATCAGTGCAATTGAAGTGATAATTTAGATTTTTATCCTATCTTTAACCCGATTTTTAAACTTGGGTCATTTCTTAATTTTAGCGATTGAAAAAAGAAACATTAATTTGGTTGGTTTTTGGTTGGTAAATTTTTTTTTTCGTTAATATCTTCCATTGTTGATATGACATGCTTTGTATATGGTACTTAATTCCCAGCCTAAATGTTGGGCATAATGATACTATATTGGTCAAATAGATTGGGATGGTCCGGCAGATTATGAAATGTCGCCATTAATACTTCGAACAATACTTCGAAAAATCTTGGATGCTATAAAACAAATTTAAAGTAAATTCTAATCAATTAATGCACTTAATACAAGTATTTCTGGGTTATATTGCTCCAAAGTTTAAAACAGAAACATTAAAATTATTAATTAAAAATTCAATCAACATTACTGATATTATCCAAAGCAGATTTCTTTTAACTTTTACATGCCTCTATTTTTCCAACCTTCTGAAAAAATTTTTTTGATTTAACTCTGTTTCAAGTTATACTCCTTGTCAAAACTTTTGAATCCTGTATCACACAATATAACGTAATTTTTATATATCATAGCACCTACCTAGCTCAAACCAAATATACATAAGATGAATGGTCAAAACAAACTTAAAAACATTTAGTATACCTACCTTGAAATCACGACATTATTTTTCCATATTTACCGACCGCATACAATTATGTATAAGGTAGGTATTGTTTTCATACTAAAAATTTGTACTCGAGAGTTTGGCAAAAATGCTCTACTCCGGTGTCCGGTGATCACTGTAAAAAAATGTTTAGCGTGATGTATGTCTGATGTGCGTGAGAGTGCGTGTGTGGGTATGTCTGTGGGCACGTGTACAGCCTAAAGCTAAACGACTGAACGGAATTTTTTTAAATTTCATGTTTAAGGTTCTAACATAAATATCTCAGATTGATAAGCTTCTGGAGCAAATCGCACAACCGAGAGTGATAGTTTACTAGGATAATTTTTAAGTTTTTTACGAATATTTCATAACAGGAAAACGTTATCAGAAAAATTATTAAGAAAAAATTGTTTTTTTTTATACGGATTATTGACCTGCTAAACAATTACCTCTTTCATTTTTACTAGCCTAACGGCATGTTCTAAATTAATATAAATCGTATACAAATTAAATTAAAACTACAGCTTAGGGCAAAAAAAAATAAAAACAAATAAACCTTTTCAAATTACCATCATATCTTCATCTCTAGATTTTTTCAAACACCTTTTTTTTTTTTCAATATCTTATTCGTTTCCGTTAATTTTTTTCATTTTATTTTTTTTTCATAATTTTTAAATTATTTTTACGCAGTTAACTGTAAATGATAAGGGTGTCAAAACAAAAATAAAATGGTATTGAAAAAAAAAAAAATTGTAAAGTCATATTTCAATATTTTCTATGTTGTCTAATTTGTTTACATTTAAGATTTTCCCGGTTTTCTGGCTTTTTTGATATCCTCTCTTTTCCAAATATTTTTTTTAAGAATGATAACGATTAATGTCATCCGGAAGTAAGTATTGTATTTAATAGATAAGAGCTATTCTTAATATTGAAATATAAAAAAAAGAAAAAATAAACGGAAATAAAAAAAAAAAATTTAAAAAAATTATTGAAGGATAAAAATGACCTTTTCGGTAAAATTTATAAAAAAAAAATTTATTTTAATATTTAAGAGAAATATTAAGCGAAACATAAATATTTCCGGTTGGGTTGGAATTTTTTTTTTTTTATTTCCTGTTCGCATTAAAATCTGGTTTTGTATTCACAACAGAAAATTTTATTTACAAAAGAAAAAAATATGAAGTCATATTATAGTAATCATTTGATAACTGCGATATTTATGATATTAGTAATCATTGTATAATCAATGAAGATATTATTATCTGTCACTACAAGTATTTTCACACTTTTTTAAAGTTATAGCTATAAATATTAAATAACTCTCATATTTTCATACAATCATTTTTTTTTTAATAACAGTGCAAATAAAATTCTTTTATTAACAGCGCCTTTTACTAAATTTTAAAAATGCTCACAAATTGACTCTACAGTCTACACTTAAATGATTTGAAAACCGAAAATCTTATGAAAAACGAACTATCAATCCTCAACAACAAAAAAGGTAGTAAAGGAATAAATCCGGTTCTGATGATCAAAACAATCCCTGAACTTAAACATATACCTAAAAAATATTAATTACTAGCTGTTGGCCCGTCATAGAATGAGGAACTTAATTATGGTAGATTTTATTGTTATACACATACCCACCTATTTCTTTTCGCAATTTCGGAATAATGTATAATTTGTACTTTGCCTAATAATGCATTAAATAAAAAAAAAAGTTATATTGGTAATTTATATACAAAAACAATATTATGTTTCCATCCGGAATCGTACCTGCACACTACCGTGTCGCAGTCAGACACACTAAATATGTACTAAGAAGAAGAAATGAAAAAAATACTATAGCAATATTTTGTAACTAAATTAAGCTAACTTAATGTAAAAAGTAGATAGTAATAAGAATTTATCATGCACGAAAGAGACAAAATAAAAAAAAACGATTTAAAATTGAAAACAGAAAGAATAAAATATTCCTATACCTAATACATTATACTCACACACGAATAAATTCATTTGAGTTACCGTTATAAAATTACATTATAAAAATATATGGTGTTGTTCTTCTTTTTATATATTCGCACTATGCATAGACACTGTGGATATGAAAAATATATTGCACCTACTCTTGAAAATAGACTTTGTAAAAAAGAGTGAAACTTTACAATAAAATTAAAAAAAAACTTGATTACCATAAAATTAAAAAAAAAATTCTTTTTAACAAAAAGATAAATCAAAACAAAATAGAGTACTAATTACAATTTACAATATTCATGAACAATTATAATAAAATTATCCTGCTTCCTACAATAAAATATTTGTTTGGCCCTGTTTCTATATTTTTAAAATCTATAAAACGACTTTTTAAAATTATTTAAGAACATTTTCTATGTATAAAAAAAAAGAAATCAATTCGAAAAAAAAGAATGAATGAAAAAATTTTTTATTTTTTTTTGTGTTTTCATGACTTTTTTCTTTACCTTTACCGTCGCCCCAACGTAATGTATCTAAGTTTGAAAAATTGAAAATATTTCCAATTAGAAATTAGGCATATATATATACTGTATAGATATAATTTTTCTGGACAAATATAATATAAAAAAAATTATTTTATGAAATTCTGAAGAACTGCAAAAGTAGTTGTTATTCTGTAATAGTCAAGGCTTCTGTAAATGCTATCAACTATACAGACTATTTAGTGTGATTTCAATTATAACAAAACTACTTGAAGAAACTACTTATTACAATACCTAAGACCTAAGACAATCAATGACTTTATTGAAAAAAATTGTAATATTATTCCACTTCTCCAATTCGGCTTCAGGGACAGTCAGTCGTATACTCATGAAATTCAACGTATAGTATGCCACAAAAAAGTGAAAGAGATGGTAAATTTTCCACAAATATTATATATTTCGACATCAAGAATTCTTTCGATACTGTCTTCCATCTTCCAGACCTAATTTACAAAATATTGATGCTAAATTTTTCGACATCAATAGAAAGTACCCAGTCGAAATTTTTGTACCTAATCGAAATTTTTATCTCCAGATGAAATCAAGTACATTCGAAACCTCGAAAGTTTAGCTGGTTTACCACAAAAATCTTCAATAATTCCAACACTTTTTTAGATTTTCGTTTCTAAATTACCTATATCAAATGAATTATGCTATATTGATACTAATGATGCAGCGATATTTTCCTCTGTTTTAATGGCTAATGACATCTTAAACAACTTGGAAAATGGTTATAAAATGTTGATAAATGATCAAGCGATAATTTTTCAACTATAAGGAAGCCGTCCGATTTTTGCCTCAAAGAAATTCATTATTAGGAGATAGTGAAATCCATAAAAATTTAAAAAAATCTACGAAATCTTAGCAAATGAAATAAAATTATTGGGTATGAGGTTGAATTAACCATTGACTTTCAAAAACCACACAAAAATTACATGAATTAAAAAATATGCAAACTAGAAGAAATATTTCAATCAAGAAAAATCACCTAATATGATAGATAGATGCAGATAGATATGGAAAATTAGAGATTAACATAGAGATAGATATGGAAAATGAGGAAAATTTTTCCTCAGGATTGAATCCCGAACCAATTTAGCTATATTTACACGTCCGCTTGATAACTCAAAAAATAATGAAGTAGAGATCCTAAAATTTTTACCATTTAATTTTTATGTTAATGGCACCTTTACTATTTGAATTTGAATAAATTTGACAGGCGGGTTTGAATATTTAACTATAATACAACTTCTTTTTTATATGAACATTAGTGTTTAATTTATTGCGGTCTAAAAAAGTAATTTTTCTTAGCAAATCCCACTTGCAACCCAATATAATGTAAATAATACAAAAAAATTAAATAATATAACTATATATACTTATAATACTATTTAGTCTATAATAATCTTATGGTAGCCGATAGTTTCAGTAGAATTGAATAATTCTATGTGATTAAATAAATAAAATAATAAATATTTTCGGATTATTTAATTATAATTTATAAGCTTCTAAAAAATCATATTAAATTAATTCACTTTTAAAAATTTTAAAATAGCAATATGTGTAACAATAATTATAAAAGTTCATGTACCATTCTTTCTTTTATTATTACATTAATTACTATGTTAAATTATTAATTAAAGTTAATGAATTAATGTCTTAAACAGTTTAATCATTTTGTTGGCATAATATATATATATTATTTTATGTTCGAAAAATCTCAGGTAGCAAAAAGATAGGAGAAAAAGGACTATTACTGAAATTTTAATTTCAATAGAAAAATCACTAATCTGACTCATGTCATAGTAGTTAGATCGCCAGCCTTTCAATCAGAGAGTTTTAAGTTCAGATCAGATCATATAAAAAAAATGAGTAATAATTTTACATGGTAATAATGTATATCGTATAATAATAATAAAAGCTGCAATAGTGAAGTTTGTCAGTTGGTTACGTGGATGCAGAAGGTAGTTGTTGTGCATGAAGGACTACTGTATGTTCTAACTGACTAATGGCCTTGACTCTGTAGCAAATAGTAATAATAATTAATTATACTATTAGTATCTGCTACAATGAAATTGTCTTCAATTATAACTCCATACAGGAGTGATGCCTTGACTCTGTAGCAAATAGTAATAATAATTAATTCTACTACTAGTAGCTGCTACAGTCAAGTTATCTTCAATTATTACTTCATATAGGAAAGTGTTACATTACACCATTACGATATGTTCTATCTATTGATGCCTTGATCATCAATAACAATTTTACATTCCCACTCCTCAATTCAAAATTTCTCCATCCCTGCCATATATTTTTTCATAGCCAATATATTGCATTAGCAGTTATGGATTTGATCACAGTAAACATCTGACGCTATCAAGGAGAAGTTTTTGGTATGTCTTTGGAAGATTTCCATCTCCCTTAGGTAAGAAGAACCCAACTAAAAATTCTTATAAATTTTCAATTTAATATCACTAATCCTTAAGATTTAAAAAGATTATTCATAAATACAAAAATAAATAAAATTAAAATGTCGCATATACATATCTATGTATGCTTACGAAATGGATCATAAATTTTATGAAACCTTAACTAAATGATTTTTAATTTAAATCGTATAAACTGTTTTTATGTACTCCTATAGTCATATTTAATATTGCATAACAAGAAGTCTTTAATTAACATTATTATTGTTTATATACATCATTCATATTATGTACATATATAACATTAACTATACATACATATTAGTACATACATATATTTAAAGAAACAAAATTTATGAATTCATGGATTTTTTAATTATTGACAATCAGTTTAGTCCATATAATGCAACCAACCGTTTTATTAAAATTTATCAAATAATGTACATAAATAAATTTTACATATTTACATATTATTATATAAAAGTCTTTGTAAATATACATAATAATATATATGTATAATATTATGTATGTTCTTTTCTTGTATGAATATCCAATTATGCCATAAATCATATCATAGGTAAGTACACAATACATATAATTACGTGACTTGATTTAATGAGAATAATAATTTGTGTGTGTACTGTATATTAATAACTGTAAATTTTGTATTTTTGTTTTTATGTTTTCATTTTTCTTTTCTTTTTTTTTTTTTTGTTAGCTGGTGGTATTTTTTTGTTGATGTTCATTTTACCTTTATGTTTATCTAAAATAAACTTTGTCTTCTATTTCTTTTTCTTATCATTATTGATATTATAATGAGAGAATTGGTTAAATGTACAGTTATACGAATACATCTGAGGTATTATAGTAATATGAGAATAAAGATTATTTTTGTCAAGTGAATGCAGACGTGACAGAACAGTGACGAACACTCATAGTGTTCAAATAAATTAAAAATTAAATTATAAAATTTAATTTGAAATTAAATACCAACTTATCATTGTAAAAAAATTAAGATTTAGGAGCTTAATTCCATGAAATATTTTTCCAATAAAACCATTTAGAATAAAAATAAAATAAATAATTGGAGATCTATTCGAAACGGATCGATACTGATCACATCCATATCGACTTGAGTCTATATATCATTCAATAGAGATCAACACTTCGAGATTCAATCATTTCTCAACACTTTGAGTACGTCGCTCATCAGCAAACATAAAAAACTACTTGCGAGACAAAAAGCTCCAATATATCACCGACGAACATTTTTAAAAGTAAAATAAGGTGCATTCATTTAATTCGGGATTTTGAAAACATTCAGCAATGTTCACTGGGATTCAGTGATATAGGTGGGATTTCACGTAAGTTTATTTTTATGATCACCGATGAGGAAGGGATTTTGAAACATCTGAGTGATGATCACCGGTGATACATTTGTGACTCAATATACCCTTAACTATCTTTTATTATAAAAATTATAAAAAAAAATAATGTTATGAACCATTTAATTTACAATTTAACATTTTCTAAATTTTCTAAAAAAAAGTGTATGTAGTAATTTAAATATTTTTTATTCAAAGTTTATTTTACTCCGACACAATTCAAAAATATTTTGTCCTTTTATTTGATCTTAATTTTGTATTATTATATTTCAACTTAATATTAATCTTAAACTGAATTTTAAACTTCTAAAATAAATCTTAATGTATTTAAAAGCGAAAGCTACATCCATGATAACATCAGAAATGAAAATAAATTTGTTGGAATGTATTATAGTCAGAAAAAAGGAGTAATATCTTATTAGAATTAACGTAAAAGGGGACTAAAATAATTTCGGTGCGATTTTGTAACGATCACATATTATATTTTATATAGGCTATAAAAAAAAATTATTTATTTATTTATTTATAATGAGTTGTAACAGTTCTCATAATATTATGCCTTAAGATATTAAAAAAAATGAAAGAAAAACGGGACTTACATGCAAATATTTATAGAACTTATGTATACAGGTATATAGGTGTATTTTCATTCATTATATGAAAACATTATCCATAGTGATGATTCTTATTTTATATATTTATTTCTTATATACGTCTTGTATACTTACATTATATTGTATGCATAAAAACTAGATGGTAAATATAGTAACATAATATATTAGTACAGGGTGGGTCAACTTGGACTGACTGATTTGAAATGCTTATAATTTTTTTAATTTTAAAAATACCTCTGAAACATAATAAAATTCAACAATTTTTATACGTTCTTGCACCGAGTTGCACCGAGTTCTTGCACGATGACATTATAAAATTTAATAAAATTCTTTATTATCTGCAAAACATAATAAACTAAAATGTCCATTTTATGTTATAATATTAATGTTCACCCTGTATTACTATAGGATCGGAAGGTTTATGAATAAGAAAAAATAAAAATACAAAAATAAAATTATTGTCAGGTAGTTTACACGCATTATGAATTATTATTGAAAATTTACTACCTTCAACATACATACATACATACATATACATAAATTTATTTAAAAACATAAATCTACTATGGTAATGGAAAGGGGGTGGAAGGGAAAAGTGAAAGAATATAAAGTGAATTAATTGCTTTTTTATTGTTTTTTTTTTCTTATTTTTTCCCTTTTGTTGTTACCTTTGTTGTCATTTTTGATTATTATTATTGTTATTATATTGTTAGTAATTTTGTCACCATAAAATAACGGTATTCTTGTTATATATTGGAACAATAATATATACATAATATCTATCTGTTATGCAAATATATTTAAATATATTAACGTAATTTTATTTTCTTCTTTAATTTTATGTTTATTTGGTTCCTTTTGAATTTTCCTTAATATCCATAATATTTTTTGATTTTAACAGATAGATGATATTATTTTTCCCTCAAATTAAATATTTATTTTTGATTGAATCTATCTGTAGTATACCTATGTATATAATATGTAAATATTTAATTTTATTTGAATATAAGTACTCGTATATATAATATTTACTTTAATAAATAGATTTTGATATATTTAAGCTATAATCTGTGAAAATTCCTAAAAAATTTAAGTGATTTGTAAATAAATTTTGATAAATAGATCTTAAATATCCCAAACATTCCTTAAAAAAAAAAAAATACCAATTAGTAATTTCTTATTAAAAAAAAACAGTTATTATTCTTTTGTAATAACTATATGCATAGCAGATCGTACGAAAAAAAATTATTTTAAAAATTGATTTTAAGCATTAAGCATTAAAACTTTAATGCTTCATTTACTGCTTCAACACATTTAGTTCTGATAGTCCATTAAAAATGATGAACAGATGATAAATTTGAAATAGTGTTCGGAAACAAATCAAATAACTACTAAACTTCCTGAAAAAAAATTAATGAAATAACGTTTATTGTTTATTTTCAAATACCTATCGTACTTTTTGAAAAATTTAAGTTTTTAGCTTTAAGTGTTAGGAACAACACAGGACATAAAGTTGTGTAAAATCTCGGTTTCATGAAAGTTCCAAAAAAAAAAAAAATTTTTTCTTTTTTACATTTCTTTTAATTTTAAAAATAAAAAAAAATTTTTGTCAAAATTAAGCCACACCGTAAAAATTTGTTTTGTATGCCAATTATGTCACATTTAGAAGGATTATTTCATTGGATCATTTTATTGACTAAAACGGGGGTGATGATGTTTTTTTGTTTGGTTCCGCTAAAATGTTTGAGCATAAAGGTGATAGAAATTGATGCATTTCTTTAGGTAATAGAGAAACAATAGAACACCTAATTATATTTTAAGCTATTCAAAGTTACCATTTAAAAAGACATTTCAAAACTGTTATGGTTATGGTAGGATTATGGTAGATTGTAGTATAAAGTGAAATAAACTTATAAGTAAAAATAATCCATTTCAACAATTCAACTATATTATGCGTTTTAACCCGATTTAAGTTCTGATTTATGGAAGATGATTCAAAGAACAAGATAAATTCAAAAATTATTATTTGTTTTGCTATGTAAATCTTAAAGTACAGAAAAACTCACTAGGGGCCTTGGTGGCCTATTAGATAAGAGCGTATAAAATACGCTGTAAACACCGAGGGAGTGTGGATTCGACCCCCCACACACGTCGTAAGAGTTATTCCCCCTTACGACATTTACAGCCACGCCTGTGAAGGAAAGGCTGTGTAATTTCCTGTTCACATTTATGTGGCGGAGAAATGCACTAAAAAAAAAAAAAAAAAAAAAAAAAAACTCACTGAAAATTGTAATAATCAAAAGAAGGTATTACAATAAAGGAATATAGTACCATTATGTAAAAGTCTGAATTATAATGGATGACTATTATTGGAAACAAAAATAATATTTTTTTATAATTTTTTCAATTGAATTTAAAGATAATTTAATATCAAAATTCTTAATAAAAGTAAAAACAAGCTAATCATCTTAACAATTGTACCCCTATTTTTGCATGTAATTTAAATTTTTCGTTACATTTTTCATTTTCGTTATTAATTTTAGATCATAACATTCATATGTCTTTTGCGCTAATCTAAAACAGTCAATTAAAAATGCAATCATATTTCAAACGCTATTTAACCATATGGGATTTTGTTTCAAAAATAATTTATAAAAATGTCAAATATGAAAATAAAATAAAATTTAATCATAGTTTCTCTCAAAGGACATTTTAAACTCTTCCTTAAAATATCATAACAAGTTTTTTTTATTAATTCATTCATCTGAGTAAATGTTATTCACCTTGTAATCAAGTTTAAGTGTAAAAAAATTATAAAATTTAAAATCGTTTCTGTTTTATTTTTGCATTTTCAGATACATAGTCATTACTATAAGGCCTTGAAATTATAAATTATTTGAAAATTAATAAAAAATTGTTTGAAGATCACTGGTTTTCTCTAAAGAACTAACCTAAAAACATAGTGTATAGTTTGTTTTTAATATATATTATTTTTTTATCAATTGACTTTTTAGTTTTGTTCTTCTAACACTTTAAAACAAAGGAAAATACAAAAATAATTTCTACCGTCATTATAATTGTAGTATTCGTACTAATTTTTAATTACATTCTTACAACTAGTTGGAACCAATAGCTGAAAACACAGTAATATATATTACAGAAAACTGATGACAAAATAAGAATCTGACAGAGATTATGAACACGAAGAATAAATTAAAATTTACTCATATATATATGCAATATTTCAACCTTATTATATTGAGATTAAATTTTATTCACAATATAAAATTCTTTATTTACGATTTACACATTTTGATTTTATAAACTTTTTAATATAATCAATAAAGGTATATTTCAATATTATGCATAATGATATCATATTAAAAATTATTTTGATGTTTGATTTCAATAAGAAAATTGTAATTGTTGTTATTATAAGAAAATCGTGTTTTTATAAAGTCCCAAATGATTTAATTTAAACTTTCTTATAGATTTTATTTTATTTGTTCATTTGCAAATTTCAGATCAGACATTTAAAACTGAGCAAATTCTAATACTTTATTTTGTAATGATTTAATTACTTTGCTTTAAAAAACCCTTTTAATTACATACTTTGCTTTAAAAAATGAAAAAAAAAAAAGAAATGATTGCACAACACTGAAACTAAAATAAAAAAAAGAGACAGGAAATATAAAAGAAAAAATTAAAATCAATAGGGAAAAAAACAAAGTTTTTGTAATGACAATTTTTTTTTTTTTAGTGCTTCTGACTTTCAATATAAATTATTTTTTGTTCGCCGTTTTATTCCGTACTTTTTTTATAATATAGTAGATTTTAATCAACGCGAAAGCAAAAATTATTTTAAACAATGACTATAGTTTTTTCTTCATTTATCTTTTTATGTTTTATGTTTCTGCGATTTTATTTTATTGAACTTTTGTTTAAACTATCTTTTTTGTTTTTTTTTCTTTTTCAATAATCATTTTGAACTCATCAGGTATATTGAAATTAATCACATAAAATACTTTGAATCAATAACCAATAATTAAAGAAAAATAATTTCAGTGAAAAATGCTATCACTATCATTAAACTTTTTTTTAACTTACTTTTATAAAGTTGAAAAGTGTAACTTGACAAATACAATAAGATAAAAAAATTTCAAAAAAAATTGGTGCAATAATTTTAATTAATTTTTATTTTCCCGTACATGTCATTAAACGACTGAATCTCGCATTTACTTTAATAAAATTTTGTACACCGCTTTATCTTTCAATGAATTTTGGTATGTCGAACGACGATCCCAAGAGAATTCCATCATTATAGAAGCAGTCCAAATTCACAAACGCCTAAATTTATGCAATTTATAAGCATCTTAAGTTTTCCACTTAATTGTTTTAAAATAAAGGGGCTTCGGTAGCCTAGTGGATAGGCGTGTGTTATATTAACCGAAGGAGTGTGGGTTCGATCCCTGCACAGGTCGTAAGTGTTTTTTTCTTTACACACCCCCTTAAGACCAAATATAATGTAAATATATAGTATATAATATAAACAAAATAAATAATATCCTATTAATATATAATTTAATAATAGTATAAAAACCTATAATGGCCTTGGTAGCCGATGGTTCAATAATATTGCATTATATTTATGTATGTAATATTAATATAAATAAATAAATAAATAAATTTTAAAATAAATAAGGGATCTCACACATTTTATTAACATTTTCATTAATAAGAGGCTTGGTATATTCAGGCCAAACACTATTAAAAAATGAAGACTTCTCGATATTAAATAGTAAAGAATTATCAGATAAACATTTTATTAACATTTTCATTAATAAGAGTCGGTATATTCAGACCAAGCACTATTAAAAAATGAAGAACTCTCGATATTAAATAGTTCAGACAAACAAAGACAAACAGACGGAGAAAATTGAAATTGATAAGTTGCTTGGAAAACCCCATAGTCCGAATTGCTTTAAATTGAAATCAAAAGACAAGAAAATAATGTCGCCCAAACAAGACATAACACAGATCAATTCACGAAAAATTGGCAAAATATAACATCCACCTAGAACTACGTGAAAATATGAACACCAAACCGCATAAATGAAGCTGTCACGTTAAAATCCTATGCTCTCAAGAAAAATAAAGAAAATGGAATCATGTACGAATCATCTTACTATCTCGGAAATATGTATAGATTATTCCAAGAAAATGCCTTCATTAATTCTGCAGTATTCGCGCAATATATTTTTCATAAGTACTCGGACTGCGTCATTTTGATCCAAACTTAAAAATATATAAATTGCTAATATATATCACTTTTCAATCTAAATAGATCGTTAATACCTTGAGTAAGATCTATAAATATATAACCATGTATTCGTAACGTTACTTCATTATATACTTTTTGGAATTCTTTCATTATGCTTAAGAAAAAATAATTATTGGCTTCCAAAATTGATTTGTGTGAAAAATATCCGTATACTGGAGGCTGGAGGCTTATATTTGCATTATTAATAGGTAAGTGGGTGTATTGTATAATATAATTTTAGTTATAGATTATAAGGTTCTAAAGGTATCATATATATAGTATATAACAATATACAGTTACTATATAATTAACATTCTATTATGTCGATTTTTTTTTTTTTTATTAAATAATAAGTAAAATTGTCTTTTTTCTTCTATTTTCTTGTAAAAATATGAAAAATTCATTTATCATTATTAAATCTATATTTTATTAAATTTTGTAACTTTTCGTAAACTTTCATTATTATTATTATATTATAAATTCAATTTTTTTTATATTTTTTAAATGTTGAAAACTGTTTTGTGTCTTATTTTTATTTTTTTTATGTTTGCTGAATAAGTAAAAAAAATTTTGAAAATATAAAATACGAAACAAAGTTTTTCAATTTATCAAAGATGTCATTACGTTAATTAAAAATTAAAATATTTTCTTTGTAGGACAGAATCAGAAAAGACAAACAAAAAAAAAAACAAAATTAAATAATAAGACTCCATCTCTTTTATTTCATTTTATTAATACTCATCCTATTAATTTTTCATTTTTCCATTTAAAGTAATTTAACCACAAAAACTGATTTTAGTGTTGTTAACCTCTATAATTTTTTCTTTGTATAAATAGAAGTAACGATTTTAATGTATGTATTTCGAATTGTTTCGAAATAGAATTAGTATTTTAATATCGAATATCAAACGTGAAAGTTGTATATATTTTTTTTGCACAATTTATTTATTTAATGATTTTATTTAACTCGCTTTGTTCTGGACTAAAGGAATTTTGTAATACAAAATTTAATTAACTTCTCGTAACTCTAAAGAGTTGAAATTTTTGAGTTTAACCACCAAATATTCTAAAATACTTAGTCTAGCTCCATAAACTGCTTAGTCTGGCTCCAAAAAAAACTAAAAATTTTTATATTAAATCTGATCGTCTCTAGTTTATTTAGTCTGTGGTTTAACGTAAGTCCAATAAAAATGATTTTCATTTCTTATCATTTTTAAGTATTACTTATTATCCGGTATTAAAGTTCACCCGGTATTATTTATCTTTTTAATTATAATTGGTATTTTATTTAAATATTTTAATTTTTATATATATATTTTTTTTTGATAATTTTTGGTAATTTTTGGAAAAATTTGGATTCACACATTAGTGCTGTAATAAAACTAATAAAAATAACCATTTCTAATATAAATTGTCAAAAACTGATAAAATCAATATAATATGGATAGGGTGTTTTTCTTTTTTAGTTCAGAGCAGAGCCAACATTTTTGTTTCTTTTTTCACTTTGAATGATCAGAGTTTATCTTTTGTGTTTTTTTTTTCATTCAGAGTGCGCTAAGAGTATTATCTAAATGTTCGATTTTCATTTCCAGATATCGTAGAGCATTTGAATTTAAATGTCAAAAAATTTTTTTTTTTTTTTATATGATTTGACACTTATGACAGGTTAAAGCTCAATTGTGTTTCAAAATTATGTCGGAGCGTTTAGAGATAAAATATTTTTAATCTGTTCAGAACGTACTTTATGTGCTCGATATCTGTTCAGAGTACAAAACTGAACTACAAAAAAAAAAAAATCATATAGTATGTTTGAAAACATTAATAAGAAATGTATATATATATATACATTTTTTTTTGTATTAGTATTTTTAACTCACTGAACATTTTCATTTAAAAAACCTAGCCCAAAATAGACATAACGAGACGAAACGAGACGACTAAAAATTCTATGATTAGATGTATTTAAATAAAAATATGAACATAGCGAAAATCGAAAAAAAAAGTGTCAAAAAAAAACTGCACGAAATATCATATGTCATATCATATGTAAGTATACACAGGAAAAACGTCACATAAAGTCTCCGTAAAAATATGGCAATACATTTAACCTAAAAATTTATTTACGTAAAAAGTTATTTATGAGAAATCAGAAACTTTAAAATTATATTATTAATTTTTTGTATTATAAATTTTGTTTACATATGATATTAATTATGAAATATTCATCATTATTTTTGCCCCTGTTGATTATACTGTTATTTTTTATTTGTCTTCATATCTTCTATTTTTTTTTAATTACTGTAAAACATTTCAATGTAACTAAAATTACGATGCACATCTTTATTACCAATTTCCTTTTATCCATTCTAAAAATAATTAAAAACAAATAAATTTTATAATTAAATTTGTACTATTTTCTTAGAGAACTTGTAAACAAAAGCATATGATTTTATGGTCATTATACGTTTTAATTTTAGTCAGTTACTGGTTTACACTTTGCGAAAAAAACTGTACGAAATTTCTTACATCATTTTTATCGTCTCGTCACGTGACGTCTATTTTAGGCTATACTTAAGTATATAAAATATAAATAATATGGAAATTTAATGCTATGATTTACATGATAATTTAGATAGTAAAAATGATGACCAGATGCTCATGTCACCTCACGTGTTACTTTTACATTTAAATAGAATACATATATCAATTGCAATATGACATTAGCAAAAGTAACTCACCCCGAATTTAATGAAATTAACAAAATAAATTTTGAAAAAACCATAGTAATTATAGGAAGTGTAATACAGGAATCCCTAAATCAAATTGTTCAATACCTCTAACAGTAATCAATAGAAAACAAAATTTTAAAACAAATTTTTCGTAATTTTCATTTAAAATTAAAACTTAAAAGAGTAAAACATAAATACAAAATAAACATATTTAAAAGTCAATGCTTTATTAAATGCAATGGAATGCATCAGCATGATGCGCTTCAATTCAATGTAATTGAAATGATACTTTTGCTCATATTTTTGGGTGCATTTAATAAAATGTTAACATTTAAACATTTAAACATTAAGTGGGTTTTTATTGATTTTTGAGAATATTTTTATTTACATTGCATCAATGCATTAATCTTAAATCGCACGGTTATATAATTAAAACTGTCCAGTTAATAATTTTAATAAATTATTTTTTAATATAGAATAATATTCAAAAACAAATTTTTCCAACCAGATCTAGTAGATTTACTATATTTTGTGATAGTTTTACAACCTTAAAAAAAAAATTTTTTAAAGTTAACAAAAATTTTGGAAAGTAAAACAAAAAAAGAAAAAAGAAAAATTGAAATTTTATTCATTTGAATTGTTTTAACAAGCAATAAACAGATTAGAATTTATGAGTGATAAGAAAGAAAATTGTATTTTCTTGTTCTACTTTTATTTTTTTCTTTTTTTTAAATATTTTAATTAATTAAAACATGACATTGTGAAATTTTTGCGTTTTTCTCACCTGTCAAATTTCAATTACTTTAAAATAAAAATCAAATTATTTTGTTACTTACTTTATTCAAAAAAAAAAACAAAAACCAAATATTTAAGTAAAAAGTTTAAAATATTTTAAAAATTTCTTTTAATTAAATATAAATTTAATTTAATATAAAGTTTTTTATTACTTATTTATAATTGTAAAAACTATCAATGTATTTTTATTTTACAACTACAATATCTTAATAATCAGTTTTTTCTTAAGGCTGTCGTACACTGTTTTCAATTATATTGTCAACGTTAATATCCGATTTGACAAAAATCAACATAAAAGAAAAGATTTTTACATCTAATTTGACATTACAAATGACTGGCAATACATCACTTAGTGAAAATGCAGAATAACGGTACTTCCTTGATATTTTATATGCTCTTTATATAGATACACTTTTAAATTTAGATTTTGTTTCGTCTGAATTTCAGTTTTAAGCATTATTATTTAATTTTAAGTCATGTAAGATTCTATAAGTTCTATATATGCTTAAAAAAAACTAAAAAATGTTTACTTTATAAAAGGCCTAGGTTTTATTTAACTTTTTTAACTTATTAATTTAATTTATTTAAACCTTTGAACTCTTGCAAAACATAAACATAAAACTGAAAAAAAAAATGAGAATATCGTTTATAAATATTTGAAAAAACATTATTCTGTAACCAACATTATTCCAAGCTTGTACTTTAAACCCGAATAAACAAAACAAAACTTCTTATCAGCATCAATATATAAAACAGAAACTTTTGAAATTTGAAATAAATTATGTACATGATTTTTAATTACAGCAAATATATTACGCTGCATGTTTCATTCCTTGTTGCATCGCTGCTATTTTGATTTCAATTATTTTTTCCACTGCTCCTAAAACATGCGACTTTTGAATCTGCATTTTATGAATTTTTAGCACATTTGCAAAAAAATTTTGAAAAAATGTACTTATTAGTTTCACTATGTCCGTCCGTCCGTCCGTCCGTCTGTTTACAAAACTTCTACACCGTTAAAGATAGAGAAAAAAAATTTTAACCATGGGTAGGTCTCATAAAAAAATAATTTTGTGGAACAACTTTTTCATGTAGCCCTTCCCATTACGGAGCTACAGCCCGTCAAACTTTGAAAAAGCCCTATTTTTAAATGCATATATCTTATGTTCTGCTTAAGATTTTTTCAATCTGAAAACGTCACTCGACAGGTATTTCTTTTATCTTTGTAATATCAAAATTATACAATTTTTTAAAATTTAGTATTTAAATTTACCGTTATGTGAAAACCAAATTTTGCATGATTTTTCTACTTTCATAACTGCGGTACGCTTCTAGATAGAGGCTTGAAATTTTGAGACAAAAAAGAACTTTTAGAATTAGTATAAGTTTGCTCAGAAAATTTTTTTGGACCACCCCCTGTTTATGAGCTATTAGGGCTCAAAAATTGAAAATTTGCTATTTTTGAACACCTGTAACTTAGGAACCTGTACACATTTTACTTCTGCAAGATATAAAAATTAAAGCTGCAGTACTATATTTTTACGTGTGTTAAAGGTTCATTTTAGTTGTAAAGGGTTCCAAAGTTGCAGCTCTTCAAAATTGCGAAAAACCCCATTTTCAGATGTATATTTTTACATCTAATTTGACATTACAAAGACCTGCAATACATCACTTAGTGAAAATGCAGAATAACGGTACTTCCTTGATATTTTATATGCTCTTTATCTCTATTATATGCTCAGGCTCTGCGTAATAGTTTTGCAATCTAAAACCGCCAGAAGATCGAAAATTTTATTATCTATATAAAAAAATATCAAAATTATGTAATATTTTGCAATTTACGATTTAAATTTACCGTTATGTGAAAACCACATTTTGCATGAAATTTCTTTTTTCATAACTCCGGCACGCCTTTAGATAGGAACCTGAAATTGAGACAAGAAAGAACTTTTAGAATTATTATAAGTTTCCTCAGAAAATTTTTTGGTAGCACCCCCTCTTTAAGAGTTATTACGCCTCAAAAATTGAAAAATTGTTATTTTTAGACATCTGTAACTTAGGCACCTGTACACATTTTTCTTCGGCAAAACATGAAAATTAAAGGTTCAATAATATATTTTTACGTATGTTAACGGCTTTTTTTAGTTATATAGGATTCCGGAATTACGGCCCTTCAAAATTTCAAAAATGTCCTATTTTCACATTTTTTCTTATTACGTGATATTTTCAAATTTTTGTGTAAGTCACACTCCTAAACAGTTTGTATTGAGTTTTGGAAATGTGCGCTTTTAAAAACCGTTGGTTTACATTCTACCTTGTTTCAATTTGCTCTTGGATAATTCTGCATCAATTTACATTTAAAGTAGTCCCTTGAAATGTTTAGATCCTTCTCCACATAATATCTTGTTCCTACTTAAATACTAAAATTATCTATATTTTTTACAACTCCTGGAACATATATACTTCCTGTTAAGGGAATTAAAATGTCTTTATTTTGCCAATCTGGTTTAATTTGTACCAAAGCTTCTCTTCCCTACACATTTGACGAGATTTCGTAGTGAAAACACTTAATAGCAACTCAAATTCCATTTTAAGTTGCTGCAATTGTGGAAGATTTAACTTGGTTAAATCAATTTGCTGTGGTTCATCTGATGTTTTATTAGAAGCCATTTTTAAAGAAGACAAAATATGAGATAAAATAAAAGCAATATCTTAATATTGAAAACTGAATAAAAATTAATTAATTTAATTTAAGGTTAAATTTGTGGCAACTCTAATCTATTCTGAAAAGTGAGTACATTGAAAAATTAAAAAATAAATTTCGTAAATAGAATATAAAATGATTTTAAAATGTTGAAAAGGAAATAAAAAATAAACTTTAATTCGTCCAAAAAAGACAAAACATAATGGTGTCTTTCAAAATTCGGTACCTAACAGTAGATAAGAATTTTTAAATAGTTTCAAAATTTTCATTTGATGATATCAGCAAATTTTTAATAAATCTGTAATCAATGTAAAGGATTTAAACAGTACTTTATTTACCAATAATTATTTCTAGCCCTCTAATTGTTTCTTGTGCCTAAATTCATTGGTTGTATTTGAATTATTAACTCTATAAATCCTCAACTCAGAACTTATACAGTAATATTAACAATTTTTTGAATTGCAACTCTTTAAATTTATGATAAATTTTTGTAATAAAAAAGGAAAAACAAAACGATTTACTGATTCACATAAAATATGCCTTTTTTGCCTTTATATTTTTCAAACTGCATTTTTAGAAATGAAAATTATTACAGGAAAAACAATTCAATTTTTCACAGTTATAATAACTAACAACTCACGTCGCGTTTTTAATTTACTAAAATAGCTCTCTACAACACAAACCTCCCATTTCAAAAAGAATTAATTTATAATTTTTTATGATTGTTTTCTATTCTTTTAATATTCCAAAACATTTTCTATTCATTTTACATCTTTTTTTCAGATTTAAACAGAATTATTTTCTAAAAATTAACTTGATTTTCATGAATACTACCATGATTACCATTGTAATTTCTATTAATAAGAAAATAAGTGAAAGAAAATAAGAGAAAAAATTATTCATTTGTTTTTAATGTCAACAAAATTTATAAAATTCTTTCAATTTTTCTTATATAGATTTCCCTAAGTTATACAAATGTTTGTTTTACATTAGTACTTGTAGTTTTCAAATTGGAATATGAGCGATAGATAAAAATTATGTTTTCTTCATTTTACTTGAAAAAATCGTGCCTATAAACATTTTGCGGTAGTAGCTATTACAAAGATTAGAAATATATTAAATCGCATCGAATAAAAAAGTTAATGCTCTTTATAGTGTTTTTAGATACACTTTAGATTTTTAATGTTTTACATGAAAATAAGTTATTTGTAACTGGTAGACCTTTAGAATAGACCTTAAGAATAGAGAACAAAAATTTAAGTTCAAATTTGAGTTAAGAAAACTATTTTCTATGAGTCATTTGGAAGATTTGTTCAAGCAAAAACTACTATGGAATGGATGGAAGAATATATAATGAAAACTATACGGAATAAGTTTAATTGCCATTTCTTTTAATTTTTTCTAATACTTGTAGGTAATACACCGAATAAATTGGTCCGAGACCCTCGTTCAAAAAAATATGTCAAAAAATTTAAAAACAAAACATTTTCAATTTATTTTCTTGATGGCTGAAACCCAATTGAAATAACCCGATGATTACTAAAAAAAAATTGTTGTTTCTCTAAAAAGCATAAATAAAAAGAAAAATCTATAAAATCGAAAAATAACTTAGAAAATCTTAACGGTTATCTTGATAAGAGTGTTTTCCTTTAACCTTAAAATTTTAATATACAATCACTTTATGTGGTGCCTAATATATGTGTATATATGTGTAGGGAGAAGGAAAAATAAAATTATTTATTTCCTTAAGTTTGATAATAAATTACTTTTATAAAACTTTAATTTTTTATCTCACCTCTTATCGTATTAGTCTAATTTATCTTGAATCCTTTTAATAACATACTATTATACACCTTTTATATAATTAATCTCAAAAAATTTTTAACAATTTAATATTTTTATAACTATGTATTTATTAACCACAAATCGTAACGAAATTTATACTTTAAAACTTTACAATAAATTTAAAGTTAATAATAAACAAAAGCACAAAAGACAGAACAGTTGGAAAAAATGTAAAAACAAAATCTTAACTTCAAAAACAAAATGAAGTCAATAATAAAAAAAAAAAACAAAATACATTTTAAAAGTCGTTAACTTTTATGCTTCATTTGGTATTAAACAATGTTAGATACATTTACAGCAGAATTGACAAAAAAAAAAACAAATTCAACCAAAAAATTGGTGGGTACCAATTGAGTTTTAGTATTTGAAAAATGCAGAATAATCAAAAAAAGGGTTATAATATGTTTATTGCCTTTGAAACGATGATTGCGGTTTAACATATTCCCAATCGTTTTAAAAGGGGACTGTTAATGGGTTTTTGAGAATTTAAAGTGCAAATTATGTAGGAATTGTAAAACAAGTAAAAAAAAAAAAAACGTCATCAATAATGTATTTACGATACAAGAGGGCTTGATATAATTTGACACTTGATGTCTTTAAAATTTTTTATTTAAAACAAGAAAAAAAAAATGAAAATATTAATATTTGAGTAGCATATTGTGAATGTAAATTAAAATTTTCAAATTCTAATTTTGTTATTAAGTCTTAAATGATTATTCAAAACAAAATTTTTTAAAGGTTATAAAATTAGATTACGATACAAAGACATCTTGAATAGAAACATAACGAAACTCATTTAACTGTTCTAATTAAAATGGAAATCAAATTTATTGATGACTTATTTGATGAAATATCATATATTAATTAAAAATCGCAACAATCAAAGTATAAAAGATAAGATTATGTATGTATATGAGGACATGAGAAAGGATAATACAAAAACCAAAACAAAAACATAGAAAAAAAATACCTTTATATATACCGTAAAGATCATATTTTTATTTAAGGAAATTATTTCTTTCTATTTTAAGGGAAAATCCGAGAAATATGTTTAATTATAATGATTTTAATAAAGTTTATTGGAACGGAATAGACAAATTTTGAAATTTATTTTTACACTACAAACAATCAGCTGTATCTATCACAGGTACAATCACAGGTACAGGAAAACTTAATACTTACTTTTTAATAGGGTTATTTTCATTATGTAAGAGCTACGATTATTCTACTCACATGAAATCTAAACAAAATTGCAAAAATTTTAGTATGACCAGAAATCATTTGATGTGACTGTGAAACAAATAATTATGCAATCGAACCATTAATTCTATTTATGAATTTTAGTACAACTTAAAATTTAGTAAAGTTTTAATATTAATTTTTCCAATATTTTTAAAACACAGATAATTAAACAAGTAATAATTAATTAAAATATAAAAACGTCTTAAATCCTTACGAATACATTTTTTGATTCTAAAAGTTTCTTTGTTATTAACTAAACAAAAAAAAAAGTATTAAATATTAAGTCAGTTAATTTTCTTTATCTTGATTTCAATATAATGTACATAATTCAATTTTAAATACTACAATTTTCAATTTTTTTCTTATTTTTATATATAATAAAAAGTCATTGTCATCAAAAGTAAAATATTTGGATATATGTAAAAATACATATATTTAAAAATGAAATACAATCTAAATTTTATAAAAATCCAAAAAAAAAAAAAAAAAACAAGACTCTAAAATTGAAACTTTCATTATTTTTCTTCTCATTTCCGTTTCATTTTCACATTCAGTTTTCAAAAGAAAAAAAAAAAAATTTAATAGAAGTTCAGTATATTTTCTATATAACGCAATAATAACTAACTATGAGTGAATAAAATTAAATTTTTACTCTTCCTTTTATATTATATACTTTTATTATATTTATGTTATTGTGTATGTTCTTCTGTATTAATAATCTGCATTGCAGGAACTTGTCAAACTATTTTTTTTTTTTTGTTGTTTTTTTTTTTCAAAAAACTTCAAAAGCTTTTCAAGTTTTTGCAATAAATATAAAAAGAAATAAAATAAACAATTTTTTATATTAGTGCAATTTTTTTTTCCCCGTCAAATCTTTTATACTCCTTTATCCTTAAGGATGCTCATTTTTATATGGTTCCACGCGCATATAATATAAAAAAAATAAATAAAAAACATCAACAGTTGTAACAATAATATTTAAAAAAAACAAAATTTTGTATATCTTGAATATCCCATCTATATTATATATAAGTATATATATGTATATAGTATGATTGTATTTAGTGTTTTATTTACTTTTTGATGTGCAACACAGTATTCCAACAATATATTATGTATTGTAAAACAGGACAAACATAAAATTCTGATAAACTATATATATATATTGCTTCTTTTGAACCCTTTTAAAGTTGTATTAAAAAAATACAAAGTTAATAAATTTTTAAATTTTATGGTTTTTAAAACAACATTCTCTTTTTTTTAATCATTTTGTATGAAAAACGTAGAATTATACAAAAAACCAAAACAATATTTTTAAAATTCTCCTAAAAGTAGGCAATTTTAGACTAAACAATTTTATTTTTTTTGTTTTCGGACATTTTTTTAAGTTTTAGGACATTAATATGCCTAGAAGGTTGTAAGAGTAACTGTTGCACTAAATATTACATATTACATATATATGTATTGTAAAAAAATGCAACAATATAAAAGGTCCAAACAAAAAAAACTAAATCTTTTTTATTATTATTATACTTATTAAAATAAGACTTATAAGCACATAATATTAACTAATCCTGCCAACTAAAGTAAAACTAACTCCTACTCTTACTCTATTGATCCTTTGCTAAAAAAAAAACCAAGAAAAGAAATTTATATATCTTTAGACATGTCTGTAGACAATTTATTTCAATTTCAAAGGTAAATCATTTTCTGTTTTAGTTCATCTTTTTTCGGAATAAAATTATAATAAATGAGCCAAGAAACTTATGCTAAAATAACTTGTTTTTTAAATCATGGCTAACAAAAGGTCCAAACTGACAGACAGACTTTTTAAACATAAAATATGTAATACGTGATTTAAAAGGAAGGTAATTTTTTAAGTTATAATTTCTTTTTACTTATAACCAATATTTTTCTTTCATCCTTCTTTGAAACCTGAAAACTTGAATACATTTTAAAGTAATTCAAATTTTTTTTTTTTTTGACAAAATAAAATAAAACTTAATATGAAAAAAATCACTTTGCCTTGTACTTAGGGTATACCTTTACTACACTATAATATATTATTTGACAATAATTTTGTATACTAGATTTCTGCTATTCAAAAAATTTAAACACGAAACGAAAATAATTTTGAAAAGATTTTTAATACTTTGTTGTTATTATGGTTATGAATAATCGGCTCTCGTTTTATTATACTTTTACAATATTCTAAATCTAACAATTATAAAACACTAATACTTCACTTTTATTTGGAATAATTTCTAATATGAATAATATGTAGAAAAAAAATATGAATAATGAGTGATTACTTTTCATATGTTGAAGTAAAATCTTCATCTCATTTGACTTTGAAGCACATTCTTTACTGAATGTATATATGAATTCCTGACATTAATTGTTCTTTCTTCAAAGAGATACTCCTATAATCATACTTTTAACCTGAAAAAAAACCACACGGTTTTTATTCAAAGCACTCATTATTAAATAATGATGGTAATTTAATTTAGAGGATATTATTGAAAACATTACAGTAGGATGCAATGCAACGCAGTCAAAAAGTTAAACATATATACATTTTCGAATAAAATAAGAAGAGAAAAAGGATATTCAATTCAATATTTGTATAATGTATGTGCAGTGTATATAAATAATTAGTATTTGCAGATTCTTTTAAAAATATTTTTAATTTTTATAATTTTTTTTTTAAATTTTATTTTTATTTTATTTTAAAAAATATTGTACATAATACTATTGTTTTTCATTTTTTATTCTCTTTATTTTCGATATTTTAAAAAAATTTACTGATGTATCTTATATAATAATGATATCCTTAAAGAATACTTAAAATAAATTACTATTATAAAACTTAAGTATTTTATTAATAATACAAAGTGTTTTTATTTAACAATAGAATAACAATAATAATAATTATATTAAAGTAAATTTTAATTAACCTTTTAAAAATTATACTTAAGATTTTGATTTTACCTAATTGAATTGAATTTATTGATTTTTTGTTTTTGTTTTTTTTTTTTTTAGCAAAATAATAACAAAAGTTGGTTGCTAAAATAAAATAAAAAATAATTTTCCTCTAAGTACAATTCAAGTGTTCTATTGAGTGCTTTTAGTAATTTAAAAACTTTCAAAATAATTTTAACTTAATTTAATATAAAGGAATTCATCGAATTAAATTGAATGTACTTTTAATTTAAACTTTAAGATTTAAGAACACCTTGGAGCATTGAGGACATACTAAGTATAATGTAAAATAAAATTCGGTATTATTTTAACCACTAACTTTATTGCGTATATTAAATTTATTTCAAAGAATTTAAAGCATCTTCAAATAAAACCAAGAATTCATATTTTTTTGGAGATTAGTACATTTGTTGTGAGAATTAGTTAACTTTTTTTTTGGGAACTACTTCATTTCTTTGAGGGGTTTGTGAATTTAGTGAATTTTCTTCAATGTTATGTAATGTTAACTTTAAGAATGTCGATAACATGAGTTTTGTTTTCTAAAAAATATTTTACAAATCGTTAAAACTGGTGTAAAACTGTAGGCATACAATGTCCTTCCTTTATTTAGAAGACGTTTGTATTATTAGGGAAATGTATCATGCAAAGTAAAATTTGAAATCGATTTCTCGAGATTACAGTATAGCTGGAACACTGTGCTTGTAGATACATTTGACTTAGATTATTTTGCAATCGAGCTTAGTTTTACAAAATCCATCCACAACATCAAACCAAAAAGTTTTTCAAATTAATTGGAATTGGGGTGCGTATCCATTTATTAGATATTGCATGCTTCATTTGTGGTTTTTTTTAGAATATCGTGATCAGCCCAATATAGTGGTTTTAGTTACCGTAAGATTTATAACATCATCATCATAACATTATCATAAATAGGAATATTCAAATATGAATGACATTAAAAAAATTAATAATATATACTAAAGTTTGTTAAAAATCATATGGAAGTGCTTATAACTAACTAATAGAAAAAAAACTATATATGAAATTTTAAGCTTTGGCTTCCATGGAAATTTTTGCAAAAATAGCTTGGGGCGCAATTGATTAACATGGATTTTATAGTTAGAAATAATATCACGGTTTCAATAATTTGTTTAGCCGGAATCTTTGTTTTGCTGTTAAAATATATGTTGAAAAAATCATTAAGAGGCATTTTAAAGTTGGACTCAAAACCAGGGGATTTTCTTTTTCTACAATATATATATATATAATGTATATGTATGTGTAACATTTTAAATTAGAAGGAATTTTAAAGTTGGATTATGACAAAAGGATATAACCCTGATCTGGTAACCAAATCTAAAATCCTTCCTAGTTATTTTCTACATACATATTTCAACATCAAAAACATTAAAATAGAAAGACAAATATTTTTGTTGAGTTTTTAGTACTTATATATTAGTAGAAATTTAAAAACGCCAGAAAATGTATATGGAAACAATATTAGTTTTAAAAAAAAATTAACATGCCAAAATGAGACTATCATGCCAAAATTTTTCAAGTTGTCAGTTTAGACAATTTAATCTAAATTAGCTAAAAACAAAGCGTAAGGGAATATGAATGATATTTTTCCATAAATTGCAGCATATTTAATATCTAAGTATGTAAAATAAATGTTACCGTTTTAATTTAAGAAAATGATCCATATAGAAAAAAAATTTAATAATACTTTAGGATAACGTTTTCCTTATTGAATGATACAATTTAAAACGCACAAAATTGTTTTCTTCTATTTGAATTATTTAAACAAGACAAAATGTAAAACTAAAGACTTTGAAAGGTGCACATTTTCCAAAAGACAATAAAATCAATTTTGAATTGTGACTTGGGCTAAAATTTTTAATTTTTCTTTGAATATTATGAATGTCTAAGTTACAGGTGTCTAAAAATAGAAAATTTTAAATTCTTAACTTCTATATATTTTCATAAACAGGGGAAACCTCAAAAATCTTTTGAAGTCAGTTATGCTAAATTTAAAAAAAACTTTCTTCTCTCAAAATATTAGGTTCTAACTAAAAGTTGCCAGAGTTATAAAAGAAGCAAAATCTTCCAAATAACAGTAATTTAGATTTCTGAAGCTAAAAATCTTTCAAAAATGTAAAAATCCGAGATATATATACGCATTTGGGTATTGTGCTTGAGCGGCTTTAATCCCGTAAACAGTAAGACTAATAAAAAAGTTTAACTTTAGGATAAATTTTTCTAAGAAGCCTATGTGGTTAACATTTTATTTTATTTTTTTTTGTGAACAGTGTAGAAGTTTTGTAAATAGACAGGCTAAAAATGGCTAATATATACTCAATCATTTTCAATGTTCAGTATTTTAAGGTGTAATAAATTTAAGTTTAATTTGCCTTACAGCAAAAGACTACATTTTTTATTGACGTAGATTAAAATATATTGTTCATCTATTTGTTTACAAAATGCACAGCAAAAAAAAGCAATTTTCATCATAAAAATAGCACAAAAAAAGTTACACTTTTTCTGAAGAAATTTTTTATTTGTTTCATCTGTAAAGGATTAAACAGTTGCAAATTAAAACAAAAGAAAATCTTTTAGATCCAAATTTCTCGAATTGAGATTAGTCAAATTATTGAAAGTATGTTACAAGATGGCAAAGAAAAAATCTTCGTAACAAAAACTTTGAAAAATGATAAAATTAAAATTGATTATTTTTAGACACCTAGGAGACTAAGGTGAAATGCAAAACATAAAGGTTAAACATTATAGTTGTATATGTGTTAATAATGGTTTTCTTAATTACAAAGGGTTTCCTTTAAATTGAAGTAAATGTTCCTTGATTTTTCACCATATTTTTTGCCTTATAGAAAATAAAATTTAAATAAAATTACAAATAAAAAAAAAATAATAACTATTTCTTGCTTTCATGTATATTTTATGTTATATACTCTTATACCCTTTGGAAATTTTATCCTTGAAATATTTTTGATTTTGCATACAGCCTTGTTTCTATTAAAAATTTGTATGTTTATATTTTAAAGGATCGCCATTTACATTCATATATAATATATATATATATATATATATATATATATATATAAATTTAACCTATATTAGTTACGTAATATAAAATTATATTGTGGAATAATAATAAAGAATAATATCACTTTAAAATAACTGTATTTATTTACTAAATTTTTTTTTTGTATCCTAGAAAATAGGAAATAATACAAAGATAGAAATGTTACTATCATTTCTGTCTTTGTATCATAATATGACGACAAAGGAACCTAAATCAATTTTTTTCTTTTCTTTTTTTGGATATTATATTGCTTTCTTTCGTTTTTTTTATTTTGAAAAATTCTTCTTGTCTCTTTCTTTGTTTATTTGATTTTTTGTTTATTTTAAACAACATTTAATAATGTTTTTATTAGAAAATTGAAAATCAATAAAATCGGAAACGAACTGATATATAAAACTAAACTTTACTTTATTTTAGAGATAATAAAATAAAATTTTATTCAAAAATTCAAGATACATACAAGCATTTGACTGTTTATATAGCATGTTTCAAAAAAAAAAATTTTGAAAAAATGGGCCTATTGGTTTCACTCTGTCCGCCCATCCGTTTGTCTGTTTACAAAACTTCTACACCACTAAAGATAGAGCAATGAAGCTTTAACCATGAGTAGGTCTCATAAAAAAAATTCTATAAAATTGTATAACAAACTTTTTCATTTATTCTCATTCATTAAGGAGCTAAACAGCCCTTCAAACTTTGAAAAAGCTCTAATTTTAAATGTGTCCTAAATATCTCAAGTTCTGTTTAAATTTTTTATACCCGTACGATAGGATCGGGTATAATAAAATTACTCCTCCGTTTGTAACACCTCGAAATAAGCGAGCTAGATATACCTTCAAAGGTATGGATCGGATCAGAAAAATATTCTAAGACTTTTGAGCCATGTCCGTCCGTCCGTCCGTCCGTCAGCACGCTAACTCAAAAACTAAGAAAGCTAGAATCTTGAAATTTACACAAAATATTCTTGGAGTAATTTGTAGGTTCCCAATTTTTTTTGGTTGAGTTTGGACCAAGCCTTAGGGTAGCTCTCGAACACCTAACTTTTAGATCCCGACATTTTTTTTTAAATAGAGCTATGAAATTAACTGCTGATAGATCTCACAAAAATATTAATTTTATTTTTAATAACTTTTTTTTGTAGCCCCACCCGTTACGGAGCTACAGCTCCCCAAAGGTTCAAAAAAGCTCTATATTTAAATTGTTATAGCACAAGTTGTATAAGGTACATCTTCATTTTGAAAACGCCAAACGATTACTATTTTTATTAGC
The DNA here is from genome assembly GCA_947095535.1 of Poecilobothrus nobilitatus. NCBI lineage: Eukaryota > Metazoa > Arthropoda > Insecta > Diptera > Dolichopodidae > Poecilobothrus > Poecilobothrus nobilitatus. The sequence continues at coordinate 41,869,457 of OX352774.1, read as the reverse complement.
TTTAAAAGTATATATACAAAAAATATATATTTGTGGCATACGGTGTCTTAATTTACCGTTATGCAAAACTCAAATTTTGCAAAATCCTTTAACCCTTCTATCTTCTAAACGGTTAAAGATGGAAACTTGAAATTTTGACAGAAGTTAGATCTTTGAAAATAAGTATGAGTTATTTCAGAAATTTTTTTTGTATCACCCCCCGTTTAGGAGCTGTAAGGAGTCAAAAACTGAAAATTTCCTATTTTTAAACACCTGTAACTTGAACACCTGTTAGAATTTTTTTAAAGTAATACACAAAAATTAGAGCTTCAACATCATACTCTTATTTCTGTTAACAACTTTTTTTAATAATATAGGGTTACTTTATAATTGACGAAAGTGTTACTTGATTTTTTCAAATTTTCTAACAAATTTCTTTAACGAATTTTTTAGCACATTTCCAAAAAAATTTTGAAAAAATGTGCTTATTAGTTTCACTCTGTCCGTCCGTCCGTCCGTCCGTCCGTCCGTCCGTCCGTCCGTCCGTCTGTTTACAAAACTTCTACACCGTTAAAGATAGAGAAAAAAAATTTTAACCATAGGTAGGTCTTATAAAAAAAATAATTTTGTGGAACAACTTTTTCATGTAGCCCCCCCCATTACGGAGCTACACCCCCTCAAACTTTGAAAAAGCCCTATTTTTAAATGCATATATCTTATGTTCTGCTTAAGATTTTTTCAATCTGAAAACGTCATTCGACAGGTATTTCTTTTATCTTTGTAAATTAATATCAAAATTATACAATTTTTTTAAATTTAGTATTTAAATTTACCGTTATGTGAAAACCAAATTTTGCATGATTTTTCTACTTTCATAACTCCGGCACGCTTCTAGATACAAGCTTGAAATTTTGAGGCAAGAAAGAACTTTTAGAATTAGTATAAGTTTCCTCAGAAAATTTTTTCGGACCACCCCCTGTTTATGAGCTATTAGGGCTTAAAAATTGAAAATTTGCTATTTTTAAACACCTGTAACTTAGGAACCTACACACATTTTACTTCTGCAAGATGTAAAAATTAAAGCTACAATAATATATTTTTACGTGTGTGAAAGGTTTATTTTAATTATAAAGGGTTCCAAAGTTGCAGCTCTTCAAAATTGTAAAAAAGCCCCATTTTCAGATGTATATATCTCGGGCTCTGCGTAATAGTTTTGCAATCTAAAACCGGCAGAAGATCGAAAATTTTATTATCTATATGAAACAATATCAAAATTATGTAATATTATGTAATTTACGATTTAAATTTACCGTTATGTGAAAACCACATTTTGCATGAAATTTCTTTTTTCATAACTCCGGCACCCCTTTAGATAGGAACCTGAAATTTTGAGACAAGAAAGAACTTTTAGAATTAGTATAAGTTTCCTCAGAAAATTTTTTGGTAACGCCCCCTCTTTAAGAGTTATTACGCCTCAAAAATTGAAAATTTGCTATTTTTAGACACCTGTAACTTAGGCACCTGTAAAAATTTTTCGTCGGCAAGACATGAAAATGAAAGCTACAATAATATATTTTTACGTGTGTGAAAGGTTTATTTTAGTTGTAAAGGGTTCCAAAGCTGCAGCTCTTCAAAATTGTAAAAAAGCTCCATTTTCAGATGTATATATCTCGGGCTCTGCGTAATAGTTTTGCAATCTAAAACCGGCAGAAGATCGAAAATTTTATTATCTATATGAAACAATATCAAAATTATGTAATATTATGTAATTTACGATTTAAATTTACCGTTATGTGAAAACCACATTTTGCATGAAATTTCTTTTTTCATAACTCCGGCACCCCTTTAGATAGGAACCTGAAATTTTGAGACAAGAAAGAACTTTTAGAATTAGTATAAGTTTCCTCAGAAAATTTTTTGGTAACGCCCCCTCTTTAAGAGTTATTACGCCTCAAAAATTGAAAATTTGCTATTTTTAGACACCTGTAACTTAGGCACCTGTAAAAACTTTTCTTCGGCAAGACATAAAAATTAAAGCTTCAATAATATATTTTTACGTGTGTTAACAGCTTTTCTTAGTTATATAGGATTCCGGACTTACGGCCCCTCAAAATCTCAAAAATGTCCTATTTTCAAGTTTTTTCTTATTACATGAAATTTTCAAATTTTTGTGTAAGTCACACTTCTAAACAATTTGTATTGAGTTTTGGAAATGTGCGCTTTTAAAAACCGTTGGTTTACATTCTACCTTGTTTCCATTTTGTTTTACTCGATAATTTGAAATTGTTGAGGATATAATGCGTAGTACATAAAAATGTAAATAAATAAACAACATAACGGTTGCTTGAAGAATTTTTATTTATATGATATTGATATATATACATACTTATATAATATCATGTTTATTTACATATCGTATATGTCACTGATGAATGAATGATAAGATTATATATGTATATTATATAGCGCCGTATTTACATACATATATGTATTTTATTGTACTTATAAGAAATTATTCTGTCAATGGAATATTTAAAATTATATTTACTATTTTGTACTAAGTAAATTTAATATACATTTACCGCTTAGTATTAAATGGTACTATAGAATATTTGAAAAAGTTTTGGATTGATAATCGTTATGTGGAAGGTTAGAATCTGCTTTTGAAGAATGTACATATAAACATATAGTTTGAATATATGTACAACCCATAGTTTTCGAAATTATAAAATTCATCCAAATTATTTTAAAATACTAAAATATTAAAAAAATAATATTGTAAGCAAAGTGACAGGCTGTGAACATACTAACGGTTCGTACGGGTATCTAAGAGTTGACAAAGGCAACTGTATTCTTCCTCGTTTTTATCTTTATAGTATTTAAATTTACCGTTATGTGATGAGAAAATTTTGCAAACTTTTTCTCCCTTCATAAGTTCGGAACGCTTTTAGATATAGAGACTTGAAATTTTAATAGAAAAAAAAAACTTTTAGAATTATTATAGTATAGTTTCCTTGGAAAATTTTTTCGTACAACGTCCTGTTTAGAATCTATGTGGATTCAAAAATCGAAAATTTGCTTTTTAAACACCAATAACTTAGGCACCTGTACAAACTTTCCTTCGATTTCCTTCGGTAAGATATTTTTATGTGTGGTACCGGCTTTTCCTAGTTATATAGGGTTACGAAGTTAAAGCCCCTCAAAATTTTGCAAAAAAGCCTTATTTTCAAATGTTTATATCTCAGTTTCTACGTAGTAGTTTTACAATCTAAAAATCATAGAAGATCGAAACTTTTCTTATCTTTATAAAATAATATCAAAATATGTATTATGTATTATAAGTCTACCGTTATTATATAAGTCTACCGTTATGTTAAGACAAAATTTTGCAAGAGTTTTTTTCTTTCTTAACTCCTTTTTTTAGTTAGTGCATTAAAATTTCAAAAAAAGTAAGATCTTTTAGAATTAATGTAAGTTGTCTCAGAAAATTTATTACATTTTTTATACCACCCGTTGTTTAAGAACTATTAGTCCTTAAAATTGAAGAAAGTGTTCCTTTATTTTTCACATGTCTTCTTGTTATATGAAATTCTAAAAAAATTTTCAATTTTTGGCGCAAGTAACCATTCTAAACAGTTTGTATTGTCTTTTGGAAATGTGCAATTTTACAAACCTTTGGGTTACATTCTGCCTTTGTTTTTTCTTATTTTCAGAATCATACAACGGAATTCGACATTGATTTCAAGTATGTAATCGATTGTTTTACTTATATGTATTTGGTTTGATAAATTTCAAAAATGTGCTCAAAAATTTTATTTTTTTAATTTTTCTTAGTTTATTGTTCTTATTATACCCGTATGAACTATGTTCAAGGGTATAATAAATTTGCCATTACGTTTGTGACACCTTAAAGGAGTCGAGCTAGATATAGTGTCAAAGGTATGGATCGGCTCAGAATCGAATTCTGAGTCGATTAAGCCATGTACGTCCGTCCGTCCGTCCGTCCGCACGATAACTCAAAAAATAAAGGAGCTAGGGGGCTGAAATTTTTTTTACGTCACTTTTGCAAAATTGTTAGTTTCGCTATTTAAATCCAACATTTTCGGTCGGCGGGTTCGAGTAGCTGCCATACAACTTCTATCTTTATATAGAAATAACTCAGTATCTATTCAAGCTAGGTTTCTGAAATTTTGCAAATGATGATCAAGTTTTATGGCAACAATTTCTGTAAAATTTGGTTGTGCTGGTGCAGCGGATTCGGGTAGCTGCCATACAACTTCTCCGTTTAAATGAGAATAACTCAGTGTTTATTGAAGCTAGGAATCTGAAATTTAGTAAAGAGGTGTCGAGTTACATGCCAACAACTTTTGTAAAATTTGGTTGGTCTAGAGCAGCCGGTTCAGACTTCTTGCACCTCTTGGAACCTAATGAAGCTAGGCGTCTGAAATTTTGCAAATGATGATCAAGTTTTATGGCAACAACTTTTGTAAAATTTGGTTGTGGTGGTGAGGCGGGTTCGGGTAGCTGCCATACAACTTATCCGGTTAAATGAGAATAACTCAGTGTTTATTGAAGCTAGGAATCTGAAATTTAGTAAAGAAGTGTCGAGTTATATGCCAACAACTTTTGTAAAATTTGTTTGGTCTAGAGCAGCCGGTTCAGACTTCTTGCACCTCTTGGAACCTAATGAAGCTAGGCGTCTGAAATTTTGCAAATGATGATCAAGTTTTATGGCAACAACTTCTACAAAATTTGGTTGTGGTGGTGCGACGGGTTCGGGTAGCTGCCATACAAAATCTCTTTTTAAATGAAAAGAACTCAGTGTCCGTCCGCACGATAACTCAAAAAATAGAGGAGCTAGGAGGCTGAAAATTTCTTTACGACACTTTTGTAAAATTGTTAGTTTTGCTATTTAACTCCAGCATTTTCTGTCCCCGGGTTCGGGTAGCTGCCATACAACTTCTTTCTTTAAATAGAAATAACCCAGTGTCTGTTCAATCTAGGTATCTGAAATTTTGCGAATGATGATCAAGTTTTATGGCAACAACTTCTACAAAATTTGGTTGTGGTGGTGCGACGGGTTCGGGTAGCTGCCATACAAAATCTCTTTTTAAATGAAAAGAACTCAGTGTCCGTCCGCACGATAACTCAAAAAATAAAGGAGCTAGGAGGCTGAAATTTTTTTTACGTCACTCTTGCAAAATTGTTAGTTTTGCTATTTAACTCCAGCATTTTCGGCCGCCGGGTTCGAGTAGCTGCCATACAACTTCTTTCTTTAAATAGAAATAACCGAGTGTCTGTTCAATCTAGGTATCTGAAATTTTGCAAATGATGATCAAGTTTTATGGCAACAACTTCTACAAAATTTGGTTGTGCTGGTGCGACGGGTTCGGGTAGCTGCCATACAAAATCTCTTTTTAAATGAAAAGAACTCAGTGTCCGTCCGCACGATAACTCAAAAAATAAAGGAGCTAGGAGGCTGAAATTTTTTTTACGTCACTCTTGCAAAATTGTTAGTTTTGCTATTTAACTCCAGCATTTTCGGCCACCGGGTTCGAGTAGCTGCCATACAACTTCTTTCTTTAAATAGAAATAACCCAGTGTCTGTTCAATCTAGGTGTCTGAAATTTTGCGAATGATGATCAAGTTTTATGGCAACAACTTCTGCAAAATTTGGTTATGGTGGTGTGACGGGTTCGGGTAGCTGCCATACAAAATCTCTTTTTAAATGAAAGAACTCAGTGTCCGTCCGCACGATAACTCAAAAAATAAAGGAGTTAGGAGGCTGCAATTTTTTTTACGTCACTTTTACAAAATTGTTAGTTTTGCTATTTAACTCCAGCATTTTCGGCCGCCGGGTTCGAGTAGCTGCCATACAACTTCTTTCTTTAAATGGAAATAACCCAGTGTCTATTCAATCTAGGTATCTGAAATTTTGCAAATGATGATCGAGTTTTATGGCAACAACTTCTGTAAAATTTTGTTGTGATGATATGACAGGTTCGGATAGTTGCCATACAACTTCTCTTTTTAAATGAAAATAACTCAGTGTCTATTGAAGCTAGCTATCTGAAATTTAGTGAAAAAGTGTCGAGTTGCATGCCAAAAACTTTTGTAAAATTTGAATGGTCTAAAGCAGCCGGTTCAGGCTTTTTGCATTTCTTGGAACTTAATGAAGCTAGGCGCAATAGATTCGGGTAGCTATCATACAACTCCACAATTTACATAAATATATCTCTGTAGTTCGGTACTAAAACTCTGAATGTTTTTAAAAGATGATCCAGTTTTATAGAAACAGGATATATTACGTTCATACGGGTATCCCAGAGTTGACACAGTCTACTCTACTGCACTCTTCCTCGTTTTTTTTCCAATTTATTTAATACTTTTTTCCTTGTCAATTTTAATATTATACTGTTATATTATTCTATATAGAAATGTATGCTCAATTATTTTGTAAAAACAAAATATATATATGTATTTTGTAGTGAAAGGATTTTACCACACATGAGTTTAAAAAAAAATATACAATAGATGAAATTAAATTGAGTTTTCAATCATTCGCTTATAAATCGAAAACCAAAAAAAAAAAACAAAGATGAATAATAAATGCCTTAGGATTTGTTTTTCTTAAGAAAATTTCTTAAAACAAAAGAAAAATGTGCCGCATGATAAGACAGGAAAAAAAAGTGATTTTATTTTTCTTTATTTTTTATTTTAATTTTTTCTACTTTTAATATGAACTAATTAAATATTCCTCAGATAAAAATATAGTGGAAAATACAAAAAATTTTCAGGAAAAATTAATCCTTACTGTTCATTATTGCAAGATCTGGTAACTTAAAGAGAGAACATTAATAAATTTTGTAGAAGTTTCTATTTGATTAAACATTAGTGCATACCAAAAGAAAATTTTGCCGAAAATGTGCAATTACATAAGAAACAAGGTAGAATATAAAATTAAAGGTTTTTCTAAAGTAAAGGAAATTTTCCAAAAGAGAATAAAAATAGCGTTCCTGACATATAAAGGAAGCTAACTCTTCCAAATTTTTTTTTCGTATAATAGTTAATTTAAATTGCAAATATTTGTATTATTTTGTTATTGATTTAAGATTCAAGGCAATGTTCTATGCCATTTGGCACGTTTAGATTTAAAAAAATATTAAGTGGAACCTGAGATATACATATTTAAAAAATGCAAAGTTTAAAGAGAGTGATGCGGCTACATAAAACAAATGTTTTTTTTTATATTACAACACTATTGTTCTAATCGAACCGGTCTCGGAGTTTTTCAAATTGGCAGACAGAAAAACAGAGTGTAAATTTATAAATTTATTTTTTTGAAAAATAATCCAAATTTTCTCAAGTTGATATTGTTTATAAAAATTATTAAAAATTGTTTTGATAGATTCTAAATATTAAAAAAGTTTAAAAACATAGAATATATTCCTGTAAGGAAGAGTGTATTAAAAAAAATACAACCATTAGATTAATTACATCTCAATGTTCACTTTTTCTTTTCATTATAACAGATATACTTAATATGTATAAATACAACTTAAATGCTATTAATACGAAACTATTGAAATTTATCAAGTTTATTTCCAAAAAGGATAAATATGAATATATGTATCACGTGTTGCCTGGTTCGTATAATATACAGAAGTTCAAGGAATCAATCAACTTGTATCTCCCAAAAACTTGTATTTCAATTCAATTTCATTTCCACAATTTAAATTCAAGATTCACTCCGATCCCCCCTTATTCTCTTTCCTATCCTCAGCCATTATACTGCTTTATAGTTAGAATAACTGTTCCATTATACTGGCTTCAGGGAGTAGTTAACTTTAGTTTATAAAATCCCACACTAATCCCACTTAAGGCTTAGGTTTTCTTCATGTATTTTGAAGATATACACCTCGCGAAGGAAAAAAAAAGTAACACCCTATATTTTATTAGATTTTAATTTTCTATTTTTCAACAATAAAATAAAAATATATAATAAAAAGCTAAATTTTTGGTTTAAACATTATGGCTACTGGAATTTAACTAAAATTATCAATTAGTCTGAATAACATTTTTAAATTGGTTAATGATCACTGATCAGACACAATCTGATCTTTCACTGATCTTTCATTTTTCACACGCTATCAGTAAGTAATGGAGTTCAGATTTTTGAAAGAAACTCATAATTTTAATTAATTAATTAATTTTAGGAATTATTTTCATAGCTATGTGAAGAAAACAAAAAAAAATACCGTCATAAAATAATTTTAATTTAATTTCTCCTCTTAATATTTATACAATTTTTAATTTTATCGCTCACATTTTCTTCTATTTATTATCCAAATTTTTTCAGGGGCCTCGGTGGCCTAGTGGGTAGGAGCGTATAACATACATGTAAACATCGAGAGAGTGTGGGTTCGAATCCAACACACGTCGTAAGAGTTATTTCCCCTTACGATATTTACAGCCACGCCTGAACAGGAAAGGTAAAGTAATTTCCTGTCCACATTTATGTGGCAGAGAAATGCATTAAAAAAGAATTCCATTCAACTTTTATATACCTACATATATATGAATATCTAACAAAGTTAAACATTTTTTATCGAAATGTATGAATAGTCTGATTTTTAGAATTTTCCAAAATAAATTTAAAAATACAAAGAAAACAGAATACAAAAGAAAAAAATGAAATATTATTTATATATTTTTTCACATCCTACAATATTGCCTAAAGAGTAACTTTAAACCACCAAAAAAACAAGAAAATTGTTTTCCAAATAAATTAATAACATCTGTCTACCCTGGTGTATTCATATGTATGCACAATAATATACAAAAATTATTATATAAAACCGCATCCTGTATTCTTTTTTCTCTTCAATATAACAATATAACAGAATAATAAGGAATAACATTAAATATACCTTATTTTAAATTAGCATCAAAAAACCCCTTTTTAAAATTAATAAGGTAACTAAGATTGATTGAAGATGAAATTTCTTTTCAGCGGTCTTCGTGACCTAATGAGTAAGAGCATCTAAAATACGCTGTAAATACTGAGGGAGTGTATGTTTTAATCCCACACATGTCGTAAAAACAATTTAACTCTACAGCATTTACAGCCAGATAAAAGGAAGGCAGTGTCATTTTCTTATCACATTTATATGGCAGTAGAAGAATAAACTTAAAACAATAAATTCCTCACAAAAAAAAAATTATTGGAAACTGATAATTTTTAATACACTTTTTTCAAATTTCTTTTGCCGACTCTATAACATTGAAACTTTCGAATTTTTTTTGAATTCCTTTGTTTAATCTTCATCTCAAAAAAATGTCGAGATGCTTTTTTGTATAAAAATTAAGTTCGAAAAGACTGACATACTTAATATAAACAAATATCATTCATTATATCCTTATAAAATTAATTTTTTATTTAAAACTGAACCAACAACCAATTGCAATTAATTATAAAAATGTTAAAATAAATGAAAATACCCTGAACATTTATTTACAGACTTTTAAACGGAAATGAAAATTTTAATTTTAAACCTCATCCTGTCGAAAGGAGAAATTGCCATGAAAAATATTTAATTTTTTTTTTATATTTTTCTGATATTTTGTGGTTGTGAGTATATACGTATATGTCTCAATATTTATTTTTTATTTTTGATTAAGTTTGTTAAATTAATTAATAAATCAGTTTAAAACTATACAAATTAAATTAAACTACAAAAAAAAGGTGGTTTCTGACCCGATAAATAAGTTAAAATAATAAAAATGAAAATTTAACAATAAATGTGTCTTAAGAGAATCATAAGGTTGAAAGTCATTTAAAATGATGCCTATAAGCTAATAACCAATATACGAATTAACTTGATATTATTTAATGCTATTTTCCTACGTTCATAAATAATCCTAAATGTCTTCAACCCCGTTCTTCTAAAATTTTAAAGGAATATCTGTGTGCATTTCCTTGAATTACTTTTGAAGTTTTCCACCGATCCTAGTAAAAAAAGTATTTATAAAATAAATTAATTCATTAATCTTCTAAGAAAGTATTTAATGATTCTTTGTAGACCGAGTTCTTCAATTCTTAAATTTTTTAAAGACATTTTTCTTAAATTTCGATTATTAAGTTTTTTGACAACATGTTATTCAATGTTCTATTCTGAATTTTCCGAACAAATACAGTTTTAATTCTCAAATTCATCGGAAAATAGTAATTTGATTCACAAACTTCCCGCGACTTATATTTTAATTCTCAAGTTTTCCAAAGACACGAATTTTTTATTTATAGATATGAAATTTTATTACCAAATTTGAAGTGAAGACATGCATTTCCATTTGAATTTTCTAGGCATAAAAATTTCTTTTTTTAAATTTACTAGAGGCATGTATGCATATTTTAATTCTCAAATTAAAATAATCTTGGAATGGTGAAAGATAATTTTGTAATCTTAATTATTTCAGGCGTATGCATATTGCAAAGGTTAAGGGTTAAAACCTTTTCTTGCGGTTCCATTACATTTAAATCCTACAAGTTTTGTGAAAATAATCTTCGAGGCTCATTGTTTAATGCTTCTGTTAAAGAACAATTTTTGACTAAGTCCAATCATGGCAACTTTAAAATTTTCGCGAAAATCGTAGTTAAATAAAAGTCTTATCTATTAACATAAAATTTGAAATTCCAAAATTTTCAAAATGTGAAACAAAAAATTCTAATTTTTGAAGTTTTTTTCTATACATAAAATTTAAGAAGAATGTTAAAATTATTTGTACTGAACAGACTGTATTATCTTAAACTTCAGTCAAGGAATTTTTTTTTATTGATGAAGGGTGACCTAACGCATCAGCTACACTAGATTCTAGGTCCGTAGTGTACCTTCAAAACATAGGAAAGACTATTCGACCAGAGTTGGTATTAAGTTTGCCAAGATTTATGCGACGATGATGTCACTCTGACAGAAGAAGCTTTGAAGACTTCTCAGATCCATGTCAGAAAATTCAACTAAATCTTGAAAAAAGAAACTACCAGAATATTTCCGCCTTCAATGAAACTCAAAACTAATATTTATCAAAATTTTCCTTTAAACTAAGTATTATTGAAGTAATTCTCGAAGATTAATTGCTTCTTCAAAACATTATAACTATACCTTATGTACCCTTTGAAGAGATTTTTTGAGAGTCCATTATTTTTTTTGCAAACATAAATCAAGATTAGTAAATCTAATTAGGTTGGCTTAATTTGTCGTTACTGAGATGCTACTCTTAGATAAACCATCACTCTGTCCATTTCTTTAAGATTCTATATTAAATACTTGATTTCACTTGTGGAAAGATTTTATAAATTTTTAGGTATGCATTTTTTACGAAACTAAACTTTTATTAATTTGTACTAAAATAAAACGTCGTAAGTAAACGTAGATGTAAGTGGAAATAAAAAGAAAAGTTTTAACCTTATAGTTATAGAAATATTTTTCCAGAAAAAAAAAACAAGAAAATAAAAGAAAATATTAACAAGGTAACAAGAAAAAAATATAACAAATTCTTTCCGTAGGCGATATACGAAATAATTTTCCTGAAACACAGAATAAGACAACAATAATAACGAAATAATAATGACATAAAAATAAAATAACAAGTAACGGAATTACAAAAATGGAACATACAAAAAAATAACAGCCTTTTTTTTTATTTTTAACATCTATGATATTTTTACATTTCAGTTTAATTTTATATCATTATTTTTAATTTGTTCAACTATGCATCTAAAAGAATTTTATTGAAGTAATGGTTTCATATTTTAAACGTCATATTTTTGTGTTGCATTTACAGTTAATTTCTAAAGTAGAACTACATAATGTAGTGTTATAACGATACTGTACAACTTGAGTTTAAAAAAAAAAAAGTGAGAATTACCATCAAATTGAACTAAAATTTAAATTTTTGCTTTTGTCCATATTTTTCTAATCATATAACAAATATATTATGTAAAAATATTAAGAATAAACAGATCCTTTTAGAACTTCCTGTGACTATAATCTTCTCAATTATAATCATAATATCACCTTCATTCTTTATCTCGGAAAGGCAGTTATTGTTGCTCCCTCCTTCTTGATATTTTCCAATATAATATACAGTTCAGTAAAAGTTTAATACACAATGTGGATTTTTATAATCTATTTTATTTAACTATTATTTCTTCACCAACTTTTCATCCATTCTTGGATACCCGCTTCTTAAAATTGATACATTAGCCTATAAAATGTGAATTTGAAAATTTTTTAGAAAAAGTAAATTTTTTTTTCAACAGAAGATTGGAATCTTTAAAACCTTTCAAGAAATTTTGAGGCACAAAAACAACTTGTGCTCTCTTGATACTGTGACATTTTTACTCATTAAACTGACAGCTTTTAGTATTATAATGGCTATATAGAATGGCCATAAGAATGGATTAGGACAGAATAGAGATGGAAAATCTTTTTTTCCTAAATTGAAGAGTGGAATTATATTGGAATTTTAATAAAAAATGTTCACGTATCATATAAAGTGCATTTTATTCGATGACCCTGAAATGCTCAATATTTTCCTATTATAATTACTTTATATTTAATATAAGATATCGTTGTACACTCTAATAACTACCATATAACTCCTTCTAATATACTCTTTCCGCTAATTTGATCGATGAACTTTAAATAGAAATTTTATATTCCATACAATGTCATCATATTGCTAGTTCCGCCTAATTCCATATTACGCAAATTTTCTTGAATTTTTTTTATTTGATATTTGTTATAAAAGATAATTGGATACTTTAGAACTTTTAAAGCAACTCTTTTAACTGACTTTTTCTTCTTCTGTGGCTTTTATGGGCTTAGAATGTTAGCCAAAAGTACAACAATTTTGACCTTGTCTACTGCTGATGTAAACATTGATCTAGAGTAATTAACAAAGATCTAAATTGTTTAATTCTTCTCCTAGTTTATGCGTTACTTAACTGAACAATGATTTTGGAAAAGTATAGGTGTTTGTCATCATTAACACCTTAAATCACAAATGCTCTATTTACGCCTAAACTTCATAAATACAATTTCACCTAGATTTAAAAAACAATACTTCTCTGAAACACAAAATGTAACACAACAAGGTTTTATTGTGAATAATGTCTTAAATAGGATTATAAAACACTATTAATATTTTTAAAAATATTTCTGTCTTCGTTCAGTTTTTTTTTACTCATTATAAATAAAAAAGAATTGAAATGAAACAATATATCATAGAAGGAGATAGAACAACGATTCTATTTTAGGTGCCGTGATATAACGCCATATGTGATAAAGCCTTAATGACTTTATGACTCGACACACTCGAGTGAGTCATTGAGCCATATTGTTTTAAAAATCTTGAGTCATAACACCATAAAATTAAAATTGAATGATTGAGTTAAAATTGTTATATATTATAAAATTTTACAGTTTTCATTATTATCGTACTATATTATTTGTTCTCTTCATGAACATGTTAAGTGAATTTTAGGGTATAGGGTAACCACGTATTCGCCACCGCGCAGTTTGCAGACGAGCCTCGTTCGCCGAGGGTTGGGTAAAGTCCGACGATATCAGAGTTATACTCCTTTTACAGAGTATGTACACATATTATATATATATATGTGTAAAGCGAATAGCATGATTTTGAATCCAACTCTAAAATTCCTCCCAATCCGGAATAACGTATATATTATTCGCTATTCTCTTTTTTCAGAATACTTATATATATATATATATATATATATATATATATATATATATATATATATATATATATATGTATATGAGAGATTCTTAATTAGGAGAGATTTTCTAGTCGGTTACAAAATCAATGACACATGCTACGCATAGAAGGTATACTTGTCACCAAATTATAAATTTTGAAATAATAATATTTCTATTAATTTTTCTAAAAAAAAAAAATTTTTGAAGTGAGTCATAACGCCGTTATGGCTTTATGACTCATTCTAGTGTGACTTAAAGCCATATTAAAAAAAATCGGGATTATGGCTTTATGAAACACTCGAGTGAGTCATAAAGCCGTTAAGGCTTTATGACATATGGCGTTATATCACGGCACCCTATTTTATGTTGTAATTTAAAATAAAAATATAAGACAAAAATGGAAAACAAAACTATAGTTTGTATGTTACCTATATGTTGGCATTAATACTTTTATATGCAGTACATAGTACATACAAATATCCAAACATGGTTATTTTAAATTATAAGTTCTTCAAATGCACTTTTTTTTATATGAACCGTTATAAGTAAAAACAAGAAAGCGATGAAAAAAAAAAGAAAAAAATCATCCCATTAAAATTACTTAAAATACCAACAATTTAAGAAGAAAAAAAAGATGACTTAAAAGAAGGTAGGAAAGAGAAAGAAGTTAAAGTATGAAATGGAAAATGACATTAAAAAAAAAAAAAAAACCAAAAAAGAGAAATAATTAAATTTTTATCTTTTTTGCTTTTTTTTGCAGTCTTCTACGTGGAATTATAGCACTTAATTTAAAGGATAAAACGTGCTCAGCATGATTCTGGTACTGTCTCAAGAAGTGTCTTCTTTAGTTAGTAGGGTTCAGGAATATTTTCTTGTTTGTTTAATTTTTTTGATACTATAAAACTATATGTACCTACTATACTAGATTGTGATGATGGTGGACTTAGAATTTTCGTTAAATGACTAAACAAATATAATACGACAGACATATATTTTTTTGCTTTTGTTTTTGTATTTGTATTATTTTGTTTACATGTCTACATTATAATATGAAAGTTGTTTAACTTTTAATAAGATAAGATAAAACTTGTTGTCTCTCTTTTATTATTTTATTTTTCTTCTCTTTCTAAAAAAAAAAATTTTATAGTGTTTTTGTTTTAAATTATCTATTTTATAGTACTGTTCTTTTTTAATTTTTTTTCTCCTGTTAAGAATTAGCGTAAAACACGTGATTGGCTTTTTTAATGAGTTTCCACCTGATTACGTAACAGTGAATATTTTAATAACATGTTATCATTAACTATACTAAAAATTTATTTAATATGTTTTTTATTGACTTTTTTAATGAAAAGATAATTGAAAAATAAAGTTTAGATTTAATTATGAATCTAGAATATAAAATAAAGTTAATTAACAAGTTGACAAAATGTGGTTTTTTTTTGTTTTTTGAAAATTGGTCACTCTATTAACTTTAATGTGGACATTTTTTTTGTTTTTTAATTAGTTAAAGAGAATACCAAAATTTTAAATTTTGTTGACTTATTTTTGTTCTACAAATATACTAAGTGCATTCAAAGTTTTCAAAAGAATTTAATTTTATTTACTATAGAATTTCTGTCAATTTGCATCCAATGTGGAAATTTAAATTCGTATTTTTAAAGTTGTAGATAATAGACTTCTAAGGATGATAAATTTCCACAATATATTTGAATTATATCAATACAATTATCAATGAAAGAGTAAAAGTTTTAGCATATCAAACTTTCATTAGACCAGTCATTTCATATGCTGGACCCATTTGGCTGAATATAAGTGCAAGTCTATCGAAGGCTTTCGAAGATATTCAGGTCATTTAAAATAAAACAGTAAATAATTTATACAACTATAACTGGAGAACGCATTTTATTCATAAAGAAAATACACTCTTATTAATCAAGGACCTAATTCAAGTCGAACTTATCATACATATACATAATATAAAAAACAGGGATGTACATAATGCCAATACTAGAAGCAAAAATTCATTCCATCTTGATAAAATAAGAACGTCACAATATCTTCAACGGATCTTCAACGACTGTGTATATGGGTACTAAGCTAAATAATAATCTTAAAGTCTACTTAAAGCAAGAAACAACGCCTCATCTAAAAAGAATATTTACAGAATCATTCATAATTAATTACAGTAATCATCGATATCAAAATGTTTAACAAGAAATATTGTTTTTTTATATACATACTAAATAATTGAATCTTCTGATGTAAATTACTTGTTTTTATTTAACTGTTATTTCTGTTTTTTTTTCTGTTGTTCATTGTATAATTGAATTACTCTATTTTTTCACAATTTATTTTTTATGTTGTTACATTACTTTTTAAATTTTAATTAATTAGAATTTGCAATGAGATAACTCTCTTAAGACATTGAATGAAAATAAATAAAAATAAATAAATATTTAAGTCTAATGGAGAAAACAAGAAAATTTGAACGAAAATGCATAAGAGTCTGAGTAAATCTACATAGAAAACCCGAAACGGATTACAAACATTTTTATTCCAATAAATGTTTCTACCGTAAAGCAAATATTATCAAAATCGATAACTTTTTAATAAATCTAATACGAAATCACTTTGATAGATCTCTGAATACGTTCGTAAATGGTTTACTATCCCATATTTAGGTATTACCATAACGAAAACTATATTAAAAAAAAGTTAAAAAACGGGATTTTTAGCACCCGAACACTTCATTTATCTTGATTCCAAGGGTTATATTCAAAACCACAAGCATGTCCCCCTATTACACTATTATAATAGACAGGTCACATGCAAGTGCATAGAATATAACTCTCATAATATAGAGACAAATTTATTTAAATATGACATGTTTATCCCAGAAAGGGTTAAAAAATAAATTAAAATCACTACTAGTGGTTAAATTAATAGAATAAGTAGAAAATTGATCTAGTAATACAATAAATTAATGTAAGTTGTAAGGTGTAGATTAAGTTAATCTTAAGTTTTTATAAAATAAAGATAAATAATTTTTTGCTAAATTTTCCAAAATAAAACAACTAATAAAAACAACTAAGAAACTAACAAAAAAATACAGATAGGTATTTGTACTAATATGTACTAAATAATAAAACATAGTTTTAAGATTTAATTATTAAGTAATTCTGGATAAATATTAGTATTATAAGATTTTTTTCTAATTATAAGTTAAAGAAGAAATTAAATAAAGAAAAAAAAATTGTATCAAAACTCAATGTTAGATATTTCAATTATAACAATATAAAATTTATGATTTTGACAAAAACATTTACTCACAAATTTTTTTAGAACTATAATAATACAATGCTAATACGAAAAATAACTTATTTACATATTAAGGACAAACCGAGCTTCAAAGTGACTATATTCTCAATTCTAGATTAGAATTTCCTCATAAGTTGACAAGTTAAATGATAATCAAAAGCAAAATCTAAAGAAAAATTTATGACTCAAAAGCATTACGAAATAATTTTAAATTCAAACACTTTCAGGTCTATATAGAAGTTAAAAATAAACTTAGCGTGTTACTTCTAAAGAATGTATTAAAAATAAGTAAAGGTAATAATAGTAATAAAGGTAATTAAAAAATCATATATCAAGACGTATTTAGCAAAGTTTACAAGGAAGTTCATACCGATCTGTATAGCTTAGCGTAACACATCAGTAATCATTAAACTCTAGATTCGTAATTACTTTTAAATCAACAAAGAACCTACATATAAAAAGATAATTATATATAACAGATTGTTAAGTTTCTTTATATTTTTGTCAAAATGATACCGTCCTGATGAAAGAATTTTGGAAAACTCTTTAAATTTTTATCCAGAAGTTCTCGTCTTTTTCAGAAATCTTCAAAAAAATAACTATACCTAAATATTTTTTTTTTGTTTTTTTAGAAAGACACGTGCAAAAATATGTGTTACACTCTCTCTATAGCCTGAATTTCGCTCGATCACCTACAATTAAGATCCATATACGTGTCATCCTTCAGCAGGCCTACTAAAAAAAATCACAAAATGTAACAAAAAAGGACAAAAATTCATTTATTAATTTTTTTTTCAAATTTTATCAATTTATTTATTGCTGATATAATATAAAAAATCTTTTTCTGTAGTTTATGATAACTGGCTTCCCCTCTTCTTACAAAGCGGAAAAAATGATTCACGCAGTGATGAAAAGAATCGATAATTGTGCAAATTAAATAATAACGAAAACTTAAATAATAATTTTACATTTTAATTACTTCAGAGCAAACTAAAAACAAAGAAGAATCAAAAACTTTTTTTTAATTAATATTTTTAAAAAACCAATAATTATAAAAATCAAAAGTCCGATGAAAATTGTATTTATCAAATATAATAGCTGATTAATAGGTGAATGGTTTAACTGTATAATTATATTTCATTTAAACTCTTAATGCTTTTAGGTAAAACGTGGTATCATTAAAGGTGCAACGAACGAGTAGTGGATTAGGAATCTTAGTTTGTTATGTATCTTTAATAATGATTTAGTATTTACACCTAACCAACTAATATATAAAATGAATTTCATAAAAATAAAAATATTTTGATATTATTATTGATACTTTTAAAAGATTTTAAAAGTATCTATTATAAGTATAACTATGTATAAGTATCTATAAAAGCAAAAGTATTTATAATATATTCTGATGGTATTTTAATGAACAAAACATGAAAAAAATAATGATAAAAGATAATTTTGAATCAACTTTTTTAATATATTAATATTTCAGTATAAAAATATTTCTAAAAAATCACAAAAAAAATATTACAATATTAAGAAATATTGTTAAATATCAAAATATTAAAATATTTTGAACTTAAAAGGACTCTTAAGGGTATTTTTGTTTTTTAGTTGTTTATTAATTTTTTTTTAATATTCTTTAGTTTTTTTTTTTTTTTTTGTAACATTTTGATAAATATTGGATATTCAGTTTAAAGGACACTAAATGAAAATAAATCTTTACCCATGTTTTAAATTCGAAATATTTCCGTGTATATTGTAGATTTACTTAAATAATGACAGCAGCTAAAAATGTTAACGTTATTTTAATAATAGTATTAATATTGTTTTAATGTATTTTATTTATAATTTTCAAAATTATTTTAATCCTTTTATCCTTTTGAAAAATTATACAGTTTTTTTTACATTTTTAATGAATATTAGATTATAATTTTTGTCATTGCGTACAAAATTCTGATACAAAATCCAGAATTTATCAGGTAACACCCTATGAATATGACAATACCCATCACGCTATGGCAACTAAAACCAAAAATTATAGGATTGATGACAAAAAAAAACAAAATTAAAATAATTTATTAGCAGATTGAAAAGTAGATTTTTTTACACGAGACACGATGAACAAATATTGAAAATAGACGAACAAAAAAAAAAAAAAATAGATTAAAGCTAGATACTGTCATCCCGCATAAGCTACCAGTTTTATCGTCCATAGGATATATAACAGATTAGATAGAAATTTCAATTATAAGTCAGATAAACCTTTGCGTATATAAAGAACACAATTAAAAACTTGAGATCAAAATAATAAAAATATTTAATCAGTAATTTTATATTTAAAGAAAATAAAAGTTTTTCGGGAAACAAATGAACAGTCATAATACTAGATTAAAACAAAAAAAGAATTAAGTCAAAAAAATATAAATAAGAATTACCAAAAACAAAAAATTTAATATCTTGGGATATTTTTATTATAACTATTATTAATTTTTTTTTTTTTTTTTTTCAAAGTACCTTTAATTTTTATATAAAGCTTTGTTTAACCCTTTTTCTTTCACAAAAAAAAAAAATTATTTTAATAAAATTTAATACTTTCTATATAAGTTTTATAAATGAGAAATTCCAAAAACATTGAAAAAAAAATATTAATTTTATAAGAGGAAGTAAAACCTTTTTTCTAATAAAAATAAATGATACGATTAAAAAGTATAAAGATGAAAAGTTGTCATGGGATTAAAATAATCCATTTTTTAGAATATTTAAAAAAAAAAATTTTTTTTTTTGTTTTTAAACTAACAAATATAGGGATATTTGCTTTAATCTATATAAAACTTTATTTGTTGACTTAAACACGAATAAAAATACTTGTACATATATAATCTTAATGTACTTCTATATAAATATTTTTCAAAATAAATAGTTTTTTTATTTGCAAGCACCCGATAAATAAATTTTTGAAGCCCTGATTTTGTAACCAACTATATATAAAATGCCACCTAATACAGAATCACATATGTACATAAATATAATACTGCACTTATTTATTTATTGTACCATTGTACCTATTTACAACAAGTTTTTCCAAACCCTCACTAAACAAATTAGTAAACCCTGATTTTATAACCAAATATAATTCTAATTCAGAATCTATATATATATTCTGGAATAGAATATAACCCTGATTTTAAAACCAACAACTATGAAATTCCTCCTAATTGAGTTTTTACATATGTACATATTTTGAGTTGCGTACAAATGCTTATAACTCATGGTTCGTTTGTTGGTATAAGTGGCTGGTTTCGTCGATCGTGACAAAAGACCCCAAATAGCGTGTTAGCACAGTTTTGCTTCCACTTCCGTGGCTACAAAACTTATATTAAGACTCTACCGGATTTAATTTTACATCCATTTCGTAACTTGTAATCTCTTTTTGTTGTAACTTGTAACTTGTAATCTTATAAACAATTTGTTTATATTTTCTTTAAAGAAAAGCAATTTTTGCTAAATTTTGAATAAAAAGGAGATTTAGTGAAAACGAGATTTGGAGAAAATAAAATTGGTAAAGTTTAAATTAAGAGAAAACTGATGGGACACGAATGCTCTAAAGTCTTATTGCAGGTCTTAGTAAAAACGTTTACTAGGCTATTTAGATCCTGGATATTTTTAGGAATTCCATGTGTTAAAGAGGGAAGCGTTGCCTTCAAGTGCTCCCTATATTTGTTCCAGTCAGTTCTCTTAACAAGGTAATAACAAGGTGAACAAGGTGAGTGAACTCAAGGTATCTGTGATCTGAAGATTTTGAGATACGAGTATTTGTAGCGCTTTCGTTTCAAGTACAAAGCTTTTGAATCTTGAAATTATTTAAATGTAAGGAAAAAGAAACGGAAAGAAATGTAAGGAAATTTCAAAAATCAAATTATACTCTGAGCAAACTCAATACAATAAGTCTGTTTTAATTAATAATAAAATAAGTTCCGCCTCAGCACACGTCCTAATGAATAATTTCCCCTTACGACATTTACAGTCACACCAGGAAAAAAAAGCTTTTTATAAAACTTATTATTTGGTTGTCACATTTATGTAGGGAAAAAAAAAAGATTAATTTCTGGAGAACTCATAAAAATTCACCTTCAAAATTGAATTATTATTTACAAACCAAACGATAAATATAAATTTAAAATTGACAAACATCTCAAAATCAAAGAAAACTAAAATCATATGCATATGTTTATAAAAGGAAATTAATGTTGCCTTTGATATAATATTCTTTCTGATAAGAGACATAACAAAGAAAGAAAGGATAAAAATTATACGAATCCTTTATTTAATTTTAATACAAATATCAAAATAAGTTAAATGATAATATCCGCATATAGTTTAATTTTTAAAAAAAATTTTATTTTTTTATTTCGATTTACTTTTTAAAAGACATAACCATCATCATGAAAAATAAAAGTGTCATTGCTGGTAATTTCCGGTTTTCATTGCTTTTCATATTGCCTTCATAACGGAAAATCGAAAATCTTTTTGTATGTCCTTACCTTTTTCATTTGTTTTATTCTGATCCTTTTTAGAATAGCCATTAGTTTTTTTTGTCTTTGCCCTTTGTATGTACTATATTCTAGTTTTATATATTTTTTTTTTCTCATTATTTTGGACATCATAAAAATGATTGTAACGAGAATTGACATTTAAGAAGAACGTAAGCATAAAAAAAATAGTGTGGGGAATAACAAAAAATAAAATGTAGAAAAAAGTGCAAAAAAAAAAAAGGATTCTTTAAGTAAAAATCATTAGTCCCAAGGTGCACTTTTAAGGAATTCTTTAGAAAGGTTTTCACTGATATTATTTTCAATTATTTTTACTTTTGTTTTTATATAGATCTTATGGTCTTTCATAAGAAATGAAATGAATGAATGTTTATGAGAGCAAAAAAAAAAAAAAAGACTTACACAGCATATAGTTGTTATATTTTGTTATTATAAATTTTTTATGGTAAAATGAAAGAAAATAAAATGAAAGGATTTTTGCTTTATAATATAAAACAGAATTATGGATGATTTGATAAGAAAATGTCATTATTTTTTTTTCTTTTTTATATTCTATATTCTTTTTTCATTTAAGAAGAAGAGTTTTCTAACGAAAATTGCAATTTATGAAGGAATTCTTGTACAGCATTAAAAAAAAAAGAGTAAAAACAAAGATTATAAGTAAAAACTAATCAAAAACATTGTTATTTTTTCTTTTCTTTTTTATTTCATTTACTTTTTGCAATAAAGTTTTTCAATAATAATAAAAAACAAAACAAAAAAAATAAAGTGCGAAAAGATGGTTAATTTTGACTATTGATTGCGCACTTCTTTTTAGTTTAATAAATTAATATGTCAAAGATAATAATTGTTATTATTGTAGTTTTAAATTTATACTAAATTAATTCTATTTGAAAATATTGAATTATACATTATATACATTAACATTTCTATTATATTATCAGATACCCCTATAAATATGCAATTATTATTTAAATTCAACTTTTAAAAAAAAATTACCCAACGGCCTTTGATCCCTGCACAGGTCGTAAGTGTTTTTTTCTTTACATACCCTTTTTACGACCAAATATAATGTATATTAGTGTATATACAAAATAAATAATATTAGTATATAATTTAATAATAGCATAAAAAGCTATAATGGCCTTAGTAGCCGATGGTTCAATAATATTGCATTACATTTATGTATGTAATATTAATATAATTTATTTATTTATTGAATATTATTGTATATTATAAATAAATATACAATAATTTTTTGGCCGGTTGCCTTAAAGGCATGTGGGCCATCTTATATACTATATTATTACTATATTATATACTATTAAATATTAAAATATAATGATATTACTATTTGTTTTTTATTTATATTTTCTCCCAAGATTGGGGGGTCTTCTCCGCTGAAGAGGTGTTTGTGGGTATACAAAGTGCAACCCATTCTAACTCTGGGTATCCTTATTGCTGTATCTCGGTTTTCGGTGCCTATTAAGCTTGATACATTTGTATTCGGACTGTGTAACTTTCTGAAAAATGTTGAGTTGTCCCATATTTGTTGCCTAATTTTTTGGATGTGCACTGCAATCCGCTTTTTGGCCATTATATATGATCTAGGAATAATTAGTTTCGTTGGGCAAATTGTTGCAAGTTTTGCCTCTTTGTCTGCTATTTCGTTTCCTTTGATTCCAACGTGCCCTGGAATCCAGCAGATTTGTACTTTGTCTTTACATTTAATACTTCATTCCTTATCAGCGTTGTCGTTTGTGAGTTATTGTTATTGTTTTTAATAGCTTTTACGACACTTAGGTAGTCCGTATATATTATGGATTGGTTGTTTCTTATTTGGATCTCTTTAATTGCTTCAAGCAGAGCCACTTGTTCTGCCACATATACTGGACAATAGCTTGGTAGCACCGCCGTTTTTATTACCGTATTGTGTTCGATTATGGATAAAGCGACTCCGTTTGTTCCTTTTATGGCATCTGTGAATATTGGCACTAATGTTTTCGTTTGTTCTCTATATGCTCTTGGTATAATTTTCTGTAGTTTCCGTTTTTTCTTTTCACTTAAGTGGTCGTGTATCCACTGTCTCCAGTTTCCCCAGGAGATTTGGTCTTCCTCTTTTCTATGTCGACAGGCGGATAAATCTAATTCTAGGTCCTTTATTAGTTGTAAAACTTTACATAATGCGGAGTTTTTAGGAATGTTCAATTCTTCTTGAATAGCTGCATTTGCTAGGTTTTGCAAAGGATGTGTGTCGTAAGGATAGATGACCTTTGTTATTAACCTAAGTGATAGTTGATCCTTTCTTTCTTTCACTGTTGGGAAATTTGATTCTGTTAATAATGCGTCAATTCTGGTTGCCCTAAGGGCGCCAATTGCTATTCTTCCCGCTTGGTTCATTGCAGTTTGCAATTTTCTAATATTTCCTTTTGTTGTGAAACCATAAATTTTCGCCGCATATTGAATTTTGCAAATTGAATGGATTTTGCTATCCGAGCCCCTGTTTCCGGTGGTGGGTCTATTTTTTTTCGATATATGAGTTTTAAGAGATTGTTTGATTGCTTGATACACTGTTTTTTCTATCTGTGCGTTGAATTTTAGGTTTCTGCTAAATGTTAGACCTAAGATATTCATGTTTGTCTGGAAAGTTAATGGTTTATCTTGATGGTAAATTTCTGAGTTATTAATATAAATAAATTAATAAATAAGTAAATAAATAAGCAAGGGCAATTGTGGGCTGATTTTAAATTGATTATAGGTACATATTTTGTAATTTTTATCTTAATTATGCTAATCGGAATTGTAAGGTCACTCGAAAGCTTTTCACAAAACAATAAAACAAAATCAAATAATCTTAACCTAAATGTAATTTCAAAGGTACTAATTAAAGAGTAGAATAAGTTGTTTTGTTTACTTTTTTATGACGAATACATCTTCGAAATCAATTTATAAGCTACATTTTTCAATAATTTTATGATTATTGAACAAAATAAGGAAGGATTTAATATAAACTTGTATATACAGTTTTAAAAAAACATTTTTTTAAACATTTTCAGAAGTTGTAGCAAACAATTTTTTCTAAGCTTCTTAAGACAATTTGTTGATTTGTTTGATGCTAATCCAAATATTTATTAAATTTTTAAAGAAAATATGTTTTGTTTTTAAATTAAAAGAGCATGCATTGTGAATTCATACTTAATTTTGTTCCTTTTAATCTATTCTAAATCTATCCTTAAATACCTAAGAAACTCTAAATTTAAATAAACCAAAATATATGTCTGTTATTGGTATGATAATTTTAAACAAAATAATAAAATAAACAAATTTTAATTCCAAAAAATACAAAACATATATTTTAGTGACATTTGAGTATTAAATAAATTTAAATACAAAAATCTATCTATTTATTTATTTATTTAATATTTGTTTTGGTTTCCTCACCACATACAGTGTGATGAAGAAATAATTCAATTTTTCCTCTTTGGATGTAGTTGCGGTACAAGTATTAAATTATAATTAATTATATTATTATTATTTTGTTTACATTATATATTATTATATTTTATATAAAATGTAATTGCTGCTCTTAAGAAAAATAAAATCCATGCAAAATTAATTTGGGTGATGAAACTCTTATACAACCACACAGAGACGATAGTATCCCACAATGGTTCAATAAGTAGATATGCTACGCCTACGCCTACTATCAAGAAAGCTCCTAAGTTTGGAATCCACCAATACTACAGCTTTTCTTACGTTGCCTATATGGAATTGATGATAGCAAATAAACTATTAAAAAAAACAAACACGACAAACAGAGGAAAGGTAAAATATAGAGAGCACAGAGTTTCGAAGGTAAGGTGTATGGTAAGGTGTGTCGTCGGAAGATTAGAAGCAAACTTGAAACCAACGCACTACTGCACTAAAATACTTAGACTTACTTATTCTACTGCACTAAAATAAAAATATTCAACGTTTGTTTGGGATCTGTGCTACCTGCATGTAAGTGAAACCGATATTTATCAATAAATCTTTAAGAATAACATGACTAATTTTCTGTCCGAAAAAAGTACTGAACAAGGAATTGTCGTTATTAATCACTCAAGAACCGATCAAAATCCAAATTAGAATAAGAAATTAGAAATGGATGGACCATTTCCTCAAAGGTGCAGCAAGATAGTGGCACGTGTCAGGTGTTGCACTAGAAGCTCCATGACTGAAGAAACGTGGAGAGATCAAAATCCACTTGAAGAATTAAGAAACGACCAGAGTCAGATAGAACGAAGTAAAAAATCTTGATGGGAACAAAAACTTGAATTGTACAATTTATTTATTTTTTTATCAGAATGTGGATTTTAATTTTTGAAACGAGAAAATTGTAATTGTATAGTATCTATATATATTTTCATTTCATCTGTTAAATAAAATTACCTAACAACTATTATCTTCCATTATTAAAATAACATAGTAACTATTTATCTTCTTTAATTACTACGAAGGTAGAACCTTCTAATACATAATATAGATAAGGAAATTTCCAAATGTGTTTTTCTTCTATAAACATTAATTTTTAAACATCAGTAATAAGGAATTCAAATGTACGGTAAAACATCCATTTTTTTTAATTCTTACATTATTTTTTAAGCATTCTTTATAACTAATATAGCACGCACGTATTTCAAATTCTTTTTTTTATTCATTTCCTCTACTAAAATAAAGTGGAAATGAATTTCATCAAAAAATTTAATACGGAAGAAAATTTTATTTAATTTTTTGTTTAAAATAGCAATTTAATTAAAACAATACATGTACCACTATAACATAAAATATAATTTAAAAAAAACAAAAAGCAAATAGTAAAATTCACCAAAAAAGAAACTCTGAAACCAAAAATATACAACAATTTTTCTATTTATCTTAAGAATTTTCTTTAATTACCCTCCCATTTACTAAACCATTTACGATGCACATATTTTAATGTTCATTTTCTAGAAGAAAAAAATTAAAAACAAAAAAAAAAATGAAAACGAAAGCTCAGAAAATTTATTTCTGTTCAACCCTGATAAGAAGAACAGTAAGAAAATTTTAAAATACATTGCTAAAATATATTTATATTAAATTTTACTCTCTAATTTTCCATCTCTTTTTTTCTTTTACAAACAAAATCTTTATTTTTATATTTCTATCTCTTTCTTTTCCATTTATACTATTTAAACTTTAATCTTTATAATGGTTGGTGTAAACTCAAAAGTTCTGCTTTTTAAGCAAGTACTCAATTAATTTTTCCTTTTCTTAATTTTACACTTGGTGTTAAATTAGAAAAAAAAAAAAAAAAAACTTTCCAAAGAAAAATTGAAGTGATTTTGTTTTTTTTCTTCCACCACACAAAATTATTGCAATTTTCAACCAAATAATTTTCCATTTCCATGAGTACCAAACGGTTTTCATTGAAACCAAAAAAACCAAAATAGAATCAAATAAAGTTGCAATTTTCAACACTTTGTTAATATTTTAATAGAAGATTTTATGGTGCATTTTCTTAAAAAATAGAAAAAATACAAGAAAAAAAAACATATGACTTGAAAAACTGTGAAAAAAAAATAAAACCCAATGTTGAATGGGATTTTCCTCATGATTTATATGTTTTCTTTCTTTTAAATTCCAATTTAGTATTTTTTTTTTAAGGTCAACACTATTCAGAATTTTATTATATGTTTAGAAACTTAGTATAAATTTTTTTATTTTTAAAGCTAATAATTAATTTGAGAAATATAACCATTTTTTTGCAATCTTTCTTTTAGATTTAGCTATAATTGAATAAATAAATAAATAAATAAAAGAAAAAGAAAAAAGTAGAAATATACAAAATTCCTAAAAGTATGCAAAATTTTGAAAAGTAGTTAAAAGGCAGAAAAGTTTTCGTTTAAAACACCCTCAGTAACCGAATGATTAAGCATATGGCTAATTAATTGAAGAAGTTCAAACCCCCCACAGTAAGCAAACTTTTAGGAAGAAGTTACTCAAATTACTTCCAGTTATAAAATAAATAATATTAAAATATCAATTAATAATAGTATTCAATCTATAATGTCCTTAATAGCCGCCAACGATTTACTAATATATTGTATTATCTTGTGATTTTTAATATTAATATAAGATTTTTAATATTAGTACATAAACACAAATTTTGCTTTAAATACTGAAAATATAAAATTTTTTGTAGCAAAACTTTAAAATTAAAAGTATATCCACATAATATATACAAAGATTTTAACAATGACCATGAATTCAAAACTTTAAATTCAAACGGTACCATTGAACATATTATGAAATTTACTAAATTCAATGAATAAAGCAATTTTATACTTAATTCTCAACTGTTTTCATTCAAGTGTTCAATATATTGTATCTCTTCCCTAATAAGAAAAGGAAATATGAATCGAATCCTTCTTAGAAGTTATTGGTTTTGTATCCAATCTACACAATATCCATTAGGACTGATTTTTGGAAACATATACTACTAATAGATTATCTGGAAAAGTTTTGTTAAAGTGAAAGAAAAATATTTATACAAAACTAATGATAAATTATTTTCGAGTAATTCTATGCAAATTTAAGAAAGGAAATATTTTAAGGAAATACAAAACATTATGAAAAGGATAGCAATAATAAAAATTTCGGGGATCTACTCTTTGATTAAAAAAAAACAAAACAAATATCAATTTAATAAGAATTTAATGAAAACTGAATTTATTCTTGGATAACTCATTTTGTTCAAATTTATACTAAAAATAAGTAAATAAAATTTTATAAAATAATCGGATTAGAGGGAACATTTTTGATGATATCGGTATTTGAAAATTTTTGATACTATCAGTTGTCGATACTATACTTGGATTCCAGCACTAATAAATTTAAGAACAAGAATATTAAACAAAACAATTAAAAAAATTTGTGTATTCATCTAAAAGGATCATTCCATTATGAAGAAAACATGAAAATTTAAATTACCAAAAGTCAATTTTTTTCTTTTGGTAAAATGAATCATAAAATTTATTGAAAATATATAAAACTATAAAAAATTGACTTAAAAAATTTCCTTCACAAGGATCAAGTATCAAAAAATTGAAGCAAACAGTTTTTAATGAATATCTTATAGACAAAAAAAAATAATCAAAACTAAACTCTTTTATATACAAGCAAAAAATTAAATTAAAATCTCCCAGTCTACGATTTGTTTATTATTATGCCAATGATCATAGAAGTAAAAAGCGTATCCGATTATTTTGCTCGAAAATTCAATTTTAAATTATAAGTAATTGTACTTTGCACATTTTTAGCTCTTTATCTACCTAATTTTTAACGGTAAAAATGATCTAAAAGGGTATCAAATGTATTGATTTCATATCTCTTTATATCAAGTATGAAGGGAATTGATTATATTAACCAATCAATACAAATTTATACCGATCGGTAGTGTTCGTCTTGAATTTTATTGCCAAAAATCCTAGCCAAAAATCCACTTGGGATTAATGACTCATTAAACAAGCTAAAAAACTCCTTTGATTAATAATTTTGACGAGTAACCTAAAAGTTCCTTAAAAAATTATAAAAAAATTTCTGAAATTCTGTTCTGTTTAATTTTAAGTATGATAAAATCATAATATACAAGTAAAATAATAGATATAAGATAATAAGTATTTATATATTTGTCTATGCGAGATTCTGAATTAGGACGGATTCTGAATTTACAGTTGCTTATAAAATAAAGGTTTCAATAAATTGTTTGGCAGGGATTTGGGGCAGAAGAAAAATCGTAAAAAGGATATAAATCTAATTTTGCAACTACCTCAAAAGTCCTTCGTAATTATCTTTTTTACGTACATTCCAACATTAAAGAATTTAAAATAGTGCGGGGAGCCACCCACTAACCCCTGCTAAACAATTTATTCTCAAGTGACAATTCTGTCTCTCTCAAGTAATACTTTTTTTCTGCATATAATTTACTTTTCAAAGATTATTTTTATTTGAAAAGCGACTGTTTGCCAACGAATCAATTAATTTTGTTGAAACATCACTTTCTCATTCTTTTTAATTTTTTTAGTAAACCATATTTCTACATAGATACATGTTATATAATATGTTAACATTTTGTCAAAATGTTGAAATGAAAAACCAACATTCAAATCTTCTTTCCTAGGTTTAGTTGGTATTTTCATTAAGTACATGTAGTTACAACAACTATTCCTATGTACTCAACGAAAACAGCAACGCGGCCTTCCATGATTAGTAAAACACAGTGCAAAAATGTTTGGTTTCAGTTAAATCAGACATTCGTGAAAGGGGTTTCTACAAAGTTGATAAATCTAAAATTTGATTTGAAGAAACGCCAACTTTCAAGATACAAATGATAAACTTTCTTATAAATTTCTTATTAAACACCAATAGTCTTTAATTTTTTTTTTAATTTTTTTTTCCTATTATCTATGTCTGACATTAACAAATGTCAAACCATCAATTTTTTTTAAATTAAATCAGAAAAGAATAAAAAACGAAAACTAACTTTTATTAATAACTTCCTAATTTTTGATTAGTTTTTACCGTTATTTTTTACTTTCCTTAATTTAAACCAATTTTATAAAAAGCTTTAAATGACAACAAAAAAAAAAAAAAACAAAAATAAAACAGAAACTTCATAAAATTTTAGAATTTCCTATCCTTTATTTTTTATTTTTTTTTTCTGTCTCTGTCTCTCTCTTTTATATATTTTATGTTATTGTATTTTGATTCTATTGTTTGTCTGTCATTTGTATTTTGTCATGAAATGATTGAAAGATCAATATAACTGAAATATAAAAAAAAAAATAAAACATTAAAGTAATTTTATATAAGTTTTTCTTTGTGAAAATATTTTTTTTTTATTTTTTATTTCTGTTTTTGTTTTTTTTATTACTAAATTAGATAATATGCTATCACAGATATGAGATAAGAACTCAATTTATTTCAACTTTACTAAATAGGTTTCATTTTTTTTTTTTTTTGTCTCTTTCTATATTTTCCTTTTTATTTTATATTATTGTCATTATTATTATTATTGTTTTTATTATTGTCTATTTCCTTGAAAAAATATATTTTTGTTTCGTTTGTTTTTAGTACTAAATGAACAAATTAACTAAAAAATTGTATAAAAAAACAAAAAATTATAACTAAAATAAAAATTATTTTTTGTATTTTAAGTCTGTCTCTTCATACAAAAAATGTAGGTTCCGAAAATATTCGAATTAAACTATTTCCGGATATTTCTTATATAATTTTAAATTTTTTATTCCCAAAGGATTTTTGTCAAGAATAACAGAAAATTTGTCCTAAGAAAAGGAAAATAATTACATGTAAAGGGGACATGTTTCTATTAATGACAATTTGACATTTTTTTTTTTTTTAAAAACGTTTTTTTTGTTAAAACGTGAAATTTAAAAATTTTGAAAAGAAAATTTAAAAAATTTTTTTTAAATTTAAGTTTTTTATGTACTACAGCTTTTTGAAACTAAAATAATTTGTAATTGATTGGTACAAAATTTTATATTTACTTTTTTGTTTAAAGATTTCATTCATTGTTTGCTGTATTCACATGGAAGATAAAAATTATTTATCCCCACAACCTTTTTAAAATTGTTGTAAATATGACTATAAATTCTTTTCTGTATCTTAAATACAATTTTATTATTTATTTTAAACCTATTATATGTATTTGTTTTGTATTTGGTTAATTTGGAAAACTAAAGTAATGCACAACAATTTGATCCTTTAAATATATCTGTCTTCAATTACCACATTACTGACTAATGATTTAAAGAATGTTAACTGAACCGCCTTTTCATCGTTATTTATTCTTTGTTTAATTTATTTATTTCTTTATTACATTATACAGAACTATTATTATTTGTACATTATTCAGGACTTAGGCACTTTGTATTATCCTGATACCGTCCTAATAACGTATATCGTTGTGATATTACCATTCTTCCAATTAAACTGTTGCCAGATGTATACAAAGCACTATTTAAGTGTCTGACAAATCAATCATGATGAATTCTGCTTTAGATGGATTCGGTCCATGCACTCAAGACAGAATAGTTCCCCTTCTGATTTTGAATGTCAGGATAGATGAACATTCTCATAATAGATGAACAATTGATTCCACACCCTTTGCATTTTGATAACTTCTGTTTGTTTTAATTGCTCATTTTTCTTACAATAGTAAGAAAGACCAAATTTTTGTGTTTGTAAAGAGCATTTTCTAAAGAGTAAAATCTTTCGATTTTTTATACTTTAACTACAAATTTGACATATTATATGTTTAAATCTATAACAATCCAATTTTGTACTCCATTTTACAATAGTATCATTATTTTTCCAGAAAAGCTATTGTTCACCATTTTCTATGTTAACAAGCAATATTTGAACTAGAAAATGTATTACAAAAGTATTCCAAAGATGTGATTAGTGATTACTATCTGAAAGAAATAAAAATTACACATAAAATTTTTCTTTAGAATTTTTTTTTTTCCTCAAATTCATAATTTATACTATAATTCATTACTAATTTATACTTTACTATACTCTGCAGTTCAAAAATACCCAAAAATTTATTTTAAAGATAAATCTAATTTTTTGTCTAACATTGTATACATAATAATATGTAGACATTTTCAATCTATAAAGAAAGTAAAAACTTTTTTATTCTTTACCTAAATGAAAAACTAATAAAAAACTTTTTTATTACATACAATTGAAGAAAGTAACAAAAAAAAAAAAAAAAAAAACACGTTAAAAAGAAATAAAGTTACAAAACAAAATGTTTTTAACTTGTATCTAATCAAAGACAAGAACCTTTTGAAGAAAAATATAAACAAAATACTGAAAGAACTTGAAATAATTTTTTTTTATTTTAAACAAACAATAATACAATAAATAATCTATAGTTAAGTACAATAACTAATATAGGATATATATTTTATATTGAAATTTTTATATACACAAATTCAATCGAAACTAAGCATTTTCAAATGATTTAAGCCACTCGAATTTCAACTTTATTAATGGAATTCTTCAGAATAAGCATACAAAAGATTTTTATTCAACATAGCTAATTGAATGAAACAATGTAACAAAAATCACAAAAATAAAAAAATTATTATACATTATTTGAAGGATAGCTCAGCCCTTAAATCTCTCCTAGCAAATACGAAATAGGCACAAATTTGCTAGAGCTTGAGGAAGGGTGTGAACAAAGTTTGACCTATCTCAAATTGTTCGAATTTTATCTACATCTCATTTATTTGTGAATAAAAGGGGAAGCAATAACAACCGCGAATAACCTGCTGAACAAACACGATATTAGCTACTAAACAATTTGACTGGATTGAAAATCTAACTCATAAGTAGGAAGACGTTTCGGGCCATTTTGAACGGTCAGCCCAAGAAAGGTTGCGCAAACTGACTTAATATGTCACAAAAGTCTTATTTGCCCCAACACTTACTATTTTATATTTCATAGTTCTTAAACTTTATTTTTTTCTGCTATTCTCTTAAGCACTTAAAATTAAAATTCTCCTAGAATAAAACTCAAATAACAGGTTTCATTTATATATTACAATCATTATTACAATTTCATAATACCTCTCTGTAGTAAATTTCACAAATGGAAACATAAAAAAAAAAAAATTGTAAAAAAAAATGTTTGTTTGACTGAAGGACAAAGAGAAAAATCGTCCTTTTTTTTATTAGGACCTAAAGTTAAATACATTTTGGTTTTTGATGTATTGTGTACTTAAGTTTTAATTTTTTTTTCTTCATTTTTATTTAGTTTTCCTTTTTTTTCTATATGTATGTCTTTTAAATCTGAATTGTTTTTTTTTTTTTTTGATTGCAATTGTTTAAAAATAAATTTTCTTCAATGAATCATTTTTACACTTCTTATATGATGAATCTTTACTGTATGTTATTATTTACTGTATCTTATTATCGATGATTCAATTGGATTTTAAATTGCTAATACAAACAGAAAATTATAAAGGGATTTTTAGTTGAAAAAAAGAAAATTTTATTGAAAACGTTATACAAAAAAAAGAAAAAAAATTGAAAATAAAAGAATTTAATTAATAGAATATAAATAAACTTTTTGTTTTTTAAGTGGGAGCAATCCAAAACATTAATTCTATTATAAATTTTTTTTTTTTATTTTATGTCTTCCATAAACTGAGGGTAAATATCTTTGGACGTAAATAAGTTTCTCGTGGAATATGTTTAGATTAATAAAAAAGATGTGAATCAAAGTTTAAAAATCTTAAGTATTATTCCAAATCCTAAAGTATTATTTAAATTAGAAATGTTTAATATTATATTAGTAAGCTAAAGAACGCGATTTAAAGCTTTATATTATCAAAAAGCTTTATATTATATTATCAAGTTTTAAAGCAAGATAGCTTTTAAAACTTGATAGTATCCCCAAATAACATTTAAGAAAATTTAGATTTCTCTTAAAATAGACCATGACAATGACAATAAAGAAACTTTAATTTCTATTATAAAACCCTATTTTTTTTCCTTTCCATCAAGTTAACATCATCATTGCTATGTTATCTTGACTTAAATAATTAGCATACATTATAAAATTATTATTCCCGTATGAAAGTATATTCAAGGATATAATAAATTTGTCATTACGTTTGCGTTAACTTTTGCAAAATTTGATTGGTCTAGAGCAACTCCTTATAACTCCTTTTTTAATATAAGCATAATTTATATTCTCATAATTGCGTACGTAAAGCTATACATCTGAAATTTTCTAAAAAGTTATCAAGTTTAATGGCAATAACTTTTATGAAGTTTGGTTACTCTAGCCCAGCAGGTTCAGACTTCTTGCACATCTTGAAACTTAATGAAGCTAGTCGTCTGAAATTTTACAAAAGATGATCATGTTTTATAACAATAACTTCTGTAAAATTTTGTTGTTGCGCTGGACCGGATAACTGTCATAGAACTTCAAAATTTACATAAATATATTTCGCTACTCAACGTCAGTACTGTCGCTACTGAACGTCAGTACATTTGAAATTTTGTAAAAGATGATCAAGTTTTATGGAAACAGTATATATTACGTTCATCCGGGTATCCCAAAGTTAACACAGTCTACTCTACCATACTCCTCCTCCTTTTTAGTTTTGTAAGGCCTTTAATCAATAATCTCCTTCCAAAGCCCAATTGACCATCCATTAATTTCAAATCATTAATTTCGTTCAATTAAATCTATTTTGTTACAAAAACTTATCAATTGCGTATTAAAAGAAAAATTAATCAATACATATTTTCCTTTCTTAATTTATTTTTTATTTCTATAATTAAATATTAATTTCTTAATTAAATCGACTACCCTAGATTTGAATTCTTGAATTACAATTGAAATGTTTTATTTATTAAAGAGACAAAAACTTTTTAGAACAGTTTTTTCTCTTTTATGCTTTATTAAAAGGAAATTCAATTTTAATATCCATACAATTTTAATAAAGAAAATTTCGTATTAAAGAAAAGGTAATAAGTTCTTTTCAGAATTGTTTTTTATCTTTGACTTCAATTAATTTCCAAAAAGAAAATAATAATTTCCGTGTTATGAAAATGGAACCTAATATATTATGTTGGCTTTTAAAACTATTGTTTAATATTCTTTTTTTTTTATTTATAAGTTAATAATGACGAAAACAATACATTTTTTTTTTTTAATAAACCTAACCTTATATTTTAATGTGTCCAATTTTAACAAAAAAGTATTATAATTTACATCTTCCATTTATTATTCATATAATATGTGTTGAAAAATAAAATAGGGTATTAGAGCAGTGATTGTTACCTTATGTAGAGTTTTTACTCGATTTTTTTTGTATATATCAAACGACTTATTACTTTATTACTTTTAGGGATATATCCAGCGCCTTATTATTTACTTAACTTCAGCACCATTTTTTCATCCACCCATCCCATAAATCTAACATTGTTCTCTAAACAATTTTTATATAAATTATATAACAATGAAAAAATCAAGGGTATGAGCAACAAAAACGATTTAAAAGCAAAAGACCTTAAAAATCTCAATAAATCCCTTTTTTTTTTTGGTTACACTTTAGAAAAGCTTATAGGTACATTATGCGCTTTGTTGTAGAAATTTGTAGATATGTAAAAAAAATAATTAGCAGCGGTTATAGAGTTGGTTACGTTGGTTAATTCAGCGTTTAAACTAATGTTTTTAGCGAGAGTTTGTTGAATCATAGTCAAAATATTTGGGTATCTAAGGAATTTTCTAAAATGAGATTGTGTGCCAGATCAATTAACTTAGTTTCTAACTTAAACCCCAATAAATCAAAGCAGTGCTTAATCTTAAGAAAAATAATTTTAACTTGTTATATGCCTATAACAGCTGAAATATAGTGACTGGAGTCTATTAAAAGTGAAATCTAATAAAAAAATCTACATCAAATTTCGATATACTATTCAACTGTATAGCAAAACTTTCTTGTAATTATTAAAAATCTATATTAAGAGTTATAAAGATGTACGTTAGTTGTAAAAACAAGTCTATTCGGTAAGATTCAATACGATTCTCGGAATTTATAGTTTTTCTAATATTGTCTAAAAAATGTGAAATCAACAAAAAAAAATTACTTCAAGATCCTATTTTGCCGTTTTATATTATTAGAAAACAATGTCCAGAATTTACAAAGCTTGTCCAACTACATGATATTTGCATTGAAATTTCAAAAAATAAGCAAATCTCGAAGAACAACATAAATGAAAATACTGGGAATAACTGGAGACCTTTCGGAGATAGAAACAGAAGTGAACTAAAAGAAACGCCTTATTAAAGATATATTTTTTTTAAACATAAAGAGTAAGGAAATAGTAAGTATTGCCAAGA
Organism: Poecilobothrus nobilitatus; assembly: GCA_947095535.1. NCBI lineage: Eukaryota > Metazoa > Arthropoda > Insecta > Diptera > Dolichopodidae > Poecilobothrus > Poecilobothrus nobilitatus. The sequence goes on along the minus strand of OX352774.1, from coordinate 41,832,861 downwards.
TGTGTTTCACCAGAAAAATTAGAAAATATTTTAATAAATAAATATCCTTAAAAATAGTGTATATAGTGTATGAGATATTCTATTATACAATTCTATTTAAATACATAAGAAGTCTTATGTGAGTTTATGACAAAAAAAAAATGGTAATACTAGATATGATATAAAGCATTCAAAGCAACATTAAAGCACCCAAAATTTAAGTTATACAATTTAAAAGTTGCAAAACATAACATTAAATTTCATTAAAGATTTTAATTTTTCTTTTTGTTTACATCTGATACTCCCATTACACTCAAGAACAACCAATTTTTATTTCTTTTCTTTTCAATTGGAATAAATTTTTTTCAAATTTCTTTTGCATATTCAAAGTATATTTTAAAGTTAAAAATAATAAAAAAAAAAAATTCAAAACAAAAGCTTAAATTTATATTTATATATTATATGTATATGGTTTTAACTAGTATAGTATATATGAAGTACTACTATAGTATATATTAATTTCTTTTTAAATTTTTTAAAAATATTTCCATGTAGAGCAAACTCGTATGGTTTTATATATTGCCTCTTAGCATTAAATTCTATTTTATTTCTACAATTTTAAAATGACTTCTTTTTTATTTTCAAAAAAAAAAAAAAAGAGAAAATAAACAGACACACACAAGACAAAAATAAAAACTTTATATTCAATAGACAAATATAAATACAATTATTTAAATATACAACAATATAAAAAGGGTTTTAAAAGAATTTAAAAAGCAACTACAAAAGGAAAAACAAATGAAAGAGACAAGTAACATAAACAAACAAACAAACAAAAAACAGTAAAATAAAGAAAGGATAAGAATAATTGAATGTAATAAATTTTGTAGAAAAACTTTTAGTACAAAACAAAAAAAAAATCAAAGAGTCAACCTTTAAAAAAATAAAACTTTAAAAAACAAAAATCAACATACCCATACTTAGATCTCTTTTAACCTCTTTTAATAATATTTTGAAAAGTATACAACAAAATCTGATCACAATACATAAGAAAAAAAAAAAAACAATAACACAAACAAAAAAAAAAACAACTATACACAATCATATTTTGTTTTATTATATAAAGGAGAAATTTATACTAACAAGAAATAATAGCAACAATATGAAAATAAAGCATACAATATAATACGAAAACAATGCAAGATGGAAAATATAAAAACAATCAAAATATATAAAAAAAATAAAAAATTAATAAAAAAATAATTTTTACCGCAATCAAAATAACAATAATTCATATTTTTGAAAACTTTAATTCAACATAATAAAAATATATAAAAAAATTCGCCTGCAAATATGCAATTAATTTTGGATTTTTTTTTTTTTAATGCATTTCTCTGCCACATAAATGTGAACAGCAAATTACACAGCCTTTCCTGTTCAGGCGTGGCTGTAAATGTCGCTAGGGAAATAACTGTTACGACATGTGTGAGATTCGAACCCACACTCGCTTGGTGTTTACAGAATATTTTATACGATCTCACCCACAAGGACACCGAGGCCCTTTTTTTTAAATTCAATTAAATTATATTTAGAGAAATTCAAAAGAGGGACCTCGGTGGCCTAGTGATCAAGCTTGTAGCTTATTAACCGAGGGAGTGCGGGTTCATATCCTGCACAGGTAGCAAGTTTTATTAATTGAAAACAAATCCCCTTTGCTACCAAGTATAGTGTAAATATATGATATATAATATAAACAAAATAAATAATATTGGTGTATAACTTAATAATAGTATTCGACCTATAATGGCCTTAGTAGCCCATGGTTTTGCAATATTGCAATATCCTATGTGGTTTATAATATTAATATAAATAAATAAATAAATTCGAAAGGTTCGATAGTCGAGTGCACATTAACCACACTTCTTAACCGAAGAAGTTTGGTTGAAAATCAAGTAGCAAGTTTTTTAATTGAAAGCAAATCTGTCTTGCTACCAAATTAAATGTACATAACATAATTAAAAATTTAAAACATAATCAAAATAAAATAGTATTAATGTATAAATAAATAATAGCATTTAGCATATAAGGGCTTTAGGAACCAATAGTACAGTAATGTTGCATTATCTATGTAAATAAATAAATACAGAAACTCTTCTTTAGTTTTAATCCACTTTAAATTTTACATCCAAAACACTAGTCTTCTTCTCTTTCCAATATCCCATTCAGGAGCATCGTGATCTTATTATATGATAAAATTCTTCACATACTACTGTCAAGTGGATCTATTTTATGCCATATAAGTTTATTATTGTATCGGTATTTTTCCTCTTAACAACTAATACTAGTCAGTACATAAAGTATTCTTATACATTCTAATTATTCAGACAGACCAAATGATATCAATTTAACAACTTTTGAAAATGTTATTTGTCATGCATCTATACTCGAACTGAACAACAAGAGAAAAGACAAAATAAAAATGTTTCAAACAATAAAAATTTGAGTTCACAACCGCCAATGACTACCATCACAAATTTATAATCATTCTGATGTCGCCTACCGAATTTCTTTAAGTATTTAATTTAAAATGATCATACCATTAAAAAAAAGATAAAATACATCTTAGCTAGCTTTCAGCAAAAACATTTGAAGTCATTTGTAAAATTTTTTTTGAATTTAAAGTCCTTTAATTTTAATAGACTTTAATTACATAACGCAGTCAAATAACTTAAACTGGCTATATTTTAAACATCAAAAAAATTTTAATTAAATTTTTCTGCTCCATTTTCGCACATTTGGAGGGTTGAGGAATCAAAAAATTTAAATTGAAACAAAATAAAAATTATTTCAAATTTACTTGAAAGTAAATCTGTTAAAAAAGAAAAAAAAAATTAAATAAACAGGAAAAACGAAACCTTACAAAAGAAAAAGGAATAAAAATGACTAAGAAAAACAAAAAAACAAAAAATGAAACAATTGGTAAAAGAGAAGAGTAAAAACAAAAGTAAATGAATGCATTTAGCCTCATGCCTCAAGAGAGAAAGGAAAAAAATATTAACTGTCAGTGACAAATGAAAACTTTTTTAAAATTATAAAAAAAAAAAAATAAATATATAAGTAAAGTAAATTTTTTTCATAAATACTATTAAAAAATATGTATGGTGTATAATTTATGTATCTATATTAATATAGGTATATATTAAATTACATTCGCAATAGTTGCGCAACACATGAAATATTATTCTTAACTCTTTGCTTTGATATTTTGCACACGTTTATTAATACGTGCATTTATTTATATATATACATTTAGATAGATATATGCATATATTATGTATACATAAATATTTTTATATATTTATATAGTACATATTATATTATGTACTTATACATATTATATAAAAATATCGTTTTAAATGAAAAAGAAAAACACCATTATATATATATATTTTTTTTTTTTATAAATAAATAAAAGAAAATGCAATAATAATTTAATGTTCTTTAATCAATTAGAGTTACCAATTATACTAACAACATTATATGAAACGATTATAATATTGTATACACGATTATAATTTTTTTTTACTTATAAACGATTATAAAACATGAGTAAAAATTAATTATTGTAATATATAAATAATGAGATACAATAAGTTCCTATATATTTTAATTAATCCTTTTTTGTTTTCAATTAAAAAAAAAAAAAATTTATATAAAATATTTTTAAAAGTTTATTTATTAATATACTTATTTGATAAATAAATAAATTTTCCAAAATAAATTCTTTTTTATTTTATTTTAATACAATAAATTAAAAATCTTAATTAATGTGTGGGTTCAAATACTGCACAGTTCTTAAGAGAAGAAGAATTCAATTACATAATCTTCTTCTGACCATGATATATGAAAAATTAAATTATATTTAGAGAAATTCAAAAGAGGGACCTCGGTGGCCTAGTGATCAAGCTTGTAGCTTATTAACCGAGGGAGTGCGGGTTCATATCCTGCACAGGTAGCAAGTTTTATTAATTGAAAACAAATCCCCTTTGCTACCAAGTATAGTGTAAATATATGTTATATAATATAAACAAAATAAATAATATTGGTGTATAACTTAATAATAGTATTCGACCTATAATGGCCTTAGTAGGACATGGTTTTGCAATATTGCAATATCATATGTGGTTTGTAATATTAATATAAATAAATAAATAAATTCGAAAGGTTCGATAGTCTAATAGGTTCGATATTTTAATATAATAAAAGATTATCTCCTGCTGCTGCTGCTGCTGCTGCTACTATTCGCGTGCCCTTTTTTTTAAATTTTAAAACATTATGTTTGCTACAATATTTGTGTACAATATTTCTTACTAAATACTAATACTATCAAGAAAATAGGTAAAAAAATATGAAAAAAAATTGGTTTGGTCCTTAAACGATACCCTTTACTCTTTAGATTTAAATTCTACTACTACCTACATATGTACCAACCAATACCATCTACAATATTATAATGTACAAATTACAATACAATGTACATTTATATACGACATTATATTATTAGCAAATAGAACCACAATAATTATTACTAAAGAGTAAATGGGGGCCTCGTGGCCTAGTCGGTAAGAACGTATAAAATACACTGTAAACACCGAGGGAGTATAGGTTCCAATCTTCCACACGTCGTAAGAGTTATTCATAAAGAAAAGAGTTAAAAAGAAAAACAAGAGAATAATCATAAATTTCATAATATTGTATTGAGTATTGGTTGACTTGACAATACATTGACATTATTTTTTTTATGAGCAAAGAGAATTTCTGCAATAAAACGACAATACATATAATCTCTTAGAAGATTCTTAATAGAAATATTTTTTGAATGAAAACAATATCGTACATATGTATGTATATTGATATACTGTTACTATTCCATGTCTAAATATAATAAATTCAAATCATTATTTTGCTTTGTATAAAAGAAAACTAAAAGCAATCATAATATAAACACACCATACTCTTTAGATTCTCTAATTCTATTTATATTTATTTGTTAAATACAATCTCCTAGTTAGGTAGTTAAAAGTATGTATATTACTGTCTAAAATGTCAATAAGTAGTTGTGACTACAAAATTTTCTTGCTAGCCCATATATACCTTTATAAAAATTTACTCAAATTGTAAAAAGTGGATAGTGATAAAAATTTATCATAAACGAAAAAGACAAAAACTTAAAAAAAAAAAAAAACGATTTGAAATGGAAACATACTAAAATTGAAGTAAATTGTACATTCATTTGGGTACCCGTATTAAATATACACACAATTTCAATTTCAATTGTCTGCACTCCGTATACCTAATATATTATAGTTGCACACAAACGCATTCATTTCGGTACCCAAATAAAATTACATTATAAAAATATATATGTAGTGTTGTTTTTCTTCATATATATTTGCCCTATTCACAGTGGAAGTGAAACTAAGCAAAATAGATTATATGTATATACTTTTGCAAATAGATTTTTTGTTGTAAAAAAATGCATTAGTATTAGTAAAAAACAGTACAACTCAAATATATGTAGTTTAATAATATGAATGTAATTATTATATTAACCAGTATGTTAATAAAAATACATACAAATATATTATAGAATTAATAAAAAGATGGAAGTTTGACATATTTATGTAAAATGAATTGTTTAATAGTGAAATGAGAAACTAATATTGTATATGTATATAAGAGAACAATCGGCAAAAAATATTCAAACACCGTATTGCGTACATTTTAATATTTCAATCAAAGATTATCTATTATAAGAAGATGAGCCACTTCCAGCATATGACCGAATTTTCATCTGGTTTCATCTTGAAGAAAGAAAAAAATAAACTTTAAGTTTTATTATTTAAAGATAATTAGGTTTGGTTTAACAATACCATACTGTATTTAAAAAAAAATTTCTTATTCGCCGTGCGCCCATCATATGATGGGCCTTTTCACTAGTACAATATAAAATGTAAACAAAATAAAGAATATTTACCAAATAAATTAATAAGAATATTTTAATGGCCCATATCTGAAAAAAAAAGTTTCTAAAGTCCTTTATTTGTATCATGAAAAAATTAACTAAAATGATAATTATGATTGATAATAAATTGAAAAATAATTCGACATTGATAAAAACTAAATACGGGTATCATTCACTTTCACTGTCCATATACTAACAGTCGGTCGAAATGATTATAAATTAAATTATAGACTGTAGAACTACTAATATGTCCTAACACAACTTATGAAAATTCGTTTGTCATGTGAACGTAGTTTTTGTGGAATCAAATGTCATCGTATGTATTTCCCAAAGTTGTGGAACTTCTAGCTATACCGTTTAGTAAAGTTTTAAAAATATAAATTCTTCTTTTAAAATCGCCCTCCAAATTTTCTTATCAATCCTTACATAATCCGAAATTTTCCTAAATTACTTCTTCCCAAAAATTTTCCCCACATCCTTACTCTATGAACCAAACTACATATATTTGTAGTAAAAGTAAGAATCAAAAGTTTGGTTCAAAAGCAGGTGGTTTTGGTTAGTTAAAGTTCAAAAAGAATCACGTGGAATTCCTCATTTTTAAAGTTTTCCACCGAACCTCAAAAAAAAAGCACATTTTTAGAATGAAATGTTAATGTTCTTATGAACTGTTATGGTTATGGAAATTTCTTTATAATAAGTGTTATAATACAAACATAAAAAATTAAAATGAATTCTAGTCAATAAGATATGAGGGTAATCCTAGTTTTGCCTTTTATTCTCTATTATTTAGAAATTTATTTATATATAAAACAATAAAACTATACCATAAACAAAAAAAAATTTCATAGAATTATAAAAAAACCAAAAAAATTAAATTTATAAGTGAAATATAAAAGAGAAATATTATAACGTTCTAGTAGTTGTAATGTCACGTATACTAAAACCTATTGTGCAATGAAAATTAATGGATTCTGATGAAAAACATTACTTAATTTATTTTGAATTTTTTATGTTTTATTCTTTCATAAAGTAATTCCATATAAATTATATTTTCTACAAATAAAACACAGTTACATACAAATAACAAAATAATATAAAAAAAACTTTAATATATGTATATAAAAAAAGAGGAAATATAAACCTAAAACTATGCAATTTTTATTAATATATTTTATTTATAAGTTAGTTAACAGTTAAAAACCGGGGTTTCGGTAGCCTAGTAGGTGTGTGGAGTATTAACCGAAGGAGTGTGGGTTCGATCCCTGCACAGGTCGTAAGTGTTTTTTCTTTACATACCCCCCTTACGACCAAATATAATGTAAATATATAGTATATAATATATAAACAAAATAAATAATATTAGTATATAATTTAATAATAGTATAAAAACCTATAATGGCCTTTGTAGCCGATGGTTCAATAATATTGCATTACATTTATGTATGTAATATTAATATAAATAAATAAATAAATAAACAGTTAAAAACCGTTGTTGACTCAGTGGTTAAGTAATTAACATATAAACCGATTGATTACGAATTCATACAACTTATAATAAGAAAATAAATTACTGACAAAAATCAGGATTTGTTTTGTGATTCAGTAATTAAAACTCTAACTATACATAATAATATATAACTTCATAATAACATTAAGCCAATAATGATATTAGTAGTCAAGGGGTTTTGATAGCATGTTTAGTCTACAGTTTGTGGATCTGTAAAATTTGATTAAATAAATCAATAAGTTGAATTTTTGTTTTTTTTGAAATAGCAATTGAAAATAATAAAAGGATAATGTACTTCTAATAATAACAATTCTAAAACAACGAACCTAGCATATTTTTATCAATTGTGAAATAATACTCTAATATTATCACAATAGATTTGTGAACTCAACTCATTTCATCTGACTCATAATAGTAATAATAATAATAGTAATAATTTGAATAGCTGCTACAGTGGAGCTATCTTTGGTTATATCATGAAGAAAGGTGTTATATGCTACTGCACTTTGTAATCCACTGACACCAATAATAATAGCTGCTACAGTGGTTACCTTCAATAATTTCCTCATGCAGTAAGGTGTTATATACTAAGGCATGTTGTAACAGTTGTAACGGCTATAGTCACTGTTAACAAAATAGTAATAATAATAGGCGAATTCATTGTTTCCTTACAGTCCCACTCCCAATTCAATGTTTCCGCATCCTATTTCCTATCTGTTCCTATACCTAATCCCTAGCCCATACAATACGTTAGCAGGTAAGGGTTTCATCCAATTATATTGCCTAAAGGGGGAGCTGGGTTTCGTCAGTAAGAATCAGGCACTACAAGAGTAAAATTCTTGGTATCTTTGATAGATTCCCACCTACCTTAGGGAAAAAAAAATCTAACAGTTTAATTAAATTTTCAAAACTAAATGTACTGCATTCCATTTGTTGTTTGATAACATAAAATATTGAAATATTTCCTTAAGTTTTTTTTTATAATATAGTAATTATAATTTATCTCAATATCTATTTTAATTAATTAAGATTTATGTATTTTTTTAAGTACAATTTCTGCCATTATACTGGCACATGATTGGTACAAACAAAAAAACAACTGGGAGTGTAAATAAAAGTGAATGGGAACATTGAAAAACCCTCTTCAATATACAGTAATTCTGAATGGTAGTGACGCTTTATATAAAGGTTTAATTCTAATTAATATTTTATATTTTTCTTGAGAAAACATTTGCAATTTAATAAATATATAATAATTTTCGAAGATTCTGAAAATAACGGGACCCGCGTAGGGCAAAGTGAGTGTATCTTAACGGTACCTTGTAACGTCATTTTTGTAGAAACATATATCAATATCCAAACATCTCGTCCTTTAAGCACAAAAAGGATATTTAAGAATTTCTTAAAATATTTGATATTCATTTAATCGGTCCTCTTAATTAGTAGGATAATTATCTAAGAATTATTTTTACAATTTACCCGTTATGAAGATATTAAGAGTTGAAAGTAAAAAATTTTCACCAAAAATATTTTTTTTCTTTTTCCTTTAAAAATAAGATATTTTATGATTTCACCAAAAAAATACCTCCAATAGTAATTGTACCTCGTTGAAAAGATCTCTTTCTATTATAAAAATTATCTATACACACTTTGGAGGATAGAGATTTATGTTTTTTTATGATAATATTACGAAGTACCATTGACATACATTGATTTTTACTTACTTTGGGTTCAATTATCTTCAGAAAATCCTAATTTTTTTTATGTCAGATATATAATATATACAAACCTACACGTGTTAATTAAGATTTATTATATTCATTATTTTTAATTAAAAGAAAAATTTTAATTCACATTTATTAACATTTCAAAATTTTCAATTCAACAAATGATTCTTCAATATTAAATAAATAATTTAAAATAACCTCAGCTCTATATTATCTACCATACCGAATAACTGCCTTATTAAAACAATGAAAAGAACGACAACAAAAATTTTAATACAGATATAAAAAAATTTTTTTTTTACTTCCAATCCACTAATAAGAGTTTTACTCCTTTTTTTTTTTCTTTGAAAAAAAAAAAAATTTTTTTGTCAACCTTGAGATGAGATTGGATAATTTCAGAATTTGGCATTTAGTTTTTCTCCACTACTGAATATTTTTAAAAAGGACAAAAACAAAAAAATTAATTTTTTACTTATTTTCATTAAAAAAAAAAAACTTTTTTGTAAAACAAAGAAAACAAAATATTATTTTTCTTACAGTAAAACCCAAAAAAAAAAAAAAAATATAAAATAAAATAAAAATATGGAAAATTTAAAATATACATTTTTTATAAGTGAAAAATATCACTAAAATATTATAAAAGAAAAAAAAAAAAATTTCGTAGAAATTCGAAAAAGTAGAAGGAAATCATTTAGAACTCATTTTAGCTATCATAGGTTAGTTAGATTTACTAAATGGGTCAGTTTTTTTTTTTAGCTAGATGAGTTAGTTGGATTTACCTAGTAAAATTTTTAAATATATTATCAATCTTAAGTAATTTTTCAACACTGTCGAACACTGTCAAATATCGAAGCGATCAATTTTTATTTAGGTCTCTAGAAAATAGAAAACATTTCTTGAACCTCTACCACCAAGTACCAAGTTTGAGTTTAACAAGAAAAAAAGTAGCCAAATCACTACCAAGCTATTTATTGTTTAAAACTTCGATGTAATAATGTTGTAATCAGAACCATAAAAACAGAAACAGTACAGTACGAATTACCATATTTAGATCACTTTTTAAATCAAATTTATAACTTATGTGTTTTTTATTTTTTTACCATTACTGTTAAAAAAAAAAATCCAAAAAAGATAAAACACAATAAAAAAACAAAATTTTTTCTTTGAAATTTGAATCATTTTGTCTGACAGCCATTGTGATTTTTATAAAGTTTTCCTTATTATTAAAAAAAAAACATTAATTTTTTTAAAAGATTTTTATCCTTTTCTTCCTGTGTAAATTTTTTTTTTTTTTTTTTTTATTTTTATATAGTTTTTGTTTTATCTGAGACATTAAGAAGACTTTCATTCAAGTAAAACTTTAGTGAAACTTATTTAAAATGTTAATAAAACAAAAAAAAAAAAAAAACAAAAAGAAACCAAATCTAAAGAAAAAATATTATGAAAACTTTCAAATCAAAACGCGAATGAAAATTAAAAAGTTTCAATGAGTATTTTTGTTTTCATTCAAAGTTTTTTTTTTTTCTTTTTTTCTTAATAAAGAATAGTGACCATTGCAAATCCATGAGGAAATAATGCCAAATCTATAATGATGTAATATTTTGTCTGATGAAATTTAATAATTAGTCTTTTAATAGAAAGATTTGCTTAATTAAAAACTAGGTTATCATTACGTGTTCATTAAGATAATTGGCAAAGAAAATATTGAAAAACTCTTCAACAATATTCTGTAAGACAATTTAATAAAAGCAATAAAAAACAAAAACCATGAATTTCTCCCAAAGTACTCAATATATTATTAATTTGTTTATTAAAAGAACGAACTTAATTTAGAAATGCTAAAACATGAAAATTTCATTTTTTTTTTAAATATTTATAGTTTTTTTTTTCCGGCCTACCCAAACTGTAGAATTGGATTACTTAATAGAAAATTATTGTAGGTTTGTGTAAGGAGAGAGGGAATAAATGGGGAATACAATGATAGAGGAGAGTTGGAAGATAGGTTGGAAACGAACATAAAGAGGTTTGTCTGAACACTTATTTTGTAAATTATAAAATGGGGCGCTATGAAAAGAGCAACATATTTAAAGGAAGCATATTCCACATTTTAGCTGTTCTAAAAATAAAAAAGTTTCCATAAGAAGTTTTAAACCTACTAGGAATTTCTACAGTGTAGGAATAGGAACTTGAAGCCTTCTTGTTGTTGTGCTGAAATTGTTTAAAGGAGAAGCATTATTGATTTTACTGCAATAGAACAATGTGTTATTATCTAGAATATGTTTAGAAATGACAGAGTAATAGAGTATAACTGAACGAACGAATCTCAAAATAAGTTTTAAGTGCGATTTTGAACTTTATTGATTTACTTAAATAAAGAAGGGGGGTACTAATCAAAGTCATAGAATTGTACACTATATTAGATCGAATATATCCCAGATCACGAGAAAAAAAAATAAGTTTTGCATTGGGAAAAAAAACCTAAACATTTGGTAACATTCGTAGTTTTGTCAAAAATACGTTTATTCGGCAGCATTTCTTAATTTATCTGCATGTTTAAAACATTTACGGATTACGGTATAATGGGTATTTGATTTCCTAAAAAAAAAGTTTTAGAATGTTACCAGAGTGCTGTCATCAGCAAAACTATGGATTGGATTAAGGTTATAGTTAAACTTCTAAAACCATATTGCCGATCTTTTAAAATTCTTGAGCTTTAATCAAGAATCGCAATAGTATTTTATTTACCACAACTTAAATTATTTTGGAAAGAATCAAAGTGGAAAGAATCATATAATAGCAATTGATTGAAAGTTTCAGAGGTTGCTTTTGTCAACTTTTTTGTGAATTAAAGAAGCGCGAGTATTCTTTCATTGACTGGAATATTTTTCTAAAAAAAAGAAAGTGAGAAAAGCGGGGGCGGTTCCAAATGAAAAACGTAAACTTTTCAAGTTTTGTTAAGATCTTAATTTGAATCATTCAGCAAAATTTAATAGAGCCTTTTAATAGAGACAAAAGAAACAAAAAAAAAAGTAAAAAGAAAATTTAAATTTTTTTTTAAAGAAAAGATGCTCAACAAAAAACAAGGATTAAGTTGTCCGAATGTATTTCTTATGGAATCCAATGAAAGTATAAGAAGAGTTTTCCTTTTATTTTATTTTGATCTCTTCTTTTACTTTTTTCTTCTTTCTTTTAGTTCTTAACAATTTCTTATAGAAAAAATATTTTAATTGCTGCGAATTTTCAACATTTTAAATTGATCATTTTTTACCACCACTTCTAAGCTATTGATGAACTTTCATTATTAAACGTCACAATGTGATAATAATTGTAAAAACTAAATATAAAAAAAATTTCATTAGAATCGGTTTAAAAAATATTTAAAAAGTTTTACTTCGTCATTAAAATAAAAATATTATTGTCGATTTTTGTTTTTTTTTTCTTTTTGCTAAATTTGAAATTTAAATTGCAATAAAAAAAATTTCGTCATATTCTTTTCATATTTACACCTGTCATTATTTTGGTTTTTCTATACCACCTGACAAATAAATTTAGAAATATATGCAAAATAAAAGTGAAAAAAAAAAAGAAATTTTGTGAAAATTTGTGAAATTTTGCCAAAACCATGAAAAAAAAATTAAGAAAAAAAAAACAAATAAATGATGAATCTCAAGCAAAACAATATTTTACTTCATTGTTTACATCTCAAACTGTCTTTAAAAAGATTTGTTTTAGTTATGATTATGTCACATCTAATTTGGCGTGTGACATCAACACTTTTTATTTCCGTTTCACATTAAAGCATTGAAAATTTATATCTTTTTTTGTTTTGTTAAAATAAAAAGAATGCACAATAATAAATGATTACTGTTAGCTTACAATAAGAATAACTGGAAGAAATATACGCTTCAATGAAACTGTACATAAAGGTTTGTGTAAGTCGAGGATATATGAAAATCATCAAAATAAATTATAGTGGTATGTTCACGATTTCTCTATTAGAGTATCTAACTTTAACTCATTAACTCTTTTTCCGCACCAAACAATAGCTTAAAAGGCATTTTAATTACTATTTACTATTTTGGTACGGTTGGGACAAGAAACTGAAGTAAAACTGATCTCAAATTATTTGAACTGTAGTGGACAAAGTTAATGTTATCATAAAATATTTAAACGTGTAAAGTTTTTAATAAATTTTAGGAAATATCTTTGATAAAATAAAATTCCCAACACAATTGATTTTCACAAAGGTTGTATAATAAATTTATTTCAATTGGTCGAGTTATAACAGTTGGATTAACGTAAGAAGTGACAACTGAAGTTTTCCTTGTTTAATTTCGGAAAATTTTGAATGAATACATGAAATATTCATAGTGTCAGAGCAAATAGCCGCGCTCTTACAATACGTCTGTAAAACAGAGTAAGTATTTTATAAAGGCATTGGATAAAAAGTAACTACATAAAGAGTATTGTAGTAGCGATGGTATCATTTATTATCTTCTATGCTTTTTATAAATACCTTGGATGATCCAGCTTTAATATGTGCATCCATATTGAAATGATTGAAATGTTTTTAGTGTAATCTTTAGAATTAATGAATTGAAATGTTTTTAGTTTAGTCCTTGCATTTAATGAAGCTCATTTATCGTTGGCATGGAAAGCTCAAGTTACGGAAAATTACGGTATAGATACGGTATCTGTATTTAATAGTACTGTAACTTCTCTCCTATACTGTAAGGAAAAATAAATAAATAAATATATAATAAATGTGGACAAAAAATTACACAGCCTTTCCTGTTCAGGCGTGGCTATAAATGTCGTAAGGGGGAATAACTCTTACGACACGTTTGGGATTCGAACCTACACTCCCTCAGTGTTTATAGCGTATTTTATACGCACTAGGCCACCGAGGCCCCATTTAATTTATTAATTAGGTTATTATTAAAAAAAAAAGCAAATAATTAATTATATATTCATCATCATGTCAGATACAATGGCACGTTTTTCACTTTGATTTATTTTCATCTTCGAATATGATCTTATAATTTTAAATTTTCAATATCTGTTTCTTATATTTATCTAATATTGTATTAAAATTAAATTCATTACAAACTAACAAAGACAAAATGTATACAGCACAATAAATTAAATAAAAAATATATATATTCTAAGAAAATTAAATTTATTATGAGAAAATTCCGTCTTTAACGAAAATCTGTGATACACTGAAGATCAACGATGTCATCATTGGCATTCTGCCAATTATGGCAAAAATTTTTCTTATTATTTTATTTATATTTTGATGCGGCACCTTTTAAAAATAATATTTTTTTTTAATTTTCTTGTTATATTTTTTTCTTTTTTTGCTATTTTAAATTCCCACAATAAATTTTTTATTATTTCACTCATAAGTTTCAAAATATTTTTCAATGGCTTTTAAATTAAATATTTATGATTTTCATATCATAAAAAATAAAATGTTTCAAGAAATAAATTTTATATTTTTAATTTTACTCAAAAATTATATGACATAATTATTATCGTATTTATATTTTATGTAATATTTTGTAAATTGTAAATATGACAGTAATGATTTACGATACCTATACATGAATGCAATGAATATGTAGTGGAGATAAGATAATCTGAATAAGGTAAGGTAAAATGTATTAGTTAAATAACGGTTTGAAAATTTAACCTTGCCTTATGTAACAGTTCAATATTACAAATATTATTTAACTATTAAATAAAGTAATTTATTAGTTTATCAAAAGATTTAAAAATTAATTAACTAAGAAAGAAAACGTAAAGTAAAGATCTTTTTATGGTTGCGTTTTGTTTTTTAGCACATTTATTATTTTTTAAGCGATTAATTAATGCTTTTTTCATTTCTTTTTTTAAATTTAATTAAATTTGGTGACCGGTAATACTGCCCCAGAAAATAAAGTCGAAATCGCAAATTTTTCCCTTTTTTCCATAGTAAATTTGTTCCGGAAAAAGAAAATACTCTGATTTCGTATCCAAGTCTAAAATCCCTGCTAATTATTTTTTATAAATACTTCAACAGAAATCCCTCATGATATCAAAATCAAAAGAAAAAATGAAATATTTGGAAAACGGAAATAACGTCGATTCGACTTATAATAACGTCGATTCGACATATTAATACATACTTTAACATACTTTTAACATACTTAAACATACTTTACAAATCAATATAAAAAATAAAATACAATTTTTTCAAATTTAGTATTTAAATTTAGCGTTATATGAAAAATAAATTTTTAAAGATTTTACCACTCATATCTCGAAATTACTTTTAGATAGAATCTTAAAATTTTGAGAGAAAAAAGGTCTTTTAGAATTATTATAAGTTATCTAGGAAAATTTTTTCTGTACCACCCTCTGTTTAAGAGCTTTTACGCGTAAACATTTAAAATTTACTTTTAAAAGCCTGTAACTTTGGCATCTGTGGCAATTTTTGTAAATTATTATGCAAAAATAAAGATTTAATACTATATTTTCACATGCTTAAACCGTTCTTCTCGATTACTTATGGTTACCTTAAAACTAAAGAAAGTGTCCATTTATTTTTTACATTTGTTCAGGCTTTTAGTTTGAACCTTGAAAATTTTTTTTTTTATTTTGAAACTGACACACTTTCAGAGAGCACATAACTGAATTTAAAATCTACTACTTAAAAAAAAATAAAAACAAATATTTAACTTTTCGAACAAGCTTAAAGAATAGCTCGTAAATTAAAGAGGACAATCGAGCCAAATAAACTTAAATATCAAAGTTTAAATAAATTGAAAAAGAAAAAAATACCATATATACTGGGTCCCAAACAATTCTAATATATTGATTCTTATATGTTGTCGTATACATCTCTAAAATAATTTAAATATAGCGAAAAGTTTAGCATTAAAGTTCTTTCAAGGTAGACAACCAATTTTTAAACCGTCTGAGGTGGGTTCATTTAAATAATTTCATTTAAAAAATTAGTTTAGTCCGTCTTCAAAGACATAACTATTCCCAAATTCAAAATTTTCTGCAACAACTTCTCCTTAGCAATTTACTAAAGTTCTTACATTATATGTTTAAATTTGATTTTAATTGAAGAATGTAATAACTTTTTAATTCACACAATTTTCCTTCGTAGAAAAACTCTAAGAAAAGTAAAATTTACGTTAAACCAATAGTGCTAGCTTAGTAGAGCTTAAACTATAGTTTTGAAAAAGTTCGGATATAAAATCCTTTCATTTTACATACTGTTTTGTTTTATTTAAAAATCGTTTAAAAATATCTTTATCTTTATAATAATTCATTTTTTAAATATAAGTAAACCTAAATACACCATAATAATTCCATCATAAATACGAAATATTAAAGAAAAATACTATTATATTTTAATTTATATTTCAATTCATAGACTTTAGTTACCTATAATAATTCAGATAAAAACTCACGCGTAATCATCATTTCCTAGAACAATTATTAAATTTTAATACTAGTTGTTCTAGGAAAAAGATTTTAACGTAAAACCTTTAAAAGTGAATAAAAACAACTTATAAATATTTATTTAATAATAAAAAACTTATTTAACTACATTATTACATAAATTTCAACTTAATTTTACAATAAATTTAATTTAAATAATTTTACTTTTAATTTAAAACACATGATTAAAAGTTTTAAAATTTCCTTCAAAAAAATATCAAATAATGAAATTAGAAAAAAAAACCATGAAAAAAGTTTTTCAAAAAACATGGAAAAAAAAATGTTCTCAATTAAAACAAAAAAACTTCTTTTTAACTTCTTTTAAAATTACTGTCATCAAAATTTAACTAACTTTCGCCTTAAAGTATGCAAAGGTAAAAAAAAATGTAAGGAACATAATTAAGGGTGTCGGTAGAGTTTTGTCAGCGAATACAAAATGTTCTAAAAAATTTCCAATACATAATGGTCTACAGCAAGGAACTGTTAACTCACCGCTACTTTTTATCATATATACAAGCGACTTGCTTGATTGCCTAAATAAAAGTTTAGGTCCCAATCACTGCATTGCATTTGCGGATGACTTAACAGTATATTCAGCTAATCGTAACCCCAAAATTGCAGAATACCTTTTGCAAAAACTGTTTAATAAAATAGTCAATTATTGCAATACGTGGAAACTTAAAATCAACTTTAACAAATGCGAAACTGTGCTATTTAGAGACACCACTAATAAAGCCAATAATGATATAAAGAGAAATTGGAGAAAATTCATGATTAAAACACCAGACAACACAACACTCCCCAATAAAACTTACACAAAATATCTAGGAGTACACTTCCACTATCTCCTAAACTTCAAAGTTCATACCTACAAAACTATTGAAAAAGCTAATAAAGCATTTGGTAGCCTTAACAAACTATTTCATTCACGAACTTTAAATAGTAAAGTAAAAATCTTGTGTTATAAAACTCTCATAAGACCAATCCTTGTATATGGCTCTCCCATTTGGTTTAACATAAGCGCTTCCTTGATGGAAAAACTTAGGTTATTCTAAAGGAAGTGTCTAAGAGCATGTACCAATCTTTTTAGAAAACCGTCAACAAATTTTCTACATTACTATTCTAATAAAATTGTATATGAAACCGCAAACGTTATTAGAATCGACAATTTTATCATCCGATTAATACGTAATCATATTCAACGTAGCAGCCAAGTAGAAAATAATTCTCTTATAAACCACCCTTTTCACGAAAACGAAGAGTACATTAAAAGCGCAATTAGAAACGGCTTCATACCACCAGAAGGATTTGTGTTTTTAGATAAATATAAATATATTGAAAATAATAACTTCATTCCCATAATTTATCACTTTAAAAGACATGCTAATTTAAAATCTTTACCGCATAACCTAAACACACTGGACATAACAGATAGAAATCTATTTAAATTTGATAAAAACATAATATTTAATAAAAAACTAATAAGTTCTAAACCCTATTTTTGGGATAACTAATATTAAGATAGGTTAATTTTTTTCTTTTTTCTTTTTTGATTATTATTATTATTATTATTTTTTTTTTTTTTTTTTTTTTCTTTAATTTTGTTTTCTTAATTTAATTTAAGTTTTATCATAAAATTTTTTTACAAGATATTAAAACTGTGTTTTTTGCTACTCAATTTTTTCACAGTAAAAATAGAAACTTATTTGTTAATTTAGAATAAAATCATATTCTTTGTACACAAAATAATAACTTTACAATTAAGCATTAACTTAAACTTAAATTCTATAATATATATGAATGAGAGTGCTGATAATTATTAACATCAGCCACGTGCATTTTTTTTGTATATATGCATTATGAATTATTGTTGTTTTAGTTTTATGTACAACTTAGCTTTAGTAATCGATGAAATAAATAAATAAAACATTAAAAAAAAAAAAAAAAAAAAGGGTGTCGGTAGTTAAGGGCGTGGTTTATTAAGTAAGGTAGTACGGATTTGACTCCTTCATTAGGAGCAAGCTTTTTAATTAAAAACATAAAACTGAATAAATAAATAATAGATAATTTAATCTATAATGTTGTTAAAAGCTTTATTTATTTATTTATTTATATTAATATTACATACATAAATGTAATGCAATATTATTGAACCATCGGCTACTAAGGCCATTATAGGTATAATATATTATTATATATATAATATTATTTATTTTGTTTATATTATATACTATATATTTACATTATATTTGATCGTAAGGGGGTAAAGAAAAAAACACTTACGACCTGTGCAGGGATCGAACCCGCACTCCTTCGGTTAATACGCCACACGCCTACCCACTAGGCTATCGAAGCCCCCTTAATAGCTTATTGTTTTTAATAATACGGCATAATTCTATATGATTTTCTATAGTAAAATAAAATAATAACCTAAACTTCTTATCCTTATAATGACTTTAGTAAACAATGGTTTATTTTATTTTTCTCAATTACTCAATTTTACTAAATTATTCTTATCATAATTATATACATAAGTGATAATTAAAAATAGTCTTCAATTAAAATTACTCTTACTATCATTTATGAGTAGTAACGATTACAGATATACTTAACTAGTTGTCTAATACTCACTTTAATAAAATAATATATACAATAAAATATTTTAGTTTTGTCTTTCATCTTAATTTAATATCGGATTCTACTCAAAATTAGATCTATAATTATAATTAAAAATTATAAGCCTCTAATAATCATTCACTTGATAAATTTAATGATGCCAATCATTCAACACACTACCATTTATTTTTTGTTTCTTTTTAATAAATGGTGCTAGGTACTCTTTAGTTTAACTCAAAGCTAATTAAATATTCATTTACAATTCAACTGTGTAGTAAGCAGATAATTTTCATTATTTTAATTTTTTAATAAAAAAAAAAAAAAAAAAAAATGCCTTTAGATTCCAACAAAAATAAAAAAAAAAAAAACAACAACATCAAAATCTAATATTCTATAGACATTCTTTGTCTTATATTTTTGTTTTTTCTAATTTTTATTAGAAACAGAGAGAGAAAGATAGAGAGTGAACGAGAAAGAAAATTTTTAATAATGAATTCCCTTTAATGATGATAATAATAATAAAATTTTATATTCCATGAAAATTTTTTTTTTTTTTTTTTTACTTTTTCACTTTTACTTTTTATCAAAACAAAAATCAGTCTCTTGAGTTTTTTGTCTATAGTTCTTAAGAGAAAATTCATTAAAAAGTCATTCTTTCCTTACCAATTCATTTTTCTTTCTTTCATTTTCTTATTTATATATATATAGTATATAATATATATACACTCTACTGTTTGTTATTTAATCTTCTATCTTTCTTTTCCTATTGAAAAGAAATAATTTCGTTTTCTTTATCAAAACATCCGAATAATTCCCAATCGTCAAATAAAAATTCATAAAAATAAAAAAAAATTTATAACAAATCAAAAGAAAAGAAAATTAGCAAAAACAAAAATCAAAAAAAAAAAATTAAAAACAAGAAATAATTTAATTTTTTTGATTTCTGCGGCAGTCAAAAAAAAAAAAAAATTTTTCCTGGCTTGATTCTGGCATATTATTAGTTTCTGTCATTTATTTATATTATTGGATACGTATTTTCAATTTAATCTTGAACTAAATCTTCCAGTCCAATAAAATAAATGTTGCCAGCAATATACTTATTCAATTTTAAAATAGGATCACTTTATTTATTTTTCAGATATTTTTGAATCGTTATCTTTTTTTTTTAAGTAACTTTCCTTATTCATATTTAAAAAATTTCTTTAAAAACAACTAAAATAAAGGCACAGTCACAGATCACCAAGGCTAAGAAAATGCTTAGATATTTAAAGCAAAATATGAAACAGTACATAACAATATAATTGTGTGAGCTGTGCGTGGTAAAAGACATAATCGAACCAAGGAACAAGCAAAGTGATTTATTTTTAAATTGCTTCTAATTAGAATTAATCTTAATAAGGGAGTTAATCATCGACCACAAAATTTTTGTTTTGCACAATCACAATCACAATTTGTTGTATGTTATAAAATTAGTTAGCTTATTAATATCTGCGATATTTTGATGTAATTCAATTGTGATACATGTACTTTGTGTTACGTATTGTAGATCTTGCCTGCACTTAATACTTTTTTCAAGCTCTACTGACTCTAAGAAATTAAAGATCTGTAGTAGATTTATTGTAGACCGCTCATCTTCGGTAAAGCTATATGAACCTAGATGAAATAACTTGTTGTTGGGATTTTGAGTATGTGTTCTGGAGACTCTTTCCTTTTTCAAAAAAATCTAGATGTACAGTCGATTTCTATTCCAATTTTCTTTAAGTGTTCAGACAGCAAACCTGTTAGACTTTTCAGTTTATTTGCAATGGTTCCCGTGATTTTTTCATATCTAGTTTCCCAGAAGATCATTATATTGTATGAGCCAGAATTTTTCACTCCATAGTTTTTGATCCTATTCTCTCTAAATTTTCTTCTCTCTTTACGCCACTAACAGAAAAATGTTCCTGCTTAATAGTTACGATTTGTAACAAAAATAACATACATTTGAAGCAAAACTTGTTTAAAAAAAAACGATATATATTACATTCCTTTTCAAATTAATTTAGTTTAACTGACCTTTAAAACTATTTTCAGCAATAACGAATGAGTAAATATCTGGTCACACTAATAATAAATAATAAGAAAACTTTAATTTTTTTTTTATAGCTTTTTCATTCATTTTCAAGGTTTTCTACTGTCATAGTTTCTTGAACTTGACTTTCATCAATAAATTTTCACCACGAAATTTTCTTTTTTTTTTTTTTTGAGTTTTAACTTCATGTTTGTCGGACAAATATTATATTGAAAATGGGTTAATATCCAAAATAAAAACAAAAAAAAATTATAATACTAAAAGAAATAACTGTATATATTTGACAGGTAGAAAAATTACAATTAAGGATTTACCGTTATGAAAAGTCCAAGGACATAAGTAAACAGAAATTAATTTATTCCCATCACAATTTCTTTTAAAAAGAAAATTTCATATGTAACTGAAAGAATTTTCGTTTTTTTTTGTTTTGTTTTTATTTCACTCATGCTTCATATCTTTTCTTTTGATTTTTTTTCCCATTTTTTCATTATTTAAGGTTAGTTTTCAATTTTTCAAATTTTCTCATATTTTTTTTTTTTTTATTTTGTATAAAAATTGATTGATTCACCTTTCAATTAAACTGAAAATAATAAATTATTAAAAATATTTTTTTATTAACAATTTATAAACTTCTCATACTCATAAATAATAGAATGAAAATTTTTTCCTTTACACTTTGCATAAATTGAACACCCCTTTATATTTTGAAAAAAAATAAATAAAAAAAAAACAAACAAGAATGAACTTTAAATATCGGATACTTTAATTCCAAAATATCCCTTATTTTGGAGACTTGAGACTTTACGAACACTTGCTTTCATTTGTGGGGAAATGTTTTTCTTTGGAAATTCTGCGCATGGTGAATAATTTCCAGGGTCTATAAAAAAAGGCATATGGGGAAAACTTATTTTGATAATATATAAGAAATTTCTTGAGAGAAATATATAAAAATATTATCCTGAGAGAATAATTATAAAAAAAGGAGAAATGTTTTGGGAAATTTTATCAAAATAAAAAGTATTTGGTATTTGCATTTTTTTTTCCCCATTTTTACTTTGTTTTTTAGCTCGGATATGAATGGTAACCAGTTTGAATCCGGTCGTATTAGATTTTTTTTTTTTTTGGGGTTTTTAAAGAGGATGGAACATGGCAAAATATGTTAAAAAAAAACTGGTGTATTGGTCATTTGGATGATTAAGATTATATTTGTGAATATTAAAAGCCTATTGATTTTTTTTTAAATTTTATATCAATTTGAAGGTCAAATAAAATCAATAAAATCTATTATAAGTATTAAATCAATCAATATTGTATTTTAAATGAAAATGATTTTTAAAAATATCCTTGATATTAATAGATTTGATATTTTTAGATTAAAATTCTATTTATTTATCTATTTTCTTATTTATTTTAATATCATACAAACATATAACATAGAATGCTGAATTTTTATTAAAAGCATCAGCTATTAAGGTCATTATAGGTCAATACTATTTTTAATTTTATTTTTTTTATATTGTATATATTATATATTAGTCTTTATATACATCGCCCGAACATTTTATTTTTCTCGGCTCAAAGGTTTAACTATATACAAAACCACAAACATGTAGATGTAGTGCATTGAACCCAAGTAATCTTAAGACTAATCTACTAAAATATTATCTATCCACCATTGAAATAAAAACAAATCAATGGTGGATATATAATTAACACATGTTTTGTTTTAGTTCCAAGTTTAACTTTTCTTTAGGGTAATTTTTATCTTTTTATTGAAATCAATTTATATAATTTTTTGTTTTAGAAACTTTTCCAAAAAAAAAACAGAAAAATTAATTAACTCTTAAAATAAAAGAAATCATATAAAAATACTTTTCAAATTTATAACTTAAGAAATCAACAAACAAATAAAAATACTTATTTTTAAAGTTTAGTGATAAGTTTAATAATAAAAACAAATAAATATTTTTGTAAAATTTTTCCTACGTAAAAAAAAATAAATTAATTATTAATAAAAAAGAAAAGCTTAAAAAAAAAAACACGATCGCAAAAAGGATTTGTGCAGAAAACTTAATTTTCAATAAGTTTTTTTTTTTCAAATTACTTACGACCTGTGCAGGATTTGAATCCACTATACCCTTTGAATAGACCATGTCTTTAACCACTCGCCTAATAATTGCATATTTATAGGGAGAAGTCTTAAATAAAATGAATAATCTATGAAATTCTTATAACACAACAAGTTTCAACTTTGTCAAATAAGTTTTGTTAAGTCTAAAATTAGCTTAATCATAACCCATCATAACAATTATAAAAAAATATAAATCCCGCGCTATTAGGTATTTTAAATAAATTTTTTGACTAATTATAGCTTCAATCAACAGGTAAATTGCATCTCAATGATTTGACATATGGTCCTTTTCAAAAAAAAAAAAACTTAATTAAAGTTTTTTTTGTTACACTATTAAAATTCTGTGATTTATGATAACAATCAAGAGTTTATAAATATTTAAAGTACTTATGACATCCTTGTATGTATGTATGTTATTTTTCAAGAAAATATCTTTAATTTCATTTGTGTTTATTTATTAGTAACCATAAATTTCATATTCAAAAAAAAAAAATAATATACACCATTTTTTTTCTTTTTATTTCTTAAATTTTACTAAATCATGACCATTTTTCTTTTTTTGATGGTGGCTTTTGAGAAAATGAGAAAGAAAATTTCATTTTCTTGTAAGAAATCCTTGTAAAAAAAACGGAAAAAAACGAAGAATAAGAAAAAAATTTTTTTGTGATATACTTTGGGTCATAAATTCACACCACAATTTAAGTTGAATTGAAGATAAAATGAGACATAACTCTTTATTTTTATTTTTTTTTTCCATCTAAAATACAAAATTAAAGTAATTTTTGATTTTGTTTTATATTTTCTATTTTGCTTTTTTGCTCAAGAAAATAGAAGAGGTTATTTCAAGACAAAACTATTGTGGAAATGAAGTATTTATTTTATTTTTCTTTGAAAGAAAGAAACAGTTAAAAAGATGTAAAAAAAAAAATTGAATATGGTGAAGTGGTGGTGGATGGTGTTGATGATGTTGGTGTTGATGATGAAAAATGTATAACCATATAATAAATTGGATAGTGAATCTCATTCGACAAAGAAAGAAAATGGACATTACTACAGACATAATTTTACATTTTCAACTATTTAAAACGGTGAAAATGATTTTCCAATTTAATAAAAAGATATCATGATGAAAATGTATGATTAAATTAAATTGATGATTGCAATTGAATGATTTATTATCGTTTAACAAAAATAAATGAAGTCCATTAACTATTTATTTAAATAGCTTTTAAATAAAAATAATGATATTGCAATAATGAAACTCCAGTATATTGTTAAATGAATGGTGCTTGCAGATCAATTATTTGTATATATATATTAACTTTTGGAATATATAATAATATTTTTAATAGCAGTTACATAATATGAATGAGGATTTTAAAAAAATTACCTCTATTTGACATGACATCTCATTATATACTTGAAAGATTATGACTACCATCGAGGCTTCTTAAATTATAAATTACTTTTATTTACTCATAATTACATAAAATTAAAATTGATAAATTTGACTTGCTCATCATATCAAATAAAAAACTTTCAACCAGAAAATCATAGAAAATATTTTTATGATACCCAATAAACAGAAAGTTCACCTTAAGGATAACATATAAAACTTTCTTTTAACGTTATTTAAAACGGGCAATTCAAATAAAGAATTATGCATCAGAAAATCGTAGAAACTGTTCTTATGATACCCAATAAATACAAAGTCTACTTTAAGGATGATATACAAAATTTTATTTTAACTTTAATTAAAACAGTTGATTGCAGAATCTAATAAATTATCAAAAATTTATTCAATAAAATTTCCATGCACAAAACCAATTATTTACAATGTAATATTCATATTAAATCATTTTAAAATATTATCTGACCATTTTTATTTAATTAATAGAATAAAAATTATTAGAGTACCCACTTCAACGCTTCTGCTCTTTAAATAAGAACAACAAAAACAAAAAAACACCATTATATTTCAGTACCTGTTACTTATATACATTGAAATCATTTATTTTCAAAAATTTTAATACCGAATCGCTAAAAGTCAACCACTAGATGTCCCACAGTTTTTCCTTTTTTTTTTATATTGTATTTTTATTTTTTTATTTTATTGCAAAAAAACAAAAAAAAAAAATTTTTTTTTTTTTTTTTGGTAAATGTGGGAATTTTTCTTGATGATTTTCATTTTTTCTTCTTTATTTTTCCTTGGTTTTCCACGTCTACTTTTTGTCTCAATCATAGACGTTTATTTTGTTTTTTTTTTTTTGTGTGCCAAAAAAATGCACACAAAATTAATGATAACGGGACGAGCGTAAAATTCTTATAGAATGATTAATTAAATTATTTAATGTCTTGTTAAAAAAATAACAAGAATTGAAATTAAAACAAAAAAAAAAGAAAATATATGAAAAAATTGAATTCAACAAATTAAAAAATATGTAACATTTCAACAAAAAAAAAGAAAATTAAATTCTTAGAATTTAAAATAAGAACTTTGAAATAATAAAATAAATTGAAAATATTAATAGAAATTTACAGTAATATAAAAAGAAGAGTATAAAACGTTATCAGATTCAACATCTATCAGTTATTTTTTATAATAAGCAAAAGCGATTTTAACCAATGCTCACTTGGGATGTCATTATCTTTTGCATTCGTTCAGTTTTTATTTATTTTAAGCTTCGTTTTTTATTATTTTATTAATTATTATTCGGCAAACTTAAATCAAAGATTTCACAATTTTCCAAAAATATATTTTGTACCGACTAATCTTAGCTTAGGGCACTTCAGTAATTGAGTGATTAAGCACGTGGCTTATTAACACAGGAAGTGTTATTCAAATGTAGCAATGATCGCAAACATTTTTGATGAATTTTTTTTCTTCATTTGAAGATACAATAAGGATTTAGAATCTAGAGATTACTAATACGTTAGCTTAATCATCATAACTAAACAAAATGAATTTTTTCTAAACTTCCCAAATATATATGCTTCTATCTGCCAATCCCTTTAGAGAGCAATTTCCTGAACTTCTACAGATTTTCTACCTTTTTATTTTCCTTAGAACTTTAGATTTATTTTACGCCTCGAATCTCTTTTTTTTGTAACATTTAAATTCTTTTAAATAAGCTGGCAAGTTCATTTTCAATTTAATATTTTCGATACACTTCAATTAGTGGCCAACAATTTCCTATACTTACCAAAGAAATAAATTGTAGACCACCATCGCTGCTGAAAAAAAAAACGATCGCAACATAGCAAAATAAATTCTACAATCTGGTGGAAAAAAAAAAACTCTTTTTTAATTTCCAAAAATATATCATCATTAAAATTCTAATTTTAAAGAAAAAACTCTTTTGATTTTTATGCGACACAAAAAAAAAAAATTGTGAAAATTAATTTAAGAAAAATTTTAACAAATTAATTTTTACATTTATTTGTGTCCAAATTTTTATATCTGATAATTTTTCAAAAATGTTCATGGTGTGCAACATTTAAAATTTTTTAATTAATTTAAAAAAGCAAAAAATAAAATGTAATGACATCTGTTGAATATGTTAGGTTGTCATCACGGATTCAGGTGAGTTTTTTTTAAAAGATATATATATGAAATTCTGGTACTTTTATTATGGTGAGTAAAAATATAAGATATAAATAAAATGATAAATAATAACATAATATGAAAAATAAAAAAATAAAAATTACTCATCATAAGCAGCGCGTTCAGTTACAAATATACTAAAGAATTATATATCAAACCGCACAAATATTTATAGACAAAACCATAATCGACCTTATTATATATGATAAGTATATTGGACATATACAAATTTGAGGTAAGAAATAAACTACATATATAGATCATTTACTGCAGCCAAGATAACTTAAAATCTAATAAAGAATTATTTTTATTTCTTAAATAACATAAAAATTTTCAGATTCTGTTCTTATATTTTAATATGAGTTTTTGTATTTCAAGATTCTAACTCTACCGTATATTTTTGGGCTTCAATTTACTGTACTCCTAGAAGTATCCTAGAGGTATTGTATTTTTAGGATAATACTTTTGATATCATACCGCATACGGGAGACGTCAGCCAGCTGCCACAAATGCGTTAAGTCTTTTTTAACTTAAAAATCATCTATGATTTTTCGTTTTTGTCTCTTATTGCGATATTGGAGTTCTGTACTGGATGCAGATGCACCATAGAAAATATTATAATATGAATTATATTCAAATCCCGGTCAAATGTATAAGTTTTATAGAATTAGAGAAGATTCAAAGATCTAAATGTTTCACGAAACTTACTTCATTTATTATATACAGAGCTTAAAAAATTTCAGAGTTCTCAACATTTACATTATCAATTTAAATATTTAATGGGTTTCGATTTGTTGATAACAGACAACTTTGAATTTTTGAAATATTAAAATCTGTCAATACTTCCCCACTCTTGGAGTTTTTTAAACCCCCTAAAATTTGAATTTTGGATCGTACATAAACCAACGAAAATATTGTGGCTTGTCGAATGGATAGCAACAAAAGAACAATTATCATTAAAGTAATGAATTTTGTGTCATGCAGTGGAAAGAAAAATAGAATATGAAGAGAGTAAATGAAAGTACAGAACCTTAAGAAATACCAACATTATTACTAAATTTGAGAAATAAAATCGTTTATACAACTTGTATGGCGTGTTTTGTAAGAAAGTTTTCTATCCAAAAGATGAAAATATGCCTGAGAACAATTATCTCAAGCATTTGTAATAGAGCGGAATTGAATACTTGGTCAAAGTCTTTGGATATATCCAGGACTGTAATATTGGTTTAACGATATTTTTCAACGCAACAGTTGAATTTTTCAGTTAAAAAAATCAACAGGAAATTTAAAACCTTATAGCAATCGTTTATGAGACCATTACTCTCCATTTCATCTTGCGAAAAAAACAACTATCGAAATTAGTCGAAACCAAAAATCCGAGTTAATCATGATTTTAAATGAGAAATGCGTTATTTATCAGATTTTTTAAATCCTTTAATGAGTAGATCAGCAGAATCTATATAAGAATGAATAATAAAAGAGTGCAAAGCATTTTTTAATGTAAGAGTCTCAATGTATAAATTAGTAAAATCTACTCAGAAAAATGTGTTGTATGTCACAGAATTTCTGTCTTAGTAGACATATGTCATCGCGAAAATCTACGTCTTCAAGTTTTCGTGAGAAATCCCATCTTATTTCTTTTTGTAAAGGTGAAAAAAACTGGTAAAAATGGACTGGTTTGTCTTATTCCAAGATTTCTTACTGAATGAATTGCTTGTGTTGCTGCCATTGAGAACGACTAACTCAGCCTCTTTATACAATGCTTCTATAATATTCGGGTAATTTTCGAGTATTCTTTTTCATCTCAAAGCATTCAATATCGCAGTGCTGTGAACCGTGTCAAAATCTTTCCTGAATTCAATGAATAAGAGGTATAGTGGGAAACACCATTTTACCCTTTTGAGACTTAATTAAAAAAAAATTGTTTTTAAAGATATTTTTAATATTATTACAGAAAAATGAAAATTAAAATTTTAAATTGGATGATAAAGACTTTAATTGAACTTTAGTCAAATTTATGCAAAGTTAAATTTAAAATTTTTTTTTAAACATTTTGAAGTTTATTTATTTAATTAATTACTTTTTCTTTTTTTTCTATGTCTAATTTTACTACAAACTGAAACTATAAAAAATTCCTAATTTTATAATATTAAAAAGTTTATCTTTCAAATTTAATGCGAGGTACAAAGAAAAACTAGTTCTTCTTCTGTTCATTTACAATATTAAATTGGACAAATAGTTTTATTTTTGTATTTATTCTTATTCTTTGCAGCTTAAAAAGGATATAAAAAAAAAACAATTTCACTTCCTTAGAAATTTAAAGAACCAACACACTTTATTCAGAAAATTCAAAAAAAAAAAAAAAATAATAGGACAATAATTTTATTATGATCAACTTTAGATTTAAACTTTATTTTTATTTTTCTATATATGTCATTTCATCCTTAAAATAGAACACAATGCATTTGTACAGTCCTAATGATATACTATCCATCTTTTCATTCATATTTACATATTATCTATAAATAATTTAAGATACAGATTTTATTGCGTCAATAATTTATTTTCTTTAATCTGAGGACTTTAAAAAAAGAGAAAGTTGAAATATATTTAAAAAAAAACAAAAATTTATTTAATTAAAAGAAATTTCAAAATAAAAAAAATCCAATAAAATACATTACAACAAATAATTTTTCCATGTTTTTTATACTCGTATATGTTTTGTACTTCACATCATTCTGTGCTCGTAATATCTGCATCACAACAATTTTATGTCTGTATATATTTTTATAGGACTGAATGTTAACTATACAATTGTTTTAAAAGTGAAGTTTGTCTACAAAATGGTACTATGATGAAGAGATACAGATTTTTAAAATCGTATAACAAACACTTTTCAGATTTGTTTTGTTTTTTTTTTTTTGTTTTAATTAAATATGCAACAATAGTTTTAGAAAATTGAGTTACCAGATTATATTAGAGCAATACTTTTAATTTAATACTATATACTAACGACGGCAGTAATATTTGAATCGAACATTACTACTACCTTATAAAGTTTCATTAAAGATAAAACAAGAACATAACTTCTTTAAAAATCACGTTTCTAAAGATCTCTATTTTAAAGGGTGACTTTACCATAATATTTTTAATAATATTTAAAAAAATAAACCGTACATTTCGTTTTTAATGAAAACAAAAGTGAAAATCTAGACCCTTACCGTGTACTGCTACTATCGTTAAACGAAAATCGCCTTCAAAAATTTGGTACTTTGAAAATCACAGGGTCGCGAAAGCAAAATTAAATTTTGATTCTATTTTGAATTTTCAAAGTTCCAAATTTTCGAATGCAATTTTCGGCAGCAATTTCGGAGTGCGGGTTTAAGGCAGCAGCCCGATTTTATAATGACTTTATTGTTAAAATATTTATGTTAAAAAAAATAATTCAGAAGAGTTGTTGGTTATAAATTGGGGGTAATATGTGTTTTGTATCATATGTATATGGCAATTTCAAAAACAATGCCGATAATTCGATGCAGATTTCGAAAACAAAAAATTTTAATTAAAAAGTTTTATCTTTGATGATTGCAAAGTCAAAATATTTTTTTTCAGAAATTTTTGTTTCAAGGTTCTTTTTCTTCAAGATTTTTGTTTTCTGGAATGCAGTAATTTGAAAAATTATGAAATTCTGTAATTTGGGATTTTATAGCATACTAGTTAAATGATTAGGATTTTATATTTTGAAATTTTAAATTTCGGATGTATTCAATCCAAAAATAAAAAAATGCGACTTTTTAAAAAAGCGACCATTTTAAAAACGTTTTCATCTAAAACAAGATTTCAGTAAATGCCGTTTAATAACAGATACCAACAACATTAAACAAAAATTTATAATAGATCACTTTTAAATTTAGAAAAATTATTGCAAAAAAATATCAATGAGAAATGATGGCATAAAAAGTAAAGCCGGGATTGGTTAAACTAATGAAATCTAGAACAGAAGTTAATAAGTATTATTTCTTGATACAAGTGGAAGATATGTTAGAGGTCGTTTTGATAATATAAATTCAAGAGTAAATTCAAAAATATTCTTGAGATTAAATCTAAGAATAAAATTTGCAAATTATTTACAATTTTTCAATCCTTTTTTACTGGCCCAACATAGTTATCATATTTACATTTTGATTATATTTTTCAACCTCTCACTTACACAATAGCATGCAAAAAAGAACACAAAACTACTCTTAGCCTTAATCAATTATTTCTTTAATACTGTACTTACTATGAAAAAAACACGCTATTTTTGACTATTTGGTAACCCTTTTCTTTTAACTTCAATAAAAATATTTCGCCAACAAAAAAACTACCAAATCACATACATACAATAAAAAATAAAAGAACACAACAAAAAATTTGTTGCAAAAAAAAAGCTTAAAACAATTTTTTTTTTCTATTTTACTTTAAAAAAAATTTTATTTTGTTTTAAAGTTAAAACTAACAAAAACTAAAAAAAAAAAAAACCAAATCAAAACTTATACCTTTTTTTCTCTTCACATATCTTTAACTATTTTTCTATCCTCAGGCTGAAATTAATTTATTCAGTCAGGTACGTCCAACTTTTGGACAAATCTTCCTACAAGCCACCACCATACCTGAAATTGATTTGATTTCAGATCAAGTGAACAAAATAATTCAAAGATATTACAGGATAAGTTATTATCGTTATAGCGATTGTAACTCCGGATTTTTATCAATATTATTTTTTATTAATGTATATGACCCAGCCGGGGTTTGAACCCGAGACCTTTCATATGAAAGGCCGGTGTCTTAATCACTACATCACTAGCTTGAAACTTATTATAATTAGGTAGGTACATCATATTTCATAATTATAATTTTCTTTTGAGAAAATTATTACTTTGTTTTCAGAACGACAGAATGAATTTTTAGTAGTGTGCGCCTACATATAGGCAATTTATTGTGTAATATAAAAAATGTTGATTCGGTTTCAACTTAGTTTAACTTTCAGCTTAATTTTTTGATAGTTTTTTTAAAGTGTTATAATAGATAAAATAAAGGGATATACTGCAACCATTTTATTATACTATTATCTAACATAGAATAGAAAGACTACATTAGACAGAATAGGAAATTCAAAACATCCAATAAGAATTTTTTCACATAAAAAAATTTGTATCTAACACAAACCAACACTCAAAACAAAAATATAAAAAATCAATAGGTACCAATTTGTTTTCATATAGAAATTCATGGTATGTATACCAATAGTTGTTAATAAAAAATTAAATAAATATAAAAAATTTGTAGGTAAGGAGATATTACATTCAGATACATAATATATACGTGTTCTTATATATATATATATATATATCTATATATTACATATATTATATTTCAATGAAATTTCTAGTATACTACTATTATTTTATAAAATTTTAAGAGAAAAAATTTTTATTTGATTCTCATTTAATTTAGAAAAGAAAAACAAAAAAAAAATTTATTGAATAGCTAAAATACGTATAAAAAAAATTAAATTCACTGAAAATACAAAATTAAAAAGGCATAAAGCAGATCAAAATTTGTAAAAAAAAAATTTTTCCATAATAAAAATTTTAGTTTTAATTGAAAATTTTTAGTTTTAAAATTATTATTTTTTGGAATATTTCTTAGATTTTCAAAAATGCAGAGTGGAACCTTCTTAATTTGATCCATATGCGACATTTATAAATTCAAATAAATTCAAATAAATTAAAATAAAGTTAAACGATTCTACTTGATTACTTACTCTTTTTGATGCTACACCTTATTGTTTACAATGATAATGATTGAAAATAATGAATGTTTTGAAAATTCAAAAGCTGATCTAATAATTAAAGCTTATGGAAATTAATCTTTACTTATTATACTATTATAAAACTTTGTTAGATTTTTAGCACATTTTTAAAAAGAATGTTGAAGTTCATCTGCTTATCCGTCTGTTTACAAATCTGTTACACCATTTAAGATAGAACAATGAAATTTTAACCATTAATAGGTTTTATAAAAATATTAAAGTTATTGAACAACTTTTTTATGTAGCCCCCATCCATTACGGAGCACCTCAAAAGCACTTTAAATAAGGTAGAATGTAAACCAACGGTTCTTAAAAGCGCACATTTTCAAAACACAATACAAACTGTTTAGAATTGTGACTTGCGCAAAAATTTGAAAATTTAAAAAATAAAATTTAAGAAATTTTTTGTAATAAGAAAATAAGTGAAAATAGGACTTTTCTTGAATTTTGCTTAAAGCCCCGTCTGGAACCCTATATAACTAAGAAAAACCGTTAACACACGTATTACTGGAGCTTTAATTGTTATGTCTTGGCATAACGGGGCTTTAAGAAAAATGTGTACAGGTGCTTAGGTTATAGGTGCCTAAAAATAGCAAATTTTTAATTTTTCAGTCCTAATACCTTGAGCTCTAATAGCTCATAAACAGGAGGTGCTCTAAAAAAATTTTCTGATCAAACTTAAACTAATTCTAAAAGTTCTTTCTTGCTTCAAAATTTCAAGCCTTTATCTAAAAGTGCACCGGAGTTATGAAAGTAGAAAAATCATGCAAATTTTCTTTTCACATAACGGTAAATTTAAATACTAAATTTAAAAAAATTGTATAATTTTGATATTAATTTACAAAGTTAAAAAAAATGCCGGTCGAACAACGTTTTCAGAATGAATAAATATTGCATTTAAAAATAGGGCTTTTTCAAAGTTTTATGAGACCTACCCATGGTTAAAATTTTTTTTTCTATCTTTAACGGTGTAGAAGTTTTGTAAACAGACGGACGCACGGACAGTGAAACTAACAAGCACATTTTTTCAAAAATTTTTTGAAAATGTGCTAAAAAGCCGTATTTTTTAAATATATACGTGTATATTTCAAGTTCTGATTTAGGTTTTTTCGATCTAAAAACATCAAAATACAGTTTTTTTTTTTACTTTTATAAATCAATATCAAAATTATGCAATTTTTTCAAAATTTTGTATTTAAATTTACCGTTATATAAAATTTTAAATTATGCAAGATTTTACTCCTCTCATATATCGCTTTTTATATTACAGCGCTATTTAGATAGCATCTTATAATTTTGAAAGAAAAAAGAAATTTCGAAAGTTTTTTATATCTCTCTCTGTTTAAGAGTTATTAGGGCTCAAAAAATTTTAAATTTTCTAATAGTTTTAGCCACCAGTACCTGAGGCATCTTCACAAAATGTATTAAAACAAAGAAATAAATATAAAACCGTCAATTTTAATCTTTTACCAGTTTAAACAGTTTTTCGTAATTATATACAGTTTTCTTAAAATTCAAAAAAGTCCCTATTGATTTTAAATTTTTTCTTATATATATAAATCTAAAAAAAATTTAGAAATTTTGATGTTAGTCACAGTTATTCAAATTCTGCGCCTTTAAAAACCCTTTGTTTATTCTACCTTATTATTTTATTGGCCGAAAATGGAATAATAATTGATAATTACTTTTTCGGTGAATTTTCTGTTATTTTTTTCCGGATTTGGAGAATTGGAGCATTTTTTCTACTAATCTATTGAACTAAATGTACTGATTTAAAAATATATATATTAATATCTGAATCAATTTATTTATGTAAATGATCTCAATAATATTAATTTTAAAAAACTTTTACTTAAAAATAATTTTTATTATTTTTGGAGCTTCAAACACAAAATTTTCTATCCAATCTAACAACTTGATTTTTTTGAAACATACATTTTATACAAACATACACAAATATTATTCTTCTACTTGTCTTGATTGTAATTTATTGCTAATCGATTTTATTTTTATAGATTCGATATAAATTTCAAGCCATATATTGTTTAGTTATGGTTTACCAAAAAAATTATTTCAGACCCGTCTAAGCGATTCTAGACGATTTTTATATTATACTATGTTTTCTAACTCTTTTTCGAAGTTAGTTAAATTTTAGTACTAAAATTTTTACTGTTTTTTAATACATTATATATACTTACTTTCATTTTGGATACCTAAATCAATTACCAAAATTTTATACATTCTGAATCCAAAGTTTTTAAATACATAAAGATATTGAAAATTTTGAGAAAATTAACTTTACATTTCGTAGTTCTTAGTGCACTAATAAGTCAATAAGTGATTACCATTTTTAAATTTTAAATCCAATTTTAGTTTTTTTTAACAACGGCAATGAGAAATTCTTTAAAATGAACTCGATTTGTTGTATGGAATATTTGATATTATTTTTATCAACGTTGAAAAAAAAACAAAAAATAAACAAAGTATGAAAAAATAAATTCAAAATAAATACACAAAGAAAATTCAAATGATCCAAAATAATTTATTAATAACAAACATGGGTTTCTTAAAAAAAAAAAAAAAAATTTATCTACTAGAACTGTAAAATTTTTATTATGAATTTTGTTATTTTCTTAAGATCAAGGTTAAAATATTTGTTATTATAATGTCAAAGATAATTGACAAAAAAAGAAAATTGAACCTTGAATTATAATTTTTGTTTTATTTTTCTTTTTTTCTTTTGCCTTTAATCAGGATAAGGTTAGGAAAAATTGAAGTTGAAAATGTCATATTAAAGAACTAACCTACCTCAAATGAAAAAAAAAAACATACTTTATACAGCTGGGAGGTTATTTATAAAAATATTTTTGAAGAAAAAAATATATTTAGGTATACTAGAAATTTCAATAAAATCTTTAAGTTTTTAAATAATTTTTAGAATTTATCATATATTATAAATGACAGCCACGTAAAGGAAAGGCTGTGTAATTTCCTGTTCAGAACAGGAAATCCAGTTCCTGTGTTTCCTGTGGCGGAGAAATTCACTAACTTATTTATATTAGAACCACATTTTCATTTGAAAAGATAATATTATGAAATGCGATTAGTATTACAATGGAGTTGTCCATCCGTCTAATCATCTCTTCGTCACCTCTCTGACTCTTGCCCCCTCCCTTGATCTTTCTTTCTGGCCCTCTTTACCTCTCCACCTCTTACTCTCTTTCATTCTCACTTTCCGCTCTCGTACTCTCTTTCTTTACTCTTTTCTCTCTCTCTCTCTCTCCCACCCTGTATTTCCTCGTTTGCACTATAACTCAAAAAATAATAGACTTGGGATTTAGAAATTTTTACCATTTTCATTTTTATATTAAAGCTAAATAACATTTCTTTTGAGTTTTTCCTTTTAATTAAAAAACAACTATAGGTAGCAATCTGTACATGATTTGAATCCACCTCCCTTGGTTAATGCAACATGTAGTTTACGTACCACTACACCACTGAGACCTTTTTTATACCATTTATTTTATTTATTTAGTTAGCTTTCTAATATTACATAAAAAGTTTAAGTAATGTTAGTATTACCCTCGGCTACTTGGGCCAAATTTTTTAATTTTTAAAATAATTGTTACTTTAGCTTAATTAATGGTAAGCAACTTACGTTTATTATTTATACAAAAATTGCTAAATAATACTAGACAGAGGACAATATATTAAACATTTTACATATTTCTGCTATTAATTCTACATTTTCTAATTTAGGGACTAACAGTGTGTTTATATTTTTGTTATAGTTTTGTATTGTATTTAACGTTATGTAGCATTCCAGAAATATATGCTTAATGGGCATAATATTGCCACAGTGTGGACATAGGGGAGGGCTTGAATTTACAAATAGATGTTTCTTTGTGTGAATGGTATCTCCGAGACGAATTCTACATATTTTTATTTCTAGTGCTCTTTTTCCAATATCATATTTTGGAAGGATTACTCTGTGGCAGTATCATTTAAAAAAACTACTTGAGGAGTTCCATTTTAATTGTCTTGATTTGTTTGCTTATCTCCTTCGCTTTTACTCCAGAGAAGTAAATTTGACTAGATATTGTTGCACTTTTTAACGCTAACTTGGCTTTGTTGTCGGCAAACTTATTTCCTGTTATCCCTGAGTGACCAATCCATATTAGTTTGATTCATTTTTTCTGAATTCGTTAAAATATTTCTAATTTTTTCTACAATTGGCTGTTTATTTAAGTTGTTTTTGAGTGCGTTAAGTATCTGTTAAAATCAATATGTCGCTGCTACTTTGGTTGGAACAGAATGTTACAGATTCATATATTCCAGTTATTTCAGCCTTATAAATTTGCAAAGTTGCTGGTAGGCTTTTCTTAATGAGCAGTGTACTAACTGTGTACTACAGCTATTGCAACTCCCAATTCCGATTTTGTTGCATAGGTAAAAATTTGATATTCGTTAGGGTAAGTATTACAAACTCTTTGGAATAACTTGCGATAAATTTGACATCTGATTTTTTGTTTTAAATACTGGGCAACAGATGTGTCGATAAATGTATTTGTTTGTTAACCAAGGTGCTGTACTCTGAGTTTTCGTTAATAGTTTTTCAAAAGTAATATCATGAAAAGCCTATGGCCTTCACCATAGAGGAAAATTTTGATATAATTATATCTTCATTGACTATGCTGAAACCAATTTTTTTAAAGGTTGTTGTACGTCACTAAACTGCTTATGTAAAAATTTGGAGGACAACAAATCTCGTTTTTCTTCAAAAGTAGGAAAGCCAGACTCTATATATAGGCTGTCAATGTTCGTGGTTCTTAACGCTCCTAAAGCTATTCTAGCGGATAGCCGTAAATCGGCTACACTAACAAAACACATATTGATCAAGTAAAGAAACAAATAAATCAATCCGCTAGAATAGCTTTAGGAGCGTTAAAAACTAATCCCCAATATCGAAATAGTATTTACCGCTTGAATGTTTGTTGAATGTTTGAATGTTTGAATGAATGTTTGTATTGTTTGTATTGTTGCAGAAAACGGAATTGGACTCTACAAGCACTAAATGTAGAGTACAATTCCGTTTGCTGCATGCGTGCAAAGTTTCCGTTTTTTCTGCAGGGAAAAAACTTTTATACCATGTTGCAAATTTTCCAAAATAAAAAAAAAAGTTATTGCATACTTATAGGATTATATTTTACTTTTAACCAACAAAATTTTTAAAACTAGTTCTATATTTTCCGTTATTTTTAAGATTTTTAAAAGTAACTGTATAGTTTCTGTTATTGTTAAGATTCTGAGAATTGCTGAGCTAAAATAAAAATATTTGCGTTTCATAGTCTTGTGCAATAACTATAGCCGGCTTAATGAAACTACTGATTCCAGAAACTGAAGCTTAGGTAAATGTAAATAATAAAGAACATAGTGGATGGTTTATATGCTTCTACTAGAAGCGAAAAGAGTAAAATTATATAGAACAAAAAATTAGTTCCGCGTCATTAATATCATATTCAAATTATTTAAATAAAATAGTTATATACATCGGAAAGTTATTGAGAAATTATTAATTTCAAGTGAACTTATTAAAAATTTTATATATTTTATAAAATATAGAAACATAATTTTCTGGTTTTCTACAAAAAGATATTTTTAAATTTATTAAATGGATTCTCAATATTCAAAATAATTTTTATTACAGTTTTTCATAAATATAAAACTTTTTTAAAAAAAATTTTAATATTTTAAAAAAAAATTTTTTTTAAGAAAATAAAATTATTTAAAATATTTACATAAATATATATATACACATACATTAACAAAACAAGTAAATAAAAAAAATTATTATTAAACATATCTATAAATATTTATTACCACGTTAAATAAATGAAGAAAACTTTGTATAAAATTATTTTACAATATACATATGTATATAATAATATTATACATACACATATAAATATATGTATTTATATCAACATAAATATTTGAAACTGTAAATGAAATAAAATTTTTAAAATTGAAATAAAGGTTATAATATTTTATAACATATTATTAAATACAGTGTGTGATAAAATTTAATTGCTAGTTTTGTTTTTTTTTTTTTTTTATAATAAAAGAAAAATAACGATAACTACCTAAAAAGTTACAGATATGTTAAGTGTTAAAGCCACGCTAAACATTAAAATGTTAAAAACCATTAATGGTTTGCAGTAATAAAGTAAACTATATTAATACTGACGTCAAGATGACAGCATTTAATTTTTCCTCACTGCTCTCAGTATTTAATTATTATTGCGAAATAGATGTACTTTGTTCCTGATATCTGTGTTTTTATTTTGATTGCTAAAACTATGGAAATGTCTTTCATTTTTACATTAGTAACAAAATTGTTTTGTGCGTATAAGAATATTTAAAAGTTGCCGATGAAATATGATTTAACCTCATTTCTTTGTCAGCAACTGTATATGCATTAAAAGAAAACGAGGAAGAATACAGTTGCCTTTGTCAACTCTTAGATACCCGTACGAACCGTTAGTATGTTCACAGTCTGTCACTCTGCTTACAATATTATTTTTTTAATATTTTAATATTTTAAAATAATTTGGGTGAATTTTATAATTTTTAGAACTATGCGTTGTACATATATTCAAACTATATGTTTATACATTCTTCAAAAGCAGATTTTAACCTTCCACATAACGATTATCAATCCAAAACTTTTTCAAATATTCTATAGTACCATTTAATACTAAGCGGTAAATGTATATTAAATTTACTTAGTACAAAATAGTAAATATAATTTTAAATATTATATTATATTATATTTAAATATTCCATTAACAGAATAATTTCTTATAAGTACAATAAAATACATAGATGTATGTAAATACGGCGCTATATAATATACATCTATACTCTTATCATTCATTCACTAATGGCATATACGATATATAAATAAACATGATATTATATAAGTATGTATATATATCAATATCATATAAATAAAAATTCTTCAAACAACCGTTATGTTGTTTATTTATTTACACTTTTTGTACTACGCAATACGCATTATATCCTCAACAATTTCAAATTATCGAGTAAAACAAAATGCAAAAAATTCGTTAAAGAAATTTGTTATAAAATTTGAAAAAATTCAGTAACTCTTTCGTCAATTATAAAGTAACCCTATATTATTAAAAAAAGTTGTTAACAGAAATAAAAGTATAATGATGAAGCTTTAATTTTTGTGTATTACTTCAAAAAAATTTTAACAGGTGTTCAAGCTACAGGTGTTTAAAAATAGGAAATTTTTGACCCCTTACAGCTCCTAAACGGGGAGTGATACAAAAAAATTTCTGAAATGACTCATACTTATTTTCAAAGATCTAACTTTTGTCAAAATTTCAAGTTTCCAACTTAAACCGTTTAGAAGATAGAAGGGTTAAAGGATTTTGCAAAATTTGAGTTTCGCATAACGGTAAATTAAGACACCGTATGCCACAATTATATATTTATTGTATATATACTTTTAAAGCTAATAAAAGTAGTAATCGTTTAGCGTTTTCAAAATGAAGATATACCGTATACAACTTCTGTTATAACAATTTAAATATAGAGCTTTTTTGAACCTTTGGGGAGCTGTAGCTCCGTAACGGGTGGGGCTACAAAAAAAAGTTATTAAAAATAAAATTAATATTTTTGTGAGATCTATCAGCGGTTAATTTCATAGCTCTATTTAAAAAAAAATGTGGGGATCTAAAAGTTAGGTGTTCGAGAGCTACCTTAAGGTTTGGTCCAAACTCAACCAAAAAAAATAGGGAACCTACAAATTACTCCCAGAATATTTTGTGTATATTTCAAGATTCTAGCTTTCTTAGTTTTTGAGTTAGCGTGCTGAGGGACGGACGGACGGACGGACGGACATGGCTCAAAAGTCTTAGAATTTTTCTGATCCGATCCATACCTTTGAAGGTATATCTAGCTCGCTTATTTCGAGGTGTTACAAACGGAGGAGTAATTTTAATATACCCGATCCTATCGTGCGAGTCTAAATATCAATTTCTATGAGAAGTAATTTTTTTCTTATACAAAAAATAAAAAATCCAGAATGGTTTACTTTTAACTTTATCATATTTTAAGAAGTAAAGATAATTTAAATAACAAAACACATTAAATATCTTATTTGAAATGTAATAAAATTAGAATGGAATAATGGGAGTTCGATTTGAATTTATAACGGTATTATGAAGTTTTAAAGAAACTTGATTAAAATAAAAAGTAGATATATATTCTAATTACTAAAACCAATTATACATATATGTAAAATACATAATTTACAAACAGAAATTGGATGGTTTGTTACTAGACCGTACAAATACGCTCTTAACTGACTACATTATTTTCAAATTCAACTAAGGAAATAATTTCACTGTCAAATTCCCGACTAGATCATAATGAAATAATGATCATGATCGCATGAACGATATAGTATCAAAAACGTAACAGTTTATAAAGACGCATCAAAGATGAAGGATAAAGTGCACATTCTTTCTGTATAAGTAATCCTAATTTTTAAACATTTTAAAACCTCCCGATAAAGCTAGCAACTTCGAGCTGAAAGTACAAGCCATTTTATAAGCTTTAAACAAAATAGAATATAAATAAGAAAGTTGCGTTATAATCTGTGTTAATTGTCAATTTGCAATTAAGCCAATTGATAATAATGAAAAAGTAGACGAATTAGCAAACCAAGGAATCATTCTCAACTGAACATTATCTTATAGGATAGAGTGAATTTTGCAATTAGTACAGGAACTAATACTTTCTTTATATGCAGTGAAATCACAACAAAGGTGAAGAATCCTAACCAAATAGACAATATCAAGATCAAAGTGCTCCAAGTACAATAACATCAGATCAACTGAATTATATCCAAAACTTGTGCTTACATAACAAGAGCCGTAAAAATATTACAGATCACTATGGTCAGTAGAAACTCGTACAATTAACCCAGAAATCTCACACAGCATTTTCTACAGGAACTGTAAAGAAGGAAATAAAAACGAAATTCTTGATCACTTTTTTTCTAATAGTCTGTTAGATAAAGATAAATTCTGTTTCAATCAGGAAACACATTTTTAACAACCGAACAGAACTCTCAAAGAATTAAAATTCTCGGGTTAGTTATAATGCCAAACAATTTCAACATGGATTATGCGAGTAATTATAAATTCTACCATCATATCTAGAAACTACCTATCTACCTATACCAATCTAGAAACACATGTAATTTAAATAATTTAATTATATTCGTTATTAAAATTTCAAGATAAAGCTTTTTCCGGAAAATAATATTTTGCTCCTTCCTGCATCAGAAACTAAAAAATTTGTCGTTTATTATTTATACAATTTCTTTCAATTTTTACCACTAAACATCGGTTTTTACATCCGATGTGTGGGTGTCCTGTATATACATGTTTTATATAGTTCTTCCCTTCCGCCAAATAAACAAATATTTATCGTTTTTAGTTGTTATTATTGTTGTTGTTTATGTTTTTCTCGCTTAGACGACATCCTTATGATGAAAAAGTTTTAAACACTTTTCATTTTGTATCGTATTTTAAAGGTTATTTATACAAGACGTTACATTTATTATAAATACATACATATATAATGTATTTTAGTCTCTTATGTGGTAATACTTTTTGATGATAGAAAATGAGAAAAGTTTTTAAAAAGTAATAGATGAAAAAAAGTAAATTATAAAATTTGCTCTAAAGTTTTTATATATGTATCTACTAGCAGAGTACCCGGCGTTGCCCGGAATATTTTATTGGCTTTATGAAATAAAAATTATTAACTTTTGTTTCTGCGTTAATATAATTTAATTAATATAGTTAACTTTTTACTATGCATTTACAGATGCTGGTAGTTTATATTCTATTTTTTATTAGATTTAGTTAAATTGAATAAACAGAGCCAAGAATTAGAGACAATTCTTCTACAAAAAATTTTTAAAGGAATCAATAATCTATTGAGTACACAATTACGCCGAAGTGAATTTCCACAATATATTCTTTAATACCGAGACATAAAATCGCATTTCAATTATGACCATAATGTAGTACATTTTTTTTCGTAAGTAATGTCACTTCATGTTTTTGTGAATTATCCTTTTAAGCACTTTTTGAAAAATTTGCTATTAGGTTCGCTCTGTCCCTCCGTCTGTTTACAAAACTTATATATTCGTTACTATTCGTTAATACCGAAACATAAAATCGTATTTAAATTATAAAAGACCATAATGTAATCAATTTTTTTTTTGTAAGTAATGTCACTTCATGTTTAGGTGAATTATCCTTTTAAGCACATTTTGAAAAATTTGTTATTAAGTTCGCTCTGTCGCTCCGTCTGTTAAAACTTATATAATGTTTAATAAAGAGCAATGAAATATTAACTATGCGTAGGTTTCTTAAAAAGTAATGTTGTAGAACAACTTTTTTATGTACCCTTACCGTTGGAGATCCTACAGCACCGACAGCTCTTCAAATTTTGAAAAAACTTCTTTTTAAATGCGTACATTTCAGATTCTGTTTAACATATTTTCAATATAAAAAATACATGATTGTTTTTTACCTTTATAAATCAACCAGAATTTTTTTACGTTTAGTTTTTCTAATTATGTTTCCAAATTGATTGGTTAAAAATATGTGTAAAAATTGTATATGGATAAGAATGTAAGGTTTTCTGTTCTTTAAATATGTATGTACTCATTTTTGATTAAATGATGTACAGAAATGTGAATATGTTTTCTAATTTAATTGATAAAGTTTATAGTATTTTTAAATATACGGATATTATACATACTATATGCACATATTTCAATATTTTATGGGAAACATGTTATACACATGCATTTTATATAGGTAGACCACATGTAAGTAATGCATTTCTGAATGATGACATGATGATTGTCTAATGTAGGAGATTGTTTCTGTTTTTAAACAACGGCCGAAGATGTTATGTTGTTAAGACTTAAACACAGTATTCTTAAGATACTTAATAATGTTACTTTAATTACTGTTCTATATTAGAAATTTGCATTGAGAGGTTTTTATGGAATATTAGAAACCGTATAGATAAAAGTAAAGAATGTTGGAAATATCTTTTTAATAATAATAACAATACACAAAATTAGGCAAAATATTATTAATAAGTGCTCGTGCGGAAATGGGTTAACAAACGTTAACAAACATTTTGTCACAGGCCTAATTTAGAACCGTAAATTCATTCTGCCAAATTAGACAGAAATTAGAAACAAAATTTTTTTTTGACAGTCTATCGTGTCGAAATGTGTTAATGTATCACAACAAAATTTATTGAATGAGTTTGTCTGCCAAAGTGCAATACTTGTACAAATTTTCAATTGGTCAAATCGTTTAAGTGCAATAATAAAAAATGAGAATTTCACGGCCTGAAGCCTGATGGGGTAATGTATCGTAACCAAATAAACTCAGAAAGCTTTGGTTATAAAGACCTACACTTTTGTAAATTTTCAACTCAATTGGTAAAACCGTTTAAGTGCGGCAACAAAGAAATTAAAAATTTTTATTGAGCCCTGGTACCGAAACGGGTTAATGGATCGT
The DNA here is from genome assembly GCA_947095535.1 of Poecilobothrus nobilitatus. Lineage (NCBI taxonomy): Eukaryota > Metazoa > Arthropoda > Insecta > Diptera > Dolichopodidae > Poecilobothrus > Poecilobothrus nobilitatus. The sequence continues at coordinate 41,788,196 of OX352774.1, read as the reverse complement.
AACCAAATCACCTCAGTGAGCTCCTGTGGTAAAGAGCTACACTTTTGTAAATTTTCAATTCAATTGGCAAAAACGTTTAAGCGCGACAACAAAGAAATTGAAAAATTTCATTGAGTGCTGGTGCCGAAATGGATTAATGGATCGTACCCAAATCAATTCAGTGAGCTCCTGTGGTAAAGAGATACACTATTGTAAATTTTCAACTCAATTGGTCAAACCGTTTAAGCAGGACAACAGAAACATTTAATGAACTTCGTTCAGCTCTCGTGCCCAAACGGGTTACCGGATCTTCATAAAAATTTGTCACAGGCTTTTATTCAGACCATAAAACCACCATACAAAATTGGACATAAATCGGAAACAAAAAATTTTTTGGAAGCCCGCCGGGCCGAATCCGGGTAACATATTGAATCCAAATTTCTTCGGTACCCGTCCAATGATGAGAAGAATATTTGTCCAAATTTTCAACTCAATCGATCAAACCGTTTAGGCAGGACAACGATAAAACGAAACGGCTTTAAATGGCTCTCGGGCCGCAATGAGTTAATGAATCGAAACGCGATATAGCCTATAACACTTTCCGGGGTCGTAGGAACGTTCCTGCAAAATTTGGTTGCAATCGGACTTGTGGTTTTTACGTGAAAAGGGCACAAACAAACAAACAAACAAACAAACAAATAAACAAACAAACAGAATTTCTTCCTTATTTATTAGAAAATAATGTATCTATACATAAATTTTTTTCTTAAAGAGTTTTTCATAAAAGTATAGTTAAAAACAAATATAACCATTAATATAAATATTTCACTTAAATTAAAAATATTTTGAAATTTTATTTTTATTTTTTTTTAAACTTTAAAAATATTTTCAATCTCTCTTTTAAAATGTATAAATATGTACTTTAAAGATATTATGAAAGAAAATGTAATAAATATTTTTAAAATTATTGCTTTTATAACAAAAAAATATTGTCGCATATCTAATATCTATATCATAAAATAAGAAATCTAACTATTTAACTTTGTATCTGATTCTGTAACACTCATTTTGATATGTAACAAAATGAGACTGTTGGACTATTCATCACTAGTATATCTTATGCATCATATTACTTGGTTTAGTGACAAATAATTTTTTTTTTTTTACGAGGGCATGTGTGAGTCTTCGAACGACGATAAGAAGAAGCGTTTCAAACACAATTCCTCTATTAATATGTGGGACTTTAATCCATTAAACACCATCTTCCTTTTTGATCAAACAATAGGTTAGGGAACTTTTAGTATACTATTGTAATGTTTCGGCAAGAGAAGAGAAATTTTACAATGAAAATTTAAATTGAAAAATAAAAGAAATAATTATGTTAGTTTCTATTTTTATTACTATCAGATATTTTATAACAGTATTATATAATAGTCATTACGTTAATGTAATATTTAAAGTTATTTTGATTTAAAATCGTTTTATATGGATTAAATTGTTTAAATCTTTCAATAATCCTGATAACAAATAGTAGCAATAATCTAAATAAAATGTAGTTATTGATTTTTCCATTTTCATAAAATATGAACAATAAACTATATGTCTCTAAATATTTACATATGTATGTACATAACTTTTAATCTAATTATTTTATAGAGTTTTAAATTTACAAATTTTTACAACTGAGAATTTTTTTTTGCCATTCTTATATTACATTCTAAGTTCTAGCGTTTATTAAGGAAAATGACAAAAACCTTATTGACTTATGGAGATAAAACTTATAACTACTTAAATCTAAATTAGGCTCCTTAGAACTAGATTAATTGGAATGAAATAAATTTTTAATTAGCGTATTATTTGAAACTTGTGCATTATACTTGAATTTGTTGTTAAACTTTTCAACTTTATTTCTAATCATATCTATGTTGGATTTTTCATGTAATTTGGCAGTAGAGAAATATGAGGGTAAATTGTAAATCATCTTCAGAATTTTATTTTGCAAGATTTGTAATTTGCTTGTATGCGATTTAGCTCAATCTCCCCAGATTGGAGACCCATACAATAAGATTGGTTGAATAATGATTTTTATTATTAGCAACTTATTATCAACTGACAAAAATTAATTTCTATTTAGAAATGGGTAAAGTCCTTTAATACACCTACTCGTTTTATTTACCGATTCATATATATGTTCCCTAAAAGTTAGCTTTCTATCTAAAGTGATGCGAAGATATTTGATGGTATTGAGCCAATTTATTCCTTCTGCGTCAATTCGCAGGGATTTTTGCGGCAAATAGCAGTTTTTACGTTTTTGGGTAAAGTAAATAGCATTACACTTTTCTGTATTTATTTCGATTTTCCATTTTTTGTAATATTCAAGTAGTGAATTAAAATCATTTTGTATTTTATTTTCTATGTCAATTCCGTATACACCTGCAAGATAATAGCTATGTCGTCTGCGAATGCTGACAATATGACAATTATTAAGCTTGGGAATATCATAGGTATAGATGTTGTACAAGATTGGACCAAGCACGGAGCCTTGTGGAACTCCTGCGTCTATATCGAGAAGATCTGATTTAGTTTTACCAATGTGGACCCTAAAACTCCTATTTTTTAGGAAGTCTTTTATTATTTTGAAAAAAATACATTGATAAACCCAAAGTTTTTAGTTTAAAAATTAGTCCTTCGTGCCAGACTTTATAGAAGGCAGAATTTACATCAAGCGCGACCATTCCCACATTCTTGCTGTTCCTTAGGTTATTTCCTATAAAAGTTTTAATTCTAAGTAATGGGTATAAAGTGTTGTGCTCTGATCTAAAATCAAATTGGTCATCTAGCAGGACTTGGTTCTTGTCTATAAAATGCATAAGCCATTGCTTAATTAGTTTTTCAAATATTTTTGAAAAGTTATTTAACAGATTGATTGGCCTATAATTTACAGGTCAATCAGGACTTTTGTTTGGTTTTAATATATCTACTATTTTAGCTTTTTTCCATTTATGGGGAAAGTAGCTTAATTTTAAGCATGAATTAAGAGTGCATTGTAGATAACAAACAGTATTTTTAGGCATCCTTTTTATACATTTATTCGGGATTTTATCGAATATTATGATAATTTTAGATTAAAAACAATATTTGCAAATGCTATATTTTTCTTTAAAAGTAAATGATGATTTTTAAAATTAAAATTAAATTAAATGTTTTGATTTTTTAAAGGATTAAAAATATTAACGACTTCATAAATTTGAAGCCTCAAATTTCACACAACTTATTATGTATTTTCAATAAAGCAGAACTTTTTAAGCTATAAAATTGATGTTAACTAAACTTTTTATTAATCTTTAACATTAAATAAATTTAGAAAATGTCTTTAAAAATTATTGTTTCACTTTTATATCAAATTTCATTCACTTTGACCCAAAATAACGTTTGTTAAAATTTTATAACGGTTAGAAAAATTTTCAAAAACTATAATGTCATCTTTTTATAAAAATAGTTGCACGTTCATATGTAGTGGAACGGTTTCACATTCCGTAATTGTGAAGGAAAAAAAATCAAGAGAAAGATTTTAAAATTAAAGATCAATCATTCGGAAAAATATCAGCATAATTAAATCAAAAAAAAATTTTTTTTTATTTTAGTAGCTATTTTAGTTATTAATTTTACATATGAAGATCTTATTAAAAACAAAACTTAATATTCAACAAACATACTTCAACTGTTTACTTCTGTGTCTAGTATTTGCACTATTATAAATAATAATATATAGTATAGTATTTGCACTATTATAAATAATATATAAAAAATTTCTCTTATATTAATGAACAATATTTTTCTCTTAAATATTAAAGTCTCCAAAAAAAAGTTGCTCAATTACAAAAAGAAACTCTTAAATTATTATTACTCTTAAATTTTTTCTTTCTCTTCATTCTCTTAAATTGATCGTGTCGTGACTCGTGACACTGCTGAATACTCTTAAATAATTGACGCATACATTTATTTCAAATAGGCGAATAAATTTAGTTCAATAGCTTCTTCCAATAGAAATTTTAATTTAACGAAACTTAACGAAATACTTATAAGAAAATAAAACTGTTTTCTACAATGTACTCATACACATGTACGTGTTACGTTGTACAGTACTATATAGTACGTACACTACATATTTAAACATAAAAGCTTTCATACATTAAAAAAAATTAAATACCTACAAAGTTTTATTATTATAGACCATATATTGAGCGGATTTGACTGTTTTAAATAAATAATTAGGCGATTTTTAAATTTTTTTTTTAATTCATGTATGCAAAAATTAGAGAACAACAAACAAAGAAACACATATTAATTAATATTAGCTTTTTTTTTTTAATTTGACTTTGGATCGAGCAAACATCTTTCGTTCAGTTTTTCGTATTTTTTTTTTTTTTTTTTTTTGATATTATATTTTTTTGGTGTTCTGTTTTTTTCGGTATTTTTGTTAAATACCTTTGCACGTTTTTCAATAATTTCAGTCTTATGAGTACATTGAATACGCGTAGAGTAAAGAGAATTGCCGTTTATCTGGTTTTTTTTTTGTATAATTTTCATTTCGGATGTTACGGCATTAATTTAATATAATTTTTTTTGCTGTTATTTTTTTTTAAATTGTTTCGTCGAATTTTCAGAATTTTTTGCATAAATATATTATTTTATGTGTGACATTACGTGAATTTTAAATTTGGAAATAATAGAAAAAAAAAATTAATTAAATACATAAATTTTAAATTATTGTATGTATATAATGGAATTTAAAAAATAATTGCATTTTCAAAAAATATAATTAAAAAATTAAAAAAAAAATTAATAGAAATAAAAAATAAAATTAAAATAAATATATAATATATAACCATAAAGTGCTTAGAATATAAATTCTAAAACAAAAAAAAAAATTCGGAATTATAATTTGTATTTTTCGGAAATAAAAATTTTTATTTAATAAAATTATTTTAAAATATTTCGGTGTTAATTATTTATTAATTAAATATTTTTAATTATTCAAAAAAAAATTTCCATATATTGAAAAGAAAATTTCTAGCTAAAATAAATTATAGCAGTGTTAAAAAACGTTATATTTTTAATTAAATTAAAATAAGAAAAAAAAATTAAATTTTTAATTTTCAATTAAAATTTTCTAATTTAAAAAAAAAAACTACTATTTTGGTGTATTGCTTTTAGTTTTATTCCTAATTTCCTACTCTCGGTTATATTTTCAAATATGACATAATCGTTTACTTAACGATGGAGTGATAATTTTTTCTAAAATACAAAAATACAAAATATAACAACAAAATCAACTAAAAACAAGAAAAATCAAAGATAGAAAAAAAAAGTACAAGACAAAAATTTGAAAAAACACGAGAAGAGAGGCAAAAAACAAAAAAAAACGACGTTTTGAAGTTTTTAGACACAAATATACACAAATACACCTACCAACATATTTAAAAAGAACAGTTTAACTACGCAATTTTTTGCATAGCTAACATTGATTATTACTACATAATATTTCGCCGCTACCTCTACTCTACTCCGTCACTCAACACTCAATCTACAACATTTTAACTGTTTTAATGCTTACGAGTTACGACTATCATATGGTGCTGATGTTTTTTTTTTCACAATTTTAATGTGAAAACGTAAATGAAAGAGCAACATTTCAAAAATTAAAGTAAGTTCAAAAAAAATGTTTGTTCATAAATTAAAGAAAAATAGATTTTTTTTTGCCAAAAAAAAAAAAAAGAGACAAAAAAAATATTAGAAAAGAACAAAAAAATATTAAATCAAAAAAAAATAGAGACGAAAATCACATTAAATTGCGAGATAAAAAAGATTTTGTTTATTTTTATGTATTTATATGCGTGAATGAATATACAATATTTGTAGTTACATACATTATGTATTTGTTTACTCAATTACGTTCATACATATATTATGTACAATATTGTATTATATTATTATTATATTATATTTTATTTGTAGTCGCTTTTAAGTCAATAGTCGCATTAAAAATTACTATTATTGTAGAATTTTTAGGTAATTTATATTATGAACTTTTTTTTTTTTGGTAAATTAAAAAAGTATTTTTTGGTACATTAAAAAAGTATATTTTTTTTTTAACTTGAAAATATATATGTATACATGCATACATACATATGTATGTACATAATTTATGCACATTGTACACAGAATATGTATATACAGTACATATGCGTATGTTGTACATAAAAAACTCGCTGATAAGAAACGATATTCAATTATTTTTTATTTAACTCTTTAAAATAAGTATAATAATAAAGGAAATTATTACAGTTTTTCGAAAGATACAGTTTTTCGAAATATATTACGTAGATACAGGGTAGTTATAAAATTGTATACATATTTAAATAATTATTTTATTACATATTTAAAAAGTAACTTAATATCTGTAACATCATCTTCTACATGTACTTACTTACTGTATGTACTTATCTAAATAATATTCGTGTTCTCTTATTCAACTAACTTCAAAATTTATTTATATGAACAAGTTTATTTGCCCTAATTCCTTTCAGATATGGTCAGCCAACTTTTAATTTAATTGTAAACGTTATTTTTACTTATTCACTTTAATTCTAAACGTTATTTTACTTTTTCTGCATAAGAATGGAGAATAAAAGAAAACTGGTTCTTATCAAATTCAGTATAACCAAGTCATAACCAAGAATATTGCTTTCTAACAATATTCATTTCTATACTAATTTTAAAATATATGACTTTACAACATTTAATCGTGATGAAAAGTTGACGGTTATATTGTTTAAATCTCATTAACCACAGGAATTGTCTTCTATTAATACTTTTGCTGAGACCAAACAAATCTGGTCTATACATTAGATTTTAAACGATCAAGTAGACTCTTATCATATCACTAAATCGCCGGAATATCAGTAATGTAGTAGAGGTTTTAACGGAACATTACCCGGTCGCCAGATATGCCAGAACAGAACAGAGGAGTTCTCTCATATGAATTTTACAGAAGTTATACAGAGATAAACAGGAGTACGATTAAATCTTTCACCTGTTGTGTGAATGTGCAGCTCTTACTCTTAAAAAAAAATTATTCTTAAACAACCTTTTAGATCTATCAACGGTAGACTTAATGAATTTACAGAACTTTGTTGAAAAATCTTCAAATGCTTTAATTAAAAATAATACTGATCAAGGGTATAACAACTGGTCTACGTAATATGTTGCTATATTACTGTTATTATACCAAGTTCATCCAACAAATTTCTGTGGTATCTGTATCATCGCGCCTCGTGCCTCAAGAATTTTTTAATATTAAGCAAAAAGATTTTTATTTTTGAAACTTTTTTTTTTAAATAATAAAATATACAAAATACCGTTTAGATTTTGCAAACTTATAACCATCTAAATTTTTTTTGCATGCTCTACAATTTTAAAAATTGAAATAGGAAACTTTTATTTTTCATAAGGTAATAAAAATTTTTTATGCTCTCAACTGAAATATGTCAATTAAATTTCAAAATGATTGGCACAATTTTTGATTCACTATTGGAACATATGTTCCGTCTTAAGCATATCATAACTTCCTAAAATGTACAAAAGTCGTATAATTTTAATGCTATTCTTCAAATAAAAATTATAAAACACATGTACCTATTACATAAATTGTATAATATACCTTTTAGTCTTAATGGTTTTTTTTTTGCAAACTTGATATCAATTTACTTTTTTTATTTTTTTTATTGTTTTCTGTAGTTAAGAAAAAAAAAAAACATTTCCTACAGACCTATAAATTTTAATTATAATATTTAATAGCGAAATTTTATATTGAAATACTTAACTCTATATTGTTTAGTTTAACGTACGTAATTTAAATATTGATTTGTTTCATTTTTCTTGGTAGACCCTAATAAAACCCTATATCCAGCATTGAAACTTCTATCATTTAACTGATAAAGCTAAATTCTTCCTCTTTCTTGTTTTCATCTTCGTTGTGATTTTAATCACCTATTTGAATCTGCATCTGATATTGTATTTATAGTTCTAGTCATGATATTTTTATTTAGTAAAATTCTTATATACATTGCATACGATTTTTGATCGTCTTCTTATAGATCGTTACATTTTACTTAGCATAGCTTAACTAATTTCATTGAGAGCACAAAACGTGTTCTATTCATTCTGGTAACAAAAGACAAATATATTTTGTTCATAAATAATTTTTTACTTTAATTTTTTTTTTCCTTCCAAATTGACCTCTTTAAGAAATATAAGTTCGAAAAATATATTTTCATTCAAAAAAAAGCTCTGGAATTTCTTTTAAAAGCTTCTTGACAGTTCTTGAATTAAAATTTTCACTGAACTGTCATCGGTTTTGCAAAACGACCGATTTTATAGTATATATATAATTTATTAATCAAATATAATTCATAAATCTACATACATACTTATACATATATCTATATGTATTTAATTTTCGAAATATTACATTTCGAATTTTTGTTTAATTGAATTTTTCAAAATATTCAAATTTAAATTAAAAATTTTTATTTTTAGTTATCGTTTCTTGTTACAAATTTGTCAAAATGATAAGAAAATTTAACATCTGTTTACTTTTATTTTACAATTCAAAAAAAAAAAAAAAACAACAGATAACGTTTTAATTTCGAAATTTCTATAAACTATAAACTTTAAATTTAATTTGCAATTGATTTTATAATAAAAAATTAAATTAATAATTTAATAAGTTGAATTTAATGCATTTAAAAACGTTTATGATGGTTTTGTAAAAATTTCATAAATCCTGAAAAAAACAATTAAATAAAATTGACGTATTCGAAATGAATGCCGATATATCACATGGAAACAATAGATTATTTACTTAGACAAAAGGTACAAAGGACTACATGATAAAATCCTGCAATTAAAAAATCTAAACTACATTGTACATATTACAAAAAACTAAGCTACAATAATCACTAACCCCAGCAGTCAACCGAGATAGTATTACTATCTGTGTGATGTATAGGTGGCATTTTTACAATCTAAAGTCTAGACATTTCATTTATCAATTTTAAAAAATTTTTTTGGTTTATACATCATTTATTTTCTTTATTTTAAATTGAAAAAACACTATAAGTACAGCATATAAATTATGTCATGAAACAACTTATGAAATGAATGTTAAGGATTACTTTTATTGTTTTTCGTCATTTTGAAATATACAAAATGTCAAATTACTACAAAATGTCAAATTACTAGCTAAATTAGAAAAATATCAAGTTGAAAAGGTATATAGTTGACAAAATCTAATGTATTGTCGAAAATTATCATGTACAATAGTGCACTATCTTTCTAGTAATATCTCGTTTAGCCGATTAATAATAGTAAGTATGTAACAGTAAAAAATTAAATATAATCAGGGTTTAAATAATTTGGTTAGCAGAGGTTTAGAAATGGCAGCTTCAACTTTATAATTGACTATTTCTATGTTAAATTATATGTACCCATTACCTCATTAAATTTCCGCCTGCAAATCAAAGTTTTAGTAAATTGATTAGCGGATGTTGGGTGCCCGACATCCTCCACTTTTGAAAAGATGTAAATGTGAGTTCACTCAGATAAATTATGGTTGATTCAACTGCACCGAAATTTACAGATTTTTTTTATATTTTTTTGATAGATTTTGCAGTAGTAGATTTATATATTTACAGTAGTAGACGCAATATATTTTACAGTAGTAGACTTTTCTAAGCTAAATTTCGTAATGCAAGATTTTGTAATAGAAATTTTATAATAGTAGATTTCATCCGGTACCAATTTAAATAAAAAAAAAGAGCTTAATTTGATCAATTTCTTAATTACCTACGTCTATTATTCAAGTTAGGGCTGCCGCGATATTATTATACTTAGTCTAAAGTCTAATTTTTTTTAAGATTCAGAAAGACATTAAAGTTATAAGTGGTTACTTTCTCTATCAAAAGAAAAAATAAATAAAACATTAAAAACAAATTTAAATCAATTTTGGATGCGGGCATGAAATGGGTTCATGTGTTACATGTAAGCAGATATAAGTAACTATTATTACTTAATATTATTTTGTAATTATAAGTATTATCTGTTATTATGTATATATATATACATAAGTATAGATACAATAATTTTAAAATTTAATTTGATATTCAATTCTTTTTCATTAAAAAACACAGGAATTGTTCTTCAAATCAACTTTATTGCATTTGTTTTTGTTAATTTAAGTTTTACTGCAAACAAAAAAAAAATCATAGAGTCAAAGTTTCTTAACAAATATTTTACAGATGATCAGTTTTTATTTTTGTTTGTTTTAAAAATAAATATTTAAAAAAAATTTAAGAAGAACAATGTAATAAATTTTAAAAAAAAACCCAATTGATAAGTGTGTGACAAAATGTAAAAAAAAATAATAATGATTTTTTTTACTACTTAATTTATTACTTATTTTATGTAGATATACGATTTATATGCATATGTAAATGTAACTAAACCTAAGCATACATATACAAATGAGACCTTGAATTTTTTTTAACACTATTACAACTCAACATGACAAACTATTTTAAAGCTTTTTTTTTTATTTTTGCTAATTTTGGCAAAAACTTAAAGATAATGTTAACAAAAAAATTAGTAAAATTTCGCAAAAAAATAAAGGGATGAGTAAACAGATAACATCGATAAAAAGTCTTATATCGATAATTTTTTTTCGTTTTAAGTTATAAAAAATTTTTGTTCAACATAAAACTGATAATTAATCATTAATTGTATTTTTTTGACAGACACAGCAAGAGGTCAAGAAGGCAAGTGTGCCCTTCATGACATGCAAATTTGAATCAGATTCAAATTGAAAACTAATTAAGTCAGCAGTCGTCATTGATTTCAAATTAATGACAATTAATTAAACTTATATAAAGATGGCCAAATAGTTTAGCATTCAGCTTTGCTGGGTATCAGGTCATCGAGGTATTTCGGGAAATGAAAAAGCTAATCAACTTGCAAAAATTGGTACAACCTTACAAGTCCTACCGGATAAGGCAAAACTAGAGGCAAAACTATGCACAAGGAAAATGTTACTTCGAAAGGAAATAACGGATATTGTAAATAACAAATGGTTAAACTCGATCTCGTGCAATATAACAAAACTGATATGGCACAAAATCGATTTAAGACGATTCAATGATCTGCTTTCTCTTAAAAGGGCAGATATTGGAATGAAAATAGATATAATCACCGGTCACTGTCTGATACGGAAGTATACGAAGACTTGGCTTATCCGCAGTCGACTATTGTAGAGCCTGCAAAGATGAAGAATCGGAGGAAACGACTCTTCATCTCCTTTGCACATGCCCAGCCTTTTCGGCTAATAGAAACACCCATTTGGGGCAATATCTCTTCAACAACCTTAGCGATATAGCAGCTAAAAATGTGAAGGACATTCTTCGTTTTGCAAAAATCTCAAATTGGTTTTAACGAGTGCTATAGAAAAGTTTCTATGTGGTATCACAATGGACCAAATATGGTCTAAATGTTAGTCTTCTCGGCAGCCACTTTAACCTAACATAACCTAACCTATATAACTGAACTATAGACAGTTTTTAGAAAATCATTATGTGCGCTACTTGAAATTTAAATATAATTCCATGTTTTAAATTTAATGATGACTAGTTAATTCAATGGTAATAAATGTACATACATTCGGTTTAATGTAATGAAATACATAACTCTTTTTACTTAAATCTTTTTTGTTAAACTAAACTATTGCTATAGGAATTATTAAAGAGTTCCTGAGACAAGAATACATATTGCCCATCAAAGATAGTAAATAGAAAATGTTAAAAATGTTGCAAGTAACTCAAAGTTGGCTGAATCACAAAATTTTAATTAAACTAAAAAGAGAAGCTTTATTCCAAAAGTAAAAGAAATATGTATTAACTGAAAAAATTAATAATACCTAATATTATAACTTCTGTAAAATCTAAACTACAATTTTAACTTGTTGTCGCTAGGATCAACACAATTCACTTGATTTTGACTTTTTCCAAGTGAACCAAAAAAGAGTTGCTGTGTCGCCGTAAGTCAATTAAATTAATATCAATTAATTTATTAAATTTTTGGTGAATTTCCATTTTAAAAATATTTTGAAAATTATAACAAACTGCTCACAAACAACACAACTATAAAATTATATTGAACGAGAATGTCAAATCAATATAAAAAAAAATGAAATGTCAATGTCAAATGAAAAAAATGTAGTTGACGCTTAAAGTTCGCTACAACGATTATTTGAATTAAATCGATTTTAAATGAAAGTTAATTGAAAATTGACTCTCACGACAACATCTTTAGTTTAGTAAAATATCTGACACAAAATTTTAATTTTCTTAATATTTAACTTCCATTAAACCAACTTGTCTGAAAAAAATCAATTATAAGTTATAAGTAAACAAAATTTAACATTATAAAAATTTTTAAAAAAAATTCATTGAAATAAACTTTTTTTTTAAACACAATAATTTACGAATTTTTACTGTCTGAATTCCAATATTTTTTTAATCACAAATCATAAAAAATGGCGGGATTATTTTTGTCAAATACATGCATAATTAGATAAAATCTTAGTTTTTATATTTTATTTTTTTTTTTTGAGAGTTGTTCACTAACTTTTTGTTATCGAAATTTATTTTGAATTTAACTCAATTATATTGGTTTGTGTTACCTGCTCACGATTGGATTTATTTTAATACAGCATGAAATCGAGTCGAGTTTAAATTCTAAATTTTTTTTTTTAGGATTAACCAAAAAAAACTCACGTTTATTGCGAAAAAAAAAAAATCGTCGCTTCGTTCAAACGCTTTTCGTTATCGATGATCACCGGCTTAAATTATTGATTTTTTATAAATTTATTTTAAATTTTTGTATTTTTGATTTTTCCTTAAGTTGTTTAATTCGATTCAATTTGATCGATTCGATTCGGTTCGGTTTGTTTCGGTTTAGTTATATTTAATCAATCTTAAGTGATTTGTGAAATGTGATTTTATTTTTATTTTAGGTTTTTTTTTAACGATCTTCGACCTTTTCTCTTTAAAGACGCGAAAAATTTTGTTTAAAAAAATTTAAACTGAACGAAAAAAACAAAAAAAACTTCAAAATCAAGTTTACAAAACAAAAGAGTTGTTTTTTTTTTTTTTTTTATATATATTTTTGTTGTTGTTATTGTATATAAAATATTTTGATCTTCACATTTTGATATTAGATCTAACGCTTGTATTTTTTTTAAATATATTTTTAGATTTAACACCGATAATAAAAAAAAAAAATCTATAGATTGTTTATTGTTGTATTTTTTTTTTAAATCTTTGTCTCTGAATGATTATACTTAATGATAAAAATCATTCTTTTTTTTTTAATTATTTCTGTTCATGTAGTTTTCTTTTTCTTTATTTAATTTTATATTAATTTTTTTATTTTGATTTTTATTTGCAAATAATTAAGTCAATAATAGAGTTGTCATGGTGTTTTTTTTTTTCTTTTTTTTTTGAATGAACAAGAATAAAAAACGTGTCTAAATATTGTTATGAGTAAGATTTTTTTTTTGTAATGAGCATTTAGAGCACCATTATAGTTTTAGAAATTTTTATGAATTATTTAAGGTTATTTGCGATTAATGTAAAAATGTGGTATTATTTAAGTAACGACATTGACCAACCTATCACCGGTCATTTCTTCTTAATGTCAAACGAATTGTCTTCTACCCCATTTAGCTATCTAGATAGTGGCTTTCACTATGAGTCTAGTATTATAAATACATATAAAGTGGATTTGCTTACAAAAAATGTTTTTTATGTTTTTCGATTATTTATTCTCAGAATAACTCAGTTGTTTTATCTTTTATTTATTATTTTTCTTATTCACCCCTTTTCTAATCCTTTGCACATAACAAAAGTGTTTTATTATTCATATTAAACTAAACTTGAATTTCTCACTGAGTCGTTAAGCAGTCGGCTGTACCTTTTCTTCAAGATCATTATCGTTTTAAGTTTTTTGTGGAAAATACTTGTAAAAGATTTTTTTTAATTAAAAGTGTTGTTATTTGCTTATAACGTATATTAATTTTTCAATATTGTTATGTTATGAAATTCGTTGACTGTACAGTATATATAAGAAATCTTAACCGATTGGTGTGTGGAATATTTTTTTCCTTGCATATTCCGATTTTTATTTAAAAAAATCAATCTTAAATACTGAATTCTTTAAATTATGAAGAATGTTCCAATGGAAAGAGTTAAGAATTAAAAATAAATATATTATGATTCTTAAATTTAAAATTAAAGTTTGAGTACGTTTCAAACGTTTTAATTACTTAAACTGTGAACTCTAATTTTTACAAACATTTTTTATAAAGAGTATTTTTTAAATATAACACCTTCCTGCGCGAGGTAATTAATTGAAGGCAACCTCACTATCCGTTTAGCAACCATTATTAATGGTATTGAGTATTAATTATTAATATTAGTATTAATTACTGTACAGAGTCAAGGCCATCCGTTAATTATAACGTGCAGTAGTATATAACACCAAGGATAAATCCACTGTGCAGCTATATTTTATTATTATTATTATTAAGTACACTTTATTTTATTTATAATCTATTAAAATACCGATTATTTTATTTGTTTTATCCTTTTTAATTTTTAAAAAAATTTTCTTTTTTTGAAGATTTTTACATTTAAAAATTTTTTATTTAAAGATGATTTAAACAATAAATATTATAATAATATAAAATTGAAATTTAAAGATTATTTTACATTTTCCACTGAATTTAAAAAACATTGAAGATTTCCCAAAAATAAAAATAAAACTTAAATTTCAATTAGAATTATTCAATTTTATACTTAAGTAACTTTAGAGGTTGTATAAAAATCCAACCGAAAAAAAAATTTTTTTTTTTTCATTTATTTATTAACAAAACTAAAATTTAAAAGTTTACCAGTTAAGTACTATATAGTTCCTAGCTTTGAATCTAATTAGCAAACAACATTTCTTCTGAGTGATCATTGTATATTCTTGTATGTATATATACCATTTTTAGTTTAACTGAAGACTTTTAAACTGTAAGTGAATATTTTTAACTTTAAGTGAAGATATTTTTATTTTAAATGACGAATCTTTGCTTCAGTAATTTATGTTATATAATTTAATCTATGTAATTCATATATATTTAAACAAGTCACTTAAAGTAAAAAATCTTCATTTAAAGTTAAAATATTTTCGCTTGAAATAAAAAATAAAAATGTCTTCAGTTAAAGTAAAAAAGGTATATTTAACATAAAAATAAAGATATGCATCACTGTTATACATTTTATAAATACTTACCTTTTAATTTAAAAAGAATTACCTTAGTGCATACATATATTTTAGTACATATATACTTTAGTATATATATATATTTTCTTTCAGTATAACTTACTTTTAAATCATTTTTTTTTTTTGAATAATTAAAAAATATCCTTATAACCGCCCCCATTCGAAAAGAAAAAACCCCATAAATTTATTTATAATTTTATTATAAAATATAAATTATAACTAAATACATATACATACATATTATCCATTTATCTAATGTCATGTCCTTTTATTTTTTACAATATTTTTCAATGTCAAATATCATATATATGTAATATATAATATGTATTTCCTATCACTAATCAGTTTTCTTATTTTAAAAACAAAAAATTATGATTTGTATAACATTTTGTTTTTTTTTTTTTTTGAAACGCGACCGCCTCTAGAGTCCATTTTATACGTCAAAATAAATTTTATTTTAGCGCAAAAAATAAATTTAAAAAAAACATATTTTAAATAAATCAAATCAAAATCATTATTATTTAAAAAAAAAAAAAAAACAATATACACACTTGAATATAAAAAGTTTTTTAGTGCAAAAGAAAATATTCAGCTAAGAAAAAAAAAAAAAACGAACGGAAAAAAAAATATTTTTGTATTAAAAATAAAAATTAAAAGGAGAAGAAACGACAATAAAAAAAATAAAAAATCGGAATAAATAAAATTTCTAAACAACTTCGTCATGTCTAAAAATAAAAGGAAATTTTTTTTTTGTTTCTGTTCTGATTTTCAAAAATTATTTATTTTTTTTTTTTTTTTTGTACTCTTTATTATTATTTTTTTTATTTTTTGGGGTAACTATGTCAAAAAGTTAATTGGTAATAATTTCATATATTATTATTATTATATTGTTATTTAGGTATGTACATGTATAACATATTCTACACAATATAATAATATATAAAAAATTTAATAAATATTAAATGATTTAATTTCTAGTTTTAATGAAATATTACTTTTTGCGCAATCATTTAGTTTTGTGATGAAATAAATACAGGATGTTTTTAACTCGAAATATTAATATTCATTTTCTTTTTTTTTCTCTTTCCCTCTATCTCGCATTTTCTTGGTTACAATTTATTACTATTCTCAATTAATTATTTTGAAAATTAATAATGTCAATTGATATGTCAGTTTATATTAGTTTTGGTGTACTAAAATTGAGAACCAACCAGTTGGCAACTTTCTCTTCACAACTGAACATTTGATAAGTGAACATTATTACACAAAAAACGATACCTAACAAAAAGACATTTAGCAAAAAAGACATTTAATAAAAAGATATTTAACAAAATGAACAATAAGCAACAGGATATTTAACAACGTTAATAACTCGATATTTTACAACTTGGACACTTAACAACTTTTACAAATGGACATTTCGTAGCTTATAATAATCAACAATTTCATTTTCAATTATATTATTTCATTACCTTTTTCATTGGGTGCATGAATCTGTATCGAAATAATTAATATCGAAAACGTACCAATCAAGTAAAGACAAAAAAATTAACAGGATTTTAAACATTTAACATTTCGTCTTTATTTCCTAACGTTTTATTTTTAAATTGCTAAATGATTAGATTTATTTAGTTTTTAAAATATTTTCATTTTTAAAAAAAATTAATTTAAAATAAATTTGTAAAAATAATGAAACAAATTAAGTACCTAATACCCTAATTGTTATTATTTTTAATTCTCTTAACATTTGGATATTTGACCAAATGTTAATTGTCCATTTCGCCAAATGTTAAGTATCCATTTTTCCAAATGTCTAAATGTTAAGTGTCTAATTTGCCAAATATTTTTATGTTAACTGTCTTTTTTTTGCAAAAATTCCATTAATAAATCCATTAAGAAGAAATGTCGATTAAGAATCTGTGTCTAGTTGCTAAGGGAAAGTTGCCAAGAGTACCGTACTCACTAAAATTATTTCTAAATCTTTTAATATACATAAGACAACTAAATAGCCTACAACAAACATCAACCTTCAATTCAAATGGTTATTTATCAGAATAATTTTTTTTTTTTATTGCATTTCTCTGCTACATAAATGTGAACAGGAAATTACACAGCCTTTCCTTCTCAGACATGGCTGTAAATGTCGTAAGGGAGAATAACTCTTACGATGTGATGACTCTTACTAATTTCTATATCTAATAAGTAAATCGAAAAAATCATAATAGGTATGTATATGTTCATATGTGTATCATTATTGTATCTTAAAAATAAACAAACTTTAAAAGCGCCTATGCAATCATTTCAATATTTAGAAACAATCGATTTTTTTTTTAGTTATTTGTAATTTTAAGGCAAAACGAATGACTACTAAAACAAAATATAAAAGAACTCCAGATAAATTACAAAGAAGTTAGAAGCCATATACCATATATATACATACATATACCATATATATACATACATACATAGTTATATTTCACAACAGTTTGTTAATGTAATGAGTGTACCTATAAAGTCATTTTTAATAATCCATTATAGCAAGTAACTGTCAGAATAAAATGTCTAAAATTTAGCTTTTCTTTTTTCTTAATTATTTGGAAATGATCACATTTATGAAATTGATACATAATAAATCCCTAAACCGTGCTTCAAATAGAATTAATATAAAAATTTTTTTTTTGATAAAAGTTTTTATAATAACCATTTTTTATATGACTTCTTTAGAAAGTTCAACGTATGTAATGTTAAATTATTTTGTCTTACTATGTTTGGTTTACGGTTACTTCTTATATAGGCTTATAGTTTTGGTATAATGCCTTTACAGGTAAAAATCTATTTTAAGAATAATATAAATAAAATTTGATTTGTATTTTGTGTCAAAAGTACCGAAAACGAATTTTATTACCTTATTTAAAATTTATATTGAAAAACAACAGTTTTATAGTATTCAGAACATTTTTAAAACTATACTGATCAATAATACTAAAATCACCCTATACATCATATCAATAATAATAAAAATAAAAAAAAATAAATAAATTAGATTGTAAACCCGAAAATAAAAATCGTTATCAATTTTTTTTTTTTTTTTTAATGTTCGATTTGGGAAAACAAAGCGATTTTACCGACCGACACATTCAAAAAAAAAATGTTTGTCTTGATAAAGGCGAAAAATAAAAAAAAAAACAAAAAAAATAAATAAATAACGGCAAATAAATACAAATTATTATTTACTTTGAATATTCTGTCAAGATTTTACATTTTAATAATATTTCAAATTCCATAAAAGTTCTACTCTAAACCACTCGCAAACAAATTATGCTTTACTCCAATGAAAACAATAAAAAAATAAAAAAAAATATTTCAAAATTTCACTTTACTTAATTGAATTTATATTTAATTAAAAACAAAAACAAAAAAAAAGATTCGTAAAATAAAAATTAATAAATCAATGAACTTGTTTTTTTTTTTTTTTTTTTTTTTTTTGAAAATTTGATTGATAAACTCTCCAGTTAAAACAGAATTAAAAAAATATTCGATTAATGTTTCGATGTTATTTTGTTTTTTTTTTTTTCGTTAAGTGTATAGATTGTCAAAATTTATCGATATAATATATGTCTGTGTGTATGTATGTACATATTTTTTTTTTGGTTCTTGTCTTTTTATTAATTGCAAATGTAAAAAGTAAATAACAAAAAAAAAAATTTTGTTGTCTGGAAAATTCTGAAAAACAAAAACAAAAAAAACAAAAAAAAAACCTGACAATATTTGTATTTTTTCTGTCAATTATATGATATTTAAAAATATGTAGGTACCTATACATATTATGTACTATAAAAAATTTATTTGGAGCATATTTTAACTAAAACTGTCTAACAGTATTTAAAGGAAAAAAAAATTGAGGTTAAAATAAGCAAAAGTAAAATGTTTACATTAACAAGTGATTTTATTTTCCAAAAAAAAAAAAATATATATTAAAATTCTTAAAAAATTCTTATAAACACCACAAAATTAAAAATATTACATAAACATATTAAAGTTAGGATTCTTTAAGAAAAAGACACATACATAATTTTCTTTATAATCTGCTTAATTTGTGATAATTCCTAGTACCGTTAAATTGATGCATAATATTATTTCTTTCTACATAATTATAAAACGGTAAAATTTTCCTTTTTATATTAGGCATTCATTGATGAAACATATAAATTCATTACCAACGTTCCGAATATTCAGAACATTATTTCAAACATACATAATTGGTGGAAATTTTTATTTACACCGGAATATGCCGAACTAATTTACACCTGTTTATTTTTGAAATGTATTTTAATTTCATTTCAGAGTTACCTATATATTCCATCTCAGAAACAAACAGAATAGAAAGACATCAGAATTATAAAATAATTATTGCTTAATTTAGTTTGGTTTTTCTGAAAGAGTGAGTGATTAGATGAAAATTTCAAGATGGTCATTCTAATAAATTTTGTCAGCCAAAATTAAAACAACTATTTTTTTTTTTTCATTTCATCGTAAATTAACAAAAATTTGAAAAAGAAATATAAAAATAAACAATGATAATTTCTGTTGTCAAACTACATAATATGTACATATGTATATATTTTTTTAATCTATATTTTAATTGTTTATTTCCCGCGTTCGTAATATTTTATCGTGACGTCATCAATTAATTTCATTCCTTCTTTAGAATTAATAAATGAAAACAACCATTAACATATTTTTATAATAAGTAATTTTATTTACCGTATATTAATTAATTAAAGATCAATTTTTTACTATGTTTACAAGTAAATATGTAAAATAAACTACCTAAGTTATAGAACGTGTAAAGTGAAACAATGATATTTTGGAACAAACAGAATTATATTTCAATACCCAGTTATTATTAAATTAAATCAATTACAAAATGTTGCAGTAGAGTTACGTATATACATATATTAGATTAAATCAATTAATAGTCTCAATTAATAAAAACATATTTTGTAAATAAGAAGTTATTATGTATACCTATATGCTTTCTAATTATCACTGGTATTCGGTAGTAACCATAGCTTTTCACCAATTTATTTATCCCTTCATCCATCAGATTACTTGTTTCTTCAAGTTTCCTAAAAATGTATCTGTGAAATAGAAGTGAAAATCGAAAAGAATTCATATCACAAAGAGTTGTTTTTTGGACAACCAAATAAGAAATCATAGCAAGGTCTGCAAGTGAAAAGTTTTTCTAATAAAGTGTAAAAAAGCAAAGTGTGTGGTATCTAATTATGGTATGTATATATCTAAAAAGTGTAAAACGGTGTGAAAATATGATCACTATTGACTATATATTATTATTTATTACGACACACTGTAACATAAGTCGTATCGCTTAGGATCATATATGTATTATCAGGGGAAAAGTTATAAACTTATGTATATTATGTCGCTTGTCATACATATGAGTATAAAACTAACCTTTAACTTAAAATAACTAATTAGTTACAAGTATGACAAGTGTCATGTACAATATTTTATTATTTTCTATCATATACACTGTTTTATTACCATATTTCATTTAAACATTTATATAAACATACATAAGTATATTATATAATATGTAGGTACCTACATACATATATTATAGGTATAAATTTAATTCCATACGTCATATTAGGTATAAAATGTAATAATATATTTTTTTTTAGAAGGATTAAAAATAAAAGAAAAACTTTATTTTATTTCAACTGTCAAATTGTCCCAGCTCCGTATTAGAAATCAATTATTTTAAAATTCTTTTATCTATCTATAAATAAATTTTTACAAATATTAATTAAATAAATTAATTTTTAAATATTTCAATCTAAATATTGACAATCCAGGAAATTAAAAATTTAAAAACTTAAATAAAAAAAATAATATTATTTTAAGAACACCTTCACAAAAATTTCAAGTATTTTTTTTTTTTTTTTTTTTTGCAACATATTCAACATTTTCAATGAAAACAAACTTCTTTTATTAATTTTGTTTTAAATTTACATTTTCTATTTTTATATTCATAATTAAAATTATTATTAATACCTCCATGTATACTTTATGAAAGAAAATAAAAAACAAAAATTAAACAAAAAACTAAAATAAATTTTTTTTTTTAACTTTAATGAAGAAAACTTGGCGACAAAATGTCTTCTTTCACTCTCTTGTGTTTTTTTTTTTTGCTTCTATTTAAGTTTTTATAAAAAAAAAAAAACTTATTTTGTGATGAACTTGAAAATATTTTTTTTTATTTTACAATTTAAATAAAAAAAAAAAAATTTCTTTTAATAAATAAAAAAAAAAAAAAAAACTAAAACAACAAAGCGAAAATAAAAAACTAAAACTATATTTTAATTTATTGGCATACTAATGACGTACGACGACATCAGATCATTCATATTCCACACCAGTAATATCTATTACTTAATATTTACATACATATATACATAGATATATAGTATACTATATTATTAAATATACATACAGTATATTTATATATATAGTATTAATGTACGGTATCCATATAATATGATAAATTAATTCAGACAATATGTTCTAATATACATTTAAACATACAAACATTTTATTAGAACATAAAAAAAAAAATTATTATATACCTATATATACATTTTGCATAACTATAGCGATTCTATAGCGATTATTTTAACGATATTTTTTTTTTTTCTTGTATCGTTCAGTTTTAATTCTAATCCTATCGTAACGTAACCACTGGAATGTATTATATTCGTACATTAATATAATATTTATATATATATATATATACATTATGTTCATATATTATATACATAGGTATTATTAATGTACATATTAATGAACATAGATATATACACATATAATTTGTAAATAAATGATGTGAGTTGTATGTGACTGATTGACTAACTAACTAACTGAGTGACTGACTGACTGCGAACATGTCGATTTTCGCTTCACTCTCGATTCGACCTAATAATGAACTAATGAAGGAAATTTTTGAATTTTTATTCATTTTGTGTTTTTTTTTTTTTTTGTTTCATTTTAATAATTTTTATATTTTTTATTTGTATATATAAGTATATGTATATACAATGTAGATAGGTATATGGTATAATGTATAAATATATTTAGAATATATTTTACGTTTAAATTACTTAAAAAAAAAAAAAAATATTTGAATATTTTGTAAAAGAAAAATATCGTATAGAATTGAAAAGCATGGAATTCTAATTGAAAAAAAAAATGGCATAAGATGTGAAACATTAAAAAAAAAAAAATACAAAAAAAAAAACCTGAAAAATAATAATTATACTTATAGTTTTGTTTTTCAGACATTTATAATATAGCTATTAATACAATATGTATATTGTATTTATACAATACGATTTTTTATTAAATATGTGTATATTATAATTATTAGTGCACATAAACTTTTTATTAAAGAGTTACCAAATGGTTTAGAAAACAAAACAATATTGCTAGGATTGGCAAGTTTTTTTTTTTCGTTTTAAAATATATACCATATAAGTACTAAGTGCCAAGTACCAATATAAGTACCAAGTGTTAGATGAATACTAATGGCGTAAATATAACCAAAACTTTGCTGTCTAACTTTTCTTTCTTTATCTCTGACACGGCGCACAAATATTGTGTCTATTAAATTAATATCAAAATAATACATTTTTTTAAATTTATTTAAATTTACCGTTATATGAAAACAAAATTTTGCATGATTTTTCTACCTCATAACTCGTTTAGATAGGGCTTTTCTTTTCATAACACTTTTAGGTTGGGACTTGAAATTTTGAGGGCAGAAAAAATTTTTGTAATTAGTATTAGTTTGTTCAGAAAAATTTTTTTGGACCACGCCCTGTTTATCAGCTATTAGGGCTCAAAAATTGAAAATTTGTTATTTTTAAGCACCTTTACACATTTGACTTCAGCAAGATATAAAACTAAAAGTTCCAGTAATATATTTTTACGTGTGTTAACGGTTTCTTTTAGTTGTATAGGGTTCCAGAGTTACACCCTCAAATTTGCAAAAAAGCAAGATGTATATATCTCAGGCTCTGCATAATAGTTTTATAATATAAAGACGATATAAAACCAGAAATTTTCTTACCTCTATAAAATAGTATCAAAATTATGATACATTTGGTAATATACTATTTAAATTTACCGCATTTTGCATGAAACCACATTTTGCATGAAATTTCATTTTTCCGAACTCCGAATTCGTATAAGTTTCCTTATAAAATTTTTTTGTATCACCCCCTCTTTAATAGCTATTAGGGCTCAAAAATTGAAAAATAATTTTTTTTAACTGTAACTTAAGCACCTGCAACTTAACTGTAACTTAAGCACCTGCACAAATTTTTCTTCGGCAAAACATAAAAATTAAAGTTTCAGTAATATATTTTTACTTGTGTTAATGGTTTTTCTTAGTTATATAGGGTTCCGGAGTTATATACAGCCCTTCTAAATTCTAGAAAAGTCCTATTTTCACATTTTTTCTTATTACATGAAATTTTCAAATTTTTGTGCAATTAAGTCACAATTCTAAACAGTTTGTATTGTCTTTTAGAAATATGCCATCTTAAAAACCGTTGGTTTACATTCTACCTTGTTTATTGTTACTATTAATTATGTATAAATATAACCTTAGATTACAATAAATTTCTTTAACACTGCAAGTAATGTTATAATAGTGTTATAAATAATTGTTTAAGTATTAAATTCTTTTTAGCCACAAGTCCACAATATTTTGTCTTAAAAATTATAATAAATTATAATACATACATATATCTCCGTAACCGCATCATTAATGACAGATGTCAAATAATTCCCATTTTTATTTAATTAGAATTTTTATTCCAAATTTAGGAAATCTAATTTTTGAAGTTTTTAAAATTTTATTCATAAATTTGAAAGATATCAATATTTTCAAAATATAAAATAACTTCATAATATAAAAATAAATATAAAAAATGAATATTTGGTAACTCTAAAATAAAATACAATCCTTTATTTTTACATTTTTCACCGAAACATTAAAATTTTTGTACTGCCATTAAATAAAAATTAGACAAAAACAAAAGGCAAAAAAAAAACAAAACACATAGCAATGAAATAAAATTAAAATAAAAATTTGTTCAATGTTAGAATAAAAACACAACACAAAAAAATAATACCAAAAAAAAAAAGAAGGCATAGTCAAACAGATGAAAAAGAAAATATGATTGAAATTTATGACATTTAAATTAAGTCATTTTTATGTTACTATGCTTCTTTTCTTTTGTTTGTTTTTTTTTTTTTTTTTACTTTCTTGACTTCCTTTTAGATATAAAATATAAAAAATTATTAAAAATAAAATATTATATCAAATTCAATCAATGTTTATGACAATCACTTAAAAAATCGATAATATAATAAAAATAAAATCGTTAGAAAGTGGTAACTGGTAAGAGAAAGATGTAAAAAATGATATTTAAAGAAAGTTCGTCTTTTAGAACTCTTTGAATTTTAATTATCCAATTAACTTTTCCATTTTTGATTAATAATTAATAAACGAATATTTTTGGTTAACTTTTAAAGTTAAGGATCAATCTTCACTATTAAGTTTGAGATTGTACTATATTTTCCAAACGTTTTCAGTATCTTACTTTTTTAATCTCCTTGCAAATTTTATCTTTTTATTATAATATTTTTTATGCTTGGTTATTGTGCTCTAATTGTCCGTTAATATAAAATAATTTCATTAATATTTTTTACTTAATTTTAGCATCTTTATAGACTTTCAATCTCTGTATCATTTATAAAAAATAAATAAAAACATAACTTTAAGTGACTTGCTAAAATATTTAGACTAGGTAATTATAATTTCATTATTGAATCAAGTAATACCTTAAGTTCTGAAACAGATTACAGATCATTATACTTTGCTTACTCCTAAAAATTCTAAAAACTTGACTGTGATTTTAAAAAACTTTAAAAAGTACAATTAATGATAACCTTTTAAATAGATGTTATACGGCCTTACCGAACATATTGTTCATTTCTCACTTAACTTAAATACTAGCTAATTTCATTTCATTTATTCAAAGTTTTATTTTTTGTTCCCGAATTTCGAACTAGATATCACTTAGATAAATTAATCGAAATTGATTAAGAAGTCAGGTTTTTATTAATTTGGAAAATGCTTAATTAATATTATGTACTTGAAATAAATCAAATTGTTGATGGCTATAGTCACTATAGTTAGTAAAATAGTGTAATAATAATAAGTGGATTCATTGTTCCCTTACTCCGAGATGTTTCCGCATCCTTGTCCTATCTTTTTCTATCTCTATTCCCTAGTCAATAAACTGTGTGAGCAGGTAGTGGTTTCATTTTATTATATATATTGAGTAAAGGGAGAGGTGGGTTAATTCAGTAAGCATTTAACACTACCAAGGGGAAATGCTTGGTGTCTTTGGAAGATTCTCACCTTTTTTAGAAAAAAAAAAAATTAAAATTTTTGTTTCAAGTATTATAAAAATTTAAATCCGAATATCCGAAATGTCAACAATGAATAATTTCTTTAAATTCAATGACAAACAAATTTTTTATTTAATATTTTAAAACAAATCAGAATAAGTTAACCTTTTAAAACCACTTAAATTTAAAACAATAGTTTTAACCGTTATTTATTTTTATAGTATAATTACTCCTAACAGCAATAATTTTTTATAATATTTGTGTATAGATATTTATAGTTTTTTTTTTTTATTTTTACTTTTATAAAAATGTCTGCACGCAACTCTTTAACCACAAAACATCTTTTATTGCGTGTTTTGAAAATATTATTAATTATTTTGCAACATTATTAACAAGATATTGGATAGAATACAATTATTTTAGTTTTTTACTTGAGCTCTAAAATATAACTATAATAAAATTTATTTTATTTTAGTTTTTTTTTTATAATGAAATATACACAAAATAAATTGGTTCTGTCAGATATAAACTATTAATATTATTTCAGACAATTATTTTATTTGCGCTTGTGGTATAAAAGACATATAAACTAAAAATTTTAAGTTAATAAATTATACTTTGAGACATGTTCTGGATTTCTCTAGACGATTATGATTTACATACAGCAAAATTTAATTCAGCCTTATATATCACAGACAATTAAATGAATAAATATATAAATTCAATATAAAACAAACTGCATTTAAATATGGAATGAAATAAATTAACAATAAAGGTGACCCAATGACCCATGACCCAATGCTCGCTTCGCTTTGACGTTTAAGTAGAATATATGATTTAAAAAGAACTTGACCAAATAGAAAAGCGACGCTAGAAGCGTTGCACGAAATGACGCTAGAGTAGAGCAACTTTCTACTTTTACTCGCGTTGACAATACATTTTTTTGTTGTTTTTTTTATTTTGTATTGGTTGTTGGTGATAGAGCGACGTCTTTATTTTATTTAGAACGCGACGCTAGAAGCTACGCTAGCATTAGGTCATCAACTTAACAGTCAGTCTTATATTAATATGATAGCATTTATATCTTACCACAAATCTTATTAAATTATTTTAATTTTTTCTAAAAACATTAAAATCCATAATAATGAAATTTTCATTTTTTTTTTTTTACTTCGAGGTGAAACAAAGTTGTATTTTAAACAATAAATGATATTTTGTTCTTATTATTTTAATATATAGGTACTTATTCATATTTAATACAATTATACGATTTAATTATAATTTTATTTTTTTGTTTTTTTTTTTTCAATAAACAAATATGTTAATAACTTTTTAATAATATAAATTTTTTAATTATATTTTTATTTTCAATAAAAAACGAGGAAGAGTGCAGTAGAGTAGACTGTGTCAACTCTGGGATACCCGTATGAACCCGTATATACTAGCTTCATTAAGTTCCAAGAAATGCAAAAAGCCTGAACCGGCTGCTTTAGACCATTCAAATTTTACAAAAGTTTTTGGCATGCAACTCGACACTTTTTGACTAAATTTCAGATAGCTAGCTTCAATAGACACTGAGTTATTTTCATTTAAAAAGAGAAGTTGTATGGCAACTATCCGAACCTGTCATATCATCACAACAAAATTTTACAGAAGTTGTTGCCATAAAACTCGATCATCATTTGCAAAATTTCAGATACCTAGATTGAATAGACACTGGGTTATTTCCATTTAAAGAAAGACGTTGTATGGCAGCTACTCGAACCCGGCGGCCGAAAATGCTGGAGTTAAATAGCAAAACTAACAATTTTACAAAAGTAACGTAAAAAAATTTTCAGCCTCCTAGCTCCTCTATTTTTTGAGTTATAGTGCGGACGGACACTGAGTTATTTTCATTTAAAAAGAGATTTTGTATGGCAGCTACCCGAACCCGTCACACCACCACAACAAAATTTTGCAGAAGTTGTTGCCATAAAACTTGATCATCATTCGCAAAATTTCAGATACCTAGATTGAACAGACACTGGGTTATTTCCATTTAAAGAAAGACGTTGTATGGCAGCTACTCGAACCCGGCGGCCGAAAATGCTGGAGTTAAATAGCAAAACTAACAATTTTACAAAAGTAACGTAAAAAAATTTTCAGCCTCCTAGCTCTTCTATTTTTTGAGTTATAGTGCGGACGGACACTGAGTTCTTTCATTTAAAAAGAGATTTTGTATGGCAGCTACCCGAACCCGTCACACCACCACAACCAAATTTTGCAGAAGTTGTTGCCATAAAACTTGATCATCATTCGCAAAATTTCAGATACCTAGATTGAACAGACACTGGGTTATTTCTATTTAAAGAAAGACGTTGTATGGCAGCTACCCGAACCCGGCGGCCGAAAATGCTGGAGTTAAATAGCAAAACTAACAATTTTACAAAAGTGACGTAAAAAAATTTTCAGCCTCCTAGCTCCTCTAGTTTTTGAGTTATCGTGCGGACGGACACTGAGTTCTTTTCATTTAAAAAGAGATTTTGTATGGCAGCTACCCGAACCCGTCGCACCAGCACAACCAAATTTTGTAGAAGTTGTTGCCATAAAACTTGATCATCATTTGCAAGATTTCAGACGCCTAGCTTTATTAACTTCCAAGAGGTGCAAGAAGCCTGAACCGGCTGTTCTAGGCCAAACAAATTTTACAAAAGTTGTTGGCATATAACTCGACACCTCTTTACTAAATTTCAGATTCCTAGCTTCAATAAACACTGAGTTATTCTCATTTAACCGGATAAGTTGTATGGCAGCTACCCGAACCCGCCGCACCACCACAACCAAATTTTACAAAAGTTGTTGCCATAAAACTTGATCATCATTTGCAAAATTTCAGACGCCTAGCTTCATTAGGTTCCAAGAGGTGCAAGAAGTCTGAACCGGCTGCTCTAGACCAACCAAATTTTACAAAAGTTGTTGGCATGTAACTCGACACCTCTTTACTAAATTTCAGATTCCTAGCTTCAATAAACACTGAGTTATTCTCATTTAAACGGAGAAGTTGTATGGCAGCTACCCGAACCCGCTGCACCAGCACAACCAAATTTTACAGAAGTTGTTGCCATAAAACTTGATCATCATTTGCAAAATTTCAGAAACCTAGCTTGAATAGATACTGAGTTATTTCTATATAAAGATAGAAGTTGTATGGCAGCTACTCGAACCCGCCGACCGAAAATGTTGGATTTAAATAGCAAAACTAACAATTTTGCAAAAGTGACGTAAAAAAAATTTCAGCCCCCTAGCTCCTTTATTTTTTGAGTTATCGTGCGGACGGACGGACGGACGGACGGACGGACGGACGGACGGACGTACATGGCTTAATCGACTCAGAATTCGATTCTGAGCCGATCCATACCTTTGACACTATATCTAGCTCGACTCCTTTAAGGTGTCACAAACGTAATGGCAAATTTATTATACCCTTGAACATAGTTCATACGGGTATAAAAATGTATAAGAAAGAACACTTAACCATATGTACTTAACATAATATTTTTTTTCATTAATATTATATAAATACAAACTAAATACTTTGCAACAATGTTGCTATACAATTATACATTATAATAATGTTTACAGCATTGAATATTCATAAAATATAGGTAATTATTTACTAGGTTGTATGCATTGCAACTTAAAACGAATAAAAAAAGTGACATTCAAAAGGGGGTAACTTTTTTTGATGACCTTTTTTTATTTTTATAAAAAGAAAAAACAAAAATAAAAGAGAAATAACAAAAAAAAAAAAAATTAAATATGGTTTTAATATAACATGCAAATTAACTCAGTTTTTGCTTATTATTATATACTAAAAGAAAGGAAATTATGAGTTTTGTTATAAATTAATAATTCGTTTACAACAAAAAATTTTTTTTTTCAGTTTTTATGTAATTTCAGTTTGATGTAACAAACATCTGATTTAAAAATTAAATTCTTTTAAAATTTAGACTATCTATTTGGTGTTCACAAACCAATCCAAGCACATTTAACACTTTTCACTATTGTTTTTTTCCTATATAGCATATTCCTTAATAGCTCCATATTCTCTCCACTTCTCGAAAGAAATTCTAGAAACAAAAATTTCCCTTTGGAATACATTTAAAAACTTGTTTTTTTCCCCCTAAACTCCATCTCACGCAGTTTAGCTTTGATATTTTGATGACATTTTAATCCCAGCAGATCTTACATTTAACGAATTTTGGTGAATTGTTCTTTACCATGTGTTGTCAGGTTAATTGTTTTGCGCCAAAGCAAACTAGAACGCTACAGTGTCATAAAAAAATAAAATACTTGTAACTTGAAGTTAATAAGTCTTAAATCTGTATCTAATCGAATGGAAAAAATGAGAAAATTCTAAAACAATTTTCTTAACATTTTGATTACAAAGAAAATTAATTAAAAATATTTAGCATTGTCAAACCACAAAATTAAAATGTATTGAGTTTATTGTATAGAACAATTTAATGTATAAAGTACAACATATTACATTTTAAAATTTATATTATTATTTTATTAATATAAGAATTAATTAAATCAAGTAAAATCTAAAAAATGATTATATGAAAAAATTAATATATAAAAAATGATTAATCAATTTGTCACAATCATATTATGTCATTTGTATTGTCATTTTAGACATACTGACATTTTATTTTATTAATTTGTCATTATTGACAATGATTTTCATTAAAATTTTCTTTAATAAATTTAAAATATACATAATATGTATACATTAATGCTTTTAAAGTTTAACAATATTGAATAATAAAGTGTTAATTTATAATTAAGGTTAATAGTAACTAAAATATTAACTTTCCAAACGATCAATCTATTTTAGTGTTGGAACGATAATCAAACAAAATATAAACACGTTATTTAAAGTACATTATAAATAAAATTTATTTAAAAAAAAAATAATATAAAATAGAAGTTTTTTAAATAATTTGCTTTTAATTTTA
This sequence comes from Poecilobothrus nobilitatus, assembly GCA_947095535.1. Classification (NCBI taxonomy): domain Eukaryota; kingdom Metazoa; phylum Arthropoda; class Insecta; order Diptera; family Dolichopodidae; genus Poecilobothrus; species Poecilobothrus nobilitatus. Next base: position 41,757,273 of record OX352774.1, on the reverse strand, counting down.
TCGAAACAAATCAAACCCCATAAAAAGTAGAAAATAAAATTGGTTGTAGATTTTATAACTCAAGTAGTAACTCAAGTTGTTATTAAGACAATAAAAAAACCACGAAATTTATTAGGGGTCAGGGTAAAAGCACAATTTTTAAAATAACCTCAAATGCTTTCCGCGGTTATTTATGACAACTATCATTAAGGGAATTTATGGAATTTACCATTTAGGAATCATCGGCTTACAAAAATAAAATTTAATTTTTTCTCTCTTGCAAAATTTTGCAAGAGGTTTTTGTTTTTTTTTTACTATAAGTATTTTGAAAGTAAATAATAAAGTCCCTGATATTTCATACGATTATAGTTTCTATGCATATGTTTATTTTCACTTTTATAAATATACTTTTTTAAAAACAAAAAATTTTACGAAATTAAAATATACTAAGAGCTCTTCTCAATATGAAATTGTATAAGAAAAAGGTTGTCAAACGAATTTATATAAACAAATATACACTGTCAAGTAAAATATAAAAGAATACTCACTTTTTTGTACTCTACAGTGCGAAGGCAACAGTGCGTGACTGATATATGAACGGACACCAACAAATTAACCTAAAAACATAAAAAGGGTATTCACGAGTTTTTTTTTTGCACCGTAGCACATATTTGCACGAACTCGTGAACAACCCTAGCATGAATTTTTATTGAACTGTCAAATATCGTTGATGTGCTTGTTTTATTGACATAAAAATTTAATATGCTTACCAAAAATTTCAGATATTTGTATATTTTCATATGCTTCACTTAATAAATAATCAGAAATAATTTTTTTTCCACTTTTTTTAGGCATTTTTTAAATTTTTATCTAATATAGCGCTTACAACAAATATATAAACAAACTTTGCAATGGTCTTGCACAAATATGCAATAAGGTTTAGGTCTTGCATAGTCTTGCAAAATTTTGCACTTTTTTATACATGAAAACAACAACAAATTGTGCACTTTAACTGTCAAAAAATTGAAATATGCTACGATGCAAAATTTTGCACTTGTGCAAGACCACTTTGCACCAACTCGTGAATACCCTTATAATTCTGTTTATTCATTTAAAACAGCCGAGTCGAAAATAGAACTGCCGTATCCTAAGCAATTAGAAACAAAATCACTTAGTATTTACTGTTATACATTGTATTTATGACATACAAATTGATTAAACAGAAGTTAAGTAACTGTATCATAATATAATTTCAAATTATTATTGCTACCTTACTAACTGACAATTAGTTTCAAACCATTATAGGTATGTAGAATATTTTATAAATTATGTTAAAAATTTTATCCTTTTATAAAATTTTTATGTAAAATTTTAATAAAATATTTAATTTACAAAATAACTTTAGGAATGAGAATCACTAATTGACTTTATAAAAAACTAATTAAAATTTCTTTTGTGTAACTCTATAGTCGTTCACATCAAGCAATTTGAATTTTGGTTTTTTTTGTTCTTTTTTGAATGAAATTGAAATATTAAGAATATTAAGAGTACCTAATAATTGAAAAAAAAGATGATTCTTGTTCATTGTTTTTTTAATTTTATTTCCGTAAAAAAGAAAAGTTCAGCTTTTCCTCTTTGAATTATTTTGAAACGCTTTATTAAAAAAAAAAAAAAAACAAAAATATGTTGGTATGTATACCTATTCATAACAAAACAAAAAAAAAATCTAAAGAAAAATACAAAAAACAAAAACAGCGAAAAACGGGCTTACTACGCAAAAATATAATTAAAAGTTAAGCAAAAGAAAAAAATTTTAACGGTATTTTTATGGTTCATGCATTAGTTTTTTTTATTTTTTATTTTTATTGCTATTCCATCTCTTTCTTCTCTTTTAATTATTTTTATTTTTATTATTAATTAATAATATGTAGTCTCATTTTGTCTCTTTCATTCATTTTTGTTATTCAAAACAAAACTTACCTTTTTTTTTGCCATTAAATTATAAATTATATATAGGTACAACATATGTATGTATTCAGTATACACATATCTTACATATATATACATTCTTTTAAATGTTTTTGAATTTTTAATGATTTTTTTTATAGTAGTAGGTATGTATTTATTTTTTCGATTAGTAAATTATTCACCGGATGGTAAATCATTCGGAATAAGTGATTGCCACTATAATTTTGTTTTTATTGAAATTAAGTAAATATCTATGTAACTTTAATTGGCATTTTAATAATTCAAAATTTATACAGAAATTATAAAAAAAATTTCACTTAAATATTTGATCAGTAATGATAATATTTAACAGCTCACTTAAAAACAACAACAGTATTTAACAGCTGACTTATTAATCTTATTAAATTTTTAATATTAAAATATTATTTCAATTATCGAGATAATATTTATATTATCGAGAGACTCTTCGAACTTTTGCCACTTTTCACATAAATACTACAATGTTTATTTATTTTGTATTTTATCAAAATTCGGTATTCGATCAAAATTATATCATTGTAAATTAGATAAGCGCCCTTGTTTAGCTGCAAAATGTACTAACTTTTATACTGTGCAATGTTAGGATCCGAAAGGAGAAGGCACCTTATTGTAAGACGGCTACTGGGAAGATTTTGGACGCTTGACCAGGTTTCTTCGATTGAGCATTGCCCAATTCTTTAGGGACTCATTTTGCACAATGAGTCGTAGGATCTAAGTGTAAGGACAGTTGTCTATCTCCCTATCAAACAACAACAAGAAGAACTACTATACTATAATATTCGTATGGGAAAATTTTAATACGAATTACAAAATTGTAAAATGAATGGTAATATGTATATATAATTTTTATTTATAGCATTTTTAGCAAACTTTCATAGCGGCATCGGTGGCCTAGTAGGTAAGAGCGTATAAAATACGCTGTAGTTGGTTCAAATTCCCCCTGTTCTGTCTAGGGAGTGTGGGTTCGAATCACACCTATTATGTCGTAAGAATAATTTCCGCTTACGACATTTACAGCCACGCCTGAAAAGGGAAGGTTGTGCAATTTCCTTGTCACATTTATGTGGCTGGAGAATGCAATAAAAATGAAGTGAACAGTTCGCAATACATATATATAATCCTTTTCACTGAAAAACTGAAATCCATGATTCATATAGTATTAATGTTGAATATTGTTATAGGTATAAACACTAAATATGTAGATAACTAACTAAAATAAACACATAAGTACATATATAAATGTTAAATGATAGATAAACTATTAAAAGTAAAATTATAAAAAGTATATTAATTAAAATTAATTTGAATAACCTATATAAATGAATATGAAGAATATAATTAAGTTTATTTAAATTTTTAATTTCAAATTGTGTTATTTTATTAAGTGAATAATGAAAAAAAAAAAAAAAAAATGGAAATAAAAAATCAAAAATAGTGTTACCAACAAAATTTATAATAATTGAACTAAAATCTGTATTTAATTTCGTTCTACAAAGATCAAATTTTTTAATATATACAAATATATTGTTATATTAAATAACTGTTTATAATATTAATTTGTATGAAATCGTCATTTTTTTTTTTTTTTTGTTATTTTTTAATATATAAATCATGGCCTTTTAAATTATTTTTCACAAATCTCTTTTTTGAATTTCTGCTATTAATTTGTTGTTTTTCCTTAACGTTTCGTTATTTCTCTCATAAATGGAAGGACGTTTTGAGGATATGGTTTTACAACATACCCGTGAACAATAAATTGAAGACGTTGAATCTTTGCCTTAAAATTTCGCAGTTTTTTAACAGCTAGTGATCATTTTGTTTAACTATTGAATAACACAAAGCAGTTCTCTGGAAGCCATCGCCTTGCTTTCCAAATAATTTTCGGTCAATTTAGGTCTGGTCTGTCAAGTATTTCTCTAATTTAAATTTAATCGGCTGTTTTTATTTTTCTTAGTTTTTTGAAAAATGAAACTTTAAAATTTATTTTTATTTCATTTTATAAAATACTTTACACATACATACATACATACAAAAAATTATTATGTTTACGTTCAACTTTCAGTACAATTTATTCATTTTTGGAGTGGTTTGTAGTATTTTTTTTTTTTTTTAGATCATAAAACTTTCAATGCTAAATTATTGTCTATAGTTCGAGTGTTTTATTTTTTTGCTTTGTAATTTTTATTACTTTGCAAAATTTTTTCTAGTTCATAAGTAAGTTATTATTTTCTTATTTTTTTTATTATTACTAAATATTGTGTTTTTTTTTATGCTTTTCACTAAACTTTTATTTAGTTGTATATTATGGTATTTCATCAGCAATTTTTGTGACAATTTAAAAAAGTTGTTTGATATGTTTGGCCCATATTTTAAAAAAGAAACAAAAAAAAAAGTGTTAATATTCTCTGCAAAAAAACAAAAAAGCAGTTACATTTTACATTAAGTTTTGATCTGAATGAAATTTAATATTTTTTAAAATACTTAAAAGCTTTTGCAATGCCATGAATTAAAAATAAATAAATATATTTTTTTAAATATTAAAAAGGTTGTTTTAAAAAAATGTTTTAAATAGGTAGCTTTAAAATGCTTTAAAAAAAAATTAGATGCTCAAAATTTTTATTTGTGTCAATTGTGTCCAACTTTAATATACATATTTTACTGAATTAAGCATACTGATGACTCCACTTGTCTTGTTAAACTGTTGAAATTATGTACCTTTTAAAAAACCTTAAATAATTTAATTATCTGCACTGTATGGCGTATCGATTAAGATTTTGGCTGCGTAATAGACGAATATATTAAAATATATCAAAACTTATCAATGGATCGGAATTAAAATATGTACCTACCAAAATATATTATTTTTTATAACCAAACTATAGCTATAATTAAATGTATCTAAATTTTAATCAAAATAAAGTAAATAAATAAAAATAATTCTTGTGCCGTATAAAAGATGGCGCACAAATATGTATCTTAAAAAATAATTGTGTTTCTATAATTTTGTACAATAGGACCAAACAAATGATTAACGGCTTAATCAAAATAATGAAAATGAAAATAATGATTAATGAAAATAATGATTTGTAAAACGCAAACTTTATATAATACTAATATCGCGAATGTGAGACTCACTATATATGTATCTTCAAAAACAAGTATTCTCCGAAGTTTGATGATATGGTTAAATGTATGATTATATTGTATTATATGTAAAGATTTATGGAAAGCGTTAACGGTTTCGCTCACCATATTTTTAATCCTTAGACCAATTAATGTCAGATTAGATATTTTACATTATGTTCGCTTAAAAATTGGAAGTTTTGTTTAGTAGGTTAAAGAAAGTCTCACAAACTTATATAGAGGAAAATTTGAGGAAATGATGTGTCTGTGCTTCTCTCGCGCAAAAAACAAAAAAATATGTACCTACTATCTGTAACTAATGTCTATAACTATATACCTAAAAACAATATCTTACATCTAAAATACCCTTAAACAAATAAATACGTCAAAAAAAAAAATTTTTTTTTTTTTTAATTAAAAATAATTATTCCATATTTTTAAAAGAAAAGCGAAACAAAAAAAAAATTATTTAAAATAGCTTCTATTATATTTACCGACATTAAAATATTTTGTCCTTCAAATTCTCTAGTACACAAATATTAAAAACAGAAATAATAATATAAAAAAAATAAACTTTTAAATATTTCTACTTCTAAATCAACAAAAAAAAAAAAAAAAGGAATTTTTGCAATATTTAATCAGAAAGAGAAAAAAAAAAAAACAAAAAATTAGAAACAGTCATTGAAAACTTATTTGAATAATATTTAATCAGCTGTCATTTGGGATGACGCTTTTAAATTCTTTTCGTTTGACAATACATAGTTATGAAAGTTAACAAAAGTTGACAAAATAAATTTTTTTTTTGTTTTTTTGCAAAAATTTTTCTAATATTTACAAACCAAAAAAAAAAAATACAATATATATACAAATTATTTTAATAAAAATCAATATTTAAATTAAAAATTTTTAAAATTTTTAAATTTCTTAAATTTGTTCTATTTGTTTTTTTTTATTTTTTTTTTTTTTGTTAAATTAAATAAATAATTATTAAAATATGTTTTATTGTAGAAAAAAAAAATATTAATATTAAATATCTTTTTTTTTTTTATTTACTTTCAGATTTCATCAGTGAATAAATAAAAAGAAAACAAGTTAAAATATAATAAAGAGATTTTTTTTTTTTTTTAGAGAGAAAAGAAAAAAATTTAATAAAATAAAGTAATAATAAAATTTAATTTTTTTTTTTATTTTTTTCTGATATGTAAAAAAAATTTAAAATTTAATTCAAAAAAATAAAAAAAAAATTTTTTAATTTTAAAATAAAAAGTTAAAAAAAAAAATACAAGTGTTTAAAAAATAAAAATTTATTTATATTTAATTATAAAATATAAATTTATATTTTAAAATCGTTTATTTTGTATTTTATTTTCATATTACATACCTACCTACATTACATAATATAATTTTATTAAAAGAATATTTTAATTATTTTTAGTTTTCATTATTAAATTTTCAAGTGATTTATATTTTAATGTAATAAATAGTAAAGTTATTTATTTGTTGTGTTTTTTTTTTTTTTTTTTCAATAATAATCAAATCGAAAAATGAAAAATAAATTAAATACGAAAAAATAATACCTATACCTATCTAAAAAGAAAAATATTAATTAAAATCTAAAAGATACATACATTCGATTTTAAAATAAAAAATCAATTTAAATTTTGTATGTTACAATTAATATAGGTACATAAGTAAAATAAAATTTTTTTTAATCCATTTAAAATTTATATTTTCATTTTATTAACTTGTATTAATTAAATTTAACATTATTGCATTGCATTTTATTTAATACTTAAAATTACAATTAATCAATATTACTAAAGAAAATTATCATTGATTCTAAATTTTAAAATATAAAAAATAATTATATTTAAAATCTTATTTTTTGTTTTTAAGTTCTATATTACATACTATAGTTACATATTATGATACTAACTATATTCTACCTATGTAGGTATATATAAATTTAATTCAAATATCCTTAACCATCCCAAAACCACCTTTCAAAATTTTTTTTCAGTTTTAAGGGTGAAGGATAATATATTATGCATATTCTGACTTTCGGTTAAAAAAAAAATTGCACAAATAAAACCAAATTGTTGATAACTAAAGATTCCTACACCTATAAATATTATGTTAAACGGAAATCATATAAATTAATATTCAAATAAATTACATTTAGTTATTCTTATTTTATTAGTTTTTTATGATATGTTGTATCTCAAAATTTTTTATTTTTTTATCTATTCTAAACAAACATGTCTGTCAATAATCAATATTATATACATACACATATAAATATCTTCTCGTATATACACTTTTTTCTTTTTTGGACAACAATAATTGAATTATATGTATATCAAAAAAAAATAAATAAAATATTGAAAATTAATATTTTATAGATACATACATACACACATAAATATTTGTTTATTTAAAAAAAAAAAACCGCGGTTAAAACAAATATCTACCAAATAATAATATAATATACATATGTTTATGTACCTACATATATTTGTTGATTCTCTAACGGCTTTTCTATATAAAAAAAATAACAACTAATAAAAACAAAAAAAAAATAGAAATAACGGGAATATTTTTTTTTTTTTTTTTCGTTAACCAAATTTGGTACATATATTTTTATTGAAGTCTATTAAAAAATGGACATCAATATTCGATATTCAATATAATTTTTACAATCTAAATTGAACAAAAAAAAAGAATGAATGAATTTTATATATGTACATACATATATGTATATATATGTATGTATATTATTATTAATTTATAGAATATAGAAAATAAATATAGAAAGTAAAAAAAAAATCTATCTATGAAAGAAATAAAAATTAAAAATAGAAAAATTTATTAAAATAAAAAATTAAATAAATATGTACATATATCAATACATAATATATGTAGGTATATGAATGTATGTTATTGTTCATATAAACATTATTGATACAAATGAAATTTATATTTGAAATATGGAAAAGATCCTTTACAGTGATAAATTACATTATGTATGCTTATATTTCCGCCGATATTATGATTATTGATCTCTCATTTTTTTTAAAACTATACTGCATGGACCTTATACATTACATATGTATGTACGTATGTATATTAATCAAATATATTATTTTCTTTTATATAAGGTTAGACATATCTATGTCAAATTGTCATCGAATTTTAAACTAATATACAGTTTCAAAATAATGAAGAAGATCATTAAGAATTTAACGAAATATGTACATATATACATACATACATACATATTATATAGAATAAATCATATTACATAATATAAAGAAAGATATAGAATCTTTAGATTTTTACGAAAAGCTTTCTAAATTAAACTAAGTTTTAATATGGTTCTAAATTTAATTGAATTGCATACATATACATACATATATATATATATATATGTATTTAATTTTCGAATTTATTTATTTAAGCTTCATTTCAAATAATATAACAACTTTAATTATTTTATTTTCAAGTGCGTACCGTACACCTATTAATTTATTATCTATTACAATTTTGTTTTTTTTTTCCTCTAATAAATAATGCCCTAAATTTTAGTTCAATAACCAATGTAGTTTTGATTTGGTTTCAGTTTTTGATTCACACTTTAAAAATTCAAAAAAAAAAATATTATACAATATTATTAACCGTTATTTACGGTTATTTCAACTTTATTTCAATTATTTATGATGTTTTTAACTGTATTTCAATTTATTTATACTATTTTTGTACAAGTATCCCTGAACAATTTTAATGAAAAACTATACTGTTAAAAATGTTAATTAAATAATATTTTTATTATCAAATTATCTTTTTGCCGTTTGCAAAGAAAAATATACATATATGTATATTGTACATAAATTTTACTCAATTAAAATAATAATAGGTAGGTGGTACATTCATGTATTTAAAAAAAAAAACCATACAAAAATGCGTTTTTATCCAATCAATCAATCTAATGGTACCTATATGAATATTATTAAAAAAACAAACAAAAATAAATAAAATTAACCATATATAAAAAAATAAAATTCAAATAAGCAAAAAATAAATATACAATAAATTTTTTTTTCAATTCAATTTGATTTCAATTTTTTTGTTTTTTTTTTTTTTTATTAATTTTTGCATTTTTATAAAATAAAAAGAGACAAATAATTAAATCATCAACCATTAATAATATCATCATCATTATTTTTAAAAATATTAATACATAAAACTTTTAATAAAATACTTACATCTATTTTCAAATAAAATTTAATCAAATCAAAAAAAAAAAAAACAATAAAAAAAAAATACGCATATATACATGTACATATATATGTTTGTGTGTATCTAATATGAGTGAATTATCATTATCACTTTAGATTGGGAAAATAAATCATTAAAAAATATATATGTACATATAATATGTACTTACATACATAATATTCATAATACTAATAGAGAAATTTCATATAACGGTTTTCGCATGAAGTATTTTATTTTTTAACTGTACATACATATATATGTATTTATTTACGTACTAAATAAATTATAGGTACCTCTATTCATATTATACATATATATGTATGTACATATTTTGTAATAAAAAACAATTTTTTTTTTTTTAATTGTATTAAAATTTAAATAATTTTATTTTTAAAATTTAACTATATCTACCTAACCTATATATTAATTATATAAATTTGTACATTTACAGTTACTTACATACATACATATACCTATCATAAATTTTTAAATATTAAATTTAAAAATATAGCAAATTAAAAAAAAAAAAAATTATAATTAATAAACGAAAATAAATAATTATTTTGAATAATATATAAAATATATACCTTAATAAAAAAAAAATAAAAATAAAATAAATAAAAAGTGTTAAAATTAATAAAATACATAAATATATACATATTAAAAAAAAATAAATAAATTAAAAATAAAAATAATGAAAAAGGAAGCAGAATTTAAAACAAAAATGGATGTGAGACTTTTAAATATTCGAAAAAAATTTCGAAAAACAATATATTCACCATTTATATTTGTAATATTTATGTTATTAATACAAATAAATAATCCAGTTACAGCATTACGTAAGTTTAAAAATATATGCATATTTTCTTTTTTAATTATATTTTATTTAATAACTTTTTTTAATTTAAAAGTTTTTTAAAGGATTGAGGATTTTTTTTTTGAATCGTCGTATTCGTATCCTTGTAGACAGTTTTATATCTGATACTCATAAAATAAATGCTGGTGTTCCACAAGACTCTGCCTTATCTCCCACTCTCTTTTTAATTTTAATTAACGACCTACTCAGTTCTAGCCTCAATCCAAAACATAGTTTTTCCGACGACAGATGACTCTGGTTGCATCTTATGATTTTTTTAAAAAAATCGAATGCTACTTTAACCGCAATCAGTTTAAAAAGGAAAATGATGGCTAGTTCAGTTAACCACAACCTAGCAAAAATAGCTGATTGGGATGTTAAAAACAGAGTTTAGTTCAACAATTCCAAAACTCAAAGCTGTCAGATCTCTTGCAAAAGAGATCAATCCATACCAATTTTACGGTTCCAAGGGGGAAATATACAGCGGTCCGCAAATTTTAACATTTCATAAGCATGTTATGGAATGAGCATATTTTTGATATAGCCAAAAAAGCTGCCAAATGTTTAGGTTTTCTTTTTAGCTATAAAGCTTATTTTTCCCCTAGTGATCTGGCCAATATCTATAAAGCGTATATTTGACCTAAGATGGAGTATAATTATCACATATATGCTGGCGCTGCTCAAACATCATTAGGTTACCTGGATAAAATCGAAAATCTCGCCTTACGCCTGATTGGCGACCCTACTGTTCAGGGAACCTTTACTCCTCCTAACTCACGTCGAAATATTGAAGTTTTATATCTCTTTTGTAGATATCTTGTAGGTAACGAGCCTCAAGAGCTTATTTCTATACCGTGGAAATTCCTAGGTCGTTTAAAACTGGTTATGGAAACTTTTTTATTGTGAGAAACGCTAAAATGTGGAACATGCTTCCATCCAACGTGTTCCCCTCTGATACAAATGGTCCATTATACAATTTGTGACTTTTCAAAAAGAACCTATTCAGGTTCGTCTCCAATTTACCCGCCAGTTCTCCTTTATGTTCATAGTTTCCTTGAACTCCTCTGAACTCTCTTCTTGCTCAAACCTACAATAATTTTGTAAAAAGGAAAACTTTCCTAGAGTTTGGGTAGCGTGTAACAAAAAAAAAAGGATAACATGATATAACACTACTTATTATACATATTCGTTCATTATGTTTTAGATTTTATAATTTCATTTAATTTAGAGCGGTGAAATATATTTCGATTAAAACTGATTATTTCCTATTTTTATTTTTAATCAAATCTTTATTTTAAAGCTTTAAATTTAACCATTGTTAATTAGTCATAAGGTATATTTGATCAATTAACAAAAACAAATGATACAAGAAAATTTAATTTGATGAATTTTTAAATAATTAAAAAAAAAGATTAAAGTAATTAAATTTTGTGTTTTTAATATTAAGTATATATACGTTATTTTTAACAAAATGGCAGGTGTATGCCAGTGACGTGACAAAGATTTTAACGGCTTGAGCGAAATTTTTATTTCGTCCCTCCTCATGATTTTTTTTTGTTTTGGTATTAAAAATAATATTAATATTTGACAACAAAATACAAAAATTATTAACAAAATTAAGTTTATAATAACATCTTATAAACTCTATAAAGAGCCTGGATGGCCTAGTGTACAAGAGCGTGTGAAATACCCAGGGAGTGTCGGTTCCAATCTGAAACATGTCAAAAATAATTCCCTCTTACAAAATTTATAGCCACACCTGGAAAGAGAGGTATAGCAATAATGTAAAAATAATGAGTAAATGCTACATATTTTAGCTTTTCTTACTCAATTTTATTTCTTAGATAATTGTTTTATAATTTTTAGTATAGAAAACGAAAGTTCTGCAGAACATATTGTAACAGGCAATGTATAATATGTAAATAATTGAAGTGCAATATTATTACTTCATTAAACTATATGAAACCGTATATGGATCTGACACTCTTTAGATTTGAAAAAAGTTAATATTTGTTCTTATAATATCTTATCGGTACAATTTTCTTCTTTCATTTTAAAAAAAAGCTCCACTATGACTTTGTATAATCATGATCTTATAAAAAAATAAAATAATTAAATTATTGGCATTCATTTCTAAATTAATATAAAAAAATTTACATATATATGTATTTATTTTAACTATACATAAATTAACAAAGTAAATTGCACCTTCAATTAAAAAAGAATTGCAGCAGAACACAATATGGTCATCCCTTTAAGGAAGGAAATCATTTTTTAGTAAACGAGTAATTTTTGTTACGCCCTAAGTAATTGCTCTCTTCGCCTATAGGTAATTACACCGCTGCTATATATGAGTATCTTCTTCAAAATATTATTTATTATATATTTTTGTTTTTAATTTTCATTCGCTTTTATAATATACAATTTATTCCAAGTTTTTTATCATACACATAATATATGTTATGTATACATATATATATAATATAAAAATTATTTTATGTATACGGTCTCTGTCGGTGTCGGTGTCGGTATTTTGGTGTTTGGTGGTGCTCTATTTTCTCCTTGTTCTTGATCACCCATCATAACCATAAATAATCATAATGTCATTTTCCCTCCTTTATTTTGTTCCCTAAAGAAAAGAAACTTTATAGAATATCATAAAATGTATTATGTATATAAACTACTAATTATATTACTCGTATGTATGTATGTATGCATACATCTAAAATTCTTAGATTTACATTAACAAACTATAAATCAATTTTGGAATTAACAAAATGGTTAAATGCATTCTAAGACAACAAAAAAAAAACACTGTTTTTAACGTCACATAAGTTTTTCTAAAACCATTCAAAATAAAATGAAATTAAAAATAAATAAATTATAAAAAAGTCTCGAAACTATTAATTTTAATTAGAACTCTAATAATATATTTTAAAATATTGAAATTATTCCTTTTTTTTTTATATTTAATCCTCACTTTGATTTGCCCCAATTAATTTATTTTTCCCTAATTTATATCTTTATTTTTTTTTCCACTCTTCATTTTAAATTTATTATATGTAGTTGTAATTTTTTTTTATCCTATGATCAGACTTCTGATATTTTCGACGACAAAAAACTATAAATATTAAAAAAATAAAGAAATTTTTTTTTTTTTGATTTTCTTGAATAATTTAACTATAAAAAACTACCAAAAAAAGAATTATTAATTGGAACAGGTAAGAACAGGTAAAAATATAATATGAGGTTCTTCTTTTTTGTTTTCATAATTTTGAAGGTTCTTTCTAAGAACTTGACCATTTAAATTTTAAGTTAACCTCTTAACGATTAAGAAATAAATTTGAAAAATAACAAAATGACGCTTAAACAGGTACAGACAGAAAAAGAATTATGACGCTTGCAGGGACACAAAAGTTATAACAATATTAAAAGTACACCATTAAAGAAGAATAATTGTTGGGGAGCAGAAATGGTATTTATTCATATTTAAGTATTAAGTTTTCATGATTTTTTTTTTAATTATCAGAAAACAGAGATTTCTAATTATTTGTATATTATAAACATATTTCTTATATTTAAAATTTAATTTTTTATTAATTTTTTTTAATTTTGGTTTTAATCATTTTTTACCTTCTATTTAAATATCTTAGTTTTATAAAAATGTTATCAATACGTTATTTTGATATATGTACATATTAAAATACATATATCTCGACAGAATATTAAAAACTACTTAGCAATGAAAAATAGGTCTACTGATATACACAATACATTGAAAAAGTCATCTACCACTTATCATTGGTGGTTATTGAAACCCTTTTTTTTCCTTTTTATTAGAGAGGTAGCTGGAAATCATTGAAAGACATTAAATGAGGAAATCATTGAAGGACATCAAAATCAGTACCATTACGATTCGTCCCACTAAACATCACCTCTCTTTTTGGCCGAAAAATAAGTTATGGAATCTTTAATTGTACTGTTTAGGCAAGGGAAGTTTTTCTATGGAGTAAAAATATGTATAAGTTTTGTAAGATTGTGATGAACAAAGACGTTGATATTCTATTTAAGCTTTTGTAAATTGAAATTGTAATGATCATCAATTTTAGGATAAAAAAGAGCTGAAAAATTAATCCCGATTTGCGATATTCTTTGTAACAAAAGAACTTTCATATACAGATTTGTACCATTAAATATGACTACCTATAGGAAATATTTAACGGACAAATTAATTTGTCATCTAAAAGCGTTATGTTGTTAAGCGTTATGTTGTTAAAACTCACATCAATTATCAGGCCATGAACTGCAGAGAGTAAAAGCTTAAAAAGTGGCCAGCTTTTAACAAATTTACATGTAGTCTTATGTAAAAAAATAAGGGGCCAACTATAAATCTTGAAATAACACTAAAACCATATACTTTATTCAATTTGAGCCAAAGAGAAAATTAAAATCGCATCTTTTTTTTTATAAGTAATTCATTAAAGAAAAATATTTTAAAATATAATGTTTTCATTCATATGCATTTAAAAAATTGTCTTCCTTTAAATTTTTTATTATAAAAGCTTCTTAAGATAAATTGCCTCAATATCTCAATAGTATACGTCGAGACTATTTTCATACTTTAAAATTTTGTACACGCTTATATGGCTATAATCGAGACTCACATCAATTATGAAACTCTCACAACTACATTCATGTGTTTTCAGTTCTTGGCCTGTTTACTTAGGTCTTGTGTTAAGTAATAAATGAATTTTTTTGTTTCGTCAAATCTCGAATCATATAGGAATGTTGCTATATGGTTGTAATGAATGTTTAGAGACAAATATAAACGTATATCTCTTTTATAATATGTAAATATTTAAACTTTTTGAAATCATAGATTTTTCATTGATAAAAAATAGATTTTATCAACCGGTTTTTTCGATTATCCGTGCTGAGGTCGGCCCGAAGCAACCCGGATAATCGAGTTTCCACTGTATCTTGTATATAATATGTATTATCCATTCCTCATTTTTATTTCTTTATAATCTCCTTCTTTCTAACAATATAGATTCTAATTATTAGGTATAACATATTTGTAGAACATAATCTTATAATCAAAGCTTTAAAATTTTATTTAAATATAAGCAAAAAAAAAAAAACACATAGAACACATACTAAACTTAAAACCGTGACAAAGTGTTAAATTTTATACTTATAATGGGGTAATTAAATTCATTTTATTTGATTTCATCACTTATTCTATATACATATTATAATAATACATTAAAATCTTAAAATGTTAATCCAATGACCATGACTAAAACAAATCTTAAAAAAAATAAAATAGAATTAAAAACTTGAACTCGATGAAATTAAATCATTTATCAAAAAAACAAAAAAAAAAAAAAAATGACAGAAAAAAGATGTTTATATATGGGTTCAATGAAAAAATTCGAAAATTTCTATGGAACCAATTTTAGAATTCATGATGATAATAAATTCTGATTAGGGTTTAGAAAAAAAATTTTATTTAATGAATTTAATATAAATTTTATTTATTTTTTTTTTTATTTTATAAATTTTAGATTTATTATTTTAAATATATACTCGTATAGGTATCGATTACCATTAATCATTAACATAAACGAACACCATAGTGAATTAATAAATAAGATCATCTTAACAATAATAGTATATTATACTGTATAGTGTATATTATCAATATTCTTCATTAACTTTTTTCTCCTTTCCATTCGGATAAGAAGCATAGAACTTCCATTTCAGTCATTTATTATAAGTATTTGACAAGGCTTCAGTTTCTGTAATCATTAGTTTCACTATAAGCCTTGATTACTTGGCTATTGTACAAGACTATAAAAGACTACGAATTCAATAATATTTTTATTTGTACGCCATCTATTATCTTATACAAAAAATAATTTATTATATATTACGACATGATATTACATAATTATAGGATATATGTACACAAATTAATTTTTTATTCAGTTATATTATATACCAATTAGTCTAATATATAAAAACAGGAGGTTATTTGTTTATTTATTTGTTTACCTTAGGACTTACGTAAAAACTAGTGATCTGATTGCAATCAAATTTCACATGAACATTTTATGGAACCCGGCAATTGCTATAAACTATGCATCTTATATTATATGAAATAAGATGATTGCTAAGCATCTTATGTTATATGAAATAAGATGATTGCTAAGCATCTTATGTTATATGAAAATAAGCCTTATGAAAATTTAAGATGGCCACCCTTAATTATTTTATCAATCTACTTTAAAATGAAAAGAAGTACGGTTACTTCTAAAGCAAATTATCTGAATTGTTTTAATAGCTACTAATAGATTTTTTAAAGTCTTTACTTTTGCCAAATTTCTTTAATTGTGCTGTATATAATCTTTAAAAGTCAATTTTCTATAATATTTAACAATCTAATTAAGGATTTTAGGAATTTTGTTTAAATTTTAACATTA
Organism: Poecilobothrus nobilitatus; assembly: GCA_947095535.1. Classification (NCBI taxonomy): domain Eukaryota; kingdom Metazoa; phylum Arthropoda; class Insecta; order Diptera; family Dolichopodidae; genus Poecilobothrus; species Poecilobothrus nobilitatus. Next base: position 41,740,548 of record OX352774.1, on the reverse strand, counting down.
AAACATTCTGAGCAATTAACGCGAATCCTCTTAATTCTCTTGGTGTCTTGATTTTCAAACTTTTCATTTACTCTCTGAAAGAAAAAGAAAAAATTAAAAATAAATGCATTTACAATAAATAGCAATTTTTTTTTTGTGTATTCCTCTGTCACATAAATGTGATAAGGAAATTACACAGCCTTTTCAGACGTGGCTGTAAATGGCGTAAGGGGGAATTATTCTTTGAAGTGTGTTGAATTCGAACCCACACTCCTTGGGTTTTGACAACGCATACACTCTTATCCACTAGGCCACCGAGGCTCCTAGCAATAAATTTAAAATTTTCCAACATATTTTTCTATAAAATTTCATTTTTACAGATTCTGAAAAATTTTTTGTTAAGCTGGATAAAGAAATTGACAGGTAGTGTTCAATTTTACGGTACTATAGGGTTGTAAGAATTTGGAAAGTATATGGAATTTTTATATAATTGGTTAATAGATCATAATCAAATTAATACAGTTACCTTTTAAATTTTACAGTTAAACTTTTAATTTGCCTGTGCAATCCCGGGTAAATCTAGTAACCGCTTATAATTATAACTATATGTATGTATTATGAGAAAAACCTATATTATTTTTTCTTTATTTATATGATCCGAGGCCGGTGATGGAGAGGCCGGTGTCGTAACCGATATTTCTAAATTTAAAGAAAAGTTTTACCTTAAATAACTGAATAAGATAAATTAAAATTCAATCTTACGTAAGTTAATAAGCGTTCGTCTAAAAAACATTTTAAAATTAATAATAATAAAAAACGAGGAAGAGTGCAGTAGAGTAGACTGTGTCAACTCTGGGATACCCGTATGAACCCGTATATACTAGCTTCATTAAGTTCCAAGAAATGCAAAAAGCCTGAACCGGCTGCTTTAGACCATTCAAATTTTACAAAAGTTTTTGGCATGCAACTCGACACTTTTTGACTAAATTTCAGATAGCTAGCTTCAATAGACACTGAGTTATTTTCATTTAAAAAGAGAAGTTGTATGGCAACTATCCGAACCTGTCATATCATCACAACAAAATTTTACAGAAGTTGTTGCCATAAAACTCGATCATCATTTGCAAAATTTCAGATACCTAGATTGAATAGACACTGGGTTATTTCCATTTAAAGAAAGACGTTGTATGGCAGCTACTCGAACCCGGCGGCCGAAAATGCTGGAGTTAAATAGCAAAACTAACAATTTTACAAAAGTAACGTAAAAAAATTTTCAGCCTCCTAGCTCCTCTATTTTTTGAGTTATAGTGCGGACGGACACTGAGTTATTTTCATTTAAAAAGAGATTTTGTATGGCAGCTACCCGAACCCGTCACACCACCACAACAAAATTTTGCAGAAGTTGTTGCCATAAAACTTGATCATCATTCGCAAAATTTCAGATACCTAGATTGAACAGACACTGGGTTATTTCCATTTAAAGAAAGACGTTGTATGGCAGCTACTCGAACCCGGCGGCCGAAAATGCTGGAGTTAAATAGCAAAACTAACAATTTTACAAAAGTAACGTAAAAAAATTTTCAGCCTCCTAGCTCTTCTATTTTTTGAGTTATAGTGCGGACGGACACTGAGTTCTTTCATTTAAAAAGAGATTTTGTATGGCAGCTACCCGAACCCGTCACACCACCACAACCAAATTTTGCAGAAGTTGTTGCCATAAAACTTGATCATCATTCGCAAAATTTCAGATACCTAGATTGAACAGACACTGGGTTATTTCTATTTAAAGAAAGACGTTGTATGGCAGCTACCCGAACCCGGCGGCCGAAAATGCTGGAGTTAAATAGCAAAACTAACAATTTTACAAAAGTGACGTAAAAAAATTTTCAGCCTCCTAGCTCCTCTAGTTTTTGAGTTATCGTGCGGACGGACACTGAGTTCTTTTCATTTAAAAAGAGATTTTGTATGGCAGCTACCCGAACCCGTCGCACCAGCACAACCAAATTTTGTAGAAGTTGTTGCCATAAAACTTGATCATCATTTGCAAGATTTCAGACGCCTAGCTTTATTAACTTCCAAGAGGTGCAAGAAGCCTGAACCGGCTGTTCTAGGCCAAACAAATTTTACAAAAGTTGTTGGCATATAACTCGACACCTCTTTACTAAATTTCAGATTCCTAGCTTCAATAAACACTGAGTTATTCTCATTTAACCGGATAAGTTGTATGGCAGCTACCCGAACCCGCCGCACCACCACAACCAAATTTTACAAAAGTTGTTGCCATAAAACTTGATCATCATTTGCAAAATTTCAGACGCCTAGCTTCATTAGGTTCCAAGAGGTGCAAGAAGTCTGAACCGGCTGCTCTAGACCAACCAAATTTTACAAAAGTTGTTGGCATGTAACTCGACACCTCTTTACTAAATTTCAGATTCCTAGCTTCAATAAACACTGAGTTATTCTCATTTAAACGGAGAAGTTGTATGGCAGCTACCCGAACCCGCTGCACCAGCACAACCAAATTTTACAGAAGTTGTTGCCATAAAACTTGATCATCATTTGCAAAATTTCAGAAACCTAGCTTGAATAGATACTGAGTTATTTCTATATAAAGATAGAAGTTGTATGGCAGCTACTCGAACCCGCCGACCGAAAATGTTGGATTTAAATAGCAAAACTAACAATTTTGCAAAAGTGACGTAAAAAAAATTTCAGCCCCCTAGCTCCTTTATTTTTTGAGTTATCGTGCGGACGGACGGACGGACGGACGGACGGACGGACGGACGTACATGGCTTAATCGACTCAGAATTCGATTCTGAGCCGATCCATACCTTTGACACTATATCTAGCTCGACTCCTTTAAGGTGTCACAAACGTAATGGCAAATTTATTATACCCTTGAACATAGTTCATACGGGTATAAAAAACCAAGAATAAGTTGCCCTTTCCTTGATTACTTAATGAATACTGAATTAGCATTGAAAGTGTAAATTTAAAATATTTTAATGACGCATATTATACAAGTATAATAATAAAAATATTTATAAGACCTACACATTTTTTTTTTTCAACTAATAATATTATTGTTTAAATTAAAATCACATTTAAATTAAATCATTCACTAATTTTATAAATTCAAAAAAAAAAAAAAAAGTCCAGTTCAGTTAATCACAATTTTAACATAAAGGTTGAAGAAAATTCATATTACCATCTGGTAAAAAATTAGCCAAAAAAAAAAAAAGAAAAAATTAATTCCAAGATTCTAATTAGAAAAGAAAACAAAAATAAATTAATAATTTAGTCTGTTTTTCTAATAATTAGAAGCAAGGTCAAAATTCACAAAAAAAAAATTTTCGGTGAGCATGACAGAATTCAAAAAATAACCGAAAAAAACATAAACTAAAATGAAATCAAATGAAATAAAATTGGAATTGGGGCACACGATCGGAATTATTGAAACCAAATAAACAAAAAATACAAGAAAAATATATATTTTTTTTTTTACTTAATTTCTAAGAACAAAAATAACTAAAACTATATAAGCATATATGAATAGACAGAATGACTTCAAAACACCAGCTACACCTACACCATCTGTATTAGAATCATATAAACTAAAAAATAAATAAAAAAATCTTTCTATTGTTGTTTTTAGAGCGAAAAAATTAAAAACTGTTAAAAACAAAAAAAAAAACGATATTTGGGAAAACTAAATTATATTTTATTTTATTCTTTTTTGTTTTTTTTTTATGTAAAATATAAATTAAAAAATAATTAAAGAGCAGAATAAATTTGATTCGCATTTTGAAATATGTTAAGCGAATTTTAGATTGGCTTATGATAGATACTTGGTATTACATACGAAATTCAGTACATCTTTTCGTTCATTGTCATACTACACTTATAATAAAATTTATAAAAGACAGCTGATAATAAGAGAAAATAAAAATATGAAAGCCTGCAGAAATTAATGTAACTATGAGGAATACTTATACTTACTTATGTATGTATATATACAGTAAAATTTTACACTAAATTTTATCAGCCGCTGTCAACAATTAATGATCGTTAAAAGAGTGAATGAATGAATAAATTTATAAGAATCAAATTAATTAAGTTCAGCTTTCAAATTATGATGATTTTTATATAACCTATAGGTTACAATCATAAATATAGGAAGATACAAATTACTTATATTGTTTGCGTTCCTTTTAGAGAGTAAACTACTTTTTTCTACTGCCAACTATTCCAACCTTTGAAAAAATATAGATACGCGTAAATACAATTATATTAAATGAGCGTTTCTTTTATCGACTACTCCCAACTACTTTTGTCGTGTAAAAGGAACGCACACATACCCTCACACATATAAATGCGCGTTAATTTCTAAGCGAGATCTAAAACCTGAAAATTTCAATAAAATATTGAAAGCGAATATCCTCCATTATTTTTCTTATTTATTTACCATACAATAATGCTATAAACACAATTTGAACAAATAGAGCTTTTTCCATTGTCAAAATATAAAAATACAAATATTTTGACTGAAAGTTGTCATATAGCAGCGGTCAGCGGAAAAAAAGCTAATGAAAAAATAAATTAAATAAATTTATTCTCATTTTTGTCATCGGCAGAGTGGCATATAGAATGAAATCATAAATGACAAGCAGATGAAAATAAAATTTCAAGATTGTTTTTGTTTTTAAACATGAGTTTTAAGAAATAATTAATTACATTAATTAGAGAACATGAAAATTACATATTTTAAATCTTAAACAAAAAGATTATATACAAATAATTAATTTACACAGTCAAAATATTGTCAACCATCAATGGCACTGTACGTTATCATCACTGTTGACCGTTCGAATTGTAAGCGACAAAACGGTTTTCAAGTTCATATAAATCTTTATTATATTCAGACATAATTTTACATAAAGTGTCATACTATTTATATTATTTTTTTTTTGTCTTATACTATAATTTATTATAAATAAAAATATATTTAAAGTAGATACCTATGTATGCATAATAAGTGGAAAAGGTAAATATAATTTTATATATACTAAAAATAAGAAAATATTAAGTTATTCGATATACCGGTAATATTTATTATAATTATTTGGAAAATTATTGAACAATTTTCTTAGTATTTCAACATTTTTATATTTATTTACTGTTTTTCTGCGGTTAAGCATAATGTATCACTACAGGTAGGTACACGTGTAAAACAGTAACATTATTGGATTATTATTCCTAGAATAGATTCCTAATGGATATGAAGCATTTCAATTAAATAAATTAAGGAAAAACTTTTATTAAACATTATTATTTAATATTAAACTCGTGTACTTTAAATTACAATATAATTGATATGACATTAAAGATAATTTCGGCAAACAAACAAAAAATAAAAACAAAACAACAAACAAAATTTATAGGTTGACATAATTGTACATAATATTTATTTTTCTTTTTTTTTCTTCGAAATTTATATTTTTACTAATCATAACAAAGAATTATGTTATACTCTTCATTCTTCAATCTGTTTTGGATGAGAATAAGTTTGCACGTGCTTTTATTAGGTCGCTGACCTAAGCAGCAAAAAAAAAAGTTTTTTTTATTTCTAAAAGTAAGGTTAACCATAAAACATTTACCCTATAAGGAAATTTTAATATACATATGTATATGTAATACGCCTTATAGAGTTTGATTAGGTTGATTGTAATATTTTATTATTAGAAGGTTAAAGTATTTCTACTTTGTTTAATTTTAAAGGGACGAACACCATGGTAATAGTAATATGGTATCTATTATTTCTTTTTTTACCTGTTTTATTTAATATGAAAGAAAGCATTAAACTTTTCGAATACAATTTACAAGTGGTATGAAATATTAATTTTGTATAAAAATCTTGCAATAAAATAGAAACGAAATAAATTTAATACTTAAGATTTTTATTTTTTGTTTTTTAATGAGATATAAAAATTTAAAATTCCAATATTAATTTTTCGATTCATATAGGACGCTGCTAAACGATCATATTTTCATACGATGTTTTTATACATTGACTTGATTTAACTTGTTCAAAAATAAAATATACATACATACATATGTAGATACATACTTACATATATTATTTCTATAAATTTTATTTTTAGAAAAATTTTAAATTATTAAAATAAAAATTTTTTTTGAAATAGTGTACATTTTCACAAAATATACATAATGGTAAAAAAAGAACAATTATAACAAAAAAAAAACAAAAAATAAAACAAATTTTATTAATTCGCCGTACATCCGAATTTTTCGAAAAATTCCGAAAAGAAATATTTTTAAATTTAATTTCGCCCACGATAAATTGTGGGTTGTTTCTTGTTTTGAAAAAATAAAAAAATAAAAAATAAAAAAAAAACAAATAAAAACTAGAAAATCACGCAGTAAGCGAATTTAAGTGATAAATGTCATTGTGGAAATCATTATAACATTTTTTTTTTGTTTTATTTTTTTTTTTTTCTTTTTTAGTTTATTATGATGTTTATTAATTTAAATTTATATTATCCATTATTTTAATTAAATGAGGAAAAGATTTTTGTTTTTTGTTATTTTTTTTTTTTCAATTTTGCAAAACATTGTTTTTTTGCCAAAAATTTTTATTTTAATATAAAAAAAAATTTATACTTTTTTGCTTAATTGAAAAATTCCTATATTTTATCTGAAAATAATTTTCTTTTAAGAAAACCTTGATTGGAATGATGACACGTAATAATTTCAAAATTATTTTTAGATATTAAAAAAAAAAAAAAGTGTATTTTTGTAATTGCAATTTTGAAACAAATTTTTTAAATGGTTTTAAAAAGTATGAGTAATTTTTTTGAACTATGACAAAATTATTTTCGTAAAAATAAAAACTAAATAATAAAAAATCTTAATTTTTTTAACTTTATTCTTTGAGTATAGTTAAGTTTTGTTCTTTTATTAATACAAATTTTTTTATTTCATTCCAATGACACAAATTACATTTCTGGGCAAATTTCCTCTCTGAAGTTGGCGAGATATTCTTATACAATACCCTTACCCTTTAGTTGACCCCACGTTATTTTAAATATTTCACTGAAAGGAACTGCATTTGGGTACTGTTGAACTTTAACCAACCTAGACCGCCCCTTAAAAACTAACGGATAATTAAATTCATAACATAATGTACTATTTGGTTTTGGGGATAAGGATGTGGAAAGCATTATTTGGGAATGTGGGTTTGGAATAATTAGGATTATGGAGTATAAAGAGTAAAACTTGAAGAGTTATTTTCAAAAAAATGTTAAGGTTCTTCCTAAAATTTATTTCGTTACTCTGTTTTGAACGCTATTTTTTGTAGTATAACAATATTGACATTTCTATACGATGTGTTTCTTATATAAAAATTTACAAAAACATATGTCAGTTTAAAAAACAATACATAAATCATTAGCTAGATATCATAAATGAATATTGGATAATTCTTCGATATGATTATCCTTTTAAAATGAATTTATTTGACTTTTACTTATGTATACTAATAACTTAACGAATGTTTTTTAAATTACAACAAATGATGGTTACTCTTTAAGCATAACGAGTCGTTTTCAATTCTCTAGTTAAAGTTTTATATCCATACAAAATGTGGTAAGTGAGTGAGTCATTTTGGCAACTCGAAAAAGAGTCGTTTATAAGTCGTCAGTACTATGATAATTAGAATAATATGCGTAGTATGTATTAATATGTAGTGGTAGTGAATCTCTTGTTAGTGAATCGCTTTTAATTCTTTTTTAGCGTCGCGTTTGTAATTCTTTTTTGGCGGCTTATCCGTATGATTTCATAAATAAAAAGAAAATTTTAAATTTATTTTTTTTATTTTTTAACTCAACTTTATCACGTATTCTTAAAGAATTTTGTTACAGAATTTAATTTTAACACAATAATAATAACTTAAATTCTTATATATGAATAAATTAAAGCTTATATTTTAGTTGATTTAAAAATGTTTAATTGTTTGTTGGCAAATCATTGCAAACTATACGTAGTTCTGTACTTATTAAAACTTTTTGACAAACTGCATATGTGTAACAATATTGGAATGAATGTATGGAGTAGTAAAATTTCACTTTTATTCATCTTTCTTATTTTACTTTTGGCTCGATTTTAGTAAAATCGATTTTTTGTTTAGAGAGTATGACTATATTACAGTTAGTTATATGAAATGTCATATATAAGCTTACAAAATCATATAATATCATATTATAACAGCTGATAACTGTTATAGTTAGGAGTATATTGGCATTGACACAGAGACAATTACAAAATTAAATAAATGTTAGCGATTATGAATCAATTGATTTCTAATTTTGAAAAGGAAATTGAATTTTAGCATTTATTTTTCATTTAATTTCAACATTTCCAAGAAATAAATCTCTTTTTCTCATTATGTTTTCCCCCCGTCATATTAATTATTAATATTTGCTGTATGTATATTTATTTTTTGCAAGGTTTCGTAACAAAACTTTTAAATTTTAATATAATTTTCTTCACTAGTTTGTAAACAAAATTATACAAAACTTATTAAAAACATTTTTGCGGTCATTCACCTAATAATTTTTCACAAAATTTATTTTAGCTTTCATTTGACTCCTAGAAAATTATCATGATCCAAAAAAAAAAAAAAAATTTCAAACAATTAATCAATCATTTTTAATCCTCCACTCCAACAATAAAAACAAAACGAAAAAGCAACAACAATAATTAATTTAATTTTTCCTGTTGTTTTTTTATTTTGGAAAATTCACGCATATTTTATCAAAAAAAAAAACTGCATTAAATTTTAAATGAAAATTCTTTACTAAAAACATTTAAAAATAGAAGAAAAACTTAATTTATTTTTTTTCGTTTGTTTTTTTTTGTTTTTTTTTTTTTTTGGTTAATTTTTAATTAATGATTTTTGGTATTAAAGAGTTTTGTGTTATTTTTTTTTTTTTGTTTTTTTTACTTATTAAAACGCTTCCGTTTCGAAATTTCCACTATATTATTAAAATTTTCATCTGCCTTTTTAATTAAAAATGTACTTGAATCCACAGGAATAATTCATTGTTGATTCTTTATATTGGTCACTTGTGTAATAATAATAATAACATTATCAGACAAAATTTGATGAACAAATATTTTTTTTTCCTGTTTTATTTCATTTTAGGCTTAGTTAAGTAACTGCTCGTATAGTGTATACCAAAATTCATACGAATACCAAGTTATATAGCCTAAAATGAAATTAAAGTTTGTACCTTGACTTCACAATACATCTAAAATCACTTCATACTAATGGTAAGTAGGTTAGATAGATAGGTAGCTGCAAAGGGACTACAGATTTTCTCTTATTAAAAATTTTTAGAGAAACCTTCTTCTTTTATTAATTTTTAGGTATGCCAGTTGATCATTTGCCTGTACAGCTAGTTAACAATACTCATTGTTTTTAAAATTTCCTTGAGTCTTCAGTTATACAACCTCATTTATTTTTGTATTAAACATATTATATGTTAAATATTTATGTAATGCTATATAATGTACACAAATGTTCGATATCTCGAGTTTTTAGAAACGAAATTTTTAAAAACCTAAGATATTTTAAAATAAAAGGCAAAACATATTAACATAATACTTAAACATTTTCTTGACTATTAACTAATATTAAAAAAACAGATTTCGAAATACAAAGCAAAGGTGTTGGAAAGCCATTTTAGCAATGGCAAAGAATTTGAAATTCGTGTTAAAATTTTAAAATTAAAATTATGTCTGAATTAATCTGTTTTATTAATTGTTTCATAGTTATTGTCGCATTGGAGTTATTTAAAAATTAATCAAATAAAAAGTAATATTTTTTTAGAAATATTTCGTCCTTGAACACTATATACTCTTACTCTCTTAGTTTAAACTTTCGATTAGTCTTACACTCTGTGATATCTTATCATCTGGTGAAGTATAAAACTAATCGACATTTTTTTTTTCCGTAAAACCGTTTTTTTTTTTAAATTTCATTAAAAAGTAGTATGTTTGAACCATATTAAATTTAACCTTAAAAATAGAATAATAATTCGATATTTAATAAAAAAATTTTTATGAATATTAATACAAAATATTTTATCCAACACTGTAGATACAATTTATTTATATAAACATGAACATGATAATTAATTAAATTGATATTTCTTGTACAATTTTATTTTTATTGAATTGTAATTAAAAAAAAAAGAAAAGAATCCCAAACACCCTCCGAAAGTAATTAGGTGATTGATGATAAAATAAGAACTGTTTGAATGAATTTACACCATATTTTATTGTTATTTGTTTTGCTTTTTACTTTAATTTTTAATCTAGTGATTTTTAATTATTTTCAATAGTTTAGATATTATATAGTTTGGCTGTCGGAAATAGTCCCCCTGACCAAAATTTAATAAAACAAAAAACTTAAATAACACCCAAAGAAATTAGGGATTATTTCATTATGAAATTCAAAATGAAATATTGCCATAATAAAGGGAAATAACCTCCCAAATTAAAATTAAATAAACCCCCAAATTATTTTAAGATCTAATAAGAAAACTTAAATAATATGTATTAATTAAGAAATTACTACATTTGCACGAAGAACAAAATCCCGGAAAATAGGAGGGATTTTAGAGTTGACATCAGGGTACTTACTTCCTTTTCCCAGAATATTTACATATACGTATATGCGAAATTCTGAATTAGGCTCTTTTCATATATCTACTTAATTATAAAAATGAAATAATCCCCCAAAATAATGAAATAATCGCCAAAATATAGTTGTTTTGTAGTGTTATTTTAATTATATTGTTTTGCAGGATTATTTTATATGAAATAACGCCCCAAAAAGAAAATGAAATAAGACAGACAAAGAAATGAAATAACGCTAACATTTTTCGCGGCGTTATTTTACATGCAAATTTTTGCGGTATTATTTAATTTTTTTTTTTTCGGGGATTATTTCTTCCTCCCGGCGTTATTTCCGGGAGCCAATATAGTTTATTTTTTTTCTTTTAATTTTATTTTAAAAAAGTTTTACAATATATTTACAAGTTAACAAGCATTTGCGTATAAATCTAGTGTACCGTTAAAAAGAATTAATAGACTCAAGTTTTTTTGACATTTTAAAACACACAACCTAATTGTTTCTTTATATTTTAAAGCGCTTTAAAGATCGTAATTTTATTGAATTGTAAGTATGTAATCCCAAGTATTAAAATACTTGGGTTTGTAGGTATATATACTTAATTAAACTTAAACATTTACAATTTGGATTTATTTCACGCAGGAATATAAACTGGAAGAACGGTTTAAGACCGGTAGTAAAATCTCTTAGACCATGGAAATTATTGAAGAGGCACCAGGGATTCAATATTAATTGTTAAGATTTTCTGTTTTTTTTTTGTATTATTCATTGATCATATAATTTCAAGGGGAATATTAATAAGGCTGAAAGCTACCGTAAAATATAAACGAAGTTCTTTTGTTTTTTGACAACAAATGTAAATATAAATGTAACGCTAACGATGTATTTTATTTTTGTGTTGTTTTTTTTTTTTTTTAGATTTGTAAAATGGGTGAATAATGAATATAAAAATTTTAACAATGAAAAAAAATTGAATAAATGTTATGCAATTATGCAATTTATTGAAAAAAAAAAAAAAACGAAAGTTGTCGTATAGTTGTCATGAATATTATGCTTTTCTACCATGAATTACCTGTCAACAATATACTACAGAGATTACAAAGTTAAAAAAACAAAAAATAACATAATAAATTTTTATTTACTTTATTTGTTTAAACTGTAACCAATTTACATTTATTTAAAAATAAAATAAATACATTTTATAAAAGTGCACATTATTATACATGCATATTAATTAACAAAACATAAGTAACAACATAATAAATACAAGTGCATGCATATATAAATAATTTTTACTACAAAATATAGTCACTATTCACTAATACGCAAAAAAATATAAAAAAGCAATTTCTGATTACAACGTTCATTGATTTACCACAAAAAAATGTTCATAACTACCTAATATTATTATATAGTTATAAGTCATAATTATAAACCGGCAAACCGCGTATTTCTTATTGCGGTAAATATTTTTGTCATATTTAACAGAGATTAAGTATTATGCACTCTGTTTTGTTTGTCAAAATTTTTACATTAAAGCTAAAAACATTAAATATAAAAACTCAGTCTTAGCCTAAACTCAATTTAGACTAAGAACAACCTAGACTAAGAAAAAGATTATATTATATAGTTGCAGCAAAAGAATACATACAAAAGAATACATTCATATTTTTAGTTTAAACTTTTAAATGTCAATGTCGATTCAGCTAATGGCATAGTTATTGAGACACCGGCTTTCATTTCGAAAGATCTCGATTTGTCTTATAATACTTAAAATAAGTAACTATTTATATCCTGGAATTCATATCATACCGTAATGTAATATAATATTATAATAAAATAAAATAAAAAAAAATCGTGATTAGATAATAGATGGCGCACAAATTAAAATATTTGTTTTTCATAGTTTTGTACAATATACCTACAGCCTATTAATTAACGGGTTAGGAAAACAAATGATTCAAAAAAACTGAAGCTTAGGCAAATATGAATAATAAATGACTTAGTATAAATATGCCTTATAGGAGTGCAAAGGAGGAAATGAAATCTTTTTTTTCGATTACCTATATATACATAGTATTGACCTAAATTCGAGAGCATTAAACAGGTATTACTTCAACCAATAAAATTATATATGAAAAACTAAAACTTTACATTATTAAATACTAATCAATGATTCGAATGCATAAAACTGATCTTGAACTTAAATCTTACTTTTTTAAGTAAAAAATAAATTTTAACAAAACGCCCTAAGCATAATTTAAACGCATCCGTTTTATAATTACGTTATAAGAACATATTAATTAGGATTGCAATATGTTGTAATGAAAGATTTTTTTAATATATGTACAGTTAAAAAAATTTATCTGGAATTAGTGGGTGCAAATCCCACACACTCATAAAGGACACGTACTAGTTTCCACTCCTCTATAGTATCTTTCAATGATTCCCACGAGGGTAGGTGGGAATCATCAAAAGATAAAAAGCAAACAAAAAAACACATCATATAGGCTTAAATGTGTCGGTTTTAATTTTTTATATGAGTAAATAATATTTCGGTGTTACAATCTTGTTTCGACCTAATTGTAAATAAATAAAAAATTTTAAAAGTAAAAAAAAAAAAAAAGATAATAAATTATTTTAGTAATTAAAAAATCCCTATTTACATAATTTAAGTTTTTAAATCTAAATTATAACATAATAATTATATTATAGTTTTATTTATATATTTTAAGTGCTTTTTATTTTTTATCGTTATTAATACAGTATATGTACATATATAATTTAATATATACATATACACATAAGAATATATATATATATATATATATATATATATTTAGATATTTACTAATGAATATGCTAATTGCGGTTTAGATAATTAATTAAAACTTAAAAAATGTTTAAAATAAAAAAATAAATAAAAAAATATTAATATAAAATTAATATAAAACGAGGAAGAGTGCAGTAGAGTAGACTGTGTCAACTCTGGGATACCCGTATGAACCCGTATATACTAGCTTCATTAAGTTCCAAGAAATGCAAAAAGCCTGAACCGGCTGCTTTAGACCATTCAAATTTTACAAAAGTTTTTGGCATGCAACTCGACACTTTTTGACTAAATTTCAGATAGCTAGCTTCAATAGACACTGAGTTATTTTCATTTAAAAAGAGAAGTTGTATGGCAACTATCCGAACCTGTCATATCATCACAACAAAATTTTACAGAAGTTGTTGCCATAAAACTCGATCATCATTTGCAAAATTTCAGATACCTAGATTGAATAGACACTGGGTTATTTCCATTTAAAGAAAGACGTTGTATGGCAGCTACTCGAACCCGGCGGCCGAAAATGCTGGAGTTAAATAGCAAAACTAACAATTTTACAAAAGTAACGTAAAAAAATTTTCAGCCTCCTAGCTCCTCTATTTTTTGAGTTATAGTGCGGACGGACACTGAGTTATTTTCATTTAAAAAGAGATTTTGTATGGCAGCTACCCGAACCCGTCACACCACCACAACAAAATTTTGCAGAAGTTGTTGCCATAAAACTTGATCATCATTCGCAAAATTTCAGATACCTAGATTGAACAGACACTGGGTTATTTCCATTTAAAGAAAGACGTTGTATGGCAGCTACTCGAACCCGGCGGCCGAAAATGCTGGAGTTAAATAGCAAAACTAACAATTTTACAAAAGTAACGTAAAAAAATTTTCAGCCTCCTAGCTCTTCTATTTTTTGAGTTATAGTGCGGACGGACACTGAGTTCTTTCATTTAAAAAGAGATTTTGTATGGCAGCTACCCGAACCCGTCACACTACCACAACCAAATTTTGCAGAAGTTGTTGCCATAAAACTTGATCATCATTCGCAAAATTTCAGATACCTAGATTGAACAGACACTGGGTTATTTCTATTTAAAGAAAGACGTTGTATGGCAGCTACCCGAACCCGGCGGCCGAAAATGCTGGAGTTAAATAGCAAAACTAACAATTTTACAAAAGTGACGTAAAAAAATTTTCAGCCTCCTAGCTCCTCTAGTTTTTGAGTTATCGTGCGGACGGACACTGAGTTCTTTTCATTTAAAAAGAGATTTTGTATGGCAGCTACCCGAACCCGTCGCACCAGCACAACCAAATTTTGTAGAAGTTGTTGCCATAAAACTTGATCATCATTTGCAAGATTTCAGACGCCTAGCTTTATTAACTTCCAAGAGGTGCAAGAAGCCTGAACCGGCTGTTCTAGGCCAAACAAATTTTACAAAAGTTGTTGGCATATAACTCGACACCTCTTTACTAAATTTCAGATTCCTAGCTTCAATAAACACTGAGTTATTCTCATTTAACCGGATAAGTTGTATGGCAGCTACCCGAACCCGCCGCACCACCACAACCAAATTTTACAAAAGTTGTTGCCATAAAACTTGATCATCATTTGCAAAATTTCAGACGCCTAGCTTCATTAGGTTCCAAGAGGTGCAAGAAGTCTGAACCGGCTGCTCTAGACCAACCAAATTTTACAAAAGTTGTTGGCATGTAACTCGACACCTCTTTACTAAATTTCAGATTCCTAGCTTCAATAAACACTGAGTTATTCTCATTTAAACGGAGAAGTTGTATGGCAGCTACCCGAACCCGCTGCACCAGCACAACCAAATTTTACAGAAGTTGTTGCCATAAAACTTGATCATCATTTGCAAAATTTCAGAAACCTAGCTTGAATAGATACTGAGTTATTTCTATATAAAGATAGAAGTTGTATGGCAGCTACTCGAACCCGCCGACCGAAAATGTTGGATTTAAATAGCAAAACTAACAATTTTGCAAAAGTGACGTAAAAAAAATTTCAGCCCCCTAGCTCCTTTATTTTTTGAGTTATCGTGCGGACGGACGGACGGACGGACGGACGGACGGACGGACGGACGTACATGGCTTAATCGACTCAGAATTCGATTCTGAGCCGATCCATACCTTTGACACTATATCTAGCTCGACTCCTTTAAGGTGTCACAAACGTAATGGCAAATTTATTATACCCTTGAACATAGTTCATACGGGTATAATTATAGGCATTAAAAATTAGTATTGAAAAAAAAAAACAAAACTTAATTTAATTCACCACAATAAAATATAATTAACCATGTTTATAAATAAATATTCAAGAACATAATAATAAAATAAAAAAATTAAAAGTGCAAAGCATGTTGATTTTATTTATACATTATAGAATTTAATTAAGTAAATATTATAAATAAGTTGTATATAGATTTTTTTTTTCTCGCTATCCAAACTATATAGGAAAACATTCCTTAATAATTCTTAATATGATAGGTTTCGATAATTAGATGAGAGGAATTGAAGGGAAATATGATAAAAGAGAATAGAGTTGGAAGGACAATTGGAGGAAAACCTGTACAAGTTGCAAATACTTAGTATAATGGAAAATTTTTATAGGCGAGGAAAACACATTGGATGGAAATATGTTCCACATTTTAACGGTTTTCACAATAAATGAGTTTTCGTAACCAGTTTTGAATCACATATAAGGATTTCCACAGTGTAAAAATGGGCACTTGATCCCTTCCTAGTGTTGCGTTAGAATTGTTTTAAGGGAGACTTTTTTAATTTTACTTTAATATGACAAGTATCATTAAATACAAGATTACTATAAAATAGATAGATAATGCTCCAATATTTCGAAAAGTCTTAAGAGTAGTAAAGAAAACCGAAACATAAATGTCATCGATTAAACGAAACGGCGATTTTAAATTTTATCCAATGAAAAGTCCAATCGAAACCGCGATTTTAAATTTTATCCAATCTTAGGTTGAATATAAGTTTTTATAGATACTAACTAGATCACAGATTAAAATCATTAAAGATTATAATTATATTATAACTATAAACTACATTGCAAGTATATACTACCAACAAGATTTTTAATACATTTGATATTAAATTTGTCGCAAAACAAAAAAAAAAAACAATATTATATAAATAAACGGAAAAAAGTAAACTACAGCGATTATTTTTAAAACTCTACAATTTAAATATTAAATTATTTTACACTCCTATATTTGAAACCTAACATTTAGGAGTAACATATAACATACTAAACATACTTATATGTAATCATATCTTAAAAATCATAAATCATATCTTAAAACAACAATGACTTCACTTAGCATAATAATGTAATAATTTCATATATTTGGCTCCACTTACTTGGCCTACATATTATACTAATTTAATTACTGTTAATTTAGAAAAGAGGGTTTGGAATGATGTATAGGTTGTACCATCCATTTTAAGTCTTTTGCGTTATTTTAAGAATCTTTAAAGTGTAATCTATTGACATGTATTTAATGTATAGGTATATTTAATATAGATTTCGTTTTATTGATTCTTATACACCTTTAGATACCTAAGGTAAACTACCCTTTTTATATTTTCTTTATGTTGCAATAAAATTTTCCTTCCTTTCTTTCTTTTTTAGCACATTTCCAAAAAAAATTTTGAAAAGATGTGCTTATTAGTTTCACTCTGTCCGTCCGTCCGCCCGTCCGACTGTTTACAAAACTTCTACACCGTTAAAGATAGAGAAAAACAATTTTAACCATGGGTAGGTCTCATAAAAAAAATAATTTTGTGGAACAACTTTTTCATGTAGCCCCATCCATTACGGAGCTACAGCCCCTCAAACTTTGAAAAAGCCCTATTTTTAAATGCATATATCTTATGTTCTGCTTAAGATTTTTTCAATCTGAAAACGTCATTCGACAGGTATTTTTTTTAATTTTGTAAATCAATATCAAAATTATACAATTTTTTAAAATTTAGTATTTAAATTTACCGTTATGTGAAAACCAAATTTTGCATGATTTTTCTACTTTCATAACTCCGGCACACTTTTAGATAGAGGCTTGAAATTTTGATGCAAGAAAGAACTTTTAGAATTAGTATAAGTTTCCTTAGAAATTTTTTTGGTAGCACCCTTTTTAACAGTTATTACGTCTCAAAAATTGAAAATTTGTTATTTTTAAACACCTGTAACTTAGGCACCTGTAAAAATTTTTCTTCGGCAAGACATGAAAATTAAAGGTTCAATAATATAATTTTACGTGTGTTAACGGCTTTTCTTAGTTATATAGGATCCCGAACTTACGGCCCCCTGTTTGTATTGAGTTTTGGAAATATGCGCTTTTAAAAACCGTTGGTTTACATTCTACCTTGTTTAATGTTATGTTGAATGTATTCATATTTTTTTTCATTTTTTTTTTAATATTATGTTAAATGTATAATTCTAATTCCGGATGATTACCTATCTTTTATTTGTATAAAAAAGAAAATTTCAAAAACAACATTCTTAGCTTTTTTGAAAATAAAACATTTCAATAAAAAATCATAAAATCGTTAATAAATGAATGAAACTAAATACAATTTTTTTTTTTATGTTTTAACATTTTTTTTTTGTATTATTTTGCATTTATTTTAATATTTTGATTAATAGACCAGACTGCCTATGCATAATTAGTTATATGTCAGAATTTAATGAATTATTATTTTAAACTTCAAATACAGAATACAGAAAAGAAAATAATAAAAAACAAATCAATTATAAAATTTATACGTATATTTATATGTGTACAATAAAATTAAATCGGGTGACTTTTGGTTTCAACTTATAGCATTTATGGCAGAAAACATGATATAAGTCACATATTTTAGAACATAATTAAAATAACAGAAAAAAAAAAAAATTGTTCCAAGATTCAATTAAAACTATGTATATAGGCAAAAAAAAAAAATTAAAACAAAAAAACCAATCAGATTAATATATTCAAATTTAAGATTAATATAATATTAATTTATGTTAATTTAATTTATTAATTTGGTATTAGGTGTTGCGCGATATTTTTACTCTTTCAAAAATTAACATGAATTTTTATTTTTATTTCTGGTTTAACCATACCTAAGTCTGTACACGAAAAAATAGAAATATTTTATCTGAGTCTAATATATGTATGTATATGTAAATCATAACATTATTTAGGAGAGCGTATCAAAATCTCGTGAATTAAAATCTCGTGTCTCAAAATCTCATGCTTTTATAAATCTCGTTTTTAAAATCTCGCGTTTTTAAATCTCTGGTGTCAAAATTTCGAAAATCTCGTGTCTTAAAATCTCGCATTTTCGCGATATTTTTTAAAAAATTTCTAAAATATAGAAATTACAAGAATTATTGGGAGCCAGTCTTCAAGAAAAAAATGTCAAATAGCCAAAAAAAGTTTAAATATAAAACGTCAAAAAAAGTCGAATATCTAAGTATGTTCAAAAAAAATTTCGACATTTTTTTTTTTAAAGTATATATTTAAGAGTTGGTTACAAAATCAGATCTTCTCAATTACTAAAAAAATTTCTGTTGAAAATTACTCGCCCGCCCCTCAAAATTCGAGGTGTTTAAATAAGTAATTGCAATTTACGCAATCAATAACAAATATTCGAGATTTTTTAAATTTACTCTATCAAATGTGTACGAGTATGATAGTCCTCAAAAGGATTTTTGTATTATTATTGTTTACATTGAACTATTACATATACATTGAACTTGTTGAATATGTTGAATATGTATATGTATTAGAATCGGATATAAAATTTGGGTTCCAATAAATTGCTTAGAAAGGTTTATGGGCGGCAGCTATATTAAACGCCTAATTAAAATATCTATATAAAAAAATTATTAGAACAGATTTTATATTTGGTTACCAAATGATAGTTCCAATCATTTGTTTAGCGTTGATTTTGTATCCCCAAATATTTTAATTTTATTTTTAAATAAGTATGTATGTAAAAAATACAATTAAGAGGATTTTAAAGTTGTATTCAAAATCAGGGTATTCGTTTTTTTCCAGAATATTTATATATTTGTAAATATGAGATTCTGAATAAGGAGGGATTTTTCAATTGTATTCAAAATCAGGGCTGCTCTTTTTTCCTAGAAAATATAACCAAAAAGTAGAAATAGAAAAAAGACAAAAAATATTGCTTTTTAAAAAATGATTACTCAATTTTTCATTATATATTAATATTTCTTTTTCAATTGTATTATTTGAACCACCAAACCTATTTAATTAATAAAAATAATTATTTGGTTTAAAAACGCGAAATTTTAAAACACAACATTTTAAAACGCGAAATTTCGTAGCCAACCCATTATTTAGTTCAGTAAACAAAAAAACTGTGTTTTCATAAAAATACTAAAATATATGATTATAATATTATCTTTTAATTTTAAAACATAAGACCTGAAATCTATAAACATTCATATCTTAACTAACAAGTAATTTGAGAATATTTAGTATAAATAAGAATTAATTTGTTTACACGATTAGATAGAAAAACAAAAATTTCAATTATAGAATTAACTAATCTATAAAGCCTATTTCACCGCTTGCCGTTATTTGACCAAGCGATAATCCATAAATTCTATTTTACAAATCACTATAACTACTGCCAAATATATTTTGACTTGTAAAAATCTAGATAAATACTAATTTTTTAGCAAAAGTTTTATAAACCTGTTAACCAATTAAAATATTCTTCTGTTTATTACGAATAATAACAAAAAAAAGGGTAGGAAAAAGAGTTTTTTTTACCCAAATATCTCAGGCATCGGACTGTATTACGTATCGAAAGGACACAAACCAAGTCAAAATCTACCAAAATCTAAAATAATTATATAATTTTGATTGGAATTTTCTAAATATCTGACATTTTGTAAATTAATAGTTTGGTTTCTACTGCGTTAGCGTTATGATTTATATGCTCTAGTGCATTATATTATATTATGCTTTATGCTCTACTGCGTAGAGCATAACTGCAATAATTTGAACTAATAGACTTCTTTTTTAGTCTAAAAGGTTATAATTATTATTTGTCTCAAAATCGTATCAAAACGTAATTAATATATTTGAGAAAATATTTCAATCTAATGCTATATTGAATAAAACATTTTAAAAGTTTAATAAGATTTTAAATTATTATGTTCTTCAATTCAGCCAATGATAGTGTGTTATTCGATTGATTTTGTGTTCAAACCCCGGCTAAATTATATAGATTTTATTTTTTACGTTCGATGTTTTCCGAATGATGGAAGCAGCAAGGGTACAAAACATCGAAAATAACTCAAAGAAACTGTACGAGGTTCCTCTGGGCAGTGTTGCACTTTAATTAACCAAAAGAAGCCGCTTTAAAAACAAACTTTAGGATGGATATAATGTACAAATTTGTTTTAAGAAGAAGGAAAGTTAAAACCCCTATTTTATTACCGATATTGCTCTGATTTAGGGACAAGAGTTTAGTTGATCGTTTAAGATCTTATGTAGGGCAAGTTTCTTTTTCCACAGTGTATATATTAATAGAAATCCACCTGCGGCTTATCAGTGTATTAACTTGCTGTTGACACCAATATTTGAAGATTGTTATAGGAACTTCGAGATTATCTTTTTTCTTTAAAAATGTTAAGGTTTGTGCCCTTTCTGGCGAATTCATTAGCTCTGCAATTTTCAACGAATACACTGTGTCCACTTCAACCTTTTTATTTAAGAATGAAAGGCAGTTACTGAAAACCGATGACTTAACCAAAGGATTTCAATGCCTTAATAGCAAACTATCATTTAAGATTTGAAATTTTCGCTTTTTGAAAGACCACGTTTCTTTTCAGCAGGTTCACTGTCTCGTTTATGGCAGCTATTTGAGTTTGAACTGGTCCGAGAAGCGAAAGGTTACATTAATACCTAGATCATAGGAAAATACTCCACCTCCAACTTTGCTTTGAATCATCTACATCAAACAAATATTAAATTTTTGAGCTTTCTTTTAAATATTGAAATAATAGTTATAAATATAATGGTAATCATTAAATCCTAAATAATACTTGTATAGGATTAAATATAGGAAATGTTTTAAAATTTGAATTAACATTAAAAAATCTTTTTTAATATTTATGATAACTAATTATATCTAACACTTCATATTTTATAAATGAATATTATAAATTTTATTCATTATTATATATGATACACGATTTCTTAGAATTTTTATAGTTATATTTTAACTTAAAGGAAATTTTTTAAAATTTATTTCATAATATTTTATTATATAGGCCAGTAGACCAGATTTTATTCTTTCTTAAAATAAACCCACACATGGTGTACATTTTTTTTTTTTTCATTTCTTTAATATTGCTCTGAACGCGTCTCTGACTAAATATGTGAGAAAAATTAATTAGTTATATACAATTAATTATAATACCTATAACTATTTATATATTATTATAGTTTTAAATTAAATATAGAATAAAAATAAAATCACTTTCAGATATATTTAAGTTGTTAAATTCAGTCTTTCAATAATTTTCTAAAGTTTCTTTTTTATTTTCTTTTCAATTTAAATGATTGGACGATATTTTTTACAAAAGAAACTTAAGATATAGGATTACAAGTCATTTTATTGATATATTAAATGAATTTATGAAATCACTGACCGCCGACCCAAATGCATATATGGAGGTGTTAATGTTTTTTATGGTGTCTAATGTATGACTTAAAATTAATATAAATGTTTTTTTTTTTTATTTTCTATTAATATTCTAATTTTATAATCATTCATTCAAATTTCTATAATGTATGATTTTTCATTGAAGAAAATTTTTTTTTGCTGTTATAACTAAGTATATCGGTGCATTTGTGTAGGGGGACAGTAAGTTAGTCAGACGGCACTTAAAATATAATAATTTTTTTTTTTTTTTTTATTGCTATTTTTTTAATATCTAAACATTTATAGATTTTTTTTTTTTCAGTAAAAGCATTTAAATTTTTTTCTATATATTTACAATAATTATTAATGATTTGTATTCAAAGTTTCTTTGTAAAGCAACAGGAATTATGGATATTTTAATTAAAAACTGAATAACACTAAGATACATATAATAAATATATATATGCATATAGTTATACTTAGTTATGTCAAAAATACCAAATATGGTTTGTTAAGTTGGTTTAGTTATTTGATTAGTTTGTTGGTATATGCTTTACAAACATAATTCAAATAAATAAAAAAAAAAGATATTAGAAAATTGTGCATTTTCATAATATAATAACTGATGCCTACACACAAATTTAATGATTGAAAATAAATTCAAATATATTCTCTACTTGTCTTTATTGTACATTTGGAAAAAGAAATATTGAGTGATATATGAAATAAAAGGCAGAGTTGTAGGGGAATGTGCTTTATTTAAAAGTAAATGCTATAGTAAAGTTGCTTCAAAAAAATACTTCAAATTTTTAAAATTTACTTTCTATAATGGAGAAATGCTTATGAGAGTTTAAAGCATTTGCTTTCTTTTCTATCTAAAGCATTAGCTTCCTTTTCTATACCTTTTAATTAATTTTTTGCCTTAACACTAATTTCCAGAAATTTCTTTCGTAAATGTATTTATTTCGAAGTTTCACTATATTCTGATACCGGTGATATATTCGGCCAACTGATTTCAAAACATCACTTCAGCGTCTCAAGTATAGTTTGTATATTCAGAGAAGGATAATTTGATCGATTTATATAAGTAGTTATCTCCGTGATCTTCTATCTTTGTTATACATATATATACATAATATATATTCTATTACTATATATTTTCTACCCTACGCTTCATTCAATTTTCGTTGACTTCATTACTTTATTGGAAATTTTATACATTTATGTGATTTGCTTATAATTACAACCCTGTATTTTTCTAATAGTTTTAGAAGCTTTTGTTTTATGTACACTTATATAATATGTTTCATAATTTTCACTTAGGAAATAATCAGCTAGCTACGTATTATTATTTTCTGTGAGTCTGTACAATGTCCTATAATATCTTTCAGATGTTTCACGAACTAGAATTCAATAGCAGACCTTAATTTTTTTGAAGGTTTTTCTTGAAGTGTAAAGTTTTACTTTCATTCATACTGCACGAAGTATGTGCTGCATTCAGTAAAGGATATTCTTGAATCTCAAATTAGGTGATACTCATACTTCAAAGTATGAAGCAACATTTTCAATTTATTCATAAATTTTGTAACATTTGTTACTAATACTAGGAGTAAAAGCATTTCTTTTGTTGTTATTGATATTAACCACCAAGCTATAAGCTGCACACTATTGGCTTCAAGCATTCCTTAAAAATATTTACGATTTTCTGGTAAATAAAAGATATGTTTTTTCCTAATTTAGTTCTCCTATTTTTAATGGCATTTTGTCTGCTGGAATAATATTTTACAAGATTGTTCCGATTTCAGCTTGTCATTTCAATTTTTGAAACGATATCTGACATTTTTGACATAATTTTAGTTAAACTATTATTGACATAGTTGTAACTTCAAACTTTTACAGATTATAGAAAGCTTTCTTTTTTAAAATATATTTTCAATAATTCTTATAGTTTTTTACAGTTTAGAAATTTGCCTAATATATGAGAATTTAATTTTCAAAACAAATATTTAAACGTTTACAATACTTTCATTATTTTTTTGTATACGAGACAAAAAGAAATACTAACCGCTTTATTTGACCGATTGATTGCACGCATTTAATAGCATTTTTAACTTTTAAGGTTTTTTTTTTTTTGCAAATTATGTAAGTAATTTGACAGATAAACAACTGTCTGCATATAATATTGTAATTTTCTTTTTGTATATATGTACATATTATGTAATAACATTTTCTTTTGAATATATTTTAACAATAATTTAATGATATTCTAATGTCATAATGGTTAAATGTATAATAAAAATTTTAATATTATTAGTGATACCATTGAAAAATTATAAAAAATTAAATATATACGGCAGACAAAATTCACAATCAATAAATTAATTTATTTTTCAATTTATGCTGCCTGACATTTAAATTTTATATTTTTAAATGACTTCCAGGAAAAGAAAATTTTATTGATTTATTAATATTATAATTTATGAAGATTTTAACAAATTTGTTTAATGACAGTATGAAATTTAATTAATTTTTTTTTATTATATATATTAAAATTAATAGTTAAAATGGTAATTTTTTAATTTAATATTATGTATAATAATATTATAGCATAGTTTATGATATGAATGATGATCTAAATGTAAAATTTTAAATAAAGTATAGGTTGTCTACATAATGCATGAGTTGTTATTGGAGATTCGAAACTACTTTATTTATGCTTACTTATGCTATACGCTATACGAATAATATAAATATGCTGAAATTATATAATAGTACCTTCTGTATATCTACGTTATATGACATTTGTCATCTATAATAGAAATCCCAAATTTACTCAAGTCCATTATAGTTTGAAACTATTTTAACTATTATTATTTACCTCGCTTCCTTTGAAAGGGAAGTTCTTTTGTATTTCTACATCGTTTTACATCAAAATAAAGGTATTCAGAACTTATTGAACTGTATGCAGAACTTATATATACTTAGTTATATTTAGATTATTGTTTAAAGAGTAAAAGTAACCATACGACCTGTTGATGTAGATCTATCGTGCTCCTCATGTTACTTTGTACATTTAAACTCCACTTATAATAAATCTGTCAGCCATGCATACTGCCTCTAATAAATTAAAGAATTTATTGCTATTAGTACTTTTTCGGTAAAGCAATATCCTCCTAGGTGGATATATCTTTCTCAGAGTAAAGTTACAACGTTTTGGAATATGTGTGCCCTAGATTCTCTTCTTCTTTTTGATAGAATTTTGCTTGTATCATGATTCTCTATTACAATTTTTTTCAAGTGCCCCTTTAACCGGTAATGTCCCGACTGGAATCCTGTTAGAATCCTCAGTTTATTTTTACTGTAATCCTATAAATTTTTCATATCTTTTCCAGTTATACACAGTTCCCCTTGCACTTCGATTTTTAGTGCTTCTCCTTATTTTGTGTATATCTATATGCTACAAAAATGTTCGGTATCTGTAAAGAGAATTGAAGTTCCTTATTTTGCAAGTCAATCCATTTTCTCATTTCCCTCTACACTACACTACAGCTGTCCAAGCATCTAATAAAAGTTTAATTTATTGTTTGTTCCCAAACGCAAACCCTTTGTTTTACTAAGCACTCCAAAACTAATTGATATTTAATTCCTTTGCGAATTTAGTGCTTTTATAGCTGTTTAACATAACACCATAATAGATTTACTTGGTTTTATTCTACAATATTTAAAGTTTGTATAATAATATCTTAACAAACATTTTGACTACTTCAAACTTTAGCATTCTAACCATGATCTAAAAATTAGTCGAAAAACTAATTGTATACATACATAAGTGTTTTAAAAAAAATTCTTTATATAAGTAAAACATATTATATAAATGCATATTATGAACATAATATTTTTATTCTGGTTTTTTTCTTATTTTTTTGTAATTTTAAGTCGGGTGAAGGTTCCAATAACAAGTACATTGAACTCTATTATTATTTATTCAAATTTATTTCATTTAATTAAAAGCTTACAATTATCATATTTTATACAAATTTGGAATAAATATCTGTATAAGAATCTACAAAAAAATATGTATATAAATATGTATTTATGTATATAATGCGGTAATTCCATATATGTATACTTTATTATTAGTTCAATTTCATAACAAAAAAAAAAAAAAAAAAATTATATTAAAATTGATTTTTAACTATTTATAAGTATTAAATCAAATTCCAAATGATAAAATCAGAGGCATAATTGAATTTATTGTATGAATTAATAAAAAAAAAAAATCTAAAAAAAAAAAAAACTTAATGAAATTTAAAAGTTTAATTTAATATTATTTACCATTGTACTCCCAAAGCTTCTTAATTTTTTTAAAAAAAATTATATCTCATCTGTTCATTTTTTATATGTTATTATTAATCTTTTAATTCCCTAAGGTACAATTCATATTATATTATGTATTGTATATATATATATATGTCAACATTCCAATATATACAGAGTGTACTATTCGTAAAACTTTATATACATATAAGACAATAAAAGATTTTAAATTTGAAAGTGTCTTAAATAGGTAACTATGTTAAATTTCCAATATTATTAAGATTTTTTTTATCTTTAAAATTTGATTTAATTTTTTTATTCTAACCAATTGTATCTGTCAGAATCTCTGGAAAATGCAAATGCTGTAAGTATTTTAATTTAACCGCACGTGCTCCTAAATCAAGATAATAAAATAAAATTCGAAGATGAAAATAATAAAATATGTTTTCATTTAAATAAATTTTTTTTTCTCATATAAGTAAGTTTGATTTTAAACTTTTTAATACCTTCATAAATAATATATATGTACTTACTCAATTTTTAATAATCATAAATAAGTATTACATATGTATGTTAAATAAATAATTATTCTTATTAAAATTAATTCGCCCTTGGTTCCTTTTTTAACTCTTTAATAATTCAACACTACGAGTATATAATTAACTGTTTTAAATGCATAGGTAATTAAAAATTTTTTTTTTTTTATTTAGTCTCTATATTCGAAAATTAGTGTTTTATTTTTATTTTTTTACTGTAATTTTACTAAATTTAAAACCTTCTAAGCTTACGGATAACATAAATGCTTAGCGTCTGATTATAACACAACATTAATAATAAATTTGTAGTTAAGATAAGAAGTACTTCCGCATTATTTTACAACTAATCATTATATTTATAGGATACTTACTTAAAAAAATGTTATACATATTTTTATAAAATTTTAATTATTTTATTATAGGAGATTTATAAATTTTTGAACTTAAAGCATCATTTTTGGCAATCAAATAAAATAAAAGAAACTTGAAAATGAATTTAAATAAAATGAAGAAAAAACATCGTATATAATATTCTTATTCTGTTTCATTTTGTTTTTTGACAACCAACTGTAAAAAAGATGGTAATACCTTGAAAAATTTAGTTTGTACAGTTATGTTGACGTTCTTTAAAAATAATGTTAGATTTGTCGTAGGTAGGTACATACATATGCAAATATTATTAAAAATATTAAAATTAAATAATTCTATAAGTTATTTACATATTTTCGATTTAAATGTTAACTTATCATCTGCTTAATGAAAAACTTTACACAAAATATTCTTTTTCTTTTTTCATAATTTATTTATTTTTGCTTATCTTCGGTTTTAAGTAATTTCGTAATTAAGTAATAATACAAACATATGATTTTGACAAGTAACCCAGTTAGATTGACAAATTTAAATTGACATCTAAAAATGATCATAATTAAATCAAAATATGACATCTTATGAGACCTTAATCAGTACGTAAAAGAATTATTCAGGATATTAATTTCAAATTTAGAATAAGGATGATAAATAAAATTCGGAATCAGGATTTTAATATTCTTATGACAAAATATATAAAATTATAAAATTCCATAGAAAAATATTTAAAAAATTATGCCTTCTTAGGATGTTGTAACTTAAATTACACAGCTTATTAATTGTTACAGGATGTTCTGAAAAGAAAAAACCAATATCTAATTTTTAAAAGCAATTTAATAAAAAAAAATAACATTTTAATCAAATATTAATGTTTTAACACTGTAAGAAATTCTTTTTATTTTTTTTTTTTCTAATTCTTTTTCTATTAGTAAATTATTAAATACAAAATTTTTTTATTGAATTACACATGTTTAAGTTATATGTGTGTTTCTCTATAAGAACAAATATAAAAAATAAATATATGTATATAATTCATATAAAATGAACGTTCATAAATAATTCACGGTCTTATCTTAAGCGTTTTACATTTTAATTTTTTTTTTTTTTTTTTCTAAAATTTTTTGCTTTACAATTACTTTTATTGCCTCTTCACGCAAAACTATTTATCTGCTATAATAAAAATAATATACATATATATATAATAGACAGTATTGAAAATACAAAAACAACAAACGAACTTTGCACACTAAAAATAAAAATAATTAAAAGAAAAAAAAAATATATCGAAAACTTAAACGCAACGTAACACATTTTCAAAAAGAGTAGAAAAAAAAAACATTAAAAAAAACATATAACTTTAAGCCGGTCGTTATTTTCTATCTCTTTTTTACTTTTTAATTTTATAATTTTTTCTTAAAGTTTAAAATTTCATTTAAAAATCATATCATTTTACTATAGACGCCACATTCATAAAAAAAAAAAAAAAATATTTAAAAAATAAACAGTAGATATATGTATATGTATATATATACAATTATCTGTATATAAAATGCTTTTTACCTTATCTATCATAATTTTGTATTTTTTTTTTATTTTTTTTTTTTTGTGTAATATTGTGTACGTCGACTTTTCTGTGTCAATGTAGTTGTAATTATAGCACGTGATATATGATATATTTTTTATTAAATATAAAATTGCGACCAAAAATCCAATAATTTTATCAAGATAAACCACAGTTTTAAATTGAAAAAAAAAAAAAACATAATAATAATATAAATAAGTATGTAATAAAATAAGTATAAATATTTATAGATTGCAAAAATGAGTAGATATTTTATAATACATACATACGTACGTACATAATATGGTATGTGGTGCATAAATATATTTAAATTATAATATAATATACTCATTGATACAGATATATATAATACATATGTATATACATACAGTTATTCATAAAAATTTTTAATTTTTTTTTTAAATATGCTTAACTTAGTTGAAAAGTATATAAAAAAAAAAAAAATCCAAGACCGTTCACAAAAGAGCTCATCAAGTCGTGACTCGTATGCTTTACAGAAGTAATTTAAATAGAAAACAATGAACCAAAGAAGACATTATAGGTTTAAGATTAAATTATGAAAAATTAATTTGCATATTTTCTTCTTAATTTTATCGATAATAAGCTGCCATTGTCTGAGTAGCAATATTTAAAACAGATTACGGTTAAATTTAAATTGTAACATTTCCTTTTCAATCAGCTCTTTCAATTTTGAGTTGTCAAAAAACTTTTTATTGTTGATTGTCATTACTTTTATTTCTAATGCTTTGATATTCTTTTTAATTAAATATGACCATGTTTTATGTTTGCTTACTGTTATGTTTGAGTTATTTCAATAGGTAAGACTTTATGCAATCCATGATTTCTATCTCTTGTCCATTATAACATGTTCAAGGAAACAAAATTTTTTTCAGGCAATTTGTTTTACGTTTGTCACCCCGTTGATCTGAGAATTTTTATTTTTTCAAAACGTTTTGCACAAAAATATACAATAATTTTTTTTAACTTAACAATTTTGTCAGTCACTGTACGACCACTTTTTTTTTTTTAATAATTATATATATTATGCTTAATTGTGGCGGGTGCTTTCAATTTCAACAAAATAGAAAAAAAAAAAATAAATAAACATTTAAGGTTTTTTTTTCGTTATTTCTGGTAAAATCAATTTTAAATCAAACATTATCTCTATTTATTTTATTTAGTATAGACTGACGCCGAAAAACCACCAATAAATGTTTTAAGCCAGATTTTAATTTTGAAAAGGATTTCGTTTGTAAAATTGGAATTGTTTGTTATTCGATTTTATAATGTTATATAAAAAATATTAATAATCACTAATCAGTAATCAATTAAAATTAATAAAATCATTTTTTTTTCATCTGAATATTTAAATATTTTTAAGCGGGTTCTATGTTTTTTAAGGATAATCTGAAAGAGCTATGTGGTTTACAGTAATCTGGAGAGAATAGATAGTAAACTATTGTAAAAAACTTAAAGCAAATTATTCGCTGTATGTATTTAGGGCATCCAGGACTAGAAAATCAGGTATTCTAATAAGTACTGTATTAGTATTTGATAGAATATGTAATTAGTACTGATATTATATTCTAAGTTTTTATATTTTTTTTTTGTTAAGATAAAATATTTGGCCATTAATTGAAAAATAAAAATTAAATAAAATCCACTTGAAACTCTATTAAACACTATAGTTGTACCAAATGATTACCCCACATATAACTACACAACAGATTTAAAGGAAAAGAAAAATATAACAGTTATAATAATTCAAAACTCGTTCGTTAAGTGAACGACAAGACAACTGATTAAAACTTTTATTTTCTTTTGAATGAAAATTTTTTTCTTGTAGGTAATTGTAACTAAACTAAATCACTGATTACTACAAGCTTTAAAAAATAAAATGACAACGACAAATAAAACAACAAAAAAAATAAATAAATAAATAAAAAGTAAATACTAAATAACAAACCAGTTGTTATTGATTAATTTGCAGACCTCACAAAAAGTTTAATTTCCAGTTTTAAATTTCAATAATTTTAGAAGTTTGTTTTCATAATGAATAAAAATTGTTGCAATTTTTAATGTTTGGTTCAAAGTATGGAATAGATTAGTCATCCCACATTTCTTAGTAACCAAATTTTTATTTCTTCTTTTAGAAACTGTAATCATTATATAATCAATAAAATTGGAAAAGGTCGATAAATGCGATGTCGTATAATTTTTTTAATGATGATTTATTTTTATATATGTACATAAATAAAATTTAAAAGATCACTTAAATTCATTTTCTAATTTAATAGAACATAATAGAAAATAATTTTGAGAAGATTGCAATAAACAATATTGCTATTCAGTAAAAACCATATATACAAACTTTGAAAAATGGAAACCTAAATACTTATGCACAAATCGTGATTTCTGTTTAATAACCATTCATGATTGACAACGGGCCAAAAGGGTTATATATAAAGATAAGCTGCCATCCAAAAGAAATGACAAAGAAATCAATTAGGCCCCTTAACATTAACTTTTCGTTTAATAAATAAAATCAGAATTTAGCTTAGTAAAGAAAGCATATCCAGACTAAAAGGAAGACCTCTCAAGAAGAAGAAGATAGATCAACTCCTCTAATGGAGGGGAAGCTTGAAAGTAATGCACTATAATTGGATATTCAAACAAATTGTACAAAATATAAATTGCGCAAACTCTAAATTTAAACATAAAAATGATAACAGTATGTCAAATATTTTAATTGTAAACCCAAACAAGGAACACTTCTTTAAAGAATCAACTTATTTTAACGCTTACGGTTAAACCTTAAGTTATGATGTCAAAAATAATAACATTTTAGACAGGAACTGAACATTGTTTTGGTTTTGATCTATACTGCAAAAGGACTATAAGAAAGTTATACACTAAAAGGGAGTTTACCAATAAAAGTATCTTCTATTCGTTTTTCATTTATGATTTAAATGTTATTTATCTATAGGGAAGTCTAGTGAAGTATCAAAAATGATTTGTCAAACTTACCAAATAAAAAAAAAAAAAATTATAATTTAAAATAACCATTTGAAAAGTATTTTTCTGACTTTATAATATCCATTGCAAATCATTCGCTGAAGCATTGTAAAAAAGGATATTGTAAAGAAAATTGAAAAATTCACATTATCACATTTGCAAAACAAAATATTGATATAAGATATTATCATTCATATTTCTTACTTTAATAAATCTTTATTACTATTATTCTCTATTCTATAACCATAATTTTTATTACTTCTTTGTAACTATTATGGCAACCCTATAAATATTATTTTAAATTTCAACTGAATTTTAATTTTATTGGTAATAAATTTTTGTTACCGCGATTTTAAGTGCACTCTAGTGATTACTTCGTAAAAACTTCAAAAAAGAAAATTTACAATTTGATAGGGGTGGTGAGTTGAATAAAATATACAAATACAAAAAAAAAAAAAAAACAAGTAAAAAGACTAGTGTACATCAGTGTTACATTTTTATGTAGAGTACAATTTTTGACATCAAGTTAAGTTACTGTTATTGGTTTTTGTTTTTATTGTTATTCTTTTTTTTTTTTTTGCTTTCCTTTTTTGAGGTTAAAAATTTTCGTTTTACAACAACAAATCTGTAGATTTGTTTTTGAATAAAATTGGTAAAAGGTGACTTTTTTTTCTTTATTTTTTTTTTTTATTTATATTCAATATGGAATATTGAAGACAAAATCAAAAATGCAAAAAAAAAAAGAAAAAAAAGATTGAACGACTTGCATTTTGTTGCTATTGTAAATCTTTTGTTTTATATATTTTTAACTGTTGTTTAAACCGAGCAAAAAAATAATAAAAAATAAAAAATGTCATGAAGATACGAAGTTTGTCTGAAAATGGAAGTTATGAGGTGTATGAAATCGTAATTTTAAGTGGATAATAATTTTTTTTTATTTTGCTGGTTTTTTTTTTTAATTTTTTGTTTTAGTGATACGCGATGATAATCGAAATGCATAAATTTATTTAATTCATTCATTTTACCTTTTTTTTTTTGTGTTTTTTGTTTTTTTTTTTTTTTTGTTTTGATTTTGCGCTGTTTTTTTTTGTAATTGTTGAAGTTGATAGGTTTGTGTGCTTTTTTTTTTACTTATTTGACAGGAAAAATTTTAAAAATTGTAAAAATTTTTTTTTTTTTTGGAATTTAGTGTTTAAATTTTCTTTTGTATCTGAATTTATGAAGTTTATAAAGTGTTGAATTTATAGCAGTTACATTAGTTTTAACGCCAGCTCAACAAAATTTATTTGCAATAAATTCTGTTTTTTTTTTTTTTTCTTTTCAAACTTTTAAAAATAATTGTATATGTACACAGTATAATATTTATATGTACCTACATATATGTATATGAGAGCATTGATGTGTAAGTACTTTTTGAATTTTAAATTTTTGTATTTTAAGATATTCAAAATGTACTTTACTTTATTATACGACGTATGGTAATAAATTTTTAATTTTAAAATGAGAAAAAACATAAATACAAAAATAAATAAATTAGTATTTATTTAAGTGTTGTAATTAAAAAAAAAAAAAACCAAAAAAACCAAAAAAAAAAGAAAAAATAACTTTTAACATCAGTATAATAAAATGATGGTTTGACATGAAAAGCGATAAAATAAAAAGTTTCAATTCAAATGAAAAATATAATTTTAACACCTTTTTAAATAAAAAAAAAAAATAAAAAATAATAAAAATAATTTTAAGACAGTTTTTTTTTTTCTAATAATTTACTTTCTAAAGTTTATTGTCAGAGACGTAATAAGAAATCACTGATCCTTAGAAAATTATAAAGAAATAATAAAACAATAGGTCATGAAAATACAGAAGCATTAAAAATTTGTATTTTCTTTTAGTGCACTTTTAATAGTATAATTTAAATAAATTTATTTTTTATATTGTATTGTAACAAAACAGTATAGACTGTATATTGTTGTAAGAAAAAGTAATAAAAAAAATGTTTTATTACAAGCCTACTGGCTTTTATGGTTGAAATAATTTCAATTTAATTTTAAGTCATTATAAAATTAAATAAGGAAAGTCTATAAAATGTACATTAGATCGAAAATGGAGTATAATACGTTCCCCAAAGTTGGTAAATCATATGTGTACAATTTAGTAAAGTTTAGAAGTACATTAATATCTTTCTTCAAAAATGTTCCTTCAAATTTTCTTATCCATCCTTCATAATCCTAAATTTTTGCTAAATGTCTTTTTCCCAAGGATCCCTCCCACATTCTTAACACGTAAACCAAGCTTTACAATTGTATCAATTGTATAGTTCCAACCTAAGTGATTTTGGTTGATTAAAGTTCAAAACTATCCGAAAGAATCAAGTGTAATTGTTTTAGGTGTCGGTTTTGCACCGACCCTTGTACAAAAAACAAAAAAGGAAAGTACATTTAAAAATTTTCCCTTTAAAGGATAGGAACACTACACTTGAAGTATTTAATATTCGAGAAACCTTTTGTAATTATTATATTTCAAAGGTAGAATTAATTCCATGACATTGTTCTACTTAGAATTTCCTATAGATTCATACATGTATGGCAAACTAAAATAAGTATTTTATAATAATATGAATAGATAAATTAGCAACTTACGTGTTTATTACTTTTCTTTACAATTTCCTCACATATTTCATCTCTATACGTAATTATCTATAAATTGTTTATTCGATAAATCAGATAAAACTAAATTTTCTCTCACCAATTCAATTAATTTTGCGTTAATTGATATTTTCAATACAAGCAGTGCACTATATGATTAAATTACCACCAAATTAAAAAAAATATCGGTTCATTTATTTTAAAAAAGAATCGGATAGCAGCATAAAAAAAATCGTAAGAAAATAAAAATGACTGATACTGAACTGAAATAGGTGATTAGGTATATATCAAGATTATGCATACAATCATTTTAAACAAAAATCGGAACTAAGATTGAACTGATATTGAACTGATATTTGAGAATCAGCCTTTATCAACCTACAAGTACATACCTATACATTAAATATTTTGTGATTAACACAAAATAGAAGGCTTGATGCATTATTATTACTTATAATAATAATTGACTTTTAGATAGAGTACGCGCGTGGGAGGGAAATTTAAGCTTTTAGTTAAATATATTAAGGACTTAAGGAATTTCTTTTTGATTTAAATTATTTAATTTAAGTTAAACCGCTTAATTTGTTTTTTTAGCAAATTAATTAAGTCGTTCATTTATGTAGATCCAAAATGCCTGTATGTAAGGAACAAAATTTTATAAGAACATTTTTAAAACCCCCACCTAATTTAAAAATGTGTCCCTTCAAGTAAAGCAACCAACCATCTTTGAAGATTGATTCATTTAGAACTATACAAATAACTGATAAGACCACTTGTTTTAATTATTTTTAATATTACCATGCTTAAAAGCTAACAAAAGGCATACTGAAGCATCGCGTACAATATGATTAACTATAGTTTGCCAATTTTTTTCTCATTAAGTATTCAGTTTAATATTACAGAATATACCAAAAACAAGCAAAAATTTTTTCTTCTATAATTTTATATAAAAAAAAAAAAATGATTAAATACTTAGATTCCCAAAAATAAAAGTTATGAAAAACTAAACAAAATTTTAACCTTATATTTTCTTTTAATAACAAAAAAAATACACAAAAATATTTCTTATCTTAAAACTAAATGGGTTTGTATTTGTGATAACTATTGTTTATTTTTTTTTTCTTTTGTTTTTTGATTGTAACAATAAGTTTATTTGATTTTCTTATCGTTATTTCATTGTCAAACAATATCATTAACCATTTTTTTTTTGTTCTTCTTCTTTTATTTAATTTTTTCTTTCGTCTATATTTAATTTTATTTTTAGTATTTCTCATATTCTGTTCGGATAAAGTTCCCTATTTTATTCACCTTTCATTATAACTAAACACTAACATACTTTTAATTTATATATTATATAGGAATACAGGATGCCTCTTGCGTAGGGAAATGTTTCTTATATGATTCTAAGTTGCATAGGGAAAATTAATTTAAAAAAAAAAAACAGAAAATTAGCAAAACCTAAAGAAATTCTCAATCAAACAGTAGAGAAGTTGACAATAAAAATCTAAGTTTAAGGGTAACCATAAATACCTATATTATATTATAATGATTTTATTTTGTGATGAATTTTTTGATAAAGGGGAAAAGCCGTTATCTTAATTTTATTTTTTAAATTACTTTAAAGATTAAAATGTAGAACACCAATTTAAGTAAAAGGTTTTTAAAGTTTTAGCCATAAAAGGTAATATTTCAGTATTTAATTCAAGTGTATAGTTAAATACTGTAAGAAACCTTGCCAAAATAAATTCCATTAAGAATAATAAGACACCATGTCTATTATAGGGACAACGAATTGTATATTTGTATTAGAGATAGTGTTAATAAAAACACAAAATAAACAATAATGTAAGACCTAAAGAAAGATAAAAAAAAAATACCTTAGATACAAAGATAAAAAGATACAAAAAAAAAAATATTTATAATTAAATTATCTCTCTATATATACCTATAAGTATACATAAGTATATTATTATGTTCACCTTTAAAGCAATTGTTATTATTATGTGTTTTTTTTTTATATTTAAGTAAATATAAAACCTTTCTTAAAATTGTTTTTTTTTCTTCATTATTGAAATTGTATGTATTTTGTTTTTATTTCAAATATCCGATTAAATATTAAGAAATTAACAAAAGAATTTATTTTTTTTTTTAATATTATTTTAGTTTATTTACATGAGTGTATTCTTCTTTTTTCCTATATATACTTAATACTTTTTTATATTTAACGAGTTTGTATTGATTCTTATTTTTATTTAAAAAATAATTAAATTGTTTTAAAGTAAGTATATTGAATAATATGTTATATTATATATATTATGTACATATTATGTGTATGTAAGAAAGTCTAATTTTTGTCATATCACTTTAAAATAAAAAAAAATTTTCAATAATTTTTTTTCCCAAACATTTTCAATATATTCTTATTATTCTTCTATAATTTTACAGTACTGATTACTGTATGTACTGTAAAAAAAATGATTGAATATCGTTACTTTTTCAAAGTTATGCTTCAAATGTGATTTGGCTTATAAAAATTATTTTACAAAAATTATAGATATAACATTCTAAATTGATAAAAAAAATTGATAGAAAGAAATTGTAAAAAATTGGAATGAATTAAAATTGATGAAAAGAAACGATATGAGAGCAACATAGTGTCGCAAACAGGACAGACTGAAATATTATATTTTAGACATATGTATCTTAAAAATTTAATATTATGTACATAATATAATAAATAATATATTTAAATATATAAAATAATATATATTATAACATTCTAAATTTTATTTAAAATTTTATTTATGCATTTTAAAGTATTTTTATATTTTTTTTCTTTTGTATTATTTTATTTTATGCACTTATTGCATCACATAATTTTTTTTTGTATTTTTTCTTTAACATATAATTAAAAATTGTGTCAAAATGAAAATTTAAATAAATGATACAAAATCCTTATGATAAAAATTTTCTTTGCTCCAAATATGTCAACCAATCAAATTCAAATTTATTTTTTAAAAATAGAATATTTATTTTTTTATTTTTAAAAGAAATAAAGTCTAATTTTATTTTTTAAATTTTAAAAACCACACACTTCAAAATAAATCTTATAAAATAACCTAAGGTCATTTTTAGTCTTTAAAAAAATTTTTTTTTTTTATTAAATTTAAAAATTTTTCAACTGATTTAAAATTAATATTTTTTATTTTTAGTATTTTTGTCTCATAAAATGAGTTTTTTTTTTTTAATGCACAATTCGCCCACAATTACATTTTATATTATTTATATATGTATATTATGTATATAGGAACACAAGGATGCAACAAACTAAAAAAAAAAAAAAAAAACAGAAGCCATAAATGTCATAATTAAAAAGAATTAGAAACTAACCGTATTCCATTTTTTTTCTTTTTTGTCTAATTAATGTTTTTTAATTTCCATTGAAAAACTCCAGACTCTAGAGAATTTCCTACTAAAACAAAATTATAAAAAAAAAAAAAAAAAAACTAAAATTAATTACAAAATCAACAATATCATAAAAATTAAATTTATAGCATACGATTAAATCACACATCAAATAGAAAATAATACAAAAAAAAAACTAACAAGAATGTCTTGTGCGTCAAATGACGCGCCATTCTAAACATTTAAATGAATAAAATAAAAATAAAAAATTAAATAAAAAAAAAAAAAAGAATTTTTTTTTAAATGCAATAAACAATATTAAAAAGTAATGAAAACTTCTATGATAATTTCATCCATCATACAACAAAATCTACTCACTAAATTTATATATGCATATATTTTATATTTAAGTATTTTAAACATCAGAGGTACTCATCATCATCATATTATTTGTAAATTTTAACTTCTTAATAAAATACTTATATAATATATAAATACTTATATATATAAAAAATATAATATAAAAAAAAATTAAACATTTATTTCTTCATGTTATTTTAAATTTTTAAGTGTTTTTTCTTCTCTTAATTAAAAAAAAAAAAAAATAATAATAATAATAATAGGTATAACGACACGATTACAATTTTGAAGGGTTCACATTATAGTACTATTTACGTGCCCTCTGGTAGAATTATTTGTCAGATTTAAATTTTTTTTTTTTCATAGTAAACACAAATAAATCGCATTGTTTATAATTTTTTATTATATATTTTTTTTTTTATGAAAAAAGAAAAGGTTACCAATGGTCCATTATTATTCTTTTCTCTGAAGTAATAAAGTAATGTAACCTTAATATTATAAGCGTTAAAGTTTTTGTCGGTTTGTATATAAACATTTTCAAAACCAGATTCTAAGATCAATTCTTAAACTATAGAATAGTGAAAAAAAAACTCTCCTAATATACTTAGAAATAATTTAATAATAAATAAACTTTAAATATTTTGTTTTCATAATATTCAATATTTTATAAAAACAACAACATTTTAACCAAGTACTTAAATATTAATTAAAGTTTTAAATAGAGACGTGTATCACTGGTGAATATTGCTGAATGCTCCTAAAATCCAAAATTAACTTATTGTATTTTTTTTTTTACCTTTAAAAATCCTTCTCTGGTGATACACTGGCATTTAACGTAAGTTTATTTTTATATTTAACGATGAAACTTGAGATTTCGAAATATTTGAGTGATATTTACCGTTAATAAACGTGGCGCTTAACGCAAGTGTTATTTTATGATTACCGGTAAGCGGAATCTCAACATACATAAGTTTTAAGGGAATAAAAAACATGCAGTAAAATCATTTTAAGTTAAATAAAATAAACTTTGCAGGCATCCGCCACACATAAATTTACTACTTAAAACCACTTCTTAAATTTAACATTTTACAAACAATTTGGTAATCCTTCTTTATATAATATAATATACATTCTTCTTTATATAATATAATATACATTTATATAATATATACTTGTACTAAGAAATATGTACAGTAGTGTTAATGACTTGTTGATTTTTTTTTTTTTTATTATTTTGATTGTCCGTTCGGTACATTATAAAATACCAAAATATTAAATCATTGACATTATTTAAGCTATAGCTTTACTGGCTGTCAACTGATTAAATGTGGTGTGGAACTTTAAATATTAAATTTCATTTAATTATTTTTTTTTTTTTATTTTATTTTTGATTTTAATTTTCAATCTCAGAATATTTACCGAACAATCGAATAATAAATACCGAAAGATAAATACCGAAAAAAAAAAACGAACAATCAAAATAAAATAATAATTTTCATCTTCTATTATTTTTTGAT
This sequence comes from Poecilobothrus nobilitatus, assembly GCA_947095535.1. NCBI lineage: Eukaryota > Metazoa > Arthropoda > Insecta > Diptera > Dolichopodidae > Poecilobothrus > Poecilobothrus nobilitatus. The sequence continues at coordinate 41,700,569 of OX352774.1, read as the reverse complement.
TTACGAAAAAAAAAAAAATTAATTTTTAAATAAATAAAATATAAAAAATTATTAATGTTTGTATGTTTAATTCATTTTGTGTACATTTGTATATGTATAAATATATTGACATATTCTTAAAAAATAAAAAAAAATAAATGAAAATAAATAAAAAAAAATTTAATAATTGATTCATGATTGTTTTTTGAGATAGACATTTCTTATTATTTTTTACTTTTGCAAATTTGACAGATTTTTTATGTTTATTTTGTTGTGTTGGTGTTTTATGACTTCTATATATAAAATTTATAAGGTATATACTTACATTAATTAATACTTATAAGTTAAAATATTCTGTCAGTCAAATAAAAAAATAGTTTTTTTTTTTTTTTGTATTTAACTTTTAAGTTGATGTCATTGTAGTATAGTCGTAGTATACTTGATTTTAAGACATATTAAATTAAAAAAAAAGGCATACATTTAAATTAAAGAATAAATAGCTACAGTTCTTAGAAGTATTATTTTAAATAATACCAAAACCTAATGATAAATTTTTATTTTCAATTTAAGATTTAGTTTTCAACTATTCCCCCAAAATTATGCAATATTATCTAGTGTATTTTGTTAAATTCTTAAGAATCTTAATTGTTTGGGAGCTTCGGTAGCCTAGTGGGTAGGCGTGTAGCGCATTAACCGAAGGAGTGTGGGTTCGATCTCTGCGCAGGTCGTAAGTGGTTTTTTCTTTACATACCCCCCTTACGACCAAATATAATGTAAATATATAGTATATAATATAAACAAAATAAATAATATTAGTATATAATTTAATAATAGTATAAAAACCTATAATGGCCTTAGTAGCCGATGGTTCAATAATATTGCATTACATTTATGTATGTAATATTAATATAAATAAATAAATAAAAAAATTAATCGTTTGCGAAGAGCTAATTTTTTTTTAAATCCAGCAATAACTATGTGGCAAGACACCAGCACCTTTAATTTTATAAAATCAAAGTTATTACATTATATTGACGTTTATTTACATACATATAAAATAAAGGTTTGTAAATCGAATCCGAAGTTATTCAAAACATTAATTATCAAATTCAAAACTATGCAATACCAATAACTACTTATTATATTAAATGTCAATGACTCTTAATGCAAAATAAAAAAAAATTGATTTGCTTGCAACTCGATTTGAATTAATAAAAAAAACTTAGACTAAAAAAAATATAAAAATGCACAATCAGATTATTTTGTTGAAAATAAATTCTGTCATAACTCATAACAAAAAAAAAAGAAAAAATAAACAATCCTTTATTTCTTTAATTATTTTGATGATTAGGTGAAAAAATAAAAAATTATAAGTAATATTTTTTCTCTCTCTTTTCTCAATGGAGTTATACATTGGAGTTATTGTACGTGCATGGCTTAATCGACTCAGAATTCGATTAAGACATGTACGGATCACTGATATATTGTACAATGATTTTAAGTGCTTTTAAAATGTATATAGATAATGCATCATATTTAACCTGCTCTAAAGATTTTCCTATATATCTTCTAATTATTCTTAAAGAATTGTTCACAAGAATGTGAACTAATTAACATAAAAGAAATTTTATACATCGGGTGCGTTAATAATGGAGCTGTGCTAAACGTTAAGATCGAAGATTAAAGAAGCGATAAAATCATTCACACTTATGTGATATAGCAGAGTTTTTATAACAACTATAGAGAATAGTCTTGTTTTTTTTGTGTAGATGGACAAGTAGAAAAAAATAGTACTTCCTCATTACCATGTCGAAGACGAGGAAATATTTTTATTATCCTTTAAAGCTATACATAAAACTATATTGAGGGATGATGAGTTATAATAAAGGGATGAGAATTTCGTAGAAGCTATATTTAGACGCTATTCAAACTCTAGAAAAGAATTCCGTTACACAAAATTGTTGTAGATTTAAGTGAGAGAGAGAGAGGGAGAAGTTGGAAGAAAATAAGAAGATATATGAGAGTTGGCAGGTACATGGGAGACGAATCTGAACTGGTACTTTTTTGGAAAATTGAAAAATGGAAAATTTCTATCGGAGGTGCACACTTTGAATGGAAGCAATATTTTTCCTTTAAAAGCTTTAAAATATTATACAATTTCTTTTTTAATCACCTCTTGAAAATAAAAATTTATGTTTCAGAATTGAGGAGTACTCTTAAATTTTTTTTCAAAAATTATATATGTATTACTATATAAATCAAAATTTTATTTAATTGACATTTTAACATTAAGTACCTTCTGTCTAATAAAACTAAATTTTTCATAATTTATACTTACTTATACTTTTTAATAAATAATATTAATACAATTTGAACGATCCCTTTACCATATTTCCATTTACGAATGAAACCTTAAATTATAACATTGTTGTTAAATAAGTAATAAAAATAAATTTATTTCTGTACATTTATAGACAAAACTAATAATTAAATGAAATTAAAGTATTTTAAATTTAAACAGAGAAAAAAAAAATCGAATATACCTTTGAAATTAAGTATGTGTGTTTTATATTTTTAAAATAGCAATCTAATACCATTTAAAGAGACATTTAATGTTTTTTTCTTTTCTTGTTTTTATTATTATTAATATTTTTAAATTTTATATATTATATACAATGTATAAAAAGGTTTCATTTTTCAATATTTTAATAATAATTGAATCCAAAAAAAAAAATTTAGAATTCAAGTAAAGTATATATATACACATATATATTTTAAAACATACAATAAATTGTCTACAAAGTACTCATATAAACGTATGCATACATGTGTACATAAGTATGTACGAAATATAAAAATTCTAAACACATATATTTTAAATATGCCTGACTAAATTATTAATCAATTTCAAAAAAAAAAATATATATATAAATTTTTTTAATATTTCAATTACATATTTATTTATTAAATTGCATTTTAATTAAATCTAATTATTATAATTAAAAATTACTTATTTAGTTATGAAAAAAAAAAAAAAAAATACAGTGGGGGGTCAATAAAAAGGGTATAAAAAAAATTTTTTTTTTTTTAATTTATTGTGTAAATAAATTAATTTATATGGATGTTTAAATAAATAATTTTATTTATGTAAATATCATTTTATTTTATTCTATAAGTGACAACTGGTATTATTAATGTCATGTCAAACCTAAAAAGAAACATTAAAAAATTTACAACCAATTAAAACAAAGAGTGCACACAGCAGTATTCCAGACATTTCTAGTCGCAATAATTTATTATTGAATATGAATAGTTAAAACAAAACAATATATAAAAATAGTTAAAACATTTAAAAAAAAAAAAAATTATTAAATAGATATATATACTTATCTAATGTCAAATTTATATTTAAAAACGAGGAAGAATACAGTTGACTTTGTCAACTCTTAGATACCCGTACGAACCGTTAGTATGTTCACAGCCTGTCACTCTGCTTACAATATTATTTTTTTAATATTTTTGTATTTTAAAATAATTTGGGTGAATTTTATAATTTCTAGTACTATGGGTTGTACATATATTCAAACTATATGTTTATATGTACATTCTTCAAAAGCAGATTCTAACCTTCCACATAACGATTAAAAAACTTTTTCAAATATTCTATAGTACCAATTAATACTAAGCGGTAAATGTATATTAAATTTACTAAGTACAAAACAGTAAATATAATTTTAAATATTATATTATATTATATTTAAATATTCCATTGACAGAATAATTTCTTATAAGTACAATAAAATACATATATGTATGTAAATACGGCGCTATATAATACACATCTATACTCTTATCATTCATTCACTAGTGACATATACGATATGTAAATAAACATGATATTATATAAGTATGTATATATATCAATATCATATAAATAAAAATTCTTCAAGCAACCGTTATGTTGTTTATTTAATTACATTTTTTTGTACTACGCATTATATCCTCAACAATTTCAAATTATCGAGTAAAACAAAATGGAAAAAATTCGTTAAAGAAATTTGTTAGAAAATTTGAAAAAATCAAGTAACACTTTCGTCAATTATAAAGTAACCCTATATTATTAAAAAAAGTTGTTAACAGAAATAAGAGTATAATGTTGAAGCTTTAATTTTTGTGTATTACTTCAAAAAAATTTTAACAGGTGTTCAAGTTACAGGTGTTTAAAAATAGGAAATTTTCAGTTTTTAACCCCTTACAACTTCTAAACGGGGAGTGATACAAAAAAATTTTATACTTATACTTATTTATGCTTATTTATACTTATTTATATTAATTTATTTTATACTTCATACTCATTTTCAAAGATCTAACTTCTGTCAAAATTTCAAGTTTCCAACTTAAACCGTTTAGAAGATAGAAGGGTTGAAGGATTTTGCAAAATTTGAGTTTCACATAACGGTAAATTAAGACACCGTATGCCACAAATATATATTTACTGTATATATACTTTTAAAGCTAATAAAAGTAGTAATCGTTTGGCGTTTTCAAAATGAAGATATACCTTATACAACTTGTGCTATAACAATTTAAATATAGAGCTTTTTTGAACCTTTGGGAAGATGTAGCTCCGTAACGGGTGGGGCTACAAAAAAAGTTATAAAAAATAAAATTAATATTTTTGTGAGATCTATCAGTATTTAAAATGTCATAGCTCTATTGTAAAAAAAATGTGGGGATCTAAAAGTTAGGTGTTCGAGAGCTACCCTAAGGCTTGGTCCAAACTCAACCAAAAAAAAAAGGGAACCTACAAATTACTCCCAAAATATTTTGTGTAAATTTCAAGATTCTAGCTTTCTTAGTTTTTGAGTTAGCGTGCTGACGAACGGACGGACGGACGGACGGACGGACATGGCTCAAAAGTCTTAGAATTTTTTTCTGGTCCGATCCATAGCTTTGAAGGTATATCTAGCTCGCTTATTTCGAAGTGTTATAAACGGAGGAGTAATTTTATTATACCCGATCCTATCGTACGGGTATAACTACACTTAAATTTATTCAAGGAATCCAAATGATTTTTTTTTAAACATGTTTTTGTTTGTTTAAGGCATTTTGACCTCAATTAAATTAGACTTAGATACAAAATAAATTTTAACAAACTAAACTCAACACTTCCTAACATTTGCAATAGAAGTTGAATTGGGTTAGAATACACTAAGTATTAAGGTTAATTTCATAAAAATAAAATTTGGATTTTTTTTATCACTATATGATCTATGATAGTGATGGAAATCATTGACGTTGATCACAAAATTCTCAAAATATTATTTATTTCGAATTACTTGGAATATTATATACATGCGGAGCTAAAAGATCTCAAAAATGATCAAAAGTCTCAAGCTTTTTAAAAAAAAATGTTGCATGTATCCTATGACCTCTGTTAATATTCGTGTATTTATAACCAACATTTTCATATAAAAAAGTGATATATAAAAAGTTTTTTGCACGTTCTATTAACTCTTACCATTGTAAGTACATAAATATGCAAAGAAAATAAAAATTATTTATGACTTAATTGTAATTAATAAAATCAAAAATAATTCATATAATAATTATATTTACTTACATTCTAATATTTTTTAAATAAATAAATTAAATAAATAAACAATATATAAAATTAACAAATATGTAATTATTTAATTTAAACATAATTTCAACTGACCGTATACATGAATGTATAAGGTATAGGTATTGTTTTCATACCAAAAATTTGTACCCGAGATTAGTCTGCTGGTTTTAAAAACTTTATAAATATATATATATAAAATAAATATTTGCCATGCGGTATTTTAACATACGTGAAACTCAATTTTTGCAAAAATTTGAATCCTTTCTATCTTTCAAACAGTTTATTTTAGAAGCTTGAAATTTTCAGAGGAGTTGGATCTTTTGAAATCAATATGAGTTATTTCAGGAAATATTTTTGTCGCCCCCATTTAGGACCTGTAAGGTGTCAAAAACTGAAAATTCTCTGTTTTTAAACACCTGTAACTTGGGCACCTGTCCACAATTTTTTGAAGTAATACACAAAAAATAAAGCTCCAATATTATGTTTTTGTTTCTGTTAACAATTTTTCTTAATAATGTAGGGTTTACCTTATAATTGACAAAAGTGTGATTTGATTTTTCTCAATTTTTCCGTAAATCAAAAAAAATCAAACAAAAACTAATTTCTTATCAAAATTTATTTTTCAATATATCTACTTTTTACTCTAGGCCCTTTATGGAATATTTTTTAATTTTGAAAATGTGCTTTTTTATAAACCCTTGATTTTTTCCATTACTTGTTTAAATATATATTCATAATATTTAATATATTCATAATTTAAGTAAAATAAAATTATTTGTTATCAAAAATAATAACAGAATAAAAACAAACGGTTTTCCAACTCTGTTTGAAATGTCAAAATTAACTAACTTATCTATTTAACAACTCCTTCTTTATTAAGGATACTACTTAATTAAATTAATACATATTTGATATACAAGGAATTGAATTATCAAATAACGGTATTTCCTACCGAAGTCAACAATTTCATACAAATAAAAAAGACAATTTTGTATTTTTTTGTTGAGATTCTAGAGCATGATTCTAGAGGATTAAGATTCTGTTCAGATTTTAGAATATTAAGATTTAGATCTAAATAATAAATAGATAATTTAGTTTTGATAAGTGGTCAATATAATAAGGGCTGCAATGTGATTACAGTTTAATTTTTGATTTAATAACATTAAAAAAAATATAATTAAGCAAAAAAAATTCTACAACAATTTTAATAAATTTTCCAAACATTTACATAGGTACTTTCTTCTCTTTATAAAAAAAAAAAAAACCAAAATGTAAATTAACAGCAAAAAGAACTGCAGCATTTCATAAGTATGTATACAAATAAATACAATTCCTTACTTAACACCAAAAAACAAAAAAGAAAACAAAACTTTGTACTAGCAATAGTAAAACTCTATGTGCAAAATTACGAATGTAACTAACATTGGGTCAGTAGTAAACAAACAGTTTTTTTTTTACACAAGGCATTTATTTCAATTCATTTTTTGCTTTTATTATTTCTTGTCTCGTTCTTTTTTAATTTTTGTTTTTTCTTTTTTCAATTAAATTCAAGTCACGAAATATACAAAGTTTTAGCGCGACACTAGCGACACAAATAAAAAACAATTAAACTATATTTTCTGTCTCATTCTTTTTTTTTTTTTTCTTATTTTTATTTGCTTCTTTTACATATTTTAATTTGAATTGCTAAATATTTGGCACTGCAGCATAATTTTTATTTATTTTTTTTTAGTTTATAATCAGCAGCTTTTTAGTTAATTTTTTTTAAGTATTGGTATTAGCAAAATAAAAACTATACAGTATATTATAGGTATTTAAATTTTAATAAACTATTTTTGTTTTCAAGAAAAATTAAAAGAAACTGGACTGGAGTAGTTTTAATTTAATTGAAAAATCAATTTTTTACTTTATAAAAAACAAAAAAAAATGTTCATCACGAAAATAATATAAATTTTATAAAACGGATTGTTTCACTATATTTTGATTTAATATCAAAGACACGTACATACAAGTACATATGTATGTGAACTATCACTTGGAATGTCAATGAATCAATTAAGAAATCAATAAATAATTTATTGTGACTGTGTTTTTTTTGTTTTATTTTTCTTTTGTTGCTTTTTTTTTTTTTTTTAGTTTTCAGTTTATCATGGTATCAAAAAGAGAAAATTAAATGGGTGAAAATTTTCACAAATAATTGGGCATAACGAAACAAATTAAAAATTTAAAGAATGTAAAGTTAATTACATTTTTACGTGTGTATTATGGATACACTATTAAAGTTTAACCATATTTAACCGCCTTAAATTTAAAATTTATAATATTTCATATTTCTATTGGAACTGCAATCACAGTACAAGAATAATATATAAGTAGTTAAGTGTTTTGTTAGGTTATGAGTTCTTTCTTAGAAAGTTAAAACTGTTTTTTTTAGAAGGTTAAAACTTCTTTCTTATAGAAAAAATAATCCTCTTAACTTTCGATTAACACTAATTATGTATGTTTTGTCCAATGCATTTCATATCAAAGAGTTTCATATCCTTTTTTTTCAAGCAAATTTATAACTGCAAATGATGTGTTTTATAAGTGCTTCAATTTACACCTACCGCAGGAAAAAAAATAGCATGATATTTACTTATTTTAAATTATATATATATAAATATTATATAAGAGCTCTTTAAGGGTTAAATACTATATCTTTTCTTGACTTAATTATAATTTAAGTTAATGGCTGGCTTTAATACTAATACCAGTTTATCTGATTTTTACCAGTCTTTGTGGCTCAACTATCTCTATCCAACACATTTTAATAATGCTAGCCTATTTTGTTTTGTTATCCAGCTAATTGTGTAGTGATTAAGATACTGGTCTTTCATTTGAAAGGTCCCGAGTTCAAAGATCAACTGGGTCATATAGATTAATAAAAATATATATATATAGATTTTTCTTATAATTTATAATTAGTATAATATAATATTCAGATTGAAGGTTTATAGATCATATTGTAATGTAATATATAAAAAACAATAATAAAATAATTCTTGTATAAGATAATAGATGGCGTGGAAATAAAGAAATATTTATATCATATAGTCTTGTACAATTGATACAGCCGTATAATCAACGTTTTACTGAAACTAATGTATCCAGAAACTGAAACTTAGTCAAATTTAAATAAGAAAGGATTTAGTGGATGCCCTATGCTCCTTATAAGAGTGGGAAGAAAAAAAATTAAAATTAATTTTGGTACTTACATTGCTTGTGTTTATCAGTTTTTACTTTTTAGTAATAGTTTTTAATCTATGTATTTTCTAAAATACTAGCAACTTATGGCATAGTCTTGAAAAAAAAATCAAAACATTTATTATTTTATTTTAGATAATTTAAATATACCTGAATCTAAACATTTTTCTTGTAGCGTCAAAATTTTGTTATTTTATATATAGAATCTACTATCTTTCCTGAAAGCGTTCTTCCTTTCAACTCCTTAGCAAAGTTGAAACTACCAGAATATGTAATTTTGCTATGATATATTTCAGTATTTTGGTTAAAAAGAAGATGAATTTCTTTCATAAAATTTTCAAACTTAAAGGACATCTAAGAATTCTCAAAGAATTCTCTATAAAACTTCAATTAAGTATTCTTTATGGGAAACGCAGAATAATGTCGGCATTTGTGGCAGTTCTCAGAAGTTTTTTCTTCAGTCATGTATTTAAATGGGAGTCCCAGAACGTTGGCGGATTTTTTGCGGCGAATTTTTGTTTGACCAAAGAATTAACAAAATTCTAATTTTTCGGCCACGGCTTTGTTTTCCCACTAATGATAAGAATTTGAAAGATAAATTAGTAAAAAAAAAATATTCAAAACAGTCACAACAGTGAATCTTATAAAATTAAAATTAACAAAACAAGCTTTAAAGAAACCAGTAAACCACTATTGCAGTAATTTTTATAATTTTTAAAATTCTCTCCTTTTTTAATCTAGATATTTGGTTTCCATTTTCTTAGTTATTATTTTGTTTCTACAGTTGTTTTTGACAGCCACCACCGCCATTATTCTGTTTCGTTTCCAAAAACCGCGAAATTTCGATATACATAATTCTGCTTTTAACTTTAGTTACCTAAAGAAATATTTAACTTGGTTTATATGTTTGTACAAGTTATTTATCTGTTGATCTTCTTGAACATCGAATTAATTTGGTCATTAATTTTTTAAATAAAATTTATAATTAAATATGTTGCAAGAGATCAACTATACAAGAATATTAATTAAATTTAAATATAAAATATCTTAAAGTTTAAAAGTATGATACGAATATAAGTATATTTTACCTCCCTCCATCATCAATGTATTAATTAAATTCTTCCTTTCCTTTTCAAATGAATCCATTCATTCAATTAACTCATTTATTCGTCCTAAGAGAATTTCTCATACATTCATTGAATTGATACCATAATATATGTACATATGTATGTTAAGAGAATCAAAATTGAAAATTCATTTTTTTCCTGACAAATTAGTAGACGTATGTAATTCCATTGAATTTTTTATAAAGTGTTAACATAGTGCATATTATGTTATTATTGTTTATAATATGAAATGCACAAATGCATGAAAGGACATGCAACAGTATTTTAAATAATACAATGTCATCCTTTTATTTCATTAATTCAGTGGAAAAAAAAATAATAATAAATGGAAGAGATCCTTTCCTATAACCTTTTGTTTTTATTAAAAATAAATATATTTTAATTGACAATCAACCACAATTTTAAAATAAAATTTCAATAGAAAATGACATTCAAATAAAATATGTATACATATATATATTTAAGTACTTATAGTATATATAATATTATATACATTGATTATACTATATGTATATGCATAAAAATATACCTAATAGGTTGGTATTCAATACTAGAAACAGAGTCAATACAATACATAAATGCAATTTACTTGTAGTTGACAACGAATCAAAAACCGGAAATTCCCTATTTATTACTCTTTGACTAGTTCAAGTCAATTCATACTAATTGCTTACGTTTGTTAGTTTTTACATATTTTCGTAGTTTCATAAAATGTTCAAAAAAAAGTAATTTAGTTATTATGTGTGTATGTTACGTACATACATATTTATATTGATTTTTTAGAATTTTTGATGAGATATGTACATATATAAATATTGTAATCATAATATTTATGTGAACTTACTTGTGTATGCTATTCGAGGTTTTTAAAATTAAAAAGGCATCAAAATATCATCAAAATAAACAAGGCAGAACAACTAACGATTTTTAAAAGCGCACATTTCCAAAAGATAATACAAACTGTTAAAATTGTGACATGCATCAAAATTTGAAAATTTTATAGTTTAAAGGAAAAATGTAAAAATAGGATTTTTTTGCTATTTTGCGGGGCTGTAGGTGTGAAACCCTATATAACTAAGAAAAACTGTTAACAAACATAAAAATATATTACTGGAGCTTTAATTTTTATGTCTTGCCGAAAAAAAATATGTACAGGTGCCTAAATTACAGGTGTTAAAAATAGCAAATTTTAAATTTTTTAGCCGTAATAGCACATAAATAGGGGGTGGGGATAAATGTTTTTCGGAAACTTATATTAATTCTATAAGTTTTTTCTTACCTCAAAATTTCAAGTTCCTATCTAAAAGTGTGGCGGACTTATGAAGATATATAAGTCGTGCAAAATTTAATTTTTACATGACGGTAAATTTAAAAACTAAATTCAAAAAAAAAATTGTAATTTTGATATGAATATTTGATTTACAAAGGTAAAAAAAATTCCTGTCGAGTGGTGTTTTCAGATTGAAAGAATGTTAACTTGAACATGAGATATAAGCATTTAAAAATAGGGGTTTTTCAAAGTTGGAGGGGTTATAGCTGCGTAATGGATGGGGCTACATGAAAAAGTTGCTCTACAAAATTAATTTTTTTTTTTCTATCGTTAAAGGTGTAGAAGTTTTGTAAACAGACAGAGTGACACTATAAAGTGAACAGACAGAACGAAACTAATAGGCACATTTTTAAAAAATTTTTTTGGAAATGTGCTAAAAAGAATTACATATTATTTATTTTTATATAACCATAATTGAATTGACGGTTTTCACTTTGAAAATTTTCGTAAAATGTTTTATAAATTTTATGAAATTTCATTAAGTTTTTAATTTCAAATTTTTTAGTTATGCCATTTAGTTTCTATTTGCAGTATGTATTTTAAAATAAAATTTGGAAATCTTACGAAATTGTTTGATTCAAAAATTAACCAAATAAAATTTAAAATGAGGTCAGTGAAATTCTCTCAATAACACAAAATAGTTATTTAAAAAAAACATGTCAGTAAGTATATAAAAAAATCGTAAATTAAGAACATTAATCAATTTTTATGTTTATTAAACCAGAATATATACATATATGTAAAACTAATATTAAATTAAAGGAAAAATTTGATTGGCCAAGAATATTATATGATTTGGAATAAATGGAATTGTTTTTGTTGTTTGATAGGGGAATAGACAACTACCTTTAAATCTATCTCTACGATTTATTAATCTAGACTCTACGATCCGTCGCGTATACATGAGACGTTCATTTATCATAATCGAGCCAATTAATGGTCCTAAAGAATTGTAAGGCGGTTCTCTTTTCAAACGCCGCCACTTCGGAGATATCTTCGCTGTAAGCCTCTTCCAAGGTTCCTCTTCTCGGTATTCCAGCGATAAAACACATGTAATACCGCCTCTATCTCTGGCCTCTACACATTTTTATTTCTTGTTGTAACATTAAAATATTTGTAATTATAAAAATAATGTCTTTCAGGATCGTAAGTATCTAAAGGATTACCTACAGTATTAGTCACTAATATTAGCCGTACACATTATCAAATTCAATGTGTTTAGAAATATAGCGGTTATTTCTATATAAGTAAGTAATGGGAAATATTTAATTGGTGCTATTTAAAGATGTCTGTCACAAAACTTTCTTGGGTATACTTAAACAGATATCAAAAATGTACATGATACATACTTAGTTCTTTTTATATTTGCATAACTCTCTTAGCTAAAAAAAATTAAATCTAATTACTTCAATATATAGTCATCAGTTAATACAATGTAAAATGTATATAACTTTGACAGTACATATATCTGTATTTACTATTTAGTTGTAAAGATTTTCAATTTACTATTTAGTTTTAGTTGTTTTCTTAAATTTGCTACTGATTTCATCCTAAAATGATAATCCGGTTAATATTATGTAATAATTTGATTTTGTTTCAATTTTTATTTTTATTTTTGATTTATTTATTTAGAAAAATTTTATTTTAAAAATATCTGTCTAAACACTATTTCTTTTTCCCTTTTTGCACATGACGTGTTGAATTTAACTTGTTCACACTTAGTATGAAACAAAATAAAAATGATGTCTTTTCATTTCACTCATTATCTTTGCATTTATTTTTTGATGAATCTTGTGCGGTCACTACTAAAGTAACCCAAATGATTGTTTTATGTGCGTGTGTTTTTGTTTTTTTTTTGTTATTTACACGAAAAAATCAATGAAAATGTTTCCAAAAAAATATTATTTGCAATCAATTCCATTTCCATTCAAAATATTATGATATAATTGTCAAAAATTTAAACATCGTGTCCAATTTACATGACATCTTCGTACGAAAAAGATACAAATGCAAACAAAAAACAAAAAAAGAAAAATTGAAGTAAGATAACAAAAAAATTATCAATTTTTTGGCATACCAAAAAATTAAAAACAATCAAAACTTGAAAGATTTTTTTTATTTTCATTTCCTGTCAATTAGGTGTTACTTGTCATCACACCTGTTTATTGCTTTTTTATATATACATACATAATATATATTTTTTTGTTTTTAGTATTTTATTTAATTTTTATTTCTTTTTATTTTTTTTTTTTTTTTTTGTATGTTAAATAAAATTTATAAATTGAATATTTTAGTGTTTTTTATAAAAATAATGAAAAAAACAACGATGTTGACGGAATTGAATTTAAATAATTAAATTTTGACACTTTGTACCGAAATGGCAATGAGTCATAAAATTTGTTTGCTTAATAAATTCTTAACCTAATTTAAGTGTTTTATTTAATTTAATTTGTTTTTAAATAAAATAAAATTAATTATTTTTTTTTTTTATATTTCAGGTAAGTTGAGAGACAGTTTTTTAAAATTAAAAAAAAAAATAAGAAAAATTCGTAAGTCATATTAAAAATTAGTACAAAATATATATTATATAAAGAATTACAATATTATAAAAAACTAGATAAAGCCGGCGTAGCATACGCCAGTTTGGTAATCTAGAAATAATATTAGTTTTTTGTTACTTAACTTTTTAATGAAATAAAAAGAAATGTCTTTCTGTTCTAATATAGTTTTTATTTAAATATCTTAAAAACAATTTTTGAGAGCTATATTCTCTTCAGTAAGAATCAGTAAGAATACTTAACTTTTTACGATAAGAATAAGCATAAATTTAAATAAACGTAAAAACGTAGATAACAACACTAAGAAAACTAAATTTTGGGATTTTGATTTTTCCAAATTTCGTAATTTTGGGATTTTGTTTTCGGGATTTTGAATTTGGAAGATTGATTATCGGGATTACGTAGCCAAACATATAAATTTTCAATTCTTTTTATTCTTTTTTCCTGTTATGTGTCGTATTAGTTTTTGTTATGAAAAATGTTATTGTTGCAAACGTTTACCGCGTTTATATAATAGATATTTCAATGGCATTTCATAATAAAGTTTCTTAATGTAGCAATAACACACATTATGTAATATGAAATATGTAGTACAAAATACTTATAACAGTAATACGCCGTTATTTTTGAAAACAATTAATTGTTTAAATAATTAGTATAAATTTTTTTTGTGCGGTCTAGGACAGGTAGTTGTAAAAAACAATATCAAAATGAAACTTTAGCGGTTAATTTTGACAATTATAATACATATAACTGTCAATGTAAAAGCAACTTTAAAAATGTTACAATGATTTAGTTTTAAGCCTAAAATGGACATGAAACACGTTGGAAGTCGAAAACCTGCTCTATCCGTTTCACTTTAATACGAAATGAATATATTAAATAATTAAGAGGTATTCTGAATACATTAATATTGTCTATAATACTTTTTTTTTTACAAAACAAAATTCAATATTAAAATTTATCATGTGTCATATCAATTTAAAAGAAAAACTATCTTATGAACTACGTTAAATTTTATAAATTTTGTAATAACAAAATTTAATTTAAATTTCCACCATAATAAATTCAAATAACATGAGAAAAAAAATTGTAGTTATTATGATTGTCATAATGTCAATTAGTTTCAAATAAGTACAAATACCCTACTAATTAAACAAGAGAAGACACAATAACAAAAAAAAAAAATGATTGATTTATATTGGTATTCAATAAACCTGTTTATATTCAAACAAACATTTCTACAAACAAAATATCTTTGCTTATTCTATTGCATATTGTCATCAAACGCATCATTATAACGCAATTTTTTACATATAAATTTTATATTTTATAATTATTTATGAACAAACATAATAATAATATGTACATGCCTACATATCACATAATATATACATACATACATATCATACATATTTTATTTACAATTGAACACAATTTCCGTGACGGTATTTTTTAAATGATTACTTTTCTATTCTAGTCAGTTGACAGGTTTGGTTAGGTCAGGAAATTGTTATTGGATTTTCAAATTACTTTTTTTTTTTTTTATTTTGTTTTTATTATTGCGTATTATATTTTAATACAATTTAAAAGTGATAAGAGTAAAAGTTGTTTAATTTTTTTATTTTATTTTGATTTTAATATTTTTTTTTTGAAATTATCAAAAGAAAGTAATTTATATTTCAATGTTATGGAGATTTAAAATGTACACTATATATTTTAGAATGTAACATACATACAGAGGTAAAAAGCGACATATACATAAATATATAGAAACTTTAATTTAAAATTTTAATATTCTAAATACAAAACAAAGCAAAACTTTTACCTTCTGAATTAAGTATTCATTATTTAAATCATTATTCGTATAACATATAATTTTTAAGCAATTTATTAATTTTAGCTTGCTGTTTGACTTTACAATTATGAATTAATAACACAATATTACACAGTAACTGTAAAAGAGCTGAAATTGCTGGAATTGTAAAACTTCAAATTGATGACAATCAGAATTTGAAAAACATAACAACTCAAATCAATGATTTATATGCAGTTTCATTTAAAGTGTTGTAATTTTTTAATGCTAAGTATAATTGTTTATAATTTTAAGGAGACCTTCCTTGAGTTTATCAAAGAGCGGTGGCTTACAGGTACAACCTGCGAAACAACTATAGAACCTTGTGGCTGGATTTCAGTTAAAAAAGATTCAAATGTATATTTTTTTTTATTAAACCTATATTAAATAAGACAATTGATTGTAGTTATTGTGGTAAATTTTCTTATCGGTACACATGCTAGAAGATTAGGTATACATATGGATTTTAACTATTCTTAAATGAACTAAACAGATCTCACTTCTTAACAACCTACAGGATAACTAGAACTTTGTGACCGAATTTGAGTTTAAAAAGATTCAAATGTATATTTTCTTTCTCTAGAACTGAACCAAGGCAATGGATTAGTGTTATTATATGGATCATCTTCTCTGGTTCTTAACTCTAAGTTTTAAAGAGGAATTAACGATATAGAGAGTGTGTAGCGTTTTCTTTCTACCCTTACGTCTGTCAAGATTTAGATGAATTGTCTAACATGAATCTGAGTAGCTTTCAATTTTTCCGTCAGAATAGTAACATAGAGGCATAAATCTGCGAAAACTTAACACCGACTCTTGTCAATGTTATGTTTGTGAAGGTGCACTACCGAACTAGAGTCTAGTGATTAATAACGTGTTAACGCAGCCTTCATCAATAACAAAAAAAGGAAAAAATAATTTATATCTATTAGACACTGCTTAATTGTAATAAATTTAAATTCGATGATATTAGCTAAAACCAATTTTTAGAGTTAAGTTCCTACATAATCTTAACAGATTAACGTATATATATTTTATTCAAAAACGAAAACAATGCAATTCAAACTTCTAAAAAGATACACTAAAATTATAATTAGAATTTTTTTATATTTTTAAACTGGCACAAAGAAAATACAAAACACTTTTTATACAATTTAATTAATTATTAATACTTTTGATTAAATAACAATATTATGTATGAACATAATAATAATTAATATGAACAAACAACACTTTTCTACATTAATTAATTAACTATTACAAATTATTATAAAATAATTCTCTAAAAACAGATAAAAAAAAATTCTTTTTTATATTAATTTAAAATTAATTAAATTGTTTTTTAACTTTAAACTTTAAAAATAATTAATAATAAAAAATCTGTGTATTCAATAGAAATATTAACATAATATAAAATTCAATCGTTATCGTAATAACAGTTTATTATTTCAATTTTTTTTTTTTTAATTATAAAGCAAAAGTCTTTTCTAATTCTAAGGCAAAATTGGCGGCGTAAAGTACATTATTAAATACAAACCAGAATACAAAATTCAATTCAAATATACGTTTTTGAATTAAAAGTATCACTTTTTTTAATAATATTAAAAGTACTCCTAAAAGTATACAATTTTTTTTCTTAAATTTGATTATAATTGAAATAACGATTAACTGTGGTCTCAGTGGATAACCAGAAGAATATAATGAGAATGAAATACAAAATAAACTGTAATATCCGATTTTATTCTTACCTAATATTTCAACCTTTTATATTCTACTGTAAATTGGCTCTCAAAATTGTTATTTTCTTTCTAATAGCGATTTATTAAAAAAAAAATTAAAGTTTAGAGTTTTCAAAAAAAAATGTTAGTTTCAAAATTTTTAATACGATAGAAACAATAAGTCTTTAAATAAAAAATTTTTAGAACTTAAAATGGAAGATAACAATTAGACGTTTGATTTTTCATTTTACAAAATATATATTTTTTTTTCAAAGTTTAAAAAAAAAAAAATTATAAGTATCTAACTTCGATTTTTTTTTTTCTGTTAATTAACTATTGTTACCACAAGTACCTACTTCGATTATTGATTTACATAAACGGAAAATTAAAAAAAAAAATCCAAAATCTATTGATTATTTTTTTTTTTCAAACTTAAAAACAAATAACGATGAACTGAATTCCTGTAACAAATATTTTGGTTTTTGCCATTTTTTATTTTCTATGCATAATAAATAGAATTTAACCACTACTTTTCTAATTAGTCCATTTCATAATACATATATCAAAAAAAAAAAAAATTGAAAAAAAAAACAAGATAAATTAAATTGAAATAAAAAAAAAAAAAACATTTTCAAAGCACCCAAAATCCGGTGATCTTTTACTACAGTTAAAACTTTTAACTGAAGTTTTTTTTTTTCTCACTCGCTATGGTTTTCAATATTTGCATTTTAAATAGAAAATTTCGTTCAATAACCCATAAAAAAGATGTGTTCAGTTTTTAACCATAATACAATCTATATATGTAATATGCATATACTGTGAAATATAATAGTAAATTATCGTATATCCTTTAATATGCATAAGTTGTGTATGTATGTATATATGCATGAATATTCAAATTTTCAATTTTAAACAATTTTTCTTTTTTTTTTGTTTTTTTATTTTGATGCAAAATTTTCTATGCAATCGAAAACAAAACGATAAAAAAAACCTCAAGTTTTTTAGTTTAATTTTTTTTTTTCATCTTTTTTTTCCTTTTTTTTTTGTTTCTTTGGATTACCGTTACTTTTTATTTTTATTTGTCTAATATTGAATTCTTCACAAACTTTCAATTGAACATTGGAATATCGGATAAATTTACAAAATTTTCATGTTCGTTTTATTTCCTATGTTGTATATTGAAAAGTTGTACATACGTTATGTTGCAAAACAGCGACAAATGAAAGCAACAATAGTAATGATGATGATGATGATAATGATGATTATGATGATATCGTAATGAAATTATACCTGTTGTAAGAAACTTTTTATACCTATATCTATATATATATGTTAAGTATAAGGTGTGTAAAATTTTTGTTATAAATGTTTTTGTCTAACTAAATCAAAGTTTCATTTCTGAATCAATGTCTTTTATCCTATCTTTTTTATTAGATGAAATTTTTTTTTTATATAAATAATATATACCTAGTCTGAATGAATAAAACACCATCGAACTAAAAATTTGAACATTTTTTTGTTTGTATGTGTGTATTTAAGACTGGCTAAATTAGTTTTTTTTTTACGCGCTATCCAAACACTAGGAACAGATTCCTTTATATACATTATTGTAGGTGTGGAAAAAGTTTAGGGGACACCAGCCAATATGTGTGAGTTGTACTCCATCTTATGTCGAATATATACTATATATAGATATTGGACAGATCTCTTGGAGAAAAATAGGCTTTACAACGCGAAAAAAACCTCAAACATCAATCAGTTAAACCTAAATTTTAGATTTTTTAGTATCTTAAGGACCTAGTTATTACTTTATTTTTTTTGTTTATTGTTTTCTATAATATGACATTTGTTCATGCATTTTAAGCAATGATTTTTCATCTTCAATCCTTTTATATTTTATGATAGAAATAACGATTTTGAAGTTTAAAATAAGCAAAACAAAAACAGTGAATGCTTATATTTTTGAAATACTTATATCCTATACTACATAAACTTTTTCCTTGTTTTACAAAATTTTTCTTATCCTCCAAAACTCTAAACTTAACAACAAAATCACCACATCAAAAATCTCAGTTTGCTTTAAAATGAAAATGTTGAGAATTCAGCCAATAATAATATTGTAAAAAAAAGGATTCGTTAGACATAATTGTTTTGGCAGGACGTCACACATATATACTATAGGTATATTATATATTATATACATATACATTTTAATTTCCATGTATAACTTTATCACGTCGTTTAAATAGGGAATATTTTCTCCTAAGAAGAAAAACAAAAATAGAATAAAAAACAGAAAACAGAAAAAAAAAAAAAAACAATTTCTATTTTTTTTACTATGATTTTGATACCGAAAATTATTTTGGAATAATAAATGTTAGGAAAACCACTTAACCAATTGGTAAATTCACGTATCAATTTACCAATATTCTACGATCTATGTTATGTTTTTTTTTTTTTGTTTGATTACTATTTTTGCTGTTGTATTTATTTTTGCATCAATTTTCATAGTTAAACAACAGTTATAAAAGTTAACTTGAACTAAATTTTTTTTTATTTTCTTTTGTTTTTTTTTTTTTGATTATTCACATGATATGATTGTGTGTGTGTGTATAAATTTGTTCGTTGAATATATTGTGACTTTTTGCATTTAAGATAAGTTTTTTGAGTGAAATTTTTTTTTCCTTGTTTTTTTTTTTTAAAGTACATCTAAATGTTTTTTTTTTTCAATTCTTTTTTAGCACATTACCAAAAAAAATTTGAAAAAATGTGCCTATTTGTTTCACTCTGTCCGTTCGTCCATCCGTCCGTCTGTCCGTCTGTTTACAAAACTTCTACACCGTTAAAGATGGAGAAAAAAAATTTTAAACATTGGTAGGTGTCATAAAAAAATTCATTTTGTGGAACAACTTTTTCTAGCCCATTAAATTTACCGTTATGTGAAAACCAAATTTTGCATGATTTTTCTACCTTAATAACTCCGGCACGCTTTTAGATAGAGGCTTGAAATTTTGAGACAGGTAAGAACTTTTAGAATTAATATAAGTTTCCTCAGAAGCCTTCCTTCCTTTTTTGGTAGCACCTCCTCTTTAAGAGTTATTACGTCTCAAAAATTGAAAATTTGCTATTTTTAGACACCTGTAAACTTTTTCTTCGGCAAGACATGAAAATTAAAGGTTCAATGATATATTTTTACTTGTGTTAACGGTTTTTCTTAGTTATAGGGTTCCGGACTTACAGCCCCTCAAAATTCCAGACAAGTCCTATTTTCACATTTTTTTCTTTTTGCATGAAATTTTCAAATTTTTGTGCAAGTCACAATTCTAAACAGTTTGTAATGTCTTTTGGAAATGTGCGCTTTTAAAAACCGTTGGTTCATTTTACCTTGTTTTTTTTCAGTTGTTAATTTTAGTTTATTTTTTTTTTATTTTACAAAAAATATATATGTTCCTAAAATGTAAATATATGTAAGTATACAGGATTTAAAAAAGGTTAAAAAAAAATAATAGTAATGAACCAAGTTTAAGTTAAAAATTTATTTATTTGCTAGGTAAAAAAATATTTTTTATATATTAAAAGTTTGATTGATTTTAATTTTAACTGATTCAAATTAAGTGATTAATAAGTAAAGCAATGTTTCCCATTCGGTTTTCATTAAAACTTGTAAAAAGATACGTAAGGCAATAAATTGCTTAAAGTTTTAGATGTCGCATCACGAATGAAAGTGTATTAAAAATTGAATTGAAAAAGACAATTAATGTTTATTGAATTAGAAGAAATTATTAAATTTTAGAAATAAACATTATCAATTATAAACAATTTACACCTTTTAACTTTTAGGATAAAAAAATAAAATCAAA
The DNA here is from genome assembly GCA_947095535.1 of Poecilobothrus nobilitatus. Classification (NCBI taxonomy): domain Eukaryota; kingdom Metazoa; phylum Arthropoda; class Insecta; order Diptera; family Dolichopodidae; genus Poecilobothrus; species Poecilobothrus nobilitatus. The sequence continues at coordinate 41,679,276 of OX352774.1, read as the reverse complement.
ATTTATTTAGTGTAGATATACCTTCAAATGTAGGAGAACCTAGTCGACAAAATTTAATATTAAGTTTTGATGTTACTCAACAGCTGTGTGAATCTAAATAATTTTTTTTTTGTATCTGTTACTTTTTAACTGTATTTATAACTGGGGTCTCAGTGGCCTAGTGGGTAAGAGCGTATAAAATAAGCTGTAAACAACGAGGGAGTGTGGGTTAACGAGGGAGTAAGCTGTAAACAAGGAGGGAGTGTGGAATCCCACACACGTCGTTAGAGTTATTCCCTTTTACGATATTTATAGCCACGCCTGAACAGGAAAGGCTGTGCAATTTCATTAAGTAAAGGCAGGAAATTACATAGCCTTCGCTGTTCACATTTATGTGGCAGAGAAATGCAATAAAAACTTTTTAATGCAATTTAATGTTAATATTCTAAACCTGTAGTTACATCTCGAAGATCAATACCCGTAATACTAGAAGGCTTATTTTGAAAGTAAACGGTTGAATTGAATTGTGTATAATTTTGATTAAAAATTAACCGAAAAATGTATCGAAATTTATATATGTATATAGGAAATGGAATCAAAAACTATCAACTTAATCTTTTAATTTATAGTCTGCTTTTCTTTTTTTGGGCATCTTTAAGATTAAATCTTAAGTAATAGAATTGAATAAAAATTCACATATTTTAAAAAAGCAATTAAATTTTTTCATGTATATGTATTTGAATTTTTTATACCTAACACTTTAGTGATATTTCTGTTTCTGTTTTTTTTTTATCTTTTTTTGTTTTTTTTTTTTTATTGTTACTTATTAACCAAAAACTGAATTTCCATTGCAATTTGTACTTTTGTTCAGATATTTTTTTTTTCGTATCAACAATTTATTATGAGAAAAAAAAGTCAAAGTTTGTTAGTTTGAAGTGAATTTGAATTGTTAACAATTTATTCGATATGAACAAATTGTACTAACATTTTTTTTTTTTTTGTAAATACTTTCACTTATCAATATTGCAAAGTTTTTTTTCCCCCTACAATATATCTACAATATATCTACATATACGTTATATTTTTTTTCCATCCAAATTGCAAAATTAAGAATGAAACACAATATTTTTACGTACAGACAATTGATCAAAAATATATTTTGTTAAAGTATCTTTCGCTGTTCTGTTCGAAAAAGATTAAAATATTCTGAGAGAAAATTTTGGGATGTAAAAATTTTTTTCATTTTATTCCTTTATCATATAAATGTAACAAGAGAAGAAAATTACATAGCCTTTCCTTTTCAGGTGCAGTGGCTGTAAATGTCATAAGAGGGAATTATATTTTTATTACGTGTGTGGGATACGAACACACACTTCCTCGGTGTTTACAACGTATTTTATACGTTTTTATGGACTAGGTCACCGAGGCCCCAACAATCTTTTTTATCGCACAAGCATCATAATGTTTCAACTTTAATATTAATGTTTTATTCTATTTTCTCTCAAATTATATAATTTACGTATTCTATTTTTTAGTATTAATTATGCTTATAGAATGTTGAAGGAAAATTTGTTAGATAGTATCTAGGTACTTACATAATAATGAAGTCAGTCTAACGTATCATAACTATAATAGGTCTAGACTGCTTAAAAAAAAAAAACTGGGTATATTTATCTTTAAAATAATCATTATCGTTGTTTTTGAAAATTGGATGATGAAAAATTCAAACAGTACTCTTGCACTTAATCTCTTTCGTACATTGTTGTATTTTTTTAGACGCCATTATTTTCACATCACATAATTTAAATTAAATAAATAAGAGATTTATGTGACATTTAATAATTTTAAATTTAAAATTAAGTAGTTACATTTTCTAATCTTCACAAATACTATCTTATGATAAAATTCCTTTAAACTTAAAAATACAAAAAAAAATTCTATGAAAAATCTTTGTGTTTTCCGCCTTAATTTTATTTCTCTTAATTTAATGCCAAATTTCTTTTTGACAACATCAACAACAACAATTAAAAACAAATGGGCAAAATCATTGCGCTTTTTTTTATTCTGTTGTTTTTTGTTTCTTTTGAAGAAAATAAAAAAAAAAATCAAAATAACGAGTACTATTATACGAGAACTTAAGTATGCGAAAAAAATGTTTTTTTTTTTATTACAATCTACAAAATTTTTCAAAGTAAAAATTTAAAAATAAATAAATAAATAAATGAATGACTAGTTTGACGTTTTTGATAGACAAGTAGTGTCAAAAATCTAATTAGGGTATAAAAATTTAGATTGTGTGCAAATATGTACATATGTAGTATATATGTACATACATTTATATTGTATAGCAATGCAAAATAACGGTTTACTTCTTTTTACAATTTATTATTGATTAATTAATATAGAAAATCTAAAGATACTTTTAAGCGGATCCTTTGTTGTAACATTATATTTTTTTATTTATTTCAAAAGAAAAAAAAATGTTTTTTTTTCACTTTAAATTTATTTAAAAAAAAATTTTAATCAATTCATTTTTTTTTTTTTTTCCTTTTAATGATTTTGTAATGCTTGCGCGCGGTACTTTTGATTATTTGATAGATGACACAAAAATGACAGATAATAGATACGTTTAAAATAATAAAATACAAGTATAGAACAAAATTATAATAGTACAAATATGTTTTAATTGACATTGAACTTTATTGATTACAGAATTAATTTTTAAATGAAGTTAGAAAAAAAAAAAAAAAAAAAAAGATGAATTAAACAATTAAAATTAAAAAAAACAAAATTAAATTATAAGACATTTAAATTAAAGTTAATAATAAAATGATAAAATAAACCCTATCTCTTGAATGACAAATTATGTTATAATTGAAATGAATTTCTAACTAAGTAACTAGTTGGACGAATATAAAAAAATAAAATTATTTGTCGCTGCGAATCCATAACAGTCTTATTGAAAATTATAGCAGTGTTCTTGTGAAAGTCATATGATTTACATATGCATACATATTATGATATTTTCAGATGTTGGAATAGGCATTTTATTCGAAATATATTTCAATTTTTTGTATAAAATAGTTTTACATTAAAAAGAGAAACGCTAAACATGAAACCGAGGGAAGGGTGTAAAATTTGAAAATCAAACCGACAAATTTATCCGGTATTTCCGCTAAAGCCAACAAAATTTTGAAAAAAAAATAAGCGCAATCCAACGGCCAAAGCAAGAACTATTAAAATATGGTTGAATCGAGTTCTTTAAATCATAAAATTTGGACAAACCAGATCGTTACCATATTAACTTACTAAAGCAACTATTTTGATAAGCAATAACGTTTTTTGAAAAAAAAAATGCAAATTTCTTTTTTTGATATTTTAGATTAAAATATTTTTAAAACTTTGAATATGTCTTCATTAAATGATTCATCAGATAAATATATTTTTGATGCTCTTTAAAGCATTTAGTTTATCTTTTTTAATAAAATTGTTAACAGAAGCGGAGTGCATGAATCAGAAATTGAATCACCATTAGAGCCTTACAAAACTTCTAAGAATTATACTCTTTTTTTTTTTTTTTTTTTTTGTTTTTGTCAATTATGTATTCAAGTAAGACCAAAACAAATTACATAAAAATTTTGTTGTATAATATGTACATATACACAAAATTAACCTCAAAAAAAAAAAAAATTTTTTTTTTTCCAAACATTTTAAATAAATAAAAGAAACTCCTACTCTACTTTTAAATAAAAAGCAATTGAACTATAATCAAAGTATGATTGGAATATAAATTTTTTTTTTTTTTATTCAAATAAATATTCAAATAAATAAATAAGCATTTTTTAAGCATTTTAATTCAAGTAGCTGAACAAACACACGTTAAAATAAATTTAAAAAAAAATCTATCGTTACAATAATTACAATTTTCGTTTATGTAAAACTATCATTGCCATGACGACTTAGATACTCTGTTATATTATAGATAAGATATGTGAATCATTTAACATTATTTTAGTCGCAAAATAGCATAGAATTTGATACATTGAACCTAAAACTAAGAAATCTAATGAATATATGATGTAAAACTAATTTAATTTCTCAGTTTAAATCAATGAGTATTGATAGAAATTATAAAATGTTGCCATATTTAATAGATAGTTTTTTTTTTTTAAATGTGTTGTAAACGCAATCAGATTTAGAAACACAACAGTCATCAAATCTATAGTTATGACTTAGATAGAAGTAGATTTATATTTTCAAAATATTTGCTTTCGAATGTTAGCCTGCGTCTTCTCTTAATACTTATCAGGACTAATTATGAAAAAACTACAATTTATCATCAATGTCACCAACGGTTTTTAAAGGCCCACATTTCCAAAAGTCAATACAAACTATTTAAAATTGTGACTTGCACCAAAAATTTGAAAATGTTCTTAGAATTTCATATAATATAAGGAAATATGTATGAAGGAAATATGTATATGTATGTATGTGAAAAAGTTTCATCAATTTTAAAAGTTAATAAAAAAAATAAGGAAGAACCATTTATAATGGAAGAATTATAATGGAAGAACCATTTATAATGGAAGAACCATTTATAATGGAAGAACCATCATATAAAATTATAAAGTTGATATACACACATTTTTTCAAAGTTTGAGAGGCTGTAGAATCTTAATGAATGGAGCTACATGAAAAAGTTTTTCCACAATATTAATTTTTTTATGAGATCTACCCATGGTTAAAATTTTATTGCTCCCTCTTTAGCGGTGTAGAAGTTTGGTAAACAGAAAGAACGGACGGGAGAATGCAAATAATAGACACATTTTTTCAAGATTTTTTTTTGGAAATATGCTAAAAACAAAAATATTACAATGTTTTTCTTAATAATTCATTTGTAAAATAAAAATTAAGCTGTTTTTTTTTTGTTTTCCTTTTGATATTCCATAGGTGTTCGATTTGATTAGCTTTAAGTATTGCGCATTCTTCGCCTGACAGGAATATGCAACCAGTAGTTATGTTGTTTTCTTTTCTTTTTTTTTTTTTTGTCTTTCTTTCTTTTTTAACACTTATTGCAACTAAAGTATACATACTTTAGTTTACAATATTTATATATATAATTTTTTTATTGTTATTTTTAGTTTTTCTTTTTTTTTTTCATAGCTATAAGAATGCGGAATTTCAAAAATTGTTTATACAATGTATATATAGATATAATATGTAAAGTATTGCATATATTATTATCTCTACACTCATGTATATGTACGAGTACACACATGAAAATTATATTAAATAGCAAAATGTTAAATGAAAATTGCAAGAAATATTTCATATAGGTATGTATGTATGTAAATACCATTAAATGCTATAATGTATTATATATATATATATATATGTATATGGATCTTGTTTTTTAAGTACATATATAAAATCTTTAAAATGTTAAAGAATTATCTAATATATATTTACAAAGGTTAATGTAATCGATCGATGTAATTGTTTTTTTTTTTTTTTTTTTTTCAAAACTCAATTGGTTAAAACGAAAGAAAATTCTTCTAAAAATTCTGCATGCATATAAAAATTAGAAGTAAGACATCTTTCCATAAAGAATATAATAGAAGGAGAGTGAATTATTATATATATGTAGACATTTATTATATATATGTATATAGATAAAAGTTATTTTTGCATCGAATTCATAAATGATTTCATCAAAAAAAAAAAAAAAAAATAACACAATCAAAGACGATATTAAACCAAAAATTGATTATTATAATTGATGACATTAGTTCCATTTTAACTTAATAAAATTTGAATGAAACAAGTTTTTTTTTTCTCTTTTTGAATTACTTTTGACAACTGTAATAAAATAATTGTATACTTAGATCCGTTTCAATAAAATTTTAAATATATAGAGAAAGTTGTTAGACAATATTGAAATACCGTTAAAAATTAAACTGAATTAAAAAAAAAATGAGTTACTTATTACTTTTTAAATTTGTATTTAAATATCTGAAACGGATAAAAAATCAAATTTGTTTTTTTTTTTTCGTTTCTTCTTCTAATACGTACATATATTTTACTTGCCATATAGTCATATAGGCATAGTGTAAAATTAACTTTTTTACTTCTTCCGTTAAGCTCTAGGCCTAACCCACGGAAATTTCGTATTTGCTATATTTACGGTTGTCAACAATGTAAAAGTTTATACTCAAGAAACTTCATGACTATAATACATACCTATATATTTATTTGTACCATGTTAAAAAAGGTAAAAATTTTTATAAAGTCTGCAGTATAATTATATAAATATTTCAAAAAAAAAAAAAGAAAAATTAACGATAGATCGCATTATTGCTCAAATAAAAAATTTCGTTCACTTTTATTTTCTAATAAATCAAGGCAATACACCCTGTATATTTGAATTAAAATAAAATCAACTAATTTCAATGAAACGCAAAAGATTAAAAACCTGTGATAATAATGTCAAAAATTAAATTGATTGAATCGATTTATCATTCTGAATTATTCGATTTTTGTTTTTTTTTTTTTGTTTTTTGATTATTGATTTTTTGTTTTGTTTTTTCTCTTTTTTTTTTTTGTGGTGTTGTTCATTGATCTGATATTGAAAATTACTTTTTAACATTATTATGATTATTGGTCTTCTAAAAGAGTCAGGTAAGTCATTAGCCAGTTATCAATTTTTTTTATGAAAAGGAAAGCAAAGAAAAAAAAAAAAAATGGAAAATAATAAATAAAAATGGAATTTCAATCAGTTAATCAACCATTTATGGAATTTATATGGAAGTGTTAGGATTTAATTTGGTTTTTTTTTTTCTTCTCTCTCTTGTTGATTTAGTCTAATTTCTCTATTTTTGGGGTTATTTAGAGCACAATCGTAGGAAGCATTCAAAAATAAACAAACAAAAAATAAAAAAAGTGATTTATATTTGAATCGTTTTATTTTAATATTATAGATAGGAGATGATAGCTTACAAAAAAAAAAAAAAACAAAAATAGTTTCAAAGGAGTTGAAGACAAAAAAAAAAGTAAATTTATGAACTCAGGTATGATAATTTTTTTTGGGGCGTTATTAACCTATTACAAAAAAGAGATAAGAATATTATACATATTTCATTATAATTGGAGCGATTCAAATTATCTGGTATCAACGTTTTTTTTTTTTATAGGTAAATGGTGGGCTTTTTCTAAAATATTTGATGGTTATATTTATATAAAATTCGGTTCAAAGCAAAATGTAAATAAAAAAACAAATTTGGAAATGATTTATTAGAAATAAAATAAACGAAAAAAAAAATATTGTTTGTTATTATTAATTTACTTCAAATCAAATCGAATTTATATTATAAACTTATAGTTCAATAACCCTAATAATAAATAATTTGTAATTATTGAATAATTGTAATTTTCTATACAGTAATGGGATTAATTTTACTTTATTTATTTTAATGATAATATTATTTTATATACCTATTTAATATTGTGTTTTATATGAAAAAGTGAACAAAATATTATCAAAATGCAAAAAGTTATATTAAAATGTGACTTACGGTCTTTGGAACAAGCGAAGCCAGCCGTTCCGCCTCACTTCCTCGTTGTTAGCAACATATTTTATACGCTCTCACCCACTAAGCCACCCAGGCGCCCTATTAGAAGTTATCCGAGTAAATTTTTTTAAATCTAGTTTTTATTAATATTAAATTTAAACCATAACGATTTTTGAATCTTTAGGTTATTGTTTTATCCTTCTTCAGCCTTGTTAGAATCATCGGGTGATAACAAAAAGGAGGAAGAGGATATTAAACCGGGAAGGATCAATGATGGTCAATTATTACTATAACATCTCTTTCCTTTTTTAGACTTCTTCATACTCTTCTTCAGACTTCTTCAGAATGGTATTAAATATTGATGGTCTTACTTTTCTCATACCTAAAAAAGGTTTGTATTTGTTTCAGAAATTAAAATTGGTTGTCAGTCAATACTGTTGGAAATTGTTTTAATAATGTCTTGCCTCTAAACGTTCAGTAATAACATTATTGTTTAAACAAAAACCAATATTTTACTTTTAAAATAAAATTAATTACAAATAAAATAAAGTAATTTGGCAAATTGAAGAAAAACTCCTATAACATTTTCAAAAAGTATTTTTATTTTTCACAATCATTTCGTCGAACAACAATCGTCCTAAATACAAAGTAATTTTTTAAAATAGGAAACTTTCACTATAATAATAGAATGACCAATTCAGAAAGAATTTAAATTTCTTAAATGTTTTTTAAAACACTTATATGCAATACTTCCTGGTTTGGTCTGATCGATCAGACTTCAATCTATCTTTAATAAATCAATAAAAGAAATAGATCAAATTAAACGAAAAAAATAAAAATTCTTTTCTTCCTTTTCTAATTTTCTTTTATAAAAACTTTTTTTTTTCGATTTTTATATTTTGGTATATTTTTAATTTTCATTTATTAAATCACCAATCCCCCAATTTCTAATGACACGTAATTAAAATATTCGAAGGAGAAATTCTTTAAGTGGCGTCAGATTTCAAAAGCATATACATATTTGTCGCATTCCAGTCTTGTGTAAAATTAGTCTACAACAAAAAAGAAAATTAATCCAAAAATAAATAAATAAAATAACATAAAATAAAATAAGTGTATCATATACAGTAGAATCTCTTTTATAAATATATCGTTTAACGAGAGATTTGAAAGTAAATAAATGGTTGATTTAATTTTATTTAGAGAAGATAATTTGAAGTTAACAGAGAACATATATGGTACACCGTTAGATGTTAAATGAAATTTTAAACTCCAAAAACTACTACAACCAATAACTTATACCGATAAACCGTCATATCATACCAATGGAGTAGTTGTTAAGTTGTCGGACTTCCAATCGAAACGTAACGGGTTGAAACCCCGTAACAAATAATATCATAAAATGCAAAATAAAAATGAAAAATAATTAATTTTTGTGTAAGATAATAGATGGCGCACAAATAAATTATTTCTGTTACATAATCTTGTGAAATAGCTACAGTCAAATAATAAATTTGGAACTTTTTAATATTATATGGCTAATGCAAGTGAATTCCTGTTTAAGGTTATTTCAAGGTTAATTTACTATACGAGTAAAGGAGAATATGATAATAATATTAAAATAAGTTTGTTTCTAACCGTGAAACCATAATTCTTTTTCAACATATTCTTTTGGCACAATAATGTCTATAAGTGCCCTCCCCATGACATAATATTAACTGTGACATACATGTCTTTCTTAAAAAAAATTTTTATTTTGATAATTTTTTTATGTGATTTATATACTTCTCGTATTTGAAATCTTCCTATAATTATTTCGAAATAATTTTTTTAAAAATTTGATTATCAAATTTACTAATCGAGGTTTTACCGTATTATAGCAGATAAAATAATAAAATGGAAGAAAAGAAAAGTAAAATTTTGAAGAAATTTCTTATCAAAACAAAAAAAAAAAAATTTTTTTTTTCTATTTTTTGTGATTTCGAAAAATTGACCAATAATTGATGGTATCAATTCCATACTATTAAATAAAAACAATCATCCATTTAAAAATCAATTGTAAAGCAATTAAAAATAAAAAAAAAAACTATATAGAATATAAAAAAAAAAAAGTTATATTTTTATTTTCTATTTCTTTTTTTTTTCCTCTTACATTTTCTATTCAAAAATAAAATTTCGAAATTAGAGCATCTTTAAAGCATCATTTATTTGTTTTTCTTTTTTAGTTTTTTTTTTTTTCGTATCTCCCAATATGCCTTTTAATTTTCTCAACTCTATTCTGTGGTCTGGATCTATTAGGAAGAATGTTAATTGAGTTAACAGAATTACTTTGATCTTAACACGTCTTTTTTTTTTTTTTTTCACATTCTAGATAAATTTTCTTTTTTTTTTCTATGATTTAACAAATGAAAATAAAAAAATTCTTTTTATCTCTTATATAGTAAAAGAAATATATAAGAAAATAATATAAAATGCTACATTTTTATTGCTTTTTAAGCGGTTTTTTTTTCGTTTTGTTGATTCGACATATGTATATGCGTCAGATGCGGCAAATTCCATTCTATATAGGAATGTAACATCTTTTTCTCCAGTTTTTATTTTTTTTGTTGTACTTAATTATGTTCAGATGAATTCTTTAGATACAAAATTGCATGCATGTTGTATTTTGAAAATAGAAAAACTAAGCAAATTAAAACGACGTAAAAGGCATACAAATATTTTTTCAAAATAATAATAATTGAATTTACATGCTTAAAATTAGAAAAAAAAAAAAAAACAAGGAAAATGATTTGTATCTGGTAAGCCTTTTAAAAAGAATAGAGATCCGCTTAAATTATTTGATTAAATATAAAGTCAAATGAATTTTTGAATGTAGGTGCAGCTTAAATCAAGATTATTATGTTAAAATAAAACGTAAATTAAATATAGCAGCTGTTATACAAGTATTTTTTTTTAATGATTAAAAAAACACGTTCATTACGATTTGTTTATTGTTTGAAAAGTTTAAGACTCTAAAAAGCATTTCAATTACATATTATTATTTCAGTTTTACTGAATTTAAATTTCTTATTCAACAACTTTTAACTTTTACAACTGTTTTATAACAACAATTTTTTACTTAACAACTTTTAAATCTTTTTAAATTTCTATTTAATTTTCTTTAGATGACAATTGTTCTAACATAAAACTGAATTTGTTCTGGTTTAAATTTTGTTTCAATTCTGTTCGTTTCAGAATAATTTTATTTCAATTTAAATTTATTTAAATAATTTTATTTTATTTAAATAAATTAAGGATTAATAGAATATGTTTTAAATATTTTCAAATAAAATAAACATTTCTTACAATCATTTTTTTATTTCAAAAAATTTTTTGTTTTTGTGACTTACAACATTTTGATTTTATAGTACAGCGAAAAAAATTCTTTTTATATTATAAAATATAAAAAAATTTTTTGAAAAAAAAAATTATTGTAAGAATTTTTTTTTTTTCTAGTTTAGAACAAAATCACATGAGTGTGCAACGTATTCTAGTAGTAAATAATTTTGTTTACACATTCTCTTCATTTATGTACATTTGAATGTTTACATTGTGTATATATATATATACATGGATGAACTTTAATAAATATTATATATGTACATAATATGTACATATATATGAGTAAATATAGTTGAAAGATAAAAGTGAAGTGAAAATTTTTGAAATTCCAATGATTGTCTTAGCATCATCACATTGTAGCATCAGAACTTTTTAATTGAAAAACAAAAAAAAAAAAAATTTAAACTATAAAAATGATAAAAAATAATGGTTGAGACCAGAGAGCATAATAATTGAATAATATTCTATTTTTTTCGTATTTTTTTTTTTTTTTTGTTTTTATAGGTTAGAAATTTATTATATTTTTAAATAATACGTATACATATAGAATACATTTTGTAAAAGCACGGGCGTTGTTTTACATTGTATAACAATAGAAATTAAAACTAAATTGAATATGATTTTAATTTTTTTTACGTGTTTCTGTTCATAATATTTAAATATTAGTTTTTTTTTACAACTTTATAATTTTATAATATAGACAAAAATTAAGAATAAACAACTGATAGAAAATATGTTGAAGAAATTTCTTATGTACCTACGTATACATATATAATAATGTATATAATATGAACTTTGAAATAACTGTACAATTCTTTGTCATGTTAATTATGTCATCTTTTATGAGATTTCAATATATGTACATACATAGTTAAGTATATGTGTATTTAAAATCTAAGGTATGGCGAGACTAAGGTTATGGATATGGATAATAAGTATGAATTTCAAATTTATTACCTAAGTTTAGGTTGCTCTTAAATATTAAAATAGGTATTACTATTTTAAATAAAATAATTTAAATTAATTTTGTGGGTTTAAAAATTAAGAATACCGTAATAAAAATTTGTTCAATCAGCCAATGATGTAGTGGTTAAGATAGCGGTCTTTCATTCGAAAAGCCTCGTTTCTAAACGCCGGTTGGATCATACACGTAGATTAATAAAACACATATACCAGTTATCATATAATTAATATCATCTATCATAATATGTAATAAAATAAAAATAAAATAATTCTTGTATAAGATAATAGATGGCGCACAAATAAAAATATCAACATTACATAGTCTTCTTGAATACAGCTATAACGTGCAATAAACGGCTTAGTAAAACTAATGGTTCCAGAACTTGAATCTTACTCAAATATGAATAATAAGTTACTTAGCTTAGTGGATGGTCCATGCTCGTTATATGGGAGTGGAAATGAGAACAATAAAAACAAAAAAAAAAAAATTCGTAGAACACCAGTTTTATTTCTTTATTCATTGAAGACGTTTTAAAAATAATCTTCTTATATATGTACATACCTAAATTCTTATATATGTATGTGAAATTAAAAATTTTTGTATGTACCTATGTAATATTGTAAATTGTAATAAAATTTGAAAATAAATATTTAATTTATTTTAATAGTTTTTTTTTATAACATCGACAAAAAGTGAATTGCGTGACCGCACATAAAAAATTACTATAGGTACTCCTATGAAAATATGTACTTATGTTGAAAAGGAATGCTTATATCATAAAAAATGCAATTAATTGCGCATTTTAATTTCAAAAACATTGTAGTCGAATTCTTAATTAATCCCTATTAAAATTAAAAATTGATTATGAAGATGTTGAAACTACTGATATTTATTTTAATTAATTTCCCAAAGTATGCTGAACAGATTGTGTAGTTATCATAATATCATTAGTATCATTTATAATATCTTTTTTAGCGATAGGTACATACATATGAATGTAAGTATCATGTATATTGTATAGAAAATATAACCAGATAAAATTTTTATTTAAAAAAAAAAACTTTTGAAATGTCATGCAAATTTGAAAAACAAAGACTAAATATACATACATATGTCTAAAAGTTAAATAGATTACTATATAAGTACTTTAGTCGAATTTCATTTTAATTTATTCGAAAAACTTAACTCTTATAGAAAGCATGAATTTTTTCATGTTAACTAGTTTTTAATCTAATTTTAATTTCAAATAATAATAATTTTAATATAAACTAGATTTTAATTATTACAATTAGACATCTCTTTTTAAATTACATACCTATATATTCATACATTTATAGTACATACATACTTGCATAAAAGTTTAAGAATTTGTTAATGGTTGCATTCCTTTTATAGAGTAAACTACTCTTTTAATATTTTCTACTCGCAACTACATCAACCTTTGACAGATTGTAGATAACAGTAAACACGATTATGTTAAATTAGCATTTCCATTCCTTTAACGAACTGCTCCCAACTACTCTCAAATCTAAAATATTCTTTTCGTGTCAAAAGAGCGCAAAACAATATTATATTAAACCATTGTTACTAAAAATATAGATCACCACTGTTTCAAAAATTATTTTATTGATTTTGTATATTAAATGTTCCCGTCTGTTCTATTAAGAAAAAGTACATATACAAACACACTTATTTAAAAAAAAAAAAAACGAAAAACTAGCAAATAAACACAAAGTTATGAAATAGAGTTTTGTATTTTTTTTTTTTTTTGTTTTTTTTTTTATTTTTTTTATTTTAGCGTAATCGAATAAAATATAATATAAAGATACAAAGATACTGTTATTTGAGTTATTTCAAAAATTTGTCCTTGAGGAAAAGTTCATTTAAAAACAAAAGCAAAAAATAAATATTTTTCTTTACATTTTTTTTTTTTTTATTTTTGTTTTTATTTTTTTTTTTGTTTTATTGTATTAGAAGAAAAATATTTTATTTTAATACCAATTTCCATTAAACGACATATGATCACTTGATATTTTTGTTTGTTGCTACTGTGTTGTTTGTTATTGTTTATTTTTTTTCTCTGATTATGGAAATTATAAATGAAATTTGAAACACTAGCATTTTTTGTTAAAAAAGAAAAAAAAATTGCAAAAAAAAAAAAAGTAATAGTCAGGTATTTTTAAATGTTTGATATGCGAAATAGTTTTGTGTGAATAATCAACAAAAAAAAAAAAAAAACACAAGAAGAAAAAATATTAAAAATGGGTGTTATCTAAAGCCCTGCCCTGATTATTATTTATGAAGAGATTACAAATATATATATTTATTGTTTTTTCATTATTTTCCTGTGTTTCACTTTTCATTTCATGATGAAATTTCTAGGTAGAGTTTAAAAAACTTTTAAAAATAAAATTGTTTTTTTTTTTGTAATTTTTTTTTTTCTTTGTTTTTAGAACACCTTGAAAATAATTTAAGTATAATATGCCAAAAATTGATTGATGAAAATAGATACAATAATATCTAATACGTACATACTTGTGTACAATGTGGTAAATTTTAAAATTAAGGATTACCCACATTTTTTTATGCAAATTATGTAAGAGTAATTGGTAAATGCAGTATGCATTAAGATATCAAAGAGAATAAATATTCATACATAAGATCTCCTTACTATTGTTTTGACTTTAGTCTTTATAGTGGATACCTTTTTTGTTTTCATTCCATAATGGATTGGCATCTTTGTTATAGATAGATTATTTTTGTTTTTGTTTTTTTTTTCAAAGTTGAAAGTGACTGAAAAAAACTGCACGAGATTCCTCTGGATGGTGTTGAACTTTAACAAACCAAAACCGCCCATCTTTAAAACCAAACTTTAGTAAGGGTTGTGTAATACATGAGTTTGGTTTTGAGGATAAGGATACAATAAGAATTAATGGCTTAAGATTAAGTAAGTGATCGTAAGAAATAAACAAGGAACAAAGATGTGAATACATTTATTTTTTTAAACTTTAATTTTATAAGTTGAAAATTTATAGATTATCATCTTAAAATATAGTAGAATTTATTTCTAGGATTTGTTTTTCAATTTAAAGCAATCTATTTAATTTATATTTAATTAACTGTTATATTTATTTTTTTAATTTATATAAAATTTATATTATTGAAGTATCTTATATAAATATCATGAACAAATTTTTATAATATTGTTATGATTCTATACAAACAACCCGTACGAACATACTTTACATAGTATATAAAAAAATGATCATTACGTTTGTGACACCTTACATGATACTATATAGATATGATGAAGTATAACAAATATTTTTGCACAGAATTGAATTTTAAATCGATCAATTTAACCAATGTATGTCCTTGTGTCCGAATGATAACTCAAAAAAATAATGGAGCTAAGTTTCTGAAATTTTTACTATTTAATCTGTTAAATTGTTAGTTTCGCTATTGAATGTGAGTGTCATGTTCGAGTAGTTTACATACAAATTGTATTTTTTTTTATATTTGAAAATAGTTCCGTGTTTATTGATTGGTATCTGAAATTTTATAAAAGATGATCAAGTTTGATAACAATAATAACTTTTGATAAGTTTGGTTGATCTAGTCTAACACAACAGGTTGAACTCTTTAACTGTCATATATTGACACTTAATTATAGGCATCTGAAATTTTATAAGAGATGATTAAGTTTTATGGAAACAGAAAATATTATGTTCATTTGAATATCCTAGAGTTGACACAGTCAACTAATATACACTCTTCCTTGTTATTATTATAAATCTGTTTTTTGAATGATTGGTTTAATTGATAACTTAAATTTTACAAATTTTTGTTTTGTTTTAAGGTGTGCATTATTTTATGTTATTTTTCTTTTTTTATTTTAATGTTCATTTAATAAACATAATTGGCACAATTATTATTATATAGCTATTAGCTACATGTTAGATTTTAAACTTGCGTATGTACACATACCTAATTTTTTGAAATGTTACATAAAAATAAAATTTATATACACATGTGCATGTTACTTATTGTTTTGATTGTTGTTTTCTTTGTTTTGTTTTTTTTTTGCAGTAGTGTTAATATGTTATTCTATATTTATAAAAAAATATATTATGTTTTTTTACGTTTAACATAAATTGGATATTTTAATTTAATTGATTTTCTTTTTTCTTGGTTTATTTTTTATATGAATCAAAAATAATTAGTGTTTACATTAAAGTATGAACTAGGTCATAATTTAATTTTATGGTTTTAAAATTAAAATTTTTAAATCAACCAATTAGTTTTATTGTTTTTAAGTTTTTTTTTTTTTTTTTTTCAATTTAATATTATATTTATTATCATCGTATATAATAAATTAAGAATTTTATGCATCGGTTTGGTACAATATATTACCTTCTATTTTAATTGATTTCATTGATTTTGTTTAAAATTTTATTGAATCTTGTCTTCAGTTTTTTTTTTTTTTTTTAAACTATAAAAATCTTATTATTTAGCGAACTCTGTTATACTGTATGAAACATAACATCAGATATGGTAATTTCATGCTCTATTAATTTTAATTTCTGTGATTTAATAAATTCGACACTATATTATATCACAGATTTGAATTTGGTCGATGTGTTTTTGTACAACCAAAATAATAAAATAATACATAATAATATGTACTTATTTATGGAAAAATAAAATATGTAATAAGTAGGTACATAATATTATATTGTATATATAAAAATAAATTATCGCATGAGAAATGAGACAATAAGTAGTAAATAAATGATATTATAGATTTTCTTAAGTAAGAAGTCGATGGTGTAACACAGGTTAGGAAAATTCGTTTGTCATACGCATATGGTGTTTGTGGAATTGATGATGACATACTATATGTTCCTCAAAGTTGGTAACTCATATGTTTACCATTTAGTAAAGTTTAAGATGAACATAATATCTTTTTTCAAAATGTCCCACAAAATCTTCAAAATTATATCCAGAATCTTCAAAATTATATCCTATTTAATATTACCTTCTTTCTAAATATATATGTTTTTCCTAAAAATTCTGCCCACTTCCCTATCGCGGAAAGCAAATTGTATCAAAGGTCCCAACCTAAAGTTTTACTTAAAAAGGGTTAGTTTTGGTTAGTTAAATTTCAACATTATATCCGGATATATCACATATACAATTATCCCGGGTGATTTTTTGAAGTTTTCCACTGACAAACAAAAAAAGAAAATTCAAAACTGTAAATATTTAAATATTTTTCAATAGAAATTAGTAAATATTATGTATAAAGTTTTAAAAATAATTAAAATACAAAAGAGTTATATCTTAACTACACAAATTTACAAATTGGTTTTAATAAAATCAATTCTTGTAAATTATAACAATATTATACAGTTTTTTTATCTGATTGTTTTTGTAGTATTTGTACTACGTTGTAACTGTTGATGACTATAGTCACTCTCAGCAAAATAATAATAAAAATTGGCGGATTCATTGTTTCCTTACATTCCTACTCCCAATTCAATGTTTCCGCATTCTTATCCTATCCTCTCCTATCCCTACTTTCTAACCAATATACTGGGTTAGCAGTTAAGAGTTAGGAGTTTTATCTCATTATATTGGCTAATACGGGAGGTGGGTTTTGTTAGTAAACTACGAAGGGGGAACTTTATTTGGTGTCTTTGGAAAATTTCCACCTCCCTTACAAAACAAAAGGAGAATTTAAACAAATTTTTATAAAAAGACTAACAAAAAAATATAAATAACTTATTATTTTAGAATTATTAATCAAGGTTATCATTACAAATCAAAACCAAAGAAAATATCTTACTCATTTTTGATAAAATATATTTTTCAATTTTATAATTTTTGATTTATGCATATTATATTGGTTTATTGAATTTTTTTTTTAATACCTACACGGAATTACGTTTTTCTTTTTTAATATTTTGTTGATTTTTCGGGGAAAAACCTTTAAATATTGAGGTATATGTAATTTAAATTAAGCGACTATGAATCAAATAATCTATTATTTAAATTAAAGCATAAAAATGTAAGTGATTATTTATTATTTAAATACATAGGTATATAAAATTCATAACACTTTTATAGAAATAATAACAAAGAGTTTTTCACAGAAAATTCAATTGTTTTTCCACATAAAATAGACTTTTCTAAAAAAAAAAAAAAAAAATATTATAAGATGATGATTCATACAATTAAAAGTGTATTTAAAAAGTTTTATTTATAAATTTATTATACGTTACGATACACGTTTTATTTATAAATTTATTATATATATTAGTAAAAAGTTCATGGAATTTTTATTAAGAAATTGTTCCATATATTTTTCAAATTTAGTCATTATTAAAATATGCAAATTTTAATTTATATGAGTATGAATTATTGACGATAAATTTATTATAAGATTTACAATTTATTGATATGTTAAATAATGAAAATTTTCAATTTTTCGAAAATTAGGAATCAGGATTTTATAATCAAAATTTATTAGATAAGGATTTTGACTTGCAAAAATTTTGATGACAAATTCTATTAAAACACAATGAAATTTCATACGTAATGAGTGAAAAACGTTCACGAAATATACAAAAAAAAAAAAAACAATTTCAAGAAATACTTTTCTGTAATAACCACAAACTTTTATAATGCTAACTTCACTTAATTTTCAAGATATTTTCATTTTTGTACATATTTAAAAGAAAAATTCTTCCGTTCTTAATAAAACGACGACAAAATAAAAGTTCAAATACATCCAATAACTGTACTAACAAATAAAAATGAAATCCCAGTTATCTTCAGTTCAGTTTCTTTTTTTTTAATTGAGTATATATATACCTCTTAATTTAAAAAAAAATTAAAAAGAATCTTATTTTATTTTACAAGGTGTCCTGTTATTAAGTGCACTATGGTACATACCATGTCATATGCCACTGCTATTATGCCATGTTAAGTTTTCAGAATATTATAGGGTTTAAAAAAATGCAATTTTAATTAATTTTTTTTTTTTTTATTTCTTGAAAATTAAATCTTAACTTTCTTTCTAGAAAAAATAGCAAAATTATTAAAACGCGTTCAGAGAGAATTACTTAGAGCTTTCCCACAGGTATTTATTAAGTGTTCTGCTTTAATTGTATTAAATATTACAAGCTCTAGAATTCAGCTATAACATGAAAATGTAAAATTAATTTTTACCGTTTATCGACAGATAGCACCAGTCCCACCAGATACAACAAACAACAATGACATAACTATAAAGTAAATGTTCAATCTAGCCCTCCCAGTTCTTGTTCAATATAAATAGTCATTCTTCGATTTAGATTTGTTTTGATTTTTAAAAATATGAAAGAATTAATAATCTAGCATCAGAATCTAGCATAATAAATAATAATGTAGCATAATAAATAATAATCTAGAATCACGCTGCAGTAAACCCTGATTTAATTGGAAACTATATGAGTACAAATGTTCTTTCCGTAGAGTATTATGTACAAAGTTATATTGTGACATTTGAAGAGCAGCAGCTATTAGTTTACTTAGCTTCTTTTACTTAACTGACATTCTTTTGATACCATATATAAGATAGAATTCCTATCTTCTCTCAATTTTCCTCTTCGTTCTTTTCCTTTTCTTGTCATTAAATTGAAATTAAACCTCTCTTAAATTTATATCAATATTTTGAAAAGTACACTTAAACAAAAAAAATGAAAATTTCATTTATGTTGTCATATCCTGAGAACCATACAGATCCTGAGAACCATATCCTGAGAACCATTCAGGTTAGTTCTCATGCAAAAAAAATTACCTTCTCATAAGAATCTATCGTGTGGCACATATAATAATGATGTTAATGACGGTAGTTAATGACGAGACACCCTGCAGAATTTAAAACACAACTTCCATCCATTTGTTTTAAAATCTTTCACAACTATAAATTGTTTAATAATATTCTATTAAAATTAATAATTACTATGTATTTTAGATTAAGTACAAAATAAATACTTAAAATTTCAAGAATTTTAATTCTACATTGTTTGGATTGCATTTAATTTACCAACATTACATTAATTTAAACTTTCAAAAATATGCATTCTAATTAAAATGGCATCGTTATATATTTAATTTTCTTTTCTTCGTTTTTCTTTATCACCAAATAAGTATCATTTCCTCTTACGAATTTTTTTTTTTTCATTTCATATTTCCTCCTCCTTTTATTTTTTTTAAATATGTATTCAAATATTTGACCAGCATAATTAGATCAATTAAATTGTCTCTTCAAGTGAAACAATTCATATTCCCATCTTAATTCTAACGCTTGTGTAACGCATATATAACGCAATATTATGTATTAGAACATCTTCTAAAATGAAGTATACTAAATAATATTGAAAATGTGAACATTGCATGATATTAAAGAATATTAAATATTTTTAAAAGTATAATTTAAAATTCAATAAATCTATGTCAAAAATAAATTAAAATGCATTTTAACTATTTATATTATTATACTTGGCCCTCCCAAGAAAAACACAACACGATATCAGACCATTATAGTTCAAAAAAAAAAAAAAGTACTAAAATACAAATCAAAACTATAAAATCTTAATAAAAAAAAAAAAATAAATACTTTAATCCGCAAAGTCGTTAAACCAATTTAAATATCTTGAAAATCGGAAATAAAAATACTTTTTTTTTTTTGTTGTTTTTTATTTGTAAAATAATAAAAAAAAACTTTCTAAAAAAACACACACACGAAATACGACATAATTAATTGTTTATTACCAGCATTTCAATTCATTCATTCGTTTTTCTTTTTTTTTTTTTTATAGTCAAAACAATTTAAAAATGATCAATAAAAAATGAAAATGATAAAAAACAACAACGACAATATAATAAAAAAAAAATTTTTTTTAAATAAAAAGAAAAGTAAAGTAAAAAAAAAAAATTTTTTCTTTTTTAGAGCCATCATAAATATTTATTTCTTTTGAATAGGATAAATTTCGAATATTATCCCATATTTGTTCATATATGCACTTAAATAAGTATAAAAAAAAAAAAAACATTTTTTTCTGAAATAGTTATTGACAATAAAATTTCGAAAAAAAAATTTAAAGATTTAAAAATAGTTTATTGTTTTCGAAACCATCAAGTAATATAATAATAATTACTTCTTCTTATCTGTAATCCGGAACAATATACCAAATATTAAAAAAAAAAAAACAAAAACCTTTTAAATAATTTTAATAGTAAAATTTGTAAATGTCAAAAAAAAAAATTAAACAGAATGACAGAAAAAACAAAAGAGAGTATAAGTCAAATAAAAAACGAGAGTGTGTAGAAGAGTTTTATTAATTTAATTCTGTTAAAACTTAAGATTTTAGTTTGGATTTAGTAATCTAATAGATTTTTAATGTGAAGATCATTGGTTCCATTACATTACCATCAGTATGTTAAAAATATGAAAATTTTATTATATTTTATTATACACTAATATCTTTTAAGTGTATAATAAAATATTTTTAAAATATAAATAAAAAAAATACTCAATATAAACAAAGTAATATTACATCTACAGATAATGGAAATGTTACAATTATTTGTGTGTGCAATTAAATCTGAATTAGTTTGGAAGTGCTTTATCAAACTAAATCACAAAGAAACAAATAACAAAGTAACTCTTTAGTACTTTGTACGTAAAGACAAAGGTATAGAGGGAAATGAAGAAATGGATGAACTTGCATAAAAAGGAGATGCGATTCTCTTAAATTACTTATAACGGTAGACACATCATAATTAATTAATACCAAAAATGACAATCAGTCAAACAATCTAAGGAGCTTTTGAGAAATTATAATCGGAACATGCTGGCAAAAGGCTCACTTAAAGAAAATTGAAATGAAAACTAATGTAGATTCTGTCAAGAAGACAAATCTCTATACGACATATACTCAAAAACTGCGGAGTTTTACTCCGAGGAAATATGGACATCTAGAAGCATATTGGGTTTACTGAAAATGAATTGCCAGCAATAAACCCTCTAAAGATGTTTACTTTCTCAAAGGCATTAGAACTGACTGAAGTTTTATAAGTAAAGGCAATATGCACAACACGTAATATGGAGAGCAGTAAGTGTATGAAGTGTAGTAAATTTTTTTGAAACATTGTAAAAAAATATGTTTTAGCAATATTTTGTAGGAATAGAAATTGATATAAACTAACAAAAAAATTCTAAAATCTTCTCTAATTTAAAAGTATTATACTATTAAATTTATTCTTGATATTCCGGTTAGGATTACGTTCAACTGTTTAGTATGTTCAATGTTATTTACACGACCCTTTTTCTTTTAAATTCACATTCTTCATCAATTTTTAAAATTTTCAAGATTGGAATTCTTATGAGTTTAAATTAACTTTTGTAAATGAACCTTTATAAATTTCTTTCCATATTATTAAGACTTCATTTTTATTATATTATTTATAGATATTAATCAAATGCTCCCGTTAATTATGGTTTATACAAAAATACGTTTTTCTCCATATATTTTATTTTCAATTTTTCAATCCAGTGGTCAATATCCCACTCGTCTTTTTGATCAATCTAATTATAATGTTATCTCTGTTTAAATTCATTAGTATACATGATTTATCCTATAGTTTTCTGTTGTTTCAATTCTCAAGTATTGCTATTTTAATACGTCATTCAAAATAGCTATAGCATTAGCGCACAACTAAATTATGAATGTTAAAGATTTTAAAATTTGTCTAAGTATTTCTGTTATTCTTTGAGTAAAATACTTTTTTTTTATAAAAGGTGAATGAGCTAATAATTGATATTTAGGTTAACATTATTATAATGTTAACATTACATAACATTAACATTTACATTATCTTCATATGTAACATATGTAACATATAACTTACGTAGGGAAGATACTATATGTACATATAGGGATAGTCACTCAGAAAAAATTTTCAATTACAACTAGGCTGCGTAATTTTGATACCATTAACTCAGATGACTTATTTTACTGTAGTTACGCTAAGATTATTGAGTTTAATAAGCAACCCGAGAAATTTAAAAAATATGTTAATTTGTTGTTTTTTTGTTTTAAAAGTTCGCTAAGATGATTGAGTTTAATTGTATAAAAAAATGGGTTCCTAAATAAAAATATCTGCCTGTAAATATTGTCGGTACTTGCAAAAAAAAAAAAATGGTCAAGAATTGTACTCCTGCGCAAGGTGCTGTGCGTAATTCCTAGTTTGGGATACATATGAGCGCCCACTGACAATCAATCATTAAATATCTTGGATATCAATGTGTTTGATCTTCTTTTAATATTGGTAGGTACACATGGTTCTTGATATGCACCGTGCATATTATATGGTTATAATATGCACGGTGCATATTATATCATATTAATATATGGTTATAGACTGTATACACATACCTTGATATATAAAATTTGTGCATACATATTCTTTTTATATATGTTTTTATAGAAGCTGAATTATGAATTGTTTGTAGAATAAAAAATATAGAACTGATTCAGTTGTCATAAGTTTAACAAGTTATATACGTTTATATTTCCTGTTTTTTTTTTTAAACCAACGATTAAGGATTCTATATATATATATAGTAACCGTCGTATAAATTAATGGTATCACAATTCACATATTTCCAAATTTTAAAAGTATCAATTTTCTATATAAACTTTTGTTGGATCTTAATAACTACACAAAAAAAAAAAAATAAAAAAATAATGCAAAAGGAAAGAAAAGATCAAATGAATCAGTTGTGAGGTTTTTAACTATAAAACGATACATTTATTTTTTCTTAACTTCAAAATTTAAATGAATCTATACACAACAACAAAAATTTCTTGGTATCATTAAAAAACGATATAATTTTAGGCCCATATAATTAAATATAAAAGAGAAGAAAGATTGTGGTGAGATTTTGATAGATTTTTTAGAGCTTGTATAATTTTGATTATTTGTTTCTTTGTTTGTTTGTTTGTTTGTTCTCATATGACTGCTGTCAATAATGTGGCAAATCACAAATTTCGTAAAACAAAACAAATTTAAAAAAAAAAAATTTCATTTTTATTGACTTTTTTAATGGTTATAATTTTGTTTTTTATTACTTTATATTCATATACATATTCATATATATACAGATGTACTCATAGTATCATATCGTTCAAAACACTATATAGAAAATTATTTGATATGATGGGAGTTTTTCTTTTTTATATATGTATTATAAAACCCATTATTTTCAAACTGATACATATTGGATTATATTATTATGATTGAGGACCACCATCATAATCAAAAAAAGAAAAAAAAAAATCTAAACTATCAATTGTTTTTAATTTCATTTATTTGATTTTTTGATCTTGTTAATTTTAATGATTTAAAGAATTGTTAGCAAAAAATGTCCGTCTGTATATTTATGGTTTTTATAAAAATTATTTCAAATACATCTTTTCAAAATTTCTTAAACAAATACTTCTTTCTTAATACTCAGAGTTTGAAATTTTTTCCGTTTGTATGAGATTATTTTCTTTAAAAATATTCGTAATGAAAAAATACATCAATTCTATTTTGAAGAGTCTAAGTATAAATTTATACGAATTTCCTCTTACGTAAATAATCCAAGGAATTCTGATTATTAGATCAAAATATTTTCCTCAAGTTTGTCTTTAATCATAGTGTCTTTAATTTTATGTCTGTGTCAGTGTCTTCAGTTTTCAGCTTATTGGAACTTTTAGAGCAATTTTAGAGGTTTTATAGATATATGTTTAAGGAGGATTGTGTAGGTATTATGTTTAAAATACAATTTTGAACTAAATGGATTAAATGGAAAAAAAATATTATGAATATTACTAAAACTATAATAAGATGATTTATTTTCAATTAATAAAACTTGCTACCTGGCAGAATTTGAACCGGTACTCCCTCGGTTAATAAACAACGTGATTAAACACTTGGACACCGAAACCCAATTTATTTATTTAATCTAATATTAATACAATAAATTGTAAAAAGATCAGTAAGACCTTCGGCTACAAAGGCCATTTTGGGCCTGGCTAATAAGTTTTTAATACATTACATTATGTTACTTACATTATATTATTTACAATAGTATTGACATTATTTTTATATTTCACTTATTCTATATTTTAATTTCATTTTAGTTAGTTAAACATTTTAATTTTATTTTTGTAAATTTTATTTTAGTTTTAATTTTATCTTACCCTTTCTTCTTTTTATTATAAGCAATAAATAGTTTTAAATCTAAATGTTTTCCCATATTTGGAAAAATTTTATAATTTCTTCTATTACAGCTAAATTTTCTTTTTTAGGTTTAAGTGCTTCGTTGACGGTGGTCGAGTGTTTTTCAAGCACCCTTCTAGCTGCTAAACATTCTAAAAATATGTGTATATATATATACATGATCACTATACATGATCATTACATTATGACAAAAAATGCAAGATGGTGGCTGAGTTTTTTCAAATAAATATTTTTTGGTACTTATTGTATGGCCTAATCTAATTCTAGCTACTTTCCTATCTAAGTTTCTGTTACCTATAGTATAAACAGGAGGACCATTCGGCTCGGGCCAATGACTCTTTAGAAAACCATTGGATGAATTCCACTTTGTTTGTCTAATATTTTGAATAACATTTTTTGCTTCCTTAATTTTAGAGCTATATGACGTATGTGCAATAATATGTAAAACACAATTTATTTTATTTTTTATTTATTTATTTATTTATAATATTACATACATTAATGTAGTGCAATATTATTGAACCATCGGCTACTAAGGCCATTATAGGTTTTTTATACTATTATTAAATTATATACTAATATTATTTATTTTGTTTATATTATATACTATATATTTACATTATATTAGGTCGTAAGGGGGGTATGTAAAGAAAAAAACTTACGACCTGTGCAGAGATCGAACCCACACTCCTTCGGTTAATACGCCACACGCCTACCCACTAGGCTACCGAAGCCCCACAATTTATTTAAGTGCAAATAAAGTTTAAAGATGATTGATTGCATACTTTTAGGAATATTTTTTTTTTTAATTTTATTATTAAATTTAATTTATATGAAAATATTGTAATCATTTATATACAATTCTTTCAATAACGTTTAAAAAATGGTATTAACATTATATTTATTCGGTTGTTTCCCAAAATAAAATTTCACAATTGAAATTTTGTCCGGAAGTTAAATGTATATTTTGTTTTTGGTTTTTCCCGTTTTCACTTTTCCTCTTTCAATCATCAGTTTCTTATTACAATTAGCATTATTGTATTATTAGAATGAATAATATTTTTTAGGTGCCGTATTTTATTTATTTTTAAAAAATTTAAAAATTTATATATATCTTATATACCAACATATAATTTTTTTTTTTTTTTGTTTTTTTTTTTGGGGCTTGTTATGTATCTATCTTTAAATAACATAAAAACCACGAAAAATGAACAACAAAAATATAGCAACAACTAAATTAAAAATTACAATAGAAGAATATGGGATTGTTATGTTTACTTTTTTATCAAAAAAAAAAAAAGAAATATATATATATATATATGTATGTATATATAAATATAAATTTACAATAATGAATTGTTTAATTTTATTATTAAAAAAAAAAAAATAAAAATGAACTTGAACCGGCCGGTATTAGTAGTGATTTAATCGGGAAATCTGGTGTTTAAAAAAAAAATTATATACATAATACAAGAATACACACATACGAGTATACATTTATAGATTGGTATTAAAATATTTGAGCTAATTAAATATTATTTGTAAATATTTATCATATTAAATCGTATTTAATACGAACATTTATTGGTGAATGAACAAAATCGAATATTATTTAGTAAACAATAAGTTTTTTTCTCTATAGAAAATAAATAAATTGTATATTTACATTTACAGATATAAAATAAAGTGAATTTATTAAAAATGTATTTAATTAATTAGTAAATTAATTACAAATAATCTAGAAAATAAAATTAAAATAAATATTATTGGTTTTTTTTTTGTTACATTATTTATACATAGTTTAGATAAAATTATAAGTAAATTTTTATAGATATTATAGATCTGATCTTAAAAATTACATAAGGCGGGAGAATATCCAAAATATGTGCAAATATAGAATTTAGTTGAATAAATGAAAATCGCTTCTATGTTTTCCGATACTTTCTACAATATATTTTAAAAATTTTGTACATGATCCTATACTTATTATAATTAAAGATATTTATCGTTCAAATTTAATCATTAGGATTTCGTCAGCAGTTAGATTGTTTATCCCAATATCAATACTTCAATAGAAAAGGTACTCAATAAATAAAATGTCACAACATATTAATGTCGTTTAGATCATTTATGTCTAGAAAATTTATAAAGGTTTTCATTGTATATACAGTTTCTGTCTTGAAACCGAAAAAATGAATCGAAATATTGAAAATCTTTGAGCAACTTAAAAAAATTCTAGTGGTGAGTAAAAAATACTAAATAGTATTAATGTTGATTTGTAAAATTGTCAATCTGTAAAATAGACTTTGAAATATAGAAATGTGCATATGGCTGTTCTAAGACGTTGTTCTAATATTTCGTAGAAATAATTAATGGCCATAATATGACAACATAAAACCATCTCATTTCATAATTTTTAAATATTGGTAATTTTTTCAGTAAATTATAATACAATTGATATTGTCGTCCAATTTTATTTGAACGTGTATCGTGTCAAGGAAATTCTTGAACACAAATTAAAGAAATCAATTCAAAGAATAGCGAATTCGTACTAAGACTGATCAAATAAAATGCTTTGAAATGTTAAAATTTCGAAACTTTAATTAATGGTATGTATTTCTCTTAGAAAATAATGTCTCCACTTGAACCTAATGATATCTACTTTATTTGTTGTGAAAAACTATTTTGGTTTTGTATTTTGATAGATTTTTGAACTAGGAAAGGAAATTTTCATTTCATCAGCATTATATTAAGCTTATAATTTTAATTATAATATTAAAAATTCATTCAACTATTAGCTAAATGAAGCGCGTATTATTAGAGAATGTTGTTTTTTAACCTTGGCATTAAGCCACTCTTATTCCAAATTTTTTGAAAACAGAATTCATTTAAATCTATTTGATAAATTATAACATCATAAAACTAAGTACATATGTACTGAAAATTTTTTCGAATTTTATATGTATTTAGTACCTACATATTTTGTTTTTATTTTATTTTATTTTCTTTTTTGTTTTTTTATTATTTTATCAAACAAATGTTATCTCACTAATTAAAATTCTTTTCTAAAATTAATTAAAGAAAGAAAGAAAGAAAAACAAAAATAACTAAATTGTTCTTTTATCTTGATTCTAATTACTAAAAATAAAATTTCATAAAAATGTACACTATAACTACTTGTGTTTTAAATGAGACTTAATGATATTTGCGAGTCATGATTATTCAATTATTACTCACCGTGATAATTTTTTTTTATTCTTATGTTTTCTACATACCATGAAAAACTGGAAGTGATGTCAAGTGTTAATTTTAAAATAATTCTATTAAAAAATAATTAATAATGTAAAAATGACTTACGTTATTACTTAAATTATTGTAATAATTATTATTTAATTAGTTAGATCATTAGACAATCTGATTTTTTTTTTTTTTTTTAAAGATCAAATATGATCAAAATTTCATTGTATCCATGGTATAAAATCAGGTGCTAAACAAAAAGTATATAAACGTAAACTAAATATCGTGCTACCCTGATCCACATGAGTGTTGGACTATTTTTTTTATTTTTTATTCTCTATGAAAATTAACAAAATTACAATTCAAATAAACTTATGAATGGTTAAATTATTATTTTTTTTTTTTTGTAAATTAAAATCGTGTAATACGACCATTTTTGGAAATGATCTCTCTTTATTCTTTGGGACAACGTACTTAATAATTTTTCACAAAAGCTCTGGTTTGAATAAAATTTGCACTTCTTGTAAACTGGTTCGCATGACCTGCTTGTTTTTTATAACCCTGTGAAAGAAAAACATTTAGTCCAACTCACGTGGATCAGGGTAATATTTGACAACTGTACATCAGTTAATGTATCGTATATTAATTAAATATGAATTAGTATAAAAGTAAAAACAACAGCCTAATAGTTATTTGGTTAAAGAAATGAGGCAATAAACGTACTGTTAAAAATAGTTAAGCTACCAGTTTCTTTTTTTCTTCCTGTGAAAGTTTAAATCTTCAAAAAAGACCTCGAAAATATAAGCCCGTTTGGTAGTATGGTATATTTTGTATCTATTAAACCACCTGTTTTGGTAGCCTCTATAATTGGATTAACATAACACATATTTAATTTCAAATGTACGTTGCTGTGTAGGAAAAAATTATAAAATAAATTTATTTTATGTATTTAAATTTTATAATCGTAAAGTGATCGCTCAGTCCTATGGAAATTTACAAATTATATAAAATAAATATTGTGCTTATTTGTATAATCATTCACGTATAAAGAAATATTTAAAATAAATAACAAAACATTAAAATTTAAACAGTTACGCCACTGTAATCTTTTGTGTTTCTTATGCTCGATGAGCAAATCTATTTTTAGTAAATTCTTTAGAACCAGACAAAATAATTGTATAATTAAATTCGATATAAATCACTCCTAATTTTTTCAATTTAATAAAAACTATAATGATATCATATTGATTTATTTTAATTGATTTTTTTTTTTTTTTTTTCTATTAAAAATTTAATTTTATGACCGCTGTTTTTTCTTTACATAATACGATAGTCATCAGCATATTTTTAATAGAAAATGAAATTTCTAAATAATTTTTAAATCACCGGAACATTATTTACAATAAATTTATTGTATAACCAAAATTTTATGATTTATATAATATATAATATGTACATACATCAATCATAAATCAGTTTACGTCATACAAAACAGTTACTTTCAAACTTTCCGTTATTACACTTTTAACTCTTTCGATTTTGGAACAATACAATGATTTAAAAAAAAAAAAAAATGTTAAGAAACTGTTAACTGTTAAAAAATTAAAGTAAATTTACTTTAAGTATACATATAATATGAATATCTTTGTTAAGCCGAAATTGTTAATACAAAAAGAAAATCTTTATCATATTATAATTTTTAAGTCATAACGGTATCGGCAACAGCTAACAGTAAAACATAACCAATATTTAAGTAAACAAAGATTGAATTGGTATTGGCATAAAAAACAAAAGAGGAAAGTGACTATTAAAGAAGAGTTGAGAGTTTCACCTTTTTGTTTTTGTATCTTATTTCAAATTTCACTTCTTCAATTTTTCTTTTTTTTTTTTTAAGTTTATTCCCCTGCCATATAAATGTGTCAAGGAATCCACACAGCCTTTCTTTTTCAGTCGTGGCTGTAAATGTAATAAGAGAGAATTATTCTTAATACTTGTTTTGGATTCGAATCCATACTTCTTCTGTGTTTACAACGTATTTACATACGCTTTTACCCACTAGACCACTGAGGTCCCAGCTGTTCTTCAAATTCTAATGTAAAGAGAAAAAAAATCTTTTTTTTTTTAAATTACCTTTTAATGGAAAATAACCTTCATTATCGAATTAGGTTTTTTACCTGTGCATTCTAAAGATCAAATTCAAGCCTATGAAAAATAAAAGTTGTAAGCAAAAATCTTAAACACAAACATTTTAATTGATAATGATCTTTTAGAGTGATTCACCTTTTAAAATCAGTTTAGAAAATACTGTTTTAAATTACAAAAAAACAAAAAATCTTACTTAAGCTTTTAAAAACTTTTCTTAGAAATTTTAAAGTTATTTAAATTAGTTTAATTTTTTCAAATACATGTACATATTTACATATTTATTATTTACTTCCTTTTTGTTTTTTAAAAATTTGCATTTCTTGGAAAAAACAAAAAAAAATAAAAATAAAAACAGAACTTAACTGACAATTACGGTTATGAAATTTTATGAATGAATGTGGGATCAAAATAATAATCTATTTTAAAAAGAAATGTGTATTTTCTATACATAAATATATATATATAATAATAAACATATAAATAGATGAATCACAATATATATATATATATTTATTTTTTTAGTACTAATTTTAGATCATCTACCGCCACCTTCTTATTCATTCTTTAACCACCACTTGAGTTCTAAAATTATGAATGTGAATGATTCTATCTATATATATATGTATATGTATATATACATATATATATATATATATATACAATTTTTTGAGTGAAATGAGTGAAGTTCAATGATTCATTAAGTATTAAATTTACTTATAACAGCCTAAAGGGAATTGAACCAGTTGAACCTTATAATATTTTTTTTTTTTTTTTATGAAAGTTCAAATAAATAGAAATGATGAATTACATTTACTTGTATGTATGAATATATGTATATATACATATGTTGGTATATTTATATTATATATCGTACAAGTTTTTGTATGTAAATATAATATGTAAGTAAATATAATAATGATTGAATATATTGAACATAATTTTAATGTATGAAATACTATAGGATAGGATCATATTGAATAAGATGTCAATCAAAGAACCAAAGAACAAAAAAAAAAAAAAAAAAATAATAATAAATAATATAAAATTTATATTATGAAATTTTTTTTAAGTGAATTTTCTTTAAAAAAAAAATGTTTATTTTTTGTTTTTTTTTTTGAAAAGATAAGAAAGTAAATTGATTTTTTGTTTCTATCTCTTTCTTTCTTTTTATTTGCAGTTCGTGTAACCATGCAAAAAAAAAAAATTTATATATTTTTTATTTTGTTGATTAAAAGTTCAAATTCTTGATAATGATGATATGTAACAACGATGATATAATGAAATTCTTGCATGCAATATCATTTCATATCTTATAAAATATATTATAAGGGTTCTTGCACATTCATAAATTTGAGCCGAAAAAAAAAAAACTTAGAATTGAAGTGGACTTTTAACCCAAAAAAAAAAAAAATCGATGTGAGCCAAAACAAATGTAAAAATCAAAATATCAGATTATTCTACTGCTATGTCTGAATGACAAACGTGATTTAAGGTTCAAGTTAAGTCTGAAGAAGTAGTATATATATGTTTAAAGATGTTTGTTATCATTCAGGATATAAAAAAATTTTATATTTTTAATTTTATTTCATAAGTACACCGTCAGAACTTTTAATTAATTGATCTACTTTTTAAGCTTTAGTGAAGTTTTTTTCTCAACTACTTATTTGAATCTGCTGATTTAAGTGTTGAAATAGTGTTATAAATTTTTTTTAAATTAGTAACAGTTTATAATGTATAATACTACTAATATTGAAAAATTTACTTTAATTTTTACTTTATTATGTCAATTTTGTTTGTTATATCTGGTACAGTTCTTTCTCATCTCAATCACAATATTTCAAACTCTTTAGAATTGTCGTACTATTTTAGATTAGTAATAATAACAAATTGATTCGTTTCATTTTTTATCCTTAAGCTATGTAATTCCTATATAAAAATAAAATTTTATTTTACAGCTATATTTAAACCTAAATAGTTTAAACCATTCCCCAATTATGTTTCCGGATCCTTGTCTTATCTCCTACTCTCTATGATATACTGCGTTATCAGTTAGGGAGTTATCCAATTATAATTGCTAAAGCGAAAAGTGGATTTAGTAGGAATCTGATACTATATCAAGACGGTATTCTTGCTGTCTTTGGAAGGTTCCCATTTCCCTTAGGGCGACAAAAAAATACTGGTTTTAAAATGAATAATTATCTCTGATGCAATCACGGAACAGACGTAACCTGTTACTAAATTGTGTCAAAGTTTATTGTCAGTTGATTGATCAAATGATTGATTTTGTACAAATCTGATACTATACCAAGGCGATATTTTTACTGTCTTTGGAAGGTTTCCACCTCCCTTAGGGCTAGAAAAAAAACTTGTTTTAAAATGAATAATTATCTCTGATGCAATCTCGAAACAGACGTAACCTGTTACTAAATTGCGCCAAGTTTTATTATCAGTTTGTTAAATGATTGATGGATAATTATGAGGTGTTTATTTTTTCCACTTGTATCTATATACGAAAATTCCTGTTATAACTGCAAGAACCCTTATATTATATCCTCCAATATTGAAAAACAAAAAATTCAACTAGAAATAAAATACAAAAAATGCGTTCTCTTATATCATAATTAAAAAGAATTGCAATTTTTTTTTTTTCATTTAACTGATTGACAGTAAATAAATATTACGTATCCATTATTATTATTTATATAGGATATGATATGATATAAAATGTAAATAAATGTAATTATGTATATGTATATATGTTTAAAAAGTGCAATATAAGATCTGAAAATAAAATTCTGATTAAATTTAATTATTTTATTATTATTTAACATTGAATTGATATTCTATTGAAAAATAAATAAGAAAGTTAAGTAATACTGAGTTTGAAATATTTAAAGATTGAAGAAATTAAAAAAAAATTGATTTAAATCAATGATTGATTGATAAATTAATAATTGATTAGTGTAAAGATAACATAAAAATGTATCAAATACAATTTATTCAGTATAATAATTAAAATATAATTTAAGAAATTTTTTCTAAGAAATTTGTGCTTAAGAACTTCATTAATTTTAAAATAGATATAAAAATATAATTATTTAAATCTAAATAATATAATATACATATATATGTTATATGTATATGAATAGATTGTTTGTGTGCTTTTACTCCTTTCGTTAGAAAAAAACCTTTGGTTAAACTTCTCCTCCATCTGATTCTATTTAGAGATCTTTGTTAGATTTTTGTTCTTAAAACTTATCAAATTCAAATAGGCTTTCTCTGAATCCTCATACTGTGCATTAATCTTGTGTAACACTCTTATGCTTTATTTTCTGCTATTTATATATTCATTTTATTTTAATAAAGGTTTAGGTAGATTCTTGTTAATAAAATGCCTAGTGTACTTATTTTGAGTTTTATTTTTATGTCACATCCAAAAAAGTTAAGTTGAGCTGACTCACTTCAACACTTTTTGGTTCGGCATTCTATATTTAAAACATTTTTTTCAAATGATTTTTTACTTTTACTTTTCGCATTTCCTAACTCGAACAGATTAGTTTTTTTTTTTTTTTAAGAAGAGGTATTCAAAGTGTTTATTTTTTAGAGAATTATACATTTCGTTGCTTGTTTTTCAACTTCCATCATTAGTACTAAAATATAATTTCAATGTTGTTAAAGATTAGATGTATATCTTAAGACTTTTTAAAATTGTTGTTTTTTACTTAACTTTGAAAATACAATAACCGAATTGAAAAAATTTTTGAAATATAAACCAGAAAATATTTATACATATATATGTATGTAACATATGCTTAATTAGTAAAACATAGCATGTATTTTTTCTTATTATGGGTCAATTTTAATATCTCAAAAACATAAAAAAATTAATGAGTCGCACTTTTAAATGTGCTGTAATTATGTTAATTCAATTTTTGTTAGTCGAATTAGACTTGCGTAATACTAAAATAAGTTTCAGACTGGTGACTAAAAAAAGTATCAGCTAAAAATTAGTGCTAAATACGTTTCGGCCCATGTATTCGGCCCACAGATAAATACTAAACATTTCTTCGATCACGATATTCGATATCTCAATATTTTTAGCACATATTTCAAAAATTTTAAAATGTTCTTCACTCTGCCATTTCGTTTTCAATCTGTCCTTTCGTTTGTCTACTTATAAAACTTCTACACCAATTAAAATATAAGAATAAAATGGATTTGGATAGTTCTGGAACCTATGAATAGGTCTCTTAAAAAAATGAATGTTATAGATAACAACTTTATTATGTAGGCCCACCCATTACGAACCTACAGTTTCTCAAAGTTTGAGAAGCTCAATTTTCATCTTCACTTCTGATATTATCTTAAGCTTTGCCAAACAGATTTTCAATCTAAAAACGTTCAACGACAGGACACTTCCTTAAATTTATAAATAACAAAATTATACATTTTTTTGCAATTTATTATTTAAATTTACCGTTATATGAAAAGAAAATTTTGAAAAATTTAGTTTCTTTCTCCAGCTCCGACACTTTTTTAGTTAGAACTTAGAAATTTTTAATAGAAGAAATATCTTTCAGAATTAGCATAAGTTACTTCAGAAATTTTTTATGCTATGTCACTCTGTTTAAGAGCTATTATAGGGGTCAACAATTAAAAATTTTCTATTTTTGGACACCTGTAACTTTGGTACCTATCCAAGTTTTTTTAACAGCTTTTCTTTAATTTTAACAATATTTTTTTATTATAAAAATGCAAAAAAAAAAATTAAAAATTTTAGTGCAATTCAAATTATTTTAAACTGTTTTGGTTGTAAAAATGTGCACCTTTAAATATCTTTGGTTTTTGATTCTGACTCATTCTCTTAATTTTCTATGTTAGCCAAGTATAATATAATATATCTTACATAAAGAACAACTGATTCTAGTAGGTCTTGAAACATCTTAACTTTGCTGTTTAACACTAATGGAATTTAATTTCTGCTGAAAAAAATATTCATTTTAAATTTAAAGGCTTTTTAATTTTATATTATATTTTTTATACCCTACACATTAAGTATAGGGTATATTAACTTTGGTATGGTGTTTGTAACCACCAAAAGGAAGCGAGTTAGGTATAGAAATGTATATATATTCTGAATCAGGATCACCGCCGGAGTCGATTTAGCGATGTCCGTCCGTCCGTCCGTACGCACGATAACTCAAAAAATAATGATGCTATCTTGATGAAATTTATACTGTAGGTTAACAATGACTAAGGTAAGGCGGGGATTGTAAATGGGCGAAATCGGACCATGTGTTCGAGTACCTCCCATACAACTCCCAAAACCGAACAAGCATATCTTCGAAATTAATAAAGATAGGAAATTCAAATTTGATACGAGGGTGCTGTTTCCTAAATCCCTGATTTGGCTAAAATTTGAGATGAATTGGAGTGGTATTTCGGGTACCTCCCATACAACTCCCAAAACCAAACAAGCATATCTTCGAAATTAATAAAGATAGAAACTTCAAATTTGGTACTAGGGTGTTGTTTCTTGAATCCCTGATTTGTCCAAAATTTAAGATGAATTGGAGGAGCTGTTCGACTACCTCCCATACAACTCCCAAAACCGAACAAGCATATCTTCGAAATTAATAAAGATAGGAACTTCAAATTTGGTACTAGGGTGTTGTTTCCTGAATCCCTGATTTGTCCAAAATTTAAGATGAATTAGAATAGTTGTTCGGGTATCTGCCACACAACTCCCAAGACCAAACAATCATATCTTCGAAATTAATAAAGATAGGAACTTCAAATTTGATACGAGGGTGCTGTTTCCTAAATCCCTAATTTGGCTAAAATTTGAGATGAATTGGAGTGGTCCTTCGGGTACCTCCCATACAACTCCCAAAACCGAAAAAGCATATCTTCGAAATTAATAAAGATAGAAATTTCAAACTTGGTACAAGGGTGTTGTTTCCTGAATCCCTCATTTGTCCAAAATTTAAGATGAATTAGAATGGTTGTTCGGATATCTGCCACACAACTCCCAAGACCAAACAAGCATATCTTCGAAATTAATAAATATATAAACTTGAAATTTGATATAAGAATGTTCTACCCTGTTGATGTCTCTAAAATTTGAGATGAATTGGGGTTGTGGTCCGCGCGCCTTCACACACTTCTCAAGACCTAACAAGCATATTTTCGAATTTAATAAAGATAGAAATCTGAAATTTTGTACAAAAGTTGTAAAAGCATTTATTTTTTTAGCTTAGTTATATTAAATACCTAACTAAAATAACTTATGGATTTTTAATTTAATTTGAATTTTTTAGGTGTAGGGTATAAATAAGTCGGTTACATCGACTTACTGTTACTTTTACTTGTTATCTTTTAAATTCCATCAACTTTTATTCCAAATATATCTATTCTAAAGACCTAAATAGTTTTTTTTTCATATTTATTTTCCAAGAATTTTATTTATTAAATTAATTTTATATTCACACTTAATTTAAAAGACAATGTGATAATATTTGTTCCCTCTCTCAATTAGGAAAATGTGGGTATATTATATATGTACGTACATATAAACTATACAATAATTCACATCATATTACCACCAACAAGAACACCAATATCTTTCAACACTTTCATCACCTTTTAGAAATTTTTAGTTATTTTTATTTTTTACTATAATTTTTTGTTTTTTCTTTTGTTTGTTGTCATCACAATGTCATCATCAATTTTTAAAAAATTGTATTTTAATTATTATTTAAATAATATCATAACCTTCACCGTCACCGCCAACATCAACACCATAAAATCGTTACTTAGTTGTTTATAATTCTTGTATAATATAAAGTACATAATTATTATTTTTTTATTTATTTTATGTATGAGATAATATTATAGTTCCATGTAATAAATGTATAGCTTCATTTTTGAACAATAATTGTAATTGCAACACATTGTTTATTAGTTAATCAACACAAAATTTGAAACTCATTACAGCGAAACAAGAAACAAAAACAAAAAAAAAAAAAAAAAAAAAAAAACACAGAACAAAACAAACATATTATTAAGCTTTTATATATTGTTTCAAAACAAAGGTAAAATATATTAAGTACTTATATTATGTGTTATACATTAGCAGTGAACTAATTGTTTTTCTAACATAACCAAAGGGGGTCTTCCCCACAATATTTTTACGTAAAAAAAAAATGTCTTTCATTTAATTTCCCACATTATTTTCTTCTTTTTTTTTTCTGTTTTTTTTTTTGTTTTTTTACCTTTTAATTAATTTTACCAAACTAAGTGATGCTATAAGTCTGTCTGTACTATCTGTACAATAAATAAAACGACACAAGACAGTATATAAAAACAAAAAATTATAAAGACTCATATTTTCAAAAATACTTAAAGTAAACGAAAACTTTTAACTGGGACTAGCTGGATGACTTTTTGCATCAAAATATATAATTTTTCTTAAAATTTTTTGTCGAAAGAAAATTAAGAGATAATTTCTTTAATTTTAAATAAACCACATATACAATTAAGAAAATCCATTATTACAATACATATATATACATATTTATGGT
Organism: Poecilobothrus nobilitatus; assembly: GCA_947095535.1. Lineage (NCBI taxonomy): Eukaryota > Metazoa > Arthropoda > Insecta > Diptera > Dolichopodidae > Poecilobothrus > Poecilobothrus nobilitatus. The sequence goes on along the minus strand of OX352774.1, from coordinate 41,641,081 downwards.
TTAAATGTTTATATGTTCAAGGATCTGTATAGACTCCACTTAACAGAGGCGGAGGACTCCACTCTCAAAACAGAGGAAGAATACCAAATTTTTGTGATTAGAGTAATTTATATTTATTCTGAAAGATCCTAGCGCGCTGAAATTTTAAAATTTGTAACTTTAAATGTTTACAGCCTAACAGATTTCCTGTTCTTTGATGTTTTTAGATTGAAAAAGTATCCAATCGTATATGAATTATAATTTAGAGAAATATAGGATTATTGAAATATATGGTAAAAAGATGTGCCATACAACTGTTACATTGTTTTATGAAATTTATATGTGTCTAAAATTTAATTTCTTTATCTTAAACGGTATAGAAATTTTTTTTAAATAGATTGACAGATGATATGACGGATGACATTATAACTAAAGTTTTTTTTATAAATATATTATAAAAGCACATAATAATATATAAAACACATCAAACATCTACACACATATATTTAAAACATCTTCATATAAAAGTTAAAGTAAAAGTTTGATAACAGTATTAAACCTTCCAAAAAAAATTAAAAAAAAACTCTGATAAAAAATTAATAAGTAAAGTATTTTTCTTTTAATGTATATGTATATTTTTCAAGAGTTTCCTATATGGTATAATTAAAAATTCGAAGTAGATAAATTGTTGTTAAATAGATCGTCTATTATTCTTTTAGATTGTAATTTTATCTTTTATTTAAATCAATTTCAATTCTTTCTTCAAATTGATCCAGTGATCTGATTCAGTGATTCGATATGTCTCTTAAATCCCATTTAATGTTCGATTCCCCTTCTTCGTTTTTGTTTAGGAATTGAAACACTATTTCAAAATTTTTTTTTATAATTTGATCATTTTAACATATTAAGGCACATATTTTGTATCGAGCAAGTGGTGGTCTTAAGTCAATTTCACTTTCATCGCTCTCACTATAACAGTCTCTTTTCGATAAATAATTTTATGGCTATTTAAATGGCTATTAATGCTTAGAGTCTGCTCTTGACAAATTTCATTACTATTAAATAATAAATTCCTATTAGCAAGTTACAGAATTATTCAATCTAATGAATATTAGGTAGGAATAATTACTATCCCCCTTTTAAAGTTAAGATGTAACCATAATGGATTTGATATAATTTCAATTAAATTTTAGTTCAATAATAGAAATTTGGAGTGAAAGTATAAGAACACAATATTTTTTTATAATAATAATAAATAAATAAATGTGTAAAATGATGCCATTACAACATGCTGTTATTGTAAACATATATATACTTAATCGTTTTTAATTCAACGAATAATTTTTAACCCTTCAGTACTCTGGTACGGGTTTTTTCGACTCATATCTATTTTAGAAGCCAATAACTTAATGCTCTTCATTAATTAAGCATAATGCTCTTCCCAGTAGCTGAGTTTTAATATTATCTCAAATAATAACTGTAATTTTTTCGTTCATTTTTTTTTAAATTTTATTCATATTTGTAATGTGAACAACGTTTGGATCAGTAAATTTCCAATTTTCTAAAATCTTGTTTTTATCTTGAATTTTTTGTCCCAAACACTATGAAACTTTGTATTGAAGAAATGTTTACTATCAAATTTTACATAAAACTGTGATGTATCATGAATTTTTGTGCACGTTTACAACATTTGCAACAAAAAGTGTTGAAAATACAAAATGTAAATATAAAATATTTTATGAAAATTTTTTTTAAACTTTTCTTTCTTTTTGTTAAATAAATTTAATTAAGTAAAGCAAATGTTTTATTATTTGTAAAAAGGCTTACTTTATCTAAAAAAAAAATATTCAGATATCATTATTAACGGTAATTTATATATTTTCAAGTTTGGGTCAATATGACCCAGCGCGAGTACTTATAAAAAAATAAATATTTCGCTAGTACTGAAGAGTTAGATGAATACATGAGTACATGAGTTTTGAAAAAAATTATTTTATTATCTCATATAATTTAAAGCACTATAAATTTAAAAATAGTATTTTAAAAAAAAGGGGGTATAGAGGGGATATAGCAATAATTTATTTTAAAACGACTCATTCATAAACAATGATCACTTATTCTAGTTAAAATCCCTTTAATTTTACTATGTAATTGAAAAAAGAAAAAGTAATTTTTCCGAAGAATTATCTTTAATCTATTCTATTCGGGATTCAACTCATAAGTTTTTTAAATAAAATAAAAATTAAAAAACTTTTTTTTAAATATTTATTAGGAAAATTAAAATGAGTCATGATGAGTTAAAAATTCGTTTATTTTTTACTAGTACTTTTTATTCTATTTTTGTATTCAATTTTCAAAATATCCTGGAATATATTATATCTTTCCCCTATCCTATAAGGCTTCCTCTAAGTATTTTATTATTCATATTACATCTATAGCAACACTTTTTGGAATCATTAATTTCATTGAGCGGTTAATTACTTGGCTGTAAGTAGATATATTTCTTTTATACCCGTATGAACTATGTTCAAGGGTATAATAAATTTGCCATTAAGTTTGTGACACCTTAAAGAAGTCGAGTTAGATATTGTATCAAAGGTATGGATCGGATCAGAATCGAATTCTGAATCGATTAAGCCATGTACGTCCTTTTGTCCGGATGTCCGCACGTTAACTCAAAATATAAAGGAGCTAGGAGGATGAAATTTTTTTTACGTCATTTTTGAAAATTGTTAGTTTCGCTATTTAAATCCAGTATTTTTATAAGGCGGGTTCCATAAGGCGGGTTCGAGTAGCTGTCATACAACTTCTTGTTTTATATGAAAATAACTCAGTATCTATTGAAGCTAGGTATCTGAAATTTTGCAAAATTGTGTTGAGTTATAGGCGAACAATATCTGTAAGATTTGGTTGTGCTGGTGTGACAGATTCAGGTAGCTGCCATTCAACTTCTTTTTTTAAATGAAAATAACCCAGTGTCTATTGAAGCTAGGTATCTGAAATTTTGTAAAGTAGTGCGAGTTACATGCCATGATCAAGTTTTATTGCAATAACTTCTATAAAATTTGGTTGTACTCGAGCAGTACGTTCAGGATTCTTCTATCTCTATTCGGACTTTATGAATCTAAGCTTAGTATAAAATCTTACAAAAGATGATGAAGTTTAGGGCAATAACTTCTATAAAATTTGGTTGTGTTGGTGTAATAGATTCGGGTAACTGTTATACAACTCCACAATTTACATAAATATATTTCGGTAGTTAATGTCGCTACTAAAACATCTGAAATTTTTTATAAGATGATCAAGTTTTATAGAAACAGGATATATTACGTTCATACGGATATCGCAGACTTGATACAGTCTACTCTACGGCACTCTTCCTCGTTTTTTTTTTTTTTATTAATTTAATATTTTATTTATTTTTTTTTTTTTTTTCCTAAGGGAGGTGGGAATCTTCCAAAGACACCAAGAATTTCCCCTTGGTAGTGTCAGATTCTTACTGACTAAACCCACCTCCCCCTTTAGCCAATATAGTGGGAAGAAACCCTTACCTGCGAACGCAGTATATTGGCTAGGGAGTAGGGATAGGAAAGGATAGGAAAATGGATACGGAAACATTGAATTGGGAGTGGGACTGTAAGGAAACAATGAATCCGCCTATTATTATTATTTTGCTAACGGTGACTAAAGCCGTCACAACAGTTACAACATGTAGTAGTAGTATATATTAACTACATGAGGCAACTATTGAAGGCAACCCCCACTGTCACTGTAGCGGCTGTTATTATTGGTATTAATATTTTTATTAATATTATTATTATTTTACTACAGAGTCAGCGCCATCAGTGGATTACAACGTGCAGCAGTATATATATTCTTTAGGCTTCACAAAATTTCGTAACTTAAATCCTAAAATTCTAATCATAAAAAATTCAAAACTTATGTTAAGAAGAAACGAAGAAAATATGATAAAATATTCAGTTGCTAAGCAAGGATTGAATGAGTATCCAGATTAATTAAGTATTAAACCAAAAAAAAAGTATAAAATTGCATAGTAGTGGGAAATAAATTAAACAATTGAATTACTATAAAAAAAAACGTAAAATTGTAATTGGAAAATGACGAAATAAATGATGAAATTTAAACAAAAAATAACAAAATAAAAAATAAATTCAAGATATTAAATTAAATAAAAGCAAAAATCAAAAGAAAAGAAAAAATGCATAAAAAACGATCCTTTATTATTATTTTAATATAATTGAAAAAAAATTTACTATGACTGATAACTGATTTTTTTTATAAATCGGATACAGTTTTATTCGGATTTTTTATAATTCGGATACATTTTAATATTAAAATTAGACTATTGATAAATTTAAAATTTTTGAATAATAGGTACAAAATTTCATTTATTTTTCATTTAGTATCTATAAATTTTTTTTTTTTGTAAATTCCCCCCTTTTTGAATCTTTTAATTGATTTTCATTTAACATAAGAATAAATTCTGATAATTGAATTTAATTGCAATAATTTCATTCAAATATTTGTTAAAATCCTGAAACGTTTTGAGTTTTTATAAACTGTTGAATACTTTTTCTATTCTAAATATCATTTGAAAAGAAATAAGTACATACTTCTAAATAAAGTTTCATATAAATAAAGGAACTAAAAAGTCTATCTGTTTTTCCCTATTATTATTTGTTTTTATTTGATCTTTTTATTTTACTTTGGTTTTTGTTTTAAAGGACATTAGTAACATCTCTACTTGTGTAATGTTTAGATTAATTTGAAGAGAAATGATAAAATGGTTAAATGAACAAAAATTTCAAATTAAAATTTTTAAGTAAATGTAAATTTTATATATATATACGAGTACGTCTTCTTTTCTACATTTTGTTTTGTAAGTTTTTAGTTTCATTTATATTATAGGAAGAATATATAGAATATAAAGAAGGTGTCCCAACGAGAAATATGGCAATTGCGTATAAAGAAGAAATAAAAAAGAAAACTCTGTATTTGATGGCATACATTCGAAAGGTAAAAGCTAAAAGGATGCACCTTTCTTTATGCCTATATTAATATGTTCAATAAAGACTTAAAGAGAAAAAAAATGAAATCTGTATTGAAAATCTTTTACATTTCTCTGCATTTAAAATTCTGTATAATTAATGTGAATTATTAGTGAATTATAAGAATATTAAATGAATTATGTTATTTTTATTTAATTTTTGCGTTTTTCTTTCCAAAAATTATTATTTGTATAAACTTTTCTGAGTATGGTATCATCATAGTATAAATCTAAGGAAATTTAACATCAATTTTGGTCAAACAAAGTTCTCATACGTTTTTAAGGTACACTACGTACCTAGAGATCTACTGATTATTTACGGGTTAGTTCAACCTTCATCAATGAAAAACAAAAAATTAAACTTTTCGGATCACTCTATATACGAGTAAAAACTGTTTACATACAAATTGTAATCTTTAATTAGGTCAAGTACCGATAATATTAAACTCACCGATAAAATAACATTCATTTTGCATTTTTATCAATAATACAAAGAACCAAGAAAATTTTAGTTCATGAAATAAAAAAGTTTTTTATACAAAAGTTTTAGAAAACATACAAATTATACAAAAACAATCTCTTGGTTTATTTAGTTTACTGTCGAATAATATTTTCTTGTTTTTCATTTTTTTTTTTTCTTTTGTTTTTGTATCTAAAATTAAGGATAACAGTAGAAAATTGTTAAGAACATATCTGATCTGTATATATATATATACAGACAGATTTTTATGTTTACTTTTGTTTGGTAAAGAACAGAATTACATAGTATCAAATCAATGTTTAACAATTTAATTTAAAAATTTTTTATCAATTGCTTTTTTTTTTTTTTTTGTAATTTTTATCGATATTTTCCTTAAAAATAAATAAATTGAATTTTCTTGTATTTGGGGTATGTATAGATACCAAAATAAATATTAAAACTTGTAACAGGTAAAATTTATTTGTTTGCAATGAACTTAGATACATTTTGTGAAAGTGAAAAAGTTCAATACTATGTTGTTAAATTAATTACAAAAATTTGTTAATTATATTAAAAAAATTCATATGAAAATTGAAAAATTTTAATTTTTTATTTTAAAATTTAAATCCTTTAAAAAATTTTAGAATTTAATCTTATACATATTTAAAAATACGTTTATACCTTTACACATACAATTTTATTTTTGATTGAAAAGTATGACTTTTAAAACCAGACGACTTAAATTGGAGCGAAGAATTGTGAACTCTTCTGAATGGTATCTGGTATTTTGAGATCTCCTATTTCTAAATTTTAACAAATATATTTTGGTTTCTAATGTCAGGCCGATTCTTTTCCTGATAGTGACATTTTGTTAAAAAAAATTGTAAAAAAATAAAATACATGTTTTTTAAAACCCTGTTCCCGTTTTGGTATCACAATTATCATGATTTTTTATTTGGAAAAAAATGATCGTCTCAAAGATTTATCAATCACATGAAATAACAATCTATAAGTTTACTTTTCGAAATAAAAATTTAAAGGTATACATAAATATTCTTAGAATCGAAAATCTACCTTTTTTATTTTAACTGAAGACATTTTTACTTTAAATGAAAACATTGTTATTTTTAGTGATGAATTTTTACTTAAAATGAAAAAAATGTCTACAAGTACTTTAAATGATAGATTTTTTATTTTAAGTGAAGAAATTTGTAATAAAAGTTTGTGCAAAAAGTAAAAACATACTAAAATTTATTTAAAATAAAAAAGTCTTCAGTTAAAGTAAAAAATATTTACTTAAAGTAAAAAATTCTTTAGTTAAAATAAAAAAGCTATAGTTATAATTATAATTTAGTAGTTTTCAGCCACACACTACGTATTATTATGACTTTCCGCTTAGTGTTGAATATAAGTACATATTATTACCTATTACAAAGTCAACTTTAACATAATATAACATACATACATATACATATATGTATGTTTAGAATCATGATTTTTTTTTTTTGTTTTCTTTTGGAATCAAGGAATTTTCTATCCCATACTAATTTTTTGCAATTTAGATGTCACCGTAAAATATACTTACACACCAGCTACAGGGCTCCTAGTATACATATAAGGCCAACATAAGCCGACAAAATTCAAATTGATAAAAATCAAAAAATGACAGTTTATCGAATCTTGAAAGAAAAGCTTTAATTATTTAACGTTTTTTGTTAAAATGTTCGAAAATTTCACTTTTTAATGTCTTAAGGATTTTTTTATTACATAAAACACTTATTAAGTACTGTTTTATTGTCCATTTTATTAAATTCAATTTTATTTTCTTTTAACTTTAAAAAGAAAAATGATTTTTAATCTAAAAACAATGAAAACATTTTTTTTTTACTTTTCAATTTTGATTAAATTTTCTTCAGTAACCACGTGACATTGCTTTTAACTCACACATTATATATTGAAAAAGCCATTATCTTCAATAAATCTGTCACGATTTTTTTGTTTTTTGTATAAATATTACTAAAATTTTTATAAGGCATTATGAATTTAAAATGACACAATAAGCCGAGAACATTTTATATTAAGTCCTTTTAAATTTTTCTTTTTTAAATTTTTTTCTTTTTTTGTAAAATTTTTAAGAAATTTTTCTACTGGCCGAAATTGTTTCAATATCTATAATCAATATTTAATATACTCGAAAGTAAAAGAAAAAAATAAAGTTATCATTCTCTATATACTATAAGTATATTATTTTTAAAATTCATGTCATTATCATCAAAATATCAATATCATAATCAATATTATCAATAATATTTTTTTAATATATTCTTAAGTAAAAAATATAACACTTATTATACGAGGATAAAGTAATCATTGTCATCATTCTATAAAGAGCTTTTTGTTCTATTTTCAAGTATTAAAAAACTTCAAATTGAATCAGCTGTCAATTTGATTAAATTAGTACGGTATTTCCCATGTTTTTTCTCATTTATTTTCTTCTTTTTATTTTTGGACAAGTCTTAAAACTTGAAGCTTTTAATTTCAATTTTACTTTAATGTTTTTTCTTTTTTTTTTGATATTTTTTAAAAAGAAAATATAAGAATTTTATTATGAGCTATTGAAAAGATAGGACAATAAATATGATTGTAGTAAAAATACTACTGCGAATATCTACATATTAAAAACTGATATTATGACGTTTAATAAATTTATAAAATATTTTTAATTTCTAATAGAAATTGCAAAAACAGTTTAAAAAAAAAAGTTTCAAAAAATAAAAAATTTTTTAATGCTATGCTAAAATATATAGTTTTAAGTAATAGACACAATTTCGACCATCAACGATCGGCGAAATTCGTTTCGCCCAACTATTTTTTGTCAATTGAAACATAATTGTAGCGAAATGAAAAATAAAAATATTTTTCTTTATTCAAATCCTGACCATCAGCCAAAAAAAAAATAGAGAGTATGTTCATCTCGGCGATGACCCATTTTCACAATTATTGTGAAAATCGTTTTCTCAATTATTCAATTTTGAAAACCGGATTCTCAGTTCGACGTCGATCGTTACAAATGTGATTAAATACATAAAAATTACTTATGCTTTTTTAATTATTTAGTTGCAAATTTGTCTTCGATGGTCAGAATTGAGTTTTTTATTGTATGTTAAAATTTCTTCAAGACCATTTTGTTAAAAATTAGTACAAAATTCTTATGTTAATTTACTCATATTATCATGTTTGAATTTTAGACTTGTGATACATTTCATCAAAACAGGTCATTGAATTGGGGTTCGAGCCATGAAATTTTGAATTTTATTTGGATCGAAAAAACTAAATAATCATGCTAAATGGCTAATTATACCAAAATAAAATTAAAAGTTCTATTGTTAGATCTCTAATTTGGTGAAATTTTTTATTTATCACAAGTCTTACATAAATATGAGTGTCAATTTCTATTAATGTTAATGTTTTGTAAATAAAATCTAACCAAAAAAAAATTATTATTCATTATTTCAATATATACAAAATGAAGAAGTAATTCCATTTAAATATCACATTTTCAGAAGAACGACAAACCAAAAAATCTTAGATGAACTATTTAACATGGATAGAAGTAACTTTAGGTTTGACATAAAAATAACTGACATATAAATTATAGTAATTCAATATTTTGGTGGTAGAAAATTATGAAGTTTGAAATAAATTTAAAAAATCGTGTTAATTTTTTTATGTAAGCAAAAAAAAAAAAATAATAATATACAAAATAAAAAATTAAATATAAATATTCTTTTATTTAATTATTAGGTTAGTAATTATTAGCTTTAAGTAATTTAGTTTGGCTCCGCAGTTGGTTACGTTCAAATCAAAAATGAACTTATGCCCAAATTTTTTGGGACGCCCAAAACGCCCAAAAGTTGTAAAGTTTGTTAGGTGTTTGTTCATTTTTGATTTTTTTAAATAAAAAAAAAATATAAAATGAACTGAAGCCCAAGTATAATGAACTAAAACCTTAAAAATAATTATAATTATTATGTACAACTTTTTAATTAATTAATAAAACCATTTTTGTTTACTTAACATAATATATTATATGTATATTTTATTTTATAAATTAAAAACTTCGATATTATCTAAAGCGGGTTGTCTGAAAAAGGGACATTTTATACATTGATTGCTCATGGCTTCTTTGTGGTTGTAATTATTGAATAGAGTTTCAGTATATGATAAGCAAGTTTTAGATGCCTACATGTCATCAATACAATATTTGTTACCTTTCGTAGCATATATTTGTTGTTTTCCTTTAAAAAACTCAAAACTTAAAGAAGCCATTATTATACCCGTACGATAGGATCGGGTATAATAAAATTACTCCTCCGTTTGTAACACCTCGAAATAAGCGAGCTAGATATACCTTCAAAGGTATGGATCGGATCAGAAAAAAATTCTAAGACTTTTGAGCCATGTCCGCCCGTCCGTCCGTCCGTCCGTCAGCACGCTAACTCAAAAACTAAGAAAGCTAGAATCTTGCAATTTACACAAAATATTCTAGGAGTAATTTGTAGGTTCCCTATTTTTTTTGGTTGAGTTTGGACCAAGCCTTAGGGTAGCTCTCAAACACCTAACTTTTAGATCCCCACATTTTTTTTGCAATAGAGCCATGAACACAAAAATATTAATTTTATTTTTAATAACTTTTTTGTAGCCCCACCCGTTACGGAGCTACAGCTCCCCAAAGGTTCAAAAAAGCTCTATATTTAAATTATTATAGCACAAGTTGTATAAGGTAGGTCTTCATTTTGAAAACGCCAAACGATTACTACTTTTATTAGCTTTAAAAATATATATACAATAAATATATATTTGTGGAATACGGTGTCTTAATTTACCGTTATGTGAAACTCAAATTTTGCAAAATCCTTCAACCCTTCTATCTTCTAAACGGTTTAAGTTGGAAACTTGAAATTTTGACAGAAGTTAGATCTGTCATATGAGTCATTTCAGAAATTTTGAGTATGAGTAAGTATGAGTCATTTCAGAAATTTTTTTTGTATCAGCCCCCGTTTAGGAGCTGTAATGGGTCAAAAACTGAAAATTTCCAATTTTTAAACACCTGTAACTTGAACACCTGTTAAAATTTTTTTGAAGTAATACACAAAAATTAAAGCTTCAATATTATAGTCTTATTTCTGTTAATAACTTTTTTTAATAATATAAGGTTACTTTATAATTGACGAAAGTGTTACTTGATTTTTTCAAATTTTCTAACAAATTTCTTCAACAAATTTTTTGCATTTTGTTTTACTCGATAATTTGAAATTGTTGGAATGCGTAGTACATAAAAATGTAAATAAATAAACAACATAACGGTTGCTTGAAGAATTTTTATTTATATGATATTAATATATAGACATACTTATATAATATCATGTTTATTTACATATCGTATATGTCACTAGTGAATGAATGATAAGAGTATAGATGTATATTATATAGCGCCGTATTTACATACATATATGTATTTTATTGTACTTATAAGAAATTATTCTGTCAATGGAATATTTAAATATAATATAATATTTAAAATTATATTTACTATTTTGTACTAAGTAAATTTAATATGCATTTACCGCTTAGTATTAAATGGTACTATAGAATATTTGAAAAAGTTTTGGATTGATAATCGTTATGTGAAAGGTTAGAATCTGCTTTTGAAGAATGTACATATAAACATATAGTTTGAATATATGTACAACCCATAGTTCTAGAAATTATAAAATTCACCCAAATTATTTTAAAATACTAAAATATTAAAAACATAATATTGTGAGCAGAGTGACAGGCTGTGAACATACTAACGGTTCGTACGGGTATCTAAGAGTTGACAAAGGCAACTGTATTCTTCCTCGTTTTTATTAAAAATACACAAAAAAAACTCTTTTATTCGTAAAAAAAAATTATTTACTTCAAGAAACCGACCGAAAAGTAAACCGAAAAAAAAACCGAAGTAAATATTTTTTAAAAAAAAAGAATTTTTATTTACATAAAGAACATAATACATATAATAATAATAAATTTACATTTACATATAATAAATTCAATATCAAAATAATTAAAAATCAAGATAAGAAAAAAAAAATTATTATTAAAAAATTTAAAAACTTTTTGCACTAAGTGTCAAAAAAAGGCTTATAAATAAAATAAAAAAAAAATTGATTTAATCTTTAAGTTTTAAGATATTTTGTTACAAGAATAAAAAACATAAATAAAAGCATTAAAAAAAAACACGCTCAAAATTTTATTAATCCATAATGTATGAAACGTTGTATAACATCCAACCTTTATACAAACATATTATTAAACGTTCATTATTATTCCACGAAATAAAAAAAAATTCTTAAATCAGTATAAAAAATTGATATGGTCCGCACTCTATTCAAATTTCAAATAAATTTACAACTATGCTACAATTTATAATTTATTCTAAGAAAACTGAAAATAAAACAAAAAAAAAAAAAAAAAAAAATTTAAAAGTTTAATAACTTAATAATTTATGAAAAAGTAAGGGAAAAATTAAATTGATTTTTCTTTCTTTTCCAACAATAATTTAATTTTTTTTTAGAAAAAAAACAAAAAACAATTATTTCTATTTATTTTATCTTTTAATTTTTTTTAATTAATTTATGATCATTCTTAAAATTTAACTTAATAGTAAAGTAATTTAGAAAATTAATAATAATATTGTATTTAACATTATTTTTTTTTATTTTTATTATTATACTTAAAATATATATATACATAAATATATATATATATATATATAGAGAGACAAAAATATAAAAAAAAAAACATTAGAAAATTAAATGTAAAGAAATTAATTCTGTTTATAAAAAAAATCAATATTTTTGACTATTTTTTTTTTTTTTTTGATTAATAAGTATATATTAATTGATTGCTCAAATCAATTAAAGAATAAAATAAATTAATAAAAGAAGAAAATTATATTTTAATATTTTTAAGATTTATTTGATTTTTATTTAAAATTAACATTAAGGGTATATATAAAAATTTATTATTATTTATTATTTAGATGGTATAATTTAAAAAAAAATATCTATATTATATTATACAGGGTACTTCGCGTTAATTTTCACATAGAGCAGGAGGTGATGGCGAGCATCACAACGAACAAAAAATTCTATAGGAGGGGGGCTCTATTCTGGACCCTTTTTGAGATATGATGGATTAAAGATGTTTTAGCGACTTTTCATAAAAAAATCTATAACTTTTGGACAGCTTGCTATAAAGAGATAAAAAAAAATGCATTTTATAGAGTAAACTTGTCAGCTTTAATTTTTGTGTACTAATGATTCCCATGTCATAACAGTTACAAAGTTATGAAAGTTCAAAATGATTTAAATTTAAAAAATTATGTTTCAAACTCAATTTACTTTTGAAACACCCTATATGTGGGGTACTTTTTATAGCATATTTCGAAACAGCTTTTCAAGCTCTATAATTATTACCTGATAACTTTTTCTCTATCTCTAACCTTTTTTGAGATAAGTATAAAGAATAGAACATTGTGTTATTTTCAATCTCTATGTTATTTTCAATCAGAATAGAAAAGTTTGTTATTTCCAAAAGTGGGTTAACACATTTTCTGTGTTATAACACACTTTTATATTCTTTATATCTCAAAAACGATTAGAGATAAAGAAAAAGTTATTAAGTAGGTACTAATTATAAGGATTGGAAAGCTGTTTCGAAATATGCTTTTTATCTCGCTATAGCAAGCCAGAATAGACCCCCTCATAGCATTTTTTGTTCGTTGCGAAGCTTCTTATAACCTTTTTCTCTATATGGAAGTAAACGCGGGACACCCTGTATATATACATATTTATGTATAAATTAATTTATTTAATTATTATATATATAAAGTTGCTTATATAATAAATGCATGAAACCACTTAGTATCAAAAGGATGAAGCATTTCTAAATGTGCTAAAGATTTGCGGTAAAAAACGTTTGATAGCCATACAGAAAAATCTGACATTGGAATGTTTTGGTTGCAAAGGATATATTCCAAAGGTGTCTTTATAAGTTCTTCTAAGTTTCTTTATAATTTTAATATGTATACCCGAATGTCTTCATATGAGGTATCATTGAAAAGATCTTGCCAAACTATACAACTTTCGTTTTGTTTTGATAATTCCAGGTCGCCCTTTGCTGCTGGTTTAGTTTTTTAACTTATATCACTATAAAAATTAGCGATACAATGCTTTTTTAAAATGTCATGAGATGTAATCAACTGTTTGAACGATTGCAATGCAAGTACACATTAATATTTATTTATTTAAGAAAATATCCATGACACATGCAATTTGACAGGAAAATGATGGCTGTGCTTCCCTTTCGGTGTGGTAGGAATACACATTAATAGTGTACATATAAAATTAAATTGCTATAAAATTATTAAAAATACAAAAAAAAAACATTAAATTGACATGAAAGAGAAAAAAACTATTAAAATATTATAATAAATCATAATAATTGAATATTATTTCCATTGATTTTTAATTTTTGTCAATTTTTTTCAATTCAATTAAAATAAAAAAGAATCAATTATGTAAATCATTTTTGTTAAAAACTAAATATTATATGGTTGATGTTTGTTTTTTTCTATGAAGGCGTTATTAAAATATTTTTTTGGAAAATTCCAATTAAATTGTTTTAAACTTTGGTTTCGCTTTTTTTTTTTTTTATTTTTAATAATTTTAATTTATTCACTTTAAAAAATGATTATTTTTTGACTTTGAACTTATTAATTCTGTTTAAATTTAAATGAAATTAAAATTAATTTAAATGATATCATTATGAATGACAAAACACTCCAAAAATAAAATTGCTTACCGGAGCATTTTTTTCAAAATACAATTGTTGTTATGTATCTAAAATGCACATATTTGTACTGGAGCTCCCCAAATAGACCTGGGTGTATCTCGACAAAGTGTAAATCAGAACTATTCGTCTCATTGACGACCCTAGTGTAAACGTTCGCATCACTATGTTATCGACGTACTGCCATTAACCTTGCTTTATAGGTACCTTGTAGGAGCATATACCTGTTCTAAAGAAATAAATCCATTAATGTCTCCACTTAAAGTTTTGCAACGGGAAAGAAGGAGCACTATAGATGTTCATTCCTACACTATGGAATTGTCAAGATGGCATAATACTGCATTCAGAAATTCGTTTGTCATGCGGACGTCGTGTTTATGAAACCTTATGCCAGCAAATATCTTCTCAAAAGTTGGTGTACAGTATATATAACGAAATTTAAGAAGAATATTAACATCCTTCTTCAAAATAACTTTCTGAATTTTTCCGTTCATCTCTCCATAATCCTTATTATCCCAAACCCAATTTCTCAAATAATTCTTCTCACATCCTCATCCGCTAAACCAAATATATATAATATGTTAACAGCTTTTCAAGTATCTTTTGATTTCGGATATTTTTTTTGTTATATATACTTTTGGTTTTATATACTGCCTTTTTTTGATTTTCACAAGAGAATCACACTAACAACATACAAAATTTTATAACTATATATAAAATCTACTATAAATTTAATTTAATTTAATTATCAAAATATTTTCCATTTTTAACTTTAATTTAAAAATTTAAACTAATTATTGGTCAATTTCGAAAAATATTTATTTGATAGTTCCGTTCAGTATTTAAATTCATTACGGAAATGTTTACGGATGTGATAATTTTATTTTAGCTGTTTTTGCCCTATAGGAAATTTTTCAGGTCCTTTATCACTTATATAATGTTTTAAATATCCTATCTAGTAAAAAAAAAAACAAAAAAAAAACATTAAAATTTATATTTATTAAATTTAATTAAAATAACCTCAAAATTATTTAAATATGTATACATTATTATTTAATTATTCCGGAAATTAAGATAATACCATATTATGTATGAAAATATTATGATAAAATTTATATTTAATTTTTTTATCTTTTTTTTTTTATTAGATAATTGTTTAAAATTTAAAGTATTATTGGTATTTAAAAATTTTGAAAAATATTTTTCACACATAAAAAGGTTTGTACAAAAAAAAAGAAAACATATGTTCGAATTTATTTTATTAAATTAAAAAAAAATATTACAATAACTCTATAAAAATAAACCTTGAGAATTAATTTTAATAGAAAATGTTATCTAATAATCACATAAATTCATAAATAAATTAATTTATAATTATTGAAAATATTGTAATTTTATTTTAAAATAATTTTTTTTTAATGTAGAAAAGATAATAGGTCTTTGATAAAATGGATTTTGTTTTTTTTTTTTTTTTGCTTGTTATCATCGAAATTTCAAATTATTACTACATATATATGTTACATATTATAATATTTATCTCTCCAATAAATCAATAAATACCAAGGGCTCAAAAATGATACTTAATAGTATAAAAAATGAATGGGCTAATTATTCATACTAATACAAAGCAATAAACAAAACACAGACTCCTAGCAAGTTATCAACTACAACAACAACCAAAATGAACAAATGCTACACCATATTGTGTCTAGGACACACCAACCTCACCCACTCATATCTCCTCAAGAATGAACCTCAACCCATATGTCAATTTTCAAACCAATTTCCATTAACTATCCAGCACATCCTTTCCAAATGTACGGGACTTCTCCAAACCAGTCGCAGCAACTTTAATAACAAAAATCCTATAGAAATCCTAACTAATTCAACAGATCATAATATTAGAACCATTTATGATTTTCACAATAATCTCAATTTAATTAATTTAAAATAATATAAAAAAAATTAAAAAAAAATAGAAAATAAATAAATAATAATAATTACAAAAAAGCCGATAGCTCTGGCAGTTAGAGCTTGAAAAAAATAATAATGTTAATTGTAATTTCAATTACGTTTAATAAAATATAATAATAATAATAATACATTATGTATTTTTAGTTAGAAACAATCATAAGAAGATTAACAAGCTTCTATGAACGTCGGTGGCTTAGTGGTTGCAAGCGTATAAAGTACATGAAAAAAAAAAATTCCTATAAATATGCAATTATTTTTAAATTTATATTATATATTTGAAAATTTTAAGAATCATCAGTGGCTTAGTAGTTAAGAGCACATCGCTTATTAACCGATGGAGTTCGGATTCAAATCATACACAGAAAGCAAGTTTTACTAATTGAAAATAAATCCTACAATGCTGATTTGATATAATTTCTTAAATTTCCCAAATTGATATGATATGATTATGCTAATCCTCAATTACCCCATTTTGATATCATTTAATTTCACCCTGCTATATACCGCTGCCTAGATCTTTATAAGTAATTTTTTTTTTGCATCGGAGTAACAAACTATTTTTTTTTTTACTGAAGCTCTTCTAGTTTCCAAGATACACGGGCACTTAAATGAAATCTTCATATATTTTTTCTAAACTATTTATGAAAATTCTATAAAATGTAATGGAAAGAATGCATGAACATTCTTATCAATCATTTCTTCTATTATTGCTTCTACAAATATTATTATCTCTAATTTCTTCAAGCTTGTTCCAAAAAAATGTAGGTATACGCTTCTCCTATAATATTTCAGAACTCATTCTTTATCTTCCAAACAGTATAAACTGATAAGGTAAAAAGTACTGCAAATTAAAACTGAAGACACAAGGATTGGAAATATTGAAACTTTTTCCAGTTATGTTATCATATAAAACATGCGTTTAAAAAAAAATAATCGTTAAAATTTCTACATTTTATAGTTTTTGAAGCTCATTGTATTAAAATGGTTAAAGATAGAATAAATGATTAGATACTTATTTAGAAGAAGATTTCTTAAGCTTTTGATTACATATCACGAAATGTTCATTATCTAATAACAAAAAAGAAAACTAACTATTTAAGTTAAAAGAATACAAGATAATTTCATTCAAGTTCCCATATCTTGGAAACTAAAAGAGCCTCAGCTTATCCTCTATAAATATGTATGTCAAAAATATATCCTCTATAAATATGTATGTCAAAAAATTATAAATAACTAAATTAACAGTTTTGACTCTGCCTACCAATTTAAGAGTTCAAAAATCTAATTCCTTACATATTGTAAATATTATTCGAATACCAACTTTAAATATTTATTCTAGTATCATTTCAAATATTAATAAAGGACGTTACTAAAATACAAACTAAACTAACAAAACATAAATTTATCAATTATAAAAAGGATTACAACTCGTTGTTAAAATGAAGAAGGAATAGATTACAATATATTTGGTGTCCATCATACATTACCTTTCATTTTCTGGTGTCCTTTTGAAAAAAAACATTTACAATTACAAGAAATAAACGAATAGCGACATATTCTGAAAGGATTTTTTTTTTATATATTATCCTTTTGCAATGAATATTGAATGAATATTTAATATATTTATATAATTTATCTGTTAACCACAAAAGTTTGATACATAAAATGTTTTAGTGATCCGGTACATTTTAACTGTGTTGAAATTTAAAAAACCAGTCTGGATGACTATATCCTGACTGATTTTCTGACAGCTATCCTGATTATTTAATACAAAACGTGTATTGAATAGATGAAATTACCTTTAAATTACAAATGAATCAACCAGCCGAAATATAAAGTAATTTTTGTTTTAGATTTTATTTTAGTTTTTAATATTAAGTTACAAAGTTCATTGTAACATTTGTCTTATTCAGTCATCCTACAAATTTAATAATATCGTATTTGCATAAGAATAACGGTAAAAATAAAAATAAAAATTCAATGAAACAATGAAACTTGTAAAATTTTGCACGTATTTTCAAAAACCTTATAAAATTGAATCAGATATTAGTTTAGTAATTTATATCCAAATATACGGCATTGATGTTGCATTTAAAATGAAAGGTTTTTTTTTTTTTTTTTTTGTTTTTTGTAACTTATTACGAGGACATTAAAATAACGCAGTCCACAACAAAATGAAATAACAAAAGAAAGAAATGATTCAATAACAATAAAAACATTATTATTTTGTCTTTTAAATGGCTTTAGAAATTTACATATAATATGGTTTATTTAGTGGTAATTAGTGGTAGTAAAAGCACCATTTTTGAAATTTCAATTTTTACATCCTTTTTTTTTTCATTTGGACTTGTTTTAGTTTATTTTATTTTTTATTTACATGGTTTTTTGTATTGTATTGGTATTTATCATTAATTGATTTGATTATATCAAAACCAAATCAATGGTTCTTTTGGATTCTTTCTGATTTTGAATCCTTTTATAAACTGATTCACATATATTGTAGTTAATTATAGAAATCGACAGTTGCTTTTCAAATCTTAGATTTTATTGATCCTTTTTATTTTTATACCAACTCTAAAAAGAAGATCTGTAATAAGAAGCATAAAAAATTTTGCTATTTAATATCAAATAAATTACAGAACTAATTAGCGATAAAAAATTTACTTTAATTATAAAACGATTCTCGTAAATTTTTTTTTTATTAATGCCCGTATATTAAATGTTTCAATTAAAACCGACACGATTAATTAAAACCAAATGCAATTGCAATAAGATTGAATTTTTTTTTTTATCCAATTTCTTGCATATCCAACAGTTGCATTTTCTAATTGAAAATTTATGTTTTAAATATAACCTTGCAGCGTTCCAATCTATCAACGTAATTCAATGTTTTATTTTATGAATGTAAGCGATTGTAAATTGCGTCTAATATACGCTTTAAAATTTTGAACTGTTACTTTAATATGGTAACAAACAATTTAATTGACTTGTCAATAAAATAAATAATTTTATATCTATAATTAGAAAATTTAAATTTAATTGATCAAAGATGCAATTTTTATAACCATATAAACGTAATTTTTAGAGTATAATAAATTTGACATTACGTTTGTGACATCTTTAAGGGAATGTGCTATAGATATAACAAAGTATATATTCCCATTCTTGCTCAGAATCGAATTTTAAATTGGTTTAACTATGGAACGCCCGTTCGGCTGTTCTCAAAAAATAATAACCCTGTAAATAAAGCTGTTCCCCATAATAACCCAAAAAATAAAGAAGTCCTAGAAGCAAAATTGTTAGTTTGACTATTTAATTGCAAGAAAGTTCGATCGACACTTTTCTGGTAGTTCAGAAAAACATCTTTACTTATATGAAAATAATATAAAACTCAGTATAGTGTCTATTGTAGAGTATACAATAGTGCCTATAGGTATCTGAATTTTTGTGAAATGTTATAAAGTTTTATTACAACAACTTCGGTAAAATAAAACAGCAGGTTGGGGCAGCCGCCATACAACTTCTTTTTTTATATAAGTATTTATATCCTCATATCTTGGTGTTTAATAAAGCGAGAAATCTGAAATTTTGCGAAAGTTGAACAAGTTTTAATGCAATAACTTCTGTGAAATTCGGTTGATTCGGGACAAAACCAGTTCAAGAAGCTGTCATAAAACTCCAAAACTCACATAAATATATCTGGACATAAGTCAGATATATTAAATTTTATAAATGATGATTAAATTTTATCGAAATAGATTATAGATTATGTTCTGGGTGACTATCCTATAGTTGACACAGTTTACTCTCTATATATTTTTTAACTTTTTTTTTTTTTACATACTTTTTATTGATCTGTACTTAAAAATCGCTAATTAATTTTTAATTTAAAATTTATTATACGTATACATGCGATTACATATAAAATACACTTTAAGATAATCGATATTATACTGTTCTTAGAATTGATGATGCAATTTTTTTTATATTTATTAAAGCATTTCACAATATAAAAAATATTATAATAACAAAACTTAAAAGAATTATTTAAACCATGACGATGACGACATAGCATTGGAAATAATCAAAATTTGCATTACATGAAATGAAGCTTCACAAAATTAATTTCTCCTTCCAAAGGTCAGATAAAAGAAAAGAGTCAGTTTTAAAGATTGGTTTTAAATTAAAGAATTATTCAATTTTGTATGAGAGCAAACATATTGCATATAGAAAAAAAATAATTGCTGAATTTTTTGAGTCATTAGAGACACTTACTCTGTTTCATGAACATTTCATAGGATCGGTACATATTCTAACGATTCACAATTTCCCAAAGAAATATAACAACAGTCACAGATGATCATAATCTACTCTGTTTACACCATAATTGCTTTTCAATATGAACGTTTTCAATTACAAACTTCGCATGAGGAACAACATTTTATTACAATAACATCCTTCCCAAAAACTGACTGTATCTTTCTTTATGTAAAGTTTTTTACCTATACTGGCGAATTCTATTTCCTACTTAATATTTTTGAACCAATTTGTTAGTGTCCTGAAATAATACCTCAATAAATAAGGTCGAATACGCTTTATATCCTTTTTAAAGTTATATCTTTTTAAAGTTCGATTTTATTGCCACTTCGAAGCATAAACTAAGTCGCTTATTTCGTCTTTTCAAATATTATATTTTTTACCTTTTTTCGATTTGTTTTCAGAGCAGGTTAATTGTTGCGCTTATTACGGAAAGATTCTTAGTTTTTTTTGCGAAAACTGTTAAAAATACAAGTCTGGCTTCGGGATTTTAAGTTTGGTTGCAAAATCATAAGTTTACAAACTTTTTCCAGAATATTTATATACTTATATCTGTTTATGGGAGATTCTGAATTAGAATTGATGTTATAATTGATGAAATTATCACCGATTTAGCTTTATATCTTGGTGGATTATTCCTGGAGAACCATTTTTATTTTTTTTTTTACTGCGAGTGGTGTAGACCTCAAAAGACACCAAGAAAACGTAAGCTTCTTGGTAGTGTCGGATTTTCAGCCACTAAAACCACCGCTACCCAGTACAATGGCTGAGCAATTGCTTAAGGAAAGGAAAAGAAATACGAAATTTTGGATTCAAATTGTAGGAGTGGGTTTCATTGGTAATTTAGGCAAATGAAAGTTGACAGATTCCTTGAACTTCTGCATATTTCACATTTTTGACGTGCAAGCTACGAATGATTTTCTTTATTCCGTTGCTATAATTCTAATAGACTTCACTACGTAATTTAGAGAGAGACCTACTCTAAGTGTATTACGTCGAATTAGTTAGAATTAGGAAATGATAGTTTTAATTTCACCAGAAGTATTTCCCAAGGGATATTTCTAGAAAAGACAAGTACCTATAGCTACAATTGTTTGATTTTATAGTTTTATGCTCGGCAAGAAATTTAATTACCTCAACTTTAATAAAGTTCATATCAATCGATTTTTATCTATATAACCTCGCAAAAAACCTTATAAAAAATTAAACATTCTTTTAAAGATATTCTAACCTTTACGAAATTGAATTCAATTTTTCATAAATGATTTATCCAATAATATTTATTCAATTACAATACCACGAAATCAATGATTACTTCTTTTCTCTTTTTTTTTTTATATTTTATTATTTTATACAATAATGTGAATTGCATTTAATATTGAAATTTAAAAGAAAATGAAACCACAATGCTAAAGAATTCAAAGTCAAGTTTTCGATTTAACTTAGTTTTATTTTTTTCTTTTTTCAATTAATCATCATTCAAAAGTGAATCACTTTAATTTTATTTCAATTTTATTTGAAACTCTTGTCCTCTTTTTGTTGTTTTTTATATAAGACTGACCTAAAAAGATAAAATTATTATCTGTTACACTTGAAGTTAATTTTAAATTTATAAAATATAAAATGTATTTATTTTTTTTATCTTTTAAATGGAAAATTAATTTTTTTTTTTTTTTTTTAATTCTGTTAAATATTTTTACGTTTTTGTTTTACATATTTTATTTGATGTAAATATTTTCTACGAATGTGTTTTTCTTATATCAAAAATTAAAATTTTTTTTTATTTTTAAATGATTTATTGAGAAATTTAAAAAAAAAATTTGCGAATTTAATTAAATATCTTTTATGTAAGTATAGGTAATGTGGAAATTTTCAATTTAAAATCCAATATCCAATATTTAATAAGATTTATTACAAAAATAAATATACAACAAAAAAAAAAATTTTTTTTTTTCATATGATGAAAATTCTGTAACAAATTCTGTATGTTAAATTGTAAAACTTAAAATTTTTTTTTTTTTGAAGAAATCTCAATAATTATGTAATTAAAATTTTGTAGCTGAAATTTAATAAAACTTTATGATTTTTTATGAGAAACCATAATATCAAATATTATCCTCTTTATTAATTGTTCACAAATAAATATATATACAGGGTGTTTCGCATAAGAGTAGAAATAATTTAAGTAGCGATTCCTGAGGCTAAATGTACGAAAAAATTAAAACGCCTCAATATCTCGAAAACAATTGCGACTATAGACTCCTCTTCTCCTAAGTCATTTGATTCCTTAATTCGTTTCCCAACCTCCTGAAATATTTTTAGATTATATTAGGAGAGTTTTCAAGTAAAATTGCATCGAAGGAAAAAATTCCTACTTTACGTGAACCATCCATTGTAAAATATAAATTTCAAAGAAAAAACTTACAGATGACAGAAATGTTGATTGGTTTAGAGAAATGTTTACTGGTATCTTTCTAGAAATGTTGATTGGTAATTTTAAAAAATGTTAGTTGATAGTTTTAAAAACTAAAATATAAGTTTTAACTTTTTAATTTGGAAAATAAATTAGTTTTAAATAAAATAGAAAGTTTTAATAGCATTTTTATAAATTATTTAGTCGAATGTGCAATTTTTGATGAACTCTTAATAAATTCCAAAAACAAACTGCAAATTAATTCTAAACTTTTTTTTGTTTTTAAATAAATTCTAAAAACGAAATGTCAAATTAAATAATAAACTTCAAAAAAAAAATTTTTATTATGATGTCAAACATTTCCTCAAATCCTCCGATTCTCCGATGCAAGACTAATTTGCACTTTTACTTGAAGGCCCCTATTATAAATAAATATGTATACAGGGTGTTTCACATAAGAATAAAAATAATTCAAAAAATGATTCCTGATCCTTAAACTATGAAAAAATGTAAACGACTCAATATCGTGAAAACAACTGACTATAGACCCCCTTCTCCTAAGTCTTACATTTTTTTTTTGTTTTAGCTTTAGAAAAAGCTAAAATTTTTATACACTTTTGCTTAAATTTAAAACTTCGTTTAATATGACTTAACAAAACGTAAATTAATAAATCAAATATTTAATATAATTTTTTTAAATATATTAATTTTTTATCTTATTCTTTTTTTTTTTTTTCATTTTATTTTAATAGAACCAACAAATTGCAGTTTAGTTGATTGTCCACCATTATCAACAATTGTTTGTCCAGATGATAGTTTTGTTCGTGAAACAAATGAAGAAACAAATGTTATTGCATCAAATGATCATTATGAAATTGTTAAAGAAATTTTTATACAATGTTGTGTAACACAAAAATGTGCTTGTCGTACCTGTAATATACCATCATGTCATAATTCATCATTAGTATTAATGGAATTACAACCAGAAACTGAAATACCAGGAAAATGTTGTGGAGAATATGCATGTAATTTTGAACCAAATTGTTCAGAAGTTTTAAATACTGAACATTATTGGTTAACAGATTGTAAACGTTGTAAATGTATTAATGGTAAAAAAGAATGTTTAATTGTTTGTGATGAATTAATGTCACATATGACACCACATCGTATATTAAATAATCAAATAAATAATATAAATATAAATAATAACAATAATAATAATAATAATAATAATAGTAATAGTAATTCTGATGAAGATTTTGGTAGAAATTGTTATTCAAAAAAATTAAATCAATATTTTTTAAGTGGTGAAAAATGGAAAGAAGATAATGATTGTACATTATGTGAATGTTTTGGTGAACATTCAAAATGTGAAGAAATATGTAATATACCACCACCATCAACAATATTAACAAATCATGAAATAAATAATTTAAATGAAAAAACATGTTTTTCAAATCGTTTAAATAAAGAATTTAATCATGGTTCAAAATGGGCAGAAGATAATTGTACATTATGTCAATGTCATAATGGTGCTAATTTATGTGAAAATAATTGTGAAAATTTATTAATTGAACGTATTGGTCCAAGTAATTGTATATCAAATTATAGATCATTTGATAATGATGAAACATGGACTGAAGATAATGGTTGTTCACATTGTAAATGTGAAAATGGTGAAAAACATTGTCAAACAAGTTTATGTAAACAACCAAATTGTAAAAAACAAATAAAAATTCCTGGTGAATGTTGTTCAAGATGTATTGATGATAATAATGATAATACAACAACAACATCAACAACAATAATACCAGAAATATTAACAGTAACCGAAACAGAAATAGATAATACATCATTATCTAATATAAATGATGATAATAATAATAATAATATTACTAATACTTCAACACCAATAATAATAATACCAAAATATGATTTACCATCATCAACAATTGAATCAATATTAATTTCATCTGAACCAATTGAATCAATATCTGAATCAGTAACAGAAGAATCAGAATTAGAAATACCATCATCATCAATACCAATTATAACAAAATTTACAACAAAAACAATAACAACATATGATATAAATAATGATGATATAAATAAATCAACAACAACAACAACAACAATTGAACAACAACCATGTACAGATTGTTCACATCTTTATTGGATCATTGTTGTATTATCACTTGTTACTATTGTATTTTTATTTGGTCTTATAATATTATGGCGTAAACGATCAAATAATTCAAGATCATATGATCCTGTTTCACATACAGATGATAATTTTAATAAAGTTTCAAATATTCCATCATATAAATATTCATATGAAAATGAAAAAGAAATAATTAATCAAAATGGTAAAGAAAATGAAAAATAGTGAAAAATGAGAAAATAATTTAAAAAAAAAAAAATTTATGAAAAACTTAAAATTACAAAAAAAAAAAAAAAAAACAAATTAAAAAAATTAAAAGAAAAATTAATTTTCAGAACTGAGTTTTAAATTCAAAACAAAACTAAAAAATAAATTAAAAATTAAAAATAAAAAATTTTTTTTTTTCAATTTTAAAATTGAATTCAAAAAGTTACTGATCTTATAATAAGCGCTTTTACATTGTAATATACATTTTAAAAAAAAATTTTTAACATAAAAAAAATACAACAAGAAAAGAAAAAAATATTCTAAAAATCTAAAGGAAACTGATTTTTAACATTGTACTATTAGTTACATACAAAAAAAAAAAAAAAAAAAAAATACCACAGTGACGGATAAAATTATTTGAATATTTTCAAAATATTAGAATACAGTTTATAAATTTTTATTTATTTGCCTATTATAATTTTTCAAAACAAATTTATGTATAATATAGACTAAAAATTTTACTACGCGTTTTGTTTTTACACTAGCAGTCGAACTTCGAACTTCGAGATTCTAACTTCTAATTATTTCAAATCACTTAAATGGATGATAATTAAGAATTATATATGATAAAAAAATAAAAAACAAAATTAAAACGAAATTTATTTTGTATTACTGATTGCATTGGTCATTTGCAGTACAATTGTTAACAATTTAAACTTTGTACAAAAAATCAAAAAAAAATTTGATCAAATATTTCTTTAAAAAAAAACTCATTTAAAGATTGTATACTAAGACAAGGTTTTATATAAAAATAATAAATTGAAAATTTTATTTATATTTTAGTACACAAATGGTCTCGAAAATTCGTTATTCTCGTTATTTGTTCGATCTCGAAAAAACGTTACAAATACAATGTATATTTAAAATTACAAAAGTTTAACAAAGTAAACACCCCAAAAAAAAAAAAACAAAAAAGTGTTAAGAAATTCAATCAGTTTTTCAGTCATTTAATACATAACTGTTACAACTTTTTAATTATACATTACCGTTTAATAAATTTTACAAAATTTTATTTCTTAATTTTAACCGTCACTGTTAATTCAAGTAAATATTCAATTTTAAAAAAAAAAAATCAAAATAAAACCGAAAAAAAAAAAAAATGTTTTAATAAAAATTGTATTTATATAATATTTTATAATAATTATTTATATTTATATTTATGTATATATTATAATATATTTATATGTATATGTATGTTACGAAATAAAAAAAAAAAAAAATAAAAATAATGGGCATTTAAAGTCCAGTGAAATAATTAAGTATTGTTAGTTTAAGTTATTAAGATTTAATTTTCTATTAATTAATTAATTATTAATTACTATTTTTACTTTAATAGTTTTAATTTTATTTTTTTTTTTTTTCGTTTTCTTTGCCTTTTTTTTATATATATATATTATAAACATGTGAATTTAATTTTTAATTTTAAAAAATAATTAAATAAAGATTAGTGAATTTATTAAAAAGAAAAAAAAAAACAAAAATACAAAAAAAAAAAAATATTTTAACTATAAAACGTATATTATTGTGAATATTAATTGTATTTATTTTAAAAATTAAATCAAAAACAAAAAAACAAAAAATTCAAATAAAATTAAAAAAAAAAAGAAAAAACATTCTTTAAAATTTTTAAATAATAATTTTGTAACAGTTTCCTTTTTTCACTTAGTCTTTAATTTAAATTAAATGCAAAGAAAATTGCCATTTTTCAATTATAACTATTTTTTCATTTTCAAAAAGTATATATATATATACATATTATGTATGAATATATATACATTAAATGGTTAATTGTTTAATTTTCATTATAGTAAGAAAAATTATTTTTAATTTAAAAAAAAAAACAATAAAAAAAATAATTTATTTACATATTGACTTATTATACATACATATATATAAAATGAGGCTTATTGCTTTTTTTTTTTATTTTAAATGACATGAAAATTTCATTACTAAAGTTCTTATCATAAAAAATTTTATTTTATGATCTGATTAACGCGTTGACGATCCAATCGATATTGTTGTATTTAACACTATTTGCCAATATCTGTTTTTAATGTTATGTTTGTTTCGTGAAAAAAGGCAAAAAAGGCAAAAGCACAGGATTGTGTAGGCATATAGAATTTGTATATGGAATTAAAAGGATATAGAAGTTAACTCGTACCTGGCAATACTAACACTCATTTTAGTTTCTTTACCCTTTTCCAGTTAATTGGTATATACATAAAAAACTTATTCCGAGTATACTCTTAGTAACTGTCCCAGTCTAGACGACAACTACAAGTATACTCGTAGTCGTAGTGAACATCCCATCCTAGACGGCAACTAAAACTTTACTCGTACTGATAGTGGACGTCATAGTCAACTACGATCATACTCGTAATAGTTGTTGACGTCCCATCCTAAACGATAACTACGAGCATACTCATAATAGTAGTTGACATCCGAGCCTAAACGGCTTTATGATATATTGTCAAACAATTTCTTGAACTCTCATCATTTTATTCCAAGTAAATGATAATATGGTGTCTCTTTAATGTTATTTCTTTCTTACTTTAACAAAAAGTATTTGCAATTTAAGTGCAAGCATTATCTTTTTAAATGTGAGATTTTTATTTCAATTGCAAGTATAAAAAAAAACTTATATGTATAACAGCTCTTGTAGTCAGAAGAAGAGTTTTCAAGACACAAGATATGTGCACTTAGGAGTATATTGTTCTAAAGAAGATGCAATAAACCTTCTAGAGATCTTTAGTTTCCTAGAGGCAGTATAGATCTGACAGAGATGGTAAAATCCACAACACATAATAAAGGTGAAACATAACTGATCTACATCAAATGATTGCAGTGTTACTCATACCTCTTAACAATAATGATCCAATAATTTAATCTCTAGTATAGTTTGTCTGAATTTTTTTTTAAAGAATAATGTTCATATAGTTATATATATACATTATGTAATTACTTATACCAAATTACATAAATCGGAAAACTAGTATTTGAAAAGCAATTTCTTGCACTTAAAATGAAAAACTTTCAATCAAAATGAAAATTACTTTTTCTTAAATGTATAAAAAAGATATAATAAAATTTACAAAAGAGACATTTAAGAAAAACCCACATGCTTTAATATTCTAATATTCTATTACATACACTAACAAGAAGACAATTAACAATTTTCACTTTAAAATTTTGATAGTCTAAAAATTCTATTATTTTCAATGTTAATGTTAATTTTATTTTTCTAATTTTAAATAATTGAAAACATAGATTTTTTGTAATTTTTTTGTTTATAATTAAAATTTCATGTTCATTCATAAGGAAATAAGAGATCTCGGGTTCGATTCCCGGCTGGGTACAATAATTATAATATAAAAAAAAAAAAAAAATATTCATATATCGCAATATATAAATACTTAATATATCACATAATATCTCGTACACCCCACATTCCTACCAGGAAACAGGGGTTATAGCTACCTGGCACATTTATGTGCCACGGTAACTGTATATAAAATAAAATAAAAATTTCATGTCATTTAATTTCTTTTCTAAAAAATTTTTTTTTTTAAATTAAATTTTTCCTATAAAAAAAAAAAAAAAAAACAAAAATCATTTCTAATTTAAAATTCTCATCAATTAAAATTCGTACTTTGAATAACACAAAAATAAAAATAAAATTACATAAAAAACAAAAAAAAAAATAAAATAAAATAAATATCAATAAATTTTATTATTTTTATCATTTACTTTAAATTATAATTTATATATTTAATAATTATCTCATTTGCCATTAATTATAGCAAAAAACAAAAA
Organism: Poecilobothrus nobilitatus; assembly: GCA_947095535.1. Classification (NCBI taxonomy): domain Eukaryota; kingdom Metazoa; phylum Arthropoda; class Insecta; order Diptera; family Dolichopodidae; genus Poecilobothrus; species Poecilobothrus nobilitatus. The sequence continues at coordinate 41,611,731 of OX352774.1, read as the reverse complement.
TTAAAAATTTAATAAATAAATAAATAAATAGGAAAAAAAAAAAAATCAAACAAATATAAATAAAATTATTTTAAATAAAGGTTATTAACCTTTTTACATATTATATTTCATAATTGATTAGTACTTATTTACAAAAAAAAAAAAAAAAAAACAACAAAAAAAAAACTATTAATTTTTGTTACAAGTTAATAATTATATTTTAATTTAATATAATTATGATTTATATACACAAATATTATTCATTTTCAATGCTTTATAAAAAAGAGTAAATAAATAAAAAAAAAAAAAAATTCAATAAATTAGAAAATAATATAATTTATTTTACTAATATAAAATAATTAAATATAAATATACAAATAAAAACGCGCGCAAATAAACACAAAACAATTTTTTGAAATTAAATTTAATTCAAAAAAAAAAAAAAGGAAAATAAATATAAATAATTTCGGTATAAATTTTTAATAAATTTCGATAGAAAATTTTAATATTATGGTTTTTTTTTCGAATTTATCGGACTAATACTTGACCACTTCTTTTCTTGCATCTTCTTTTCTTTTGAACATCTAGTGTAGTCGAGTGAAGTTAAATGTTTGACAAATAATCCAGTGCAATTAGACAATTTAGTGCAATATTTTCGAATACACTGAATATTTTTCAGAGTTTTTCGGAAATAATTTAATTCTATTAGGTAATATTTAGTGCTTAGTATGATAGGTTCCGAAACGCCTTATTTATTAAATTTTAAAGAAATGATTAATATTAGATCGCATAAAAAATGGATTTTATAGGTTATATTTTCTTAAAATACCTACTATTTAATTTCGTTCAATTTGTGTTATACGTCACTAATCAGTAAAAGTTATTTTAAATATTTGTTTTTGAATTTATCAAATTTATTGGCCACCAGCACTTTACATAAAATAATTTTAAAAATTAATGTACAACTTAAATGTAGTTGTAATATCATATAACAAGTCCTATCACATTTATTTAATTACACATTGGAATGATGAAGTAAAACCACTCTTGATATAATCATATGTTTGACTATATTACAACTCATCTAAAACAAGTTTATATATGTCATTATTCCCGTTAGAATATTTAACACTGTTTGACGTTCTCGCTTGATTAAACGATTTTTTCTTTTCATTCTTTAATTAATAGTAAACATAAATAATTTAATGGTTACCATTTTTAATATTTTTCGAAATATCGTTTAATTTATAATATTATAGCTATATTAGTTTAAAAGAATCCCTGCTTTCGGTTCTTTTATTTGCTCTGCAACTGCAAAAAAACTCAACTGTCCCCTTACTTTCGGTTATGCGTTAAAGAATAACGTTGACAAGCGTTATTCTTTCGACTATGCAAAAAAAGTCTAATTAATATCAGTCAAAATTCAGCATACAAAGCAGCAATATTTTTTTTATGATTAGTAGTTGACTGTTATTTGTTGTGTATGCATAATTTGAAAAAGGAGAAGAAAAAAAATTTTAAAATAAAATTATGTTCGGTGCCGTCGCGTCATAAATAATACATATGTCTATTTGACAGTTGATTGGTTGAATCAAAGTCAAATCAAAAGTAAAATGATGAATCGTAATTTAGCATTACCGAAAACAGAGTATATCTGGCATCTGACAGTAAATAACAGATAATATTATCTTATAGAAATAAATAAATTAATAAAATAATTATCTTTCTCAATCGAATTCAATATATTGTAAATGCCATAACAACAAAAGTGGTCTACATAATTCTTACAAAACAGCTAGATAAATTATAATACTTTGAAAAATATTTAAAGGCAGTAAAGGGGATTCACAATTAGAGATGTAAAATTGTAACATATAAACAAAATTTTACACCAGCTAACGTGAAGGCGCTCTTGTAGTTTAGCGAAGAAAAAACTTTGTTTTTTAGCAAAATTTAAAAAAATAAATAAAAAAATTATATTAAAATGAATCAATTTCAATTTTCACATATGAATATATTTATATGTCAAAATTTAAATTGGTACAAAGAGTACAAGACTATCAGGGTTGTATACAATAGGCTAAAGTCAGTGTAAGATTGTATAACTAAAATTAATATGTTTTACTCTAGATTTAAAAATATATACATAGTAGTGAATACTAGACGTACTAGCTAGTTTTACATCTAATCGTGAATATCCTTTAGTATTTAATATTAATTTTATATCATGTCTGGATGTCAATTTGATTTCTTTCAAAACTGGCTTTGCTTGACTTTAGGACGTGAATTATTAATAACAATTACTTTTAAAATAAGTTTTACATCCCAAAATTTTTCTGATTTTAATTGAATTTTATAAAAAATGTTTGTACAATCATAAAAAAACTTGACAGTTAACTTAAAAAACCATGCTACACGAAATTGCATTTTCGAATGTAAAATATTGAAACGTGTCAACGTTAATCTATAAACTAGTAGCGTCAATATTTTTTTGAAATTTTACTTCCAAACTTTCGTTAGATTTCAACATAGAATTAAGAAGATGCCATTTTTTTTTTTTTTTGTTTAAATTAAATCATTCAAACATTTTTCGAAATTAAAAAAAAATATTTTTACAAATTTTAAAATTATTTCTTTTAAAATATCTATAATTCAATTCAAAAAAAAAAAAAAACATAAAACTCTTTAATTTTCTGAGCGCATTCATTAATTTAAATAAAAAAAAAAAATAGAAAATATTAAATAAAAAAAAAAAAAATAATAAAAAAATTTTATTTGTATTTTTGTGATATTTGCTTGTAAGTGTTTTTTAGGTTTTTAGTTTTATAAATTAATATTAAAATAAAAATATTACATATATTATATATTAATGTATACATTACATACATATTATATTATTAGAAAACGAGTAATTAATAATATTAAATAGTTAAATTAAAAAAAAAAAATTTAAAATATATATATATATATACACTAAAAACAAAGTTATGCAATAAAAATTACACAAAAAAATATTGCAAAAATAATTTTATTGTAAAATTAATAAAGAAAATAAATTAATATGTAAACAATTATGAAATTTAGAAGTAAATAAAAAAAAAAATTATGCAAAATAATTGGTTTTCTATAATAAATTATTAATATAATAATTAATAAAATACATATATATATTAATTATATATGCAGTTCAATGTATTTTACTGTAAATTAATAATTCAACCAAAAATTCCAAAATGGTTTTCAATATAATATGTCAAATTTAGACATAAACTTTGTAATTCAGCTATTAATTTAAAAATTTATTAAAATTAAACAGTGATTTATAAATTAAAAGCTTAAAATATTAAAATTTAAATATATTGAAACATACACACATTTTAAAATTTATATGGATATTCCTTTAAAAGTTTTTAAATTGATTCGAATTATTTAAGATAACGGTTTATTTGTAATATAGAAATCAATTGAAACGCTACTAAAAGTCATCGTTTAACTAATAATATTGACATTTGACAATTGACATAAAAATATTTTATCCTTAATCCTTTACATAACAAATAATTATTTCAGGAAAAAAAAAAATTTAACAGAAAATCATTGTAGTTGTATCGTTATACAGGGACCTATTTAAGATGTATAAACGTTTTTGTTTTTTTTTTAATTACTACATTTACATTAACTAAACTACAAAATGCTTATTTTTATCATACTGATATTATATTCACTTTTGAACAGTAATTATTAATAATTTTCGAAATTTTTTAAATTCTTCATTCAAATTAGAATATATTCCGTTAGAAAAACTGTCATTATAATAGATAGATTATACCGCACGAATTGTCTTGAATCGGATTCTTAACTGCTTTTCATTTTCATGCCGTATCTCGAAAAGTACATTAATTTTTATATGTATGTGTATTTGAAAATAAATTTTAAAGTGAGAACTACTCAACTACATAAAATAAAAGCGAATCGTTACATAAAATAATTATTTTTGTTATTCTGTTTTTTTTTTTTCATAGATACACAAAATTTTTGTGATCCTTTTACCGTATAAAATTTTCAATTCAAAAAAGAAGAATGTAATCTCCTACCACAAAATTAGTTTATCGGAAAGACAATATAAATCGTAAGCTAAAATTGGATTCGAGAAGAACCGTGTAGAAAGACGGAATGTATTTGCAAAAAAAAAAAAAAAAACAAATTGAAATGTTTAAACAAAAATTGAGGTTATGTTACATCAAATAATTCAAGTTTTAATTTTATTAAAAACTAAATTGCAAATTCATATTAAAAAAATATAAACAAATTTCCCTAAATAGTTATCATAACATTTGTCAAATTTATGTTCGATCTCGTGAAACTTTTACATTTTTTTTGGCAATAACTTGTTGCTAGATAATTAATTTTTTTTTTTTTTTGACAAATGTTAAAATTTATTGTAAAATTTACAAATTTAAGATAAATATAAAGAAAAAACCAAATTATTTTGCATGAAAACTCATAATTAAATATGTATTTAAAAATGATAATAATAAAAATATATAAAATATAAAATAAAAGTTATTAATGCTATAAATAAAAAAAACTATTAATTATAATTTTTTAATTTTTTAAATATTTTTTATTTTTAACTAAAATATTATAGTTAAAACATTAAAATACAAAAAAAAAAAAAATTAAAATAATATTTAAAAATAAAAAATCGATTTAATATAAAAAAAAAAAATAAAAAAAAGAAAATTATACGATTATATTTAAGAATAATTTCATATATATACAAAATTCAAATTAAAGTAAAAATAGAATTACTAAAAAAAAAAAAAAAGATAAGTAATAAAAAAAAAAAAAAACAAAGATTATAAATAATTGAATATATAAAATAATAAATTATTGTAAATATATTCCAAAAAAAAAAAAATTAAATATGTTTGATTTAAAAATTTTATTTTGAAGAACAGGCTGGTCGAAAAATAAACTTCCAAAAATTAAAATTTAGAAATATTTTATTATTTTTATAACCTATATTTTACTTTGAGAGGGGGGTGAATAAAACTCCCCCCAACTCTCTCTCAAAAACTCTATCAATACTTCACATTTTATCAAATATCTGATTTTTATAAAATACTCTTACTTTAATTGGGATAATTAAATACGAATGAAATTCACTTTCTTTATACTTTATTATTTTTTTTTATTTTATATTAATTAAAGCAAAACACGATTCCTAATATTACAATTTTTTAATATTTAAATTGACACCTTTAGATTTCTTAACAATTCATGGATATTATAAATTTCCAGAAACAATAATTTTCAATCACGTTTAATTCTTAGATCTAATTAGGTGAGAATCATAAAATTTTTTTGAATTCACTGCTATTTATTTTCATATCACGAGGTTTTTCACGAGGTAGTTTCATTTTTATATGTATATGTATTTGGAAAATAAATTTTTAAGCGAGAAGTATATAAAAAAAAATAAAAAAATTATTTAAAAATTTTAGTCTAATATAATTATTGTAAGAAAAAAACATATTATGATCAATATAAATCCTTAATATACTCAATACTGTATAAATTCATTAATGCTTTAAAAATAGAGATTAATAGATGTATTTTCATTTATAATATCAGGGAGGGAGTGTGATACAGTCCCGAATTTTTTCCTACTTTTTCAAAATCTCTTTATTAAAGGGAGACCATAATAAGTAAAAAATAGGTATAAAACTTTTGACCTTGACCTTGTCTCAGTTTAATTAAAAATAAACAAAAATTACATTAAATAAAAACTTTATTTGGTTATGGCGGGATTTTGTTAAACGGGATTTTGGAAAGTGGGTTTTAAAAAATCGTTATTAAAAAATTCAACTTTTCGTACCAGACCCATAATATTATTATTATAAACAAATTTATCACCAATTTGTGTTTCGGATGTAAGCTGTGTGTTGAAGTCAAATATTTTTATATTAGGCTTTGAGTTGTACAGAGTGAAGATTTGTTGAATTACAATATATCAAATTGGCACAACTAAACAATAAAGGATATTTTTTGAGCAATAAAACTATGTAAGTATATTTATTTCAGAGGAACATTAAAAGTTAAATAAAATGTGGAATGAATGTTTGTAAGTATCAATTTAATATATGATATTAAGCTTCGATCATTAAATTTTTCTAGGTATCCTACAGAAATATAAGTGTAATACCACTTCATATAGTGATTCAAGTATCCAAAGCTCAAAAATGTCATAATTCAAATTATTATATAATATCTTCGTCTATATATAAAATATATAAAAAAGTTAAATTCGTAATTAAATTTTAGGGGTTATGTAATACTATCTGTAATACTATCTACTAATAATTTAAAAAATTTCCGGTCAACTGTATCTTCCATTCTGGGTTTCGAACTTATAAAAATTTTGTTTGAAAAATAAACATAAAATTTATCATAACAAATTTTTGAGTTCTTCTCTGTGCAAGACTAAATAAAAACGAGGAAGAATACAGTTGCCTTTGTCAACTCTTAGATACCCGTACGAACCGTTAGTATGTTCACAGCCTGTCACTCTGCTCACAATATTATTTTTTTAATATTTTAGTATTTTAAAATAATTTGGGTGAATTTTATAATTTCTAGAACTATGGGTTGTACATATATTCAAACTATATGTTTATATGTACATTCTTCAAAAGCAAATTCTAACCTTTCACATAACGATTATCAATCCAAAACTTTTTCAAATATTCTATAGTACCATTTAATACTAAGCGGTAAATGTATATTAAATTTACTTAGTACAAAATAGTAAATATAATTTTAAATATTATAATTTATTATATTTAAATATTCCATTGACAGAATAATTTCTTATAAGTACAATAAAATACATATATGTATGTAAATACGGCGCTATATAATATACATCTATACTCTTATCATTCATTCACTAGTGACATATACGATATGTAAATAAACATGATATTATATAAGTATGTCTATATATTAATATCATATAAATAAAAATTCTTCAAGCAACCGATATGTTGTTTATTTATTTACATTTTTATGTACTACGCATTCCAACAATTTCAAATTATCGAGTAAAACAAAATGCAAAAAATTTGTTGAAGAAATTTGTTAGAAAATTTGAAAAAATCAAGTAACACTTTCGTCAATTATAAAGTAACCCTATATTATTAAAAAAAGTTGTTAACAGAAATAAGAATATAATGTTGAAGCTTTAATTTTTGTGTATTACTTTAAAAAAATTTTAACAGGTGTTCAAGTTACAGGTGTTTAAAAATAGGAAATTTTCAGTTTTTGACCCCTTACAGCTCCTAAACGGGGGGCGATACAAAAAAAGTTTCTGAAATGACTCATACTTATTTTCAAAGATCTAACATCTGTCAAAGATCTAACATAACAAATTTCAAGTTTCCAACTTAAACCGTTTAGCAGATAGAAGGGTTGAAGGATTTTGCAAAATTTGAGTTTCACATAACGGTAAATTAAGACACTGTATGCCACAAATATATATTTATTGTATATATACTTTTAAAGCTAATAAAAGTAGTAATCGTTTGGTGTTTTCAAAATGAAGATATACCTTATACAACTTGTGCTATAACAATTTAAATATAGAGCTTTTTTGAACCTTTGGGGAGCTGTAGCTCCGTAACGGGTGGGGTTACAAAAAAAAGTTATAAAAAATAAAATTAATATTTTTGTGAGATCTATCAGTTGTTAAAATTTCATAGCTCTATTGCAAAAAAAATGTCGGGATCTAAAAGTTAGGTGTTCGAGAGCTACCCTAAGGCTTGATCCAAACTCAACCAAAAAAAATAGGGAACCTACAAATTACTCCCAGAATATTTTGTGTAAATTTCAAGATTCTAGCTTTCTTAGTTTTTGAATTAGCGTGCTGACGGACGGACGGACGGACGGACATGGCTCAAAAGTCTTAGAATTTTTTTCTGATCCGATCCATACCTTTGAAGGTATATCTAGCTCGCTTATTTCGAGGTGTTACAAACGGAGGAGTAATTTTATTATACCCGATCCTATCGTACGGGTATAAATACACCCTTATTCTTTTAGACTCACAACTGAGACGATGAAAAAATGTTTCATGTCATGTATGTATCACGTGTATCACTATTATGTTGGTAGTACTTTTAATTTGAGTTCTGTCAAATTAAAATTTTGTTGTATTTAAATGTAAACAAATATTTATGTAGGTAAAATTATTTTTATAAAAAAATTTTCTATTTTTGTTTTAATATCAAATAGCTTTGTGGATTTTAAAATCAAGAGAAAACAATTTATTATTAATAAATCATCAATTTGGAAAACTTATAATAAACTTAAATTTGAAAAGAACTTAAGAATATAAGTATGGATTAAAAAAAAACCAACAAAATAACTTAAAAAAATGTCTGGAGTATACAAACAGCTCTACCAATGTGACTTTTTTCATACTAAAATTATAAAACGAAAATAAAACAAAACTCCAAATTTTTAAAAACAAAATTTAAATGTTTACTTACTTTACTACTCTATCCATTCTTTATTTTTACTAATACCTAAAAAAATGATTTAAAAAAATTTCATAAAAAAAAAACTTAAATAGCTATGAATGGCAGAGATTATACGTATCATTGAATATTGGTGTAATAGAGAATGGCTATCTCTTCGTGGGAAAAATCTTGCCGAAATACAAAATACGATACTTATGACATTTGAGATCGCATTAAAAATTAACAATATCACTTTAGCGTCTTGCAGAATAACAAAACATCGCATCAGTGAATACTATTTGTACAAGTTAACAAGATTCCCCTATAAAAAATTCCAACTGACAAAACTCAAAATCCAAAACACAAAATCCAAATATCGCAAAATCCAAACCCCACAAAATCCGAATACCTCAAAAAATAAATCACAATCTCCGATTGTAACAGTTTTTTATAGCTGCTTTTTTTCTACACATTCCACATTTAATATTGAATTAATACATATTTCAGTTACACATTAGCATTCAAAATAGTGGGAGCTATCATCTCCAAAACGCAGTCTCATATTTGGAAATATATAAGTTAAGATTTTATTATGTTTGAATTATATGGTTGCTAGTATTTAGAATATGTGGTTTACGCTTATACTACCTATGTTTGGATTATATGATTTTATGGATTTTATGAGTTTCTGAATTTTATGGCTCTTTGATTTTGAGAAATGGCATTTTGTAAGATTACCGTTGACAAGAATTTGGATGATATTTTTAGATGTTAAAAAGATGGTAGTTAACTAAATTTCCTTAAAATCAAAAGAATCTAAGCAAAACGAACAAAAATCCTCTTTAAAATCCGTTTTTTTTTTTATATATGTATAATACCACGCTTCTTAAATTGGTTGTAAGATATTTAATAGTTCTTAATTTTATCTTTTATCTCTTCTTAAATAAACTGCTGATTATCACTTTCATTTATTGTTTAACCATTTATTCAAAACTATATTTAAAAAAATTTAAACAGATTTGATTAACTTGAAAATATGCTTTACAATTCATTATCTTTCATATAAACTAAAATAAACTATATGATTATTATTTAAAAGTTAAACTTAACCTTCTTATCCTTCCAGACATAAACATTATCATATTCATATATATATATACAAAACCTTTTATAACAATCTTCCAATTTAAAAGTATTATAGTAAAAATAATTATTGAACTTCAACCATAACCTTGGTCATTGATCAGATACACACACAGCAGTAGACATAAATTTTTTTTTTTTTTTTTCGTGATTGATCAGGACCATTATTTATTATATTTTTATTGTATTTAAGGTCTGAGGTCTGAGGTCTGAGTTTAATATAAATCTTAAAATATACACAAAAAAAAAAAAAAAATTGAAAAACAAAAAAGAGATCGTGAAAACCATTTATTATAAATTTACGTGTTTTTGCAATAACAAAGAGTAAAAAAAAGAAAAAAACCCAAAAAGAAAAACTTGCAAAACTAAAAACATAATTTTTAAAATCAATGATAATTACAAATCAGGCAGAGACAGGTAATTGATCGATAATTGAAACCTTTTTTCTTTTTTTAATAAAAGGGTTTGTAAATACATATAACAGGATAACAATTTTATAGGATCTCTTCAATAGTGCTTTTTTTCTTTTTTTAATTCTAGAATTTATAACAAAAAATCGTATATTTATGCAGAATCCAGTAAGCGTTTAAAGAGAAAAAAAAAATGACCGATCACGTTCTGTTCGATCAGTAGATCGATAATTTGACCGATTTTAAAAATCGTGATTATTATATTAAAATGAAAATTTGAGACCTCCTCGTGTACGATGAGTAATAAATGAATCAATTATTTTAAAATGCATTTAAGTAAATTTTTTATGATCTGAATTAATAGTTTCGAATTTAGTTCGAAAAAAAATATTAAAACAAACAAACAAAATTGGTAATAGGATATAAAATTACATATTATTGAATGTCAAATATTTTATTTACCATAAAACAAGGTAAAGCTGATGATTAATATGACTAATATAATAAGATACCTTCATAAATACTTAAAATACTCGATAATAAATTACAAAATGCAGATTTTTGAATAGAAAATGATTTAAAAATGATTGTTGTTTTTTTTCATATTTTGTAAAAAATATGTTTAGGAAATGAAAAGGCTGAGTTTTTTTTAATTTTTAATTACTTTCTGATTTACACAAATTATAAACTAATTTAAATTAAAACTAAACTTTCCTAACTTAACCACTGAACTAAACCAAGAACCTTTAACTAATCCTAAATGCATTTTTTTGACGGCCTGCTCTATATAATATGTATTGTTCACATACAATCACATAGAGTTAAATACTTTGGTATTAGCCTCTAATAACAAACTCAACTGGAGAGACCATATTAAGACTAAAAATGAACAACTCCTCCTCAAATGATTTATCACTGACTCAGTACTGATAAAAAAATCTTATTATTATTTGAAGTTAAGATTATCAATTTATGGTATCTACAACTGAGTCAAACATAGAAATAATTCAAAGATGTCAAACAATAGATTTGTCTTTAAGAGAACCTTTAAGAAGAGCTTTGTCTAATTATAGTCCTGGTTAATTGTTACACAAAGATCTACAAATAATGTATGTTAGAAGTTTAAAGTTTCAATAAAAAGTATCAACATAAATTGGCGTCTTATCCAAACATAATTGCAATAAACAACGTTATTCAATGTATTAATCAACGTGAATTAAAAAATCATACGTTCAAAACGAATTATTATTTTTATAAGATGATAAAAAACTTTGTACTGAACAGGTTCTCTTCATGCTAATTTTATTCTTTGTTGTGTAAATTGAACATTGTACAGATTGTTAAAACAAATAGGAGTAAAACAAAAAAGGATTATCTAAATATCGATAAGTGTAGAATATACAATATACATGGTATCATAAATTAGGTGACAATATCACTAGATACAAAAATAATATTAAAAGGCACAAAAATTTTGACAGGAAACCTTGTGTCCCTTAGACTATAGACTATATTATGTATCTTACATCTGAAACACTGAATTCAGTGAGTCAGATGTAAAAACAGACAAAAGAACAGACAGTGTGAACGTTCAAAAAACAAACTTTAGACATGTCAGATGTCAGATTATATATGTAAATTTTATTTTTGAATTGGTTCTAATTCTATCTGACTTTTCATCTGTTTTTTATTCAGCCAAATCATATGTAAAATACACATAGTCTGAAGAGTCAAGCGACCTTTACAGTTTTTAAATTAGAAAATTTAAATAAAATTTTATTATTTTTTTGAAAAAATTCATCAAACAAAATAAATAAAATTTGCTTAGATATAAGATAAAATAGAATTGAATAAATTCTTAAGTTAAGGTTAAGAGTAGGATTTGGACACAAAAATTAACTAAATTGTTATAAAAGCGAATAAAATTAAATATTTATATATGTGTATATATATATCATATACTTTACAATCATTTGACATAAGATGCTGTTATAGGCTATAGCTTCTATCAAGCGAATGTATCTAGCGAATGTTGAATGAAATTTTACTTTGGACAGAAAAATAGTTATAATATCATATTTGCTAAAATATCCGGAATTTTTAGGCACAAATATCGTCGCAGATTGGTTTCTTTTTTTTCATTGAAATTTCTAATAATTTTAAAGTCTTTTTATGTGATTTCGAAATCTATAAATATGGAAAGTTAAAAGTTATTTTATAAAAATTATTCAATTTTTGAAAATTATTTTCAAAGAATTATTTTATTACTTTTAATTAATAAAATATTAATACTATACAAAGGTAATTAAAGTGCAACCATGCACTGTCTTCTATAAGTATAGTTTATAGCCCGTTTATATATTAAGTTATTTTTTTCCAAAAAATTATTTAAATAGTTAAATTTATAATGCTCATAAATTATTATATAAACTCATTCTAACGACATACAGTGACAACTAGCGGAATTGAAATTAAAAACTATCTTGTCGCTAACAACTCGACGTCCGACAAAGATGGTGACGACCTGCGCGATTTATTTTGACAATATTATTTTCGACTTTACAAATTACCTTTTTTGAAATTATTTCTATAATCTTTTGGTCTATGATAATAAATAATTTTATCTTCTCTAAGAAATTCAATTAATTGTTTGTTCAAAAACAAAAACAAACTTTAAAATTTATTTATGAGCACTGCTAAATGTCATTTTTCAGTCAAAATACATATATTTTTATATTTTGACTACGGGAAAGCCGTTACCCGTTCGATTTGTATTTACGACATTAAAATCAAAAATTCATTTAATGATTGAACAGAAATGCAAATACAAAAAGAAAATGGTAAAAAAATTATATTTGGCAGAAAACAAGAAAAAAAATAGTGTAAAAAATAGTGACAACAAAGAAAATGCAAAAAATTATTGAACTGATATTGGGATTTTTTTTAAGGGAACTTGCACAAATACTATAAAATCGTAATTTATGAAGAACAGAGCTGTTTCAAATCAACAAATAATTTCTTGTTATAAATAATAATTTATAAGTTGTTAATTATTCCGGAGCTAACTGAAGGGTTTGTCGGATTTCAAACACTATACGGAATATACCAAATGGTTTCAAATTTCCGAATCATTTTTTGCGAACTTTATAACTCTAACTTTTTTTAGTTTTTATGTTACAATGCTAATAGACGAACAAACTAATGAGAACAATGACAGTTACATCGACTAAGTTTAAGCACACAGATAAATCATTATTCATACAATTAAACCTACATCTATCATGCTTAGTTCTTAATATTAACTTAACCCATTAACTTTTGCCTGTACAGGTTTATACCCTTTTAAAATTAAATTAAACGAACGATTAATTTTTATGAACCAAAACGTCATAGTTTCTAACAAGATGAATGTTAAGTATTATTCCAAAATTCTGTAGGTTTGGGTCCTTATTCGTCCAAAAATTAATCAATTAGATAAAGCTTAACTTCTAATATTTCCATGTATTTATGTATTGCCTAACCTAAGCTGGCCTTCACCCGGCAGTACATGACTACTAAAAGCATATTGGTAATTGTTGGGTTAAAAACAGAGATTAAACATCACTAAACATTAAACATCTGTGGCTTAAAGTCCCACACACAAATAGAGGACTCGTTCTTTCTCGTTGTTTCAATACTTTATATAGTATCTTTCAATAATTATCCACATATTCGCACAAAAAAAAAATTAATTAATAGAAAACTAATATTACAGGACTCTCTTGACGGATAATAACTTTCAAAAGTTTCAACTATAGTAAATAAATTTTATTTAATTCTATTCAAAACAAAAAAAAAATTTCAAAAAGGGTAACGCTACAAAATAACTCGTATACAAAAAGAATGCTATTAAAAAATTCCTGAGGGAAATTTCATAGAGTAGAACAAAAAAAAAACATAAATAAAATAAATACAACAAAACTTTTTACTTTTTAGTCTATAGAAATTTTCGATTCGCGAATTATATTCAAATTATTTTTTGCTTGTGCTTTTACTTCATTCAACTTGAATCTAAAAAAAAAATCAACCATCAAATAATAAAGGCTTTTATATTATATAATTATTATAACTTGTTCTGATAAACTATAAGTGATTGAAATTTCAGGTTTCTTTTAAGTAGCGTTCTAAAAATTTCTTAGTTCTCTTTTTTTTAATAATAATTACAATTCCGGATCAGCTGATTTCAATTTTTAACAACAATGATAATTCAATGAATGAAACGTCTATGAACTTGCCATTACTTCTACAATTCTTTTAAGTAATTTTTCTTCGAAAACAAAAATATAATCAATTTGATATTAAACGAAATGTAAATAAGCAAAGCTTCCCATAAATAAGTTGATGCAGTATAGTATAGTATAGTAATTCATAGCAAAATTGTATTAATAATAGACGAATTCATTATTCCCTTACAGACCCACACCTAATGTTGGCGCATTCTTCTTGCCCTTCTTTTCTTATCGCCACTATACTGCGTTAGCAGTTAAAAGTCTAATTCCCATTATATTGACTAAAGGGCAACGTGAGTTTAGATAGTAAGAATCTCACATTACCAAAAGGAATTATTGATATCTTTGGAAGATTTCTACTTTCCTTAGGAAAAAAAAAACTAAGAAAGTATTAATTTTTTTTAATAATTGTTCAAATTTGACGCTGATAAACCTATCAGTACCACAGGTTACATGTTAGTACAAAAGAGAAATCAGAGGAAAGTATAGGTATATATTTTTATTATTTGAATTTATATCAATTAATTCGTACTGAATTATTGTACATGCGGGGCAGTACGAGATCTTATCACACGGAGTATTGTTTAAATTGCAATTGATACAATTCTATTTTTGTTCGATGTTCTGTTTACATTATCGGATCGATATTTAAATATCTCTGATAGATATTTTATATATCTATAAAATATTTTTTTTTATTATATATAAATTTATGTAAAATAGATATTAATTTGTCATTATTACCAATTGACCTCTATATGATAAAAAGTTGAAAATGATCCACTTATCCTATGATTCAAACAGAAACAGAATCTCCGAGATTGACACTCTACAGCCAATTATGCCGTTCAGTTAAAAATCATTTAAAAAAATAATCAAAAATTCTGATATTTTTAAAAAAAAAAGTCCGAGTACTTAAGAAATTGATTACAAACAATTCAACATATTCATAATACAGCCTTTAATAAATTTCTTTATATTGTGAAAATTATTACTAAAACACCACAAAAATTTAAATCAGATCTAAGGTTATAAGATATAAATTACAAAAGTTATAACTTTCACGAAAAGAGAAAAGAAAAAATAAATAGAAGAAAAATAAAATTAATTCCAAAAATTAATATTGATCGAACTGTGTGTTACGGATGCTGTATTGATGCGGGCGACAAACTAAAGTAAAATAAAAGAAAAAAAAAAAAAAGGAAAGAGATAGAAAAAAAGTTTTAAATTGCATTTTGCTTGTGGCTTTAACGGTTAACAACTTGGTGGTATTTTTCTTATTTTTTTTTTTTTTTTTTGTTAATAAATATTCACCAAAATAAAAATTCAGGCGGTCACAATTTATTGTTTAACTACACAGTTATGTATTAAATGTTATATGAATGTATCTTAAAAAAAAAAAAAAACTTGTGAATATTTATGTTAAATGAATTTAACCGATACAAAAAAACAAAAAACAAAAAAAAACGAACACTAAACAACCTCAGGACTTTATAGAAAATTTATCTTATCGATAGTCTCTAATATAATTTGATACTTACTATGTAAATATGTATGCATGTATGTAGTTTCAATAATGAATGATAGTTATAAGTTTTATATACATTTCCATTTTAGATATTTTTTTTTTTTTTCTGTTTCTTTTTGTGAAATTTGAATTGAAATTAGTTTTTCTTTTCAATATTGAAAATCAAATCCGTGAAAGTTTTTTGTTTTTCTTTGATTAAATTTAATAATAAATATGCAAATAAATAAAACCCTTTCTTTATATTCGATGGTTTTAAATTTTTTTTTCTTTTTTTTGTTATATGCATATTAAATGGTTATCAAATTATTTAAAATATTTTTGTTGTTTATTTCATATATTATTTAAATAAAAAAAAATTTTTTTTGATTTATGATAGTTTTAAAACTCATTAAATTATTTTAAACTACAATGGAATCTTTTAATCTTAACTATTTTGCGTATTACATAACAATCGTATCTAATTTAAACTAATAATCACCTAAACAACTGTGAACATCTTTAAATTTGAAACTTACACTTTTCGCATTAGAACTCGTTAATGCTAGAAGTAAAATACAAATACATATATTGATTTACGCAGAAAGATAGCGTAAATTTATACACGCTTGAATCTAAAGATGAATGAATCTAAATGCGCGCTATCTCCTACATTCGTTATTCCAAATTATTGATAAGGATCCTGCAACATTAAACGATTTTCATTCCATAAAAATACAACGATATTTTATAGATAAAGTTATATCTTTTGTAGAAACGAAATAGTTAATATCTTCACTTAAATTACTATAACGCAAAGCAGTAAAGGTTAGAGTGTTTAAAAACTGATACGAATTAATTGTTTATTATTAGAAACTTGAAAATATTTTACCGAATACCATTTTACAAACTCCTAAAAGGTAATATTTACGGAATACATTTTTAATTTACTAAGGTTTTAAGAAGAACGTTAACATCTTCGTTCTCCGTAACAGAATTTTTATATTTTTACTCCATATCATATAATTTTCTCTTGCACAAAAAGTGCAAAAGTACTAAACGATGTTTTACCTAACGTTTAATCAAAAATAAGTCCAGAGATAAAGATAAATGTCCAGAAATTGATAAAGAATCGTGCCCGTTCCAATCCTCTTTGGCGTCCTTTAATGATTCTTACCTATACCACCGTAATATAAAAGTTAAAAATTTCTATAACATTTAACTCTTGTTTAATTGAACTTTAATAAATATTAAAAAATATCTCCTTTTAATTTTTAATCGCTCTTATTGTTTTTGTTAGCATAATAGCAATTACTATTCAATAGTAGCTGCGAGAGAAATCTCATACTAATCGCATTTTTTCAACTTCTTCAATAACTTCTAGATTTAAATATTCTTTTGATACCCATATATCTATCCTTTCCTTCTGGTTATTTTATGTCCTTCCCCTTCTTCTTGTTATTTTTTTTGCCTTTTTCCTGATGTTACATTAAATTTAAATCTCAATTTTCTTAATAAAACAATTTTGATGTGACTCAACACTTGATATCAATTTAATTGTGCTTCACCATTCTAACCCTAAACCAAACATTCAGTTGCATCTTTAACTAGTATCTTTAGTTCTATGGCCAAGACCCAAAATGTTTATTTCATCAGTATATGTTGAAGAAACCTTCACTTGAAATATTATAGTAAATAGCAAAATTTTCCAGGAGACTAAAGATCTCAATTGGGAAAAAGAGATCTTAATTTAGCACAATGTAAGTAAAATAATGTTTAAATTAATACCTATATTGTTCGCGTTAAACTGCATGTATTTTCTGAACATTTTTTATGTTTAAAAATAATCCTTAATATTCTTCTTTGAATTGAATTTTATTTAAAAATTTATTGGATCTTTTATAGTTAAAAAACAAAAAAACTTTAATCAAAACACAAAATTATAAAGACATTGTTATATTATGTAAATTTATAACACATCTTAAATCAACAATTAATTTTACCTCCAAAGTAGATTTTTCTTCCTTGGGCATCATTCGGTTTAACTCAAAGCCTAATTTTATCTTGCATATTAATTTGCTTCTTAAGAATTTTGAAGAAACTTCAAATTAAAAAAAAAAACATAAAAAACCAATAGAATTTTTTTTTTAAACAAAATATTCTCAATCCTTAGGCTATATATCCGTGTTCATGTATATCATTTTAAATATTCTGTGCATATACATATATATAATTTCTTAATTATTAGCTAAAGGCTAATTTTATTTTAACTGGAATAAGTAATTATATAGACAATAAGTAAATAAATATTCAGGAAAAACCATTAATTTAATTGCATTCTTTTATTTTTTATAAATTATAACATACAGAACAAGTTTAGGATTCAAAAATTTATTCGCAATTTGTATATAAACATACGGTGATGTTTATGTCATAAACAACATTCATTGGATTTTAAGTATATCTTCCTAGCCTATTTAAGTAATTAGAAATTATTTACTTAACGTCTGGAAGAAGTGGAATTCAATAGATCAGAATTAACCTAAGATTCTAATTACGATTAGACTTGACTTAAGATAACTTAAAGTATAAACAATACTAATAATAATATATATTTTTAATGCATTTCTCTGCCACATAAATGTGGACAGAAAATTACACAGCCTTTCCTGTTCAGGTGTGGCTGTAAATGTCGTAAGGGGGAACAACTCTTACGACGTGTGTGGGTTTCGAACCACGAACTTCCTCGGTGTTTACAGCGTATTTTATACGCTTTTATCCACTAAGCCACCGGGGCCCCTATAATAATAATAATAACAGCTGCCACAGTAAAGCTGTCTTGGGTTACCATAAGCAGGAAGATGCTATATATTACTGCATATTGTAATTGATTTTTGACCTTGACACTGTAGTATATAGTAATAATTTTCTCTATTATTTCATATTCGTCCTATTCGTCTAGACCTATTTCGAGATCTATTTCAAGACCTATTCATCTAGTCTTATTCTTCTCTATCCCTACCGTCTTGCCAATATACTGCGTTAGCAGTTAGAGGTATTATCGCATTATATTAACTAAAAAAAGGAGTGGGTTTATTCGAAATGAATCTGACTCTGTCAAGAGGGTATTTTTGAAGTGGAAATTCCTCTACCAAGGGAGTATTCTTGCTGTCTGTGAAAGATTCCCACCTCCCTTATTAATGAAAATAAAAATCGCAGCCAAGTAAATGATCGAATATTTTGTGTGAGTATAATGTATGAACTTAAATCTTTTAAGTATATTTTTAGATACTATAGGTAGAGTTCTGTTGCAACAATTATAGAAAATATTTAATTTACTTATACATATATCTATGATTTATAATTATCATACAATTACATGTTAGTTACACTATAGCTAATGTAACTACCATTAAAATCGAAATTGAATAAAAATAAAAAGCATTTTTAAAAAATTTTATTTGTTTTGACGTAAAAAATTTGAAATGCAATATTGCATTTACACTTTCAATAAGTCTAAAAGTACTTTCAATGAGTCTGAACAACTTTTTGTTTTACATCTTTACTAACACTGCTATACCTTTACTAACGCTGTGACTCTTGTTGTTTTATAATAGTTAGAAAAATTCGTAAGTCAAAATAGCTTATTACAACTGATGAAAAAATCAACATTCAAAGCTTATGAGAGAGTCTTAAGACAAATTAACGGAAATTGAAAAGATACTCCAGAAGTGGAGCCGGAAAAAGATTTTTCTAAAGAGTATACAGAAATAAATAGAATCCATTTCAGTTTACAGTACATTGTAAACTTCAATCTGGAAAATATGTCGATATTTGCATTAATTTTTTTAATATAAAACTATTTAATCGATTTTATAAAACGCATCTCCTCTCTGTTTTATATTAGAATCACTGTATGTATAATGCACCAGAATATTCTGTTTTGACGACACCATTATTTCTACGACAAATAATTGGAAATTTTATAAAATAATAACGGAAATACTATGATTTAGTTTTGAATTAATTTAAAAACTTCCAATATAATTTTAATTACATAAAAGATATTTACCATAGAAATATTATAATTAAATCAAAACATTGACTATACTAACCATAACCTTATAAAATTTTAATAAAAAAATATAATTCTTAATTATGAAAAATTTTAATTTAATTCTTAACTTTATATTTAATATAATTTAACATTAAAAAGAAAATGATGGTAACCGATCTATTGAATTTTAGTACTATTAAAATTGTCAGATCAGTTAAATTTAAACTTAAATAGACGAAAGAAAAAAACTCTATCTATTAATGATTTACTTGCATTTTAAGACAATGAAAAGATTAAAAAAATTCATTCAATTACTAAAAGATAAATGTTAACGCTTTCACTTCATCACATTTTTATTTTATATTCCCACAATTTTCTTTTATTTTGGTTCTATAGTCAAATGGTTAAGTTCATAGGGTTATCTATAATGTGTATATAGTGAAATTTTGTTATAACAGAGAATCTTTTTGATAAAAAAATATCTATTACATTGAATACAATATTAACATTATGCTGCCACAGATAAAATGTCACATAAATAGAAAAATTATTAAAAAGGAATTGTCTTAAATGCAGAAAAAAAAGAAATATCGTTATTGTGATAACAGTAGTTTATCTTAAATTTTTCAATTTTAAAGAAGACTAATAAATGCCTTCAAAAACCATACAATTTTCCTAATCTTATGAAATGGCAAAAATTTTAACTCCGATCGAAAACCATTTTATCGTTCATTCTTTACAATCTTTACAATTGTTCCCTCAAATTATTGATTGAATTCCATTTTAGTGTTTATCTTACACCACTTCATGTCACTTCATGTCATATACATGTAATGTAGATTTACTTTAATTCTTCATACTTAATCTAGAAATTCTTAAATAATCTAGAAATTTTAACCTTAGTTTTTTCGTATTGTCTTATGCGCGCCTTTTTTAACAACACAATATTTGATTTCGACTGCCCTATAATTGGCGATCTCCGCATTCTTTGTTTTTATAACAAGAGAATCAATTTTTTGTATTTTTATATTCCCATACTTAATAAAATTAATTATTCCCACTTTATATTCCCAGTTACTAACGGACTATTTTATATCTGTCCTAGATAGTGAAAGAACTTTCAAAGTGTCAAAAGGAAGTAAGAATTGATCTCGAACCTGAAAACTTGAAGATAAGAAAAATCTAAAAGATACATTTAATATTTTAATCTAAATCAATGCTAATTCGAAATTTTTTAATAAAAGCCCATTCTAGTAAGGACAGACTGCGTTAAGCAAAATAATTTTCATTTTGTAATCAGTGGAAATAATGATAAAAATGCACTGTTCACAATCATTTCCTAACGTTAATAAGTAAAGGAACACCAAAAAAAAGAAAATTTCCAAAGCAAAAACTTTTTTAACTTAATGGGTGTTATTTTTTAACAAACAATAGAATTAAATGTCACCATATAGTAATTCTTCTCTCCTTTAAACATGAGAAAAGCAAAACTTCTCACTAGAACATCTACAACACTATCAGTTATGTACTTACAATTTTTTAAACTAGAAAAATATATAAAGTAAAAAAAAAAAAATAAAACTAACAAAGTCTCAGATTCAATTCTATTTTATTCCAAATTAACAATGAATCCATTTTTTTCTTATTTCTGCAGTGTAAAGTGCAAACATGTTTTTTTTTTTTTTTTTTTTTCATTTTTGCAATTGCCTTTAGGTTCAATAAAAATTTTTTCAAAATGTTTCTTCTTTTTTTTTCATCTTTCTTTATCTTCGGTGTAAATCTCATGAACTGTCATATAAAATATGATTAATAATGTTTAGGATTTTCTTCTTTTTTTTTCCGCCTTTCCAATTTTTTTTTTTTTGTTTTTTGAAAGAATTTTTCTTTTTCGAGTTTAGGTCAAGTTCAATAATGTGTTTTTTATATGAATGATGAAAATCATGGTAAAAGTGATCATATATCGCACTTTGTCTTATATGCTAATAAAAATTTAATTTCTTATTTTGAAAATTTTACATAAAAACGAGAAAGAGCATCAACGAGACGTGTATCAACACTATAGGATACCCTTACGAACATAATTTATGTATGATGATATCTAGCCAAACTAAATATAATGAGGTATATTTATGTAAATTTCAGAGGCTTATGGCAACTATTCGACCCCATTCCGCCAACGCAACGAAATTTTTTTATAAAAATTGAAAGTCATATGTAAGAATATAATTTTACCTATACATATAACCTTTTTAATATTTTATTTCTTCTGCTTTGAGGTGTCACAAATGTAATAACAATATTATTATACCCTCAAACTATGTTCATACTGTTATAATGATGATGAAAATTATCATAATTATTTAATTTCAAGTTGAGAAAGGCAGTTCATTGTCAGTCGTTCAACTGATTTATTTAATTATTTAAAAAATTAATTTTTTTTTTGTTAAATTATGTACACCTGCTTCAGAAACGTGTAATTGAAGAAAATCTAAGGAAGAGAATTTAGAAATTTTAAGAAAATTAAAGGAATCGTATTCCTGGATCATTTAAACAAAGATATTTAGTGATTAAACATAAATACAATATTTTTAAATTACCTAAGTTTAAGTAATAATGATAAAACTTTAGAAATAAATGTTGCCAGATTATCTTGCAAAAATTGATGAAATTAATTTAATAGGAAATCATATGCTTTTATCCAATAGTTTGTACAACATAAGTGAGATAAATTTATAATTTTTTTAAAAAAAAACAAAGCAAGATTAAAAATCAGTTTCGAGGTTTTTAGAAAAAATTTAATCAATATTAAATCTCCCCTGTATTGGTAAAACGGTCACCTTTGTTCTGTCTGAATTTGTTTTAAACCTGAACTTTTTTAACAAAATCTCCCAAAAATTTTCACGTTGAAATTATCTTAAAAATCTATAGACGCTAAATAAATAAATAACTAAATATATGTAAATTCCTTAAAATTATTCTAAAAAGGGAAAAAAAAAGAAGTAATTTATAATGTTTGTCTTATTCTAAAAAAGTTAATTTTACCTTTATTTTCCCTAATCACGTAATAATCAACAATATAATATTTTGAAATTCAAATAATCATTACTTTTTTTTTTTTTTAATGCATTTCTCTACCATATAAATGTGGACAGGAAATTACACAGCCTTTCCTGTTCAGCCGGGGCTGTAATTGTTTTATGGGGGAATAAATCTTACAAAGTGTGTTGGATTCGAACCTACACTCCCTCGATGTTTACAGCGTATTTTATACGCTCTTATACCCACTAGGCCACCGAGTCCCCTTAATCCTTAAATAATATATTTTTTTGCATTGATATAATAATAAATCATACATTAAAATCTAATTTGCAGATCATTTAATTTCATCCGAAATTTTATCAATACAAAAAAAAAATCATTCAAACCTGATTTATACCTGTTGTTCCCAATATACCCCCAGTATCTAATATTCCTAATCTCATTTATGATATAACATTATTAAAGTATATAGCAATAATTCATTTTGTACCATAAAACTCTATTGTTGACTTGAACAACTATCAAATTATTATCATATAATAAATTTTTCATTCCACTTAGTCTTTTTAATATTTCAATCTACTCTTTATAAAATAATTTAAAAAAAAAAACAAGACAGTAAAACCAAAGGTTTTTAAAGTGGCACACATTTTCCAAGAGACAGTAAAATTAATTTGGATTTGGTAGACTTGCACCAAAATTTGTAATTTTTCTTAGGTTTAAATAAAAAAAAGAATTATGAAAAATTAAGACTGGACCATCTCGAAACTAAGAGTTAAGTTGTACATTATGTTTGAAAAAGTGAGATTTAAGTTAAATCCTCAATTTTATGCATTCGACTCGTTATCTTAATTTTAAAGAAATCCTCTATAATTAAGTAAAGCTGTTCACACAAGTAAAAGTATAATTTTGAAGCTTTAATTTTTGCGATTAATTGTTCAAAAATTTTCTTAAGTATATCTACATATTATTTAAGTTGCAGGTGCCTAGAAATTGTAATTATTTCAAATTTTTACATCCCTAAATTTTCTGAAGTAACGTATACTAATTCTAAAAGATCATCTTTGCTTAAAGTCTATTTAAAAGCGTTTCGAAGATATGAAGGAACTAAAATCTTATAAAATTTTCATTTCTTTCATTTTCAACATAACAGTAAATTAATTTGCTAAAAAGCTAAAAAAAAAAATGTTTTATATTTTGACCCTTTTTAGATAGAAAGTTAATCAAATTCTGAAATTCACGCATTTGAAAATCTAGATCTTTTTCCAGCTTTAATTTGTTCTAACTCCTTCAACTTGTATGGGCCTATATACAAAATTGTTCCACAATTTTTTAATGTTCTTCTATTCATAACTATTAAAAACATCATTGTTGTTCTATCTTAAACGATGTGGCAGTTTTGTACACAAACGGACAGACGAAAAAAATAAAACTAATAAGTAATATTTTTAAAAATTATATTGAAAAATGTTCTAAAAACTGAATTAAAGAATTGAAGAAAAGATTCAATTCAAAAAATAATTTACAAAAAAAAAAAACAATTACTTATTTAAATCAAATAACATTAGACGCATCATCAGACACACTTTATAAAATTACATAAATGTAATATTATTTAAAATGTACTATAAAAACTATATACAAAATGTTTATAAATAAAAAATGATAAACTAAAATGTTGCACTATAAAACATTAATTTTGTTGCTGATTTAATTTTTTTTGCTATTTCTCATATTTTAGCCTAATTAATTAAGAATGCGGAACGCTATCATGTTTGCATCTAATAAATGTAATAGAAAATAACTTTGTGTGTAGGTTGGATATTGTTGTTATTGTTTTACTAATTCTTCTGCAATATTTTCTGAGATTCGATTTAATTCCGATCTAAATCCCAAAAAAAAAAAAAACAACAAAAAATGTTTATGTTATGTTATGTTTGTATGTACATACATTTATACAATGTTATGTGTATATTAATTTGAATTTATACTTTAAGTAAATGCTTGAAAGATTGATTAAGTTAAAAGGCAACAATACTAAATCGTATACGCATTATAGATTATACATAAATATAATAAATATGTATAGTAAATTAATATTGTTTCTATATGTTGGTTTTTATCATTTTTAGCACATTTTCAAAAAATTTTTTTTTAAAAATATGCTTATAAGTTTTACTCTGTCCGACCGTCCATCCGTCTGTCTGTTTACAAAAATTCTACACGGTTAAAGATAGAGAAAAAAAAAACCATTTTAACCATGGGTCGATCTCATATAAAAATTAATTTTGTGGGGCAACTTTTTCATGTAACCCTATCAATTACGGAGCTACAGCCCCTCAAACTTTTAAAAAGCCCTTTTTTAAAATTCGTATATCTCATGTTCTGCTTAACAATTTTCCAATCTGAAAACGTCATTCGACAGGTGTTTTTTTGTTTTACCTTTGTAAATTTGTATGAAAATTAAACAATTTTTTTAAATTTAGTATTTAAATTTTCCGTTATGAGAAAACCAAATTTTGCATGATTTTTCTACCCTCACAACTCCGGAATCCCTTTAGATAGGAACCTGAAATTTTGAGACAAGAAAGAACTTTTATAATTAGTACCTATAAGTCTCCATAGAAAATTTTTTTATATCACCCCCTGTTTAAGATCTATTAGCGCTCAAAAATTCAAAATTTTCTATTTTTAGGCACCTGTAACATAAGCAGCTGTAAAAAATTTTCTTTGTCAAGATATAAAAATTAAAGCTCCAGTAATATATTTTTATGTGTGTTAACGGTTTTTTTTTAGTTTTATAGAGTTTCGGACTTATATAGCCTCTCAAAATTCCAGAAAAGTCTTATTTTTACATTTTTTCTTATTATATGAAATTTTAAAAATTTTTGTGCAAGTAACAATTCAAAACAGTTTGTATTGTCTTTGGGAAATGTACGCTTTTAAAAACCGTTGGTTTACATTCTATCTGGTTTTTTTTTTTGTGTTTATTGAATGATTTAGTGGATACTCTCTAACATTTGAAAAGAGAAGATTAGTAAAAATTTATAATAGAAAAAAAAAAAAAAATTTGATGAAGTACATATACATACAGTACAATATATATATATATATATATATATATATATATACTAAGGTTGTAAATTTTTACAAATATTACCAATAAGATAAAACACTAGATTAAAATATAGAATGGTATTGTGTCAGTAGATACTCATTATTCAGTACCTACATTAAAATGAATCTATACATTATATATAATATATACATTGTGGTAGTTTTTGTTGTTGTTGATGTTGTAGATGTCGAATGTCGATATAATGAATTTATAAATGAATCTGAAAGTGCAATGTTAATTTACAGATTGAATAGTTTTTAATTTTTTTTTTTTTTTTTCATTTTATTCAATGTTTATTGTTATTGTTTCTTTTGTGGTTAATTGTTGCATTCAAATGAAATTACAATATTTTATTGTATTTTTACAGTAAAATATTCAAAATTCCAAAAATAAATTCAATATTATAAATTATTGAAGATGGGGGCGTAATACAAAATATCTTTTTTTTTTTTTTGTAATTTTGCGTATCTTATTTTTTTTTTTTTTTTAATTGTACTAAAGGGAATTATTATAGTTACAAATATTAAATACATTATATTATGAAGTATAATTATGTTGTACATTATTTAATAGTTTATTAAATATAAAATTGAAAAATAAAAAATAAATACTGGTTCAAAGTGAATTGTGTAAAATGCAAAATAATCTTTTGTTTAGGAATTTTTTTTTTGTTTTTTTTTTATCACTTAAGAGGTGGAGAATTTGAATAATTATTTTCCAAACAATGAAATTTTACCAGCAATAATAATTTAATCTGATATGCAGCAAAAAAAAAAAAAAAAAACAAATATACATTATTTTTAAAATGCATCGCGAATATAAATACTAATAATTAATCTTTTCTTCTACTCGAAATTTTTTCTTCTTGGAAAATCTTCAACAAAATTATAGAAAATATTATTTTAACGTTATGAATTTAATGAATTTTATTTATTGTAAAAAAAAAAAAATAATTAGAATTTTTACACAATTTTATATTATTTTCTAATTTTAGAATTTTATTGTAAAGATCTAAATCAAAATTCTTTAAATTTAAAAATTCCTTTTAAATAAAATTTCTTAAGAATTATACAAAAAAAAAAAAAATTCCAAGTAAAATTAAGTGAAAGTTTTTATTAGATCTTAAAAGTATAAAATATCTGTAAAACAAAATCTATGTATATATATTTAATCAATAAATAAATATAAAGGATTCATTAAAAAGGGAACTGATAATTTGTTATTAGAATAAGGACTTAAAGATATAAGATAAAAATATTTATATCGGATTTATGTGGATTTTAAAGTTTCTAAAAGTAAATACTAGGAACAGATTTCTTTATATAAAAATGTAGGTTTAGATAATTAAACCAATGGGGTAGTGGTTAGGACACCATCCATTAATTCAAAAGGACTCGGGTTGAACCTCGATTGGATTATCTAGTAATATATAGCAGATATATGAATATATATGTAATTAAATAAAAGTACAATAACCACTAGCGAGTAATGAATGAGAAAAAAAAAGATTTAACTTTAAGAGAACAGTGAAAAGAATGGAAATTGGATACAAAAGAAGAGATTGCGGAAATTAACCTAAACTATTTTAAGTTGTAGAATGAAACAATGCTGACAGAGGGAACAACTTCTAAGAACATTACTGACATTTGTTGGAAGCATGTTCCACATCTTAGCAGTTGTTAAAACGAATTAATTTTTTTAATGAATTTTGAACCATTTAGAAATTTCAATTGTGTAGAAAAAGTACTTATTACTTCGCTCGTTCTATACTGGACTTTTCTTTTTGGTGAAGCATAATTGATTTTAGTTTAATAGATAAAATGTTACAATGTTCCCTTTACTATATGAATAGTTAGAGATTTTTTAAATTAATAAATTTTTTTAAGAAGCAAAAAAACCTCTAATCATAATCCTAAACAAAAAGACTATTAACATTTTTTTTTATTGTTAATTTTAAGGTGCAATATTTCTTTTAAGATATATATTTACAAATTTATCTTCTGATTATATTGATACATGATACGAGCTTGTACTCATCTTTTTAAATTGAGATTTTAAAATTTTAATGTCTATAGCTTAAAATTTTTAATGGTAAATATAAAGATACATGCTCTTTAACTTTCAAGTTCTTAATTAACGATTAATACATTCGGATTATAGTAATAAGCTTATAATATCTTAATCACATATAATTTCTTTAAAACATTTACTTCTTTACAACAGAAAAATATCCTTGTTAATATCCTTTTCTTCTATTCTATTATTCCAAATCTTTTACTTTTTCTGTTAGATTTACTTAAGTTCCTCCCCTACTATTGATTTTTTGAGTTCAAATATTTTTATTAGGTCAATTTACATAATGTTAATACTTATATATATATACGTAAATGGGAAATTGATATTTGTTTGTTTTGAGATTTAAGTTATATTTATTATAATTATTAAGAAGAATTGATAAAAGCCGAGAATTCCCACTGACTACCAAAAAATTAAAAAATTTGTGAATAAACGGGTACTACAGGTACACAATGTGTGGCAAACAATACTGAAACATTGCAGACTGTCGTTCAAAAAAAAATTCAAGGTAGAAGCAAATAGGCAGGCAGAAAACAATTGTCGTAGTTAGGAAAAATTAGAAATTGAAACAGAACTCAACAATATCTCGGACATGATTTAAACTGCTATAAACACAGAAGAACCATATAACATTATCAGTAATAATATTATCAGATAAAATGAGCTCGTCATCATCCTAAAGTGAAAAGGTATAAGAAGAAAACAATGATTTCTAAGTTCAAAATGAAGAAAGTTTATTTTGAAAGAATAAAAGGAACAAAATCAATTGATCAAACGTAATTCTGATCAAAAAATAGAAGATTTTTTTGTTTTTAGATTGAATTAAACCAAACAAAAAATAGAATCTTTCTAATATATCAATGAAAATGAATGTTCTAGAATCTAGACCACATTCCAAAAAAAAAAGAACAAAAAAACAATAATTTACAAAAGTTCAAATAAAAATAACAAATTTAGATCCCATTAATGTAAAGATAATCAAAATAAAAGTTTTTTTTTTTATTAAATTTTCGGAAATTCCCACATTACAAATAAAAAAAAATCCATTTAAACCAGAATTCATCACTTTTACTTTCATTTATTTGAAATTTTTATAAGTTTATTCTTTTATTTTATTTTATGCAACCCATCTCAGCAGTCTATCATAGTTAATATAATAAAAATGGTTTCATATATTATTGTGGTCAAACCACAAATATAAAATAAAAAAATTTATTTCTTTTTCTACATTTTCATTATAATAAATCCTTGTTATCATTCAAAAAATATCTGTTCAGTATTCACACATATGAAATCCCAAAGAAAAATAAAAAAAAAAGCAAATGTTTGTTAACAGTAACAGAAAAGTTAACAGTAAGAAATGGAAAATTATAAAAAAAATTCCCAAAGTGAATCTTAAATTTTTTTCATTATCGAAAATACCAAAAATACATATACATGTGTCTCTTCTGAGAAACAACAGATCAACAATTTAAAAAACAAAAACAACAAATAGCCAGAAAATAAAAGAATCTTTAAAGAAAATAAGTTTATATAACCAATTAGGGTTACAAGATAAATAAATATAATTTACAAAAATTAAAAATCAGACCATATCACACTGTTAATTTTCAATGCTTTTTATTGTCTTTTTAATTTAAGAAAAGAAATGGATTCAACGGATTCAAATGAGGACTGAAAGTTCATAATAAAATATTATTTTCTTTATCTATTCCTCTTTCTACACTAATTTTGATTTTATATTTCACATAACCCAAAGCAGATAATTTTATATTTGGTATTGGATCTTTACTTTTTTAATTCAAAGTATTTTTAGGTTACATTAGGTTAAAAAAGACGACATGTAAACATAGAAAAGTATAAAATATTCTTATTCTAAGTTGAATTTTGGGTCGATTTTGCAATGAATATACGTCCGTCCGTCCATCCGCACGATCACTATAAAAACTATAGAGATAAAATTCTGAATTTTTTACCATTTAATTTTTTTATAAATACCATCTTTGCTATTCAGCGTGAACTATTTAAACTCGTGAGTTCGAATCGAATCAAGAGATCCTTACCACACAATTTCGTTTTTTATATCACAGCTCAGTATGTTAAGCTAAATATCGAAAATTATATCAAAAAACAAGGCAGAATGTAATCCAAAGGTTTTTCAAGGTGCACATTTTTTAAAAAATAATAAAGCAAGTTAGCATTGTAATTTGTACAAAAGTTTCTAAGTTTTCTTCGAATTTTATATGTATGAAAAATTGTGAAAAATCAAGTGACATTTTCTTCATTTTTAAGAAAACCCTTTATAATTAAGAGAAGCTGTTATCACATATAAAGCAATAATGTTGGATTATTAATATTTAACTGCCTAAGTTACAAGGGGTTTAAAAATAATAAATTTTAAATTTTTTACCCATAGTAGCTACTAGCAGAGTACCCGGCGTTGCCCGGAGTACTTTATTGGCTTTATGAAATAAAAATTATTAACTTTTTTTTCTGCGTTAATATAATTTAATTAATATAGTTAACTTATTACTATGCATTTACAGATGCTGGTAGTTTATATTCTATTTTTATTAGATTTAGTTAAATTGAATAAACAGAGCCAAGAATTAGAGACAATTCTTCAAATTTTTTAAAGGAATCAATAATCTATTGAGTACACAATGACGGCGAAGTGAATTTCAATTATGACCATAATGTAGTACATTTGTTTTCGTAAGTAATGTCACTTCATGTTTTTGTGAATTATCCTTTTAAGCACATTTTGAAAAATTTGTTATTAGGTTCGCTCTGTCCCTCCGTCTGTTTTCCAAACTTATATATTCGTTAACATGCGTTAATACCGAAACATAAAATCGTATTTAAATTATAAAAGACCATAATGTAATCAATTTTTTTTTGTAAGTAATGTCACTTCATGTTTTGGTGAATTATCTTTTTAAGCACATTTTGAAAAATTTGTTATTAAGTTCGCTCTGTCCCTCCGTCTGTTAAAACTCATATACTGTTTAATAAAGAGCAATGAAATATTAACTATGCATAGGTCTCTTAAAAGAGTAATCTTGTAGAACAACGTTTTTATATACCCTCACCGTTGGAGATCCTACAGCACCGACAGCTCTTCAAATTTTGAAAAAACTTCTTTTTTAATGCGTACATTTCAGGTTCTGTTTAACATATTTTCAATATAAAAAATACATGATTGTTTTTTACCTTTATAAATCAACCGGAATTTTTTTACGGTTACTTTTTCTAATTATGTTTTTAAATTGATTGGTTAAAAATATGTGTAAAAATTGTGTATGGATAAGAATGTAAGGTTTTCAGTTCTTTAAATATGTATGTACTCATTTTTGATTAAATACTATACAGAAATGTGAAAATGTTTTCTAATTTAATTGATTATGTCTAAAGTATTTTTAAATTTACGCAATTATACATACTATATGTACATATTTCAATGATATTTTATGGGAAATATGTTATACACATGCATCTTATATAGGTAGACCACATGTAAAGACCACATGTAAGTAATGCATTTCTGAATGATGACATCATGATTGTTTAATATAGGAGATTGTTTCTGCTTTTTGACAACGGCGGAAAATGTTATGTTGTTAAGACTTAAACACAGTATTCTTAAGATACTTAATAAGGTTACTTTAATTACTGTTCTATATTAGAAATTTGCATTAAAAGATTTTTATGGAATATTAAAAACAGTATAGATAAAAGTAAAGAGTGTTGAAAATATCTTTTTAATAATAATAATAATAATAATACAAAAAATTAGGCACAATACTTTTAATAGGTGCTCGTGCGGAAATGGGCTAACAACAAACAAAATATTAACAAACATTTTGTCATAGGCTTTATTTGGAACCATAACTTCATCCTGCCAAATTAGACACAAATTAGAATTTTTTTTGACGGTTTATCCTGCCGAATTGTGTTAACGTATCACAACAAAATTTATTGAATGAGTTTGTGTGCCAAAGTGCAATACTTGTGCAAATTTTCAATTGGTCAAATCGTTTAAGCACAACAACAAAAAATGAGACACTTTATGGCCTGAAGCCTGATGGGTTAATGTATCGTAACCAAATCAACTCAAAAAGCTTTTGTTATAAAGACCTACACTTTTGTAAATTTTCAACTCAATTGGTAAAACGGTTTAAGTGCGACAACAAAGAAATTAAAAATTTTTATTGAGCCCTGGTGCCGAAACGGGTTAATGGATCGTAACCAAATCTCCTCAGTGAGCTCCTGTGGTAAAGAACTACACTTTTGTAAATTTTCAAATCAATTGGCAAAACCGTTTAAGCGCGACAACAATGAAACTGAAAAACTTCATTGAGTCCTGGTGCCGAAACGGGTTAATGGATCGTAACCAAATCTACTAAGTGAGCTCCTGCGGTAAAGAGCTACACTTTGATAAATTTTTAGCTCAATTGGCCAAACAGTTTAAGTGCGACAACTAAGTAAAGTACAAAATTCCACTGACCCCTGGTGCCGAAACGGGTTAATGGATCGAAACCAAATCAACTCAGTGAGCTCCTGTGGTAAAGAGCTACACTATTGTAAAATTTCAACTCAATTGGTCAAACCGTTTTAGCAGAACAACAGAAAAATTTAATGAACTTTGTTCGGCTCTTGTGCCCAAACGGGTTACCGGATCTTCATAAAAATTTGTCACAGGCTTTTTTTCAGACCATAAAACCACCATACAAAATTGGACAAAAATCGGAAACAAAAAATTTTTTGAAAGCCCGCCGGGTCGAATCCGGATAACATATTGAATCCAAATTTCTTTGGCACCCGTCCAATGCTAGGAAGAACATTTGTACAAATTTTCAACTCAATCGATCAAACCGTTTAGGCAGGACAACGAAAAAACGAAACGGCTTTAAATGGCTCTCGGGCCGCAATGGGTTAATGAACCGAGCCTATAACACTTTCCGGGGTCGTGGGAACGTTTCTGCAAAATTTGGTTGCAATCGGACTGGTAGTTTTTACGTGAAAAGGGCACAAACAAACAAACAAACAAACAAACAGAATTTCTTCCTTATTTATTAGATTAAACAGAACGGGGTCAAAAAAAAATTTCTAAAGGTAACAAAATTTTAAGGTTCTAACTAAAAGCTTTTCGGAGATATGGTTAAAGCAAAATCTATCTTGTAAAACCTTCTCTTCACAACGGTAAATTTAAATACTAAATTTAAAAAAATGTGTAATTTTGATATTTGTTTTGATAAAAAAAAGGACGTTTTTTTTTCTTTTATAAAGATTTTTAAATTTATTTATAAAGGAAGAAAAAATGTTAAGCAGAATTTGTGATGTGCTTTAGAGTGCTTAAATAGTGCTTTTTCAAAGTTTGAGGGGCTATAGGGGTAATAGATAGGTCTACATAAAAAACGTTGTTCTACAATATTAATTTTTTTATGAGACCTATACATGGTTAACATTTCATTGCTCTATTTTTAATGGTGTAGAAGTTTTGTAAACAGACAAAAAAACAAAACAGACAGACAGAGTTAAAATAATAAGTAAATTTTTCAAAAATGCCGAAAAAGTTAACATTCATGTCCAACAACTACTGTGAAATTTGCTTTGTAATATGTCATTAAATTTTACATTAATATTTTCTATAAAATTTATTTTATTTCAAAAAATTAATTGAGATCCTTACCATACAATCTCAATTTTCAAATAATACTATTATAAGCTGAATAAGGCGGCCAGTCTGGCTATCATAAAATTTTAGATTTTTAATTATTTATACATTCAATGAAAAACAATTAAAAAAAAATTATTACCTAAATGTAAAGTTTTCTTTTTAAATTAAAATTTTATGAAAGCAAAATCAATTTATTTAGAAAACTTTAAAAATATTGCCATTTTGTAATAGAACATTACTTAATCCTTAATTCATTGTAACATAAATAAAAACTACATTTTTGGTTTTTTTTTTTTTGTAAAGAATATTTTGTAACATTTGTTTAAAATTTTAATAGAATCTGTCGAAATCGACTAAATCACAAAAATCTTATAAGGGGGAAGGTTTGTTTGTTTTGTTATTTTTAATTTTACTCTGTAAAATTTTTTCATTTTTTAACTATACGTACATTTGTATCCTTGGAATATAAAATTGAAAAAAGTAATTTCTCTGCCAAAAATAGAAGATTAAAGAAGAGTACAATAGATTTTAATAATAAAAGAAAATAAATATTTTTAAAAAATCACTTTTTCTTTTTTTTTATTTTTCTTTTTTTTGTTTAAATATATAGCCTTGACATTTTTTTAACGATACAAAAATTGACTTCTTCGTATACTTACATTTATTTAAATGACTCTTTCAGATACTATTTTAAAATAATCTTACATTTTTTACAGTATGTTTTTTTTATAATCCTTTAATGTAATGTAACTGTTACTAAAACAATTTTAATATATGAAATTTGATACAGTGAATAATCTAATAAATATATAGACAAGGAAATCTTTTTAAAGTGATTATTTTATTATAAACTATTTTATATACATTTTTATTTTTAACTCTTTCTTTTGTACAATATCAACTTTTTTAATAATCATAGGCTTTTAAACTACAATAAATTATATGTTTTCCTATATAAGTTTACCTTTATTGAAATTTTTTTAATTAAAATTTAATTAAAATGCTCACCATTCATTTTATTTGTATATTGTTACAGATATTATAGATATATTTTTTCTTATATAACTATTATTATTAACTATTATATATTAACAGAATTGAGACTTTAATTTACTTATGTCTATACAGTTGAAATATTTTACTATAAGTAATATTGCCGAGTTCTCTAAAGTCCTGGAGTATAACTCCATGTAAATCCATTTTTGTCTTAAGCTTAAGGAAAGAAAACTACCAATACACACTTCCACGTGGTAGAGGACAGACAAATCCAATTGTGACTAACGTATCAAACCAGTAATGCTGGGAGTGGAAATCTCTTCTCCCAGGGGCGAGAAATTAAAGGCAATCACTGTCACTTTTATACACAATAGAAAAAAATTAAAACAACTCTCGAAGCAACTTTCAAAAACTTTTTAATGCAAAACTTTTGATCTTAAAAAATATTTAATTTTTTTTTCAAATTAAACAATCAGTACTACTGTTGATTTTCTGAATTCGACACTCGACACTTTGCAAAAGTAGTTTTTACACAGTCACTTGTAAGCTATTGCATATAAAAATCAAAACAATATATTAAAGTAAGAGAAAGTTTTTTTTTTTGCTTTTATATTCACTCAATAACGGATCAACATTAGTGCTTCTGTTTGTAAAAATAAGATTTAAGTTCAAGGTCAGTTTTATGCATTTGACACAATTGGCCAAACTCAAATCTAACTTTTTGGGTCAAACTATTTAACTCAATGAGGACACAATGTGTCAAACTCTTGATCTCAAATATCACATTTTTAAGTAAAAACTCATATTGGTATGCAAAAAAATTAAGCTTGAGGTCATACTAGTATCACTTTCTCAGATAGTGAGATTTAGCTTAATAATTAAAATTTTCCTAAATATCTTAACTTTTGCCTAAACTTTTAATTCTCGAAAATTAATAAATAAAATGGTCTAAATTACATCGTTTTAACTTAACTGTCAAATTTTTTCTACTTCTTAAAATCAAATTCTCAACTGTTCAGTTATATTTTATCTAACTGTAAAAGTTATGTTAAATAGTTTAAAATAAATAAAATGGAACTTCGAACATGATTAGTAACATATATGAATCCATTAAGTAACAAATTCATTTTAAGGACAACCATCTTTATAATAATCAACATATATACCATAATATAATATATATATGTATATGAACATTTAAAGAAAAAATATATTAGTGTTTCAATTTCATTTTAGAAACAAAAAAAAAAAAATTTGTCAAAAAACAAAGAAAAAACGAGGAAGAATACAGTTGCCTTTGTCAACTCTTAGATACCCGTACGTATACCCGTTAGCATAGCTTGTCACTCTGCTATAATATTATTTTTTTAATTTTTTAGTATTTTAAAAAAATTTGGGTGAATTTTTTATTTTCTAGAACTATATGGGTTGTACATATAGGGTTGTATATTCAAACTACATGTTATACATACTTCAAAAGCAGATTCTAACCTTCCACTTATAACTTTTCCAAATATGCTATAGTTATAGTACCATTTAATACTAAACGCAAATGACTAATTCTAAAATTCTTTCTTGTCTCAAAATTTCAGGTTCCTATCTTAAAAGTGCCGGAGTTATGAAAAAAGAAATATCATGCAAAATTTGGTTTTATATAACGGTAAATTTAAATAGTAAATTACAAACTGTTACATAATTTGGATATTGCTTTGTAGAGACAAGAAAATTTCCGGTCTTCTAGAGGTTTTAGATTGTAAAACTACTACGCAGAGCCAGAGATATATACATCTGAAAATAGGGCTTTTTTGCAAATTTAGGGGGCTGTAACTTAGGAACCCTACGCAATTAAAAGAAACCATTAACACACATAAAAATATATTACTGGATCTTTAATTTTTTTGTCTTGCCGAAGAAAAATGTGTACAGGTGTCTAAGTTAAAGGTGTTTAAAAATAGCAAATTTTCAATTTTTGAGCTCTAATAGCTTATAAACAGGGGGTGGTCCAAAAAAAATTTTAAACAAACTTATACTAACTTTAAAAGTTCTTTCTGCTCTCAAAACATCAAGTCCCTATATGAAAGCGTTCGGGAGTTATGAGAATAGAAAAATGTTGCAAAGTTTGGTTTTCACATAACGGTAAATTTAAATACTAAATTTAAAAAAAATTTATAATTTTGAAACTAATTTACAAATTCAAAAAAAATACCTGTCGAATGACGTTTTCTGATTGAAAAAATCTTAAGCATAACATGAGACATATGCATTTAAAAATAGGTCGTTGTAAAAGTTTGAGGGCTGTAGCTCCGTAACGGGTGGGGCTATAGAAAAAAGTTGTTAAAAATAAAATTAATATTTTTATGATATCTGTCAGCATATAAAATTTCATGTCTCTATTTCAAAAAAAATGTGGGGATCTAAAAGTTATGTGTTCGAGAGCTACCCGAAGTTTTGGTCGGATCTCAACCAAAAAAAATAGGGAACCTACAAATTGTTGTAAGAATATTTTGTGATAATTTCAAGACTCTAGCTTTCTTAGTTTTTTGAGTTATCTTGCTGACGGACAGACGGACGGTCAAAGCTCAATTAACTTAGAATTTTTTTCTGATCCGATCCATACCTTTGAAGGTATATCTAGCTAGCTTATTTCGAGGTGTTACAAACGTAGAAGCAATTTTAATCTACCCGATCCTTATCGTACGGGTATAATAAAATTAAATTTTCAGTTGAACAGCTTTTAAGCATTAGATTCCCTTTACTTTTTATCTTTTTTTTTTTCATTTGATATATTATTATTATGGTTATAACTGTTGATATTTTCTTCAATACTGTACGCAAATGACTTCAATCAGTATATGATACAAATTCTGAGCAAAATATAAAAAGATCTGGTTTAAAACATTCTAACAAAACGAATGTATCTACCACTAAAAATGTACAAAAATTGTGCCGAAATATAATAAATTTAAAAGAAAT
This sequence comes from Poecilobothrus nobilitatus, assembly GCA_947095535.1. Lineage (NCBI taxonomy): Eukaryota > Metazoa > Arthropoda > Insecta > Diptera > Dolichopodidae > Poecilobothrus > Poecilobothrus nobilitatus. Next base: position 41,573,966 of record OX352774.1, on the reverse strand, counting down.
ATGAATTGCAATATGAGCAAACATTGACTTGTTTGAATTTTATTTTTAAGTCGTAATTTAAACAAAAAAAAAAACCAAAAACAAAAAAAAAAAATTAAAGAAAGATAAGTATGTAAAAAAAAAAAATAAATAAATAAATAAATGTACAACATATGTAATGGTGGTAACATTAAAGATGATGATAAAATTGTAATAAAATATGAAACATTGTTATTGTTAAATACATATGTATGTATGTATGTATGTATTTAGATGAAAGGATTTTGTTTAAATATCTTGAAATTCTACACTTTGTAAAATAAAGATGGCAAATAAAGAAAAAAAAAAATATTTTTTTTTTTAAATTTCCATCATCATTTCTTTAAATTATGTACAGTAAAAGAAAAATAATGCCAGTATTCAATCTGGATTGAATAACGAGTGAGTTAAAATAAAAGTGTTGAAAGAAATGAGTATATTTAAATATACATTATTTCAAAAAAAAAAAATATATATATATATATATTATATAACTAATTTGACATTGAGTTTTGATAAAATTTTTTTGTTGTTTTTTTTTGCTTAATTTTTCCTAATTTTCTTTTCTTTTCTCTCACTCTTCAGACTGCATAATTGTAATACAAACAAAAAATGCCTATTTTAATATTTGAAATTTTTTTTGAAATTTTAAAGTTATATTTCTTCGTTTTAAAGCTTTTTATAAATTTTAATGAATCAATATAATATTAATGAACAGATTTATAAAGAATAGATTACTTCAAAAATATTTCAGTATGAAAATTTTGATAAAAATGATTCTAACTGAGTCCTAAAGTCTAATAAAGATTTTAAGTTTGTTAATCTCGAGTAAAAACCTTAATTTTCTTCGATTCTTCAAATATTCTTTGATTAAATGTACATCCCAAAAACATTTATATTTTTTTTAATCTTTACTACAATATATTATAATATTATAAACTTACAGGTGTGTAGATTGGCTTCCGAAAATAACCTCGCAAGAAATAATCCTCCAAAAAAAAAAATTAAATAACACTACAAAATTTTGTATGGAAAATAAAGCCGCAAAAATTGATGCGTTATATCATTTTTTTGCGGTCTTTTTTCTTTAAACTTTTATATTTGCTTTAAATATTTGCGGTTTCAAGTTCGTCCTTCTAGAGTTATGGAGACTCACATTCTGTCTGATGAACTTTATAACCTATAGATTTTAACAGCTTTTCCTATTTTCAAAATTTCTGAAAAAAGCGTGTAACACTAATGTTGCAACCAACTTTAAAATCTCTACTAATTTGAAAATCTCGCATATACATGTATGTATAAAAATATTCTGGAAAAAGGGATTTTGCATCCAACTTTTAAATCTTTCATAATTCAGAATTTTGAATATACATATATTATATAAATATTTTGGGAAAAGGAAATTGTTGCCTGCTCTAAAATCCCTCCTATTTTGCAGGATTTTGTTGTTCGTCGAAATGTAGTGATCGTTTAATTAATATAATATGTTATTTAAGTTTTCTCAGTATATAACATCTAAAAAAAATTTGGGGGATTATTTTTTGCGGGGCTATTTCCAGCAGCCATGTAGATTCACTAATTTGGGGACAGTTACAAATTTAAAATACAAGTTTATATAAAATTTACTCCTCAAACTAATAATGAACCATAAATTATTTCTTTACAATTCCTGGGTAGTTAAATTGTTAATTTACAAAAAACACCGATATCCAATCAATTGACTTATAGTCATCCTTTAATTGTCGAGATGATTTAATATAGTGACTGATTCACCTATATCAAATCGTACCTTACCTTCACATATATCAGTATCTTCACATATATCAGTACCTTCACATATATCATTTCGCATTGGGAATAATATATAGACAAAACTTTTTCTAGGCGGACGATTGTTAGCGCAATAATTTTGCAATTGTGATGCCTTGAAGAATATTTAATGATTTTGTTTATTGTTTTACTTAAAAGACCCATAACTTTTTTACGAACAAGATTAAAGCATTATATGAAATGTTTTAAAAATATAATTACGGAAATTTTCTAACGCTTGTTTTTAACGCTTATTTTATTTTTCATTCCCTTTCCTTTTAAAGAGAAATGTATTGATACGTGGAGACTCTATTTTTTGACCTTCGCACCATAATTCTTCTTTAGTTTATACTAATTTGGAATAGACAAAATTTTTGCGATAACTCCCTGAAATTCCCTGCACGTCCCGATCTGACGACACTTATTAATGAATCATTCTGTACTATATTCCATCATCAGAAAAAGAAGTTGTCAAACATGTGAATATCAGTTTGATTATCAGTTAAAGAAGATATTTTTAATCTTAAAATTATGCTACTTTAATCAATTTTGTTTTTTTTAATTTTAGGGAATAGGGAAATTTTCTTCAAGAGATAAATTAATCATCATAGAAGTTTTTTTATGCACATCTTTTATAGATTTTGTAATTTATGGAAATAAAATGTATTAGAAGATGTGTTTGTCACGAAATATTTTTAATTTTTCTGTTAGATATTAGAACATATTAAATATAAAATTTGTTTTTTATATAATTTAAGCATCACAAACTTTAAATTTATGCTAGAATCTGATAAAAAGAAGTTTTTTACTTGTATTTCATTTCAAATGTTATAATCCTAAATAAAAGATTTATTTTTTAAATAATTATTATAATATATGAATAAAATTTAACTTAAATCCCAATACTTATTGATTTCAAAACCTTAATTTCTTTAGTTAATTTCCTAATTTATTTTATTTACTCACTTTTATATTGACTGGTAGCTAATACTGCATTAGTCTCATATATATACTAATTTATTTCATTAATGTCAGAGGACACACCTTAGTTAAAATGCTGCAAAAATTTAAATGTTTTTTTTTTTATTACAAATTCTTTTTTTTATTGTTTTATTGGAATATTAATATTGAAATGATTTTTTGAATACCGCATATTGTTTTTATAATATACCTATAGTAAATAATGGCCTAATTTATTAGATTTAAAAACGATTAGCTTAAACGACTATACCATATTAATTTTTCATATATTAAATTTCATTATTTAATTGAAGACTTATTTGCTTAACTTATTGAACTTAATTTATCTTACACGTTGACTCCTACGCTCTCTGGTGAACATAAAAAAAAGTTGCGTTAATTTCCACATGTATCACCGATGAATATCACTCTAATATTTCAAATCCCGCTTTCTCACCGGTAAATATAAAAATAAATTTGTGTTAAGCCCCCAATGTAACACCGATGAACATTTTTAAAAGTACCTAAATCAAAATAAATTCATTGGGGATTTTGAGAATATTCAGTTATGTTCACCAGATACAAGTGAGACTGAAGGAAAGTTTAATTTTGTGTTCATTGGTAAGTAAGAAATTTTGAGTGAGTGAGTGAATTTGAGTGGATGTTGATCGGTGATATATTTGGAACTCAACATATTAAGAAATTTTAAAACTATGTAGACATTCGCAAATCTTAGATTTCTAAAGAAATAATATTTAAAAATTTGAAATTTATAAGTACCTACTTATTTTTCTTTTTTCTGTTTAGTAAATCCAAAATATTCTCAAAGCAATTAAAGCCAAAAAGAAAACAAAATTATACCAAGTTTCAAATTACACTCTTTTATATTTTTTTTTTAATACTCATATAAACGACTAGTAGCAAATTTTTTCTTTTGTAATATCATAAATTTTCCAAAAAATTAACAATTCTCATACTATGAAATTTAAATTGCATGCAACTAATTTAACAAAATCAATATAAATCGTAAAAAATTGAAAATAAATTAAATCTTTTAAAACATTTAACTTCATTAGTATTTCAACGTTTATACTTAAATTAAAAAATATTGCGCTAATTTTAACTTTTTAAACTTCTTCTTTTAAAGTTGTATAAATTTTTCATGATTATTATCTGACATGTTTTAATTCTGATACCATGTCTTCAAAAAATGATATGAAAATATATCATAATAAAATTATACTCGTATAATAACGTTTATGATGTTTGTAATATAAAGTTTATATGGTAGGGGACATAATATGATCTCTAATATTTATATAAGGATAATATATATAATAGGATCCTATAAATAGGATTCATAATGCTATGTTGTTGTAATTGTTTGAGATTGTGAAAAATTGTTTAATGTTTATACTACGCTTTTTTGTTTTGTTTTATTTTTTTAAGGGAGAGGGTGGAAATTATAGATAGAGTCTGTAGAGGAGTGTAATGAGTTTGTATTCTTTATGATTTTGTGGGACTTTAACACATTAAACATCAGGTCCTACGTTTTTTTTTTATACCAAAGGTTATATTAACTTTAGTATATGAATGTTTTGTTTGCACAGGGGAAGTTAAGGATGAGAAATGAAATTTTTTAATTGATAAGAATAAAAATAGAAATATTGTGAACAAGGTGTTAATGTTCTCCGTATATCTTTCGAAGTTGTATACATAATCCATACTTATTTTAAGAAATACATGTCATGAAGCATTTCATGAAGCTCGTATCACAAGCGTAATTTCCTAACCCGAACTGTTAAAGTTCGAAATTTTAGAAAAATTCCATTTTAGAAATTTATATTTATAAACATCTGAAGGTGTGAACAGCTGAAGCTATTTTTTTTTTCTTTTTTGAAGGTGTTAAAATTTGATATTAGACTGAATTAGTTGTTACTCGATCATCACTCGAGTAAAACTACAAAAAAGAACAATATTAGTACATTTTGATCCAATCTATAATTTCAAATACCTAATTCCCTTTTTACAAATTTGAAATCTACGTAACTCAAAATTATCCTATAGTTTTCTATTCAAATAAATTATTTATATTAATTTTTTAAGCTAATTTTTAAGAAATTTTATTAAAATAAATTTGGAAACAAATTTATTGTAAAAAAAAAAAAAAAAATCAAATTTCTTAAAATATTTAAACATACCAAAAAGTGAATTGAATGAATTGGATTGTATTTTAGTAAATCGAATTGAATTGGTTGGAAGTTGCTTTTAAATTGCTCGTCAGTAAAAAAAAAAATAAAAAATAAAAAAACAAATCAGAAAAAAAAGTATTCTTTCATTTCTCTTTTATTGATTTTTATGACTACTTTTTTTTGTTGTGAAACTTTTTTATTTAAATTCAATTTTTTTTACGACCCCAAAATTGATGAAATTTTAAGATTCAGGATGTGTGAGTGTGTGAAAAAAAAAAAAACGGTTCCAATAAATGTCTTTTGTATGCGCTTTCAAAAAAAAACAACTAAAAATTTACGATTCTTGAATCATAAATGAGGTGAAGATTATGAAATTTTTCCATGAAATTTGAATCTTTTAATTTTTTTTTATTTTTTGGAGAATTGCATATTGCATAAAATAAATAATTTTACTGTTCCATAAGGAGTTTTTAAAAAAAAAAAAAAAAAAAAAATGAATTTTTTTATGATCTAATACAAAAATATTAACGAAAAAAATTTTAAGATTGATATCAAGAAATTGATCTATAGATTTTTTTTTTTATTTTCTTATTATACTTTTTAAACATTTTTCAATATTTTATACTTTTACTCCTATAGATATTGTATAGAAAAATTTAAATTTCTATAAATGAAATATGAAATGTAAAGTTTGTTGAAAGAATATTTTAAAAAAAACAAAATTATATTTACGTTTTTTAATTAAAATTTAAAAGTTATTATTATACCAATTACAATGTTCCTATCTGTCGCTACATGTCGCTTTCTTATCTATAGAATACAATTATTGCACTCTAATCGTTAGTAAAATAAGAAAATGAATATCTGAATATAGAATTCAAGATTATTCATGTTCATTTTATCTTTTATATTCTTTCTAGATTCAACCTCTTATCTTTCATGAAAAAATTATCATACTTTTAAATTATTTATTTACTTTTTTTTCTTTTCTTTGTTTAAAAAAAATTTTGAAAAAAAATAAATAAAATGCAAACAAACGAAAAACTAAAATTGCAAAAAGGTGTCAAATTTGTTTAAAATTGAAAAATTAATATTCGAAATAAAATTTGTTATTTTTGTTTTGTTGGAAATACAAAAAAAAAAACAAAATTTAATTAGCATAACAGAAGCGCACCCAAAATAAATTATTTTAAAATTAAATTTAAATCTTCTGATAAAAATCAATCAAAATGTTAAAATTTAATACAAACAAGACAAACAAAAAAACAAAAAACAAAAAAAAAATTAATTAAAAATTTGTGTTGTACAACAATTTTTTAAAGATCGCCATCTCAGGACAGATAATCCGATAGGAGGGGTTAATGCTCAAATTTGCACATTTTTAACTATAAAATTTTTGGTTAATATGAACTAAATTATGCAAAATATCACGCAAATTGTAGGTGATTAGAGAAAATAAATATTCAATTCCCTTTGCAGGTACAGTTAATGCCAATAGTTTAGTTTTATCTTGTGAAACATTCAGAATTATTACTTTGCCTTTATATAAATGTAAAAGTACTAAGCACAATACCGACCATCGACGACGACTAAAAAATCAGAACATAAGCATTCTTATGTATATATTTAACCAAAACTGTCGATGTCCAACAAACCAATTCATCGTTGCTGAGATTAAGACATTTTCTCTGATGGTCAGGTTTTAACATTAATTATTCCTAAGCAAGAAAAATTAAAAATGTTATTTAAAACAAATGACTGTATTTTTTATTTTTCGTTTCGCTACACAATTATGTTTGATTTGACGAAAATTTCGCCGAAAGCCGGAATTGTGTTTTTTACTTAACAGTATTATAACAAAAAATTTTATGACCTAGATACTGAAAAAGTTAAAATAAGATAATATTTGACTACGGAATAAGTATAAAAGACTTAAAAATAATTTTATGACTATTACTTATCTGTTTCTAATAAAAACTTTTCGACCAGATTCGACAAAATATTAAGAAATTTTAAAAATGATTAATAAATCTTAAATATTTATTTTAATTCATCAAGAGCATATACAAGTTTTTACGTAAATCTGAAAAATTTAGTTCATCCCATTACTCTTCTTTAAATCGAATAGATTAGATTAGATTATTATTATTAAGAGGTATAATTAACATTGCGATCTTTTGATCTAAATCTATTGTACCTCCCTTATTACTACGTGTTGTGGATTTTCCCTCCACTTATAATTCTTTTGCCAATCCTACTGTCTCTAAGAAATTACAGATCAGTAAGGGGTTTATTGCTTGCTGTTAATTTTCGGTAAAGGAATATGTTCCTACGTACACATATCTTGATGGTATAAAGCGTCTCAGTTTTTAAGTATATATATATCCTGAAGACTCTTCCACTTAACAGAATTTGCATCTACCGTCATTCTCTATTACAATTTTCGTGCCGTTAGTATTCCCACAGGAAGCTTTTATACTATAGCTATATAAATTAAAAACTTTAATTAAAATTATATAAAAAAATTAAACAAATGTTAGAAGGGGTTCGTATTACAAAAGTGTCATCTCTAAGAGTTTAATTTAATATAAATTAGCAAAAACTGAAAACAAAATCAAAAAAACAATTTAGTTTTAATTCAAAACACATTTTTTTTTGTCTAAAAAAAATTCAGGCTTTGATAAAATCAAAAAGAAAACAAAAAAAATTTTTAATAATATTAATTTTATAACCATTGCATAATAATTTGCATATAACATACGACGTGTACAATCATTTTATATGTCTGTATACTTCTCCTTATATGATGAACATATAACTAAACGCATAATTTTTCTTTTACTTAGGTGTCTTCAGTACATTATATATGTGTATTATATACGTATATATTTGATATTAAAATGTATATATTTCTAAATACAATTATACAAAAACCATATAAAATGTTTATTAAAATATTCTCTTTTTTGTGATATTTAAGAAAATTTTGTTATATGCATTTAAATGGTGGTATTATAAAAACTACTTATATAAGAAAAATAACAAAAAATCATACGAGCTTTCATGTATACACACGTTTTCCCATTAAAACACAAAAACAAAAAAATAATAATAATAAACAAATGAAAAACCTAATCTTTTTAAAAAAGTGGAAAAAAAATGTACGTTAAAATAATGGCAAATTTAATATTTTATCCTAAAAATATGCAATTACACTTAAAAATACTTAAATTTTAAAAATTCTGTTCTCAGTCCATAATGGTGTGAACAGCAGAGGACTTAAGAATATTTCTTAGTTCGTGTTTGTTGTTTATGCAATATTAGACTAAATAAATAAGTTTTGTTTATAAGATTGCTATGTTTCTTTTAAAACTTAATATTAAAAAAAAAATAACATAAATACAACGTTCTAAATTTTGCATATTTAAGTTATAAAAAGGATTTTATTTGCTTTCGTTAAGATCTAAAATACAAACACATATAATGAAGAAAGAAAATGACATTTTATATTCTAAATTATCAGTCTATTTACCGTATCATATATGTGTTTTGTGGACATCAGTTGCAGTACATAATTAAGCACATGGTTTATTAACAGAGACAGTTTTGGATTCAAATCGTGCACTAGTAACAATTTTTTTTAATTGAAAACAAACTCCCCTTGGTACAAAGTATGATGTAATTATATTATCAATGGTTATTAATATTGCATTATCATAATATGTGATTTCTTATATTAATACAGATAAATAAATATTATGTCTTTCGACATTTAAATAAAAATTGAAAGGATTTTTTTCAATGTAATATGATAAAAATACAAAATTTTATTTTGAAATTTTTCTATTAAATTTTTAATACTGTGCGACAGACATTCAATGACAAAAAAAAAAACAATGATAACTTTTTTTAGAATTTACTTCTTATTTAAAAAAAAAAAAAAACAAAAAAATAAGATAAAAGATACCGCATACACGACACACATATACCGCTAAATATAAATTAACACATATGAATTTACGTATATATACAAGAATTTTTGGTTTCACTGTCGTGGTGGCATTAATTTACATATTATGTACATACGAGTATAATATACAATGTAATTATAGCATTTTTCCTTTTTATTTTTCTTTTTTATTTTTTTTTTTTTTTGTTTTTCTTTTGATTAGTGGTGTGAAAACTAATTTTCTTATTACCGTGACTATGAAAATTTATTTTTGTTATGACATTTAATAAAAACAAAATAATAATAAGAAAAAGAAAAATATTTTAATTTAAATTATTTGTATATATATACAAAATTATGTATATATATATATATGTATATATGTACATACAATATGGAATAGGTATAAAATAGGTATAAAATTTTAAATAAGAAAAGAATAAGGACACGTCCTTTAAAATTTAATTGCATATAATTTAAAACAAAAATGCTTTATATTTTTTATATAACTCAAGAGTAATAAATAAAAAAAAAAATTAATTTGGTTAAGATAAGCTTCATTATTACAGTTATATATAGAATTTGTTACAATTTTAACTTATATCCTTTTTTTTTGTCATAATTAAACTTTAGTGTTAATAAAGTATTAAACCCTAATTACTGTACAATTTTTTAAGAAAAAACTCAATTTTAGTTTTTTTTTTTGATTTTGATATCCTTAAAAAAAATTCTACAGAACTTTTCTACTATAAAAGGTATAAAAGAAAAAAAGTAAATTTCATTTTGAATTTAACAGTTTTTTAAATGTTTTGGGATTTATGTACATTTATCATTTTACTTATTTAAAATGCTAACAGTCAAGTTCTAAAATAATTATTATGCCGTTTGTAATGCAATATAAAAATAGCTGTTGACTATTCTATTTTTAATCATTCCAGGTCAGATAAAAAGAATTGCCCAAAGCTTATTTTAACAACTTTAATAAATAATTCGTTTTTTTTTTTTCTCAGAAACTTTTATGAATTACAAAAGTTTCCGAAAATATTAAATTTTTACATAAATTTTTTATGTTTTATAATGACCTCGATAAATTTTATTCTGTCTGAGACATCCTAGAATTCGTTTAATACCCTTTTTTTTTTTTTTAAACTATTAAATTTATTTTTTTTATAATATATTTATGTTACCGTGATCCATCATAAATTTCAATAACAATTTTATTCATAAATTCTAGCTATCAATCAAAATCTTTTTTTTTTTTTTTGTAAATTTATTGTGATCGTATCATTTAGATTGCAACAGAATATTAAGAACAACATTAAAGGTAATACATAAAATAAAAAAAAAACAAAAAATCGTTATACTTGTATTATTGAAATTATTTCACTTGAATATTAATGCAATATCATATATAGCTAATGGCAACCTTTAATTTTTTAATATTAAAAATAACAAAAAAAAAAATGTTGCGGTCTCTTAAATAACTATATTATACTCTTTTAAATACATTTTACATAATTTTTATATAAATTTTTATATTACAAAATTTTTGGAAAGAATTTTGAATTGAAAAAAAAAAAATACAAAGAAGATGTTAATATAATATTTTATTAGTTTCGGTGTATATATCAAAATGAACCTATCCAGAAACAAATGTCCTACACTCTTAAATCTAAAATAACTAATCCATCTCGTTTATACATAAGTTAGCACACGTAATAAAGTTAGTAGAAGATTGCCTGAAAATATGCAATTAAAAAATAATTAATTTTTGGATTATAGATATACAAGAATTTTAAGGGGCTTCGGTAGCCTAGTGGGTAGACGTGTGGCGTATTAATCGAAGGAGTGTGGGTTCGATTCCTGCACAGGTCGTAAGTGGTTTTTTCTTTACATACCCCCCTTACGACCAAATAAAATGTAAATATATAGTATATAATATAAACAAAATAAATAATATTAGTATATAATTTAATAATAGTATAAAAACCTATAATGGTCTTTACTAGCCGTTGGTTCAATAATATTGTATTACATTTATGTATGTAATATTAATATAAATAAATACATAAATAAGAATTTTAAAGGGATCGAAAGGTATAGTTGTAGGTTTAAGAACATGGCTTATTGACAAAGGAGTGCAGTTTGAAATTCTGCACAGGTAGCAGGCCCAAACACACATCGGAAATAAATCCCCCTTGCTACCAAATATAGTTTAGATGTATAGTGCAGTTTTAAATCGTACACAGGTAACAAATTTTTTTAATTGGAAGAAAAGTGACCGAAAACAAACATTGCAATCAAATCCTCCTTGGTACCAAATATAGTATAAATGTGTATGTGATTTCAATCGTGCACACGTAACAAGTTTTTTTCAGTTCAAAGGAAAACCGCCAAAACAAGCATTACCCTTACTACCAACATAGTGTTTAGTATATATTATAATATGAAAGAAAATTAATAATATAATATAGGTATAAATTAAAAATAGTATTCAACTTGTAATGGCCATAGGATCAAATAGTTTAGTAATCCTGCGTTAATCATATATGTGACATCTAATATTAATACAAATAAATAAATAAAATTAAACTCCAGTACTTAAGTATCTGTCGTATCAACTGCCGGAAAAATGAAATTAAATTGGATTGCTTAGATCTAAAAAAGATGGAAAATTTTTGAAAATTTTCATTTACAACCTACCTTGTGAAATATTAAATTTAACATTACATTTATAGGCCAATAGTAATAGTCGCATATTCATATGCATGTAGATTAAAAGAAAATTTGACTACACTACTAATAAAAATAATCAAATTGCTCTTTAAAATTCCTTAATTTAAAAACCAACTTTAAATATACTATTAAATTTTGGTTGTTAAAGGCCTTATTTTTAAATTTACACGGATTTTTAAAATTCATTTAATCATATTTTATTTTCTCATTTTTTTTTTTTCATATCTTTCGTTTTGTTTTTTTTTTTGCAACATTTTAATATCATAAAAATCAAATCGCGAATTAATTATTAAAGATATTTAAATAAAAGAAGCAAAAACAAAAAATAAAAAATAATCTAAAAACAATAATAAATAAAAAAAAAAAAATAGTATCTATAAAGGTGGTGACTAAGAATTTAAAGTTAACAATATCTGCCGCATTTATACAAGAAAGAAAAGTACAGAAAAAAACAAAAAAGTAAAATTGTTGGGCGGTATGGCATGACATCTATAAATAAATCGAGGACTCATTACAATGTCATTTATTTGTTTTTTGTTTTTTTTTTTTGTTTCTGCTGTTTTATTTTTGTAGTGGCAATTAACCACTTATAGTAAACATTTAAATACATGAAATTTTATTTTCTTATCTTCTGTTAAATTAACATATTATATATGTAAATATATGTATATTTTTAAAGGTACTTAAAGATACTATTATAGATACAAGGGAAATGAAGTGATTCATTTAAATGTAATAAAAAAAAAAAAATAAAAAAAAAAAACAAGCTATAAAATAATAAATTTGTTTTTAAATTTTTATTAAAATTAGTAGATATACATTTAAAACATATGAGTGTAAAATATGTTTCTACATAATAATATAGATAAATACTTATATACGATTATGTTATGCAGTTCTTATTAATATTACGAAGAAATAATAAAAAAAAATATATATACATATAACCACACTACTTACTCTGATCTGAAAATTGCGTGATGATCTAATCTTTGCACGAATGAATGCATAACGATGAAAAATTTAAAAAAAAATAAACAGAACGAAAAGAAAATATAAAGATAAAACAAATAAATGAAATCTGGAAGTTTTTTTTTAATATTGACGTAAATAATAGAATTTTTTTTTTGTTTTTTCAGATTTTTTTTTACTTTCTTGTTTTGTAATAATAAAATTTACACGTAAATTAATTTTATTATTTGTTCTCCTTGGATTTTTTTTTCATATCTTATTTTTATTTTTTTGGTAATTTGCATTCTTATTATAAGAATTTGGGAGATTATTTTATATTATTTTTTCTGTTTTTGTTTTTTCCATTTCATTCAGCGAGGGAACAGAGGGCTTCGATTTGACATTTCCATTTCACACGGTTTCCTGCTGATGTTTTTGGATTCTAACTTGTAAGGTTTCAATGATGGTTTCAAAGTTCGTTAATTATTTTTATTTTATTTATTATTTTGGTTTCTTTATTCTATTAAGTTTTCAATTATTATATTCAAAGTTCGTTAATTATGGTGCGTCTCCATTTATTATTTGGCCGCTCAGTTCTTCTACATTCTTGAAAGTTCCACTCCAGTGGAAAAACATCCTTATGTTGTTAGGATATTTTCCAATCGTGTGGCTTATCCATCTCCATTTTTTACTTTTCTTTGTTGCTTCAGTTTGGGTTCCTTTTCTTTAAATCTCCATAGCTCTTCGTTGCGTATTCTTGCAGCCCAGAATATTCTACATATGATGCGTAGACACCAGTTAGTGAACACCTATCATTTTTGATTGATCATGTTGGACATTATCCATGTTTCACTATTTTCACTATATTATATTAGTCGATTATACTATTCGGAAGATTTAAATCATTGGAGTTTAACTCTAAACTGCCTAATCAACACCAAACACATTATTGTTGACTGAATCGCAGCAAACTGTTCTTAACATTTCTTTTGCATTACTGCAATGTTAGCCGAAGAATTTTTGTAACATTTAACATTCTGTAATTCAAACCTTTTACAATAATATTCTACATTTAAATTAGTAGCATCAGCTAAGCTAATGTAATGTTCAGAAAAATATGACATAAAGCACAAATCCTTAAAATTCAGGACGCAAAAATAAAGGTAAAAAAATAATAGTATAATAATGCTAAAATAACGCAATGTGATTAAAAAGGTGATCTTTAGTTTCCAATATTTTTTTATTCTTTCAGAGGTAGATAATTAGCAGACTCATTACAATGAAACAAAGAATTAGAATAGAATTTTATATATATAAGACATTCTTCGACACCTAATTACAAAAAAAAAAAATAGGAACATAAACTCCGAGGGGACATAAACTCCGAGTGGATAGGAACATAAACTCCGAGGGGGCATTGTTAGAATAATTCGACAATTACAGCCACACCTGGAAAGGAAAAACTGTGTAATTTTTTTTGTCACATTTATGGAGCGGGCAAATTACTAAGAAAAAAACAAACTTTTACATAATAAATGCTTTTACAAAAGTTGTGAATAAGTATAGGAAAGAGACATTTTTTAAATACAGATCAATGTCAGCTCTTGACCTCTTCTTATTGTTTCGAGACAAAAGACTTACGACCATTTTGAAATGGAAATAGGACTTATTGACACCAAGATACATAAGTAATTTCTATTTATTTATCTTTTGGTAATTGCAATTCAAGCTCTTTTCATTTATCATTAAATTATAATTTTCCTCTTTTTGATTATTAACAATTTAATATGAGACACCTGTTGGAATGTATCTTATTACATATTATTTTCATAGTTTTTAAAACATGTATATATACTTCGTAATAAAAATTTTATTAAATTATTTATTCAACTTATTTTATATTTAAATTTTTTTTGTTTTCTTTAATTATGACTTAATTTTATGAATAATTTAAATTTTACGGCTTCAATTATAAAAACCCTTTCACATGCAAAAAATATTTTTCCTTTTATTTTTAAAAAAATATCAAATCATATGCAAGATATCAAGTGGCTAACAATTTTTTTCTTAAAATTCTCAATTAAATGATCAAAACTGAAATATGTTTTTAATATATAATTTTTTTTGTTTTTTTTTTATTAAAAAAAACCACTTTTTAACACGCAGAATCATTCTTATAACTGTAAATTATTTTGTACACTAAATATTAATGTTTTAACCGTTGTCGTGGTAACGGTAGGTAATTTATTTTACTCATAATTATTTATTTTTCCTAGAAGGTATACAAGGTTTTATACGAGTGGAATGAAAAAAAGAAAAATTAAGATAATTCTGCCCATGTTTATCTTAGTATAACCTCGACAACTATTACTATTCAAGTTTTCTTTTTTTAAAGTTTCAGAAAAAACTGTATTTTATTTGAATATCTTGTACTACATTTACACTAAGTGAAATATTGTCAATTATATTGCCTTGCCAAACTTTGTCAATTGAGCTGTAAACATCTGTCAATCTTTGGCAAATGACTCAAGTATTAAATGACTCAAATCTTTGTCATTGTAATTGCTCTATATTAGACGCCGTTGCATTGGCATCTTCTTTCACTTTTTCTCTCACCCTCTTTTCCTATTTATTTGTGGAGGGGAGATTTCTGCGGCACTGGTGTTGCCTTTAAAAGATTAATTTTTGACAAAAAATTATCTGCCTGATCTGTTGCATTTTCACAAATAAACGAGTAACAAAACATTTCTATAGGTTGAAAATTTTTTTTTTGCGATATAAAATGGACTATACTTCTTAAGTAAAATCTTAATTTATAATAAGATTTACACCAAAACATATACAAATTGAGAAAAGTTGGAACTGTTAAATGGAACGCAGTCTAAGAGTCAGAATCTGTTTTATTGACGATAACTATTGACATCGTGTAATAACCGCCATTGATTGATTGACAAAATAATAGTCAACATATCACTTTGTGTAAAGTGTAAAGGAAGCTTTAGAATGAGTTTCCAAGAGACTATTGCGCTCATTAAGTTTTTAAGATATATCATATATAATAATCAACTTATCAAATATACATATATTAAGTACTTAATATAAAAATAACACTTTTGCCACATTTAATTGCTGACTTAGTAAAGGTATTTTTCTTTCGTCACAGATGTTTAAGTTAACTAAATCTCTATATCCCTTCTTTTCAAATAACTAACGAGAAAGTTACAAGACTTTATTTAAAAATAAAAAAAAAAGGAAAAATCGAAAAGAAACTAACAACTATTTTTTTTTTTAATTATTTTTTTATGTATTAACAAATGTCTGACACATAAAACAAAATATTTTAATCTTCTTTGGTATGTTGTTTTTAAACACAGCACCCGTATTCAAGTGCGTTTTAATTTTGAATTTTGCATAAGAAAATTAAAATTAAAATTAAAAAAGGAAAAAAAACATCCATTAATTATTTGAATGACAAAACTTGAAATCCTATCCAATCTAACAGATTCTTTTATAGATTTTCTTATTATTGCATATATATACAATAAATATATTTTATATGTATATGAAGATATGCACATACTTGCATAAACTAATATTTAAACCGACTAATAATATTTAACGATTAAACACAATAATTGAAATCTGTCATTTTAAATTTAACGCAGGCCAACTATCATCAGTCAATCAATTGGCATGCAATAATTTGAAAATAAGTAAGAAAACAAGTTCCACTTTTTATTTGTTCTACATCACTTTAAAAAAAAAAACAACAAAAAAAAAATTATAAATTTCTACTTCACATTCAATTCTCGAACACTTTAAAAGCACAAAAAATCTTTTTCTTTATTTTAGTTTGTTTTAAATTTTCTATTACACCCTTCCATCGTTGTCAATTTATCGCTTTAATATTATGCCAACAACAAATGATACACAATCTTTCCTTTGTAATAAAAATCATCACTTCGGTAAATTGACCTGAGCTGTAAAATATGAAACATCCGAAATTATTTCAGTTTTAAACACTTATAAGTTTACATTTTCAGTTTTATAATATTAAACATCGTTGTATATTGTTAACTTTAAGGTTAAGACTTCAGAAAATTTTAAAATACGCAAAGGTAAAGAAAAAAATGTCAATCATAGTTTAATTTCTGGATCGGTTTGTGTCCCGAATGAGCAAGTTATTGGCAAAATAAATGTAGACATAAGTTGTGAAAAGGAATTTTTCAATTATCTGTGACGTAGTTGGCATATTACTTTCATTGAAATCAAGTGTCAAATCAAAATAACTTCAAAGTTTATATATAGTTATTAATGATTCATATTGCTTGTTATAATTTCATTAATAAAATTATAATATATAATTAATAAGTAATAATCTTTTTTAATATTTAAATAAATAATGTTAAAACTTAAATATTCTTGAGCTTCTTTTACTTTATATGTACATCAATTCATTCTTAAATATTTCACATATCTTGATGTTCATTTTCAGCCAGAATTGATTTGTACGAAATGTCAAAATTTCTTGTAGATTAATATAATATAAAGAAAGAACAAAACTATTCAAGTAAAGTTGAAAGTGGAGAAAATTGATATGTATTGTATTTGAAAAATATTTGAATGTACTGTGACTTACACACAAGACGTGTCTTGCTAGTCGAGACACTGGTAATAAATTAATATTATTCTTGCAATCTTCTTTCAGTTTACGGAGATACAACTTCAATTGATCAAGAATCAAGATATATTAATAAATGTCACAGAACCGAAGTTTAACTTTATACAAAGTGCACCCGATTTCTCTTTGAAATATTTGTGACTGGTTTTAGTGAGATTTTGATGCATTATGTCACAAAGTATGATATTTATTAGCGTATTTAAAATACGATGGATTCAAGAATATTCTGGTATTTTTTTTTTTCTTTTTTTCTTTTCATTTTAATATTTTAATAATATGCGCGCGCGTTCTCTGAATACGAAAACATTATGCGCTTCATCAAAACCAAAAACAAGCACAATAAAAAATAATAACATAATATAATTCAATTTACAATTTGTAAAATAAGTGTTTGTTTGTTTGTTTTTATCGTTATGAAATTTTCTCTATGTTTATTGTAATATTTTTCAGATGGCAGCACGAATAAAATATTTCAATTAATTGGAATTTTTTTTTTTTATTCTTCATATTAATTTCCATTGTAAAAATGTTCAATTTTAAATTGCATTCATTGAGTGTTGATTATCAGGATTCGAAGACTTGTTAAAATTTTTGTGGTTTTATTTATGGATTGAATGAAAATAAATACCATTGAAATTTTATTTTAACAAATTTTAGAAATTTAGAGTAAACCACATTAATTAGTCATATTTTCTTCAATATTAGATGAGTTTTTTTTAAAAAAATTCAGAATTCAGATCTTAGATAGAAAATAAAATGTTCATCAATGACTTCACCTGTACCATTAAAAAGTATGTTTAATATAATGTAATTGAGCTATTTATTGTATAGTACTTGTATTTAATTTAGATCTACCCATAATTACATAATTATTATTAGTGAACAGTGCTTTATTGCTTCACTAAGATAGGTTAATTAAAAAACATCTGATGATTTTCAGAACATATTCAGGTAATTGGACTAATTGCATTTTTAGCACATTTCCAAAAAAATTTTGAAAAAATGTGCTTATTAGTTTCACTCTGTCCGTCCGTCCGTCCGTCCGTCCGTCTGTTTACAAAACTTCTACACCGTTAAAGATAGAGAAAAAAAATTTTAACCATAGGTAGGTCTTATAAAAAAAATAATTTTGTGGAACAACTTTTTCATGTAGCCCCCCCCATTACGGAGCTACACCCCCTCAAACTTTGAAAAAGCCCTATTTTTAAATGCATATATCTTATGTTCTGCTTAAGATTTTTTCAATCTGAAAACGTCATTCGACAGGTATTTCTTTTATCTTTGTAAATTAATATCAAAATTATACAATTTGTTAAATTTAGTATTTAAATTTACCGTTATGTGAAAACCAAATTTTGCATGATTTTTCTACTTTCATAACTCCGGCACGCTTCTAGATACAAGCTTGAAATTTTGAGGCAAGAAAGAACTTTTAGAATTAGTATAAGTTTCCTCAGAAAATTTTTTCGGACCACCCCCTGTTTATGAGGTATTAGGGCTTAAAAATTGAAAATTTGCTATTTTTAAACACCTGTAACTTAGGAACCTGCACACATTTTACTTTTGCAAGATGTAAAAATTAAAGCTACAATAATATATTTTTACGTGTGTGAAAGGTTTATTTTAATTGTAAAGGGTTCCAAAGTTGCAGCTCTTCAAAATTGTAAAAAAGCCCCATTTTCAGATGTATATATCTCGGGCTCTGCGTAATAGTTTTGCAATCTAAAACCGGCAGAAGATCGAAAATTTTATTATCTATATGAAACAATATCAAAATTATGTAATATTTTGTAATTTACGATTTAAATTTACCGTTATGTGAAAACCACATTTTGCATGAAATTTCTTTTTTCATAACTCCGGCACCCCTTTAGATAGGAACCTGAAATTTTGAGACAAGAAAGAACTTTTAGAATTAGTATAAGTTTCCTCAGAAAATTTTTTGGTAACGCCCCCTCTTTAAGAGTTATTACGCCTCAAAAATTGAAAATTTGCTATTTTTAGACACCTGTAACTTAGGCACCTGTAAAAATTTTTCTTCGGCAAGACATGAAAATGAAAGCTACAATAATATATTTTTACGTGCGTGAAAGGTTTATTTTAGTTGTAAAGGGTTCCAAAGCTGCAGCTCTTCAAAATTGTAAAAAAGCTTTATTTTCAGATGTATATATCTCGGGCTTTGCGTAATAGTTTTGCAATCTAAAACCGGTAGAAGATCGAAAATTTTATTATCTATATAAAACAATATCAAAATTATGTAATATTTTGTAATTTACGATTTAAATTTACCGTTATGTGAAAACCACATTTTGCATGAAATTTCTTTTTTCATAACTCCGGCACCCCTTTAGATAGGAACCTGAAATTTTGAGACAAGAAAGAACTTTTAGAATTAGTATAAGTTTCCTCAGAAAATTTTTTGGTAACGCCCCTTCTTTAAGAGTTATTACGCCTCAAAAATTGAAAATTTGCTATTTTTAGACACCTGTAACTTAGGCACCTGTAAAAACTTTTCTTCGGCAAGACATAAAAATTAAAGCTTCAATAATATATTTTTACGTGTGTTAACGGCTTTTCTTAGTTATATAGGATTCCGGACTTATAGCCCATCAAAATTTCAAAAATGTCCTATTTTCACATTTTTTCTTATTACATGAAATTTTCAAATTTTTGTGTAAGTCACACTTCTAAACAATTTGTATTGAGTTTTGGAAATGTGCGCTTTTAAAAACCGTTGGTTTACATTCTACCTTGTTTTTTGTGATTTCGCAGTAATCTGAAATAGGAATATGTTTAGGTAAATTAATATTTAACTAAAAGTATTGTTAACCAATCTCCCATTACAAAACCTGTAACTACTTTTATTAAAACTTTTCTTTTTGTCAGTTTAAGTAAAAATAAATTAAAAGACAAAAAATTCCACTAGTATACGTTTACAGTTAAGTTATTGATAATCTTGTTGATAATTAAAATTTTTTTATTAGACATGAATAACTTCGTAAGTTATAATTTAACTATAGTATTTCAATACACAAAAATGTTTGTGCATTGATTCAATGTTTACTTTGATTCTTTCAAACAAATCCAATACAATTTAATTATTACAAAAAAAATTGTGCGTTTTTAGGTTACCAAACCCTGAATAATTTTTTTTATTATTAATTAAATTTAAATTAATATGTGAATATAGTGCTGATATTTCATTACTATTTGTACGTAACGTGTTTAAATTATGCCAGTCGGCTTATTTGTAAATTAATTTTTTTTTTTTCTACTCTAATAAGTTCAAATGAAAACATAAAAAAAGAAAAATCTGTAGATGTTTTAATAAATTGAAGGAGAAATTTTATTTTTTTTTTGAAATTACCATTGTAAATGCTATGTTATATTTAAATAATAAGGTAATTATGTATATTTACCGATTAGTATTTACACCTTTTTTATTTTGAGAAAAAAGATTTTCATTGTAGGTGCAAGTTTTAATTTTTAAGTGCAAGTATTTCTTTTTCAAATGCAAGCTTTTTAATTTACGCAATTTGATAAAAGCAACAATGTACATATATATGTATGTAATTTTCTTTCAAAATTTTTTAGACAGAGTACATGAGACTATATTGTCTCTATCTTTAGAGAATTTGGAATTAAAATCAGAATTTCAATAAATTATCATATAGGTCTTTTTTTTTATAAAAATTTGATTCAATACATTTTCAATCAGATAAAACTTTTATTAAAATGAAGTTCAGTTAACAATTATTTCTTTCACTTTCAAAAATGTTTAAAATAAAAAAAAAAAATACTTGCAGTTGAGAAGGAAAATCCTCATTTGAAAAGAAAATGCTTGAACTTAAAGGTGGATTTACTTTTGACCGATACAATTTTTTATCAATTTGTCGTGGATATATTTTTTCTATATGGGCAACACTTTTTTCACTTAACTTCTTTAATCTCCGTTACCTTTTTAACATTTTTCTTTTTCGTACAGCCACATTCACGATTAATAAAATTTTTTTTTTTACTTTTCAAAATAAAATGGATGAAAATACTTTTAAGGAATTTGGTTTTGTTGTAAAGGTACACTACTGAAAGTTTTAAAGTGGTTTATAAAACGAAACATGGAGATGATTATAGAAATTATGCAACGGTATATTTTCCTCTTTAAGTAAAAAATCAATATACTTTCTCATCTTTAGAGAATTTCGTATTAAAATCAGAATTTTAATAAATTAATTAGTTGGCCTGTCATGTCATCTTAAACGTTAAGCTGTACTTAAAACTCAAAGTTTTCGAACTTCTTTGAAAATTGTAATTATTTACCAATTAATTTATAAATATTATTAAGTATATTAACTAACAGATGCTGTTTTTATACATACATAATAACCGGTAAATATACATAATGATCACATTATAGAAATTAACTTTAACATATACATAATATATAATTATCTATAGTGTAACAAACAAAAAAACTTATTTTTGAGGAAAAGAGATGGTAAGGATGACCTCAATAATATTGTCTTATATTGTCTGTTATGTAAAGCGCAATCTACATTTAAAAAAAAAAATAATAATAATGATTAAATTTTCTAAAAATATATACTTAAAAGTATAAGAGAACAATTTACAAAACTGCAAAAAAAAAAACCACAAAATGTTAAAATTTCAAAGCTTTGTATTATATTACTTAATTTTGTTCAGTTAACCCCAAACCTTCATTCAGATCTCAGATCACATTACTTATATTATAAATACAAAATTATTGAAAAATCCATAAATCGATTACATTTTTAATATTGTGACTTGCAAAATAACAATATCACCAATAAAAACCAATAATGGTTTAATCTTTATGTTAAAATTTCTCTGGTTCTGTTACTTGGTTACCTATTAGAAATATTGTCTTGCCTTCTGAAAAATTGGTTTTGTGTTAAAAACTCTATTCAAATTTTTCTTTTATGAATTTCGAAAGTTTATTTATTCTTAAAAAATATCTTTTTGGTATTTTAAAAATATAATAGCTAATATCTGTGATGATTTTAATAGATCATCATTATTAAAAAAAATTATTGTTATTTATTCTTATTTATATTTTTTTATTTTTTTTTTTTTTTTTAACTTTAACTTTAAATAAAAAGAATTCAATTAGTTAACTTATAAGTAAGCCTATTTTTCATTCACTATTATGTTTAAGTGAAATTTATCGTACAGAGATTTTAAATTCAGTTTACATCACATTATAATAATATAAACTATTCATCACTATACAGTTCTTGCTATCAATTCGTTAAGATAATTATAAGTTTTTCGAATTCTAGTCATTAATTTTTTTTTTTTCAAAATAATAGATTAACTAAATAGATTTCTCTTAAAAATACTTTGTTTTATTTTATAACATTCCTTACGTTTCTCAAAGATTTGAAACATTTTTAGAATATCAAATGAAAAAATAATTTTAAAAATAGCAATTTCCCAATAGATGAAACGAGCCTATACAATGCATGCTTGTATAAACTGTAACTGTCAAAATTAATTGGTTTATAGGGGAAAAAAATTAAATATTGGAAAGAAAAGACAAAAAAAAAAAAATTACAAGAAAAATTTCTATTTAAGTTAGAAATCTATTATTAAAAACAGATATGGTGAAGGTGAAGGTGAGAAAACTTATAACATGGAATCTATTAAAACAGAATGAGAAAATGATATTAAAATTATAGAAATTTTGTTCGTCTCCGCAAGATCAAGATCAATATACGCCGTATAGACATAAATCAATAATATATTTGTTTACAGATATTGTATGCCTGTAGCATAAGTTCTTATTATTTAAAGATTATTTTTGGTCTATTAAATATTTGTTACTCATACCAATCATGATCATCATCATTGACTGGACAACCTTGGTAGGGTCTTCGCCTTTTGCAGTTTCCATCTCCATGTAGATCTATTTCTTGTTGAAGTTCTCGAGTTGATTATTCCTATTGTTCAGGCGTTCCTTTCAACGTCAATCCATCTTAATTAGGAACGTGTTCTATTTCTTTTTAAGTGGGTTGGGTACTAAATCCCAAATCACAAAATCAAAATCACAAAATCTCAAACACAAAATTACAAAAAACAAAATCCCAAATTACAATATCCCAAAAAAATTTTAACTTTATACAAAATCCTAAATCACAAAACGAAGTCATATTCGGGTTGGGTACGAAATTCCAAAAAATAATTCCAAAAAGAAAGCAGGTGGATCCACCGTTAAACACAGTCAAAACAGATATATTTTTTCAATTTCTATCCGTAGCGATTCAAAAGTGGAAACACTTAACCACATGGGTTCTGGTAGAAAATTCGTCTTAATTCAATCTCGCATACACAAGTACATATATAACTCCAAAGTGGGTAACCCTGATTTTTAACCAACTCTAAAATCCCTCCTAATTCAGAATCTCACGTAGACGTATATCTCGCGTAATAT
Organism: Poecilobothrus nobilitatus; assembly: GCA_947095535.1. Classification (NCBI taxonomy): domain Eukaryota; kingdom Metazoa; phylum Arthropoda; class Insecta; order Diptera; family Dolichopodidae; genus Poecilobothrus; species Poecilobothrus nobilitatus. Next base: position 41,550,201 of record OX352774.1, on the reverse strand, counting down.
ATAAATACTCTGTAAAAGGGGACAACCCTGATTTTGAATCCTACTTTAAAATCAATACTTATAGTATGCCCATACGTATACCAATTTCAGAAGAAAATTAAATTTTCACATTTTCATATATCAAATATAATAAACTTAGAAGGAATGGAGGATGTTGCCCCAAACCCCCGCTAATAAAATTATTGAAACCTGATTTTGAATCCAACTCTAAAATCCATAATAATAGTATGTCAATGCTTACAAGCTGTCTTACAAAAGTATTAAATTTTGATATTTCTCTATGAAAAATAGTAAGATTTTTAAAAATTATGACGTTTTTATATGAAGAAAATTAATTTTGAAAATTAACATTGAAAATTTCTAATTTTGGGATTTTAAAATTTGCGATTTTGTAACTTTGGGATTTTGAAATTTTAGGACTTTGTTACTTTGGTATTTTGTGATTTGGGATTTTAAGACGCTCCCTTTTTAAATCACTCCTACCAAACAGTAACTCTCTAGGTGAATAATTACTATCAGTTCTTCCGAAGTGGCCTACCCATCATAATCCGTCGATTTTAATTGTCTCTATAATATCCGCGCGTGGCCATATAATTTATTAACAACACCAAACATTTTTTTTTATACTTTTCTTTCAAGTACTGCTAGTAGGATGAAAATCTGATGGTTATCCTGGTTACGACTTATTACAGGTTAAAAATTGAAAAAATTTTCTATTTTTCGTCACCTGTAACTTAACGGGTACAAAGAGTATATTATGAGTGAACGATATATTCCTATTTTAGTTTTTCTGTCGATATAGTTGCTTTTTAGATGTTTATTCAACCCATAACAAATCTAACAATAACATTAACAATTACAATATCGAAAGTAATTCATTTTTATTATTATATATATGAGTCGAATAATTTCCGTAATATAAATCTGTCTTTTATAGTCTGTGATGTGAAGCTTTAGATATTTTATAGCCATTTTTCTATAAATATTATTTATATGTGAAATGATGGTGAAATCGATTAAAAACACAAACCATAGCAATTTTCGAGTTTGCAAATAACAATTTAATAGGTACTGTGAATTTTTTCTAATATACAAAAAAATTTATAAAAAATTACACGTGCCTTTAATGATAATTCAAGAAAACACTTTAATTTTGTAAATTAAGGAAAAATCAAAAAGCAAATTAACATTTTTCTTAAATTTCTAATAAAAAGAAAATAAAATTTTATTTTACATCCGTCATTTTGAACGGATTACGTGGCTAGTTTTAATATAAAATTTTATGTATATATATATTACATAACTAAATCTGTTTTAGAATTTTACCATCATTAATATTCAAGATTTAAATCAAACCATTTTTTCATTAATTTCAGCATAGGTGAAGGTTTTTTTTTTAAATTTACAAAACAAAAAAACATTATACATATAAAAAATTTAGCAAGCAATACAAATTTTTGTTTTTTTTTTCTTTTCTATCTCAAGATTAAAAGTCAAAAATCTATAATTTCTTTTTACTAACACAAAAGTTTTTTTTTTTTTTTTTTAATATAGTAAACTTGATTCTATTAATCATTAGAAACATAGTCCAAAGTCCATTCATTCATAATAATTATTCTAATAGTTGACTCATTCTGTATAATAATATGTATATAGAGAAGACAACAAACCATTACTAATAACAAACTAATAATAATGGTAATAAAAAAAAAAAAAATAAAATAAAAAATTTGAAATAAAAACAACGAAAACAGTAATAGTAATAACAATAACAATATTCCAGGTGGGTCGAAATGTATGTTATATTAAAAAAGGTACCTATACTACATTCACGGTTTAAAATCATTAAACCAGTTGTAGTGAATCAAAAGAATAATCCAAAAGACATAAAAAAAAAAAATAAATGAAAGAAAAAGTCGTTAACTTTTTCTTTTGTTCTATTCTATCTTTTTAATGAAAAATCTAATAAAAATATGAATATATATGTTGAACTTGTCAACTCTAAGATATATAAATTCTAAGAAGATTATAACAGTAAACTTGATTATAAAAAAAATTTTAATTGCATAAAGAATTTAGAAACAAAATAAATGTTATCAAGTTGAAGGGGTTTTTAAAGTTAGAGGATTTTCAAAGTTTTGAAATCCACTATGTAAAAATTGCTTCTATCATGGCTTCGAATTAATCCTAACGTCAAATAGGTACCAGATTTTTAGAGATAAAGATTCTAAATTTTATTTTTTCTTTTTCTTTTTCTTTTTTTTATAAATATTATTAAATAGTTAAGGATCATTTTTTCAGAAATTTTTTTTCTTTTAGACCACAGCAAATCCCAGATTTCAAATCATTAGTATAGGTAAAATAATTTTATGCGATTTTTTCTTTTTTTTTGTTTATTTTAAAATTTAATTATTGTTAACAGTGCTCAGTTGTTCTCTTAATATAACAAAAAAATTAAATGTTTAAATCCTTCTTAATGTATTAAAACTAATAATTCCTAAAAGTTTCCAAAATAGTTAAATATCCACCATCTAGTGAATAATTATCGTAAGATTTTTCTTAAAAGTCAATTGCTAAAAGGTTCACATTAACAGAACGAAAGAATTTTTATTTATTTGAGCTCAAACTGTCATGAATTGAAAAATTAAAGCTGAAAATACAGTTACACTTTTCAAAATTCGTCTAAAGCTTATCTTTACTTTAATTATGGAGTATGGAATTTTTTTATTTTTTTCTTTATATTTATACTGAGTTTTGATTTCAGTTTTCATTTATCACTCAACTTTTTAATTTGACATATTAAACATTTTTTACATACATATACATACATACATTTTTTCCAAAAATTAGACAGTATTAGCTTAGATTTTACCTTATCATATCAATAAAAAAAAACATTTAACTTTAATTATTGAAGAAACTTCAAAATATACATATACATATACATATGTATTTTAAATGTAAAGTCAATTTTAAAATATAATTTATAGATTTTTTTTAAATATGGTACCTGTATAAAACTGATAAGTGATCTTTAATATGATCCAAATGGATAAAATCTATTATATTCTATCCAATTTATGCTAATTCGTAATTTATTGAATTGTTATCGATGATGAAAATAAAAATAATAACAATAAACTACAATAAAAAAAAAAAAAAAATAAAAATATAAATTCAAAATGAAAAAAAGATAGAAATAATAAAAAAAAAAGAGAAAGAAAGAGATAACATCATAATTTATGAGAATTTGATTGTAAAATCGTGTGTATTTTTTATTCGATTTTTATTTTTTATTTTTATGAAGAAGATTTGTAAAGAATTTTAATTTTTTTTTTTTTTTTGCTTTCCCCTTTCTACAAAATATGTATATTAAATTTTATTTATTTATTTTTTTTTCTTTTTATTATTATTTCGAACAAATTGAAAGATTTAACAACAATTTGTAGGTTATTTTAACGATTTTTATGATGACTACATTTTTATTATTATGTATTTTTGTTTTTGTTATTTTTATTTATTTTTTTTCTCCCATATCATTCAATTTGTAATTCATGCTGAGTTTTAACATGTTCTAAGGGTATTTTTTTCACTAATTACATTGTCGTTTTTTTTTTTTGTTTTTTAATTTTTTTTTTTTTCAATTTTAATGTAATTGTGTGGTCTCCTACTGTGCTACCAACTTTTTTTTTTTTTTTTTTGTATGAAAACAAATATATTAATATATAATCTGTTCAAATAACTGACATTAAATATACATCGGATGTATTCAAGTAAATATGATGGATTAGTTTTTAAATATATATTTTGTACCTATATGTAGCATGAATTTAAATAAAATTTTATGTAGAAATTTATTTACAGCTGTTAAAAACTTTTACTTAAGTTAAATTAACATTTAAAACTTAAACCACAAAATAATTATTTAACTTCTATAGGTGCATACCACAAAATATTTATTAATTTTTAAATATAAAGGAATTTATTTTTATTAGAATTTAGTTTTATCTAATATGTACATTGTACGTATATTGTTTTACGACAAAAAAAAAAAAAAGTAAGTAAAATACCCCTTATCAATTATCATCCAAACATTATTTTTAAGACTTAGAGGAAAGTACTGTAAAAGTTGAATCATTTATAAAAGAAGAATTATAATATTAATTGGAGTCTCTTTGAAAATTTTTTTGAAATTTATTTTTAGCATATTTTTCAAAAAAAAAAAAAATTTTATAAATTTAGTTTTTGCAACCCGTTTAGTGTTTACAAAATTTCTACACCTGTTAAGATGCAGTAGTGAAATTAATAATCATGGATACGAGCTATTAAAAAAAAAGTTTTAAAAAACAATTTTTTTATATGGCTGCATGCGTTACTGAGTTGGAATTCCTCAAAGTTGGACAAAACTCCTATTTTTAAAAGTTTATATCTGAAGTTCTGTTCAAAATGTTTTCAAATAATAAATATAACGTCAAATGACAAGAAATTTTTTAAGCTTTTTAATTTGATATAAAAATTATATAATTTTTTGAAATGTACTATTAAAATTTACCGTTATGTGAAAATAAAATTTAACAAAGTTTTCTTATATCCGTACATGAAGTTAGTCAGAATTTTAAAATTTGGAGAGGAGAAAAATCTATTCTAAAATCTATAAATCTAAAAATCTATAAATCTATAGCTATTTCAGTAAAATCTGAATATTCCCCTTAAAAATTGAAATTTTAACCTGGAAAAGGAGTTATTGTGTATAGGACCATATTTATAAATATGAAAACGGAATCCGAAACTCATATCTAAATTTTATAGTCTGTAAATGGATTTTGAAATTACCAAATCTTTAAATCGATTTCTTTACCATTTCCATCCGCTTTTTAAATATTTTAACAATATTTTCATATCAATTTTGCTGTTTCAGTAAAACCTGAATATTTCCCTTTAAAATTAGAATTTTTACCTGGAAAAGCAGTTATTGTGTAGAGGACCATAATATATTTAAAAATATTTTGACAGAAAATATACACCGTATACGTATTTATTTAGTTTGAGCCTTAAGTCATAATTTATAATCTCTTATGTCAAAATTTTACATATCCCTTAGAAGGAGATATTTAAAATGCTGATATGTTTTATCGCATTTTATGTCAAAATTTGACTTGAATACGTCAAAAATTAACTTTTCTGAGTAAAAAGTTATTGATTGGTATCCAGCCTATATAAAACTGAATATAAAAATAAAATTAAATTGCCAAAAATAAAATCATAAATATATACAAAAAAAAAGAAAAATATAATAAAACTTTTTATTTATTTTTTATTATTACAAAATATTTTTTTTAATTAAATTAAATTAATTTAATTCTATAAATGTATTTAGCTAATTAACTTTCTTTTTTTTTTTATCTAGAACACATATAAATTTAAATTTTGAATAAAAAAAAATTATCAAATTTAAAGATTAAATTTTTAATAAATTTCGAAAGGTCATCATTTTTTTTTTGCTAATAAATTTAAATGGCAAAAAACCAAAATATTTCTAAATTTAATATGTATTTAAATTAATTTTACCTTAAGCAAAATAAAATGAACAAAAAAACACCTGAATTTTTTCATATGAAAATTAAATTTATAGAGTTTTTGTTATCTTTTTAAACCCACATATTTAATTCATTAATGATTCAAAGGATAGCATCAGAATAGTAATACTAAAATAACATATAGATAAAATTTTTACAAATATCAAACAGTTTTTTTTTTTTTGCTTCAATTTTGACGAAAACTAAATTTTCCTGATAATAATTTTCCTGATATTAATTTTCATAACTGTTTCTAATTAAAACATTGAATTAATTGTCTTTAGAAATAGTATAACAATATACAAACAAATATTTTCTACCTATATGAAAAAGTAAATCATATTTCAAACAGATTGTTAAGAAAAAAAAGCGTTAAAAGAACTTTTAAGATTCTATAACTAATTTTTACATATTTTTAACTTATATAAAAAATCAAACTTTTGCAAGATAAAAATATTTTCTAGAGATTAATCAATTAACAATCTAATCATGGCGCAGTGGTTAAGTCGCCAACCTTTCAATCGAAGGGTCTTGGGTTCAAACCCCGGTCAGGTCATAAATAAAAAATATGTAGTACTTTTATATCGAAATAATGTATATCGTATAATTAATAGTAGTAATAATAACATTAATAATATTAATAATAATAATAATAATAGTAATAATAATAATAATAATAATAACAATAATTTATAATAATAATAATAATAGTTGCTACAGTGGAGCCATCTTTGGTTATATCATGCAAGTAAGGTGTTATATACTGCTGCACGTTGACTCTGTAGTAAAATAATAACAATAATAATAATAATAATAGTAATAATAATAATAATAATAATAATAGTAATAATAATAATAGCTACTACAGTGGAGCTAATAGCCAATAATAGTAACCGCTACAGTGACAGTGGGGGTTGCCTTCAATAATTAGCTCATGTAGTTACTATATATTACTACTACATGTTGTAACTGTTGTGACGGTTTTAGTCACTGTTAGGAAAATAGTAATAAAAATAGGCGGATTTATTGTTTCCTTACAGTCCCACTCCCAATTCAATGTTTCCGTATCCATTACCTATCCTTTCCTATCCCTACTCCCTAGCCAATATGCTGCGTTCGCAGGTAAGGGTTTCATCCTATTATATTGGCTAAAGAGGGAGGTGGGTTTGTAAGAATCTGACACTACCAAGGGGGACATTCTTGGTGTCTTTAGAAGATTCTCACCTCCCTTAGGAAAAAAAAAAAAATTGGTAGTAGACCGAACACGACGCAGAGTATTGCAAATAAAAAATGAAAGCCCAACAAAATCCCAAAAAAAAAAATCCAATGATACAAAGCGAGAAAAAAGTAAAAAGCACCAATAAAAAGAGTTCCAAATTCCAAATATCCAAGTTACAAACTACAAATATTACAAAATCACAAGTTAGAAAATAATAATATATCTATTTATATGCATTTTAAAATTAAAACTAATAAATTATGTTATTATTTTATATTATTTATTATTTTTGTTCGTTATTATTATTACATATTTTTAATTGTATTATGTTTTGATAATGACATCAGTGATGTATTAGGTAAACAACTGCAGAATCCGTCTTTATTCAGAATACTATTTTAATTGTTTTATTGTCGAAATAAGAATTTAAAAAAAAATATTTAAAGCATTCTTGTAACTAAAAAAATTTTCCAGAGTATTTATATATTTATTATATGTTTGATTCTGAATTAGGAGGGGTTTTTCAGATTTTACCCCTATTTTCAAAATTTTTATATATATATATATATAATTGTGATATTCAACGAAGGCGATTTTGAAACATAAGAATTCCCGATGTTATTTTATACATTTGGATTTACTTATTCTGCAACTTTTTTTTTTTTTTTTTTGGGATTATGGACCCAACACATATAAAGGATTAAAGATTATATATTTTTATTAATAAATAAATAATTAATAATTAAATATAAAATAAAAATTATAACGATATGTCTTACATCCAAAAACGAAAAATGACATAAGTACGAAGCAGTTTAATTCTATCTTCTGTACAGCATGTGAGTGAAGAGCTATTCGGCAATAAATAATGTAAACCAAAAAAAAACATAAAAGTAACAAAATCTCGAAAAGGACTAATAATAAACCTGCTTCACCCATACAATTTTTTTCTAGTTTTATTTTCAAACCTCCTGAAATATTTACACTTTTATGCGGAACACCCTGTATATAATATACATCCAAGATTTATTTTTCGTACTTATACTAAAAATGTCATAAGTGCGAAAAAAATTAAACGACATAATTACGAAAAGAAAATAACCAATTTTTTTTTGTACTTATGACATTCGAACTTTAAAAAGTAACGCCAAAAATTATGAAATTTTGAAACCTCTTATACATAAGACAAAGGTACATGGATGTAACCTGTATATTTAAATTAAATTACCAAAAAAAAATTTTAACAGAATTTAAAATAATCTGATAATTGAATTTAAAATTTTGGCATCTCAGCATTTTATTAATTATTAAAAAGTATTTTCTAAATTAATGTAAAAAATTGGAATCAACGTTTATTAAAAAGTAAACGAATAAAGTACAAAAAAGTAAAGGGTATGAATACACCTTATTGTGAGATAATAAGACAAGTTATATAATAATCTACAAAATTAATTTTTAGTAATAAAAAAAATTTATTAAATTCTTTTATAAATTAATTAAATATTAAACTAATTTATAAATATATATTTAAATTTTAAAGCATATTTATTAAAATTATTTATTACAAAATGAATTTCTTTTAAAAAAATTGACTATAAAAATTTTAATTAAATTTTGTTTTTCAATATTACAATTTTTACCTATAATTTTTTTTATATAATTGGATATTAAAGTTGTTATAAAAATATTTTTTAAATTTTATTTAAAATGTATTATAAACGAGGAAGATTACAGTTGCCTTTGTCAACTCTTAGATACCCGTACGAACCGTTAGCCTGTCACAGCCTGTAACTCTGCTTACAATATTATTTTTTTAATATTTTAGTATTTTAAAATAATTTGGGTGAATTTTATAATTTCTAGAACTATGGGTTGTACATATATTCAAACTATATGTTTATACATTCTTCAAAAACAGATGACTCATACTCATTTTCAAAGATCTAACTTCTGTCAAAATTTCAAGTTCCCAACTTAAACTGTTTAGAAGATAGAAGGGTTAAAGGATTTTGCAAAATTTGAGTTTCGCATAACGGTAAATTAAGACACCGTAAGCCACCTCTATATATTAATTGTACACATACTTTTAAAGCTAATAAAACTAGTAATCGTTTGGCGTTTTCAAAATGAAGATATACCTTATACAACTTGTGCTATAACAATTTAAATATAGAGCTTTCTTGAACCTTTCAGGAGCTGTAACGGGTGGGGCTATAAAAAAAAGTTATTAAAAATAAAATTAATATTTTTGTGAGATCTATCAGTAGTTATTAATTTCATAGCTCTATTTCAAAAAAAGTGTGGAGATCTAAAAGTTAGGTGTTCGAGAGTTACCCTTAGGTTTGGTCCAAGCTCAACCAAAAAAAATAGGGAACCTACAAATTACTCCCACAATATTTTCTGTAAATTTCAAGATTCTAGCTTTCTTAGTTTTTGAGTTAGCGTGCTGACGGACGGACGGACGGACAGACATGGCTCAAAAGTCTTAGAATTTTTTTCTGATCCGATCCATACCTTTGAAGGTATATCTAGCTCGCTTATTTCGAGGTGTTACAAACGGAGGAGTAATTTTATTATACCCGATCCTATCGTACGGGTATAAAAAGGGTGTAATTCTTAGAAATTTATTTAATAATTATTGGAATTTTCAAAAAAAAACAAAAAAAATTAAATTAAATGAAAATTGAATTTTTATTCCCAAAGGTGGAAATTTTACACTTCGAAAATGTTAGTTAATTTATATTTTATTAAGTTTGAATTAAATTAAATTTAAATTTAATATAATTTAAAAATAAAATTTTTTTTATTAATTAATTTTCAATTTATTATTTAATTTATAAAATAATTTTTTCTAACTCAATTGAAATTAAAGAATTTTTTTGTTTTATTAATAGAATTTTTCCAAAATAAAAATTTAAAAGTACAAAGTTTCTTCTACTGATAATTTTCATTTTGATTTAGGAATATATGTATGTTTATTCCGAAAATTTTTAACTAAATTTAAAATAATTACTACATTTATTTTCATTTAATAGGGAAAAGTCTAAAAAATACTGTATTAAAATATCATCAATTAATGCGTGTAATAACGAAAATAAAATTATCCCGTCTAAATGTATAACTAACCCTTATACTGTGCAGTATAAAATAACATAAAGTTGACAAGGAAATTACATAGTCTTCCTTTTCCATGTGTGAAATGCAGTAAATGTTGTATGTGGAAATTATTATAGTGACGTAGGGAGTGAGTGGTATTCGAACTCTCATATTCTTCAGAATTTACAGCGAATTTTACATCTTATATCGATCTTATCCACTAGGTCACCGAGACCCCTCAGTAGAACTTATTTGATTATAGTTTCTATAGAAAATAATTTTAATTTAAAATTTTTATAAAGAGGATTAAAAAATAATTACTGGAGCAGTACATAAGTCACCGGTCTTTCAGACGAAAGGTCGCAAACCACGGTCAGGTCAAAAATAATACATAAGATATAATAAAATAATGTAAACAAAATATTAAATATAATTATAATTTAATATTTGTACAGAAATGGCTCACATGCTTTAAGGCAAAAGGTACCTAAAGATATCTGCTGATATTTATATCTGGATGATATAATATAATAAAAGAAAAAAATTAATTACTTCTGTATTTATACATTTTTTTCAATTAAATAATAAAAATCATTGGTCATAAAAGTTTTAGCATACCAAACTGTAATTAGGCCTGTCATTTCATATGGTGGACCCATATGGTACAACATAGGTGCAAGCCTAATGGAGAAGAATATTTCAACGAAAATGCATAAGAGCCTGCATAAATCTACATAGGAAACCAGAAACGAATTACAAGCATTTCTACTCCAACAAATGCTTGTATCGTAAAGCAAAAATAATTAGATTCGATAATTTTTTTATAAAAATTATTCGTAATCATTTTGACAGATCTCTCAATACAAACGAAAATGGTTTAATATCCAAAATTTATTACCATAATGAAGAGTATATAAATAATAGTTTAAAGTCGGGTTTTATTGCTGCCGAACATTTAATTCACCTGGATTCTAAAGGGTATATTTAAAGCCACGAGCATGTCCCTCAATTATATCACTATAATAGACGGGCTACATGCAAGTGCATTGAATATGACCCAAACGACATTGAGGCTATTTCACTAAAGTACGACACGACAAGTATTTCAGAAAAGGATAAACGAATTTCATAAAACCATTGGTGGTTAAACATTTCGTAATTAATATAAAAAATTAATATAAAAAATTAGAGTGACTGGAATAGCGAGAATAATTACAGGCACAAAATAATTAAAATATAACCCTATAGTTATTGAAAAAGAAGAAAATTGTTACAAAAACTGATGATATTAATTGTGCATAAACTAAAATGAAAAGTTCAGTTTAAAAGATATAGTTAAGTATTTTGATACTTCACTGAGAGTTCTAAACAATATTATTGATTCTAAAAATAGCAAGAAAGTTCTGTAGGTACGTAAAATAAAATTCTGTATGCAACATGCTGCATGTTTAATTTTTAAAAAGGATAACCATTACAACAGCTTTTTTCTTTTGAACTCTTAGAAACATCCTTGAACTCCTTTAAATAAATTGTTGGGGAGATGTTTGTACCAATTGAATGAATTGGTTTTATTTTCTAAAAATATTCATCGCTATATGCTCTTAATATTTTGAGGAAATATTAATTGAACTAATCTCATTAATTTTTTATTTTTCAATTCAACATAAAATTATTTGGAAAAAAAGCCATGATCAAAATTTTTCTAAATATCGTGGCCTATGAAATCAAATAATTACCTAATTTAAAGTTAAATATGTTTAACGAATCTACCAATTGAGGCATGCATTACCACATTAACATGTTTACAAATTGTTCAAAACCTCCTAATATTATTCATATTGTGATTTAATAGTGCCGAATATTATTATCCTATGAAATGAAAAAAAGAATACCAAATATTCAATTATTGGATTCCGTTTGACAAACCAAATTGCTCGGTACGAAATTTGCAGTTCGAGAACAATTAAACAAAAAACAACAAGAAACCTAGAAATGTAGAAATAGTTGAATTTTTTCTTAAACATTTTCTTTTCGAATAAAAATTTTTATTTTAAACTCCTTAAGCTTTCAAAAAAAAAATAAATAAATAAATAAACAAATTCGATCATCTTAAGATAAAAAATAATGAAGAAAAAGGAAAATTTTTAACAATAAACTTCTAAAATTCATTTTACGTAAATCTTTTAAGGGCTAATGCAATGTTTATTCAAAAGAAATATACAAGAAAAAAAAAATTAAGGATAAAAAGGATAGTGCATTAATATATAATATTATCCTGTTTCACTTAATAAATTTTAATATTCTGTTCCTGTATTTGTTAGCTCTTTTAGCTTTTTATTTTATATTATTGCTGTTATTTTTTCTTCCTTTTAAGTTTTTTTTTTTTTTTTAATAAAATTTATTATTGGAAAATTGAGTACATCCATGTAAAAGAGGTTACTTTTTAATACTTATGTATATGCGTACATATAATGTTTTAAAAAATTTCAGTTAAGGCAAATATTATGTTGGTGTACAACAAAGTATCTTCTCATCATATTGGATTTAATTGAAGGTTTTATTAATTTTTAATGCACATCATGATGGGGGTACGAAATTTTACTTAACTTGTTAGCTTTCAATATTTTTCTTTAAAGTTTTCATTTAAGAAGTAATTGTTTTATTGATGATATGATGAGTTATACTTTTACAACTTCCAATTGTTTTATTTTTTTTTTTTTTATTAGTCTGTCTGGATAATTGCTATATTTTGGAACAAGAGGGAAGTTATGCTAGGCAATGGGATTATTATGGGAAATGGATAAGAAAGGGGAAATATACTGGAAATATACAAAAAATAGAACAATTGATTTTCATTAAGTTAAAGTATGTTACTACGCCTTGAATAGGATATTATACTGGATAAGAAGGACTTACAGTACTAGGTCTTATCAAATATGTGCAATTGTCTAAATTACAATCGATATAATTCAATTTGTTTATATTTTTGTTATAATTTTTTGTATGTGAGTTATAAAATTTAAGAAAAATTGTTTGTTTGTATTAAAATTTTTGAATATCTATGAGTTTATAATAATAAATTTTAATTGTTTGCTTACATAAAATATTTATTCTACATTTTGCTATATAGATTTATATTTTTTATTATTGATGTATAAATTATTGTTTTTCATTAATTGATGAATGGTAGCTGAATCAGATCGAAAATTAGGTAAAACAAATTTGCATTTTTACTGAGATTAAAACCTCCTCTTCGAAATAAAAGATTGACATTCTAATCACTGTCGTAATATACAGTAACTTTAAAGACATATTTTATTTTCTCTGTAACAGAATAAATAATTAACAATATGCTGTAAATAAAAGAAAAGCAATTAACAGAAAAAGCTGAAACAGCGATTTACAAAAACACAATTTACAGCAAAAAAATATTTCAGTATTAAAATATAAACTTACAAGTATAATCCAAGTAATTGACATTCAAACAATATGACTGCAAATTTGAAATCAATTTTCATTCCCTAACTTAACTTTCATTGACCACGCAGTACCTAAGCACTAGAGATCATATAACTTATTGTTTGGTCAAAAAAAGAAGATAGTGTTTAGTAACGAACGATATCATAAAAGACTCCTACTTCTTCTTCTCTTCTATAGTGTGTTTCGAAAATTAAATAAATACCCTCCACCTACCCCCCAAAAAAAATAAAAGAAGTGAATAACTTAGGTAATAAAATTTAAATTTTAAAGTCCGTTTTTTCTTAAATACTTAAATTTTAAAGTATTTTATACGCTGTTACCTACTAGACCACAGAGGCCTCAAGAATATTTCCTTAATAAAAAAGAATAAAATAACATATGTAAAATAAAGTATTGGGAGAAATTTTAAAGATGGTTACAAAATCAGAGTTTCAATAAATTATTTAGCAGGGGCTTGTGAGAATTTTTTCGCCACTATTTTAAATGATTTTGTTTTGAAATATGCATGGAAAAAAATATTTTTTTGTAAATTTATTTTCAGTTAGTTATTTTCTGCTAATTAATTTTTCTGTCAAATTTTTATTTTTTTTTTTGCATCTCTGCCACATAAATTTGGACAGGAAATTACATAGCCTTTCCTGTTGAGGCGTGGCTGTAAATCTCGTAAGGGGGAATAACTCTTACGATATGTGTGGGATTCGAACCCACATTCCCTCGGCGTTTACAGTGCATTTTATGCGCTCTTACCCACTAGACCACCCAGTCCCCAGGACTGTGTCAAATTAATTTAATTGAATTGTTTTTCTGCCAATTTTGATACAATCTTTCATCGAGCTTATCAAAATGTTTGAGTCCGAGTGTATGATTTTCCTTATACATACATTGATTTTCGAAAGATCTTAACAATATTTTGTTTAAGAACGTTTTATAATTTTTATTATTATTATTTTTGCCCATTACTGTTACACTTGCATTATCAGAAAAATATTTTTATTTTTCAATAAAGAAAAAGAAAATGAAAAAACAAAAAGAAATCCCTACTAATATTCTACAGTAAACAAATTGCATATTGTTTTCAATATCTTTGAAGTCATATTGTTGGGGACGTTATTTTTTTTTGTTTTTTTCTTATTATTATTAATTTTTTTTTATTCATTCCTTTTCAAATTCTTAAAGAGAAATATACAACAGAATATGATGATATTACAATAATTTTACAAAGAAAGTCAACAAAAACATTGTTGTTACAGAAAGATAATAACAAATACATACATATAAGCTTCATCGCACATCGTTCGTCGTTCATGTAATGTGAAAATGTAACCAGCTCAAAAAGAAATTTAAGGGTAGAAGAGAAAATATGAACAGAAAAATAATATGCCAGTTGACAACCAGAACAAAAACAAAAATTAGTATTTTGTGTTTACATTATAATGTGTATTAAAATCTTTGATTTCTTATGGTTATCCTTGATGCTTTAAGGATATACTAATATACCAAAGTAATTTTAAACGGGTATCTGTTGATTTTCTCTCCGACAACAACATCCTTATGTTATTCTGAAGAATTGATATGAAAAATTAAGAACTAAATTGAAGAACTGAAAATTCATCGGTAATAGGTATACAATATTTAAGAAACATTTATATAATATATTTTGTGTAGAATTACTAAACAGTTATTAAAGGAGAACAGTTCAAAATAAGGGATATAAAAATTAATTTAAAACTTCTGAAAATAAAATTGATGAATCAAAATGAATCACAATTTATTGTACATACTTTTGTCTCAATTTTTTCTAAATTCAGTTTCAATTCACAATAATTGACATCATAATTAATTCTTTGTTTTAATCACCACAAGATTTGAGTAGACTGGATTAACTAAACTATACTTTATTTTATGTTTTAAATTGATTTTTGTAATATTATACAAGAAACATTTGTACAGATCGAAAGGATATTACAAAATTTCTACCCTACATCTACTTTTATCATATTTTTTTGTTTAAAATTTTTGAATGACAGGGAAACAGAATAAAGTTAAACAAAAATAAGAACAACAATAACATAAAATTCAACAATACACAAATGTCAAATAATGCAAAAGAAAAATTAAATGAAGGCTTAATGTAAAAAAAAAAACAAAAAATAAAGGATTGAAAAGGAAAAAATATATTATTTTACTCATTATTTGTTTCCTCATTATTGAATATAAAATGAAAATTTCAATTTTTAAAATGAATATAAATTGTGTTTTAAGTGAAATTGTTTTTTGTTTTGTTGTTTTTTATTACATACATATATGATTTTTCTAGTATTTTGTATGTGAATCAACACAAATGAAAATGAAACTTAATTTTCTTTATTAAAATAATATTCACATAAAAGAATTAAATGGAATCCTTTCTAAATCCTTTAATAAATTGAATACGTATTAAGGTGCATATCATCAACTAAGAGAGTGTCAATTCATTTTTACTTTATAATGTTTGGTATTTGAAGGTTAAACTAATGCATCTGCAATGACTAGATTATAGGTTTGCACGTCACCTTTTAAAGTGGGAACATCTACATAAATAGAGTTGATACTAAGTTATTTTAGATGTATGCCACAATCTTTTTCCACTTTATCTAAATATTAAAATAAAAACTTTCAGGGTATTTGGCGTCGTCTTTCGATTCGAAGATCGGAACAATTGAAATGAAAATCTTCCTCGACCTTTACATAACTTCTCTGTGTCACCAAAATTATATAGCTTCTCTGTTTCAGCAAAGTTAACATCCATATGCACATTCAATATTCTAGCATGCCTACATCGATCAGACAATGGCTAGATGATTATCTATATAGCTGGCTCAATTTGAAATAACTGTTTTAAAATATTTATAACTTTTTAGAATTTTAGAAAATTTTACATACTCAGTGCAAGCAGGTATCAAAATTGTTGAATTTTATTTTATTTTTTCGACGATCTATTTGTTACAACACAACAAAAATAATTTTAATGTTTCATTTTAATGTTTTAATGCGAATAGATTTATCCGTTTTTGTTTTATTTAGAGATAGTGATGAATATTAACAAACCGTTTCAAGGGCGGTATACGAATCCATGAGCGAAATTTTTTTTTTTGCTCAGCAGCAGTGTATGACCATTTTATATAGTTCCATCAGGATGCAGCCACATCATACACGACGAGAGCGAAAATAGAGGATATTCAAGAACTATTCTGTGACCAAATTATTTCAAAAAATTAAACTTACAAAAGTGGGGCTACTTAAAATGACAGGTTTATCTGAATAAACCAGAATCAATAAAACAGCTTAAGCAAAATATTCGTGAAGAAATATTAAATTTGAAGCCAGAAAGGGTACATGTCGTAATGCAAAATGCAAGAACCATTGCATGTCAACAAGAAAATGAAGGTTATTTAAATGATATTATTTTCCACACTTGGTTCAATACAAATTTACCAAATTATTCTGTCATATAAAAAAAAAATCAAATAAATTTTATCTCCAATAATGCCTAAATCTTTTCAACAGTTTTTTTTCCAATATTGTTATTGATTTAAGGCTGATTTCTTTCAGAAATTTAAATTTTAAATTAATTTAATGCGCGTGTTGTTAAAAGTGTTTTTACTGAAAATGTTTTTTATTCTAAAAAAAGATTATAATATAGATAAATATATTTTTTATTGAATATTAATAATTAATTTTAGTTAGAAAAAGTATATTTTTATAAATATAAAATTGAAACTTTTTTGACATCCAGTATAAATTTTATATTTAACACAGAACTTTTATATTAATAATTTTCTACATTTGAAATAACTAATCATTAAAAAATAAAACTTTAAAAACAATTGAAACAATATAAAATTTTTATAATAAATAAATTCAATTCGAATTTGGGACAAATAAAATAAATTTTTTATCAATGTATATATTTATTACCAATATATATATACATTGATATTTATTATCAATATACAATATTTATTACCAATAAATTCTGAAGAATTTCTTATGCTTAGGAAATTATTATCATTACTGCAGAGATTTTGTCAATCGATTTTTCAAACTTTTTGACAGTCTATCAGAATACGTATCGAACAATGTAATATACACATATATACATTCTATAGAATTTAGAAATGATTACAAAATTAATAAAAGTTAGATTACCATCTAGTAGATTTACAAAGTCATTAAAAGGAATCATACTTTGTACATATTACTTCACTGCTTCAAACTTGCTTCACTTCTACTTCTAACGATCCCATCCCATATATTCGATATTTACAAAAAAATAAATATTGTAAAAGCTCAAGCAAATAAAATTTTTTACTTTTTTTATTTTAAATATTAAATAAATATGAATTATCTTTTAAAAAATATAAAAAAAAGAAAGTTTGAGAGCAACTTAATCAATTACTTAGTCAATATATTTTTGCAAATTGCATACGTTTAGGATGAAATATTTTTAAAATAATTTAATTTACGATTATTAACGGCATGAAATTATTAATTTTAAAAGTGTTGTAATAAATCCGTTCCAATAAAATCCGTTTTTTTTTTAAACCTTCAATATTCATAAATGAGCTTATTCATAGTATCCTTGCTGGTTTGATTTCTTTATAATCTTTATCGAAAACTATGGTGATCGTTATCATTTTAATCCCGCAAACCTGCATTTATAATTATAAAGTAGTTTTTTTTTGCAAACTCATTTCTTTATAGTTTACAATTTTATATACAGAAATAAATTCAGTATAAAATAACTTTATTTCTCGCTCCTATTTTACTTTGCTTTCTAACAGCTAGGCTCCTATTTTATTTTGAAGTTATGGAATCCTGACAGAACTTAAATTTGCTTCCGAAAAATTTACAGAATTCAGTGAGCTCTGAAATAAATAAAAATATTTTTTTTTAAATAAGGTTTATTTAAAAAAAAAATATTATTTTTTATTACATTATTAGATCTTTTTTTTTTTTATTCCAAAATAGTTATTGAAAAACTGTAAATATGTTTAAAAAAAACTAGAAAATTTTGTGCTTTGTATAAGCATTATACGTTAATAAATAGTATATAAACGAGATCATAATATTATATTGAAAACAATTGCCTTGATTAGGTAAAATCTAGAATTTTATATTATTTTAATCAAATTGTCAAATATACTCGCAAAATTCAGAAATTTTTTCACATTAGCTAAAGTATATTTCAGCAAAGTTAAAAGAAAATTGAAATCACATTTAGCTGGAATTGAAATCAAGTTTAGCTGGAATTTATTATTTATTTCTTTTTTCTAAGGGAGGTGGGAATCTTCCAAAAACACCAACACCAAGAGTTAAAACCTTCCTTGATAGTGTCGCATTCTGATTAAATCTACTTCTATCTTTAGCAAATCTCATGGGATGAAACCCCTAACAGCTAACCCAATAAATTGACCAAGTAGTATGAATAGCAAAAAATAAGACATCGGTGTAAAAACTTTGAATTTTGAAGTGGGATTGTAAGAGAGGACAATGAATCCACCTAATATTTCAAATATTTTGCTATCAGAGAAGAAGCCATATCAACAATTACAACATGCCGTAGTATATAACATCTCTCACAATGAGATAACCAAAAGTGTCTCTACTGTAGCAACTACTATTATTAATATTAGTGTTATTAATATGACATAATATTATTTTTACTATTATTATACTATTATTGATTATTTCAATATAAAATTACTACTTATTTCTTTTTTCACATGACCTGATCAGAGTTTGAACCTAAAATCGACTTCAATGAAAAGGTTGATCGACTTAACCACTACACCTTAAGTCAAATATATTATTTGAATGCATACAAGTTCATAGCACTAAAATATGGTATTATCATATTACTAACCAAAATTTTATCATTAATAGTTTATTTTTTTTTCTTTTTAACTCGTAATTCAAGGAATATACAACCAAGCTAGTAGCTTAGTAAAACTAATAATTCGAAACAACTCAACCTTAGTCAAATATGAATAATAAACGACATAAAGATGCCATGTACTTGAAATAGGAGTGGAAAGGAGAAAAAAACCACTCAAGAAATTTCAGTTAAAAAAAAAAAACTCTCAGTTTTATTTCATTTATATGTTTTTTAAATTTACTGAACATTAAAAAAATAAGAATAAATTTGAATTAGTGATTCCCATTAAAAATGAAAATATTTTATTTTAAAATATATATAAATTATTGCATACAAAATTATAGATAAATGAATTTATTTAAATTTAGTTATACCATTTTTCTTGTCAACTCGAATATCTTATTTGGTGTATGCAGTATTCCTTCCAGACATTATTTAAATTATTTAATTCACTAAATTATAATTATGAAAAAAAAAAATAATAAATAAATAATATATTAACAATTATTTATTTTATTTTGTTATAATAAATACTGTATTAAATATTTTTGTGAAATTAATATGTTTCTATTAATAATATGAACAAAATTTTTTTTAAATAATTTTCTTCATTCTGGCCTTTCCTTCCTTTAAGATATGAGTACCCCAAATATTTTTATAATAATTAAATTATTATTGTAACTGAAACCTATATAAAAAACCTATGTAAGACAGAATAAAAAAGGAATCGTTCAATTCAAAAAGAAAGTAAAAGTATTTAGCTTACCTTAGATTAAAATATAATAAATTTACAAGTTTAATAAAAGGACATTGTTCGAAAGAATAATTTTTAATATTATTGTACTATTTTCAAATCGATAACTTTTTCTCTAACTTGTTTTAAATTTATAAATTGTAATTGGACTATTTGAAATATAAAAATATGATAAAAATAAATATTAAAAAAAATAAAATGATAATAATAATAATAATAATGCCAAATATGATGAAAAAAGTATTATTTTTACTATTGCATTTAAAATACTTAAATCCTTAATAATTTCCGCATAAAAAAAGATAATATCAAGGGTTGTGATGTGATAAAAATAAAAGCGGGAAAAAAAAAATCCCATAACAATTGAAATATACTTAATATTCATAAAATTCGTGTTGTAAAATATTTCAAAAATTTTATAATATAATATTAAAAAAACTAAAAAAAACAAAAATATGATATTGCAAAATGGAATTATCAAAAAAAAAACGAGCAACAGTATAGAACAGACTGTGTCAACTCTTAAGATATTTAGCAGGAACATAATTATATGCTGTATAAAATTTAATCATTTAAACTGTAAAAAATTTAAGATATTTGACATAATTAAATATCGAAATATTTATGTATATGTCAATTTTAAATTTGTATTACAGTTGTATTTAAACCGGCTACCCCGACCAACTAAATTTTTCAGAAATTATTTTTTTTTTGTTTTTCCCAAAGAAGGATCGACGGAAAACATCAAGAACGATCCAGAAGAATTTCGCCTAATTATTCCGAATAGTGTTATTCTTTAACTAACCAAAATCAACGCCATTTAAATCAATCTTTAGGTTGTGCAGTTTGATTACAGGATACAATCCCTATTCTTGATGTATCCTGTAACTTAAGAAGAGAAGGAATTATGGAAAAAATTAATTTAGGACAAATTTCAGATACCCAGCTAGACACAGCGAGTTATTTTTATATAAAGAAAATTGAAAATGAAAAGTAATTGTATGGTAGCTAGCTCATTATTTATTTTTATTCTAGCTTTATTTTTAGAGTTAACGTGCAAACCCGGACATAAATGACTAAATCGATTAAAAAAATCATAACTATCTTCCTGCTTTTAAGATGTCGTAAATTTTAATGACAAATTTATTATACCTCGAAAACTATATTCGTACAGCTATAATAAAATATGTATTATATTTGATAAGTTAAAAATTGTTATTTTTACAATTTTTTTATTACCATGAAAACTATTCTATTTTTATTTTTGGATAATAAAAAAAAAAATTAAAGCATATTATTGGCAAATATATGTGCCTCTCTGTGCAAACTGATCTTTCACACAAAAAAATTGGAATGAAAGGATTAAATTTCATATTTAAAATCCCAATTATTAATTCATAACAACAACAAAAAAAAAAAAAAGAACATTTATTTAATATGGTACAATAAATTTTTCCCTAACAGTTTTTTAAAAACTAATTATTGAATATTAAAAAATATTCTTTTTTTTGTATTTGGCATACAATTAAATACATTTTATTTAAAGGATTTAAAATAAGAACTTTAAGAAACTTTTAATCTTAAATCAAACTCATTATTTATTAAACCCTCTGCAAATGTCTCTGTGAATGTCCCTCTGAAACTAGTGAAATTTGATATGACTTTTTTTCATATGTCGCCAATTGGATAAACCAATTTTACAATCTTGATAAATTGTATTCTATGCTCATCGCATTTTTTTTCAAAAGATCCTACATTTATTGAATAAGTGTGAAGGGGGCCCTAGTGGGTAAGAGCGTATAAAATACGCTGTAAACACCAAGGGAGAGTGAGTTCGAGTTACACACACGTCGTAAGAGTAATTTCCCCTTACGACATGTACAGCCACATCTAAAAAGGAAAGGCTGTGAAATTTCTTTGTTACATTTATGTGGCAGGGAAATGCACTAAAAAAAAACTTAAGTGTAAAACAGAAAGTTTGTTTGTTTATTTTTTTTTTTTTTTTTATGCTTAAAATCACTCACATAAGTGAAAAGAAACTTTATAAAAAAAACTTCATGCTATTTGGAAATGAATAAAAGTTTTATTGCTTAACAGAGTTAACCTAGTGTTTTATGAGAGCGAATAAACAGTTTTAGGATTTTTAATGAATCTCAGTAGAATGAGACTTCACACCATGCAGAAACTTTGCCTTACGCCAAAGGAGGTTCCTCCATTAGTTTGGTTCCAATATATTAACCAGTTGCACCACATTTTTATTTCAAAAAATTTGATGCAAACGAAGCATATTCAATTTTACAGGTCTTCTATGCTGTTGTAAAAAAATCCCAAAAACAAATTTTCCGTAACATTAAAATGTCAAAAACAAAAATTCCGTCAAGTCAAAAAAACTACCATTTCTTATAAGTTTCTACATGTTCTTTATGAATACATTGGATATTTGCATGAATTCACAGGATAAACTGTACAGTGCTCATAATTTGAGAAAATCTAAGTAATACAATATAAAAAATGTACTATATTTGAGATAATAAAAAAATATACTAAGAATTTCTGAATTTCCCGCACAAAATCCTGATGACTCTTGTTTTTTATAAATTTAATTTTAATGTTAGTTATGTACTACTTTAATGTTTTACACCTTAGCTCTTGTTTTACAAATAAAGAGAATTTTTTTTTTAAATAGTGTGAATCTTGTTAGTAACATTAACCCCAATTTTATCCATCTAAAATTTTATAATATTAAAGATGGAGAACTTTCAATTTTCAACATTTATTTACAACAATATTAATTTTAGACACTTTGAATACGAACTTAAAATTTTAACAAATTTTCAAGATATTTCAGCTATCGCTTTTATTAGATTTAAATTAATCATCAGTTGTAAAATAAGATATTTTTTACTATATGATGTGTCTTTATAAAGATTTATTCAAATTATAAGTCAAATTATCGACTGATGGCGTAGTGATTAATTTGCCAGCATTACAATCGAGGAGTCTTCAGTACAAACCCCTGTCATATATAAAAAAAAATTATTTTAAAATAGTAATAATATTAGCTGCTACAGTGAATCTATCTTCAATTATTACCATATGCAAGAAGGTGTTATACGCACTACTGCATGCGTGTTATACGCACTACTACTGCAAAATTCACTAATAGCAAACTAATAGCAAAATATCACTACTTTCTGACAACTAATAGCAAAATAATAAGGTTAATCGGCGAATTCATTATTTCCTTACAGTTCCATTCGTCAATTCAAAGTTTTTGCATCCATCTCCTATCTTTTCCTATCCTTACTCCCTAACCATTATATTGCCTTAGCAATTAGGGATTTCATTCCATTATATTTGCCAAAAGTGTTTGATGTCTTTGGAAGATTCCCACTTAAAACAAAAAGTTATTGCGGTAATCATCAGCTAAACATCAAATTATTATAATCTCCAATATATATTAATAATATTTTAATATTTCGAAATCTCGTTTTCATTGTACCCCAAATTCCAAAGTTGTACCAAATAATCTAAAGTTTTATCAAAAAAAAAAAGGCATGTAATTATAATTAGTAAACAAAATGTCATAAATTAAATAATTGAAGTAAATATAAAATAAATAAAAATAAATTATAGTAAAACTATATATAAATTTTAATTTTTTAAAGAAAATTATAACAAAAAAAAAAATACATATGCATAAGAAAATTTATGTAACTTAAAGTTAGGATACAATAAATTTTCATTAATTATTAATAACGGTTTTTTGATTATATATCAATGATTTGTTTTAATAAAATTTTATAATTCTCTTCCTTTTTTATCCTTGTCCTTGTCCTTATCTTTGTTTCTTTTTGTTCATGTTCCGCATGATAAAATCTTTATTATTTTAGTTTTTGTTTTTTTTAATTTTTTCCCTAAAAATCTCTGCTATTAAATAAATTTCTTAAAAACTTTTTACATGTGTAATACTGAATTTTATTTAATCTTTAAATACAATTTAAAAGTTTAAAACATATTATTTTGATTTGATTAATTGTCGAATACAAAAATAAATATCCGAAAATTATATATTTATTGGAATTAAAGTCTGATATACTGGCACTAGAAAATAATGAAATATAGTGATCCGATGTATAATCTTGTATTAATAAATACAACATTTGAAATTAAGATGTTGGATTTGAGAACCTAGTTACCAGAAACG
Organism: Poecilobothrus nobilitatus; assembly: GCA_947095535.1. Lineage (NCBI taxonomy): Eukaryota > Metazoa > Arthropoda > Insecta > Diptera > Dolichopodidae > Poecilobothrus > Poecilobothrus nobilitatus. Next base: position 41,525,952 of record OX352774.1, on the reverse strand, counting down.
CTTTTATGGATATAAACAGTCAAATAGCCAAAATTTATTAAAATTGTATTTAATATCTTATTAACATATTAAGTAAACACATTGTATTAAACGCTAATATGTTTGATTACACGGGGTTTTAATTTAAAACTAAAGTTTTAAAATAATTTCATGCTCTTTTTCTTGATGTTTTAAAAAACCTCAGTTGCAGTTGAACACTAATGAAAGCTTACTTTAATTTTCTAAATTGCAAAACGCCACTTTGTCGAATATCTTTTGACAAAAAGAACATTTTGCAACTTTCCATAATGAGATGTCATAATGGGACACTTCGCAAAAAGTTATTTGACAAACATATATATACTTTGCAAATACTTTGATAATATATGTATTTATTCTGGAAAATGCATATAACCCTTATTTTATAACCCAATCTAAAATCCCTGCTAACTTATTATTATTTTAGCACATTTCCAAAAAAAATTTCAAAAAAAAAATATGCCTATTAGTTTCACTCTGTCCATCTGTCCGTCCGTCCATAGGTAGGACCATAGGTAGGACTCATAAAAAAATAATGCTGTAGAAGAAATTTTTCATATATAGCCCCATCCATTACGAAGCTGCAACCCCTCCAACTTTGAAATAGCCTTATTTTTAAATGTGTTTAGTTAATGTTAACATTTTTTTAATCTGAAAACGCAATTCGACAAGATCTTTTTTTTATCTTTGTAAATCAATATCAAAACTACATAATTTTTTTAAATTTAGTATTTAAATTTACTGTTATGTGAAAATCAAATTTTGGATGATTTTTCTACCTTCATAACTCCGGTACACTTTTAGATAGGGAGTTGAAATTTTGAGGTAAGAAAGAAATCTTAGAATTAATGTAAGCTTTCTCAGAAATTTTTTTTATTACACTCCCTGTTTAAGAGCTATTAGGGCTTAAAAGTTGAAAATTTGCTATTTTTAGACACATGTAACTTAGGCACCTCTACAAATTTTTCTGCGGCAAGACATGAAAATTAAAGTTTCAGTTATATATTTTTACGTGTGCTAACGATTTTTCTTAGTTATAGTATCTTAGTTATAGGGTTCCAGACTTACAGATTCTCAAAATTACAAAAAAGTCCTATTTTCACATTTTTTCTTACATGTAATTTTCATAATTTTTGATACAAGCCACAATTCTAAACAGTTTGTATTATTTTTTGGAAATGTGCGCTTTTAAAAACCGTTGGTTTACATTCTGCCTTGTTTTTACATAATATGTATATTTCAACAATAAAGTATATGTTTTGTTTTAAAGTCTTTTAGTTAAAAATCGTTTTGTTAAGTTACATTTTCTTGTAAGTCTTCTTTGTCAAATAGCCATTAGGCGAAATATCGTTTTAAGAAATAGATTTAAGGAAAGTGACATGCTCCCAAGTTTAACTGATAACAGTTATTTGTATAATGGAATTTTTAAATTATTTTCATTTTCCATTTTGTTACTGTCCTTATTTAATATATTGTATCCTTTAACTCAACTATTTATAATGGGCATATCTTAAAAAAATAAAAGAAAAATTAGTGTTAAGAATAAAAAATATATATTCTGAACAGATTTGTTTTTGTTTTTTTTTTTAACATTAATAAATTAATTATTTATTCAAAACTGTTTAATTTTTTTTTTTTTTGTAAATCCTTAGGGAATCCCAATATATTTATATGTATATATGAATTAAATTTATAACTTAGCCTATATTAAATTGTTTTTCGATAAAATTTTAATTTATAACATATTATAAATTTTAATTCTGAAGTTTTCTTTTACTTTATTTTTCTCAATACAAGAAAACTCAAGGAAGATAAAAAAAACAATAATGTGTAATTATTTATTTATTCATTTTTATGTATAAATAATATTTATAAATATTTATTATTTATTAATATTTTGGATTCTTTTTTAAAAATTTGACCTTCTCATAAATAATATCATTTTTATGAGAATATTTTAATCTTTTAAAAGTTCAAATATACACATTTAATCATTAAAATATTTTGTTTTTTTTTTTTTGGAATGTATTCATGTATATATAATTTTATCTTTAAACCATGAAGTTCATTTATTATTTTGATTTTTTAAATTTATTATAAAAAAATTTCAAATCAAATTTACATTAAAAATATTTAGTTAAAATCTTATCATCTAGAAATGAATATTTTTTTCTACTTACTATCTACAGTTTAATTTATTTAGTAATAGAAATGTTCACTTCTAATGTCCTTTTTTTTTTAGACTGAGATTTAATTTTGTTTTTTTGAACTTTTGCTATCGTATTTTTTTTTTTTTTTATTAATAAACCATTGGGTTCTTAAAGATAAAGACTATAATGCTAAAATAATAATTTTATTTATTTTTAGATATATACTAAAGTTATTACATCTTTTATTTAGGACAACTGAACGCTAATGGGCCTTAAACAAATTATTTAAATTACAACTGTTACATTTGTTTAGAAAATTTATGTTACAGCGAAGTTGCAAAGATGAATGAGGAAGGGGAATCAAGTTTGCCCATATTGTGAGATTGGCCGTCTCTTGTTCTAAAACAAAGAAAGTTTCTGAGAAAATTCTTCTTAAATAACCTTTTCGAGCTCTCGAAGATGGACTTTGTAGTAACTGCCCACTTGTTTAATTAGAAGAAAAACTAATCCAGTTTGGGTATAAATATCACATCAGTATCATTGTAATGATGGTCAAATAATAGTTATTCATTTCAACGAATCAGAAATATACTTAATGTCAAGTAATGATTCGTCTTGGGAAAGTTAGAATAAAAAAAGTTACACTGCACTTTTAAATGTATACGTAGGATTTTAAACTTTAGTATCAGAGAATTATAATTTTGAAAATTCTTTTATGAAAAAGTCTTTGAATTATCTTTGAACTACTGTTCTTTCAAGCTTTTATTAATTGCACAGCTTAGAGCCGATTATAATTTTTTTCAGTATTTTCCTTTGTCTTCTCAGATTACTATTTACTAAGCAAATAAAAAAAATTTCGGATAAGTAAGTAATAATATTAAACGGTCAGAAAATTTACATATTTTAGACATGCAGCTATAAATCATAAATGCTGTGGAATGAATATATTTTTAAGGTAGGGAAGAAAGCTGATAAGATAAACAGTTGGGTTTTCTTTCTTGTTATAAAGCATATATTCGACTAAAGATGGAGAAGTGTGTTCCAAAGTATGTTCCCATCTAATAGATATGATCCATTATATAATTTATAACCATTCAAAAAAAGAACTGTACAGGTTTGCTTCCAATTTACCTTCCAACTCCCTCTTATTACCCAATTTCCCTACAATTCCTATCCCCATTTCCTTAACCTACAATGACTTTGTAGGTTTACGGTAGCGAGTAACAAAAACAAGGCAGAATGTAAAGCAACGGTTTTTAAAAGCACACATTTCCAAAAGATAATACAAACTGTTTAGAATTGTGACTTGCACTTAAATTTGAAAATTCCATATACTGAAAACTGTGAAAATAGGACTTTTTTACAATTTTTAAGGGCTGTAAATTCGGAACCCTGTATAACTCAGAAAAACCGTTAATACACGTAAAAATATATTATTGGAGCTTTAATTTTTATATCTTGCCGAAGAAAAATTTGTACAGGTGCTTACAGTTCCTGTTGTCTGAAAACAGCATATTTTCATTTTTGAGCAATAACTTAGAAACAGTAGGTGGTACAAAAAAATGTTCTGAGGAAACTTATACTAATTCTTATACTAAAAGTTCTTTTTTGTTTTAAAATTTCAAGTTCCTACCTCAAAGCGTGCCGGAGTTATGACAAAAGAAATATCATGCAAAATTTGGTTTTCACATAACAATAAATGTATATAGTAAATTTAAAAATATATATATAATTTTGATATTTATTTATAAAGGTAAAATTCCCATCGAATGGCGTTTTCAGATTGAAAAAATGTTAAGCGGAGCATGAAATATATCCATTTAAAAATATGGATTTTTCAAAGTTTGAGTGGCAGTAATTCCTTGATGGGTGGGGTTACATGAAAAAAAATCAAGTAAAGTGCACCTATTTTGAAGACAGTAACTATTCATTGTATAAATAATAACTTTTAAATAAAATGTCATTTTAACATCCTTCTTTTCTCTTTTTTATTTTATTTTGAACAACTTTCGACTAACGACTATAATAAAGAAAAAAAAACAAAAAAAAAATGGTCCAGGTCCAGGTCTGTTATCAAATCACCATGGCAAGACCAAATAAAATAACATTATATTACAAAAAAAAGATTAAAAAATAACAAGAAAAATGACAAAATGAAAAAAAAACAAAAATCAGATTTATTAAAAAGGATATCTAATATCCTTGATAAACAATTTCTCTCAACTTTCATAACAGTTTTTTTTTTCTCTCTATTTTTCATTTTATTTTAACAGAGACCAAAAAAAAAAGAAAATATTCTAAAGAATCGATCAAAAAACCATTTTTACATATTTATTATTTTTCTTATCAAAAAAAATTTTTTTTTCTTATTTTTTGCTCTGTTTATGAAGAGTACGAACTACGAACGCATTTTTGGGTTTTATCTTTTTCTATTAATTTTTTTTTTTTTTGTTTTTGTAACTACATACATATTTAAATATATTTAAACATCTTTTTTTTTATTATACAAAGTGTCCAACAAAATAAAAGAAAATGACAAGGTCGGGTTGTAAAAAGTCATATAAAAACAAAATATTGGCGTTGTAACTAACTAAAAAATTATTCGAAAGAAAAAGCATGAAAGGAGTGAATGAAATATGTTTTTTTTTTGTTTTTCATTAAAACCATTATTATGGTCTTCACTACATTTTGAAAGTAATTGTAAAGAATAGTATTTGGATTTTTAGATGCTAGCCAAACTCTAGGAAAAATTCATTAATACAGAATTGGTGTAGGTTTGACTAAAGGTGACAGAAAATGAAAGAGGAAAATGGGATAGCAAATGGGAAGTGTTTGATAAATTGAAAAAGAACTTAAAAATATTCTTTTGGAATATTTGCAAATTGTAGGTTGGAACATTAATTTATAAAATGTAATTTTTCATATATTATGTCTGCTACACATTTCAAGATAATTCAGTATTACTTTAAAGGCTATGGGTATATAATATGACAACTTTCTTTGGTAATCGGCCTAGACCAAAATAACGCTTATCATAATTCCACAAGTTACAATACAACTAGAGCAATTACACCAGGTAAAATTTCACGACGTAACAATTCCACTAGAGTTTTCACTTTGAACTAGAAATTTCACTTTGAAATAATTAATTTTTAATAATTACTCCCTAAATTATTTTTAATTCTTATGGATTACAAAATAATAAATACTGAGAAAGGAAAGAAACAATATTAGAAGCCGGATATATTTTTGAAAAAACACTGAAGGTATCTAAGAGACATAGCGGCGACTTTTAACTCTAAATACGTTCGACAAAAATTTGGAATTGCTCGAGTCTAATTGTTCCCTCGTATAATTATACCTGGTGGCTGGTGGAATTTTACCTTACTATACATATTTACCTAGTGGAAATGTAACTAGTGAATTGTATAAATGTTCTAATGAAATTGTACCTAGTGGAGTTATGATTAGTGAGATTGCTCTAGAGAAAGCTAAATTCCTTTTATTTGCTGTTATTTTTGTAAACGCATCATAAAATTCTATTTGTTGGACAATCTGTATATATATATATATTGTTATTTAATTCACTTTAGGATCTTATTAAGAATGATGATTGCATAAATATTGAGTACAAACAAAAAAAAACAAAAAATATTATTGTTATCTTATCTTTATGAATTTGAAAACAAAAAAAAAGAAAACATTATGGTTTCAATCGTAAAAGGAGGGAAAAATTTTCGTTTTTCTTTATTATTTTAAGCTTTTTTTTTTGGAGTATTATATAAATATTGGACACAAAATTCAAGTAATATCCCTTGTTATCATTTAAAAATAAATACAAAAAGAAAAACTGAAATGATATCTAATAAATACTTTGGTATAAGGTATCTTATATTTTTCTGTTGTTTTATTTTTTGTTGAATAGTTTATCGTATTTTCAGTACAATTTATAATTTCGTTTTTTGAATTTCAAAGGCTAATGATTTTTTAATTATGTTATTAAATTTTAATACTAGTATGATTTAAAAAAAATTACCTTCCTTATTTTTTTATGCTATGATCGATCAGCTTTTTCACGATATGATTTTTATTTGAAAAATAATTTCAAGGGGAATATAACACCTATGTTTTACTATATATATTTTATTTCCAAATTAACAAAAGTCCTTTTTCTTTTCTTATTTAATTTCTTAATCAAAGAGTACCAAGTGATTTTAAATCTATATTGTTTGATTGTTTAATGATTCGCCGATGCACTGAAGAAGAATTTTGTTCATCATATTTAATATAATAGAATTTAAATGATTCAAAATTTTTTAAAAAGTTTTTTACCAAAAATATCCTTTTGGTAGTGTCAGATTTTTACTGACTAAACCCATCCCGCTTTTTAGCGAATATAATTGGATGAAACTCCTAACTGTTAATACAGTATAGAAAGTATGGATAGGAGAGTATCTTCCACTTTATCGAATATAATGGGAAGAAAATCCTAACTGCTAATGCAGTATAGGAAGTAGGTATACGAGCGAGGATATTAATGATAATGATAGGGGTAAGAGGAGGGACATGAATGTGGAAATTTTAAATCTGGGAGTGGGACTGTTATTATATACTATTATTATTAGTATTTTGCTAGTGACAAAACCATTAACAGTTACACAATGCAGTATATAACATACACCTTCCTGCATGAGATAATAATTGAAGCAGCTCCACTGTTACTGTTATTATTATTATTATTATTATTATAATTTAAAATTTTATTCCAAATCTGTAACTTTTTAACCTAAATATGATAGAATTTTATATAATTTTATAAAATTTAAATATAATTTAACTTTGATAGTTCAGCATCCATCATTTATTATTGGTGCAGAAAAACTTAGTTAAAATATTTTTCATTCTTCACTGCCTTTATTTTTTTGTTATATTCCTTAATATTTTTTAAGACTTAAAATATAATAACTTAAATAATTTTAAGAATATATTGAATCAGGACGATTTAATTACTTCAGTTTAAAATTACTAAAAAAGAATTCTGAAATCAGATATATAATATTAAAATTCATATCAAAAAACTAAATTCATATCAACTAACACATAATTTTATTCCACAACAAAATTAAAATCGAATTACAAGTATGAATAAGAATGATACAATTTGCTCTTCAATATTTGTTTCTGCTTCAAAAAAAAAACCATAAATGTTTCATAAAATTTTGGACAATAATCAAATAACCAACAAATAAAGTTTTTATTATTGGATAAGAGAGAAACCGAACATTTTATAATAAAATAATCATCAAAATTTGACACATTATTAATTTTATATAAAAAAAACAAAGAAAAAAAAAAACAATCAAATTTATTAAAATTAATAACAACATAGTTAAAAAAAAAAAAAAGTCATTAATATATCATGCCTACTGTTGTTATACATACATTATAGCATTATATCCTATCATATTTTAATAATATTGAATGACCCAAAACAAAATATAAATTTTTGAAATTTATTACATTTTTGACCGCGATAAAAAAGAAAATTATGTTACACAATATGCAATAAAAGGAATCGCTAAAAAAAAAGAAAACAAATAACTGATACACAAAAAGACTTGGTCTCTTTACAAAAAAAAAAGGAAATATTAAACTATCCGTTATTTAAATTACAGTAAGTTTTTCTTACATTTTTCCTAATAAATTTTTTTGACATTTGAAAAGCGCCTAAAGATATGTTACGTTTTCCTATGTATAGATTCGTGTGAGAAGATGAACACATACTACAATAATGGGTAGATACAATAAAGTTTAATTAAAAAAACAAAGCAGTCGAACACAAAATGTTTAGTTTTTTTCCATTTATTAACTTTAAATATGTTCTTTATGCAAAATCAACGTTTAAGGGTAATTTATAAAAAAAAAAAATCAACGTTAAAACGTAATTTATATTACGTTTTAAATAAATTTATGCTTTTGAATAAAAACAAACCTGTTAAACGGTATAGGGGTATCTCATTTTAATCTTTTTAGGCTACTGACATATGAGTGAAAATTTTCACATTAAAATATTTGAGGGATTTCTAAACATAATGAATTGTATACTAAAGATTAATTTCTTTTTTTAATGTCTAAATTTGGAAGCATCATTCCATATTATAGCTCAATTTCATATAAACATTTGTGTTTTATGATGGCCCACATCCTAAAGGAAAAGGGCACAAAACATTTTGAAGTGTTATTTACTAATGTTTAAAAATAAAATAATAATAATAATTTGTGTTTTATTTTAGTATATGTATTTCTTGACGATTAATTAAGTTAGATATCAAAAATTTTATAAAAGATGATTTTTATGACAAATTTTATGGTAATAAATTCTGTGAAATTTGTTTGGTTTGAATCAATGGGTTCAACTAAGCTTAACTTGTTTTCTTTTCGTGTAAATGCCCTTTATAAAAGTAAAATGACGATTTAAATGAATCTCTTGATACTAACCAAAATATGTCAATTTAAGAAAGCGGTTGGGTTGTTTAAAATTACAGATAGAAATGTTTCGTTTTTTGATTGTTAAATATTACTTATACATATTTCTTTATTTTTTTTCACAACTATAGATTAATCACAACTATAGACAACTAATCACAACTATAGATTTTCTTTAAATGTTTTTAAAGAAATTCTAATATTATCCTATGATCAAAATAAAGGATGAATAAAATTGAAATTTCATTGTAAACTTTTTTCTTTCTTGTTATATTAAATAATTTATATACACTTTTATAATTATATATATTTATATATACTTACCTATACATATACTTTTTAAAATATTTACATAACTTTAATTTTTCTTCAAAAGCATATAAAAATAAACATCAAAATTTTTTTCTTTCTATTTAATTATCGAAAATTTATTTATAATATAGATTTATTTATATAACACGAATTTTTATTATTATTTTAAATAAAACAAAAAAAAACATTTGTATTTATTATTTTAATCCTGTGGGAAAAAGTCATGTGTTATAATTTAACGCAATAACGCATCAGACTTTTTTTTATATTCTTTAAATTTGAAATTTTTATGTTATTATTAACGTTTATTTAACTAAAACCTGCTTAAAGGTGTGCAATTCTGTTATTTATTTAAAATTTTTTTTTTTTTTGTTTTTTTTTTTTTTTAGCAATGATGGTATTTTCAGCAAGTTTTGCTTTGTTAAAAATATTCTTTTATTTACATTTTAATATTTATCAAAATATATTTTAATCTTTCTCTTGTTTACTTAACTAAAAATAATTTTCAAACATTTTTAAAAATGACAAAAGAATAGACATAATGCAAAAAAAAAGAAAAAACTCCTAAAATATTCAAAACGTGAAAATTATATTTTTATTATTATTGATATTATCTGAAAACGTTTAATTTAAATACAACCACGTGTCAAATATAAAACCATAACAAGATGTTTGGTTTTATTTTATTTTTTTTTTGTGTTTTTTTTTTCTGCTTTGTGACAGCAGACCTTAAAAATATGGTTGGTCAAATTAAATTTTTAATAAAAAAAAAAATACATTTTGCAGTAGGATGCCGTTTTTTCTGAACTCTAATAGAATGTTTTTTTTTCTCTTTTTAAGATATTAAAATAATTCCAATTTTGAATCGTGATATTTGAGCATGAAAATTTTCCAATATGATAAAACTGTATTGGAATTAAATTTAATTAAAAAATTAAATTTAATCAATAGTGAAAATTAAATTTAAACATTTCAATAGTTTCTGTTTGAATCTTAACTAGTTGCCAATTAATATATCACATTTTGTCAAACTTAATTGATCAGAGAATTTGGTGGCCGGAATTAACACCACAGGAATTAACACCACATGGGAATTAAGATCCACCAAATGGGTATTAACACCATAAAAAAAAGTGGTGTTACTTCCCACCCAAGTTTGAATTTAAATCTTGTGAGGTTAATTCCCATTCAATTGTAGAAGAAGTGGTATAAATTCCCATTTTTAGTGTTTTTGGAGTTCTTAGCAAAGGAGAGATTTTAGAGCTGAATTCAAAACCTATAAACTCAAAATTCTTTTCATTTATTTAGCCACAATAATAAAGAAAAATAATATCAATATTATCATAATAATGTAAAACAAAAAGACTGTTTAAACGTAAAATCAATTCTAGAATTTATTAAAAAATTAAGAAAATACAATTCATACTTAAATCGAAATACTAAAATATAAAAAAACATTCATAGTTCTTAATATTATAATTTGTTAATACATAGGCATTAGCAAAATATAATATTAACTACATTTATAATTGTGTTATCATTGTATCTACATACATATATATAAATAAATTGTATTTATACTATACTATAATATAGATACAAGAACTGTAAATATTTAATTGTTTGGAGCTATGTAATATATCTTATATTACATAAAAATTTTAATATAATTTTCTATAATCGCTCTACAAAATGGACAAAGAATATTTAATGATTTTTTCTCTTCTTTTATTTTTGTGAAGTAAGCTGAACATATTTTTAAATGATTACATGGCTGTAGCAAAATTTGCGTTGGATTTGAAAAACAAATAATACAGGATATGTCGGTTGTTTCATTTAAATTATGTTGTTCAGTATCAGAGGATTCACAAGATGATATGTCATCATCATCATCATAATTTTCATTTATAATACAATTATAATCTTTATCATAAATGGTAATAATTTGTCGCAAGTATTCATACAATGTTATTCTTTTTCTTCTTAATTTGTCATCAAGTATTTTAATAAATTTATCCCTCTTAGTATAAAATGGTATAGCAGGTTCAAACATTTTAAATGTTTGCCCATCATTAATGGCCGCTATGAAATCTCTAGTGACATTATATTCCTCATTTCTTATACAATCAATAAATTTAAAAAAATTTGGATTTTTTGAAAGTTTTTTTGAAATTTGTCCAGCGAAATAAATGCAAAAAATTGAAAATGTAATAATCCCAAAGACATTCAAATTTATTTTTTCGTATTTATATCATTTCACTAAAACAAACATACTGAAAGAAAGTAGATATCTGCTTTTTGCTAAAATTCCATGATTAAACAAAATAAATTTATTAAGAAATTATACCGCGGATGCGACCCGGCGCGACGCGGCGCGCGATACGCGACACGGGTCTCCGCCCCTTCTCTAAGTGTTTATATAAAATTATTAACTTAATTTTATAAAATTTCTGGAAAAGACAGATATTCTCCTTTTCTGACCTTCTTTAATTTTTTTTATTTTTCTAACTTTGTTCATTCTAACTTAATTCATAGCGCCTTTACAAATTATAATCAGTTCTATATTACTACTTACTCTCATAGAAGTAATTCTCATTTATTTGTTTAGAAAGTGGTGTTAATTCCCACTTATTGTTTTAAAATGTGATGTTAATTCTCATTTTGATGTGATGTTAATTCCCATTAGGGTGGGAATTAACGCCACTTTTTTTTTGTGTTGTTATTTCTCACTTAGTGGATCTTAATTCTCATGTGGTGTTAATTCCTGTGGCGTTAATTCCGGCCACCTCAGAATTTATTTAAAAACTTTTTCTAAATTTATACTATGTATAAACAGATAAGTACAGTATATTTTAGGTAAAATTATTATAAAAGTATAACTAAAGACTTGTAAAATGCAAAATCTTTAAAACAGTTGAAATAAAAGCCTGATTAATAAAACGATTATAATAATTTTTAATATAATATATCATTAAATTTTATAATATTTAATTATTATAAAAATAATATTGTATTTAATATCTGTATATTTTGATTTGTGGAAACTACCAATGAAGGAAAATAAAAATTTTTTTTTTTATTTTAAAAGTTATTCATTTTTTATTTTATATTTTATGTTATTTATATACTTGTCCTATATTATACATTTGTAATATCTCACCAATCTTAAAATTAAAATTTATTGTAAAAATTAAGAAACGGTCTTTAATATTATAATAAACAAAAGTCTACTCTGTGTCTTATATTTTAAATTATATTAATCCTTCTGATATCAAAGGATTTTACTATATATCTCAATATGTCTTACTAGTCATCAATTTCCATTAAATAGTTATTAAATTATAATAATAAAAATTAAAAACAAGATATATTACTCTCTCCTTTTAAACAGTAAATATAAATTTTATTTTATTTTGAAACGACAACATCATAAAAAAAAATTTTCTATCACTTTTTTAAGAACAATTTCCATATTTTTTATGTAAATATAATTTAAAAATTTAATTTGATAATAAATTATATATATATATATATCATACTTTTTTTTTTATCAATTTAATGCCATATAAAATTTTTTTTCTTCATTTTTACAGCAGAAAAAAAATAAAATAAATAAAGTTTATATACAATTTTGAAAGTCTACATTGGTCACGCCTAAAGCTATGCAATGAAAATTTAACATGAGAACTCATTCATTTTATCGACTTTTCTTTTTCAGCTTCATATTTTCTTTTTTTTTTATTCTATTTTATTTACCAATTATTCATACATATTGCATTTTAATATTTTGTTTTTATATATAAAAATTTTGTATACGTATATATTGAATGTATGGATAGGGTTTTCCAATTTGAGTGATATGATTTCTAAGTGACGTTTCGTATGACATGATCTGTCATTTTTTTTTTCATTGTATTCAGTAATATTTACAATTTCATCAGGGAGAGATATACGCAAGAACAACTTTTACAAATTATTCAAGTTTATTATCAAAATAATCGTTTCCCAATTGCAACTTTTTTAAGAAAATCATCTTCTCCGATGAGGCTCACTTTCATCTGAGTAAATAAACAAAAGCGAACAATAAACAAAAGTAAATAAACAAAACTGTCGATTCCAGTGCGAAGAAAATCCACAAGTTATTCATGAACAACCATTACATTCGCCTAAATTGACAGTTTGGTGTGGTTTTTGGTCTGGTGGAATCATCGGTCCGTACTTCTTTCGAAATGAAGCTGGTATCACCGTTACTATCAATGCAGAGCGGTATAGATCGATAACCAACCCTTTTTATGGCCGAAATTGGAAAAAGTTGATCTTGACAATATCTGGCTCCAACAAGACGGGGCTACGTGCCACACAGCACGTGCAACAACCGAATCATTGCGAGAAAAGTTTGGAGATTCGATTATTTCAAGAAATTGTGACATTAAATGGCATCCAAGAAGTTGTGATTTAACACCATTAGACTATTTCTTGTGGAATTATTTGAAATTATTGGTATTTAGCTCCCTCTTAAATCAGACTCTCTTCAAGCTTTAGAAGTCAATATTGAACGTGCTATTCATTGCATCCGACTTGATTTAGTGGAAAAAGTGATCGAAAATTGGGTTCATCGAATTCGTTCCTGCAAAAGAAGTCGTGGAGGCCATTTGAATGATGTTTTATTCAGAACTTAATTGTATCGATTGTACACATTAAATAAAAAGCATTTGAATTTCCTTAACAATTAGTGTGTTTTTTTTTTGAAAAGAAATCATATCACTCAAATTGGAAAATCCTTTATTTGTGCATGTACTTATAAATAACAAATAAATTTGTACTGCCTTAAAGGCATTTAAAAGAGTATTTAATGTGAGTAAATTTAAATTTTTATTATATAAAAATGTTAGACATAAAATAAATGATTGAAGTTGTTCCAGCATACTAAAAGTTAAATTTGAAAATATTTAAAATTTTTGTGAGTGAATGTGGGAAAATCAATTTTATATTATTTTAATACATTATTTATGCTTAGTTTAAACATTTTTTTTATTATTTTTGACAGGATTTAGTGTAAATTACATAATACAATTTTTAATTTAAATTTTATCTACAAAACAAAGTTTTAATTTCAATGAATTAATAGTTTTTCATTTTATTTTAAATGCTTCTGCTCTTTGGTGTGGTATACAGAGTAAAGAGCTATCTAACATTCACAAGAATATTTGCTATTAGAATCTGGTTAGGCGGGAATAAAGATTTTGCTGACTTTTTAACTATGTTTTTAATCATGGTATTGTTTAAGATAAAGATTTGAATTGGATGACTTGGGAATAACGTAATATTACAAATATTTTAAAATAAGCGATTTTGAATTTACTCAGATAATATTGGGGCATGGGGCATTTAATTTAATCATATATTTCATTTAACAATTTGGTATATTTTGCCAGCTTATGAACTCGATCGCGATGGTTACTATAATTATTTTTTTGCAGCTTCCACAATTTTATCATTTACGCTTCACATAAACGAAATTCACATAATTTAAAATATTTTTCCACCGTTGACTCTAGCAAAACAAAACTTAAAAAGAATACTTATTTTTAAAACAAATAATTTATAAAAACTAAGCCTAAAAAAAAATTGTATTCTAAAACCATAATGTATTCAATTATTGCCTTAGAATATGGCTGCCAGAAAAAAACATTTTATATAATTATGTCTGAATATTTTAAACTAAACTTCTGAATAATAATATAATAAATGCATACTCCTCTTAAGAAACTTACTATGAAAACATATGGACATTGAATCTTTTTGTAATGAATATGGTTTTAGTTCTTTGACATGAAGTCTTTTCCTGGAATAGATTTGAGGTTCGTTTTATACAACAATAACATTATTAAGTTTAAAGAAATTAAAAAATTTACGCACAATTTTTACAATACAATCAAATTTTAATTTTAAAACTAAGCATAAAAAAAAAAATTTTTATGTAATAAAAATACAAAATATGTATATAAAAAATATATATATTTATTTTTCATCTTTTGTCTAAAAGGCCTTCAATATATTACTCTTCTTCATCTTCATAAAATTAAAAATGTCTCTACTGCTTTACTTGATTTTCTTTATTTTAAAATTTAAATAAATAAATCTTAAAAAAGAAATGTTATATATTTATTATAAGTAATATATAAATATGTATATATATATATATAGGCAAATTTATATGTAATTCTATTTAAAATATATAGAATGAGTATATAAAAAAACAAGCAGTAAATAAATGATAGTGGGTTGTTATAAAGAAAAACAAAAATAAATAAAACAGAAAAAAAAAATCAAATGAAAATCAAGAATTATATAAAATAAAAATTTATTCTTTCACTTTTAAATCCTTTTATAATAATACTTACATATTTTAACATTTATTTATATTTTAACATTTTCTACAGTGTATTATAATTATAGTTTTGTACAAAATTATAGTAGTAAATTAAATAAAGTAAATTTTCTAAATAATAGTGTAAAAATTACGTTGTTAATTTTTTTAATTCGTTCAATAACAAAAAATTTGTAACTACTGATGTTTTATTGAGAATTAATAAAAAACTTCATTTGATTACATATTCAGAATTATACGCTTTGTTCTCTAAATTCTGAATTACAGGATGCTGTATAGTCGCTTTCCATAAATGTCTTGCTACATTACTATTTAGATTCATAATCTGAAAAAGCATATAACTCTGATTTTGTTATCAAAAATAGGAATTTTTTATGTTGAAAATCAATTTTAGACCCTTTTCCGCAAATTAAAATACCGTCAAATTGAAATACAATCAAATGAAATACAACTGACATTTATTCAAATTAAATACAGGATATTATAGGACATTTACTTCACATTTTATAAAATTTAAAAATATATAACTTCACTAAATTTTTTGTCTGATTTTCTGCTGTTCCCATTGAACATTAAATTCCCACCTCAAATTCATAGAATAATTTTCCGCAATGTGGAGTCCATCTCTTGTAGAGAAATTTTTACAATAGTATATATTTAATGAAATATAGAAATTACATGTATTTTTAGAATTTCCAATTGTTTTTCGTCTGAAAACCGTTGAACTAAACCTAAGGAGATGCAAAAATTGTATTAAGGCGAAAAAAAAAACAAGTAAAAGTAACAGTAAGTCGATGCAATCGACTTATTTATACCCTACACCTAAAAAATTCAAATAAAATTAAAAATCCATAAACTATTTTAGTTAGGTATTTAATATAACTAAGCTAAAAAAATAAATGCTTTTACAACCTTTGTACAAAATCTCAGATTTCTATCTTTATTAAATTCGAAAATATGCTTGTTAGGTCTTGGGAAGTGTGTGAAGGCACGCGGACCACCACCCCAATTCATCTCAAATTTTAGAGACATCAAAAGGGTAGAACATTCTTATATCAAATTTCAAGTTTATATATTTATTAATTTCGAAGATATGCTTGTTTGGTCTTAGGAGTTGTGTGGCGGATACCCGAACAAACATTCTAATTCATCTTAAATTTTGGACAAATCAAGGATTCAGGAAACAACACCGTAGTACCAAATTTGAGGTTTCTATCTTTATTAATTTCGAAGATATGCTTGTTCGGTTTTGGGAGTTGTATGGGAGGTACCCGAACGACCACTCCAATTCATCTCAAATTTTAGGCAAATCAGGGATTTAGGAAACAGCACCCTCGTATCAAATTTGAAGTTCCTATCTTTATTAATTTCGAAGATATGCATGTTCGGTTTTGGGAGTTGTATGGGAGGTACCCGAACAACCACTCCAATTCATCTCAAATTTTGGGGATATCAGGGATTCAGAAAAACACACCCTCGTACAAAATTTTAAGTTTCTATCTTTATTAATTTCGAAAATATGCGTATTAGGTTTTGGGAGTTGTATGGGAGGTACTCGAACGCATGGTCCGATTTCGCCCATTTACAATCCCCGCCTTACCTTAGTCATTGTTAACCTACAGTATAAATTTCATCAAGATAGCATCATTATTTTTTGAGTTATCGTGCGTAAGGACGGACGGACGGACCGACGGACATCGCTAAATCGACTCCGGCGGTGATCCTGATTCAGAATATATATACATGTCTAACCATTTGGACTTGAAATAAAATGAATAAATCTGAAAATATGTTATCAGATATATAAAAAATTTCTGTTTTTCGTGGTCAAATGTAAAATATTTTTCTTTTATTTAGAATTTTTACTTTTTCCATTTGTATATGTTAGAGAAGCATCTGAAAATTGAAATAGGAACATTCGGTTAATAAAAAAAAAAAAAAAAACACTATATTAATCTTGTAATGATTCGTTACTTTTATTGTGGTCAATACTGTATATTTAAAATATTATTATACATAGATCTTTTAGATATTCTAAAATTAAGACAGTAAAAAAAGGCATCAGACAATGCTCTTCATTTTATATTTCATATTTACTTATTCATAAATATAAAAAAAATTCTGTAATTAAACATTATTTTATTTTTATATTTTTGTTCTTCTTTAGTTTCTCTTATCTTTTTTATATTTCCATCCTACTCTATCAATCAGGATTACATTTTATTAGTCTCAATTTTAGAAGAACCGTCATTTTTTTTTTTTTTTCTTTCTGTTTTGTTTTGTTTTATAAATTTTCGCTATTCTTATCAAAGAAATTATTATTTCACATAAAAGTTTAGTTAATATACATATACATTTACATATATATATATATTCTACCTACTTTTTATTAACATTCTATTCATACACATTTATATAGAAAGATAAATAGAAATAAAGGATGGTGTATATAATAAGTACCATAAAAAAAAATATAAATTAAATAATGTCTGACTGGTAAATATTCTAAGTACATAATTTATACAGAGTTTATTCAATTCTTTATAAAATTTTATAATTTTAATAAATGAAAGCCTTTAAGTAAAAAAAAAAATTAAAATTTATGAAAGTTAAAATAAATTACGATTAGGATATTAGAATTGAAGAGATTAAGGGGAGAAAACAAAATTATTTAATATTTAGACATTTTATATTTATGAGATATAAATGACCATTTTTCATAAATTTTTTGACCATTTTTATATGCTTTAAGAATAAATATAAAATATTATTAGTCTGTTTCTGTTATATGTTGATTTAAAAATTAAAATCACAAAATTTTTTACTTAAATATTGAAAAAATTATTTTTTCGTCTTTTCATTTTCATTATTTTCTGACTTAGTTTAAATTTTGAAATAAATAAGAAAGTTATACCAAAAATAATGTAAGAAATATTTGGGAAAAATCTGCAACTTACTAAATTTTATATACATACGTAATAGCTGGAAGCTAAAAGTAAACTACGAAAAATGTGAAACTATATTATTCAGGAATACTATCAATAAGGTAATATATAATATTAAAACATGCTGGAGAGATTTTTATATACTTACTCCAAACAAGACAAAGATTAAAAACTCCATAAATTTTAAATATCTAGGAGTTCATTATTAATTTCAACCATCATGTTCAAAAACAAATAAATCGAGCAAATATCGCCTTTATAAATTTAGCTAAACTGTTCTTTTCAAGAACACTTTGTAACAAAGTAAAATTACTCTGTTACAAAACCTTAATCCGATCAGTATTAATATATGCCTGTACAGTATGGTATAATGTTAATGCTTCTTCGATGGAAAAATTAAGATTGTTTGAACGGAAGAGCTTGTAAAAATTATAATAGAAAGTTTTCAACAGGTTTTGTTTGCAATTGCAATTTGCAATTTTTTTGTTTGCAATTTTCAATATTCAAACAAATTTATTTACGATAAGGCAAACATAATTAGAATCGATAATTTTATCATTCGTGTCATACACAACCACATTCAAAGGAGTAGTGAAACAACGGAAAGCTCATTAATCAGTCACCTGTGGTATGAAAATTTTTAATACATAAAAAACTGCTTAAAAACAGGGTTTTTTTGCCACCTGAGGCCTTCGTTTATCTTGATAAATATAAATATATAGAAAATAATCAGCATATTTCATTATAAGAGACACGCTCTCATTAAAAATATACCATCAAATTTAAACTCACTAAACATTGAAAATAACGAATTGTTTAAGTACGATATGTACATACTTGCAAAAGAAAAACTTTATCATAGAAAACCACACTTTTGGCAGAATTTAGATTTAAGGTAGGTTAGATAGTAATTGTAATTAAGTTAAGTTAAGTTAGGTTAGTTAAATTAGTTTTAAGATTTTATATAAATAAGAAGTTAAAAAAAATCGGTTTTTAAAACAAAAATTTTTTCAATAAATTCATTACCATAAAACAAAACTAATTAAATATTAATAAGAGATACATATTAGATAATAAAATTTTATATTACAAAATATTTTAATCAAATAATTTGATACTAGCAAAAACAGACAAGATTAATTGTGAGAGCTTGTAAATTATTCAGCCATGTACATATTAAAATTAACTTATAACAATTCTTTTTAAGTTTTGTTTTTATTATAAAGAAAAATTGAATTATAAAGAAAAATCATATAATAAATTGAAAAATAACACAAAAAAAAAACGTATATAAAGACGAAAATTATTGTTTGTTATTGTTTAAGAAAATGATCGCCTGAAAATATGCAATTTTCAATTAAAATAATATTTTGTATGATATTCATAGCCTGCCTGTTCTTGCTGCGGCAGAACATATACTAAAATTGGAACGATACAGAGAAGATTAGCATGGCCCCTGCGCAAGGATGACACGCAAAATCGTGAAGCGTTCCACATTTTTATCTACATAGAAAACCAGAAACGGATTACAAGCATTTCTACTCCAATAAATGCTTGTACCGTAAAGCAAAACTAATTAGATTCGACAATTTTTTTATAAAAATTATTCGTAGTCATTTTGACAGATCTCTCAATACAAACGAAAATGGTTTAATATCCAAAATTTATTACCATAATGAAGAGTATATAAATAATAGTTTAAAATCGGGTTTTATTGCTCCCGAACATTTTATTTACCTGGATTCTAAAGGGTATATTCAAAGCCACGAGCATGTTTCTCTATTATATCACTATAATAGACGGGCTACATGCAAGTGCACTGAATATGACCCAAACCACATTGAGGCTAATTCACTAAAGTACGACATTTTTATTCCAGAAAAGGATAAACGAATTTCAAAAAACCATTGGTGGTTAAACATTTCGTAATTAATATAAAAAAATTAGTTTAAAACTATAATATTAGAATAGGCGTAGGTTTTAAGTTAGGTAGTAGGTTTTAGGTTAGCATAATTTTAAGTTAGTGTAAGGTTTTATTTATACAATTTAAATTAATTTTGGTTTTTATTATAAATTTTCCAAAATTAAAAAATTCTATTAGAAAAAAGAAAAAAAAAAGAAATATAATAATAAAACAAATTAAATAAAGAAAAAAACTGAAACACTAAAATATAGTTTAAGGTTTTAGTTCTAAGTTCTGAAATAAATGTTAGTTTTGTAAGCTTTTTTACTAACCCAATGTAGCCAAAAATGATTAAAAAGAAAAATAAAAAAGTATATAAAAAAAAAAAAAAAAAAATTCATAGCCTGCCTGGGGCTTCGGTAGCCTAGTGGGTAGGCGTGTGGCGTATTAACCGAAGGAGTGTGGGTTCGATTCCTGCACAGGTCGTAAGTGTTTTTTTCTTTATATACCCCCCTTACGACCAAATATAATGTAAAATATATAGTATATAATATAAACAAAATAAATAATATTAGTATATAATTTAATAATAGTATAAAAACCTATAATGGCCTTAGTAGCCGATGGTTCAATAATATTACACTACATTAATGTATGTAATATTAATATAAATAAATAAATAAATAGCCTGCCTAAAATATATAATGTAAGTACTATATAATAGAATATACACAAAATAAATAGATGGGGGCTCGGTGGCCTAGTGTGTAAGAGCGTATAAAATACGCCGTAAACACTAAAGGAGTGTGCGTTCGAATTCCCCACACATCGTAAGAGTTATTCCCCCTTAAGACATTTACAGGCACGCCTGAACAGGAAAGGCTGTGTAATAAATGGAATGAAATAAAATGCATTAAAAAAAATAAATAAATAATAGGCAGGGGAAAATAAAGCCTAGAGCAATAAGACCTAATAGGCATTATTTCACAATTGAGTTGAGAAATAAGGCCTAATTCCTAAAATTTCGCGATAGGTCTTATTTCTCATTTCAAAGAGAATTAAAGCCTATAGGCCTTATTTCACTTTAGAAATATTATATTATTATTATATTATTCCAATTACAAATTTGTAGCCGACTGTAAAATCCGAATATTTTTAACAGGTTTCGAACAATTTTCTATATTCTGGTCAGCCCCGTGACCTTCGCCCCCTCCCTTTCGAGCCACTCTTCGCCTCTCTCTTAGCCGATCCCTTGACAACTCCCTTCTCACTTCCTTTGAAGGAATTGGAACTGCTGCCTTTGCTACCACGCCAGCGCACAACAACGGCGACCAGAATTCGGGCGCGGGTGACCCGGCGCAGGGGTAGCAGCCCTTATTCCTTCAAAACATTTTTTTTTTGTTTTTCATAAAAAAAATCTCTAAATTTTCACAAAATTAATTATTATATTTCACAAAGAACAGTCAAAATTTAATGGTTTTGTATGGAAAGCTGAAACATTATTTTTTCCCCCATGATTTCAAATTCTTTGTAATTAGGAGAGATTTTAGAGTTGGCTTCAAAATCAGAGTTATAGCTTTTTCCAAATTATTTATAAATATTCTAGAAAAAGCTGTAATCCTGATTTTGTAACCAACTATAAAATCCGTTCTGTTTTAGAGTCCCGCATACTTACGTATACTCGTTATTCATATTTCGGAAAAAGAGGCAATCCAGATTTTTTAACCAACTCTAATAACTTAACTAAGTTCGACAAAATTATTACATTTAAAAGTGAAATAAGTTTTAATGTTGAATTTAAACGAAATTTTTTAATTTTTAACTTGTCGAACTTATTTGAATATGAAGAAACACTGACTGACAAACTTACGGAGTGAAATGTGCCAAAAAAACAGAAAACATTTTATTATATAAGCTAAAATATGCGGAAATTAAATCATGAAAGAAAAATATTAAAAAATGTTATTATTGGAATAATAAATTACAATTAGGCTTTAATTCCATTATTTTAAAAAAATAATTAGGCCTTATTTCACTTTCGAATAAGAAATACAGCCTAATACGCGTAATTTCGCCATTTAGGTCTTATTTTTCAGTCCAAAGTGAAATAAGGCCTATTAAACTTTATTGCTCTAGATCTTATTTCCCCCCGCCAAATAATATAAATTCATAAATTAATAATAACAGATACTTTCTTTTTGTTACTTTTATATAAAAGAATTAAATTTTGTTTTTTAAAAAAATATATTTTGTGCCAAACGGACGAGACTAATTTTCAAATTTTAAAAAATAAATTAAATAAACTAAAAAATTTTTTTTATTTTTAATTTTAAATTTTTTATTGATAAATTTTAATCTTATAAAGTTATAGTCTTCGTTACTATTATTTTATTTTTTATGATGCGTTTCGAGCTTTTAAGCCCATTACCAAATAAGTATTTTTTTTTTATTTTTTAGTTATTTATTTATATTAATATTACAAATCACACAGGCTAATGCAATATTACTAACAATATCGGCTACTGAGGCCATTATAGGTCGAATTCTGTAATTAATTTATACAGTAATATTATTGTTATTTATCTTATATGTTATATATTTACACTATATTTAGTAGCTAGAAGGATTTTGTTAAGAAAAATAACTATTTTCAGGAATTTTCCTTTAAGCCACTAAGCTACCGAGATCCCTTTTTTTTTAACTTTTATTTATTAAATTATATTCTGATCCTTAACCAAAAAATAGGTTTTATTTTTTTAAGTTTTACTTTAACATATAAAAATAGATCTTCTTTTTTAAACTTTTACTTTTATCAAATTTTTTTATAAAGTTTACTACTAGTATTAGTTTATATATCCAGTTATATCCACTTGAAAAAAACAATTTTCATATCATAAATTTTATAATAAAATCTTACCCAACTTAATCAAAATTATCTAACTTAAATCTACTGTTAGTTATAAACAATATTTAAAGAAAATCTAACCATTATGTTCGTCTTTTTATAAGTGTATCTATTAAAAAGATATGTAGCACGGATTACTATTAAGTTATATAGTAAGGTTCATGATTCTCGGTTTGTATAAAAACATTTTTAATCAGGGGTATTCAATTCCGTGAGTAAAGTATTTCTGATTAATGTACTTGTCATTGTGGTAAAATATATGAGACAATAAACAATTTTCTGAGGAATTTAATATTCTGTCATAATGATTTCGAACTTGTTTCATCATAAAACTATTGTTTCTATTTATATTTGATACTTTGTACAAAAATTTATTTAGTCAAATTCAGGAGTTCTACATTTATTTATAAATACTTTTATACGCTTTTAGTCAAACTTTTTGAATTTACCCATTAAAGTTTTCTTTGTTACCTTTTTTAACTACCGCTTTTTTTTTGTATTAAATTTTTCCTTAAAATTATTTAAAATCTCTTAAAATCGTATAACATTAATACTTTTAATAATACTGTTTGAAATGCATCACCAGTCGTCCTTTGAAATCCAATTCATTTTGTAGGTAGTTTATTTTTATGAACTATATTAAAATATCGTATAATCATTAGAAAATTTTGACAACTAGAATAATTATACTTTAAAAAACCACTTATTTTTAAGATATTTGGGATACAAAAATGTCCAAAACAACCAAAACAAAAAGAAAGTCAAACAATGGTCCTTAAAAAGAAGGAATCTGATTTTTTTTTTTTGTATTTAGACTAGATATTATTTAATATTAAAACGAAAAAAAATTCTCTCTTCTATTTTTTCTTATATCAATAAAAAAAATACTAATCTCTAATAGGTTATACATTTATATATACATTATACTCATTATAAAAAAATAACTTTAATTTTCGTCAAAACTTTCAAACAAAAATTCTAAGCACATCCCTAAAAAATCATTTTCAAATTTTTTTTTTTTATATCCCCATTCAATAACAGTTTCATTTTTTTTTTTTTTTTGTGCTGATTTTAGTTTCATTTAAAGTTTTTCCATTGAATACAGTTCTTCCCCCAGAAAAATCACATTCTAATGATTATGAATATTACCAGCTATTGAATAAAAGCAAACCTAACTGTAGAAAAATATTTTTTTATAATCTTATAATACCCTCATATTACTACAGAAAAAAAAACTACATAAAATGATAATTCGAAGAATAATCAAAAACAAAAGAAAAATAAAAATCTTAACAAACATGACTATTAAATGTAATGGATCCTCAATTTCAAGTACATACAGCTGAATATCATAGAACTTAACTAATATTGGTTAGAAAATATTTATTTATTTTTTTCTTAAAAAAAAAAAAAAAATTCCTTTAAATAACCACCCCTTGTATAAGAGTGGTTACTACTCCTTTCAAATAAAATTTAAATGGTATAAATGAAGATATCTGAAACTCGTGTAATGCAACATCTGTTTAAAAATTTAACTTTTAAAATTTTCAAATTTCAAAAAAAAAAAAAAAACGCAATCATAATATTAGAAGATACCAACCATGAAAAATAAATACCATCTCTATTAGAACAGTAGCTAGATATTATTAAAACCGTATTGTGCGCGATTTTTATTGATATTTATTAAGAATTTTTAAAAAGAACAACAAAAACATATTGGACAAACTAGACCAAAAAAAAAAAAAACAATTTCTCAAAAAACGAGGAAGAGTGCAGTAGAGTAGACTGTGTCAACTCTGGGATACCCGTATGAACGTAATATATCCTGTTTCTATAAAACTTGATCATCTTTTAAAAACATTCAGAGTTTTAGTACCGAACCACAGAGATATATTTATGTAAATTGTGGAGTTGTATGATAGCTACCCGAATCTATTACGCCTAGCTTCATTAAGTTCCAAGAAATGCAAAAAGCCTGAACCGGCTGCTTTAGACCATTCAAATTTTACAAAAGTTTTTGGCATGCAACTCGACACTTTTTCACTAAATTTCAGATAGCTAGCTTCAATAGACACTGAGTTATTTTCATTTAAAAAGAGAAGTTGTATGGCAACTATCCGAACCTGTCATATCATCACAACAAAATTTTACAGAAGTTGTTGCCATAAAACTCGATCATCATTTGCAAAATTTCAGATACCTAGATTGAATAGACACTGGGTTATTTCCATTTAAAGAAAGAAGTTGTATGGCAGCTACTCGAACCCGGCGGCCGAAAATGCTGGAGTTAAATAGCAAAACTAACAATTTTGCAACAGTGACGTAAAAAAAATTTCAGCCTCCTAGCTCCTCTATTTTTTGAGTTATCGTGCGGACGGACACTGAGTTCTTTTCATTTAAAAAGAGAAGTTGTATGGCAGCTACCCGAACCCGTCTCACCACCACAACCAAATTTTGCAGAAGTTGTTGCCATAAAACTTGATCATCATTCGCAAAATTGCAGATACCTAGATTGAACAGACACTGGGTTATTTCCATTTAAAGAAAGAAGTTGTATGGCAGCTACTCGAACCCGGCGGCCGAAAATGCTGGAGTTAAATAGCAAAACTAACAATTTTGTAAAAGTGACGTAAAAAAAATTGCAGCCTCCTAACTCCTTTATTTTTTGAGTTATCGTGCGGACGGACACTGAGTTCTTTCATTTAAAAAGAGATTTTGTATGGCAGCTACCCGAACCCGTCACACCACCACAACCAAATTTTGCAGAAGTTGTTGCCATAAAACTTGATCATCATTTGCAAAATTTCAGATACCTAGATTGAACAGACACTGGGTTATTTCTATTTAAAGAAAGAAGTTGTATGGCAGCTACCCGAACCCGGGGACAGAAAATGCTGGAGTTAAATAGCAAAACTAACAATTTTACAAAAGTGACGTAAAAAAATTTTCAGCCTCCTAGCTCCTCCATTTTTTGAGTTATCGTGCGGACGGACACTGAGTTCTTTTCATTTAAAAAGAGATTTTGTATGGCAGCTACCCGAACCCGTCGCACCAGCACAACCAAATTTTGTAGAAGTTGTTGCCATAAAACTTGATCATCATTTGCAAAATTTCAGATACCTAGATTGAACAGACACTGGGTTATTTCTATTTAAAGAAAGAAGTTGTATGGCAGCTACCCGAACCCGGGGACAGAAAATGCTGGAGTTAAATAGCAAAACTAACAATTTTACAAAAGTGACGTAAAAAAATTTTCAGCCTCCTAGCTCCTCTATTTTTTGAGTTATCGTGCGGACGGACACTGAGTTCTTTTCATTTAAAAAGAGATTTT
This sequence comes from Poecilobothrus nobilitatus, assembly GCA_947095535.1. NCBI lineage: Eukaryota > Metazoa > Arthropoda > Insecta > Diptera > Dolichopodidae > Poecilobothrus > Poecilobothrus nobilitatus. Next base: position 41,499,511 of record OX352774.1, on the reverse strand, counting down.
GTATGGCAGCTACCCGAACCCGTCACACCAGCACAACCAAATTTTGTAGAAGTTGTTGCCATAAAACTTGATCATCATTTGCAAAATTTCAGACGCCTAGCTTCATTAGGTTCCAAGAGGTGCAAGAAGTCTGAACCGGCTGCTCTAGACCAAACAAATTTTACAAAAGTTGTTGGCATATAACTCGACACTTCTTTACTAAATTTCAGATTCCTAGCTTCAATAAACACTGAGTTATTCTCATTTAACCGGATAAGTTGTATGGCAGCTACCCGAACCCGCCGCACCACCACAACCAAATTTTACAAAAGTTGTTGCCATAAAACTTGATCATCATTTGCAAAATTTCAGACGCCTAGCTTCATTAGGTTCCAAGAGGTGCAAGAAGTCTGAACCGGCTGCTCTAGACCAACCAAATTTTACAAAAGTTGTTGGCATGTAACTCGACACCTCTTTACTAAATTTCAGATTCCTAGCTTCAATAAACACTGAGTTATTCTCATTTAAACGGAGAAGTTGTATGGCAGCTACCCGAACCCGCTGCACCAGCACAACCAAATTTTACAGAAGTTGTTGCCATAAAACTTGATCATCATTTGCAAAATTTCAGAAACCTAGCTTGAATAGATACTGAGTTATTTCTATATAAAGATAGAAGTTGTATGGCAGCTACTCGAACCCGCCGACCGAAAATGTTGGATTTAAATAGCAAAACTAACAATTTTGCAAAAGTGACGTAAAAAAAATTTCAGCCCCCTAGCTCCTTTATTTTTTGAGTTATCGTGCGGACGGACGGACGGACGGACGGACGGACGGACGGACGGACGGACGGACGGACGGACGGACGGACGTACATGGCTTAATCGACTCAGAATTCGATTCTGAGCCGATCCATACCTTTGACACTATATCTAGCTCGACTCCTTTAAGGTGTCACAAACGTAATGGCAAATTTATTATACCCTTGAACATAGTTCATACGGGTATAAAAATGAAAATTAAAATAGAAGGAAAAAATTGAGATAAAAAAAATATCCATTTATTTAATAATTAAATTTTATTATTTCTAAAAAATAAAATAAAAAAAAACAAGGCCAAATGTAAACCAACGGTTTTTAAAAACGCACATTTCCAAAATATTAATACAACCATTTTAAAATTGTAACTTGCACCAAAATTTGTAAATTTCATATAAGAAAAAATGTGAAAATAGGACTTAATTGCAATTTTGAGGAGCTGTAAGTGCGATATCCTATATAACTAAGAAAAACCGTTAACACACGTAAAAATATATTACTGAAGATTTCATTTTTATGTCTTGCCGATGAAAAATTTTGTACGGTTTCTTAAGTTACAGGTGTCTAAAAATAGCAAGTTTTCAATTTTTGAGCCCTAATAGCTCTTAAACAGCGGGGGGGGGGGGGACGATACAAAAAAGTTTCTGAGAAAACTTATACTAATTCTAGAAGTTATTTCTGGTCTCAAGTTCCTATCTAAAAGCCTACCGGAGTTATGAAAAAAGAAATATCATGCAAAATTTGATTCTCCCATAACGGTAAATTTAAATAATAAATTACAAAATATTGCATAATTTTGATATTGTTTTATAGAGGTAGGAAAATTTCCAGTCTTTTAGCATTTTCAGTTTGCAAAACTACTATACAGAGACTGAGATATATAGATCTGAAAATAGGGCTTTTTTGCAATTTTAAGGAGCTTTAACTTCGTAACCCCATACAATTAAATAAACCGTTAACACACCTAAAAATATATTACTGGAGCTTTTATTTTTATGTCTTGCCGAAGAAAATTATGTACGGGTGCCTAAACTACAGGTATTTAAAAATAACAAAATTTCAATTTTTTGAGCCCTAATAGATCATAAACAGGGGCTGGTCAAAAAAAAAATTCTGATGAAACTTATACTAATTCTAAAAGTTCTTTCTTCCCTCAAAATTACAAATTTCTAAGGTAGAAAAATTCGGCGGGAATAAGGTAGAAAAATCAGTTAAAATTTTGTTTTCACATAACGGTAAATTTAAATACTAAATTTAAAAGAATTCTACAGTTTTGATATTGACTTACAAAGGTAAAAAATATTCCTATTGAATGGCGTTTCTAGATTGAAAGAATGTTAAACAGAACATGAGATATACGTATTTAAAAATAGGGCTTCTTCAAAGTTTGAGGGGCTGTAGCTCCGTAATGGAGGGGGCTATATGAAAAAGTTATTCTACAACATTAATTTTTTTATGAGACTTACTCATGGTTAAATTATTTTATCTTTAACTCTCTATCTTTAATTCTCTATCTTTAACGGTGTAGAAGTTTTGTATACAGACGGACGGATAGACGCACGGATGGACGGACAGAGTGAAACTAATAGGCACATTTTTCCCAAATTGTTTTGGAAATGTACTAAAAACCATCTTGTGGTTCTCATCGTTCCCACAAAACCGAAAAAAAAAAAATTTAAATATTATAATGACCTTTTATGACAGCATTCTGATATTATATGACTCAAAACCAAAACAAAAAAAAACAATTTTTATTTTGTTTTGAATTTAATTTTTAAAACATGTTCTTTATTTTTAAGAAATTATAAAAGGAACCATTCAACAACAGCTGTTGTTATTTTAAATCCAAATAGCAAAAAAATAAAAGGAAAATATGTATTATAGAATCAATAAAAGATTAGTTAGAAAATTAAAATTATCTACCATAAAAGAAAAAAAATTTTTATTTATATATCTATAATTTAAAAAGTTTTTTTTTTTTTTAAATTAATATTAAAAAACATAGTTAGAGTTACTAATAAAAATTAAAAAAAAAAATTATTGATATAAAGGACGTGCCTTCTGGTTATTTTTATTCTAAAACACATCATTTAGAATATTATGGAAATTTATATTGAGGTCATATTGTTGAAATGATTAAAAAGTTTTTCGGGACAAAATGATAAAAAAAAAAAAAAAACTTTTTCTACAAACTTTATAGTTTCTGTACAAACAATATAATATGTATAGGTTTATACCAGAAATATTTTAAAACTGGATAGAATATAGAATCTAGTATTTTAAAGCAATTCGAAACGTTGTCCTTCCTTAAATTTTTTTTTTTTTTATTTACTTATTTGTTTATTTAATTACTTTAATTGTATGCGTATTTTACATGTTTGAGCATTTCAGAAATTTACACGTTGAAGAGGTTAGATATATGTATATCATCATACTTTTACGACTATTATTACTAACATCTATATATCGGGAATTCCATGTTAATCATTGGGACATTTAAAAATAATTTAGAAATTTTCTTTTATCAATTTAGCCTAGGTATCATTAATTCTATTCTGCAAATATTTGCATATTTAAAACTCTTTTACAGAGCACCATTTCATTAATATTTCGGTGTTGCAATAACAAAAACTTAAACGAGAAAAGTAATATATATTTTCACAAAATGCTGTTAGTCATCGGGATGATCGTACACTTTTGTTAGTTTTATAATTTTCAATATTATACAAATTTCTGCGAATTCCTTTACAGCAGTAAAAAAAAAGAAAATTTTACACTTACATTGCATATATGTCTAATGATAAAACATGAACTAAAATCTAATTATAGGCTTTTTATTACAATTTGTAAAAATTACAAGAAAGTAGAATGCGTTAATCATCAGGACAATCGGGCATTTTAATAAAAAATTTTCTGCCTCAAGAATGGATTTGAATCGATTTTGAAAACACAATTTAAAAAAGAAAGCAGATGAAAAACTAATACTCACGTTATCTAATATTAGAACCTTAGAGAACAGTATAAGATAGTATATAGTTCATTTTTAAATTTTCGGTTTTTGGCTAATTTTTCATGGAATTCCCATATATAGCATTGAACGTGTATGTTAAACATTATTTTAAGGAAACGGGTAAAACAAAAAATTGATTGATTTTATTTTTATATAAAAACTTAACTAATCTATACAGAATTAACCTAAAATTTACATGATAATCTAAAATTAGGATGATGTGACATAAAGCTGTAGGTTATAAAGCCTTATTTCATAAAAATGGTGACCAATAATCAATTCAAATAAGCTATATTGAGAATATGACTTTATGACTCATTTGAATGAGTTAAAACGTCATAATTAATTTCTAAAACGACCAGCTGAGAGCGGCTTATTTTTGAAGTATGTATATAAAAAAAAATTACGAAAAATTTTAGAGTTGGTTACAAAATCAGAGTTTTAATAATTTGTTTAGCGGGAATTTGGAGACAGCCCCCAAAAATTTAAATGTCTTGTAGTTAAAGTATGTGTGTAAGAAAAATAATTATACTATATTTATAGTTGGTTACATAATCATGGTATGCGTTTTTTCGAAGCTTTAATTCAGTAACATTGGAGGTTTGGTCAAAAAATAAGAGTTAATTAATAAGATTAAGTTTAGTGGACGTTTTGTGACGATAGCCCTCACAACATTAAATTCTTTGTTGTTATAATTTCAATAAAATATAATTAAGAAGAATTTTAGAGTTAGTTAATTAAGTTAAATAGATTTTTTTTTAAAGTAGTATTAATCGCCATATTGATAATGGCTTTATGACACACCATCTAAAATCGCACATATAAACGCATTATTTGAGCATAAACAACTATTTTGCAATATACTGTACTTATTTTCTGAAATTGTATTTTTTTGCGCTAAATCGTATTTTTCTTTATGGTAGAAAAACTAAGAAATTAATTAAATACAGGTTTCAGAATAGCATTCTGATTTCTCTGGAAAAATTGTCAGGAAATTGCCATATGGGAAACCCGTACATTAGAAATCTTTGAAAAGTCTTTTAAATATTACTAATTTACTATCTCCTTTTAACCTGAATTTTTTATTTATTAAGGACTTTAAGATTTAGATATATATATTTGTTAATTTTCTGTACTTTGAGAATGTGTATTTTAAATGAAATGAATTTTTTGTCTAAAAAAACTACCAAAAATACTATATATGTTTTTTCTAAAAAAGATTTACTTAAATTAAATGTTATAATATTAAAAAAATGAATATGAATAAAAATAAATTAAATTGGAATTTAATATACTTTAATAGATTTTATAATATTACTTTCCTTAATTTTTTTAATTTTTTTTTTTATAGTAATTATTTTTTATTTTACAATAAATTCTATAGATTTGTCACTGTTCACTGTTATTGAACCTGTCTAAAATTAAAATTAAGAAAAAAACAAACAATGAAAATTTAATTTTAAATGGTGGTTACATTAACACCTTTAATAAATATCTAAGCAAACTTTTTTAATAATTTCTCCCAATAACTTTTATTTAATTTTATCAGAAAATATTTATTTACTTTTCTTTCTTCGTAATCTACCGTTACTTTTTTAAACTGTTTTACTATTATATGATAGTCAATAATATGTGAGTGTTGTTGTTTTTGCTTACATTTAATATAGGGTTTTCAAAATTGAGGTATCATTTTAATTTTAATAAAAAAAGACTTTTTTTTTGAAATATTAAATATATTTTTATTTTAATTTATTACAAATAGGTTCCGGTTAATAATGAAAAATTATGTCGGCCAAATGGCCCCCTCTACTACTTCGGCATGCTTCCAATCTTTTACCAAAATTCTGAATCACGTTGTTCAATAAATTGTTCTCAATGGTTGAAATCTGCTCGATAATGTTGTTTTTAAGCTCTTGAATTCTTATGGGATTATTGCTGTACACTTTCGATTTCACAAAACCCCACAAAAAAAAATCCAACGGTGTCAAATCGCACGATCTTGGTGGCCACATCACTCCTCCTCTACGAGAAATAATGCAATCTTCGAACTTTTCCTTCAAAAGATACATTGTTTCTCTTGTTGTGTGGCAAGTGGCACCGTCCTGTTGAAACCACATATTCTCTACGTCCAAATCATCAATTTCCCGCCACAAAAAGCTTCGGATCATCTCCCTGTAGCGATTTCCATTGACCGTAATCGCATTTCCATTTGCGTTTTCAAAAATATATGGTCCGATGATTCCTCCTGACCACAAACCACACCAAACCGTAACTTTTTGTAGATGTACTGGTTGCTCTAAGATAACCCTTGGATTCTCTTCACCCCAAATGCGGCAATTCTGTTTATTGACGTAGCCATTGAGCTGGAAATGAGCTTCGTCGGTGAAGATTATTTTGTTAAAAAAATTCTCATTTTCTTCTTGTTTTTCGATTGCCCAAGAAACGAATTGCCGACGTGGCATGGTCAGTTGGTTTTAATTCTTGCGTCAGCTGGATCTTATAAGTCTTTAAATGGAGATCACGATGCAAAATGTTGAATAATGTGGATGGTTTGATATTTAATTGCTGCGAACGATGACGAATGGAAGTTTTTGGATCTTCTTCAACACTTCTGCTCACAGCTGCTACATTCTCAGTTGAACGGCCACTACGTTGATAAATGTTGCCTCTGTTATCAAGAACAGATCCAGTTTCTAGAAATTTATCAACCATCAGCTTGATGGCACGATTTGTTGGAGCATTTCTCTACCAAATTTTGTTCGAAATTTCCTAATTATATCTTGAAAACTTTTACCATTTTCAAAAAATGTTGTAATAACAAAAACACGTTGTTCCTTCGTGTAACGTTACATATTAACTAACCGGAATGTATTTAGAATACACCTAAAGAAATCTCGTATAAAAATTCCAGGTAGAAAAAAAATGGCGGCAAAATCAAAATGATACTTCAATTTTGAACACCCTTTATAATAAAAAAAATTTTATATCAGTATTAATTTTTATTAGAAAATAAACTTTTACCGTTCTAGCAATAGCAGTAAAATATAATTTTTTTTTTTTTATAATTTGTTTTTAAAATTTATTGTCTAGTTTTTTTTTTTTACTTGTTTTACTTTCTTGAGGAGCATAGGGCTTCCAAATAGTCTCTTCATCGTACTCTGTTTTGGATCATTTGTTTTACTTCTGTCTATTTCTTGCCGCTTTCTTCATTTTCTTTAGATATTGTTGTATCTCTGTATTGTCGTATTTTGCTCTTTCCCTGTGATTTTTATTCAAATGCTAGGAGAGTGCTATTTAAAGTGCTACCTGTTCCTATTTCTTGAAGGACAACAGATCTATATTAGGAATTCGCCTAGGCCAGAAGATTTTAATTATACATATTAAACATTGATTCACGAATGTTAGCATTTGTTGGTAGCTCACTGTTTTAAAAACCAAGTTTCGCTTCTATATAGTAGAACTGATGTCACACAGTAATTGAATATTCGTATTTTGGTGCCTCTAGTCAGATATCAACAGCCCCTGCATTTGTAGTAATAATACTACCGAGATAATTGAAGCACGGAAGAACTTCTATTATGTTGCTATCTCTTTTTAGTTGTTGGCTATTTGTAGCATTTATCTGTTATGATTTTCTTTTCTTTATTTTTAGCCACCAACTTCTCCGTCTTGGTGTTAAGAACTTGAAATTTTTCTTACATCTTCGCATATATGTGAAGGAGAAAGGCTATGTCATCTGCATAATCTAATTATTGTTTAATTATATTACAGTTATTAATAGATTATATCTTTTAAAAGACAGGTATAATTAAGATTAATTGCTACTAAAACGGTATATAATTACACTATGGTGACAACGTATTTCTATTCATAATAAGAATTTATTATACCGGAATCTATGACTTGAAGACATTTTTCCGGCAAAAGAAAAATAACGTTGAGAACGACATATTAACTCACGACACGTTGTCAATACGTGGTAGTTGATGTCGTTGTCGTTCAGTGTGACCATAATTTATAATAAATAAATAACATAATTAAAAGTCATGTAACATGGCGGACGTCACCTTAAGGTTTTATTTTTTTTTAAATATAAATATCAAAATATTCGGTTTTAAATTTTACTTTTTTTATAATAAAAGTTCCCATTTTTATTACGAAATACATTAAATTTTTAAATAAATTTTTTATCTTATAATTATTTTAAGTTTAATATAAAAATAAACTGACATACCTAAATAAAATTATTAAAATATTGAAATTTTTTCTTAAAATGAATAAAAGTTTTCTTAGACCATTTCGAAAATATAAAACTGTCGTTCACACTCCATCCTTTCATTAATATCTTTTATTATATGTCTTATAATCCTTGCTATTGGAATTTCAGTTATAATATTAACAAACTACTTAACTTTATCTATATCTAAATAATTTAACAATGAATGCATTCAACCGTTTATTATTAACCTAAACACATACGACAAAAACAAAAAAAAAACAAAATTGTTGAATAGAATCTAGAGTAGTATTGTAATGGGAAATGACAGTTAAATTATTTGGTCTTTAGAAATTTTTCTTTTTTTCTTCTATCATGTTAGTGTAAACAAAAAGTTTTGTGCAAAATGATATACACAAGTCATTATGAAATTTCTCAGAAATTTCTAAAAGATTTTTTTTTTCAATTTTACACTGGTAAACAATTCAATTTTTTAAATCTACATTTCACTAAACTGTTTGTTCGTTAGATATAGCTATTTGACATGATTGTCGTAGACTAAAAATACCAAAGACAATATCAATATCTAGCAGTTCTGATTTTTTTTATAGCTTAAACTATTCAATATTCTTTTTATATTATAATTTAACCAGTCTATAACTTCCTCCACTTGTCATTTGGTTAGTTTTTTAATTATTAGTGGCAGTTTGAATTGTTTTTAATGGATTTGAAAATAATAAACATTTATCTAACCTTTGGCGTAATGGTTAAGTCGTCAGCTTTTCAATCAGATTATCTTGGGTTTAAACACAGTTCATACAAAAAAATAAGTTGTAATTTTATATCATATAATTATGTGTATAGTAATAATAATATAATAAGAACAATAATAATAAATAATAAGAACAAGAAAGTGATATATACTACTGTATCTTGTAATCTACTGATGGTCTTGACTCTATAACAAATAGCAATAACAATAATTAATATTAATACTAATAATAGCGCTGCTACAGTGACATTGGAATTTTAAATTATTATATGATGCTGGATGATCTTTTCCTATCCCTACTTTCTAGTCAATATACTGAGTTAGAAGTTTCATCCCATCATATTCGTTTAGTCAATAAAAGTGACACTACAAATGGTGTATTCTCGGTGTCTTTGGAAGATTTCCATTTCTCTTAGAAAAAAATAATTAAACGAAAAAATTAACAAACTAAGATTACTCTACAGTAAAATTTATTGAATCGAACTTTCTGCAATACTTTAACCATATTTTCAATATTCTTGAATCTATTTAAAAATATAATCTTACCCAACCATTGGAACCATTTGTTAAATAATGCCACTTAAAAAAATAAAAATTATACGAATGCATTTATTATTTAGCTGCTCAGTGTATAAAACTGAGTTTGTTTCTTTATTTTTCTTACCAATCATTATTTTTCGAATAAAAACTTAAGGTCCTTTTTTTTTCTCTAGTTATTCAATAAAAATCCCTTTAACGAAGTAAACTAACATGACATTTGATTAAATAATTTATTAAAACATATATTATGTTATAAGTATATTTACATGAATGTATGTATATATCTAGGTACATATTATTTGTATTAATCTTTTATGTTTTTTATAATTTTCTTTTTTTGCTCTGTCTGCTAATGAGTAGATTTTTTATTTCTCTTGTTTTTTATCACGTTTTAAGATAACGAGTTTTGATAACCACATTGAAATTTTTTATTCTGATTTTTTTGTTTTTTTTTTTTATAATCTAATGAAAAATTAATTAAAAGTAAAGAAAGGACATTTAATTTATTTCAGTTGTATCTTTTTTTTTTTGGTTTAATTCTATTAAAGTGTTGGTAATGATAGGTAAAAAAAAATAATTAATTTGATTGTCAGATTGTTAACAAATGTGTTAGCAATTAAATTAAACAATATTGTCATAGAAATTTTTATGTATTCAGGTATTCAAAAAAAAAAAAAAATAGTTGGTAATGAATAAAAATATAATTTTTGAAGAAATAATGAATTCTGTCATTCATTCATAAAATTTAATATTTTATTACAGGTTATTTCAAAATAAGATTGAAATTTAAGTTTCTTTCTGATAAGTTCCTTTTAGAATTAAATTAACAAAAAAAAATCGAATCAGTTTTAAACTACGTACTCCTAAACTTCCTAATAATAAATTTTTCATTACGTTTGTGACGCTGCAAAGAAGATGAAACATATATGGACAAGTAATTCATATATATTGTTGTGTAAGATTGAAAAATGAGTTGATTTACTTATATGTGAGTTCGTATACCCACGATATCTCAAAAAATAATAGACCTAGGATTTTTACCATATTATTTTTGCTATAAATGCTATAATTGCCATTGAAATTCAAATAGATTGACCGGTGGCTTCAAGTAGTTATCATACACCTTCTTTTTTTGTATGTGTATAACTCAATGTCCAATTAAGTTGGATATGTGAAATTATTTATTTTTGTTTTTTAATGTATTTCTCTGCCACATAAATGTGGACAGGAAATTACACATCCTTTCCTGTTCAGGCGTGGCTGTAAATGTCGTAAAGGGGAATAACTCTTACTACGTGTGTGAGATTAGAACCCACACTCCCTCGGTGTTTACAGCGTATTTTATACGCTCTTACCCACTAGGCCACCGGATCCCTTATGTGAAATTATGTCAAAAGAATTTAAATTTTATGGCAACAATTTCAGAAAAATTTGACAAAAGCTAGGGATATAACTCCATCAAACTGCAAAATTTATATTCTCAAATCTTCAAATTTTATATTCTCAAATCTTCAAATTTTATATTCTCATAAAGAAATTTGAAATTTTGTAAAAGATGATTAAATTTTATAAAAATAAGATACATTAAGTGATACAATAAAACGAGTATAAAAAACCTTAAATACATTTTTTAGATCATTTCCAAAAAAAATTCGAAAAATGTACTTATTACTTATCAGATGTTACAACATAAGTCTTGCTAAAGACAAACAATATCACTGAAAACGACTAATATTACATTACAATTCGGTATTTATCGTAACATGAAATCAAAATTTAGGATCCCATAAGTATTTTAAAGCTAAAAACTCGTGATTTTGGTAGAAATAAACTATTTGAAAATAAGTTGCTGCATACCATAATTTTGCAACCTATACAAATTTTTTTAAAATTAAAAACAAAAATATAAAAAAAGTAACCACAAAAGAGTGGTTCAATTTATTGTTTCGGTTTTGGAATTGTGGAATTGAAATTTTTAAAAAGCTTTGATTCATACTACCTTAGTTCTATCATATTTTACAATTTAAATCTGGAAAAACAAAGAAATAAAAAAAAAACTTTTTTGAATCAATACAGAATTGAGCAACTTTTATTAAAATTACAGAATCAATCATCAACACCATTGCTAACCAAAAATTGGTTTATTTCAATGAAAAAACAAAAAACATAAATTTTGAAACAGAAATAATTGAGAATATTGCACTAAAAACAAAAAGAATAAAATATTGATTCCATAATCCACATATTATCATGTAAAAAAAAAAATTTTTAAAAAACCATAATAACTATAAATTGGTTTTTTCTTCAACCAATTCAAATTTTTTGAAATACCGGAAGTTGTACTCATTACTCTGAATTATTTTAATAAACTTGAATTTTACACATGAAAAATAATAGTATAGAATTTTTAATAAAATAATAAACATTTCGATTAAACTAATTGTATTATTTTTGCACCCTATAAGTATGCAATACTCTTCTGCTGTTTTTATTTATTTTAAAAAAGCCTCGTGTTGATTGCGTTAAGGAAAATTACTAAAAAAGTAGTTGTTCACATGGGATAGATCCGCATATTCAAACTTTTGATAGGTTTATAATATACGAGTGTTTGATGCACGTCATGATCTCAAAACCTTTTCTCGTTTTCGAAAAGTGACCTGTAACAAGGTACATTCGTTTGCATTAGTAAGCATTTTTAAATGTGAAGAAAATTACTGAATAATTAGTACTAACTTTGAAGTGATTGATTTATGTATCTAAGTTGCTAATAAAATATTCTTTGAACAATTAATTAATATTTAAAATTATACTAACATTATCCGCATTATATTAACACAACGATGTGAAGCATGTTATTTTAAAGCTACTAATTATTACTGCTTAATTAATTCGAATTCAAAAATTTTGTTCTAAATATGTTTTGAGATTTTAGAGAATTTAATTTAATTGTTTGGTAGGCTTGGTTTTTTTAGAAGATATTGAAAATTGTATTAAAAGAAAAATCATATCTGAAATAATTTCAATCAATTTTTGGTTTAACGCGTTTTGATAAAAAAAATACCAACCTCAGATTGTTATACATTTATAATTATAATTTTAAACTAAGCATTTCTTATTTCAAAAAGAGGCAATAAAAAATTTTAATTGAAATGTTAAATTTTGAAAAGTCCAAATACACTACGGGACCCACCGATTTATTAGGAGCAATACTTCTCTTGGGGAAGCATTGCTATTATCACTGATAGTAAAACAGCAATCGAGGCTCTTAATTCTGCGATGATAACATCCAAGCTTGTCAGAAAATGCTCTGACGAGCTTAAGAATATACTGTGAATATATACTGTGAGCTTAAGAATATAATTCCGGGACATGTTGATGAATTAGCAAGAAGGGGTTTCAATTTGAATGCTTTACTGGAAGAACAGGTGGACCCACCACTAAACAGCGTTAAAAGGGATATCTTTCTACACTTTTTATACGTAGCGAATAGAAGGTGGAAAGAATTAACGTATCATGCCGTACGACCAAAAAATATGGCCGTCGTACGACAATAAAAGAACGGTCAACCTATTGAAGCTATTGCGGCGGGACATATCCAGAGTGTGTTCACGGGACACTGACCAATTGGTGAACATGCGGCCAGATTAGGTATTCCATTCAAGACATCATGCCGGAGTTGCGATGAACAGAATGCGAAAGAAACCATTATACATTTCAAGTGTAAATGCCCAGCGCTGGCCAGGGCCAGAAGAATAGCTTTGGGTAACCATGAATTTAACGATCTAGCGGCTAAGCAACTTGCAGAAACGGTAAGGTTCCTGAATGCCGTGAAATGGATCTAAAGTTAAATCCGACATAGCCTAAGAATAAGCCTTGTGGTCACGGTAGTGGTAGCAAAACGGTGCTAACGAGCTAATTGTGGTCTTGTCACGGATGAGAGGACCAGCCACGTATGCCAACCAACCAACCAATGGGATCGATCAGTATTCTGAAAATGTTAAAAAATAAAATCATATATATAAAAGAAAACAAAACTACATATAACGGGTGTTTTCTTTAGAATGATGAATGACAATTTTTCGATAAAAAGTGCTCTATAAATTTGGCGAATAGAACACTGATTTTGAGAATAAATTTCAACAATTTGTAAACGTTGTTGTGGCGTAAGTCTTTCCATGATAATTCGTCAATGTTACTGAAATCAAATAAAAAAAAATTTGGCTTCAATCTTAATTTAAATTTCTTTTATTTCAATTTAAAGTTCTATCATTCTAAAAACCCTTTATAACGGTTTATGTTAATAGTAATTAATAGGTTTATGTTAATAGTAATTACTACACTGAATTTGTAATGCATATTTTTTGCGCATTTATGCCCAGACGATTAAAATAAGGAACATAGTCAACAAATTATTTATAAATTAACTCGTATTGTAAAACGAAACAAAAAAGTCATAAATAGCTATAAAATCAATTAACAACAAAAGTATAACTACTTCCGGTTACCAAAATAGCAATAGCCAATATAAAAGCGTTTAAATTGTTGATTGGTTTGTTTCCAGGACTGTTATTAAATAACTTTAATATGACAAACGAGATACCGTTTTGATACAATATCTTCGTAATTTTGGTTGTTACCCTTGTTCAAAATGCAGCCTGTAGAACTTAAAAATAAATTTAGTTAATTCATTTTATTTTCCGATAAATGGTTCAAGTCTGTAAATTTAGATCTAGTAATCATCTAGATTTTCAAACTTAATTTTAGTTCGACTCTAACTAGAGTCAAGATTTCACAGAGAAAATAATGTAGAATCTCTTCCATTCTTTCTTCTTTAGAATTTCTGTGCCGTATTTTTTAAGTAATTGAACTTTGCACAATAAAAATCATCATAAGTTAAATGTTATGTTTGTAGAACCTTTTATTGTCCATATTTGAATCCGTAAAATCAATATACAATCAACAACAATAATTTTGTATTTCTAAAAACAATTAAATAATTATTGCTAATAAAATATAAACAATGAAATGATTATAAACAATCTGCTTCTTAATGCAACTTTACAAATTTTAAATCTTCCATTTATTAAAAATTTTACATAATTATATGAATATGCAAAGAAATAAATAAATAAGTAAATATGAAAAATAACATATTTTTTTAAATTATATTTTAATGGTTTTACCAGAGGTTTTACCATTTTATTTAATAAAAAAGAAAAATAACAAAAAAAAAAACAGAAAACCATTTTAAAATTAATAAAAACCAAGCATTTTATGAACCACATTTTTTTTTTTCATAATAGGATTTTTTTGCAAATATGAAATCTGATTAATTATTCCATTCTTTTATTATATTACTGTGGTAAATATCATAATTTAAATAATATTAATAAATTAAATTTAAAGAAAATTTAAAAAAAATATATATATATTGTATATATATTTTATATATATTTTATATATATTAAATATATAAATATAATTAACATTGTATAGTGTAGTGTTATATTTACTAGATTATCAAAAATAATTGAAGTAATTGAAACCGAACTTATGTCTCTGTATTTAGAAAGTATATTTTGTAAACATCCTATTAATTTCCCTTTGTCAGTCTGTCCATCCATCCATTTGTCCCGTTAAGGAGCTACAGCACCTGAAAATTTGAAAAAGCCCTATTTTTAAATGTGTATGTTTTAGGTTCTGCTTAATATTTGTTCAATCTAAAAACGCCAAATGACAGAATAGTTTTTTACCTTTAAAAATCAATAACAAAATGATACAAATTTTTAAAATTTAGTACATATTTAAATTTATCATTATATTCAAGATTTAGCAAGATTTTCCTTCATATTTCCGCAACGACTGTGCATAAATCGTGTCTGTTTTAAAACAAAATTCATATCAAATTTTGTGAGCCGTGATGAAATTGCAGTATAGACTATGAAAATGACCTAGATGATATTTTAAAACCATTATGTAAGGCTTCATAATAATTATGCACTGTAATTAGAAAAGTTCTTTTTTCGAATATAAAATATGCTTATTAGCTGCCTCGTGTCGGTCCATTTGCCCGTTTGTGTCTACACGATAAGAAGACATGCAATAAAATTCTATCAAATGATAAATTTTATTTGAATATAAATTTCATAGGTATATATAAATTATTAACATTTTTATATAACCTTACCCGTTGCGTAACTTCAGCGGGAAAGTGTATTTTTTAAATATTTTTTCAAATCAAAAGAAAATCATACATTTTTTAAACTTTACCTAATTCAAAACAAATAAAAATTATTTCCCCAAATTGGTTTTTAAATTTACCATAATTTTGCAAAACTTCCTAATTTTTTTCACTCTTACGCTGTATGCTAATAGGTAACTTTTTATCCAGTTGAAAAAAATAAAGACAAATTTTGACATAAGTGTTTTGAATAGTTATGTAATATATATGTATTAGTTATTTTACTATCGTCTCAGCGTCAGTTAATATTATTTGATTTAAAAATTTTGAAACTTTTGTTCATTTCGAAATAGTTCCTTAAAATAATTTATAATCAATTTAAATTAACAAATAAAAAATTTTGACGAACTTATTTTTTTTATTTCACCTCTTATTTTCCGATTGGCACACAGACTTAAAGTTAGAAAATTGCAAGTTTTGAAAATAAATATAAGATACCTACCACAAAAAGAATATTTGTATCCCACACCTTTTCAGCAATGAAAGCCAAACATTTTGATACCATACGCACATTATGCAAGTCATAAAGAAAAACTGTATATTTAATAACTTCAACTCAAAATAAAATTCAATATAGAGGAATGAAAAACGGCTTGATTGAAGCCTTAGATTTGTTTTTTTTTTTTATGTGATTCACTATAGTCTTTCACTTATTTTAATTGATAATTTTTTTTTTTTTATGAGGGTTAGTGGAAAACTCGAAAGTCACCAAAAGGAGATGCACGTGATTCCTCAGCGTAATGTTGGACTTTAACCAACCCCTTTTAAAACCAAACTTTAGGATAGAACCTTTAATACAAATGTACAGTTTGGTTTTGGGGAAAGGGATGTCGGAAGGATGATTGGGGAAGTTAGAATTAAGAAAATTGGGATTATGGCGGATAGGTAGGAAAATGTTGAGGGATATTTTGAAGGAAGATGTTAATGTTCTTCTTAAACTTAAGTAAATCGTACAAATATAAATTACCAACTTTAGAATACATGTGCCACAAACGGGACGTGCGCATGACAAACGAATTTCCATAAGCTGTTTTTCGCTATCTTGATAACTATACATGATAGTGATGAGCTTGTTTTGCACTCCTTGTTTCTCGTTGGAAAACTTTAGAGTGGAGACATTAACTGTTTTATTTCTTTGGAACAGGTGTTAATCCCTACGAGATATCTATAAGACAAGGTCAGTGACCCAACTGTACAGCGATGGCTAAGTGTAGTGAGCATTGAAATCCCGCTGACATCGTTGATAAGATAAATAGCTCTCCTTTGCAGATTATTTAGATATTCTAGCGTTATTTTGAGCCTGCAGCCCAAGTGTGGGCATTATACTCCATTTTCGGCCTAATGTACGTTTAATAGATATTGAAAAGATCAGATGCAGAGAAGTAGGTTTTGTAGCGATACAAAAAAACCCAAATATTTAGTAGCTATACCAAAAATGTGATTTGACCAAATAAATTTTTTGTTTAACTCGATACTCAGCATATTGAAGTCTGTTCAATGTTGCAAAATTTCTCACTGAAATACTGGATACTGGCTAGAAATACTAATGGCAATCTTTCGCGAGATCAAACAGCATTGCGTTTTTTTGGTGTTGAAATCAACTCTGTTGACTTCACCCCATTTTTGAATTAATATTGGGGTGATTTTGAATTAATAATGAATATTTAACCCACTAATAGTGAAATTTTTTGCTGTTGTATTAATCTGGTGATTAATGTAACAGCGGCTATGAAAGTTACAAAAATGTTGTCGTCTGCGAAACTATGGTTCGGATTGGAGGTTAAGGAAAGTACGTCATTAATAAATATTAAGAAGAGAGTGGGGGATAAATCCTTGAGGTACACCAGCATTTATTTTCAATTAAATATTTTAATTAATCATTTTATATTATTTTTCTATCATATAAAACTAACAATATTAGTTATTTTTCATAGTTATGTACCAGATACCTATTTATCACGATGTAATCAATAAACAAATACACTAATTGGTTACACCGCGAATAACGTCATCATATTAAAAAACAAGACAATTGATGTAATTATTATACCCGTACGATAGGATCGGGTATAATAAAATTACTCCTCCGTTTGTAACACCTCGAAATAAGCGAGCTAGATATACCTTCAAAGGTATGGATCGGATCAGAAAAAAATTCTAAGACTTTTGAGCCATGTCCGTCCGTCCGTCCGTCCGTCAGCACGCTAACTCAAAAACTAAGAAAGCTAGAATCTTGAAATTTACACAAAATATTTTAGGAGTAATTTGTAGGTTCCCTATTTTTTTTGGTTGAGTTTGGACCAAACCTTAGGGTAGCTCTCGAACACCTAACTTTTAGATCCCCACATTTTTTTTGAAATAGAGCTATGAAATTTTAACTGCTGATAGATCTCACAAAAATATTAATATTATTTTTAATAACTTTTTTTTGTAGTTACCCCCACCCGTTATGGAGCTACAGCTCCCCAAAGGTTCAAAAAAGCTCTATATTTAAATTGTTATAGCACAAGTTGTATAAGGTATATCTTCATTTTGAAAACGCCAAACGATTACTACTTTTATTAGCTTTAAAAGTATATATACAATAAATATATATTTGTGGCATACGGTGTCTTAATTTACCGTTATGTAAAACTCAAATTTTGCAAAATCCTTCAACCCTTCTATCTTCTAAACCGTTTAAGTTGGAAACTTGAAATTTTGACAGAAGTTAGATCTTTAAAAATCAGTATGAGTCATTTCAGAAATTTTTTTTGTATCACCCCCTGTTTAGGAGCTGTAAGGGGTCAAAAACTGAAAATTTCCTATTTTTAAACACCTGTAACTTGAACACCTGTTAAAATTTTTTTGAAATAATACACAAAAATTAAAGATTTAATATTATACTCTTATTTCTGTTAATAACTTTTTTTAATAATGTAGGGTTACTTTATAATTGACGAAAGTGTTACTTCAAATTTTCAAATTTTTAACAAATTTCTTTAACGAATTTTTTCCATTTTGTTTTCCTCTATAATTTGAAATTGTTGAGGATATAATGCGTAGTACATAAAAATGTAAATAAATAAACAACATAACGGTTGCTTGAAGAATTTTTATTTATATAATATTGTTATACATACATACTTATATAATAACATGTTCGCTAGTGAATGAATGATAAGAGTATATATGTATATTATATAGCGCCGTATTTTATTACATATATGTATTTTATTGTACTTATAAGAAATTATTCTGTCAATGGAATATTTAAATATAATATAATATAATATTTAAAATTATATTTATTATTTTGTACTAAGTAAATTTAATATACATTTACCGCTTAGCATTAAATGGTACTATAGAATATTTGAAAAAGTTTTGGATTGATAATCGTTATGTGGAAGGTTAGAATCTGCTTTTGAAGAATGTACATATAAACATATAGTTTGAATATATGTACAACCCATAGTACTAGAAATTATAAAATTCACCCAAATTATTTTAAAATACTAAAATATTAAAAAAATAATATTGTGAGCAGAGTGACAGGCTGTGAACATACTAACGGTTCGTACGGGTATCTAAGAGTTGACAAAGTCAACTGTATTCTTCCTCGTTTTTAATTTGAAAAGCTTGTAAAATAAACAATAAGAATAAAGTATCAATATTAATAATGATGTTTTTTATTTTTTTTTTTTGTCTATCTCTAATTAATATTTCAATTTGGTATCCAATATAAAATTCTAATTACTTACAACAATAAAAATGTACATACTTTTTTTTATATATAAAATGTAATCATTTTTATAGTAAAGTACATAATTATATGTATTTTCTAATTCTCATACATTGTGTATACAAACACTTTTTTTTTTTTTGGTCATGAGAACTTTATTTTAAATACAAAATTAAACTATTTTTAATTATCTTAATGAAAAATAAATAGTAAATATAAATAATAATAAAAAATGTAAATAAAATTACATAAACTTTGCGTTCTAACCATTTAAAAAATTATTTAGCATAAGTTAAGCATTAAACACCAAAATAAACATAAACTAATAATTTATATATATGTATACATTCCACAAATTGTCAAATACAAAAATTTTTCAAATTTTTTTTCTTTTTTTATTTTCTTTTTTAATTTTTTTTTTTTTTAATAAAACCAAACACACGTTTATCCTTTAAAACATATTTTTATACATACATACATATGTTTATATTTTATATCAACCAACTGTAAATTTACGTTCTTCAATGACAATTCTAATTTTGTTTTGTTGTTGTTGTTCAGCTGCAGTCAGAGTCAGATTCAATTATCCCAGAACACAACCACAATATTACATGTTACATATATAATATTAAATAAAATTGTATGAATATATGTATATGTATTAGTTTTATTTATTTTTGCTAACAAATCAAATTTTTCCTCTAAATTCTAAAAAGCCTTCATAGGAAATGAAATATGTATAATTTTAGCATTTTACTACATAAAACATTTTATACATAAAAAAAAAAAAATTTTTTTAAATATCAAAAATATCCTGAATTAAAATTTAATTTTCTCTAATAAAATATTTAAAAAAAAAAAAATAATAATAACGTGGCTGCCTATAATACGTATAGTAAAATTCATGTTATATATTGTATATGATTTACATACAAAATCCACATAACAAAATGCTAACAAAACCCAACAGTTTAGTGATGAGATACAAAACCCTAAAAACTCATTAGGTGGCATGTAAATATTTCATATCCATATGGTTTTTAAATAAAATATTATTTATGAAATGAAATTTAATAAGAGCAATGGTTTTGTATATTTATATTTGTCGTACATATAGTATACATCATGGATTGGTCTATTGTCAATGTTATAGAACTTAACTTATTCTTTTTTTTTTGTTTTCTGTTGCAATTTTAACAGTTTTGGGTTTTTTTTTTTTTTTGCAAGTACATGTATTTCCAGCAATGGATATATTATTGGTACAATATTCTTCTTGATGTCTATTAATATTTCTCTTAAGTTTACTTACATGTAAAGAAAACTTCAACAATTAATTTCATAAGCTTTAATTCAAGCTTACCAGAATCGACTAAAATGGTGAAACAATATACGTAAACAGACTAAACAGTATGGATTACAGAGATCAGATTTTAAAATACTGATTGGTTACAAAAGAAAACTTGTTAGCAAGAAATTGGAAGCTAATTCTTAAATGCATGTTTTGGCAGGAAAATATATTTTAAGTTAATAGTTTTCAAAAAAATCGCTTGCCATTTGTAATAAATAGTTCACAATCCACTTTTTTGTAATAGAATTCTTTTTTTAAAAAAAAAAATTACTTAAAACGAATCGATTTTTAAATATTTTATAGATCACCACTGCAAATTTTTTAAAATCATTATTATTAATACATGTACATTGTAC
Organism: Poecilobothrus nobilitatus; assembly: GCA_947095535.1. Lineage (NCBI taxonomy): Eukaryota > Metazoa > Arthropoda > Insecta > Diptera > Dolichopodidae > Poecilobothrus > Poecilobothrus nobilitatus. The sequence goes on along the minus strand of OX352774.1, from coordinate 41,478,507 downwards.
ATACTTACAATGCATTGTTTTGCAATACCAATTTAAAAATATTTGTAAGAGTACTCACAGCAGTATAGACACTTAGAAAGTTTACGTCAGCAGAATGAACATTAATTAGTAAAATCTATAAGTTCAGTAGAAAAATATTTATTATTTGCTTAATTTGTTTACAGTTATTGTTATTGGCATTATTATATACCTCAAAAATGAAATGGAAAAATTAAATGGAATAAAAATACATGACTGGGAGTTACTTTTATTAGGAGGATTCTCGGTGACCGAGTGATTACGAAAGGGGTTCATTAACCGAGTAAGTACAGGTTCAAATACCAAACAGCTATCTATTTTTTTAATTGAAAACAAATACCCCTGCCTACCAAATATAGGATAAAATATATAATACCTGCACCTACATATACATATGTATGTTTAAAACAAAATAAATAATATTACTGTATTAAATTATAATAGTATTCAACCTAAAATGACTTTAGCTCGGCTAGCCATAGAGTTTAGTAATATGGCAGTGTGATTTGTAATATTAATATGAAATAAATAAATAATTTTAGCTAAAATAAGTGTTTTAGTGTTTGAAGCAGCAACGAACATCAATTCATAAATTTTAACTAATGACATGAAAGCGTTAATTTCAAGTGGATAAAGTGTTTTTATATACCATTATTTTTCGTAAACATATGGCGGAATAGACAAACCAGGTGAAACAAATCAAGTAATAAGCAAAGTTTTAAAATTTTTTTTAAAAATGTGTTAAAAAACATTGAAATTCCATTTGCTTATTGGAAAAAAAAACATTATTTTCTAATTAGCAACTTAGTAGCAACTTATGATATGAAATTTATAAAAAGTTGTATACCGAAAGTAAGTTGAAATTGAATTAGCACATTATAATTCAAAAAACTAACACACTTTCTAATACTTCATATTAACCTAATTTTGTGAAATTTCAAAATTATGTTCTATTATTTTTGCAATGAATTTTTAAAGGAAAAAGTTAAACAATCACCAAATAATTGACTTTAATTATAATTATTATTTTGTTGTCCTTTTCACTCCTATACTTAAAATAGAGAATCTATACTGAATCATTTATTATTCATATTTGAATAATCTTCATTTGCTATCCATATTTGAGTTAACTTCAGTTTCTGGAATTATTAATTTCACTAAGTCGCTGATTTCTTATCTGTAGCTATATATTACAACACTATGAAATATAAAATATTTTTATTTGTCCGCCATCTATTATCTTATTTAAGAAATATTTTATTTTTATTTTATTATATATTTATTATAATATGATATTAATTATAGTAGATATATATATATACTTATTTAAATCTATATGACACGGCGGAGGTTTGAAATCAAAACCTTCAGAAAGAAAGGTGGGTGTCTTGACCACTGCACCATTTGGTAGATCCAATTATAAGCATTGCTCGTAATGAAATTAAATTTAAAAAAAAATTTTTTTATTGAAAAAACAACAAATTTATTTTAAAAACTTGGATCGAATTCAAGAAAACTTTTTTGTCATTAGTTTTTTAACTAATGACAGCTGTAATAATTTTCTTTAATCATCCCATAATTTTTTTTATAGTTCAACCTATTTTATTTGGGATTAATAAAACGTTTTTAGAAAATATTATTTTAATTATAAATTTAAAAAATTTTTTTTTTTATTTTGACAACTCAATATCCCATTATTTTTATGATAATTTTCTATGTCTATGACTTTAAGTGATTTTGCTTTAATTTTATAATTAGAAAATTTAATTTTCAAATAACAGTTTTAAATTTTAAAAATTTTCAATTAAAAAAAATAAAACTTCTTCTAAAAATATGGAACTTTCATTCACTTGATCATGAAATAATTTGCAATTTTCAAAAATTCATAATATTATGGGGCTTCGGTGACCTAGTGGGTAAAAGCGTATAAAATTCGATGTAAACACCGAGCGAATGTGGGTTCGAATCCCACACATTTCGTAAGAGCAATTCCCCCTTATAACATGTACAGCCACGTCTGAACAGGAAAGACTGTGTAAGTTCCTTGTTACATTTATGTGGCAGGGAAATGCACCAAAAACAAAAAAAAATATTATTTTATTTTGCCAATAAAAAAATAATATGGACAAAAATCATTTACTCAAAAACAATTTCATTTCATTCCTTTCAAAAAAAAAAAAAAAAACAAAATAATCACCCATATTACCTTAGACTTATGATATCATGTTTATGTCTGTTTATATGCATCACAAAAATTTGTCACTGAATTAAAGCTCGAACCCCAATTTAATGACAAATTTTGGTGATACGTATCACAAGTCAAACATTATATGGGTGAATGTTTACTAGTTATTTTTATTACAATGTATGTGAATGTTTACTACCAGGTAACAACAGACAAGAATTAGCAATAGATAATATTTTGACAGTTTGTTTTAAGTAACAATAAAATAAATTATAATTTTTTTTTCTGTCAAAATTTCCTTATCTTCCAGATCTCAAATTAAGAATTATTATATTTTTATTTTAGCAACTGCCAAGAAAAGAAAGGAATAATGGTGTCCTTCCTTAAAATTTACATACATTATTTTTTTGTCAAAAGAATCAATTAGTTTTTTTTTTTTAATTTTTTATTTTTCAATTACTTTAAAAGAAACGAAATTAAAGTTTTTTTTAACTTTTTGCAGTTTATAATTCTATCCATAATGATACTACACATTTGTTATGGTTATGCAAAGGTATGCAAAAAGTATCCAATTATTTAAATATAGTTTAATCTCAACAAACAAAGAGAATTTTAAATTTAAACAAAAGCTAGGCGAATAATAACAAAATAACTTAGATATATAAAAGCGGATAAAAGAACTATCCTTTTAGTATATAAATCAAACACAATATAGAACAAAATATTGCAGACATAACTCAATTTTATAAATGTTTAAATTAAACATCTTCATTGTTTTTTTTTATGTGGTTGAGAATAATCGAAGGACGCTAAAGAAAACTATGATGCAAGCACAATTCCTCTATTAACGTGTGGGACTTTAACCCACTAAACACCATCTATCTTTCGAATAAATTAGACGACTTTTAGTTCTACTGTATTATTTAGGCAAGAAAAGATTCAGCTATTTAGTAAAAATAAGTTTAAGGTTTGCGGGAATGTGATGAACAAAATTGTTAATGTAAATTGAAAATGTAATCATTTACAATTTTAGGAAACACATGATGTGGAAGTTAAATTCACATTCACGATAATCGAATCACAAACGAATTACCTTATGCTGAAATATGCATAGGGATTTAAACCACGCAGGGGTGGGCAGCGAAGACCCTTTGGAAAACTTTTAAGGCATCATGTAACTTTTTATTTAGTTCTGTTGATTTAAGGTACTAAAAAGGTACCTTAAGGTATTTAAAAACATTCTATAAATGTTTTGTAAACCGAATGTGTTTAAACCGAACTAATTGAAATAAAAAACATAAAGTTTTCCTTACACTAATTAATGAAAACGTAAAGATATACACGAATTAACAAATTGCATCAGAAGAACAAAAATTAATTAAAAACTTCAAAAGAGAATGGTAATGTGTTTCAGAAGAAAATAAAACAAAAGAAAATTGAGAAATATTTTTTCAGCAAAACAAAAAATCATAGCAATTATCATATAGCATCTATATTAACAAATCATCTTTTTCTCAATTCTGTTCTATACTAAAAGATTCTACAATAATAAAACACCAAAACATATAAAATAAACTTTTTTTCACCTCTTTAGTTTTGAAAAATAATGTACTTATTTAATTTTTTTCATATATCATATTATCTTGAATATCCTGAATATTTTGTTTTTCATAACAGTTTTAAAATGCATATTTAGTATAGGGACACTTTAGAATCAATGTATTCGTGATGAAATGAAAATAAAGGAACCTGAAATTTTCTTTTATTTTTTTAGTTTTTATAGTGTTTTACGTACATGAGAATAGGTATTTGAATATATGTATTTAAATTTAATTTTAGTTTCCTTTTTACTTTGACCATAATTTTCTAAAAACTACCAAAATAAAAAAACAAAATAAAACATAAAATGTTTGCATCAAGGATATGAGTTAAATTAAACCAAACTAAATCTAACCAAACACAAATGCCAGAAAATTAACCAAAAAAATGCAACCAAAAGCATATGTAAATACATATATATATAGTTACGTACATATAAAAGGATTATAAATATGTGAAAATATGTAGTGTGTGTATTTAAAAAAAAAAAATTTATTTCCAAATTGAATATTACTAAAATTTTAGAAGCAATTAATTTAGAATTTATTTATTTAATATGAGAATATTAATTCAGCATGTGTAACAAAGTACAAAAATTATTTTCCTATAGGTAAAAGTAAACAAGTTGAAGTCAAACTTCAACGGCTACAACAATTATACATCTACAACATCTATACATCTATACATCAATTATACAACAATATAACATCTAAAGCTTAATTATTTAGTTTATGCAGTAATAGTTTTAATAGATATTCATCGCATTTAATATTTTAAATATTTTAAGTCATTTCCTTCAAAAGACTTCAATGCTTCGATTGTCATGCACAAATAAGAAAGCTATCGAACATAAACAATTAACAGGAAACAAAAGAAAAGTTTCACTAAGTGGAAAAACCAAAAACAACATGGAGAGTACTGTTTTAATGATGCAACGCAAAGCAGAAAAACGCAACGTTTGGAGTACTAAAGCTGATCGTTAGAAAACGAACGAGATGAAAGGAATTTATCGACGGCCTTTACCCCATTTATAGGTTAAAGCATGTGCAAAAGAAAAAGAATTTAATTATTTAATTACATTTATTTCAAAAGTTGAATTATTATTTTTTGACTTTTAATGCAAAATGCAATTGTAAGCTCAAATTCCCTACAACAATATAAAATTTAAACTATTTTATTTTACCTGGTTCTAAAGTTTTAACCCTATAAAATCTTTTAATTCATAAAGAATTTTTTATCTTTTAAAAAATTTTTGTTTTCCCCCTTTCTTTTCACAAAATTTTAATTAGAAGGAAAAATAAATATCGTATTTAATTAAACAGAACACACATACAGCCACATATAAAATGTAGAAAAAAAAATCTTCTTACAAAATAATCCACAAAAATTTCATTTTTGTTTCTTTAGTTTTTCATAAGATTTTCGTTATTAAAAATTTTAATTTGCAAAGCAAAAAAAACAAAATATAAACTGTAAATATGATTTAAAAAAAAAATTTGAATAATTATACAAAAACTTAAAAAAAACAAGGAAAAGTGAAATAAAGTAGACTATGCCAACTCTGGGATACTCGTATGAACGTAATATATCCTGTTTTTATATAACTTGATCATCTTTTAAACAATTTCAGATACTTTGGTACCGACGTTATAACAGCCGCGATATATTTATGTAAATTGTGGAGTTGTATGACAGCTACCCAAATTTATTGCACCAGCTCAACCAAGTTTTACAGAAGTTATCGCTATCATAACTTGATCATCATTCAAGCCTGAACCGGCTACTCTAGACCAACCAAAGTTTACAAAAGTTTTTGACATGTAATTTGTCACCTCTCCACAAAATTTCAGATACCTAGCTTCAATAGACACTGAGTTATTTTTATTTAAAAAGAAAAGTTGTGTGGCAGCTACCCGAACCTGTCGCACCAGCACAACCAAATTTTACAGATGTTGTTGTCCTGTAACTCGACACAATTTTGCAAAATTGCAGATACCTATGAGTTATTTTCACATAAAGAAAGAAGTTGTATGGTAACTACTCGAACTCGGGGCCCAAAAAAGCGGGATTTAAATAGCGAAACTAACAATTTTGCAAAAGTGACGTAAAAAAAATTTCAGCCTCCTAGCTTCTTTATTATTTGAGTTATCGTCCGGACGGACGAACGGATACACAGGCATACATGGCTTAATCGACTCAAAATTCGATTCTAAGCCGATCCATACATTTGACACTATATCTAGCTCGGCTCCTTTAAGGTTTTACAAACGTAATGGCAAATTTATTATACCCTTGAACGAACATAGTTCATACGGATATAAACACAGAATTTTTCTAAAAGATTTTCTTTGATTTTTTGTTTTTTGCATTATAATAATAAAAGTTAGGGCAACAAGAGCTACAAAATGAATGCCCCTTAATAACTTTATATAGGAATTAACCACTTACAATTATTGAGGTCATAAATTCAAACACCATCAGAGTTTGTAAAAGTTAAGAGAATAAATTATTTTTCATTTATATTTTGGTACGTGATAAACGATCAGAAACCAAAATTATTTTCATTACTGTTTATAAGAGAAAATAAAAGAATTACATTTATATATATATGCATATATATATATATATATACAACTTTAAAAAAGCGACTGGGTGACCTAATGGGTAAGAGTGTATAAAAAGTGCTGTAAACATCGAGGGAGTGTGGGTTCGAATCCCAAACACATCGTAAAAATAATTCCCCCTTAAGACATTTACAGCCACGCCTGTCAAGATAAGACTGTGTCATTTCCTTGTCACATTTATGTGGCAGAGAAATAAAATAAAATAAAAACAAGGTAGAATGTAAACCAACAGTTTTTAAAAGCGCATATTTCCAAAAGACAATTCAAACTGTTTAGAATTGTGATTTGATATTACTGGAATTACTTGATATTACTGGAACTTTAATTCGCCCTAATTTAAGTCCTAATATCTCATAAACCGGGGTGGTACAAAACAATTTTCTGAGCAAACTTATACTAATTCTAAAATTTCTTTCTTGCCTCAAAATTTCAAGCCCCTATCTAAAAGTGTACCGGACTTATAAAGGTAGAAAAATCATGTAAAATTTGGTTTCCACATAACGGTAAATTTAAATACTAAATTTAAAAAATATATATAATTTTGATATTGATTTATAAAGGCAAAAATTGCTGTCTAATGGCGTTTTCAGATTGAAAAAATGTTAAGCGGAACATGAAATATACGCGTTTAAATATACGGCTTTTTCAAAGTTTGATGGGCTGCAGTTCCCTGATGGATGGGGCTACTTAAAAAAGTTTTTCCCATTTTTTTTTTCTATCTTTAACGGTGTAAAAGTTTTGTAAACAGACGGATGAACGGATGGACAGGCGGAAAGAGTGAAACTAATAGGCACATTTTTTCAAAATTTTTTGGAAATGTGCTAAAAAGAATAAAACCCATAAATTTTAAAAAATGTTTACTTCATAAAAGAACAGTGCGCAAGAATTCTATCAGAACTTTATGCAAAGTATGATTATGCATTTTAAACTACGGTATATGTTAAATATCCGTATATGTTTCAATGTATTAAAGTGTATTAAATTGTATTAAAGTGTTAAATAATTAGTTTATAATAAAGAAAAAAAATTTAGCAAATTTGCAATTTTCTTTACGAAATTTGAAATTTATAAACAAAACAATATCAAAAAAGTGCTGTCATTTTACAAATTACGTTGTCATTGTGGATTCTCTTTGGTATACTGCGTTAAGAGAGCGTAACGAGAGCGTTGGTTGTAGATATACGATAAAGATATTATGATTTATAACACTTCTTTTTTTTATTTTTTCAATACATTTGTAATGCAACAGTGATGGTGGGAGATGGTGTCAATTTTTCATTTCTATAAAGAGAAAGAGTACTTGTACATAAATTAAAAATGTATAAATGTCATTTTTAATAATTAACTAATATTTAAAAAATATGGTTACCAATTTGTTGCTAACAAAAAAAATATATCACGAAATTTTCTTCCCATATAGGATTTTTTACAATTTTTTTTTTTAATTTTTGCGTTCCTTTCGAAGAGTAAGCTACTCCTTTCTACTCCCAACTGCCTCAGCCTTTTAGAAATAGTAAAGCGGAATACATAATGTTGTGTTAAAATAGCGATCCAACCACTCAAAACTGCTCTTTTTTTGTAAAAGAAGTGCAAACAAATTAAGATTTCTAAACCATTTACATCTTTAATTTTATTTCTAAACCACAATAATAATAATTACTTTTTCAAATGACAAAATTAAATGACAAGTGACGTTTAATTAAATGCTTACATATAAGTGTGTCTATTAAATTGTTCCAGAACGACCTAGAGCTAATAAAAGATTTTAGCGTTTATTAGTTTTAGAACATTATTCTTTTTGTCCGAAAGTGTTCTGTTTTCCGTTCATTAGTTTATGCGATTATTACTACTAGTTATAGTTACTTAAGTGTTTTAGATTGTACTTTACTGTTCTAGATTTTTATAAAAATAATTTTGAACAAGTTTTTTTTGACGTTTTTTTTTAATTTTGACGGATGAATGATTTATTTATTTTTTAGGGAAAAATTGTGGAAATATAGATTAAAAAATTTTTTAAAGAAACCAAAAATAATAAAAAAATAATTGTCTTTTTCATATTTTTTTTAATAATGTAAAGCCAGGAAAATGAGTAAAAATCATAAACAGCTACATTTTTAGTTAGCTGTCATATATAATAAATCAAACTAACCTAAAAAAAAATCTCAGATTTAAAACAAAAAAATATCATGTGTCATAATTGTTTTCAGTCTGATGAACAATTAAAATTAAACTTTTGTGGAAAAGTAATTTTAAACATTATATTTTAATATTTTTATAATTTTTATAATAATTTTTTTTTTTGTTTTTCTAAGAAAGTAATAATTCCCAAAAGAAATTAATTCATCTTGATCATAAGATTACACGAGTTAATAATTAAAACATTTTATTTTATAATTATTTTAATTTTAATTAAATTTCCAGACATTACATACGTACATTACATATTATATTTTATGATATAAACAAATCATTTATCATTTAATATGTAACTGTAAATGATGATAGATAAGGGATAAAATTTTTATCATCATATACAATCTCCAGACTTTATTCCCTAGACAAACCAACAATACATTCATCTATTCATTTTATCATTTATACTATGACATATATTTATGTTTAAGGGGTTTACAGTGACTTACAAAAATATTTACAAGTTTTTCTTTACAAGTTTTTTTTTTTTTACATTTTTAGCACATTTTTCAAAAACAATTTTATCCTTTCGTCCGTTCGCCCTACTGTCTAAAAAACTTCTACATCGTTTAAGATGGAGTAACAAAATGTTAACAATGGAGAGGTTTCTTTAAAAAAATTAATGAGAACATTTTGCAAGATTTTACTTCCCTCATAACTTCAGTATTCTTTTAGTTAGAACCTTGAAATTTTAATAGAACAAAGGTCTTTTAGAAATATAATGTGCATAAGTTATCTCAGAAAATTATTTTGTACCTCTCTCTGTTTAAGAGCTATTAGAAATAAAAAATTTAATTTTTGGTATTTTTAGAAACCTGTTGTAACTCCGACACCAATACAGTTTTTTTCAAAAATAGAACGCAAAAAACATTATATTATTACATGTGTTAACAGCTTATCTTAATTACATATAGGATTTCCTTAAAATTGAAGAAAGAGTTTCTTGATTTTTCACAATTTTTCTTATAATATATAAAATTCAAAAATATATTACAAATTTTAGTGCAAGTCAAAATTTTAAATTATTTTTATACGAGTATATCTAGTCTTTTGCAAAATGTGCGCAATGAAAAAATCTTAGATTTACTTTCTGCCTTGTTTAATAAATAATTATGCAGTCTTCAACATCTTTTTATACTCTTAAAATTTTCCATTTATACAATTGCCATAAGATGTAATTAGATTTTGAAAAAAATTGTTGTATTGTTGGATGGTTATGAAAAAGTTCTTGAATGTTCACGAAGACCAGTTACAAGAAACCAAAAAAGAAATGAAACAAAGAATTATGCTGTCAAAATAAAATACGATGGTAAAACTGAAAGATGGTTAGAAAACGTTTGTAAAAATTAAAATAAATGCTATACCAATATAATATAATTTATAAAGTATAATTTTTATTGGCTAAAAAAATAAGAAAATAAATACAATTTATTTTAATATAAAAATTTTTCACTTACAATAAAAATTCTGAGTTTATCAACAACCAGTACTAAAATGCAAAAAAAAAAGGATACTTTGCTTTCAATTCTAATTGAAACTAAATCTTTTCTAAGCCGATTAACTATATTTAATCTTTAAGATAGTACACTTCAAAATTTCTCATTTTAATTTTACTTATATCTTTGATACACTCTCTGATACTTTAAATCCTTCCGTTATTTAATAATAAAAAATAAAAAAATTGTAAGTTACTGTAAATTTAAAAATTCATTATTTTTATATATTTTTTATTTTTTTTTTTTTTGCAAACAAATGCAAGTTTAATTCAACTCAACTTTTTCACCTTACAACATTCAAGACACAAAATTCAACTAAAAAATAAAAACAAAAACAGTAAAAAAAAAAATCCACAAAATTAATTTATCTTTACGCCTTTTCACCTTTAAGATAAATTACGTCGGTTTTATTTTTATTCTTTCCTTTTATTTGTTTGAATTTTATTTTTATAATCATTCACCTTTTTATCCTATAACAAAATTAAGAGTATATGTATTTTCACTTTATCTATACAGTTTCTTTTTCCCAAAAAGGAGACAAAAACAGTATGTAAAAAAAAAAAAAGAAAATATATTGTGTGAATATAAAAATTAATAAAAAGAGTAACAAAAAAGGCCATTTTTATATCATCTTAAATATGTGAATAGAGTTGGCACATCCAATTCAGAATAGTACACATTTTTATATAAATTCTTTTTTATACAATTTTTGAAAAGCCTGTCTGTAAGCCAGTGGTGTCTTTTTGTAAAGACAATTACATGATAATTATTTAAAATAGTTGAATAAATATATATATATATATATATATATATTTTTTTAATTTATAGGTTCAATAAATAACAGGATTAGACTATACGATATCATTTCATATTATTTTTAAAACAAAAATTTAAATAAAAAAGTGTTGACCTATAATAGCGAGAAACCGAAAATGAATCTGTCAACAACAATAAGTACCGATTTACTTACAAAATTTTGATACGAATTTTTCTTTTCTTTTAATCAAAAATACCTTTGAGTTTAAAGTTTAATTTTAAAATTTAACATCCTCATACATATAGCAATAGATTAAAGATATAATATATATGTATTATATAATATCAAAATATGAACATAAAACACAGTCTATGCAGTATGTACCACATACAAGAAAAAGTAAATTTAATTAAACTTATAAATCCTTTATTTATACTGGCCTGCAAAATAAAAAGTACCGCCAAAGAAAAAGCAAAAACTTAAAATATGAAAACTGTTGTATTTTTATTTTATACACAACTTTATGTATCTTTACTATTTTTTTTCTTACATGTTAATCATTCACATAACATAACACAAATTTCATAAAATTTAATTTTTGGGTGTGTGTCTTTTCTTTTAATTAAAAGTACCAAAAAAAAAGTAAGAAAAATGGTAAATAAGTTAAATATTCTAAACAGAATAATTATTATACCATATTTTGGTTCAAAAATAATGCAATTTTTTTTATAATTTTTTATTTCGTTAACTTTAAGTAAAATTTCATTTAAATTGCATAATTTTTTATAAACATATAAAGTCATATATATTCAGAGTGTTCTTAAGGACTCCAAATTTTAGATACTAAAATAACTTTAATAGTGTATTTTTGAAAGAAAAACCGTTACTTAATTTAAAATAAATTTTAAATATTTGTACATTTTTGACTTAAATTTAAAAATTAAATTATTCCAGGATAATAAATTCTTAAGCGGAAAATATCTTGAAGAATAAGCTTTAAAACAAAAGTTTGTTAACTTTAGTAGGGCATGTGGCTTAAAAGTTATTCGACGATTAATAATGTAAAGCAAAAAGATGATAATAAACCTGGCGGTCTCTCATACAGTTTTTTTTCTAATTTTAGTCTCAGGAATCAGTTCCTGAAATATTTGCACTTTTAGGTGAACACCCTGCATGTTTTAAATAGTATTTATATAATTAAGTTAATAAAAATATGGTATACAAAATATATTGCCTAACAAAAAAGTCTTGTTTTTTAATTGTTCTAACTTCTAATAAAAAGTCAATCATTTATACAGGCAGTTCTAGTTACCAATAACATATTAAGATGATACTAAAAATAAAAACATCAATTGATGTCAGTAAATTTTTTTAATTTTTCACAAACTCTTTAACCAATTGAAGTTGATATTGTGCTTCTATTATAACTTATTGATGGCTTTCAGAAAGTGTCAAACATTTAAGAATTTTTTCTATTTTTAAAGATTTATTAGATATTGTTACAAGGTATTTAATAATATTAGTTATCCAATCTAAACAAAAATGACAGACACATATACCTTGGCAATGTATTTTGTATACCTGTCAACTGCAAAATAGGTTTCTGGGTTTGTTTAAACAATTTAAAAAAAAAAATATGCTTGTTCGTATCATTATTTCCAACTGTTCGTCTACTTATAGAACTTCTACACTGTTTGAAATAAAGCATTTAATTTTCCAATAGCTGATATCATTTATTAAAAAAAAATCAATTACATAGAAGAATAAATTTATGAATAACCGCCCGTTATTAAGCTATAGCCTCCTAAATCAACAAAAAATATGTACAACGAAATGTAAATTTAAAAACGAGTAGTTTTTCTAAAATATAATACTAAAATATAAACTTTGAGAAGAGAAAATCTAGAAAAGTAAACAATACCTCAAAAAAAAAAAATTTCTTATTTTTATACTGTTCAAATCTAACACCTGTACGCAAGTTTTTACGATTCGAATTCTGAAGGAAAATATTAAGAAAAATTACGAAAATTTTTTAAAGCCAAAAGACTAAAAAAAAATTAAATTTATTTCGAAGAAACAATTCTGAACTAAATGAACTAATTAAATGAGAAGATGTTGCCCAATTTGTGAACTGACAAAAATTGCAATGAACTGGACATTTGATTAAAATAAAAAGCCGGACATAAAGAAAAAATTTTAACATAAATCAAATTTAAGAAGAACCAAAGGTAGGCTAGGAATGAGATGACTAAATAATTGTGTGTTGTAAGTCAGGAATTGGAGCAATTGCATAAGATCCTAATAGACGGAAAGATGTTGCTAAGAAAACTAAAGCTCAACGGAGCTGTAGCACTATACAAAGAAGAGAAAATAAAATAGGCTATAATAATAAAACAAAAATTTAAATAGATAACCTTTAGATTTTTCTCTTAGCCTTATAACCATATTTTTAATTTTATTTTTCAATGAATTTTTTTCAATGTGAATCCATTATAAAATTTTATAATGTAAAAAACTATAGCATTATAATTAATACAAAAATACATTACAATTTTTTTTTTTTTGAAGAAAAAGCAAGTAAATATATACATACACATTAGTACATATATATGCACAAGTATATGTTTGCTTGTTGTATTACATTTATGACATGTCCTTAAATTAAATTTTTAACTTGTATCTTGTATTTATTTATGTATATGTTTGTCATTCATATGTTATTCCTTTATATATTTTTATTTTTTATATATTTAATTAAAAATAATTTAATTCATAATAAAAAGAAAAAAATAACTTTAATTTGTTAATTATGAAAAATGTAAAAACTGAATGTCAATACCAAAATGTTATAAAAAAAACATTCCTATTCAGGTTTTAGTTTTATTTTAAATTCAAATGTTTTAAATGAAATTAAAAGAACTTTTCTTAATTTTTTTTTGAAATTCAATATCATATTATAATCCAAATTGTCATAAATACATTTTTTGATATCTACGATTTTGAAATCTAAACTTTAAAAACTAAAATTAATTTCAATATCAGTTTATCTGAATTCTGAGACCCAATTTCTGGCTTTAATTTTATTACTCAGTTACTTTTTATTCCTTTTTTTTATCTATGTCTTCAAAATTTTTGCCTTCTTATCTTATTCCTATCTCCCCTTTTTAAGAAAAAACAACTAATTTTTTTATATTTCTTGCAAATAAAGTTTTGAAGTTAATCAAAACAGTAAAACGAACATCTGAATAACCCCCAAACGCATACATGTTTCTATAAAAAATAAAAACATAAATCTTTTTCTAAAAAGCAATTACAGTTTATTTCTGAGACTATAAAGAAACTATATAACATCTAAAACGTTCTTTAATGCGATCACATTTTCGAAAACTGTATTAAACTTTAAAGGGTATTGCTCTTTAGATATTTTAAAGATAGAAAAAGCTGACCAATCCTAGAGATTATTTTATTTTTATTATCGTATTGTTAATCCAACTCAAAGAAAAAATCTTTACGCTCATCTTTTCCAATAAAATATTTTTTATCCTTGATCCTACAAAAAAAAAAAAAAACAATTTTAAAAATTATAGTAAATTATAGTCTATAATTAATTTAAATTATAGTACTACTAGTTCCTAATTTTCTTAAAAGAAATGAATGATTATATGATTTTATTTCTTAGCTAAATATAAAAATATAATTTGATTTGATAAAAATAAAAATCAACGAATTAGATTTAACTAAACCGAAATATGCAGAATATTTTGGTCACAAAAGATTTCAAATAATGATTTATGGACTATGACCAAAGAGAAGCCGATAAACCTGATTATTAGAGAGAGGAAGTACAAATGAATTAGCCGCGGCCTTAAGAAAAACTTTTTGACAGCCAGAAAGGCCCTTGATTTAAATCCTCAAGGAAAAGAAAAGTGGGAAGGCTCAAAACCACATAGAGAAGGGCAGTAATGGAAACAAAAGAAAAACAGGGAAAAACCGGTCACAAATCAAGTTGATAGTACAGAATAGAGTTAGATACAGAGGCTTTGTGGAAGCCATATGATGTACAAGGGAGTAGAAAAGAAAAAAAAAACTATAACTACTTCACTACTTCACTACTTGCAAACACAAACCTCAACTTATACTAAGTAAAAACTTTTTCTTTCTATAAATAAAATTCATAATTCAAAATAATTTCCAGCAATCATTGAAAATTTTCCATAAAAATAATTTAAATAATTTTAAAAGAAAGCACATAAAATATTTTACATTGAAAAAGTTCATTCAACTTAATTACATAATAAATTATTAAAATATCGAAAAATAAAATCTTCATTATTAAAATACACAATATATTATGTATGTTTATTAAACCTCACCTTTTAGGCTTTATGTTATTATTCTTTTTTATTGCCTTTTCAAATACTAACTTTTAAAATATAAAAGAAAAGTTTTGAATTATACCTAAAGTGTAAATATCTTTAAGAGTTCTTTCTATGTTAATATGAATGAGAAAAGGATTCACCTTAAAATAAATTACTTGGAAACGAAATTTAGAAGTGAAGGAAAAAATAAACGAAAAATGAAAATTATGATTATATTCGGTCCTATACAAATTATTAAAATTTATTGACTTATATAAAAATATTATTACGAAAATTAATCATTCTTATAAATCTTTTTTCTTTTCTTTTTTTAATTGAGGCTTAGTTTACACATCTGTAATTACTAGACTTTAAGTTCGTAGAACACGACTAACATAGAATAACGTTTATAAAATGTTTGGTAAAATTGAATATCTTTAAAGTTATTCAATGATAATACTACTCCCACCGAAGAAGTTTTGAAAATTCATTAAGTTCATGTTCGATAGTTCACCGAAATCTTGAAAAAAGAAAATGTCGAAATATTTTCTTATTTTTTCTTTTTTGAATAGAACAGCCAGCACTGGTGTAAGGAAAATTTTCTGTGATCTCTATGGCACCAATTTCTCTGCAAAATCTACAGTTGAAGAGTACAAAATCTAACAGCATGTCTATAGATCAGACAATGACTCGTAATAACACCAACAAATTGTCTAACTTCAGATCTAGAGAACCAAGATACCTTTGTATCTTTTAAATTTAAGTTCAGCCACATGGTTTAAGTTATTCTTCAAATTATACTTGCAATCCATTGTTTTTTGGCCAATTAAAAGTAGTTTTCTTCAAATGTTTTATGAAACATTTATCTAAAAGCAATTTTAAAATTACTCACATTCAGTATATATACTGTATATACATATACATATATTAAAAGCAATATATGGTGAGAAAGTTATAAATAAAAGAAAATCAATACATGTATGATGTATACAAAGATTATTTTAAACCATTATTGTTTTCACTGTTACAAAGAAACTTATTTACGTTGGATAGAAGTTTGATGTTGTCTGGAGATTTGAAAGATTCTTATTTTTGTTTTTATAAAAAAATAAGATTATTAATTAAAATGTTATTAAAAATTGATGCGATTGTATCAAATATAAGAGCCATCATCATTCTCATTATTGTTGTCATCACTTTTAAAGAAACTAAAATAAACTTCATCATATCATCCATACACTATCAATTATTCTGTGAAAAAAATTGAAGGAAATTTTTAGTTACAATAAATATCGTTACGTTTTACTGTCATGTTGCATGCATTTTTAAGATACAACTGAATTTTAAAACAACTAATTACCAGGAAGAAAAAAAACAGAATCTTCTGTTTACGAGATTGAAATATGGTTTAAGAGATAAAGATTTCTGATTATTTTATGATCTAGTTTGCCACTTATATACGTATGTGTTGACAATCATTGAACTTCGCTGTTGGGGTTGGTTTGAATTTTTTTATTGAATTTCGTTTATGAGTCAGTATTCATAAAAACATTACACAACAGATTTTCATGAAAACTTCGAAGCTACTGAATTTTACTTTGCAGACATATCCAACTCAACAAGATACAACAAGCTGACATAGATTATATCTAAATTGGGCGAAAAGTAGCAGAACATATATAAATATACTATATTGCAAAATCTGAAATATTTAGAAGAGTAAAAGAGGAATGTACAATGTCACCAAAACTTTTATAAAAAAAAAACAAATAAAATACAACTTTCCCTCAAAACACATTCAACACATATTTTATGTGGCCTGCAATTTAATAAACATTTGAAACATTAACTTTAAAAGTAACCGCAATAATTGAAATTGGATAGAATTCTGAATAGATGATATTTTGAACTTGGAACAACGCAATAGTATTCAAGCCACATTTTGTCGTATAGTTTACTAACACATTTGCAAATCTAATATACACATTCCCTTGGTTCTGTTTTTGAAAAATCTATAGAAATGTATACAAACAAAACAAATCAAGAATTATTATAAAAGCATTGAATAAGACTACCCTTGATTTATTTAAACAGGAAATCCTTTGTCACTCTATTATGTTATTCATACATATATGTATATTTACATAGATATGTATATATACATATATATATATATATATATATCAAATATGTATTAACTCTATTTAAAAAATACCATTTTAAGTAAATCCTCTTTATCCGTAGGATATAAAAATAAGAACAAAATTTCTATTTTAAAATTTTTTTTTAATGCCTAGGTTTATGCACTTATATAGAATAAAATACCTGTCAGCTGAAATTTTTAAAAATTTATTTCACATTTTAAAAAAAAAACATATCTTCATTCAGATCTACTCTGAAGAGGGTACTTGAATAAAAATACTTATTTACTTGGATTTGTACAGTTATGGACAAAATTTTCTTTTTATACACTACATATTTTGTAACTATATTTAAGTGAACGGACAAGTTTTTTTAAATTCTTATATAAATGAAGTACACCAGGTTTTTTAAATATACTAAGAAAACATCCCGTAAACAATTCTTATTAGTTCTTTAAGAAAATGTATTAGTGCTTAGAAGGAACTTTCAGAGAGAAAATATAAATTAATTTAGAGTAATAAACAATATACCTGTATAAGAAATTATGATATAAGAACACACAAATTATGATAACAAATGATAAATATATATAAAATGTAATATATTTTTTTAAATGCCAAAAATGTCTGTAGTCGACGGCCTTAATGATATTACTACAGTTTATTGTATAATATTATAATAATCTATAATATTAGATTAAACTGCTCTATTTCAGTGAATCAGCAAATCAAATTAACATTATAAAAATTATGATAACTGTTTCAACTCTTTTATTGATCACTGTATATTTAAAAATGTTATAAAATTCAACAACTATATATAAATATCTACCAATTTTATTCCACCTGATGATACAATTCATGAGGTGTACCACCTCCACACCTGATGATGATGTTGGTTTAACCATTTTGTCAATTGAGCCAACTTAATACCTGACAAGCAAAGAAAAAATAAGGTTATACTATTATCATTTGAGGAGCATCAGAGACCATCATTAGGATCAGGATGAGGATCAGAATGCACAAGTCATATGATAAAATAAAAAACAAATAAAATAAAAATGAGGAAGAGGAAGAGAAAAATATGGTGAAAAAAAAACATTGCCTCCAATAAATTTTGAACACGTTTAAAAGGATAAAAGGAATAATTCCGTTTAGGTTTTTTTTTTCGAGTTTTTTATAAAAAATCTAAGGATAAAACTTTAAGGATTTCACTTAGTCCTCTGGTTATATGTAAAAACCATGTTAAATAAAATGCAAGTGAGAAAAAAGAGACATATTTTTTTTTGTCACTAAAAAGCTTTTCCTAAATAGTACCTCAATTTTACAGTGCTTTGGATCATAGTGAATTTTAATAATGGTTTCATGTCATTTTATTGTTTCTTTTTGTCTCTTTTACTTCTATTTTTTAAGGTACTAAATTGTAACAGGTTGACTAGTTACAAAAATTATAAATGGGTGACAATTATTTTTAAATTGATGCTACCATTTAAGAAATAATCTACAAGTATATATGCATTAATGAACACATTTATCGGAAATACATGTATATGAGGATAAATGTGTTATATTGATTATTGGAAACGATAATTACAACAAAATTGGAAAATATTTTGTATTTAATATTTAAAATCGCTTTAACAAAAAGTTATCTAAATTTTATCGGTAGAACATATGTTACCTTAGAAATAATTCACTATTATAAATTTCTTTGTTGGAAATATTAACACGAAAAAAATCAAAGATTGAAAATTTTCTTCATCAGCAGCTTTAAAGCGGTTAAAAATCGGAAGAAATTTTAAATTGAAGTAATTAACAAATTATAAGTCTAAATAAAATTAAGGATACAAATGTTTTCAACCTGTTGACAACAAGTAACAAACACTAAATAAATATGACGGCAATTCTTAACTAGACGATGGTTTTAGATAACTTAAATAAGATAACTTCCAATGTATAATGATGCAGCTTGCCAACAATGGAGTTATTAATTTTATAGAGACGAATCAATTTTAATCCAACATAATTTTAAACACTAATAGAAATGAATCAAACGATTTGAAAAAAAATAATATTTATCCAATATGTACATCTTAATTTTATATTAATACTCTGATTTTCATCTGTTGTATTTTAAGAAATATTTTTGTACCTAACAAACAAAAATTTCTGATAATTTTGAATTAATATTAGGTATAGTCTTATAAGTACTTGTAATCTGTTTTGTTTTGTAGTGTTACGTCTGATTAATAAAGATATATGTTGGATGATCGGTCGATTCCACTAGAACTATTCCACTAGACACAATTTCACTCGGACAATTTCTCTTTGTATAATTTGACAAGGGAACAATTTCACTTGCGCAATTCAACTTTTTATTTGTCAAGCGCATTTAGAGTCAAAAATTGCCGCGTTTGATAAATAAAAAGTGATAAATAAAATAATAATTGATATAAAATATCAATGTATAACTCTATGTGATATCAATGGTATACCTATGACGAGTGAAATTGTGTCTAGGGAAATTGTGCCCAATGGAATTATGTCTAGTGGAATTAAGTCTAATGGAATTCTGTATAATGGAACTGTTCTAGTGAAACGGGCCTGAAATCTATATTTTGGTTTATAATAATCATTCTGTTACCAAATCCGAGGAACATTGAAAATTAATGAAAATTGTTTTCATTTTTAATCTTCATATTGTAGCTTTATATTCAAACCTATAATGCATACCATACGCATTATAAATTTATATATATTATGCAAACTGCTGCAATTGCGGCAGAGAAATATACAAGTTTTTGAAAATTAATAGCAATCATTAAAAATTTTGCGGATAATTGAGAAGCAAAAAATTTTTTGAACAAACTTGGAAAACGCTATTTTAACTGGCTTTGACTTTTCCATTTTTTAAATATAAATTATTTAAGATAAAACTAGCTTTTGTTTGTCTTTTGTTTTAAATAGCTACCATAACCTAAAAGTATTTTAATATAGCTATGTTTAAAGGATCGCACACTTGTTTTTACAAAAAATTTTGTATCATCTTGATCAGAAAATTTGTTTCTTATTATAATTTTTAAGCATATTCTTGTCATATTTTTAATTTCCTGTGGTGTTACGTAGAAACATACGGATTTATAGGGTTAGTTATAAAATTCCTATGACAAAATTGCCAAGACAAAATCCACAACACAAAATCTCCAAAAGCAAAATCCACATGACAAAATCGCCAAATCAAAATTCACAATAATGCATAAAATAAAGTTATTTTTTTGGTAATTTTGTCTCTGGGGATTCTGTTGTTGAGGATCACGTCTTAGTGGCAATTTAGTCCTCGTGGATTTAATTAATTTGACATTTTGTATGTATCCCGATTTTAAACAGTTATTAAGTTTAAAATTTAATTAAATTTAACAACTTACACATTTATTTTTTTTCTAAACATAGGAAAATGCACTACCATATTAATGCTTCACAATCCACTAACCCAAAATTTTAACTAAATAATTTCGAAAAAATTTTACTTCAATTTCATATTAATTTAAAAAGAAATCAATTACAATTTTATCGAAATTGACATAAAACAATAAATGTTATATCTTAATATTAAAGAATTTAATAATATCGAAAGAAAACTAAATAAAATGTTATTCATTTAAATAGAAGGATTTTGAAATATATGAGGATTATGTTTTTAGCACATTTACAAAAAAATGTGCTTATTAGTTTCACTTTGTCCGTCCGTCTGTCTGTCATTCCGTCTGTTTACAAAACTTCTACACTGTTAAAGTTAGAGAAAAAAAATTTTAACCATGGGTAGGTCTCATAAAAAAATTAATTTTGTGGAACAACTTTTTCATGTAGCGCTATACATTACGCAGCTACAGTCCCTCAAACTTTGAAAAAGCCCTATTTTTAAATGGGTATATCCCATGTTTTGTTTAATATTTTTTCAATCTGAAAACTCGACAGGTATTTTTTTTAAGCTTTGTAAATTAATATCAAAATTATACATTTTTTTAATTTAGTATTTACCGCTATGTGAAAACCAAATTTTGCATGATTTTTCTACCATCATAACTCCGGAACGCTTTTATATAGGAAGTTGAAATTTTGAGGACTTTTGGAATTAGTATAATATTAAGAAAAATGATGTTAAAAAAAATTTTTTAGGCGACCCCCTGTTTATGAGCTATTAAGGTTCAAAAATTGAAAATTTTATATTTTTAAACAGCTGTGACTTAAGCACCTGTACACATTTTACTTCGGCAAAATATAAAAATTAAAGGTCCAGTAATATGTCTTTACGTGTGATAACGGTTTCTTTTAGTTGTGTAGGGTTCCAGAGTTTCTGCCCCTTAAAATTGCAAAAAAGCCCCATTTTCAGATGTATATATCTCAGGCTTTGCGTAATAGTTTTACAATCTAAAACCGCTAGAAGATCGAAAATTTTGTTATCTCTGTAAAACAATATTATGCAATATTTTGTAATTTATTATTCAAATTTACCGTTATGTGAAAACCACATTTAGCATGAAATTTCCTTTTTCATAACTCCGGCACGATTTGAGATAGGGACTTGAAATTTTGAGGGCAGAAAGAACTTTTAGAATTAGTATAAGTTTGCTCAGAAAATTTTTTTAGGTCACCTCTTAGGTCACTTAGGTTTATGAGCTATTTGCTCAAAAATTGAAAATTTGCTATTTTTAGGCACCTGTAACCTGTACATGTACCTGTACAAATTTTTCTTTGATAAGACATAAAAAATTAAAGCTCCAGTAATATATTTTTACTTGTGTTAACGGTTTTTCTTAGTTATATATTGCAGAAAAGTCCTATTTTCACATTTTTTCTTATATGAAATTTTTCAATTTTGATGCAAGCCACAATTCTACACAGTTTGTATTGCCTTTTGAAAATGTACGCTTTTAAAAACTATTGTTTTACATTCTACCTTGTTTTTTTTTGTGTTGAAGCACCTTTTATGACTCGTAAATTTTAAAAGATGTTATTTTAAGATTTTATTATAAAAACTTTCATTAAAAATGAAAGAAATTTCATTTCATTATAAAAATTGCATTTCAATATAAAAAAAAATTGATTCATTATTTTAAAATTAAAAGATTTTAAAAATTTTTCAACAATTTAAAAAAAAAAAATTTATAAAAACCGAATACAAAAACAAAATTTTTAAAGATTTTCAATATATCTTTAAAAATTTTAAAGGATTCATATTAGTACATATTGTACCAATATTTATTTAGTATATATATATATATATATACAAGGTATACATAGTTTAATTGAGTATGTACTGATTTACTGAACACGTAAAATTAATTGAAATTTGTATAAATGAAAAGAATCTAATTATTGTTATTCGTCTTCGTATATGAGAATTAATGAAAAAGCATTGCACAACAATGAAACACTATTTTTTTATTTTTTCTATTTTTTTTGTTTTTTTAGTTTTTTTGTTTTTTTTTTTTACCATTGTCTCTTGAAATCATTTTTAATTAAAACAGTTCTATTGAGATCAAAATAAAAGGCTTTTTATTATTTGTTTTTTTTTTTTTTTTTATTCTGGTTCATTCTTTTTTATTTTGTATCTCTTTTTCTTTTTTATTTTATTTTTATTTTTATTGTTTGTTTTTAGATTTGTTTTAACATTTTAAGTTTAGTTAAAATTTACGAATGTATTTTTTCTCTTATCTGTTTTTTTTTTTTTATTATTATATTTTCTTGTTTCATTTAAAATAAATTGAACTAAAAACAGTATTATATATTATATACATTGATTTTTATTTAAAAATGTTGCTAACATGTATGTTTATGTTGCTAACATATATGTATATATGTATATGTATACTATATTTTGTATACACACATTTTATTTTTCAATTTTTTTTGTTCAAATGCGATACGATGTTCAATTTAGAAAAAAAAATAGTGCAAGAGATTAAGGTTATTTAGGAGGTTAAAGATATCGAAAATCTAGATTTGATCTAATAGAATTTTCATTAAATAGTTGGAACCTTTTACTTATTAGCACTAGCTTTGATTATACAGTAAAATGTTTATAATATTATTTAATATAAAATACAAATAGGAATTGTAGGAATTTTTTTTTTAATATCTCTTTTAAAAAATTCGTTAATCGTTCATTATTTATTTATTTTTCTTTTCTTTTCTTTTACACGTTTACCTATAGGAACGGATTCCTTTCTAATGTATATTTAGGTAAATAGGAGAGGGGAAAACGGGAAGGAAATAGAACACTAAGAATGGGTTGGAGCGGGTAAATTAAAAATCAACCTAAGAATATTCTTTTTGAATAATTGTACATTATAGAAGGGAACATTATTGTCAAAAAGGAATCTTCAGGCGGGAAGCATTCTCTACATCTTAGCAATTCTCACTAACAATGTGTTTCCGTAATCAATTTTAGACCACCTAGAAATTTTCACGGTGTATAAATGAACATTTGCTGACTTTCGTACTGCCGATGCGTTGGAATTGTTTGAGGAGAGACATAATAACAAAAAGGAAATTGGAGAGGTGTCTCAGAGCTAATTTATGAGAGTTGTAATTTATAATTTTCGTTCATTATTGATTGAAAAACATAAAAAGGAAAGAATTTTTTTATAAGAAACTAAGTCATTTTTGTACAAAAACTAGATTTCATGAATTTAAAAGATTAATTATTATGGTGCCATAACCAAAAACGTAAAATTAATTTTACAGAAATGTTGTTTTTTCTACATTCATTGTTATTAAATGTACCTATTTGTTTTAAATATTTTTGATTTTACTGTGGTTCAACCTAATCTTTCTAATACTTAATCAGTAGTTCGGAATTTTATTTTGTACGTGTATTAGAAATATTTTTTTTTCAATATAATTCTACTGGTATCTAATAATAATTTATATAAATTTTATATAAATATAGCTTTGTAAATTATACCAATAGAGTTATACTTATATTTTCATTTTTAATGTAATAAAAAAAAGAATGTTCAAAAAAGTGTTTAATATCTAAAGCAAATTAACAAATCATATTAAATATATATATGTTTATTTTCTTATTAAATTGTTATTTAATATGAAAATTTGTTTTTTTTTTAATACAAATATACATTCACGAGTGCATCAGATATACATACATATCACCCCTTATATCTGTACCTCAACTCAAAAACACAAAAACTTTTGCATTCATTTGGATACCTAACCATATGGAGATTGGATTTAATAATCAATTTGACAAACTTGCAAAAAAGACTTTGAGAATCTTCCACTTTTTGAAAACTTCCAAAACTCACACAGAGACTTCAGAAAATTTATTTATCTACAATTAAATTGAAAGTGGAATGAGATATGGAATCAAGTTTCTACTGAAAATAAACTTTGTGCAATTAAATCTTCAACGAAGGTTTGGGGAACAATTAACCTATTTAACAAAAAAGAGTCTATAATACTGATAAGAGTCGGTATTGGTCATAGGAAACTGACACATTAATTTATTATTGAGAAGGATGAACCTCCTCACTGTTCCTGAAATAACATTTTGAATACTGTTAATTTATTCAATTGTCTTTCAAATGTTAGTATTAGACAAAAATTTAACTGTAACGCAATAGAAGTAATAGCTACAGACGATTTAGGGCAATTAAAAAAAGTAATTGAATTTTTCAAGAAAATTTTGGGGTATATAATCAAATTTAAAAAATTTATTTCATTATGTTATATATTTAATAAAAAAAATTAAAGAAATTTGTTTAGTTATTTTAAGTTATTTCTATGTAAATAATCAAAATTATTAAATCTTATAATGATTAAAATAATAATTAAAATAAGTTTTTTTTTACAATCAATTTGAGAAATCAATTCTTAATTTAAAAATTTAATAACCTTATTAACATGTTAAAAAAAAAATAATGTAAAAACTGCCTTTAAAAACCTATGGCCAAATAAAACCTAAGGCCAAATAAAAAAAATCTATACTACTACTACTATATACATTTATTGACGCGTATTACTGAAGTCATTAATGAAATTATCAAAATTATCAAAAAAGGATTAATAAATAGCTATTGATATTTTAGAATTATATAAGATTTTACAAACCATAATAAATTTATCCAACAAACTAATAAAATTAATATTTAATTTCTATGTACACATAATATAATATGAATTTCCCATCACACATATTGAAATTAAAAGAAAAAACTAAGTATACCTCAAAAAACTCAAACTAAATAATATACAATTTCCATTGAATGTGTATAATATTGATATTACACAATTTGAATTTTCTATTTGATTATTCAAAATAAATTTAAAATAAATTGTTAAATCTCATTAACATTTCATTTAAAATTTAAATATTTATTGAACGCTTACTTTTACCAAATTTCTAAATTAATGATTCATCATTATTCGACTAAAATGTTAATTGTTTTTAATGAAAATAAAAGAGTATTCATGCATATACAATCGATCAGTATGATGAAAAAACAGATTGCCGATGTCTCATGGTCTAAGGCAATTTTTAAATATATACATACATAATTTCAAACAATATAGATATATATATATAAATATAAAAAAAAACTATAAACAACAGTTTGAATAAGGTTGGAATAAAAACAAAAACAATGGAAGTCTTTTATAATTATTCAACGTGTAATTGTTTCGCTAAAACTTTAATTGAAAAATTTTTTTTTTTGTTTGGACCAGGTGGTTTATTTTTCTTTTTGCTTTTCTTATTTAGTATAATAGGAATAGTTTTCCTCAAAGACTGTTTATCATTCAAACATTTATAGACACTTATTGCACAACCATTATTGGTTATGTAAAAATCAAACATATTGAACAAACAAAAAACTTAATACCTTAGATCCTTAGCTTATGTGAATTGTTAGCATTTTAAAACTGAAAGTAATAAATTCAACTCTCCAAATATCAAAAATATCATTTCAAAAAATTAAACATATCAAAAAATTAAAATATGAGTAATCCTTTTCATTTTTCAATATAACTATATAATACTATTGAAACTGTAATATTACAACAGTACCGTAAAACTTAAATTGTATAATTTCTAACGTAAATAATACTGTAACTTGTATTAACGGTAAATATTTAAGTTTTTCTAATCCGATACACTAATAGTTATTTTACGAATTCGAAATAATTAAGTATTGCAACATCGTTTAGAAAATGGTAACTATTGAATGAAAAATAAATTTTTTGAAGATGATGTTTGATAATAAAACAAACAAAGATTAAATAAAATAAAACAAAATAAGAAAAAATTAGAAAAATAACAAACAACAATAGTAATATTGTGGTTCAATTTTATATTGAAATTATGTTGCTTGCAGATATTTTGTAATAATTTCATGAATTACATAATAAATGTTAATGCTGATGATAATGAAACACAAAACACAAATGTTCAATTGAGAAAAAATGATTAAAAAATACAAGCAAATTGATAAGAACAATTTTTTTATTTTTTGTTCTTTTGATTAAAATGTAAATTTTCTTTCGTTCTATTCAAATAAATTCAGAAGACATTCAGAAAAGAAAAACGAAAAAATTTTAGAAATAATAGAAATAAAATTAAATTTAAAAGTATTTATTGTATTTATTTAAAATTTATTTAAAAGTGCAAAACTAACAAGAGCTTTTCTTCAGTTTAGAAGAATAAAATTATTGCATACTTTTAGGTTTAATTTATACATAATAATTTTTTATGTTGGTCTGTATAAAATATAAAGATGTTAAATAATTATTATTCAAGCTCTTTTTAATTATAATTATTATGATATATATTATTAAAATATTAATAATTATATTTTAATAACCTGCTAATAAAATCTAAAACATAATTAACACAGTGAATGTAGATTTTTCTCCAACGTGGGAGAAGTGATTATTTGTTTTAAATCTCAGTATTTGTTTTTTTATTAAATAATTATTTATTTTTAATTAAATTATTTTATTATTATCTGATATAAAAGGATTTAAAAAAAAAAACATATTGTATTAATTAATTATTTATTTTATTCTTAAGAAAAATCAATTCTAAATTTTCAAACAACTAAAAAAAAAAAAAAACAACTTTAATACTAATTTAATTCATTGATCCAGAAATTTAAAATTAACAATGTTTCATTTTTTACAAATTCTTATATTTGTTTTTTAATTCGTAATAAATTTTAAATAGAGCGATTATCAATTTGCAATAAAACAAAATTTATGATTATTTTGAACCCATATAATCGTTTAATTTTTTTCAACATGATTTAATCCGTAGGGATTTATTTACATTTTTTTTTATTTTATTCTTAAACTGTAATATTCTTTCTCAGTCTTTTTTTTTTCCTTTTTATTTTTTTTTTTTTCTTCTAAGCCATTAAACAATTTGAACCCTTTTTATTGTAAAAAAAATAATTATTACTTCGTTATAAATTTAAAAAGAAATTGAAGAAAAAAATTGAAATAAAAGTTCGGTTCATATAAAATATAAAAAAAAAAATCTGTGTTAAAAAATTAATTAAATAGAAAACAAAGGAAAATAATCTTTAATTATTACAAATAATTAAACTACATTATTTAATTAATATTTTAATTTTAAGGATGATAATTTTATTAATTTTTTATTACATTCAATTAAATTTTTTTTTATTGTATTTTTAATTTGCTTTTTATTTAAGAGCCTTACAAGGAGTAAAATGCAATTTACTAAGATGTAATTCTGTTTTATAGTAATTTTTTCAAGATATCGAGTAATGTACGGTTTCAATAAGGGTAAACCACCACCTTATCAAGTATTTTGTAAAGAATTTTTTATTAAAAGAAAAATGTTTTCCGTTCCGTTCAACAATTTTAATTTGCCATTCATATTAATTAAATTAAAAATCCGTAATTGATTAACCATACTTAAATGGCCAGTGAATCATCTAGATAATTTTTTTCAGAAAATATAATAATTCAATGCTATCAGGATTGAATTTTCTTCAGAACACAAAAGAAATTACATAGAACTCTTTCAAAATGCAAAATATTAATCAATAATTGATGACATAAACGTACGAACATAGGAACACGGAAACCCTATATCTTGTTTTATTTAATAAACCTTCTTTTAGTTTTTTATTTAAAAAAATTGTTCTTATAAAAAAGAGTAACAATAATTTTCATTAAATATATTTTTTTTATTCTTTTAAAATGTCTGAAATTTTTTTTATTTTAAAAAAAAAATATTTGGTTATATAAGAATTTATTTTATAACTGAATTTTATGACGTTTATTTTAGTTCAGTTTCACCACTTTTAGTTAATTTTCCTTATTTACACTTTTATTATTTTCTTCAAGTTTATCATAGGCAATACAATAAAAATAACAATCAAGTCAACACCATCACTCTTTGACATTGCCTATTTTTTATTACAATAGACCGAAATTTTCTTCTACTTTTTTTTTTTTTTTTTTAGAATTAAACGCAAAAAAAAATTTTTAATTTAAAGAAATAACTTGCATACTACAAGACTTAACATCGATGGCTTTATAAGAATAGAAAATATTTTTTCTGATTGAAGACAACATTTTTAAATGATACAAGAGAAACACCAAATAGAAAATACCCTTTAATATTTTTAAATAGATTGGATCAATTAAATCTTTCTATTTTTAGAATGCAATCATTTTCGATTACTGAACTAATCCGAACATTAGATACATATAGAAAACTAAATTTTCGGCAGAATATATTATGTTTGCTAAAATTTCTGACTTCATAAATAGATCTTCGATTCTAGAACCCCGTTCATAACCTAAAATTAGTAGTTAATTCGAAAAAGTTTATATCATATTCATATAAAATGTGTATAACGCATTATATAAACATAAATAAATATCCAATAAACCAAAAAAAATACATAAGTATAATTCATATTTTAAATAATAGATGGCATTGTGCAATAGCTACAAGAACCAAATAAAAGACATAATGAAAATAATAATTTAAAAACTGAATAAAATAAATAATTGGATAAACTAAAAGATTGTCAAAAGAAAAAGAAATTAAAAAAAGTTGAATAAATTCGGAAATGATAAAGGATAAAGTTAGGCAAAT
This sequence comes from Poecilobothrus nobilitatus, assembly GCA_947095535.1. Classification (NCBI taxonomy): domain Eukaryota; kingdom Metazoa; phylum Arthropoda; class Insecta; order Diptera; family Dolichopodidae; genus Poecilobothrus; species Poecilobothrus nobilitatus. Next base: position 41,448,985 of record OX352774.1, on the reverse strand, counting down.
GTTCAAAAAAGATAAAAAGGATTCTGTTGTCTTCTTGGGAGTATTTAATCTAAAATTTAACTAAAAAAAAATAGTTTTTTTAAATTTATCAAAAAAAAAAAATATCTCGTTGTCAAATGTTTGCAGTAACATTAAAATAAATAAAAAACGCACGATAAACCAAATTTTAGCTTGTTTGAAAAACCTTGCAAGAAAAACGGTTTATAGGGGCGGGGACAGTTTTTGTAATTTTTGACAAGCCTTGATATAATTTTCAAAGAGAGAGCAACGCAAATCAAATGAACGAAAATGTTTTCTTTTCTATCATTCTAAACGGCAATACAGTACAGTAACATATTTAATAAACACTAATATAAGTTTACCTTGAAATTGAATGGTTAAAAAATAAAAAGGGTTGCGCATTCATGCAAATCCAAAATAATTTGTTTTGTTTTTTAGTACCATTTGCCTGAAAATTATATACCTATTTTTTTTTTTCTATTATTTTTAGTTTATTTTTTTTCTCTTTGATCCTATTTTTACTTTTTCTCTTACTATAAAAATTCTTAAATAGGATTTTTTGCATTTATAGACAATTCGGAAATTTTTAATGGTTTGGAAAAATTGTATGTAAAAAAAAAAGAAAACAAAAAAATATTTTATCCACCTTGAATTTTTGTCTTTTTCTAATTATTATTTTGTTTTTTTTTTTTTTATTTAGTTTTGCTTCTCTCGTTCCTTAAAAAATCAATAAAAACCAGTTAAGTTTAATGTTTTGGGGTTTGAATAAGGTTAAGTTTTTATAGTGTTACCTTTTCATACTAATGATTTCCAGTTAATTAAACTTAAAGTTTAAAAAAAAGACGACATTGAATGGTGATTTAATATAGTAATGGAAATTGTAAGATAGTAAAATTTTTTTTGGCGGAAAAAATTATATATACTTAGTTAAGATGTTATAAAGTTAACAGTATTCATTCAAATGATTTTAAAAGTTTTACGAAGATCAACCGACATGTTTAATGAATAAATAAAGATTAAAAATTCAAAATAATCTAATTATGACTTATTGAAATACCTTACAGAATTTCTATAAATTTTAATTATTATTAATAAATTGATTCTTTTTTTATCACAGAGTTCATAGAGTTTGTAATTCGGGTTTGTTTTGTTTAATCATAGCATGCTCATTGCTTAGATCGTCCGCTATGTGCTCGAAACAAATATTTCGAGTACGACTAATTAAAATAAATCGACAACTACATTTTGACGTCTAATAAAAAAAAAAAAAGTCAAAATTATTTCATTCATCAATTTTTTTATTTTTAATTTTGGTTTTTTGGTAAATTCTAACGGAACAAATCTGTAAATTTTGCTCTGAGGAAAATAAGAAATAAATAAATTTTAATATTTCAAGCGAGGTTCCTTTAGTGAATATAAAACATGCAGTTTATTCTTTTTTTTTTATTAAATCTGAGCGATTTGATCATACTCTGTGCTGTGCTCAAAGCAAGCTAATTTTAATCAAAATGTACTCAATGTTTTATGCTCTGATTTAAAAAGAAAACGCCCATAATTATTTTTTAGTTCTTGTCCTACGGTTTGACTAATAATATCTATTTTCAAGTTCTTTAGATTAGTTTTTTGTTTTTTTTTTTTTTTGAGTACCTTGGTATAAGGTTGTTGGTTGTTTAATTAAAGAAGTCAAAGTTATTCCTATATTTTAAGTGATAAGGAAATAAAATATGTGAAACTATAGTGTAAATATCTGTCTCTTTCTTTTTATTTTATTTTATTCTTTCTATTTTGTAAATAATGTAAAAGAAAATTTTCTATTGTAATTCTTTAAAAGAAATTAATTGTTTTGGAAAATTGATTTCGTTTAAAGTGACAAGGACAATTCATTTTTATTATTATTATATTGATTTTCTTCCATTTATTGTTTTTTTTTAGTTAAAATCAAATTTTAAATAATTATTACATAGTAGTTTGTTTTTTTTTTCTTTTTGTTTTTCTTTTAATGGAATAATGGTTACTTTTTATAGAAAATTGTGGTAATATTGGGAATAATAGAATTTTATTAAAAAGAAAAGAAAATTCATTTAGAAAAATATAAGAATTGAATGGTTAACAATTTTTATAATGTTATAAACATTTATTGGTTTATTTTATGGGATATCTGGGAAAAGAATTTTTAGAAAACTTTAAAAGTTTAAAAAAAAAAGGAAAACAAAGAGAAAAGAAATTTAAAATTGCCAATTTTCTTGGTTATATGGTTAACAAAATTTTAGTATTTCAATGAAGTTTTAAAAATAAAGTTGTCAAATTTTAAAATAAAGAAATAACAATTTTAGGAAATATTTTGAATAAAATTATTTTCGATTTTAGTTTTTATTTTTGATAGGTTTATAGGTTTATAAAGATCATTTGTTCAGTTTGGAGACTTTGAAAAAACATCTTTTATTCATTAATTTTTATTTCAATAATCAATAACACTTTAAAATTTGAATATTTAGTTTTTTTTTTGTTTATTTTTGTTTAAAAACGAGAAAGAATACAGTTGTCTTTATCAACTCTTAGATATCCGTACGAACCGTTAGTATGTTCACAGCCTGTCACTCTGCTTACAATATTATTTTTTTAATATTTTAGTATTTTAAAATAATTTGGGTGAATTTTATAATTTCTAAAATTATGGGTTGTACATATATATATTCAAACATGATATATAAGTATGTATACCAATATCATATAAATAAAAATTCTTCAAGCAACCGTTAATTTTTTATTTATCCAAATTTTTTTGTACTACGCATCATCCATCCTCAACAATTTTAAATTATCGATTAAAAAAAAAAAAATAAAAAAAATCATTAAAGAAATTTGTTAGAAAAATTGAAAAAAATTAAATCACACTTTCGTCCATTTTAAGGTAACTCTATATTATTCAAAAAAGTTGCTAACAGAAATAAAAGTATAATGTTCGAGGTCTAATTTTTATGTATTACTTCAAAAAAATTTGAACAGTTGTTCAAGTTACAGGTGTTTAAAAATAATAGCTATCGTTTTGCAATTTCAGATTAAAGATATACCTTATAAAACTTGAGTTATAACAATTTAAATATAGAGCTTTTCCGAACTTTCGAAGGTTGTAGCTCCGTAACGGATGGGGCTACATAAAATTAATTTTTTTACGGACAAAGCTTAATCGACTCAGAATTTGATTATGATTCGATCTATATCTTTGAATCAATATTTAGCTAGCTTATTTCGAGCTGTTACAAACGGAGGAGTAATTTTATTATACCCGATACTTATCGTACGGATGGGTATAAAAATATTTGTTAGAATATTAAAATATGTTGTATTCCAGAATTTTTTCAAGTAAATTATTTATTTATTTATTTTAAGATTACGAATCACATGGGATTATGCTATACCATTATGCAATAGTACTAAAACCATCAACTACTTATGCTATTTTAGGTTTGAATCTACACCTATTGTAAGAACAATTTTCCCTTTCGACGTTTAGATGGAAAGATAAGAATGTGTTATTTCCTTGTCATATTTATATGGCTGGGGAATAAACAAGCAAAAAATGTTTGAGAGCTGATAACAATAACTAATCAGCCATTAGTTAATTAATGTAAAACTAATTTACTCTTTTTGGTTTTATTTGGGAATAATAATGTAATGCAATATACTTGATAGTAAAGTAAACATTTAAAAAACAAAAACATGTTAAATACTCTTTTAATGTACATGGAGGAGATTTGTTAAAAAAAGCAAGGAGAATTACTTCTTGATTACTTTGTTTTGAAAAACAATTACTTTTCTACTAATTTTCTTAGCTTTTAAAAATTACTGCGACATGGACTGGATTTGATTCGGTTAATATGTAATATACTTAACCATTCAGCCATTGAATGAAAAAGTTTTTCAAGAAAAAACAAATTGTATACTTATAGGAGTTATTATTCAATTTTGAAATTAATTTAAAACAAGGTAGAATGTAAACCAACGGCTTTTAAAAGCACACATCTCCAAAATACAATTCAAACTGTTTAGAATTGTGACTTGCACAAAAATTTGAAAATTTAAGTAATTTTTTGTAATAAGAAAATATGTGAAAATAGGTCTTTTCTGAAATTTTGAGGGGCTGTAACTCCGGAATCCTATATAATTAAGAAAACCCGTTAACACACGTAAAATATATTACTGTAGCTTTAATTTTTATATCTTGCCGAAGTAAAATGTGTACAGGTTCCTAAGTTACAGGTGTTTAAAAATAGCAAATTTTCAATTTTTGAGCCCTAATAGCTCATAAACAGGGGTTGGTCCTAAAAAATTTTCTGAGCAAACTTATACTAATTCTAAAAATTCTTTTTGTCTCAAAATTTCAAGTCGAAAAATCTAAAAGCTTGACGGAGTTCATGCGAAAATCATGTAAAATTTGGTTTTCACATAACGGTAAATTTCAATACTAAATTTAAAAAAATTGTATAATTTTGATATTCATTTACAAAGTTAAAGAAAATACCTGTCGCATGACATTTTCAGATTGAAAAATCTTAAGCAGAACCTAAGATATATTTAAAAGTAGGGGTTTTTCAAAGTTTGAGGGGCTGTAGCTCCGTAATGGATGGGGCAACATGAAAAAGTTGTTCCACAAAATAATTTTTTTATGAGACCTAAATATGGTTAATATTTTTTTTCTCTATCTTTAACGGTGTAGAAGTTTTGTAAACAGACGGACGGATGGACGGACAGAGTGAAACTAATAAGCACATTTTTTCAAAATTTGTTTGGAAATGTGCTAAAAAGAAACAAAATAAATTTGATTATTATGTTATTATTCGATATTAATAGTTTTTATTGTTTATTTTTTTTTATTTTAAGTCATAGTTGTTTAAAAATCTGACAAAACAATATCTATCACAATGGAAAACAAAAAACATTAACAAGTTTAAATGGAAATGTTTAAAATTCTCAACAATAAGTAAAACAAAATAAATTATGATAAAATAAAAAAATATAAAAACCAAATAAACGATTTGCAAAAATCAAAACTTTTTACATTATGTATATAATATAATCTGAACTAAGAAAAGTCAAATATCTCATCTTCTTGATAACATTATGATTTCTTTGTTATCATTAATTTTGACAAAAAAAAAAGAAATATAAACATTGAAACACTGTTTCATAGAAATGATATAACTTATTTTTAAATAAATGAATGTCCACTTACATTTTGATATGTATAAAAACTTAAATGAAAAAATATACAAGCGTGTAATGACACTTTTTCTTTACTTTCCTTTTATAATTTATGAAAATCCATTTAAATAAACTAAAAACTTTGAAATTAAAAATAGAATTTGTTTTTTTTTGGTTTTTTTTTCTTTTTGTTAAATGTTACCTGATCATTTTTTATAGAAACTTTTAAAACAAAAAAAAACCAACTTTATAATATGATATAAAAAAAAGTTATACTCTAAAAGAATATCCTAAATATTTAACAGCGCTTCATATATGTATAAACAGCTTTATAATCTTTCATCTTTGTGTTCTGTTACTCTTCCTTAACCATTTATATATATACTCTCTTTAGACATCAGTTGATTGAAGTGTTTAAAATCATATTATTTATTAATTTAGTCCTTGGGACAACTGACATTTATTCTTTTATTGTTTATACCTAAGTATATCGATCTTTTTAAGATAAAGTTGTCAAAATAATTTTAACATATATACTCCAATTTAACAATACTAGATAATACAAAAATCTTATATTTCTATGCCTTAAACTTAATGAGTCAAGTTCAAGTCTTAATAATTAATATTATCTAAAATCAAAAAAAAAACTTTTGAAAGAATAATAATATTAAAAAAAGTTTTCATCAACCAAAATAATATCAAAAAAATGTTTCATCAACCAAAATGTCTCATTTCATAAAAATTCATAAAATAAAATTAAAAGCTAATTTAAACTAATTTAGCACTAAGTACAGATTTCCTTCGGGAAAGAACATAAAACCTAGATATACTCAAAGAAGACAGCATAAAATCAACGGTCAGTTTGACTAGTTTTAATAGAGGAAGGGTGTGGTTTAGCCGGTAAGAATCCGGCATGCACATTTGCTACGGGACGCATTGTATCTTCTGCATACCAAAATATTTTATTGGCAACTGTCAAAAATTTTTAATCGAAAAATAAACAAAACAAAACTCTAAAACCATAATCTGTAAATAAAGATATAAGTTTAAAAATACTTAAATATCTTCTAAATTTACGAAAAGTTTAAACGAATTAGAATCACTTTAAGGTTCAGTGACTGGAAGGTCCGCGAAATTAATTCCAAAATTTTTGCCCACGGTCATTAATTTTTTCTACAAAACAAAAAAAGCCACAGGTCTTAATTTCATTAGATAGTAGATTTAAATTTTATTTCAAAAAATAATGAACACCTATTTTAATGAAACTTTTAGCCTTCATCGTATAAGAGTTACTATAATACTATTATATTTCACTAGCTGACACTCGCTTATATTTTCATTTATTTGAATGTCAATTGCTTACATTTTCATTTGCTTAGATGTTTTTTTTTCCTTCTCACTCCTATAAGGAGCATAGGGCATCCACTTCTTTGCCTTCTACTATATCTTATACAAGAATTATTTTATTATTATTTTATTATATATTACAATATGATATTAATTAAAAGATATATATATATATATATACTGATTTTTAATTTAATTATATTATACTAATTATGTATTATAAGAAAAAGCTATATTATTTTTTATTAATCTATATGGAAGTTTGAACCTGAGACCTTTGGAATTAAAGGAACAGTGTCTTAACCACTACACCATTGGCTGGATGTTACTTGTCTATAATTTCAGTTGCCTGTTCACTATATTTCATTTAGATAGAGTGTCATTTAATTGTACACGACTATGACATACTTCTTAATTCAAAAACTCGAATGGAAAAATTGTATAACTCTGATTTTGCAACCAACTCAAAACATCAAAATATGTAAAATAATTTCAATTTCAAAAAGAATTTCAAATAGTGGGACTGTAGCTAAACTAATTATTGAATCTCTGATTTAGAAACCTACTATAAAATCCCTTCCAATTATTTTTTTTTACATATTACACTGCCTTCTTATAATAAAAAAAAAAAACAAATAGTGTAAGTCTTAATGCCAATTCAAAACAAATTAAAGTCGACGGATTTTAATTCCTTTTAATTATCGACTTTAATGCAAACCCAAAAAACCGAGCGTTCTGTCATTACCAAATTCCTCCCAAAATTCTTGTTAAAACTGATGAAAAGTACTATCCTTTTAATTATAATAATATAAAATTATGTTTTTAAAACTTTCACTTTATTTATGAATTATAATTTCGTCCTATCTGTTCTCTTATATATATAGAACTTATTTCTAAGTCTTCTTATATTCGTAACACCTATTAGCTAATATACGAGTACAACTCGAATTAAATTCACTTTTAGATGAATTTAAAATAGAAAATTTGTTTTTTTTTGTAAATAAACAAAAAATAATAAACAATATTACCCACCAATTTTATATAAAGTAATTTAAGAATTCAATTCCCTTTACTTCCTAAACATTTTAACTAACTCGATATAAAACATAAAAATAATAAAAATTAAAAAAGCAAGAGAAAAAAACCAAAGTTTATGCAATTTTCTTAGAGGAAAAGATAACAAACAGTTAATGTGCTTTTTACAAGAATTATTTGTTGTTTTTTATTTTTTTTTTTTAATATTCTGGTTATTACCATCATAGTTTATTCTTCTATAAGCTCTATTTTAGATTATCTTTTGCTAAAGACAGGATATAAAAATACTTGCATTTTGTTATTTTTGTTACCACCAAAGGAAGAAAATGGAATATAAAGTGATGCAAGTTCTATGATTTTTTTTTAAATAAGATAAAAAAAAAAAAAATAAACAACCACAAAGAACCTTTTAACTTTCTTAATTCTAAATATTACAATAATTTATAAAACATTAAAATACTTATAGATAAAAGACATTTAATGGCCGTAATAATATACAAAACATTGAGAATGAAAAAAGAATTAAGAAAAATAAAACAAAAAATATAAAATAACTTTAAATATTTTATTTAAATTTAAAATTTTTATGTGTCCGTTCTTCTCTTTATTTTATATTAATAAAAATTCTATAAAGATTTCATGTTTTTAAAGACATACCTACTTACATTTTAGATCAAAAGAAATTGCAATAAATATATTAATAACTGGAGAAAGATATATTCTTAAAAATTTTTTGATTCGTCATAAGAAAATATATATGAAGAGAGTTTGTCAAGGATCCCTTTTTCTAAAAAATTTCGATTTTTTTTTTTTTTGGGAATAGACTTTTTATGAAAGATATATTTTTGTAAGATGTCTTTTAATGAAGTATACCCAACCCCAACACCCGATTTGTTGACGAAATTTTTGTTGAATCTTGAACAGTTGCTTTGTCTTGAAGTATAGATATTTTTTATGTTTGAAACTGATGCTGAACCTATACTTTTTACCAAACTCATTTTATTTATAGAATAATAAAAAATTAGAAAATTATTATTAAAAATTAATCAGTATAAATTAACGATCTTTTATATTTAAATCTGATATATGACGTAGTAGTTAAGTCACCGGTCGGTCAATCGAAAAATGTTCTCATAATAGTTTGTGATAATAACCGATCTTTCAAACGAAATCTGTATCATAATCTTGTACAAGTTCTACTATTAACTACAGTCAAGTGGCTTAAAGAAAATAATTATTCAAGAAATTGAAGCCCCCGTCTAATATGACCAATTTAAATTTGTAATGGACTCTTATTTTTTTGAGTGATGACACTCTTCTTCTAATATATCAGTTTATTTAAATTTAAAATATAATAAACATAATTGTTTTTAATTTGATTGGTTGTTTTATAATTACCTCAGCAGGTAATTCAATAAGAAATCTTCTATGCAATATGTTTAAAAACAATTTAGAGAGTGTAAAATTTCGATATGAAATTTTCACTATAAAATTGAGTCGATTAAATTGATATGAAATTGATGAATATTTCTTTTTTTAAAAAAATTCGAACTTTTCGGATAAAGAATAAACTGGCTTTGCTATTTTTTGGCCTGTAACTATATTTGTAAACAAAGAAACATTTTAATAAAAATTTGATTCAATGGGTTGAATGAATAGAACTGAGCTTGAACTCAAATCAAATTTTTTTCAAACATAATCTATAGTAGATTAGATACCATGTCAAGTTTTATGCATTCAACCCAATCACAGTTTTTCAAACAAAAACTACCCTTCAATTTCTAGGTGTTGTTTGAAAAAATGTAATTTGACTTGAAGGTGAGTTTTATGTATTCGAACTGTTGTACAGAATATCATTAAAAAATAAATTTGATACTGGACATGACATGTAGGTTTTATTTGAGAAAGTTTGATTCAAGTGCTATGTCAGTTTTATGCATTCGATCAAAAAACATTTTCTCAAACAAAAACTACACCTAAACTCATAGGTTTTGTATATTGATTTTATGCATTTGACCTATTATTAAAAAAAAAATTTCATACATATAATCAATAGACGACACATTATACTTGTAGGTTTTGTTTGAAAAAGTATGATTTCAGTTCAAGTTCAGTTTTATTAATTCGACGCAAATCACACAAACAAAAACTACTCTTGAACTCGTTGGTTTTGTTTGATTAATGTTTGATTTGAGTTTAAGTTCAGTTTTATGCAGTCGGTCAATTAAACCAAATATTATTACAAAATAAATTTGATAGATGATCAATAGACGATGTCTTAAACTTGTAGGTTTTGTTTGAAAAAGTATGATTTCAATTCAAGTTCAGTTTTATGCATTCAACTCAATCACACTTTTTCAAACAAAAACTACTCCTAAACTCATAGGTTTTGTTTGATTAATGTTTGATTTGAGTTTAAGTTCAGTTATATGCATTCAACCCATTAGATTAGACCAAATATCATTAAAAAATAAATTTGATAGATGATCAATAGATGATGCCAAGCTGGTTGTATGTTTTTTCAATTAATTTAAAATATTTTTGAAAAAAACTGGGTAATAGTTTACCATTCTTACTAATTAGGCCCATAAATGTTTAAATAATATTAAGTATACCTATGGCAATTATATTTATTCTCCAAATACTTTTTTCATCTAATATCTTTAAATGTCTTAAAATATCTTTAAAAAAAAAAGTTTAGGTATTTCTACATAAAACTTATTTTTATTTTATTTTATTTTTCATTGTAAATCATAAGGAAATTAAATTTCTTATTATTGTATTTTTCAAAAAAAATAAATTTCCGTTTTGATTTGTATTTAAAAAAAAAAAATTTAAAAGATTTATAAAAAATATTATATAAAACATTTATAATTTGTAATTTTCTTTCCAATTACTAAAACAATTTTTATTCTTAATTATTATTTTTAGATTTTTTTCTCAAAAAAAAAAATAAATAAATGCTATTATATCTTTTATTTTTTTTTAGAATTTATTTTTTTTATAATATTTTATGAAAAAAAAAATTAATTTTCCAATTTTTAAATTAAATTGATTTTAATAAATATCAAAACATTTCCTTTTAATATAAACAATTACATACATATTTATTGAAATAATTCGTTTTATTGTTTTATTTTTTTTAAGACCAGACACTTAAAACAAACTTTAAAAATGAAACAACTTTTCCTTAAAATAAGTTTTCAAATTTTATTTTACGAAAAATTTAAGTATCACTTGAAAAATCAAATCAATTATAACTTGAAAAGTCAAATTAAGATTTAATTCAAAAATATATAACACAAAACAAAAAAAAAAAACCAAACAAAGAAAATAATTCTTCTTAATTTTTCACATTTCCTATATATAATCGAAAAATTCTTTTATAAATTTTCTGAATTTCCACTTTATATTCAATTTAAACCGAAAAATTTTCAAAACAAAAATTTGAAATATTCTTAAGATACTTTATTTTAGAAAATATATGCCTTCCAATTATATAGTAAGAGTAGCATTTATAGAAATGAAAAATTTAAAATAAGTAAATACCATTACAAAACAAACAATTATATAATTATTATTGATAATTTTGTAAATAAAATTACCTGTTTTAACATTTAAATAACTACTATAAATTAAATTCAAAACTATAACTTAATTTTTATCCAAAATTAACCATTGAAAGAGTAAAACAAAACATTGTTGGGAAGCTAGAAAATTATTTACTAATCATAACAGAATATCATTTTAATGTTAAATTCCCAGATGACATAACTCGGCTATGGAAATTCGTTTGTGGTACGAACATCGCGAATGTAGAACCATGCCCCTCCCCCCTCATGTATTCCCCAGAATTGGTGATAATTACATTTACATTGGTGATGACTACACATTAATGATTCAAAGTGAATATTAACAACTTTGTTCACAATATGCGTGCCAATTTGAAATCAATTTTCATTCCCTAATTCAACTTTTTTTGACCAGGCAATACATGAGTACTAAAGGTACCTATTGTTTGATCAAAAAAGGGTGGTGGTGTTTAGTAGATTAAAGTCCCACCCAGTCATAGAGGACTGTTGCTCATCATTTCACTCCTCTATAGTGTCTTTTGATGATTCCAACCTACCCTCAAAAAAAAAAAAATCAACTATAAACTTGATAATAAACTTAGAAGACTTAAGGGGAAACAAAATAGTTTAAAAGGGATATATTATCCAATCAAAAAATATTTGATATGGTAAACTTCAAGCACAAAAATTTAGTTTTAGAATATCATATCTTATAATAGTAAAATTTAGTTTAGAAAAACATACGTGTGTTATATTATTTAACGAAGTTCATAAAAGAAACAGTGAACTTACTAAAAAGAAAAATCTTTACATCTTCACAGATAGTCAAGCTGACATTAACATCTTGAAATTCTACTCCATAACGAGTTTCAGCTCAACAATAACTGATTTTCAATCTTTAATAAACAATGTGAAGTTTTCGATATTCACCATGTTTGGGTACCCAAACATAGTGACTTTTTTAGACAATTGTAAAGCTGATGAACTCACTATAGCAGCGGCAAAAACATTCAAATTTTTCGAAGAAAGAAAAGTCAATATTACAATTTATAAATTTTTGTTTCAAAACCAAGCCAATATAAACTTCGAAACAGTATAAGTGGCTTTCTGTTAATGCTTGAAATGTATAGTCAAATAGAGCTACCCTACATTAGATTTTAAACGATCAATTAGACTATTAGCCCTAAATCACCGCAATATCGCTAATATAATAGAGATTTTATCGGGAAACTGTTCGATCGGCAGACATGTAAAAATGTTAGAACATCCATCTTATGACTTTTGCAGAAACAATGATGAAAAGAAAAAAAAATCAATCTTTCACCTAGTGAATCTTTCTTTGAAAAGGAGAAAATTTTTGGTTATATTATTCTTAAATTACCTTTTCGATTTGTCGAAAGACAGCTTAATCGATTTACAGTGGTTTGTAACAAGCTCCCAATAGTGCAATTATGCTGCACCACATAAATCATTTAATGTTCTTTTTAAAAAAAACTTATAATTAATAAACAGTCAAATATACAAATATTTGAATTCAAATCAAATCAAATGTGATTTATAACTAATTTTTATTCTGAAGAAAAAATAATTTATTTAAGTCTTTATTATTTTTTTTTTTATAAAATCATCAATTCTTCTATTCAATACTTCTATACTTACTATATTCAATCATTTTATAATTTTATTTTATGAACTAAATTAAAATTTTACTCTTTATTTTAATACTTAAAAAATTTTTTTTTATTAAATAACTTTACATATTATAGTAGGCACTTGTATGATTTGTTGTACTATTGAAATTTTTATACCAAATGGACCACACAAAAAAAAAGAAAAGAAAAATTATTTTTTTTTTTTTTTAATTTACTTTCGATACATCACCTTAATATTATAACCATAAGAATCTCTTACTAAATCTATACGAAATTTAATATTAATATATACAAGAGTATTAAAATATTCTATACAGAATGTAAGGAACCAATTTTGTTTTAAAATTTAATGTACTCAGACAAGGTTTTTTTTTTTGTTTTTATAAATATTACTATTAAAGAAAATTTTTGTAATATTTTTAATGTACATTTTTGATTTTGATAAAGTACCATCTTCAATTTCCGAAAATTTCCAGATGAACTCATCGAAATGTAATAAATAAGAAGAAAAAGAAAAGAAAATTGAAAGAAATGGAAAAATCAATGTAAAAAAAAAAAGAAAATGAAAAACAATATAATATATAAAAAAAAAAGGAAAAACGAAATCCTATAATGTTATAAAGAAAAAACAGTAGAGAAACAGTAATTTTCTATTTAAAAAAGGAAGAATTTTTATTTTTATTTTTTTGCCTTTTACATAAATAGTAAATACAAACATAATAATGGAAATACTCCTTCATTATAGTGGTATTTTTAGTTTTCTTGTATTTAGTGATGCAACCAGAAATAGAACCTAAACCTAGATATCTCAATTATCTACAATTGATAGACAATCCTTTCTATACTGAGTAATTTATAGTAAACACATCAAACATTCTTGAGTCGCTCGATTATGACATTCACTAACTAAACTTGCTTGATACTACAATTTTGTAGATAGAAGATGGCAGTCACTATTGTTCTTGATTATATTTAACAAAATGCGTGCTTGTAATCGTCCAAATATGTTGCTAGGTTTCAAAAGTTATAAGAAGGCTTACAAATCAGAAGGTTATAAAATGACGTAAGAGTTATAAGCTATATTTAAAGGTACATTGAAGTTTTATAGTGAAATACATATTAAGAATTGTCGATAAAGTAAAAGGAATCAAAAAAATTAAATTTTATTACTTTGGATACATGTAGTATTTCTAAATACTATATAAATTATCAAATTATGTCATCAATTGATATGAATCGTCCCTGGTAGTTGTATTGTAAAACCTTATGTTTTTCTTAAATCATTTCATGACATAATAGTTGGTTACTTCCACCGCACTAATAACGCGATCATTAAAACTATTTATTTATAGTCCTCAGCATAATCTATACAATATCTTGTAAATTTAAAATTAAGTTCCACACGAAATATATTTAATTCATTTTCTTAACCCTTAAACATATACCCTTAAACATAAACATATACAACTCCACATATATTCCTCAAAATTCATATCAGTTACATGACTTAATCAGTGTAATAAGAGTGTTTTAAGAGTTTTTGAAGAGTATTGTTTAAAAATGTTGAAACTTAATTTTTTGTAACTGAAAGTGTTTTGTTATCCATAATATTTTTGTAACATTGCTCATAATAATTCTTTTAATCTCTCAGAACCTAATCTATAATTGATAGTTTATTTTTTATGCTATATAGTTATTTGTTTTTATGATTATAATTATTGTTTAGAAGTTATACATCTAAAACTTGATTGGTTTACTTAAAATTCTTTTATTTTTTAACATTGTAATGGGTTCTTTAATAATTTAAATGGAACTTTTCATTACGAAGAAGCATCTAATTTTAGTAATAGAAGATACAATTTAAAAGAACTAAAATTTCTTTGAAAATTTGTATACTTTTGTTTATTGAAATGAAGTGATTTTTTAAGTCCTTTTATTTTGATTTTTCAAAAGTATTATATGTATATATAAAAAAATAAAAATACCAAAAAATTGATACACAAATACTCTTTTCCATATCTTATTTTCCGGTATACGAATAATATAAAAAATAAAGTATTAAAATCAAGTATTAAAATAATTCGACTTTAAGAATTTGTTGCATCTATAGGTGATTTGTTGGACCTTCTTCAATCTTAAAATTAACATTTTTGAAATCATGTTTATGTGCACTGAGTCGCTTTGTATCAAACGTATCAAACATAATATCAATCGAAACCTGTTCAAACTTTTTGTATGAAATTTCCAATACATTATATACTATCAATATTTAATTTTTACTTAAAATTTTTTAATATGTCTGGCAACCAAAAATAATTCTTCAATAAAACCACAATTAATACAAAACGTTTTGAACTAAAAATAAATATTAACATACATGTATTGTGTCAAAACCTAGTTTCCTGTTAAGTTTTGAAGCAGGTCTGACAATCGAATCGGAAAGTAATTTTACCATATAAAATAAAGATCAAAAAGTCAGAACCATTTCTATTTAGGTTGATAAATTTTTGCATATGTATTTTTTTGTGGTAAGTTTAAGAACAGAAAATAATTATTATTAAACCGGAAGTAGATTTTAACTTAAGAAATTTTTTTGGAATTATTTTATATATGTAAAAAAAACTTTATAAAACCGGAAATTCATATTTCGATACTTAAATTTGTAATATAAAAAAAAAATTAATAGAAAACTATATTTTTAAAAATTAAAGTTTGAGAAACTTCAGTTCAATGGATTTGATGAAAATATTTTTGATTTTTCGAACCCATTTAAAGCCTTAATTTGAACAATTTTTGTACTCTCAAATCCCCAAAAAATTTTTTTTTTGTTTAAAATTGTCTATTATCGATAAAAACACATTATAAAGAGAAAAAATTATTAAAATTGCTGTAAACTAATAAAGTCAGTAGTTTTAAAGTGATTAAAAAGTGCTATAAAAGCTGGGTCGAAAACAACGCTTTGGGATTATATATGGTATATTTATTAAAGTAAATTAAAGTTAAATTTTTTTTAGTTTTTTTTATAATAATAATATTTTAATTAATAATTCACTGAAAAACATAACAAAAACTATAAAATAAAAATTTTGAAAATTAACAAAACAAAATAATTTCAAATAGGTAAATAACAAAATAAGTCAAAAATTAAATAAAATATGTACATATAGTATTATAAAACTGAAAAATTAAGTTTAAATATAGCAGCACATTTTTGATAACATATTCACGTTTCATTGTGAAATATTATAAAACATTTATCATGCAAGGGCACATCACATGATTGACAGCTTGTGACTGTTTTGTTTATACAAAAAGCACATCTCCGTCTTGCTTCATCTGTCAAAATTAAATTACATAATGAAGTTACCACTTGTCTTGCAAACTCTAGTTTATCTAATTTACATCCGAACAACTTTCTTAAATTCCAAGCATTGTTTAAAGCCACATCTATTGCCCAAAAGACAATTGGTATGTACCATTTTTTATCACGAATTCCAATTGGATAATTTGATACATTATTATCCATTTGATCGACTGCCCCCATATAATTATTGTACTGTTTTATTACATCAGGGACTGATATTTGAACTTTTTTACACTTGGTTTGAAATGATAGTAACAATATTGTTACACATTCATTTTACCGCTACTACTTGTTAGTTTTTTCAACATAACTTTCGAAACTTCCTCGAACTTTTTTCTTCATATCTTTTTTTGTTGAAAGACATCATTTATTAGTGCGAATATCGCGAACAATGCCACTAGCACCGCTTTGATTTTTTGAAAGTTGTGTGATAAGTGAAGCGCTCGTAAAAAAGTTGTCAAAATATAAGGAAAATTTCAAACCTTGGTATTCATCATTCAAAAATTTGCTAAAATCGAGGACAACGGAGCCTCCTAAACCAAATTGTTTTCTAAATTCAGTAAAATTTTCTGTCTGTTTACCTTGGTACATGGAAAATTGAATGCAGCAACCGTTGTGGAAAGCCATACTCCACGCCTTATATCCAAAACGAATAGGCTTTTCTTTCATGAACTGTAACATAACTTTCTAGCGGAGCAAATCTTACGAACTGCTTATTTATTTTTTTTAAAAGAGGACGGACTTTCGCAAATTTATCATTTGCATTGAGATTGTTGTTATCACATACATGTAAAAATCGAAAAATTTCGTCAAAACGATTACATCGCATTGTGTTAATGATCAATTGATTTTGAGATTCATTTCGATTCTCCCAGTACATTTTTATGCGACGGCAATATGTAAAACTACTCACAAGTAAAATTCCTATAAAGCTGTACATTTCTTCGATAGTAACTCTAATATTGTTGTTTTTTTGATTTCTAAATTTTTATGTACTTTCCGCAATAAAGGAAACGACTTCTGTACTAATAAAAAGATTAAAAAAATTAATCGGATCTAAATATTGCGATAGGGTTATTGGTGGTAAATAGGCAAAAGGTGGTATTTCTATTCTCGGTATATCATCAATATCGCCATTTTCCCAATGAAAAATTTTTTGCGATTTCCGACAGTGGAACAATATCTTCCTCGTCCACATCGCTGTTATTATCTAAGTAATTTAGCAAGCAGCACTTAATTGCTTACCGCAAAAATGATCTGGATTTACCTCATCTTCTTCCCCAGAATCTTCGTCTGTTTCGATATTTGCGTCATCAGGTGGTAGAATGAACACATTGTGCGGAATATAACCATCATTTTTATTATCAATTTCATCTAAAATTTCCGCTACTGATAAAGTAGTTTTGCTCCTAAATAATACACACAATATTAAAGAAAAAATTAGTTATATGTTCCCAAAGGGTCGAAAACGACCCATATTAATAATTGCTTTTTTAAATTTATAAAAAAATATATAATTTCCAAAATTTAGGTAAACAGTTTCTTTAAAGGTATAGGAACGTTAATAACCTATTTTTATTAAAATAAAAGTAAAAATAAATTTACCTTGATATTTTTAAATTAATTCAATTCAAAAAAAATTTTTAAAAACTTAATTTACAACTTTTCACTTGAACTATACAACAGAATTTTGTATATATAGAAACTAATACAAAATGCTTTTTTAGAAACGACAATTAAAGTCGACGCTTACTAAGATTAAAAAAAAAATTTTTTTTAAATACAAATTGCAATTTTATTTGTTCGGTTGTTTTCGACCCTTTGGGTGAATATCGTACTGGGTCGTTTTCGTTTTCGTGGTGTCAAAAACATAAAAATTACTTAGCATTAGAGCTTTTAATGGTATATTTCAAACGCTTTTAATATGGATTGAGTACGGAATCCTTTTTTTTTTTAAATCTTATTTTTTAAAATCATATTTGATCAAAATTTTATATTTATTATTTTTTATACATACACATTTCAACAACAAACCATTTAAAAAAGTGGAGGCTACCGTCCCCAAATCACTCCTAAACAAATTTTTGAAATCTTGAATTTTTAAAACTCTAAACTCTTCTTTAATTATAATATATTTTACTCACATTATTCAGAAACAAATGCGGGCTGCCGCAAAAATTTAATAGAAAACCAAAATATTAATATGTAGTGTTATTGCATTTTTTATAATATTTTTATGTGAGAAACTCGTCTTCCTTTTATACTAACTATACTTACTTCAAAATCACCAAAAATACGAAAACTAACCAAAATTGTCATCAACTCTGTAAGTTAAAATAAAATTGTCCACACTCCTACCCTATTCGATTCTTACATTTACTAAACTTTGAAATACGATAAGATATCATGCTATTATTATAGGCTACAAGAAGAGGCAGGTTTAGATAGTAAAAATTTTACACTATCAAGAAGGTAAACATTTTTTATTTTCTTGTTGTCTTTTGAAGATTCCCACTTCTGTCAGAATTAAAATTTATTTTTAACTAAATTTTGCACATTAAAAATGTGTTCTCATATTTTTTGTTATTAAATTAAATTGTGTTTGACTAATCGGATTTTTTATATCTTTTTTATATGACCTTTTTTATATATTTTTCAATATTCTGAGTTTTAGAAATGATTTTAGAAATCTGCTATTATTTTAAACAATTACTATATCAAATAACTTAATTTAATTAAATTAAATCATTAAAATAACTACTATATATTAATTAAATTTCCTAAAAATTAGCAGTAAAAAGAAAAATTAGGTCCATATATCAAATTGTTAAATAAATTAAAATTTGCAATATACTAAATTCGAAAAAAATTTTAATTAGGTTTGAAACCAAAATACTTTTTTTAAATGAGCAAAGGTAAGAAATAATTAATAAAATAAATTAAGATATCCTTCTATAATTAATAATAGTATCTTTATTAAGGTAATATTTGGACACAGTTGGAGATACCTTATCTATCTTTTGAATAATTATGTTAACCCTAATTTTAAAATAAACTAAAGTTTTTTCTTATTTTTTATAAGGATTTAAAATAATTTTGTTCAATTTTCCATATTGTGCTAAAAATTTCCAAAAAAAATTTTGAAAAAATGTGCCTATTAGTTTAACTCTGCCCGTTCACTCGTCCGCTTTTCTGTTTACAAAACTTCTACACCGTTAAAGATACTATTTTTACTTTTATAAATCAAAAATTAGGGCTCAAAAATTGAAATATTACTATTTTCAAATACCTATACCTAACCTAGGCACCTTATTCAAATTTTTTCAAAAGAAAATGCAACAATTAAAGCTTCAACTTTATAACTTCACATGTGTTAATGGTTTTTCTTAATTATGTAAAGTTCCCTTAAAATTGATAAAAATTAATGTCTCTTTAATTTTCACATTTTTTGTTATTTTTCAAATTTTTTGTTATTTTTCAAAGTTTTGTTAAATTTTCAAATTTTCAAATTCTAAACAGCTTGTATTGTCTTTTGCAATGTTTGTCTTTTGTGAGCCTTTAAAAACCGTTGATTTACATTCTGACTTGTTTTTTTTTTTTTTGTTTTTGTTGTTTTTCTTGTATTATTTTTTAATTTACAAATCTTGTAATATTAGCAAATCTAAGCATTTCCTACCGTTATATGTTAGAACATGTCAATTATTATTTAAAATCTTAAAATAATTAAAATAAATTTCTAATTTGAAAGAAAATGATATGTCAGCAAGTATTTAAGCACGTACATATTATGTGTATTTCAATACCTTTAGTTTGAATACAACTCCTTATTCTTATAATTTAGAAATTTTCCTCTTTTAATTGAGTTTATTTACCTTTGATGATTCAGTATAAATGCATGTCTTATGTGTTTCTTAATTGTCATATGGTATGTCACTTTTATTTGAAAATACATTTATTACTTTTTTGTTATTTATTTATTTTTTTTTTGCTTACATACAAATACAGTTTTAATTTTTCTTTTTCTTTCAATACCTGACTAATAAAATGACATATTAATAAATAGTTACAAACAAAATGGTTACAACAAGTTTATTTTTTTTTTGGCTTAAATAGTAAATAATTTCTATAATGCCAAAAAAAATTTTCATTGAGGAAATTATTACGGAGACAAGGTTCAGTTTCAGTTTGGAAAGAGGTTCTTATCTAAAAAAATATAGACGTGCCATTGAATGAAATGCAATAATTTCATACGGGTCACTAAAGTTGATAAAATAGAAATTGAATGTTTATTAATTTACATTTTATTGAACACGGAAAATAAATTGAACCACAAATAAGACAAACCAATGAACCACAAAATTTAAGATAAAGAAGAAATTTAAGATGACAACAATTAAGATTTCAATACTAAAGTTCTAAGCTAAGAAAAATACTTAGAAAACTTACATTATTCATAAAATTTATTTAATAACGTTTTTAAT
This sequence comes from Poecilobothrus nobilitatus, assembly GCA_947095535.1. Lineage (NCBI taxonomy): Eukaryota > Metazoa > Arthropoda > Insecta > Diptera > Dolichopodidae > Poecilobothrus > Poecilobothrus nobilitatus. Next base: position 41,428,332 of record OX352774.1, on the reverse strand, counting down.
GTTTAAAATTTGTCTGGCATTCATGCCTTAGGAGATAAACTTGATTCACGATATCAAAATGTGTCTAAACTGACCTAATTGTGAATCTGCAGCCCCTATTGTACCTACCTGCATATCTTTAAAAAAATATTCATTATATACAATCTCAAAAATTTTCTAATTCACTGTATGTTCTTGTTCTTGTAAAATTTTGCAAGTCGGTGTATGTCACTGTAATTTTATTCTACAATACATATTAAAATACTATATGTAGATACTGTATATATCTTTTCAATTTAATTTTCATTTTGATTTTCAGTTAAGAAAATCAAATAAAAGGTAAAGTAAAGCATTTTTTTTTAACACCTGTAAAATATGTGTATGTTTTATTAACAATACATATACTTTTACTATCAATGTTATTTTAGACAATTTTTAATTTTTTACTTATTTTATTTTTGATCCTAAATACAAAGAACAAAAAAAGGAGTTTTGGTTTTTAGTCTGAAAATTAATGTAAAGATGTCTCAACTCAAATAACAATCTAGGTTAATGTATCTTCTTTATTTTTGACAAATAAAATAAAAAAATTTTTATTTTATTTTTTAAAGGTAACGAAAACAAAAAATAAGTCAGACATAAATTTTATCTTGTATAGTATATATATATATATATGAAATTTAATAGATAATAAAAAAAAAAATTATGTTATTAAAATCCGACTCAAAAGACCAAAATGTATTATTAATTGTAATTACAATTTTAAGAATATGTTGACTTAAATCGAATTGATTCTAGCAGTTTTTTTTTTTTTTTTAATTTCTTTAACATGTTTTACATTAGTTTTTTTCTAGAAATTTTGTTCACTTTTTCGAATTTTTATCAGTCACTTGCAACAGTTTCAGAAATCTGTCAGAGAATTTGGCAGATACATTAACTATTAACGGTTTATTTGTGTATCTCTAATTTAATTTTATTTATATTAATAATAATAATAATAATAATATAGCCCAGAGTTTGTATAGTGTATACTGTATATTAGAACGGAGTCGCGGTAGGCATTGATCCAGGCTCTTTTCGAGCGAGCTGTTGACTTCAATTCATGAAATTCAATAGATAAAAAGACAAACAATTGTGAAAAAACTAGGTAACATCCGAATGCTAAAGCTCACGTAAAATCCAAACTATATAACTCATATCTAAAAATAACTAAATAACAAAAATTCAAAAAGCAAAAAATCATAAAAAATTCAAATATAACATATAATACAAAATACATAACGCTACAAATTAATAAAAAGTTAAAATCACAAATAGTTCAAATTTTAATAAATATATGTAAAACTCACAGATCAAATTTGTTTTTTTTAATGTATTCCTCTGCCTCATGAATGTGAGCAGCCTTACCTTTTCAGGCGTAGGCGTCGTAAGAGGGAATTATTCTTACGATATAACGTGTGGGATTCGAACGTACACTCCTTCGGTCTTTACTGTGTACTTTATACGCTCTTACCCACTAGATCACCGAGGCTCGCAGATCAAATTGGACAAACGATTAAAGCTATTTGTTAAATAATTAATAATAATAAAATATAAAAAAAAAAAGGTTATTTTCTAAATTATAACCACAAAAAATTAAAAATCATTCTTTCCATTTCTTTCTACAAAATTTGTTTTTTTTTTTTTTTATTTCAATTAAATCTAAATTGAAAGGATTCCATATTATATATTTACATCATAGTTATTTAAAATTACAAATGTACTATACGGTCTATAAAATAATATAAAAAGTATCAGCATTACATCAAATTTTCAATAGATAGAGAATTTATATTAAAATTCTTCTTCTTCTTGTTTTTTTTTTTTGTAGTATAAATTTATAGGTATATAAATAAGAAAGAATAAATAATTAACCTGTTGTTGTGTTATATAAAGGACATGTTAAAGAAAAAAAAACTTTTATTATATTTTACTTTCTTTACTTTCTTTGTTTTTTTTTTCTTTGTTTTTCTTTCATCTTATAAACACGTTTTACTAATATTTTTCTTAAAAACCACAAATAATCAACTCTTTTAAAAGGTATGTGAAAAAAAATAAAATATAATAAGATGAAAAATGTTAAAGATATTAAGTAACGTCTTTTTGAAGTTGATTTTAATTAAATTTGATACACTTTAAGAATACAAGAAAATTAAATTTTTTATAAAGTATATGTATTACTTATTTAATTTTGATAACGATGAACAATATAGCTAGATTACATACATAATATAGACTATACATATCTGTTAAGTATCTTAAAAATAAATGTACACAAAAAAAAAAAGGTCTTGTGAATAACAATTTAACAATACAGTGTGAACTCCTATCTATAAATATATAGTTAAGAATGAGAAATTTTATTTAATTGCTTTGCAAACATTTGAGGTTATTAATCTTAACATGTGTTATGTACACATACATATACATATATCTAACAAAAAATATATATTTTTTTATATAAAATAAATCAATAATAAAAAAAGATTGAAATTTAAAATAGATTAAAATGAATTTGAAAATAATTTATATATTTTTTTTTTTTGGAGGAATTGTCGAAAATATCAAAAGACACCCAGAGGAGCTATAACGAAGGGAAACATTTTCTCTCGGAAACGTTTCGATTTTAACCAATCAAAACTACACTCTTTAAAACCCAACTTTAGGATTGACTTTTTATATAGTTGTACAGTTAGGTTTTCAGATATAGAAAGGATGTTTGCGAAATCAAAAAGTATAACAAAAGTAAAAATGAATTGAATGAAAGATGAAAGGAAATTTTGCTAAAGGACCTTATTAAATAATACACCCAGCTGTAAAATTTGGTTGTGCTGGTGCAACATGTCCGAGTGGCTGTCATACAATTCCAAAATTTACATGAATATATCTCGGTACTTAACGTCGAGTATCATTCTATTACCGTCGGTCGTCAGTATTATTCTATTGCTTACTTTAAAACCAAGGGCACAGATATTGCACGTGCTATATTTCCTATCTTCCTTCAGTGATTATTAATTCTGGAGGAAATCTTAAAAAGAATTAATTAATTAAAGAGGAAATCTAGATGAAGAAAATAAATATAATAGAGAAAAAAATTTTAAGGAAAATCTCCAAACAAGTTATTATTTCAAATCAAAATTTGTAAAAACTTTTATTATAACTTTCCTTATAGCTCACGTAATAACGTAATGACATGATCTTCTTACACTTGATCATTTCTGTAAAACCATAATATACTTAAGAATTTTGGTATACTACTATAACTTAATTGTTCCGAGAATTTAAGAAATTTTTTCTACGAATTCCTTTTAAAACTTTATTTATTCTAAAATTTATTTATATACATGCATATGTACATATGTATATTCATAATATATTTTATGTAAAAACATGTTATAATATTTTTAAAGACTATATTATATATATGTATATATTCCATATATAAAAAGTTAAATATTAAATATACATAATACAATTAACAAGTTTTCTTTAATATTCAAAGAAAATTGTGTTTAAATTCAAACTTTAATCTTCTTGATGCCTTCTTACAAATTTATAACTTTTATATATATATTTATATATATATATATATTATATATATTTTTTTAACAAAGAATGATATCTTTTTTAACTTGGAACAAAAAAAAAAAAATTTAAATTATAAAAAAAAATAATAGAATATTAAGAAAAAGTTTACAATGAAAAGTTTAAAAAATTTTCCAGAACAAAGAATAATTAAAAATTCTCGCCAATTTTCTTTAAATATTCTTTATTCTTTGTTTAAAAAGTTTCCCTCGTATCTCTATAAATGCAATAAACATTTTCTTTATAAAATAAAATATAATTGTACATATATTTAAACGTTCATATTATGTTTTGTTAAAATTTTCATAATTTTTGTTGTTAAATTTTTCCTCAAATAAAAAAAAAAGGCAATAATGCATTAAATTAAGTTTTCACAAAAATAAAACATTATGTGTATACAAAAATTATAATTATTTCGAATACTTGATTTATGAAAGTGTTGAGTATTCTTTAGCAGAATTTACTGCTCTATTTTCCTTACTTCTTATACTTACACCGACACAACTTAAACCATAATTTATATATTTTCGTATAACTTTCAAATTTTTCCACCCATTCTACATAATTCTTTATGTTCTTAACTCTATTTCGTAACTCCTAAAACTCTTTCCCACATCTTTATCACCAAAATTAAATTGTACATTTATATTTAAGTTGCCGTCCTAAATTTTAGTTTTAAAGAGGTGTCATTTGAGGTTACTGTTCAACAGTACTTGAAGTAATCACATACAATTTGTCTGGTTGATTTTTAAAGTATTTGACGGACTCTCGTAAGAAAAAAACACAAAAATCATCAATTTCTATTTTTATTTTCCATTTATTATAAATAACTGGGCAAAACTTGCGGTTTTGTTCTGCTAGGATTTAGACCATCGATATACAAAGTATTAAATTATAATTATTATATTATTTATTTTTTATATTATATTATTATATTTTATTTAATATCTGATCGGAGTTTGAGCCCAAAACCTTTCGCCTGAAAGACCAGCGAATTTTACATTTCATACCATTGGTCTGATACCATTTCTATATTTCTAATGCAAAAAAAAACACAATTAATAAAATGATTTAATTATAAATAATTTACAAAAGACTATAGACGTATTTTTAATTATCATCGAAATGACGTCATATTTTTATCGAAAGGTAATATCTTTTGACTATTTTTTTTCCATAGGATTCTTTTACAGAAACCTCATATATACAATTACAAACAACTTAATTCTTTAAATATATACTGAGTAAAGCTTAAATTCAAATCAAAACTTTTAAATATTGAATCGATTATTTCAAAGAAGCTGAAAACTTCTACGATTACAAATAAATAATAGTTAGACAGTATTAAATTTTTTTTTTATTTTTTTTTAGTGCATTTCTCTGACACATAAATGTGAACAGGAAACTATAAAGCCTTTCCTTTTCAGGCGTTGGTATAAATGTCGTAAGGGGAAATAACTCTTACGACGTGTATGGCATTCGAGCCCACACTCCCTCGGTGTTTCTAGCGTGTTTTATAGCGCTTTTCTTATAGCGTCTTGTTTTAGACGCTTTTATAGCGTCTAGCGCTTTTACCCACTAGGCCGCCGAGATCCCTACAATTTAAATAATAATTCGTTCATTAAAATGAGTCATGGTTGTATCAAAACGATATTTTCGATAAATCGAACTATTTGCACCTATTAAAAATTCAATATTTTACTACATAGCATATAAATTTGAAGTTAACTGAAATAACTGATGACATTTTATTATTAAATGAAAAATTCGTACTATGGTCTCAACGAAACAAATATACATATTTATATTTACACATACAAATTATAAGTAATATAAATGACAAATGTAATTACTCTAATAATATAAATTATGATATTATTGTTTATATTTTACATTTTAACATAAAGAACTATTAGAATCTATGTGTATGTGTATATTATTACTGTATATAATGTATAACCAGTATTATTACGTATATGTATTTTATTTTAAAAGCTTTAAAAAGTGGAAAATTATACTGTCAAATAAAATGTAGTACATTATCATTTTTTTCTATTCATTTTTATTTCTTGTTTTTTTTCTCAAAAATAAATTTACTTTGTAAGGTCACAAATTTTAAAATATAAAAAATTTAAATATGTAATATGAAGTTCATATTTTTTAAACACAATATTACTTAAAATTTAAAAACAAAGAACTTAACAACTCTTTGATATTTAATCGGATTAATTATAATTTATACTTCTGCAAAAATAGTAATAACTAATAATATACAATATATTATTTATTTTATATTTTAGCACATTTTTAAAATATTTTCAAAAACTGAACTTTTTATTTATTTATTTATATTAACATTGCATACATAAATGTAATGCAATATTATTGAACCATCGGCTACCAAGGCCATTATAGGTTTTTATACTATTATTAAATTATATACTAATATTATTTATTTTGTTTATATTATATACTATATATTTACATTATATTTGGTCGTAAGGGGGGTATGTAAAGAAAAACACTTACGACCTGTGCAGGGATCGAACCCACACTCCTTCGGTTAATAAGCCACGCGCCTACCCACTAGGCTACCGAAGCCCCAAAAAAACTGACTGAAAAACTGAACTTATTAACTTCACTTTGTTTGTCTGCATGTCTGTTCGGGAATATCTGTAAACACCGTTTATAGTAAAATAATTGACATTTTTAAATGATGAGTTTTGATTCTATGTATACATATGTATATACTAAAAATTTATATATTTACTTCTGAAAAGTTTAAAAATAAACAATGAAACATAAAGTAAAGAAAATTTAGAATATACATACATATATGTTTTTTTAATTTTGAATTAAAACAAAATAAGAAAAAATAGCTGAAAAGAAAAGCCATTTAAAAGACAGACAACATTAATATTATGTATATAAATCGAAAAATTGCTATTTTTTTTAAATACTCAATTTAAATCTCTTCTGATTTTTCAATATAGTCAGACTCAAGTTAGTGGAAATAAATATGAATAGATAAAATCAACAAAACATTATGGCAAATTAAAGCTATAGCTCAAAATAGAAACAGATATTAAGGTTTAATGAATATTCTATTCTCTGTAAATTGTAAAATAAATAATCAAAAATAGATAAAAAGAAGTTTTGAGTGACTTGAAGTTTAAAGGATAACATAATATGTATATTATACTTGTAATTCAGTATTTAAATTCACAGATACCCTAAATATAAAAATGTTTCTTCTCACTCTATTTACAATGTCTATATAAATCAACCTTCAATTACTTCTAATATACTCAATAATCTAAAAATGTTTTGCTATTTGTTAATTGTTAAAGAAAATTTGATGAATATTCTAACTAGATTTGTCTTATAATGGAAAAAGCTTGAAAAATTCTTGGTTAATAGCCGATGATACTACAATATTATGACTAATATATTTAATAAATTCCATCCCGAAAAAACGGTAAAACCCACTTTTATAAACAAATTTCGACAACGCACAGAAAATATCATAAATATAAGAATGGTAAAACAATCGCAGTTTTAGGATACTTTAAATTATTGTAATTTTATCGTATTTAAATTTACCGTTATGTGAAAATCAAATTTTGCATGATTTTTCTACCCTCAAAACTCCGGAACGCTTTTAAATAGGGACTTGAAATTTTGAGGGCAGAAAGAACTTTTAGAATTAGTATATGTTTCCTTAGCACCTGTAACTTAAGCACCTGTATCCAGCCAATGGTGTAGTTGTTAAGGCACCAGCCTTTCATACGAAAGTCTCGAGTTCAAGCCCCGGTTGGATCATATATATTAATAAAAAAAAATAATATAGATTTTTCTTATAAATTATAATTAGTAGAATATAATTAAATTAAAAATAAGTATATATGTCATATAAATTGTAATAAAATATCATATTGTAATAGCTATATATATAATAAAATGTTATTAATAATAAACCATAATTCTTGTATTAGATAACAGATGGCGTAGAAATAATAAAAACGTTTTAGTCTTGCACAATAGCTACAGCCGAGTAATCAACGGCTTATAGTGAAACTAATGATTCACTAAACTGAAGCTTAGTCAAATATGAAGAATAAATGACTTAGTGGATGCCGTATACTCCTCATTGGAGTGGCAAGGAAAAAAAAAAAAACTTAAGCACCTTGTACATTTAAAACTTAAGTACAAATTTTTCTTCGGCAATACATAAACATTAAAGCTCCAGTAATATATTTTGACATGTGTTAACGGTTTTCCTAGTTGTATAGGGTTTCAGACTAACAGCCCCTTAAAATTGCAGAAAAGTCCTATTTTCACATTTTTTCGTATTACATGAAATTTTCAAATTTTTGTGCAAGTCACAATTCTAAACAGTTTGTATTGTCTTTTCTAAATGTGTACTTTTAAAAACCGTTAGTTTACATTCTACCTTATTTTATTTTATTTCTAAAATATCATACAACATTTTTAATTAATTAAAACAAAAAAGTATAGAACCAGTAGAACATAAATTTTTACTGATTTTTTATTGTAATTAAAATTCCTTTATTTAAATTAACAAAGATAATTTTCTATTATAATAGGTGTTATAAACATTATTATTTTATTTAATGTTATTTTAATCAAATTTGTTAAGAAAATTTGAAAATATATACTTTTATAGTTTAACTTTGCCCATCAGTTTGTCTGCTTAAAAAAATTCTACCCCAATTAATACAAAATAACTAAATTATAAACATCAATATTTCAAACTTATGGAGCCATACGTCCAAAAGGTCGGAAAAAACTCTGTATTAAAATCTTTTAAAAAATATTATATTTTTTATCAGAAAACATCAAATGGCGTCAAAATAGTAGTTAAAAATATTTAAGCACGTTGCCAGAACAATTTTGGTGTGGCGTTAAAGTTAAACCACTAAATCTACATATGTATATGGAGTATTAAATTTAACATGTACAAAAAGAAAAGCTTTTCTTAAATTCCTATTTAATCCTACTTGATAAAGGACTTTATCCTACTTGATAAAATTAAAGATACTGGCAGTTGAATTTTGGAAAATTTTCTTTATTGGAAGAGCTTCTAAGAAAAATTGCTATTTTTCTGAAAGTATGATAGAAAACACCAATTTGGAAAAAAAATTTATATATTGTGCTGATTTAAAAACATTAAAATATTAGAATACTAAAATAAATAACCTGACAAATTAAATACAAATGGATTCACACAATAAATTAACAAAAATGTATAATTTACTTTATTTAAAACAAAAATTCAATACCCACTCAACATAAAATATAATAATATTAACATAAGAATTTTACAAGCTAAAAGAAAAACAATTTTCAGATTTCTGTTCTAATAAATTTTGTAAGTCTTGAAGACCTATAGGTAAAATTGTGGGTACTGACGCCGGAACTATTAAAGATATAAGAAGCAGTTTAATCAAAGCAAGAACAGTATTTAGAAGAATGAAAAATATTTGTAAACCTTCTCAGATCTCAAGAAATTAACAGCTTAGGATTTTCAGCGCTTACATCTATAATCGGTACTGTTATATATATATGGGAGTGAAATTTGACTTAACCACCAATTAAGCTACATTATAGAATCTGCAGATATTTTTTTTTTGAATAAATCACACTGAATAATCGAAAAATTATAGATATGTGTGACACATATAATCAGAAGAATTCAATTGTGAATAAAACTCTAAATTGACAATTCCAAGGGAAATGTAATATACAGACCTAAGAATAAATTAAATTGAACAAGTATTGAAAGAAAGAGATGGGTAAATCAACAAAAATGAGTTACAATTTTTATGTATAGTTAAAAATAGAAACAGATAGAAAGGTCCTAGTAGTGCTAGTGGATGCCCTATACTTTCTAGGGAAGTTATAAGACAAAAATAAAAATAAAAATGTGTTATAATATAAGTTATAAAGACTGAATTAAAATTATTTATTTAGATTTGTTATTTTTTTATTTTTATCCTACGCCAAGTTGTTAAAAATTCCTTAATTAAAATTTACCTCCTTATTATAGACATTTGATTATTAATTTGTTTATAAAAATTAATTATTAGATATTTTTAATTTGTAATTTAAATCTATTATCAAAACACCTTAGTTAATTTTGAAAACCCTATAGATAACAAAATAACTGTGTTTTTTAACATTTATTGCAAAACTATAACATTAGGTTTTCTTTAATCCAAGTTAAAGGACTTTTGAACAATTTGGCGTAGGAGCTCGTTTAAAACATAATTACATAATATGTAATACATTTTATAAATAGCTATATAAAGTATATTTCATATTAGGATATTAGTAATAAAATAACTAAATTTATATATATATATCTTTATGTATAAAATGTATATCCAGTGTTTTTTTAACTATACCCACATACCTATATACAGTATTTTATGTTGAATAAGTATACCAAAACTTTTTACTTTTAAATACTAAAATTAACAAAATGTATCTTTTAGTTAATTTTAAGTAAAAAAAAAATTTTATTGAAAATTAAATTAATATTATAATGTCCTGTTTTATCACACACACACACACATACATATACATAAAGAATGCAGTAAATATATATTTCTATGATAATTCATTTTATATTGGTTACTTTACAATAGCGCTTAATATAATGTTCATTTTATGTTCTAAAAAGTTTACATGCATAAAGATATTAGCATACATGTACATATGACATATGGATATACATATATATAATATAATGTTTATAAATAGTTAAAATTCATTGTTTAATCTTTCACACAAGCAAAAATTTAATTAGAAACTTTTTGATTATTATTTAAACTTGTAATAGGATTATTTTAAACAACGACTGGAATAATGCAATTAATGTCCTTTATATAATGTATAAATTAATTCTCTTTTATCCTTTTCAAAATATAATGTAATATACAATCAAATATAAAAATTATATGTATACATATATATACATATTTGTATACAACTATAATAATGTATTTTCTACTTAAACTAAAAAAATTTTAGAAAACTTTTTGTTTTTAATATAAAAATTAAAATTTACGTTGTAAATTCACTTATTTTTAAAATTAATATTCAGATTTTATTATAGTTTATTTTTAAAAATGTTTTTTTTTTTAATTTTTGGTACTTGAAAAATACATTTTGCAAAATTCAATATATAAATTTCATTTTCACTGATATTATATTAAAATTTAATGGTATATTAAATTAAAATATCATTTGATTTTAATATTACGTATATTTATATTACATATTATTTTATTTAGGTGTGCAGGACATTTTTAAAGCCATTATTTATAACCCAATATACATATTTTCTTGAAACAGAATATATCAAACCGGATATATAAAACTTAAAATAAAAATGTTTTTGAACTTTGGTTAGTTATTTTTATTCGAAAAAAGATTTTTAATTTTTTTTACTCTAAGGGAGTTGGGAATTTTACAAAGACACCAAGAATATTCTCTTGTGACATTTTTCTTTTTCTCATCAGATCAATACTCAAAGCATTCAGAGTGAATAATGAATGCTCCGAGCAAACTTTTATCTCAACTCTGACCGCTCTGAGTTAAAAAAAGAAACGTATAGAGCACAAATTGTCAATTTTTATTCAAATTATTTCCTAACGTTATTTTTTATTTTATTTCATTATTTTAAATGTAATAATATTAGATATAAAAGAAATTTATTTTTTTAGAAATAAAATAAAACAAAGTTAATTTATGAAAGGGGGCCTCGGTGGCCTACTGGGTAAGAGCGTAAAAAATACGCTGTAAACACCGAGGGAGTGTAGGTTCGAATCCCACACATGTCGTAAGGGTTATTCCCGTTTACGACATTTATAGCCACGCCTGAACAGGGAAGGCTGTGTAATTTCCTGTCCACATTTATGTGGCACAGCAATGCATTAAAAAAAAAAATTTATGAAAAATTTCATTTAATAAAATTTAAAAAAATAACTTAAAAAAAAAGTTTATCTATGCACGAGATTTTTTTTAATGACGGTTTCGTTATTTTTATAAGACGTTTTATTTTTTGACAATTCTATGAAATCTGAGAAATTTTTACGAGGTCATAGATCGCGCTCTGAGCACGAATTAAAGAAGAAACACAAAATGGATAATCTGGATAATATGAACATAAAAAGAAACACAATTTTTTTGCTTGACAGCTCTGACTCTGCTCTGATGAGAAAAAGAAAAACATCCTTGATATAGTTTTAGATTTTTACTGACTAAACTCACCATTCCCTTAGCCAGTATTAATGAGATGAAATCCTTAATTGCGGAGTGGAACTGTAAAGTAATAGTGAATCAACCTATTATATTATTACTACTTTATTATCAAAAGGTCGAAGACATTAACAGATTTTTACGGGATTAGGTGGGAATCATCAAAAGACACTAAAGAAGAGAGATATACGAGCACGATTTCTCTATATATTAGCGTGTGAAACTTTAACGCACTAAACATCACCTCCCTTTAGTGTTATTATACTCTTTAGGCAAGGGAAGATTCTGCTTTGGAGTAAAAATTGCTTTAAGGTCTGAAGGAATGTGATGAACGAAGGTGTTGTCCTTCTCCTTAAACCTATGTTAATTGAAAATATATTTATACTCAATTTTAGGAAAAATAGGAGGTAGAAGGTGATTTCACATTCGCAATATTGGAGTCATAAATGAAGTGCCATATACTGAATTTATGAATTATAGAACATGCAATAGTATATAACGCTTTTCTGCATGGTGTAACAATTGAAATCAGATCGACTATTACTGTACCAGCTTTCATTATTATAGTATTATTATTAATTGTTATTATGATTATTATTTGATACAGAGTCAAAACCATCACTGTGTTACAAATATGTAGTATTTAACTATTTAAAAGACATTAAGAAAATAAACCTCTGATGTGTGTGAAAATGTTTTATATTACCGTTGGTACGCCAGAATACTATAGCGTAACGTATAATGGGATTAAGGAAGTGAAACTTTTTAGATTTAAGATGTGTGATAATACTTAAAAACTAGGAAGAATACAGTTGGCTTTGTCAACTCTTAGATACCCGTACGAACCGTTAGTATGTTCACAGCCTGTCACTCTGCTTACAATATTATTTTTTTAATATTTTAGTATTTTAAAATAATTTGGGTGAATTTTATAATTTCTAGTACTATGGGTTGTACATATATTCAAACTATATGTTTATATGTACATTCTTCAAAAGCAGATTCTAACCTTCCACATAACGATTATCAATCCAAAACTTTTTCAAATATTCTATAGTACCATTTAATACTAAGCGGTAAATGTATATTAAATTTACTAAGTACAAAACAGTAAATATAATTTTAAATATTATATTATATTATATTTAAATATTCTATTGACAGAATAATTTCTTATAAGTACAATAAAATACATATATGTATGTAAATACGGCACTATATAATATATATATATACTCTTATCATTCACTCACTAGTGGCATATACGATATGTAAATAAACATGATATTATAAAAGTATGTATATATATCAATATCATATAAATAAAAATTCTTCAAGCAACCGTTATGTTGTTTATTTATTTACACTTTTTGTACTACGCAATACGCATTATATCCTCAACAATTTCAAATTATCGAGTAAAACAAATGCAAAAAATTTGTTGAAGAATGAAGCTTTATAATGAAGCTTTAATTTTTGTGTATTACTTCAAAAAAATTTTAACAGGTGTTCAAGTTACAGTTGTTTAAAAATAGGAAATTTTCAGTTTTTGACCCCTTACAGCTCCTAAACGGTGGGTGATACAAAAAAATTTCTGAAATGACTCATACTTATTTTCAAAGATCTAACTTCTGTCAAAATTTCAAGTTTCCAACTTAAACCGTTTAGAAGATAGAAGGGTTAAAGGATTTTGCAAAATTTGAGTTTCGCATAACGGTAAATTAAGACACCGTATGCCACAAATATATATTTATTGTATATATACTTTTAAAGCTAATAAAAGTAGTAATCGTTTGGCGTTTTCAAAATGAAGATATATCTTATACAACTTGTGCTATAACAATTTAAATACAGAGCTTTTTTGAACCTTTGGGGAGCTGTAGCTCCGTAACGGGTGGGGCTACAAAAAAAAAGTTATTAAAAATAAAATTAATATTTTTGTGAGATCTATCAGCAGTTAAAATTTCATAGGTCTATTTCAAAAAAAATGTGGGGATCTAAAAGTTAGGTGTTCGAGAGCTACCCTAAGTTTTGGTCCAAAGTCAACCAAAAAAAATAGGGAACCTACAAATTACTCCCAGAATATTTGTAAATTTCAAGATTCTAGCTTTCTTAGTTTTTGAGTTAGCGTGCTGACGGACAGACGGACGGACGGATATGGCTCAAAAGTCTTAGAATTTTTTTCTGATCGGATCCATACCTTTGAAGGTATATCTAGCTCGCTTATTTCGAGGTGTTACAAACGGAGGAGTAATTTTATTATACCCGATCCTATCGTACGGGTATAATTAGTGAAGTAATCGTATAAGGTTGAGGTAACATTTTGTTTGCTATAATGCATTTATTCAATTGAAAAAGAATATGGTATGGAATAACTAAACAATTATATTTATATATATATATATATATGTATATATATGTATAATATATAAATATTCTGTAAAATTCAAAATCGGAACCAAATATTACGTTGCTTTCTTGTAAGCATCTTCAGATTTGCAATGAATGCAAATTAAAATTACTGGGGGAAAGTTTTAAATTGTCCAGTTTGTCGCCAGAAAGTGGATAAAACCATGAAAGTATTTGTTAAATTGTAATAAATAAAATAATTTTTTTTTTTGTTCAAAATTAAATGATTTTTCATTTTGTTTTTGGGTAATTTTTCATTGAATGTCATTTCAATTTTTAGTCTTCTTTCATTTATTCTTGGGTAATTTTTCCTTGTTTATGGGCATTTTTTCATAATGAATAATTACCCAAAAATATTGAGTTATTTTTCATTCTCAATTTTTGGACGATTTTGCGCATACACTAATAATAGAACTTTTTATAACTTTGAGGGGCTATATAGTTTCATAATGGGACTATATAAAAATGTTATTCTACCATATTAATTTTTTTAAGAGATCTATCCATGGTTAAAATTTCATTATTTTGTCTTAAGCCGTGTAAATATTTTGTTAACAAACGGATAGACAGAAGCTAATACTAAGCAAATTTTTTAAAAATTTATTTTGAAAAATGTGCTGTAAAGCACCTATACTTTTCTTTATTCCTATACTAACATTTTAAAATTTATCTAAAAAAAAAAATGTTTACAAAATCATTAAAAATTAATTAAATTAAACATACTGATCTTCAAAAAAATAATTACAGTTATTCAAAAAAATTTTAACAACTAAAAAATATTTATGAAAACAAATCAAGATAATCTTAAGTTATTTCATTTAATTATTACCAAATCGTTATTTTAAAGCATCGTACATTACACACTTAATACCCATCCCTATCATTTCTATCTTCTATTAAATATTTAGATACATCGTAAAATAAAAAAATAAATTTAAAAAAAACAAAAAGGTAATCCTAAAATTTTCATTTACTAAACCTGCCCCTGTTAAAATTAGATGCTAATTATGATAAAATTTAAAATAAAAATTTTTTTTACAACGTTGCATAAAGTACAAACACATTTTTTTGTTTTTTTTTTTTGTGGTTTTTTTTTTTTTTTAACAACGTTTATATAATATAAAATATAAATTTAAATCTTATCCTTCTTTGGAAACAATATATTAAAATAAAAGAAAACGCTTCAAACATATTGTAATTTGTTTCAATATCATTCATATATTATTATGTATATTAATTACATACTTATGTATATATAAGAAAATTTCTTATTCTTTTCTTTTTTTGTTTCGAATTTTTCTTTCCCAATTAAAAGGCTTAATATATAATTACACATAATCTTATTAAATCGTTTAAATTAACATGTAAGGGGAAAAAAAAAAAAAAACTACAAAATACTGAATACAGAATGTTTTGAAAATTGTGAAATAAAGTTAAATTAATCATCCAATTCTTTTTTTTTAAAAAGAAGAAAATTTGAGTTTTTTTCATTTTCAAATAAAGGAGAGAAAAAATTTTTTTTCTTTTTTACATTTTTTTAATTTTATAAGAAAAATAGAAAATCAACTGTTTTAGATTAATTTTTTCAACTCACAGACTTTTTTATTAATTTTTATTATCATAAGGTTTGTGGGTTGAAGAATTTTTTTGGAAGTTGTCTAGATAAGATTCGATTCTATACCTAATCTAGAGATTTCAATAGAAATGAACAAGGACGAAACAACTTCAATTAAACTATTTTGATGTTTAAAACGTTTAATTAACTTAAATTTAATTCCATTTTACTAAAGATAAAAAAAAAAATTTTTTTCCTTTATTAAATAAAAAGTTTATAACCTGTTGAAATCTTATTCCTTAAATTGTCTGATTTCTATTAGAAATTTCTACATAAATATTATGTTATTGTCATTTAAAATTGTGGTAATTACCTATAATAATTGTTTTTAGGGGGCCTCGGTGGTCTAGTGAGTAAGAGCGTATAAAATACGCTGTAAACACTGAGGGAGTGTGGGTTCGAATCCCACACATGTCGTAAGAGTTATTCCCCTTACGATATTTACAGCCACGCCTGAACAGGAAAGGCTGTATAATTTCCTGTTCACATTTATGTGGCAGAGAAATGCATTAAAAATTAAAAAAAATAAAAAATTGTTTTTAAAAGGAATATCTATAATTATAATTTAGTAGTTTTTAGCCACACACTACGTATTATGACATTCCGATAAGTTTTGAATACAAGTACCTATCTGGATACGATTTTTCTATTACAAAATCTACATTAACATATAACATACATAATAATATGTATGTTTAGAATCATGATTTTTTTAATTTTCTTTTGAAATCTAGAAATTTTTTATCCCATACGATTTTTTTGTAATTTAGATGTCACGGTAAAATATACTTACACACCAATTACACGGCCTCTAGTTATCATTATAATATATAATAATAACTATATACTTATATTTTTAAATAGTTAATAAAATTAGTTAAAATCTTAATTAAGTTTAAGTTTTTAAGTTAAGTTTTTATAATAAATATAAACAAAGATATAATATATTATGTATATAAATATATTTTAGTGGTATTATAAAAGTTGAACAAGAATTTTTTAAAGAGGAAAAGATTTGGAGGGAAATAGGATATAAGGGGAAAATTTGAAGATAAATTAGAGACGAACCTGTACAGATTCTGTTTGAAAAGTTGTAAATTGTAAAATGGCGCATTTCTATCAAAGGGAAACACATTAGATGGCTATATACCAGGCAATCTTGTAAAAAATTTTAATCGTAGTTTGAATGAAATACACCCGATAGTAATGTTCGTAAAATAATATTTCTCTATTTTCTAGCATTCCTTTTCTTTTGTTCTTATTCAGTTCATATAAAAATTAAAAATATGACTTCGCTTTTTTATTTTTTAGTTTAGTCAGTAGTCAGTATTCAGTGTGCTTCCTTAAGCACTTTAATCGAAGTGGGTGTGTATTTTTCAATTTCAGTAGAGTTTTTTTAAAACTCAATTTTAGGCATGCTATTAAATTTTTTAAAATGATTTTCACAATGGTTAATAGAAAATATTTCATTTTTTATAAAAATAATATCATTTATTATTATGTCTACTGCAAAACAATAAGATCCTTCAAATTTAAGTTGAAAAATTCTGTTTTTTCATACTAAATTTCCAAAATTTGGATCTTATTTTTTAAATTCTCTCTCTACGCGATTGCCTGTATATAAGCAGCAGTGGATGGCAACATGTCTCACATTTTAGCAATTCTCATAATGTATGAGTTTTCATAACCAGTTTTAATAGCGAACATATATATATATATATATATAGCGAAAAAGGCAATCTACACAACATATATGTATGTATGTAAGTCTACATGATAATTTTTTAGTTAAATTTTTGAATGATAGCTAAATCACACAGAACAAATAGTAGATAAAAAAATTTTTGACTTTCAGAATCTGTGCTCTCAAGTTACCCACTGTACAATTTAAGCCTGGTATATTAATTTGTTTTTATATTATTGTCTAAAATTGTGTAAAATATTTAATTGAAACAATATAACGAAAAAATTACCATGTATTTGTTGTTTACTGCTCTACTGTAGGGCAATATATTTGGTATTATCTAATTTTCTAAACATTACGATTCCCAATCCAAATAAATAAATAAGCAACATCCTTTTTATTCCTCTAAATATGTTAAAACTATATGTCCTAGGTAGAGAATTTTCTTTGCCTTTTAATAATATTGTCTTTTTATTATATGCCTATCATAAGGTAATTCTTTGATTTTTTATGTTTCTAAGATTATTTTATATCTAAGTTCTTTTGAGCCATTTTTAATTTGATTCATTTAAATACAACAAAATCTATATCATGTATTTTTCTAACATCCTGTATAAATTTTATTCCTCTTTTTATAAACAAAAAAAAATCTTAAACATGTAAGTACATAATAATATGTGCATAATACTTATACAAAAAAAATCATTTTAATTTATAAAAAAAAACATATGAAATCAGTTGGTATGAGCCTAATATGCTAATATTAGATGATATTTAAAAATTGGAAGAATATTTTCGTTATAATAAAAAGTAAGGAAAAATTATTTTTACGAAGGAATTGTTTACCTAGTTAAGTGAAGTCTAATTATTAAATTATTACATACAAAAACAAGGCAAAATATACAACACAAGATTTTAAAGGCGCACATTTTCCAAAGGACAATAAAAACAGTTTAGAATTTTATATAATATGAATGTATGTATGTATGTACAAGAAAAAGTTGTGAAAAATCAAAAGATACTTTCTTTCAGCAGTACTATGAGAGATAAAAGTCGTTTGAAAATACCGAAGTTTATTATAAACTCTGTGACGTCAAAAATATCGTTTCGAAATAATAGAATCGAGTTAACAGAGTTAACTTTTTTAATCCTACTGGTAAGGAGAATTAAGAAGTGTTACAAATATCTGTGTCATTATATTGTTTTTTTATTTAAAATTTTAATATTATAAACTTAGATATTGAAACAATTGTAAAAAAAAACGTTCAATTAAGCTTATAGTATTTCTTAAAATTAAAGTTTTTCTTGAAGACTATATTATTTGTTTGAAATACAAACAAATGCCCATGCCCATCTAATTTTGGCAGTTCAAATTTATATTTAACTCGAGTCGTTTCGAAATGGCAGAGTAAGGTTAACTCTGCATGTGAGTGTACGTAAAAGCATAAACTCTACTCATAGTAAGAAGCGAAACGCACTCCATAAAATATGAAGTTGTATAAATAGGCAGACGGACGGACGGAGGGTCTGATTGAATCTAATCAAATTTTTCAAATTTTCTTTAAAAAAATGTGCTAAAAATCAGGAATAAAAATCATATATGTATGTCTTTTGTATGTCTTTTGTATGTCTTTTGTATGTACATATTATGTATTTTCAAAACGAAGAGCACATTCTTTAATCTATCTACAAAGATATTTTCTTTTACCCAAAATATTATGTACGTTTCTGGTAATTCATTATTTTTAAATCTAAAAAAAAGTAAATTACCATTTTTTAATTATATACATACTGGTGTTTTATCATATATGCATGTACATTATGCATTATATTTATCTTTTAGTGATTGAACAAACAAATAAAATTTTTAATTTTAAATTTTAATTATTATTAAAATATTAATTTGCAAAATTTTGAAAAATATTTTGAAATAAAAGCAAAAATATGTTATTCTTTTAATATTTAAATAGAAAAAAATATATAATACCTACATAAATTTTAAATTTTTTTAACTAAAATTAAATATGTATGTATCAAAATATTCATATTTATTTTTACAAAGTCTGTGTACATAATATGAAACACAAAATTTATTTTGAAATAAAAATGCACATTATGTACAATGTATAAAATATATATTTAAATTTTTAGGATTAATATAAATTTTGGTTTTCGACCTGCAGCACGAAATTTTCCATTTGTAGCTTTAAAACATAAGATTTTGTTTTTAATCTTTTTTTCTTCTTCAAAATTAAAGAAATTAAAT
Organism: Poecilobothrus nobilitatus; assembly: GCA_947095535.1. Classification (NCBI taxonomy): domain Eukaryota; kingdom Metazoa; phylum Arthropoda; class Insecta; order Diptera; family Dolichopodidae; genus Poecilobothrus; species Poecilobothrus nobilitatus. The sequence continues at coordinate 41,408,469 of OX352774.1, read as the reverse complement.
CACGTGTCCAAATAGTTCAGATAACTTATACCCTTATATCTTGGAAAAGTTCATTCACAATTCATAAATTAACGCCATGCGCTATTATTTAATGGCTCATTTTAATATATCATTAATAACAAGATCATTTAATATCCAAAAATGTTAATATTTCTAAAATTTAATACAAAATAAATTTATAAAAGTTTGAATAAAATTTGTTTTCCTGTTTAATTGATTATATTAATTTTCTTTATTATCACATATTTTTTATATTAAATAATAACAATACCTATGTTTCTGTTCTTTTAATATATTATATAAAATTTTAAGTTTACTTTAGAATACTATATTTTAATAATCTCTTAATACTCTTTTTAAATCTTGAGCAGCAGACATTCTTTTCAAAATGATCGGAAAATTCTCAGTTACCAAATAGTCGTCTTTAAAAACAATTACAAGATTAATTTCAAACTCTGAAATATATTTAAAAAAATATATAAATAATTATAATTTTTTTAGTTGTAATTGAAAATATATCTGACCAATTTTGAAATTTTTGGTTATGAGAGTTGGGCATGTAAAAAGCCTTGGAAATATCATAAATATTGGAATTTTTAATTTGGGGCAAACATTTCCATCTGCTATTTGGATATTTTGTATTTCTGTAGCATCTTTAGAATAACCTTCATCACATCCACATGTTTCAACTCGTACCATTTGCAATTCTATTGTTTTTATAGCAACTTCAGTATGTTGAATAGTGAGCTAAAACATTTTCTTCGTAAAATAAAAATGTTGTTTTTATTAATTTTTACTTACATGACCAGTAAAAGGTCTTGTAACACAACATTCAGTTTGATCGAGTTTTCCAGTAATAAGAAATCTTGGAATCGAAATTCTTTCTTTAGCAGATTTTTGTAAGCTTTCTGGACTTATACTAAAATTAACTTCAGATGGATGGGGATCTGAATTTGATTCAATTTTACTGTCAGTTCTTGTAATTGTTTTTGATAAATTTGTTGTTAACGAAGGTACTTTATCAAGTTCATCTGATGGAGCTTTATATTGAATACAAAACTGTTGATTTTTTGATATACTTTTGGCCAAAAAACTACGCTTTAAATCACATTTCAATTGATAATTTATATTGACAAAAACTCCATGATAAGTTTCATATAAAATTTTTGGTTCTTTTTGACATGTCAATGGAAATTCAAAATGAAATTCAGATAACCCTTGAGCCAATTTTCCAGCTGTTGCCAACTCAAATGTAGAGTTTAGTAACTGTATAGGCTTAACTGAATTATAAAATGTTTCGAATATTCCAACATTTTTACTACTAAGTTGTAAATTAACAACACCCTCTAATGTAAGAGTACATCCTTCATGACGCGTTTCAACGGGACAAGTTATCTGGACAACACCAACTAAAAGCTCCTTAAATAAAAACAGCAAATTATAAAATAAAACAAGATTGTAGTAAATGATGTTTCAAAATTATATTTACCCCTTCATAATATATTTTGTTCGCTCTTTTCAATTTAATTTCCAAATTTATTCCACTCATATTTCGAATTTTCTAAGAGCTCTTTACTAATTTGGAATTTTTTATTGTATTATGAGAAATGATATTATATTTCTACATTGGTGTTTCTAAGTTTTTAACTTTTTACTTTCATTAATCATTTATGATTTATCTCGATTGGATTTATGCAGATTTATGATTAGAAAATAGAAAATAAAAAAACATAACGATTTTTGACATTTCAAAATAAAACGTCAGTTTACTTGGTATGGTTTTTGTTTTAAAAGACTTTTAGGTTAACTACCAACGCTGTTGGGATTTTTTGGAAACAAATAAAAAAATCATGCCTCATGAGTCATGACTAATGTCACTCCTTGTGTAGTACATGTGAATTGTAGAATGTAGTGTAATACTCTTTATTCTGACTCATTTAAGTATACATATTTTGTTAACATTTTATTCGAGTTTGAGGAATCTGCTACATTTGCCATTGACTATTGACCATTGATAAACTCAAAACTTTTGTTTCGAAAACTATATTTCGATTAAAGAGAAGTAGGATGAAACTACAAATATATTATCCATACATAAATATATTATATATGAATAAATATATTTTCAGTCACTTTTGACAAACAGCTGAGTGAACTGTGCTTATGTATTGCTTTAATTTAAATTCTTAAGAAATAGTTTCCCACAAGTTCAAATCGTTTCACTAGCTGTTTATATTTATGAAAATAATGTAAAGTAGTTTCTCAAAAACAATTCAGTTTAAGAGATTTTAAGTTGTTATATTAATGTGTAGAGATATTTTGTTTGGTTTCATTTTTCTATTTGAAAAGTTTATATATTTATATGGTGCTATAAACTTCAATGAAGATAAATAAATAAATAAAATAAATAATAAATGATACACTTTGTTCTTAAAATTAAGATTATTAAAAATTTTAACCACTTATAAAATAATAAAATAAGTGTTAAACATTCTTAACAAAATTAGAAATGAAACTATTTTATCTTTTTAGAAAACTATTTCTGAAGAAACTAAAGCATTATATAAACACGGTGAACACTCATCTGTTTCCCAAGATTGAGTGAAAATATTTTCTTCATTGCATATCTATGCGTAACGTAATATATTAATGATAATGTTAACAAAATCAAATGGCAACCATAACGCAGTGTGGGAAACATTAAAAAAACTGTATAATTTTTTCTGTTCTTTTGTAAAATAAAAAGAGTACATACGATTTGATTTTCGAACAGAACGAGTTCTCTTGATTTACAAAGAGAACTCTACGATTTGAATGCAAAACTGTAAATAAAAATAAAAAAAATTTTTATTAGAAAAATTAAATTATTAAGTGACTTTGACACCCTGTAGTCTATAGAAATTGGTTGACACATACATAAAGATAAACGACAGCTTTTCTCTTTTATTTACGAAATATTTCTATCTATTTTTCGCAGTAATAAACGTCAAATAGCATTTACACAAAAACGACTGAACGAGCAAACACTTCTTTTTTTTTTAAATCCGTCGCCATTTGTCTGATATAACGATATTTTTAAGAAAATTAAAATACAGTTTCTAGCTTAATATTTCTATATATAATTAATTGCATTTGAAAAACAATAAGTTTAATTAATTTTAATTTAAAGTGAAATATTATTTCACAATCAAATATTGAAATTTATAGGAAAAGAAAAATCAAAAAAATGTCGCATTTGGATAATTCTGGAAGTGAAGATGGCCAATTAAGAAGCCCAACAGACGAAATTCTGTATAGGTAATTATAATTTTATTTTACATAAAAACTTCATATCAAAAAAATTTTGTTCTTGTTTGTGATAAAACATATAAAACACAAGAAATATTTTGAAAAATTATATGCGACAATGACAATAATTTTTCACTATATTTAAAAAAAAAAAAAGATATAAACGTTTTAACAAAGAAAACTTAACCTAAAAAAAATGTATACTCAATAAGTATAAAAAGAAAATGAATGTTTTTTTTATTTACATATATCAATAAAATAATTTTTATTTACTTAATTTTATATTTTTAAATAAATATTTAAACTTTTTTGATATTTATTTCCACTTTTTCGTTGCAACTAGGCCAAAAAGTGTGTACATGTCCAATAAATATGACCGATGCGCGCGATGGCCACATCAAAAATTAAATTAAAAATTTTCTAAAAAAAAAATATTTTATTTTGTTAAAAAAAATACTGCTTTAATGTAGTAAATTGAAAAAAAGGTGTCCTAAAAATGTGATGATGGAAAATGGAGCTTGTGATTTTTTTTGATCGATCTTTGATGATTGGAACTCAAATTTTATTAAACAACTCTGCACCACCAAAATACATAAATTGAATCAACCTCAAGGTCGTTCAACTAAGGTTTGAAAATTATTTAAAAAAAAAACAAAATTGAATATTAATGACAAATAAAATATTCTTGTGAAAACACATTATAATTACTTATTCCATATTTTGGATAAATTGCTATGTTACAACTTCTAAAATTTTTCTGTAAGATAAAATGAGTTATACTGCTTGTTTTTTTTTTTAAATAATATAAGCAAAAAAAAAATTAAGAAAAAAAAAGTAGTGTAAAATTTTATTTTATAAGAAAAATAAATTTCAAAATATTCTTAGTTTGTTTTTTGGTACAATCGGCTGATAAATTAGTTCATTTACTTTTGTGGTGAGAAAGATTGACTTGAGGAATAAAGAGTCCTACTATAGATGATAAAATAATTCTAATAAAATTGATTCTTGAAAACTAAAATGAGGACAAAATTCATATGAAATGGATATTCACATAATAAGTTAAAAAACTTAAATATGGTAAGCTATAATTTAAAATTTTTATTGGTCGATTTATAAGTTTGAAACTGGTTTTAAATGGTAAGGTTAAGATTTTAGATTTGTATTTTTAGCTTTTTTAAAATCATCAATTTCAACGCAGAACACTGGATGTTGAAGAAAATTTATACCGTCAATGTTCATTGTTTTAAATAAATTCAATTTTTTATTTTACCTATTATATTTTATGTTTTTTTTTTAATTTTTTAAAATAAAAATTATTTTTTATACAAGCTAAAATATAATAGTAATAAACAATTTTGTTAAAAATTAAAAAAACAAATCCATTTTAAATTTCGTAAATGTAAAATTATATAATACACTTATATTTTAATGGATATTCTACGTTTTACTAAATAAATTAGTATTTATTGTAGTTTAAAATCCAGTAATTTATACGATTAATAGTAAAATTTTATTTATATCGATTAATATTAAAATTTTATTTATGCACTATAACTATATTGATTATTAAGTGTATTTTATTTATACACTATAACGTTTTATTAACGTTTAATCTCTTTTTTTTTTTACATTTTTTATTTGTTGACGGAAATGTCAGTAATTCAGTGGTATTTTTATATTAAGGTAGATAAAATTATTTTTGTAGTTTAATAATAAAATGTTTAGACCTTGTATAATACTCACATTTCAAAACATCTTGTTATTACTTTTGTTATGGTAGCTGTTATTACGATACAATTACTATCATATAAAAGTGACAAGAATTATTTACAAGCAGTTAAGTGAGTAACAGAACGATATATAAAAAAATTTACTACATTCAAGTATTTGTTTTTTTTCTTACAGTAGTATTTATTCAATATCTGTATTAAAAATTTACTAATTCTTTATTTCATCTGCAGGTCATCTCTCACAATTGAATTAAAAATATAAAAAAAAGGTCAAAAGTAAATGAACCAGCTTGTACCAACAAACTAAATAATGTTATATTAAAGAGTTATACAACATTCTACGACTCAGCAAATATGTGCATCGAACACTACGGTCATATAATTGGATCCAATATCTTCCAAACGTTGAAACGTTTTTGTTGAAATTTCGAAACACATAAATATTATTTTATTTTTTATTTTCAGTGGAAATGACATAGATATAGAAGATGGTGATACAGATTCATTGGATATAAAACCACCCCAAGCAACACACCGTGATATAAGTAATAACACCCGACGTAATAAATCATCCAAAGAAAAAAAACATTCCAAAGAACATAAGCATAAAGAACGTGAGCGGGAAAGAGGAAGAGATCGAGATCGTCATAGAGAAGATGTATATTACAAACAAAAAGTCGAAAAATCATCTCGACACAGTAGTGACGATCGTGGTGGTGGTGGAAGACACCGGCATATAGAAATTTCAAAACATCGTGATCAACGACATGAAGTTCGAGAAAAACATAGTAGTGAAAGTAATTATCGAAATCGGAATGATTTGCACCAACAATACAACGATCGTTTAAGTGGCAGTGGAAGTGATATGCGATATCAAGATTACGAACATAATATACAAAATCATGGACGTTTATCAAAACAAGCACGTCGTGAGAACAGAGATGATAAATCTCGTAGAATAGAATATCCTGTACCATCCCAATCAATATCAGTTAATCGTTCTGAGAGCAGAGAAAGACGTAAATATTTGGAAGTCCAACCTGTTGACCCTGAAAAAGAACTTGAAGATTTAAGAAGTCGATTATTAAGTAAACGTCACAAGTATGAAAAAGAAACAGCTCAAAATCGATATGATGATATTTCAAGTGATGAACGTCAACATACATCATCACACCATAGCAGTAGAATATCTAAAGAATATAAAAGAAATAAACATTTTCGAAATGAAGAATCGGTAATTGAAGTTATTGATTCACCTGATGAATTACACGATCAAAGACGTAAGGCAAGTAAGTTACCTATTCCAGAAGATGAAGAACATGTAGCTCGTCGTTCGAAATTAATAGAAGCTGAAAGAGAAATGGCATGGAGAAAAGAAATAGCTCGCGAAGAACTTGAAGCTCGCAGAGAAAAACGAGAGAAAGAAATTGACGTTCAAACAAATAATCATGGGAGGAAAAAAAGACGTCATCATGATAGTGAAGAAGAGGTAGAAGAAAAACGTCGCCATCGTCATCATAAAAAGAAATTGAAGAAATCTAAAGACCGCAAAGGAAATGAGGTAAATCTTCAAAAATCGCCTGCTGAAGAGGGTGAATATGAAGATCGGTTAGAGGAAGAATATGATCAACAATCCGCTTACTCAAGCAATGAGGAAGACGTCAATGCTGCTCTCACCGCTGATGATGAAGATGATTTTGAAATATCTTCTGAAGAAGAAAATGAAAACCTAAATGAAAAACCTGCGGAAATTATAGTTGAACGACCTTCAAAAATTAAAAAAAAGAAAAAGCATCATGGACATTCAGAGGAACATGAGGACGATGAGATTTTATTAGTAGAAGAATTAGAAAAAAATCGTTTGAAGAATGATAATTTAGTAAAATCAAGGTCAAGATCGAATTCAAAATCCAGTAGTGTAGCAAATTCAGAGCATAGCAAACACAGTAATAATCGTTTTCGTAGTAAATCTCGAAGCAGATCGATATCAGGTTATCGAACATCTTCAAGGTCTAGATCTAGATCACATTCTAGATCAAGAACAAATTCTCGCTCACATTCTAGGTCCCGTTCTAGGTCTGTATCTAAATCTAGGTCGTCTAGATCTAGATCCAGAACTCGTACAAGTCGGTCAAGGTCTGAAGATTCAGAGCATTCGAGACAATCTACATCTCGTTCTAGATCAAGATCTGGATCACATTCTAAATCATCAACTGATGAAGAGAAAAAGAAAAGGAAAAATGCACAAAACTCTATTGAAGAATTTAAATTATCTGTTAAAGAAATTGATGTTGGTATGTAAAAGCAAAATTTAAAAATAAAAAAAAATAACTAAATCCTCTTTTTATTATAGATATTCAAAAAGATATTTCGCCAAAAAATGATAAAGGTGAAAGATTACCAAATTATTTTCCCGGAATTCAAGGTTGTCGTTCAGTTGAAGAATTCCAATGTCTTAATAGAATTGAAGAAGGCACATATGGTGTAGTATATCGCGCAAAAGATAAACGTACTGAAGAAATTGTTGCTTTAAAACGTTTAAAAATGGAAAAAGAAAAGGAAGGCTTTCCAATAACATCTCTTCGTGAAATAAATACACTTTTAAAAGGACAACATCCAAATATTGTCACGGTAAGAGAAATTGTTGTAGGAAGTAACATGGATAAGATTTTTATTGTAATGGATTATGTAGAACATGATCTAAAAAGTTTAATGGAAACTATGAAACATAAAGAACAATCTTTTCTCCCTGGAGAAGTAAAATGTTTAGTACAGCAATTATTAAAAGCCGTAGGTCATCTACACGACAATTGGATTTTACACCGGGATTTAAAAACATCAAATTTACTTCTTAGTCATAAGGGTATACTAAAAGTTGGTGATTTCGGTTTAGCTCGTGAATATGGTAGTCCATTAAAGGCTTATACATCACTAGTGGTTACACTTTGGTATCGCGCTCCTGAATTATTATTGTGTTCAAAAGAATATTCTACTCCCATTGACATGTGGTCAGTAGGTTGCATCTTTGCCGAATTTATGCAAATGAGTGCTATGTTTCCTGGAAAATCCGAAATTGATCAACTCAATAGAATATTTAAGGATCTTGGTACACCTAATGAAAAGATTTGGCCCGGTTATAAAGATTTACCTGCAGTACAAAATTTACTAAGTCAAAATTCTAGTTTTTCTGAATATCCAGTTTCGAATTTACGTCGTAAGTTCCATAACAAAACAACTGAATTAGGTGCATCACTTTTGCAAGATCTTCTAACATATGACCCAAAAAAACGTAGTACAGCTGAACACGCTTTAAAACATGCATATTTCAAAGAAATTCCATTAGCTATTGATCCATCAATGTTTCCAACATGGCCTGCAAAAAGTGAATTAGGAAAAGCAAAAGCTTTAGCTTCATCTCCCAAACCTCCATCAGGTGGTTCACAATTTAAACAATTAGGTCGTGACGATATAATGGTACCTCCAGGTGAACTTAAAGCTGCTAAGGCTGCTGCTGCTGCTGCAAGCGCTGCTGTTAGCAAATCTGGTGGATTTGTACTTAATGCTGGTATTGATCAAAGAAGTTTAGCTATGGGTCCAGGTTTTAGTTTGAAATTTTAAGTTTTACTTTTCTTTTTATTTTTGGTAAAATGTTTTTATCAGAAATCATCTTTATATGATTAAAGAAACAAATTTATTAGTTAGGTAACATATGTGAAACAATTTCGTCTCTATAAAAATTTCAAAAAGAAAAATAAAGAACATGAAATTATTTTGTGTTGTTTATTTGTAATATATAAAAAAAAAAAACTAGTAACATAGAACATTCATAAATCTTTTTGTTCTATGTACAACAAAAGTATGTATTTTTAATATAAAAAATAAATATTTTGAATAAACTAACTTGTATAGAAAATAAACTTGTTAATAAGAGTTATTAATTAAGCAAAAAACAAAATTGTTTTATTTAAACTGCTACAACTTATATTTTTTTTTTAAATTTAAAAATTATATTAAAAAATGTTAACAGGGGAATTAAGTTTTTGAAACTATTGTTTTAGGTAAGTACAAAATCGAATCTGTTCGGATACTAAATATTTTAATCTTGTGAGCAATAACGGAGGGGAAGTAAAGTAGAAATTTGAATAGTTAGCTACGCTAAAATTTAACTAATAAATCAACACTAACCCAAACTTTGTGGTTTTTGTTTTGTTCCAAATTTTTCCTCAAGTTAAAATAGTTGAAAGTTTAAAACTTATTTATACAAAGTAATCACATAAATCACAAATTAGCCAGTGCTAATTTAAATATTATTGTTCGCATTGAGTACATATGTACATTAAAAATTTTTTGATTATTTGAATAGAATAATTTTTACTAACATCAAAATAGTAAAATTATAAATCTCTTGTTTTTGTTTTTCAATACTTAATTATTTGTTAAGAAAGTTTATTATACTCAGTCATAAATTTTATTTTATTCATAATTAATTTAGACTTATAAAAATAACAATTCCGTAAATAAAAATATATATGTAAATGTGTTTAATTTATTAAGCTCTAATTAAATATTCCATGAACGTCTGAACTGAAAGAATACCACTTCCTAAACATTTAAAATATGAAAAGAGAAATTAAAACACAAAAATAATTGTAGATTTTAAAATTATAAATACGTTCAACTCTACCAAAAATGGTAAAGTTAATGACAACATTTTTATCGGACAATGACTTTGTCAGAACGGAAATTAAAAAAAAAACAAAAAAAAAGGAGACAATATCTGATTCACACCTGCAACGATCTTGCAGCAAAATATTAAACTAAAAAAGAATGTTTAAATGACGCACAATTTTTGTTACTTAATATAGAATATTTAATAAAAACCAGAAAACAAATTCTTGTATTTTTTTTTTTTTGCTTTATTTAGAAAAAGTCTAAAAACAATTTTTTTTTTTTTTTTTCAAAAAATTCTTTACAATTAAATATGTATAGTAATAATACTCACTCGTGCTAAATAATATTAGGGAAATTAAAAATAGTATGCTGTAGTTTTTAGTATAAAATACATAGTATATGTAAAGTCATTATAATAAAAAAACAAAATTAATTTTTTGTTTTACAAAAAAAATTCTAGAAAAAAGTACCCTAAACAGTAATATGAATATTGTCAAAATCTGGTAATAATTCTATATTATCCACTAGTTTGTAGCTTTTATGAGATTTAATGTCATCTTTATTCGATTCAATTAATTGATTGAGCCAATCAGTCGAATTTAAATGTATCGCTTCACCACCTAATTCAGCTGGAAGAACATCTTTTGGAAAATAATTATGTAATGAAAAAAAATTTCTACCATGAAATTTTATTCTATTCCAACTTTTTTCAGTCAAAAATGGTTTTAAAGCAGTAAATGCTATTTCAATGTACCATGGTTGTCCTACAAAATGAACAGCTTTAAAACGTATGGGAAAACTGTCCTAAAAAGATAATTAAGAAAAAAATTATTTATATTTTTAGCAATACAAAAAATTTGTAATCAAATATTAGAAAAGCTGTGTATACTTTAGTAAATATGTATGTTTGTTTAAGTGTAAATTTGAAAAAAAATTTATAGAATATTTTATTTTAAACTTACTTGTAAACCATTTGCAATTATTTTTAAAATAATTGGATTTAATTGAGAAGATTGCTTAAATGTAACATTTGTCCAATCAACAATAGCTACAAATCCACATGATTGATTTTGCCTATCTTCTAATAATTTTTCCAACGATAATAATAATGCTCGATAAATATCTTCCAATAAAAATGATGTACTCCAATTAGAAGCAAAAAATGCCAAAATTTGTCTTCCTTTACGATCTCTCTCCTTTAATATATACGGACAACCTTCTCTTATTGCCAATTGTATTTTAGGATTATATATATTTAATTTTTTTAATAATGTATCTTTATAACGTTCTTTATATTGAAAATAATTTATGAGCAAATTATATGCTAGATCTGATTCAAATTTTCTAGCAAATAGAAACCGATTTAAAAAGTCTTCATCATATAAACAGGATTTATCCTTTAAAGCATAATCAATACTGGAGCCAATTTTTTCACGTAATTTATTTAAAGCTAATTTTCTTTGTTGTTCATCATCAAAGTTAGTCTTTGTTAAACAAGTTTTATTTAATGTTATAAATTCAAAGCACTGTTGGTGATTTTTTCTTAATGAATCAAACTCAAAATATTCGGACATGATTTTATTAAATCATAAATTTAAATAAAAAGAAAATTATAAAAAAAAAAGCAATAATGTTCTATCGTTCTGGATTTCTATTTAATACTTGTCATGGACGGAAAAATAAAAATCACTTTAACTGAAATTAAATTGAAAGCAATTAAAATTTTAATCTTGGAAGCTCGCGTGCATTATGGTTTAATTGATTACGAAAACAAATTTAATTTGAATTCGAAATTCTTATTTTAATTAGCACATTTTTATTAAATAAATATTTAAAAAAGAAAAACTTTATTCGCTTCTTAAAAAATCGCGTAAACAAAATTTGAAGATAAAATAATAGCCAATTGTCATTTGAATTGAAATTGAGGATTACGTCATTATTTTTTAAGCAGGTTTTATCTCCTCCATTTTGACGTTGTTTCAGAAAAGAAACACCTGTCACCAAATAGAAAAAGAATTAAATTTATACAACACAATGTACATTGTACAAGTAGATTTAAAGTAGTACTTGAAGCAGAGTTCAAATTAAACATTGAATTAAAAATTTTGAGTACAAAATGAAATGGCGTTATTTTAGGCCAGATTCTCGACAGTGCCGAAAAACGAGGTGTGCTTCAATTTCAGTTCAAATTTAATTTTCTAATAATGCCTCTTGGTTTAAATAAATTTGATTGATTTTTGGAATCAAAGATATACGTTTAATAAGTATAAATTGGAGAGTATCTTAGCTGCTCAAACACTTCATTTTCATTTTCTTTATTTATTATGATACTTAATTTTGTTGGTTTACAACTTCATAATTTAGATTTAGTTTTAATTTAATTCAATTTTAATTTTTAATTCATTTATATTTATCATTTAATAGATACTAATGCTAATACTAATGAGATTAAGACTAAGTTATAATTACAGTAAATATAATAAAATTTTATTAATAATTTAACAATTCTAACAAAAATATCTAATTTAACATACCTATTTAACAAACAAACATCATATTTCTAAAGATTTAACGATTGGTTAAGTACCATATCCGCAGCCAGTAAAAATCTGGCTCACATATGCGGTATGAGCGGATAATGTTCGGTGAGTTTTTCGGTCAGCTGCTGTGACGTGTAGCTTTAAATCAACTACTCAAAATAATTCTTTGATCCGTTTTTTGCAGGTTTGCATAATTGCAGGTTCGGTGTGAGTCCCACATGATCTTAATTTTTTAAATCCTAATTTATGAATTACATTTGAAAATGTTATTTATTAAAACATTTTATAAAATAAAAAAATTTTATTTACTCAATTTTTTAAAAAATATAAATTTCAAATTAAGATATTTTTATTGCATAAAATAATTATTAGAATAATGTAAACGTATTTATTTAATACCGAATACAATACAAATAATGTTTTAGGTTTTAGTTTTAACGGTTATTTAATCAAAGCTAATGGATTCTTGTCATTTTGACATTTGCGTTGCATTTTCTTCTGTTTTTTTATCATCTGTTCGAAAAGCTTTTTGAGAATTGTATTCTATGCCGTATGGTATAAATTGTTGAAAACAGAACAAGGTGCAAGGAGGAAAAAATTTTTAAAAACAAAAAAACTCAATTATTTTTGTTTTTGAAATGCCTCGAAATTATGAAGCTGAAAAAAATAATCCGTGTTTAAAAGTAAGAATATCTAGGAATCTGTACTATATTATGTAATTTTTTATTTTAAGGAACAAGAACTTTCTTTTAATTGCTTGAATAAAACAAATTTCAACCGAGAAGCATGTGAAGTTTATTTTGTTAATTATAATAATTGTAAAGAGTTTTGGGTATTATAATTTACAACTATTAAAATATTCAGTAAATTTTCTTTTTTTTTTTTAGAATAGAATTCGGTTGGATCGTCGACGTAAAGGTATTGAACCATATTTGCCTGACATATCTGATAGAGCGAAAATTAAAGAAGAATATATGAAAACCAAATCATGATAAATTTTTAAAAACACTTTTAATTTTTTTTTAAATTAGTACATAATTTGTAAATAAATTATATTGATTTTTTTAAAATAAAAATCAATTAAATGTGAATATTTTTTGATGCAAATATTTTTAATTTTGGATTATCAACTTCTAATAGTGCACATGATAATTCCATTTCTTTTGATGATTTTGGATCATCAATAATAAGCAATTTAAGATTATCAAATCTGTATATGCACGATAAGCCTCTGTATGTAATATTAGTACCAGTTAAATCTAATACTTCTAGTTTTGGATTTTCTAAACCAGAAATACGATCCAAACACCAATCATCAAATTGTTTAACATTAATAAATGATATAAATTTCATATTTTGTAGTCGTCTTAGATTTTCTAATCCTTCATAATATAGAATCATATTGTCACATTTTATTGCTTCTATTTTAAATATAGGATTATATCTATCAGGTAATTGATATTCTCCTTCCTTATTCTTACGAATCCATTGTGGATTATTTGTAAATTTTACAGCACCACCACGAAAAACAATAAAATGAGCTGCTGCTAAATCACTTCCTAATATTTCATGTCTTTCAGGAATATAACTTTGCATGTGTCGTTCTATTTTTTCGTTACGTTTTTTCCACCAATTTTTTATTGCTTGTGGTGATATATTAATTGGTTGTTGCATCAAAGTAATGAAATCTGATGTTTGTTCTTGATCAGAAAATAATTTAAATTTACTATTCCAGGCATATGGATGTTCGTCAATTTCTGGACGCCACTTTAATTGTTTTTTAGATTCTGCAATTTCTTCTTCAATCCCTTTAATAAATCGATCATTATCACGAGTGGAAAAAAAAACTTTCTTTTGACAAATTAGTCTTAAATTATTGTTTAATTTATGGTGTCTTACTAATTTTTGTAACATAATGGGTATTTTTATATAATTTTAGGTTACAAAATATTTTATTTACAAATGTTTCTGTGAAATTCGACATTTCTTGTTTATATTTTTGAAAGCTTTTTCTTAACGTCAAAACTGAAATGTCAAAAATCAAATAAAAACATTATCTACATTCTACCATCGCTAAAGTCATCTTTATACTGACAAACCTGAACATTGACATTTTTTAATGGCCGCCGTAGATGTTATGACAAATGTTAACAAAAGTTTGTTTTAACTTCTTCATATATGATATGAAAAATTTTTCTTAGGTATTAAAAATTTAAATAAAACAATTTCAACAATGCAAAAAACAAAATACAAATTAAAAACAATAGAATCAATGTTTCGGCTTGCCAGTATATAGGTAGCTTTGCTATCGCCCATCGATTCGTGGTTCAGAATAAACGTGATTCAAAAATCATAATTGAATAATGAAATAATGACAATAATAAACTCTTACCATAAGTAAAACTTTCTTTGGTTATTGGTGTTATTCATTATATATTGCCCACTCACTGTCCGTCATACAAAAAATAATTGCTATACTTTTTATTGTATGTGATTCAAACATACATATCTTATTGAAGTTTTTGCAGGCGAACAAAATTATTATTGTTAATTATTGTCATTTAAAATTTTTTCTATATGTCTGTCTTTTCATCATAATCATAACAAAACTCATATTATAACTATTAGTATTTTTCAATTTAATAAAATACTAAATTTTGTAGAGTAACTAATTAAACATACTGAATAATTAGATATAATTAGATATTGAAGATGAACGTGGATATGTATTCAGAATTGAAAATAACTGCAGAGTTATCTTTAGTCTCATTTAACTTAAAAAAATAACTATGTAACTAAACTACATACATACATATAATGTTATATTCAAAGCAGAATACATATGTTGAAATTTTAAATAACTTCTGAGTACTGCATTGAATTTAATTGGATTAGAAGTACTCAGACAGAGGTACTTCATATCTATTAAATTATTATATTAAATAAAAAATACTATAAGAATTATTTTAAGAATTAAAATAGAACGACTCTTACCGTGCCGATAATGTAGATCGATTTTTGTTTTAGAAAATTATTAGTGTTCAATTCAAATAAGAGCTTCAAGTTATTTGAGTTGCGAATTACAATTACGATTTGCGATATCTGCGGGGTGCGTAATATAAAAAATCACTTGTTGTTATTTATTTTACGCAACATAAAAAGCTTTTCAATGTGACAAGGCATTAGGCAATGAATTTGGTATTTCTATCAATTACCAAGCTTTCAGCTTTCTTAAAATTCTTTATTTTTATTTTTTACTTTTTTAGTTCTCAATTATTAGTTTTTAATTCAGTTTTGCCGTAGTTAAAGGTTAGTTTTTTCAAAAAGAAAATTAAGCATAATTACTGTTAAATATTTGTAGGTGTTGCAGTAAATATTACAAGTTAAGAATTAAATAATTCAAAATGGCATCAAAAGTACCAAATGTTGTTCTTAATAACGGCAAACTTATGCCAATTCTTGGGCTTGGAACTTGGAAGGTAACATTTCATTTATTAATAATTTCCTTATATAGAAAAGTTCCGGCTTATTAAAATTATATAATTTAGTTTGAAATATATATGTATGTATTTTAACCAATTAAAAATAAATTACATAGTACCTATGCACATATTATTTAGTAATTGCTTGATTTGGTTAATTATATATTAAAAAAAAAGGCAAATTATAAAATGATCCTCTAAGATAAAAACTTGCTTTATCTAGAAAAAAATTTTTTAAATGACTATATATATTTTATTATATAAGCAAATTCTAATGGAAACTTTTTTTAAAGTTCAAAAAGTTTATCAGTTTTTATACTGAAACAAATAAAACATAGTTTTCTCATTTGTAGATTTGAAGCAACAAAAATTGAGTGAGTGAATTAAACTGATTAGATTAAGGTTAAAATTAGTATAATAAGTTTTGTTGAGAAAGGATTTAGATATTTAGTAATTAATATTTACGTTTAAATAAGTATTTAAATTATTAATCTGGTAGCAATTGTATTAAATAGATGTGTAAATTATTGAGTAGATTATAAAAATCTTTTTTAGACAAACCGGGAAAACTTTAATTTAAAAATAATTTAATGAAAAATAAATATTTGTTTATATAAAGTGCAAACTATTTAAGAATTTGTTTTTTTGTTGTTATTTAATATTTAACATTTGCTATTTAATATTTAAGACCTAAGATGTATATTTAATAATTAATATTTAAACTTTCTTTCAATTTAACTTAAAAAATAATTTTTTGATATATGCAATTCAATTTTGATATATGTATGAATATTAACCTATTTTTGCAATAAATGCCAGAAAGTCTTCCAATTGATTAAGATTAAAAATCTTAAATACCTTTTGGCTTTACTGCAGAAGCCATTTGGCACTTACTATAAAATTCAGCTTTTTACAATTAAATGATTAATATATTGCATATTATACCGCATATACCTGGTTATAATTTTTTAACAATACGGATTTGATCTGTCAAGCTAAAAAAAAGCTAAAAAAAAATTTGGTTATCATACATTATTTTATATTTATTAATCGATGTTTTTGAAATAGTTATTAATTAGCATACATATGTATAAGTTCCAAACACAGTACAAACACAAAATAAATGAGGTGTAATATAATGATCCGTTGCAAATGTATCACATTCCTTATCCCATCGTGTTTTTGCTTTAAAAACAAAACCAGATCCCATTTGTTGGCTAATGACAACTTGAACAACATGCTTAAAATGTTTTAAATGTAAATCATATAATGCAGTATTAATATCATCAGCTATATCTTTTGTCCATTGTCTAACATCATCAAGTCTGTAAGTTTTTCCCTCAAGTTTAGATCTTAAAATTCCTTGAATTATTGTTACAATTTTTGTTCTTGGAAAAATCGCTGCTCTTGGCTTATAAACGCATGCATTAAAATCATCAGCAAAAATTGTATCTTTTGATTCACGCATATTTAAAAAAAATAGTATGAATATTTTTTTTATTTTTTTTTTTACTTTATCAAAATTCTGTTTAATTAATATTTCATTAAAAATAATTAATTTTTTTTAATAAATGACAGAATGTCTAAAAAAAAATTTCCAACAAACAAAAAAATATATTTAAGAGAATATCTACTCTAATTTAAAATTCTAACTTTTAATCCAGACTGGAAAATTACTTTTACGTTTTACCACAGACGAACAGTTTCATATAAGAATTTTAAGTTTAGGAGCCAGCATTAACATTTTTTTGGAGCCAGACTAAGTATTTTAGAATATTTAAATAGCAAAAATAAAAATTTTTAGAATATTCTTTTGTATTTTTTAATTTTGTAATTTAAATATTCTAAAATACTTAGTCTACCTCCATAAACTGTCTGGCTCCAAAAA
This sequence comes from Poecilobothrus nobilitatus, assembly GCA_947095535.1. Lineage (NCBI taxonomy): Eukaryota > Metazoa > Arthropoda > Insecta > Diptera > Dolichopodidae > Poecilobothrus > Poecilobothrus nobilitatus. Next base: position 41,390,870 of record OX352774.1, on the reverse strand, counting down.
CAATTAAAAAAAATTTATATTAAACAGATCGTCTGTATAGTTTATTTAGTTTGTGGTTTTACTTAATCCAGACTTGGAATTAATTAAATTAAAAGTTTAAATATATTAGCAAAATATTTTTTTGCCTTTTTAAAAATTAACAATGTACTCATAATAAATTTCTGTTTAAATCCGATTAGCTCTTGCCTCCTATCTATGATTTTTTTTAACTTTTTTAGAAAAGTAGGCTTACGGTGACGTCAATAAGAAGGTCAAATACTAAATAGCCCATTAAAGTTTATTTTCATATTTTTTTATTATTACTTATATCTTTATAACTAAACGGCGGATTGACAACATTTTATATGCTTATTTGAAATTTTGAAATGTTTCACGAATTCCTTTTTATGCACTGTGTTATATAAATGTTTACTATGTTACCAGTAAATTTTCGGATTTAATTATTTTTCTTAAATATATAAAATTACAAAAATGAAAATTTACATTCCATTAAAAAGGTTTAAAAAATAATTAGTAGTAATTTTATGGTATAGTTGCTTCAAAACCGAATAATGATTATACGGTTATTCGCTTTTCCCAGAATTTAAGTAAAAAAAAAAACATTTGTGCTTGTATTTTGTAACCAACCTATTAAAATATTTTAACAAAGTGCATATGTTTAGAAAGGAATTCTTAGATATAAGATGACTTAAATATAAAATTTGTAAGAAAGTAATTTAAAAAATATTTAATTTTTTAATTAGTATCAACTGTTTAAGTAATTGTAATTCTTTAAATTTTCTTTATATAAAAAAGATTATTGTTATAGGTAGTTCGTGTAATATGTAGTTTATAAAATATTCGTTAAAACAAGACAGCACGTTGAAGAAGTTCTTTATGAACGGGCTTGCTCCTTTAAAAATGTAGTGTTAAAACTTAAAGTTATATGTCAATAAGCGGAAATGTTTCAGTAGTTTCTTTTGCCAAGATTTAGGTGAACTCTGATATGAATCTGAAAAGATTTTAAAGCTTCTTCCGTCAGAATTGAATTATCGTGGCATAAATCTAACGATATCTTAAATCAACTCTGGTCGAATAGGTTCTTTTACGTTTTGAAAATTCATTTCAATGTTAGCTCAGTAGTTTTAAAACTTTAATGGATTATTTTAATTGAACAGAAAATTTATAAATCAATTAGTAATGCCAGTGATATATGTAAATCATTTTAATTTTTTTTATTAAAAAGAACCATAAAACAGAAGTTAATATTTTCTCAATAAATTTATATTTATTTTAATTCCGTATGATTATGATACATCCAACAAAACATACAAACAACAAAAAAATGGCTAACAAATTGTTGTGATTTATATTTATAATATATATGCACTTATAATGTTATAAATAATAATTACAGGAAAATCATGGGTTTAAAATAATTATCATTTATTATAGAACAAACAATAAAAAAAACAAAAAGTAAACTAGAATAGAGTTTTTATGCACATCTTGTTAATTAAATCATTTGTTTTTAACAGAAAATTGTAAAAAAAGCGAGCTCTACGATAAAAAAATTTCAATTATCTGTCATTTACATACACCTAGCAGAGAAAAATTAATTAGAATTATTTATTAGTACATATTATAAAAATTATTTTCAAGGTTCTTTCAAGCTTTTATTTCAAAACAGAAATGTGCTTAATAATTAAATGGAATACATGTACGTATTCATAAGATTAAGTTATTTTTACTTATAAATAATAAAAAAAATTGATTACTATTTTTCTTGCTTATGAAAAAACTAAACCAGTTTAAAAACAAAAAATTTAAATATATGTACATACATATATACATAAATATGTAATATATATTTGTGTTAATCTTATCAAAAAACAAAAACAAATTGTACAATTAATAACATAATACATATGTTATGTCTATTTTTATGTTTTTTGCGAGGGTAGGTGGGAATTATCGAAAGACACTATCATCTATGAGTGTATGGAACTTTAACCCACTAAATAGCACCTCCCTTTTTTTGACCAAACTTGATAGAAATATTGTTAATAAAGTTGTTAATATTCATTTTGAATCTTTAGACGTTGTATATGTAATCCTAACCAATTCTAAGGGATACATGAGGACATGAGGTGAGGAATGATTTCAAATCGGCGAATTCGTATTACAAACGGATTGCCATAAGCGGATTTATATGATCTGGGAATTTGGACTACATAGATAAGGATAGCAGAAGCTTTTCTTATTTCTCTTTGGAAGGCTTTGAATGAAGCCATCAGGCTTTTAATATTAGAATAAGTACCCAGTCTTTTGAGGTATCTACTTTTTAGTAAAAAATAATGTTTTAAAAAATTAATTTTATAATACATTTCGAAATCTTAGGGCTTTTTACATTAACTGAATATGTAATTTGTTTACAAAATAAAATAAAGAATACCGTGGTCATTATCGCATTTTTTCATCTCCAATTATTTAATACATTTATTTTGCATGTTCGTGATTCATCCATCACCATTAACTTTTCTAATATTATCATATTTTATAAATTGTATAGAACTTTCTTTCTATTTTTAAATTACATTAGTTAAGTTAATTATTATTAATAATTAAGTTATATTATATTATTATATTAAGTTATATTATTAAAATCATTTTTTATTTTAATAATTTTAAAATTGTCAATTTTAATCAATCAACAAAATCAACAAAACTCAACAAATCAATTGTCAATAAAATCAATAAAACCGAAGTAATTTTAGTATTTATTTAATAGATTACAAAATATTTAACAGAAATATCTTCCATAAATATTTTATATTGATTTTAAAATTTAAAAATATTAATTTTTATTTGCCTTCAGCACTAGACATAATTGTTTGTTATACATACTTAATACATTATCAGATATTACATTAATTTCATAAATTATAGGCGTTATCAGTTTTTAAATTGTTGAGTATTTTGTAGTATTATACAAACAATAATTATGATTTTTTTTTTATTTTTAGAGTGCCACCGGTGAAGTAGCTCAAGCTGTTAAAGATGCCATAGATATTGGTTATCGTCATTTTGATTGCGCTCATGTTTATGGTAATGAACATGAAGTTGGTGAAGGAATAAATGCTAAAATTTCCGAAGGTGTAGTTAAAAGGTAATTTTTTTAAATAAAAAATATATTGTGCCTCTGATAAATATTTCTATTGTCTAATAAAATATTTCTAATATGATTACTTTATGATAATTCATCAATTTGTTATTTTATGTTTTCAGAGAAGATCTTTTTATCACTAGCAAATTATGGAATACTTATCATAAACCAGAATTAGTAAGAAGTGCATGTGAAACAACACTTAAAAATTTGAATACACCATACGTTGATATGTATTTAATTCATTGGCCAATGGGTTATAAAGAAGGTGATAGTCTTTTTCCAACAGATGATAAAGGCAATGTATTATTCTCTGATGTTGATTATGTTGATACATGGAAAGAAATGGAAAAATTAGTCGATGATGGTCTTTGTAAATCAATTGGTATCTCAAACTTTAACAAACGGCAAATTGAAAGAATTGCAGAAATTGCTAGAATTCAACCTGCAACAAATCAAGTTGAATGTCATCCATATTTAATACAATCAAAATTAATGGAATTCTGTAAATCAAAAAATATATCTGTAACAGCTTACAGTCCTTTAGGAAGCCCAGATCGTCCATGGGCTCAAAAAGGTGATCCAGTTTTAATGGAAGATCCGAAAGTATTTAAGTTAAATAAAAAAATTTAATTAAAATAAAATAATTTTTTTTTTGTTAGCTTGTTGCAATTGCTGAAAAGCATAAAAAATCCCCAGCTCAAGTTTTAATTCGTTATCAAATTCAACGTGGTAATATTGTCATACCAAAATCTGTTAATAAAAATAGAATGACATCGAATTTCGATGTATTCGGTTTTGAATTGGATTCAAGTGATATGTCAGCAATTGATAGTTTCGATTGTAATGGAAGATTTGTACCATTGACAAAGTAAGTATATTTTTCTATATATTTATATAACTTTGAAATAAATTAATATTATAAGATCTGCTATTCTTAGATATATTTAGCAGATGTTAGGTAAATAATTTGAAAAAAGAAAGGTACTTGGTATATTTCTTAGAAAAAAAAAAACTAATCAAAGAATAAAAAATGAAAATTAAAGAACTCTGGTTTATCAATATAACATTGATTGAGGTTTAATTTAAAAGTAATAAAGAAATGTTTTATTTATTTGATAAATTTCCTTTTTGTGTCATCTTTTGTTTAATTTTAATATAATAAAAAAAATTTTACTTATATTTTAAATATTCGTTAGGAATTTGTTTTCTTTCATTAAATTATCAAAATAAATAATTGAAATTGTATTAAAATGATATAAATTTATTTTATAGCGTTAGCCATCATCCACATTTCCCATTTAATGATGAATTTTAAAATGGTAAATTAAATTAAAAAATTTTAGTATGTTTGATATTAATTTATGTAAATTAACTTTGCTTTTAGTTGTAGTGATTTTCTTTGAATAATTAAAACAATTTTTCTTGTTTTAAATGTAAATGTCGTCAAATTATCGAGAGATTATTGATTCAATGAGTAGAAATAATTGTTTGAAATAATTGAATTTTTATTGTTATTATCATAAGAATAAAAATTAATAATAAAAAGAATAATTTTTAAGTAAATTTCAATATTGTAAAGTTAATTCGATAGTATGACGACATAATTTAGTAGTTTGATAGAATTTTATTTTATTTTTTTTAATTTTCTTGTTTGAATTTTAAATGAACATTTTTACATGCATGAACAATTTTCTTTTTTTTATTGATTTATCAAATTACCATATTGTCAATTATCTTTATTGTTTTGATTATCTGAATATATTTTCAATATATTTATTTTAAGATATTTTTGTATGATTTTTACTTAACTAAAAAATATTAATAAAGTATTAAAAAACTAAACTTTTAAATAAATTATATACTTTTAAGTTTATTTTATTTAATGTTAATTGGAGAATTAAAATTTTATTATGTTAATTTAAAATAATTAAATTACATTTTTTGCATTCTTCTCTGTTTTTTAAATAGCACTTTAGTTTAAAAAATAACCTCTAAATTGCATCTAATTTGGTAGACTAATAATAAATTTTTAACTTCTTTATTTTTTTTCTATAAATTGTTAATAACAATATTTTAGTTAACTCAAATATTAATCCAATTTTTTTTTTAAATTAAATATTTAAATATGATTTTTTTTTTTTATTTTAGTGTACTGGGACATCCTCATCATCCATTCGAAAATGATAAATTTTAATGTAATATTTATAATAGCGTCATAATAAAAATGTAATAGTTGAATTTATGCATTATCTAGTTATTATGTATAAAATCAACATTAAAATAACTACAAAACATCAATTTATTGAGAGGCTTGAATGAATGTTTAAAAATTATTCTAATACACAATATAATATATAGCAACACCAATAATACAATTTTTTATAGTAGTTGGCAAACCTATCACCAATGAATGTTTTTAAATTAAACGCGTTTAAATAAAAATATATATTGTATATTAAAAAATCAAATGTTTTATTTTATTTCGCGTTTTATTTTATGATGTGTGCTTGCCCTTTGATAGAAAAAGGAATGAAGAAAATGTTTTTTATTTTAGTGTACTGGGACATCCTCATCATTCATTCTTTTACAGTTTTTTTATGAAATATTTACCGAAATATCTCGAATTTTATACTATCAGTTTACAAAATTTCAGTTTTCAAATCAAAATTTTAAATATATTTTGCATAAAATATATGAAAAGGGGTTTTTTTTTCTAGCATTCTAACCAGTAAAAGACTATTGTTAACAGGATCTGTAAATATATATATATATATATATATATATATAATATATGTGTAAATATGTACATATATTTACTAACAAAAATATTACTTTATTAATTTCTTGGTTTAATATTTTCTTATATATCTTATATATCCGACTTCCAATTCCCAAAATACGGGGGCTTCTTATCTATAGGAGAATAGTCATAGATTGTTTATGAAAATGCCTATATTATATACTATAAATTTTTTTTCTAAATCCAATTTATTTTTATCTGTGTATCCAAAAATTTGATGAGTTTCTTAGGCCGAGGCGTCTTCTTTTCTTCCTCGGTACAAAATGGTATTTATTTCTCTTTCTATTTCTTCAATCTCTTCATTCAAAATGAAACACAAAATAAAACTAGTTTCCCCAATTTTATTTTTTATTATTTTCAATCTGCGAAATTTCATACAGAAAAATGTCTTTATTTTCAATAAGATAATGCAGTTTATGTTTTTGACACGAAAAATTTTCTATATAAAGCAAAGTTTTTCCTTTGCAATTCATAAAACTTTCATGATTGCGTGACTTTTTTTGAAAGACTTTTCAAATAAGAAAAAAGTCTTAACTCACAAGATTTTCATGATTGACCGCCCTACATCTAAAAAAAGAAGGTACCAAGGTATTTCCACCTTTTCCTTGACAGACTGGAACAGATCCAAAGAAAATGCTGTACACTCTATTTGAGAATGATTATTTGCATTGATTATCAATTAAAAATATTTATTAATATTTAAATAAAATAATTATTTAAATAAAAAAAATTTTCTTTAATATGTTCCAATAATTGAATTCTTGAGTTTATGTTATTAGTTTATAAAACAGCTAGACGGTATTGTAAATTTAGTATAGAAACTAAATAGTAAAATATCATATAATGAAACCAAACCAATGAGTGGAATATTTATCAATAGATCAACTTGTTCTCTAGCTGAACCTGAATCATCTGTCCAACCGACTGTAGCTTTAAAGAAAGTTTAACATCTAAAAAAAAAAAAAAATTGAAAATCAGAAATTAAAAGTCATATCTAGTATTTATATTCATTTAGCATTATATTTTTTTTTTTTATTTATTTTATTAAAATCTTTGAAAATTACTTTTTTTTTTTTTTTAAATTTCTTTAATTTTTTTTTTTTTTTCCTTTTGTATATTTTATATTTTTTTAGTTTATAAAACTTAAATGTTTTAATAATGAGATCTTAAAACTAAGTTTTAGAAAAAAAAAAAACAAAAATGAAATAAAAAATAATTAATAATCCAGCAAGAAAAACAGAATAAAATTTTAAAATATAAATAAATATAATTTAATTTTGTTAATCTTATAAAGTAATTTTATATTCCGTTTTTTTTTTTTTTTTTTTTTTGTATAAATTTTTAACTTTTTTTTTTGTTTACAAAAAAAAAAAAAACGATATTTTTTTTATTCAAAAAGTATTAAAAGTTTGAAATTAGATTAATTAATTTCATTTATTACATTTTATGTGTATACAACTCTTTTTTTTTTCTCTTCAATTCATAATAAAATTTAAATTGGTTCATTGATTCAAAATTTAAATATTTGTGAAGATAATAATCATATACGGATGCAAATTTAATTAAAAATTCTGATACATAATCTTTGTTGTTGTTTTTGTTATTTTGTTTTTTTTACATTCAAATGATCCTTAATTTTTCTTTTAAATAAATTTATTTATTTATTATTTTTTTTTTTAATTTAAATAAAATATATATTTACAACATTATTGTTTTTTCCAAGTAAGAAATAAAAAAATTTTGTTTAAAAAATAAAAAAAAATTAAAATTAATTGGAAAAAAATTAAATAAAATAAAAAATTGTTAAATAAAAAAAAAAAAAAAAGAAACTTCTTTCTAGTAGAAAACCTATTATTTTACAAAATTACATTGTAAAATAAAAGGATCTTATCCAATATACATATGTATATTATAAATGTAATTAAAATAAAATTTCGATCATTAAAATTCTGTCGTCGAATAAATCAATCAGTCGATTTTTTTTTTTTTTTCTATTATTTTCTTAAATATTTCATATATAAATTAATAATAAATATTTTTTTTCTTAATTTTCTTCTTCTTCTTCTTCTTCATCATCATCATCATTATCATCATCTTCTTCTTTATCATCTTCTTCCGTTTTCTCTTTACTATTATTAACTATTATATCATCTGTTTTTTGATGATTAGCTGATTCAATTAAAGTTTGATGAATACTGTCATTATTATTTTCATCATTAAAACCATTTGCTGTTAAATCTGTTGATTCTATTTCTCCTAATGATTCCGTTTCTTCATTTTCTTCTTCATAAATTACATCACAACTAATGGGTATTTGTTTTGGTGGTGGTTTTCTAACTGGTTTTTTACGATTACGTTGCTGTTGTTGTTCTTGATGTTCTATTGTGGTGGCTTGCATTTCTTCCATTTGCATTTGCATTTCACGTAAACGTTCAGTTAATTCACATAAATCACGTTCTTGTGAATCACAACGAGCTCTTAATTCATCAATTTCACGTAAATCTTCGGGACGTGGTTCACGACGTTCATATCGTAAACGCATTTCCTCAAATCTTAAAACAAAAAAAAAAAGCAAACAAAAAAAAAATTAAATAAAATATAATTTTTTACTAATATTTATTTGAAGAATTTACAAGGATCATTTTTAGATAATCTTACAAAATATAGGACTACATAGTTTACATAAGGAAACATTATTAAGTAATTAATGATTAATCAAAATTTTATTACATATTTAATTACAAAAAAAAAAAAAAAAATGAATAACTTTTAGACATACAAAAGTTATTTTACAATTTTTTTTTTTTTTTTTTTGAATAAAATGAAATTTTAACGTAAAATATGTTTATGTTTATCGGAAATACATAAAAGAATGATAAATAATTTGAAAAACTATTTTTAGAATAAATAACTTCTTCTATTTAAAAATATTTATAGATTTTTGAAGATTGAATAATTAGATAAAATTGATCATTGCCGTCCAACAGTTTTTGCCCCTGTTAAATGTCTGTAAAATATTTTCAGACTTATTTTTAAAAACTATGTTATATGAAACAAGTAAAATGTTTTATATACTATAAGCGGTTGCGTATTATGCAAATATTTCAGGAGGTGATTTCTGATACTGAAACTAAAAAAAAATTGTATTGAAAGTCGCGGGCATTGTATTATCAGCAGTTTTCAAGATATTTGAAATTTTATATTTTTTATTTTTTGTTTGCTTTAAAAATGATTAGTCTTGTTTAAAAGCATATTCTTTAAAAGTTTTCAGCTGTTGAAGGTTTTATTATCCTGGTCTGATTATACTTTTTTAAATTAGAGCATTAAAGCATTAATTAAAGATAAAAAAAAATCAGAAATGGGGCCTCAGTGGCCTAGTGGGTAAGAGCGTATAAAATACGCTGTAAACACCTAGAGAGTGCGGATTCGAATCCCACACATGTCGTAAGAGTTATTCCCCTTTACGACATTTACAGTCACACCTGAACAGGATAGACTGTGTAATTTCCTGTCCACATTTATGTGGCAGAGAAATGCATTAAAAAAACCAAAAAATCATAAAAGTCTCAATATTTCGAAAACGACTGAAACAAATGCATCACATTTCTATACATTTGTTATTTCTAGTTTTAGCCAAAGATTTCACACCTCCTGAAATATTTACACTCTTATTCGGAACACCTTGAATCATATAAATTTATTGTAATCTAACTCATTGACTATTATTATTGCATATATACTTAACATGATTATGGAATTTGTTTCAGAGGCTGTGATATAAGGGGAATTGAATATAATTTATATAAAAGAACGCATTAAATCGTTATTTAGCACAAAAAAAAAAATATATATATGTATAATAAAATTATTAACATGCTCTTGAAGCTTCCTGCAATATCTGCCAGCATTCCATTATTAAAATAAAATTTTTGTATTAAAAAATTATTATTTTAAAATCTAAATAACTGATTTAAATGTGTATAGTGTATAAAATACATATTTTTTGTTGCATTCTGATTTTAAATTTCTTAATTTTTTAGTTTCGAAAATTTCATTTGTTCATTTTTCATTTTATTCTTTCTTTTTTTTTTTTTTTAATATTATATATAGATTTAAGTATGAACATTTTGAAAATATTGCCTTTTTCTTTTTGAAATAGTTATTTTTAAATATCAAGTTTTGGATTTTCAAATAGAGAAATAAAATATGCAAAATCGATGGTATACGAAATAAGTTCGATACATTAAAAATAAAATAATTTCGATAAAATTAAATTTTTTTTTTCAACTTTATTACTTTATTAATAATTTGTTGACATTTTTTCGTTATATCTAAAATAAATTCGAAAAATTGAATATATGGAAATGATATAAGTTTGAATTCTTCAAATTGTTCGAACTTATTTCACAATGAAATAAAATCAATAAATTAAAAGTGAAATAAATTCGACGAAATAATAAAAATAATTAAGAGTAATTTTAAAGTTGGATACAAAAATTAGGATTTTAGTAATATGTTCAGTGGGGGTTTGGGATCGCCAGAACCACTTATTAAAATGCTTTGTTGTTGAAATATGTATATAACAAAAATAATTAGGAGAGATTTTAAACTTGGATACAAAATCAGGGTTATTTATTTTTTCCAATATATTCACATACATATGCATAAACCAGATTCCAAACTAGAACGATTTTATTTCGTTGGATTTTGGATTTATAGATTTTTGTTTATGAATTTTTTTTTTTTTTTGGTGCATTTTGACTTTTGAATGTATTTGAATTTCTGTTTGTCGATTTTATTACCAATGCTTAATTTTAACATTTTTAAACCACTTTTATCTTTCATTTTTTTAAAGTTTTAATTTTGTCGAATTTATTTTTTAATGACATAAAGACAAAAATTAATAATGAAATAAATTTGACAAAACAAAAATCAAAATTTTCTGTCAAAATTATTTAATTTTTGTTTTCGAACTTATTTCGTAGCGTTTGTTATTTTTTTCTTTTTTTTTTATAAATAATTAAATGGTGGTCGAAAAAATCTTTTTAATATTTATGGGTCCATTAAAGAAATTGTTTATTGTATATGACTTTTATTATCCTGTCCTCATACTAAATAATAATTTTAAAATATAATATGATATTTAATTGTTAAACTAAATTAAAAAAAAAGAAAGAAGAATAGAAATAGAATATTTAAAATTTATAGAAAAATTGATTAAAATATAAAGAAGAAAAAATTTTTTTTTAAAATTAAAGAATTTTCTTTAAATATAGTCATAAATTTAAAATTACTTACAAATTTGTTAAACATCTGCATTTTCTATGCAATTGTTCGATTTCTTGTGAATTATGTATATCACGATTTTGTAATGCTGAACGATCTAAATCATATGCTGATTTTAAATCTTTCATATCCCTCTTATGCTGAGCCTCCAAATTTCTATTCATTTTTATAAAATATTTAATTTTTCAATTAAATCAGTTGTTTTTTTTTGTTTTTTTTTTTTTTTTTTCAATTTTGACGATATCAGATTATGCCGATTGATGATTTTTTATGTTGCATATGTTGAATTATTTATTTATTTATTTTATTTTATTTTTTTTTATTGTTTATTTTTAGCCAATATTTTTAATCACACATAAGATAACAATTAGATTTTTTGTAATAATTTTGTTTTAATACATAAAAAAAAGAAAATATAAATAAATTTGGAAGAAACAAAAAAAAAAAAAAAATAAATAAATAAAATTATTGGGATTTATATTAATAAAAAAGAAAAAAAAAACAAAAATATATAATTATATAAAATTTAAATTAGAATAAAAAAAAATGATGATTTTCTTTTTTGTTTTTTAATAGGATGAACAAAAATAATAAAGTGCTAATGAAACATAAATATTAAATCAAAAAATATTTTGTTTAGAAAAAGTTTTTTTTTATTATTGAAATTAAAATAAAATTACATTTAAAAATTTTTTTTTGAAATTTAAATCGGGGGGTTTTCTTTTTAATTTCCCACTTCAAAATAGTGGATATTAAACGGTATTAAAATGTATTTAATCCTGATAATATGCTATTTATATATGTATAGCAATAATTTGATAAATACTAAACATTTAAAAATTATAAATAAAACAAAACTCTTTCAAAAAAAAAAAAACAAACAAACTCTGACACTTCTTTTCTATAAAAACTAAAAATTTCTGAAGTTTTTTAAAATTTACCATGAAATTTCAATTTTAAAAAATATTTTTTTTTAATCCTTTTAACCTTAAATTATTAAAAAAGAATAATTACATTAAGTTTTTCTTTAATGAGTCAAAGTTTTTCTAAAGAGTATCTTTTAAATTACTAATTTTACATTATAGGTGATTTGAATTTATTTATAACCCATTAATTAAGAATAATTATGGCACGGATTTTAAAAATATTTTACATTTACATTTTAAATCGTTTCAATTTTTAATAAATTTCATTTTCAATTTGTACTGTACTATTGAAATTATTGATCTTATTCCCATTTCCCAATCGGTTCTTATTCCCAAAAACATTATAATTCCAAGTATGTATTATAGATATAGAATATTAAATGTAATTTTATTGTAAAATGTTGTAAAAATTTTAAAATACAAACGAAGAAAAAAAAAAAAAAAATGATTAAAAATACTGTTTTTAAGGCTGGTAAGGTGATAGTTATATTAAGTTCAAATTTATTTATTATAATGAAGGCTATATTTGGAAATGTTTAAAAATTCTTTTTTTTTTTTGTTTTTTTTTTTATAAACAAAATATATACTACAATTATGAACATATATTTATATACATACATACATTGAAAAAATTTTTATTAACAAATATAATATAAAAATTTTTTAGCTGTTATTATAGTTAGTTGATTTTAAATTTTTCGATCAACCTAAAACTATGCAATATTATTAAAAACTATGATAGATACAATATTTTACTTCATTAAAAAAATAAAATAACAGAAAATTTTTCGTCCTTTTGCCTTTTGCAATATGTGCTATCTAACAGTAAATTATTATAAACAACAACAATAATTTTTTTTTTTTATGCAAAAATATATTATTATTAATTCACTTTTGCATTATTATATAAAAATATACAACATTTACATATCAAAATATATAAAAAAAACAAAATATGAATGATAAAAATGAAATAAATGATTAAAAATTCGAAAATAAATTACATATTATTTAATTTGCAATGTTGTATTTAAAAGATGATTATAGTTAATATTGAAATAGAAAATTGGAAAATTTAATTGTAATGATATTAAAAACAAAAAAAAAAAAAAAGCTTTAAAATAAAATTTATTAATTTTATATAATATACATATATTACATATTATATTTACTATTCGTATATAACATCTTTTTAAATTTTCTTAAATTCTATATGTATGTAATTATTATTAATATTCATATGTTTGTATCTATGTTTGTAAGCTGTTCAAATGGATATTATGGACAAATATGTGTATGAAATAAATGAAATTTTCTTACACCAAAAAAAAAAAACAAGAATTGCATCGGACATAAAAATTCTATGCAAAAACAAAAATTTATTCAAAAATTGAACAGAAAAAAAAAAAAAAAATTAAAACAGGACTGGATACAATAAAAAAAAAAAAAAAATGTGCCATTAATTTGAATTATTTTGTTTTTTTGGTTTCTTTTTGAAACAATATTAAAATTTTGAACATCTAACATTTGCCCTTATGAACTTACCTTTGTTCATCTAGAATTTCTCTTTAAAGAACAAAAAAAACAAAAAAAATAATGTAATAAAATTGTTTTATATTAAAATCCAAAATTCAAAAATGTTTGTTTATTTCTTAATTTATTATGTATTTTTTTTGTTTTGTTTAATTTATTGTTTTTTTTTTTTTTATTTTTGTGTGAAATTAAAATTAGATACAATTTTATTTGAAAAATGAGAATGAAACATTTATGAACTGACTAAGATAGATATTTAAATTTTTTTTTTTTTTTTTTTTTTATAAAATTTTTGTATATTTTAATTAATTTTGAACTTAGCTTAAAACTAAGTTAAATAATTAAAAAAAAAATTCGAAATGATCGCTTTTATTATTTCATTTCATACTTATGATAGATTTTGATTCAATTTGTAACTACATATATCTAAGTATATGTACTAAATTATTTGATGACGTTTTATTGATTAAATAACATATAAGTACATTAGCTGTGTTTTTTATTGATCCGATCACAGAGCGTTTATAAGATTTTATACGAATCGTTGATCCAACTTTTTATCAAAATTTCTATACAGATCTTGAGAAATTTTTAAATTTCCCTATTTTGTCTCATGCAGCTTCAAGGTGATATTTAACAGGTATATAACAACCTTAAACAAATCAACACAAATTTTGGAAATTATGATAGAGAAAGCAAATGCTTAAAGTTCCCAAAAATTATTTATTTTTATAATCCTTAATGAGAAAATTTAAATTTTAATAATTCTATAAACTAATTTTGTTGTTTAAACAAAGAGGATATGAAACGAAGAGTAAAACATTCCTCATAAATATTTGTATTACTTGGCACAATCAGATCTGTATTCCGTAAGCGGATTAATAAAAAAAAAATGTTAATTATACTGTTATTTTGAATTTTGACAGTTTAAAATTTAAAATGGTAAATTTTTACATTTGTGTCTATTTATAAATTTTGAAAATCAATAAAATATAACTTGAAATGTTATTAAAAATAACAAGTTTTAATTTGTTATAAATAATAAGTTTTAATTTAAAATCCGGTTGAGTTAAAAAAATGTAATTGAAGAATATTTTTTTTTTTTTGTGAAAAACACGAGACTCATCTAAAACAAGTGTGTTAAGATCGATATAAATGTATTATTAAAAAATTTTAACTATAATATTATATTTAAAAATTATTATTTAAAAAGAAAAAAAAACCTTTTATTTTAGTAACATTTAAATAAAAAAATCTTTACATTTCTATTTTTATTAATTACGCATAATGGTTAGCTTTTAAATTATATTCCTTTGTAAAATATTCAAATATTTGTAGAATAGAATTATACAAAAATTACTTAACCATTACTTTTTACGTAAACTGTCATAAATTATATAAATAACAGTATTTTATTTTGAAATAACACTGTTTATGTATTCGATTCTTTTCGATATAGTGAACTGTCATGAGCATCACAAATGAAATGTCATATTATGTCAAATATTAACGATCATCATGATTTTTCGTTTATTGATTTAATTAATGAACGTATGATTTATGTGTGAATTTTTCTTTTTTAAAAATTTATTTTTTTTTTATATAATATATATACTATACTTTAGAATAAATGTCTCAAATTTAAAAACCAAAATCATACATTTAATCAAAAAAAAAAAAAAAAGTCGAAATTAATCATTTTTTATATTGTTTTATAATATTTGTCAAACTAAACTTTTATCTGCTTTTATCTCTTCATTTTTATACCAATTATATAAAAATATTAGTCAAACAAAAGTTGAAAAAAAAAAAATTAATATTAAAAATATAAATTAAATTATTCATATTAGAAAAGGGATATATAGATAAAACTTAATTAAAAAAAGAAAAAAAAACAATTCAATATTTAGATTAAAGTTATAGGTATAAAAACAAAAGGTAAAAAATAGGTAAAAATAGATAGATAGGTAAAAAAAAAAAGTTAAAAATAGATTTTGTAGTATTTTTTTTTTAATAAACATAAAAAATTAAACAGATCGCACAAGTGAATAAAAGTATTGATAGAGCTATTGGTATAGATAAAGTAATATAGAATAAAATGATGGATGGGATTAAAAATGGATATGCTCCTTTCGAGTATACAAAAAAAGCTGATTCAAATTTTTTCGTAGTACAAGAAGAAGAACCATCATAACTGTCACCGTTACCAGTTGATGAAAAATCGGTTCTGTTTAAAAAAAAAAAAAATAATAAAATAAAAAAAAAAAAAAGGAGAACCAACAAAGAAAAAATAAAATTAAAAAAAAAAAAATAAAAAGAAAACATAATGACACTAAAAAAATAATATAAAGTAATTATAATTAAATTTTGTCTGAATACTTATGATAGATTTTATTTTTTTCTTTTTTATGTTGTTGTTTAAGTTTATGTTCGAATTTTCTTTTGTTAAAAACAATTAATGTAAATGTCAATTCGTAATGTAAATGTCATGTTTCATTTGATTTAACCGTTAATTTAATTTAAAAAAAATTGGTTTTCGAATGAATTGAAATTTAATCAATTAATCAGTGATTTTCGATACACTCAACTCTATTCAAATAATTTTATTTAAAAAAATAATTTCTTATCATTTTTTTGAAATCATGGAAATTTTTTTTTGATTTTTCGTAGCTTTAATTTTTTACAGTATTCCGCTGCGGAATTATAGTTTTTATACAGAGGTATTAAATTCTCACAAACCAGGTTTTTGTAAATTAATTTTGTATTTCTAATAAATATGAAACTATAGTTCGTCATAGGTTTCGTTCGGTTAAAAAATTGTGCGGTATGCAGAATAATTTTTTTATTTTATTGGGAAATAATTTTTTCGTGGAGCCTCGATGGCCTAGTTAGTAAAAGTGTATAAAATACGCTGTAAAATGCCGAGGGGGTGTGCGTTCGAATCAAACGCACATTGTAAGAATAATTTCCTTTTAAGACATTTACACCTGGAAAGGAGGATGTTAAAAATTGTGTAATTGTTACATTTATGTTTTAACAAAAAAAAAGGTACTTTTTAAAAGGTACTTCTTTCGTAATAAGGTACTACAATACGTTACGTTACGAACTGACATTACCATAATTTGAATTTTCATTTATATTAATTTTAAATGTATAGTCTCCAATTAAATCTACACTGTAAATTAAAGTCTACACTGTAAATTATAAATTATTATAGATAAAAAAATAAGAAATTGTAGAAATTTTTTCTATAGGTAAAATTTTATATGGTGGATAATGTAAGGAAATGGTTGCTTTATGTTTATAAAAATAAAATAAAAATTTTTCCGAAATAGAAAATAAAAAAAAAAAAATATTTTTCAATATTAAAAATTTAATGTAATGAAAAAAAATGATTTGTATGTAATATTAGTTGAATATAAAAAAAAAAAATGTTTAGGTATATATTGAAAATGATTATAATTATACCTTAATCTATTTTCTTGATCTTCTAATTTAATTTTATGACGTTTTTCTAACGTTTGTAGAGCATCTTCTTTTTCAGCAACCAATTGATCCCATTGTTGTTCTAAAGTAATTAAATATTATTAATACATTTTATGAATATGAAAAAATTTGTGTACAAAATGTAGTAATTTAAAACTTTTTGCTTATAATATTGTGTAAACCATATTAATATTTTACCCAATTGTTTGCGATGTCTTTGTGCAATTTCTTGTGTTTGATTTGCCATATCTTTTTTGAAACTATCTTTAACCTCTTCAATACGTCTTTCAAAGTCAGCTTCCATTTCGGCTTTTTCATCTTCGAATTCTTTTCGTAATTTATCTTAAATTAGTTAATTTTTTTTTTAGTTTTTTATTTTTATTTTATTTTTGAATACTTATACATATATATATATATGTATATGTACATATATATATTAAATTTTACCTTCTAATTCCATTTTTTTATCTAATTCTCTATTCATTGCCTGTTGATATTCTCTATCAGCTCTATCTAATGTTATTCGTGTTGTAAGAATTTCAGTATCAGTTTTGTCACGAAGTTCTAAATATTGTGCAGTTTTTTTCTGTAATTTTTCGGAAACTTCCTCCAGCTAGAAAACAAATATATTTATACATATAAATATAATATGTAATAACAAAAAATAAAAATACCTCTTTTCTGAGCTCTTCTTCATTACTTGTATACCTATTCGTTAAAACTTTTAATTCTTCTATATGCTCAGATTGTAATTTATTCATATCTGAAAGCCGTTCTTCTGAATGAACTGCTTCTAATTCATTAGTCAGTCTTGTCATCTCTGTTCTATAAGTTACGAAAAAAAAAAAAAAAAATACCATAATTAATTTAATTAAATAATTTCAATTAATTTTTTAATAAAAAAACAAAAAACAAATATTTACAATAATTTTTCTTCCCAAATTGTTGCTACCTCTCTTGAAGCTTCATCAATTTTTTGAATCATTTCTCTATCTTTAAATAGGAGAGTACTATAAAATTAGAAAAAAAAAAAAGAAATTTAATTAATATTAATTTTAATTATTTTATAAAATTATTTTTAATATTTACTTATCGCAATATAGTTTAATTTTTCTAACTTCTTCAATTTTATTTTCTAAATCAAGATTGGCAGCTTCTAAATCTGTTCTTAATTCTTCAATTTGAATATGCATATGAGATATTGATTCGCGTTGTTCATTTGTTAGACCACGTAATTGTCTTACTTCAGCTTGTAAATTTTTCAGTCTTTCATTATAACCTTCATTTTCAGCAACTTGTTCTTCTAATTCTTCATTTCTTTCAAGAACTTCTTGTTTTGCTTTTTCGGCTGCTTCAATTTTTTCTTTACATTTCTTTTGCATTGATCTTAATTGAAATTCACAATCAGTAAGTAATTGTTCTTCATGCTCTAAATATTAAAAAAAAAAAAAAAAAAACAAATTTCAATTATTATTTTATATTTTTATTTATTATTTTAATTATCAAATTATCTTTTACCTTGATTATGATTTCTTAATAATTCAAATTCTTTTTGCCATTTAATTTCTAATTCTTTTCGTTCTTGTATTGCTTTATCTAAAAGTTCTTGTAATTCTTTTAATTCAGCATCTTTTTCTTCACAAAGTTTTTCTTTCTCGATTTGTAATTCATCTGCTTGTACTTTTGCATTTGCCAATTGAGTTTGAAGACTTGTACCCAATTGACGTAACTTTTCATATTTTTCTTCAAGTTCTTTATATTTGTCTTCAAGATTTTCTATATAAAATATTATTTATTATAGAAAATTAAATTTTTATTTAATTAACAAAAATTAAATTTTAATATTTATATAAAAATATTCTATACCATATTTAATATTAAATTCATCTTCATTGTCAAGATATTTTTGACGTAAACGTTCTTTTTCATCTTCGATTGTTTGTAAACGTTTTCTGACAGATGTGTGTTCTTTTTGAATAGCCTGAATTTCTCCGTTCAGTCCTTAATTAAAATAAAAATAAATAATTATTTAAATGTTGCACATATATATATAGTTACAATTTTTATTAATAATAATATAAAAATTCTTCAAAATGAATTAAAAACTTACGTTCAATATTCCACGACTTTAATGAAATATCTTGTTCTAATTGATCGATTTTCATTTGTAGTTCATGAGCTCTCTCTTGAGCACTTGATGCATTATGTTGTGCTTCTTGTAGTTGAGCATTAAAACGTGCTTCTTGATTAACAAGTTCACGCCTAAAAGTTAAAATAATTTAAAAAAAATAATATTTTGATATTTGTTTAATATTTTGAGTATAGAGATTAAGAAGTCAGATTATTATATTATAAATAAGAATTAACATTAAAAGGCTGCAAAGTGTTAAATGAATCATATAATAAAAAATATTAAGCTATAGTAACACATTAAGTTAGTATAATGTTGTAATTTTTTAGTAGATTTTAATTTTTTTTTGTATGTAGACAAATGATAATCAACTTACTTTAATTCTATTACGCATTACTATAGATAATAATGGTATTTTATTTAAAATCCCTAGATAAAATGCAATAACATAATCAATTTTATAGATAGATTTTCATTCCTTTCACGTTTGTCAGGGTTGTTAAATTCACAAATTTTCAATTCAAATATATCTAAAAATTCATCGTATTTCTTTTATGGTACGAAGAACATAATTTTTAAATGTTAAACTTTTCATTACTTAAGTCAAAACCTGTTACTATATTAAAACTATATATTAGGTAATTATGGGATTAAACTTTTTGATTTATATAATAAGGGTATTCACGAGTTGGCGCAAAGTGGTTTTGCACAAGTGCAAAATTTTGCACCGTAGCATATTTCAATTTTTTGACAGTTAAAGTGCACAATTTGTTGTTGTTTTCATGTATAAAAAAGTACAAAATTTTGCAAGACTATGCAAGACCTAAACCCTATTGCATATTTGTGCAAGATCATTGCAAAGTTTATTTATATGTTTTTTGTAAGCGCTATATTAGATAAAAATTTGAAAAATGTCTAAAAAAAGTGGAAAAAAAATTATTTCTGATTATTTATTAAGTCAAGCATATGAAGATATACAAATATCTGAAATTTTTGGTAAGCATATTAAATTTTTATGTAAACAAAACAAGCAAATCAACGATATTTGACAGTTCAATAAAAAATCATGCTAGGGTTGTTTACGAGTTGGTGCAAATATATGCTACGGTGCAAAAAAAATTTGCACTTTTGCACCAACTCGTGAATACCCTTAATGAAATCTTTATTGAAGCGTCATCTAGTTCTAAATTTATAATAATTGTTGCAATCAAAAAAAAACTGAAAAATGTATGATAAACTTATGTTAGTTAATTTTTAGTTTTGAAAACATGAAATAAATTTTAGTTAGATCGAAGTCCTTATATAGAATCGTAACATTTAATATACCTCCACATATATAATTCATAGCTTTTTTTAAGCTTTAACATAAACACAGACCTATCATGTGAAAATTTTTTGATTCAGCATCATTTAATTTTTATCTTTTTATCTTAACTTACATTCATTTCATGAATAATTAACTTTTTACCATAAATATATAAAAGAGTCTCAACCTTAACCTCAATTAATTTTTAAAATTTTTGATTCATTTTTAAGGAATTTATTTTGTTTTTATTGTCACTAAACTAAAATAGTTGTGTTTACAGAAACAAAAATTCCATATAATTAGATAGGAAATCATCGTCATATATTACAACATATCATTGATTTAAGAAAAATAAAAAAAATATATAAAAAAGTAAAAATAAAAACTTTTAATTTAAAACTATTTCATGAATTTTCTGCTTAAAATTAACTTAAAAAAAAAAAAAGAAACAAACAAAAAAAAAAAATTACTTCGTAAAAAAAGTCTAAAAATATACACAAACAGTATATGAAAGTATATGAGAAACATTAGGTATTTTGTATTTTGTGATGAAATATTTAAGAAAAAAGTTTACACAGTGTGTAATAATAGAAATTAAAAACAAAATATACTTAAGTAAAGAATAAAAAATTAAAAACTAATAGTCAAATTGCCTAAATATGTAGTTTTGTTTGTTTATAAAAAAAAATATAAGTTGTTTAATAAGCATAAACGTGTAAACATTCAATGATCACAAAATAAAATGTTAAATTTTGTGAAAATTATTAAATTCGCACTTATAAAAGACAACAAAAGTGTTTTCGAATAATTTTATGTGAGAAAAAATTATGAAAAATCAAGAGATATCTATACTTTCTTCAATATTAAGTAAATCCTATATAATTAAAAAAAGCTATAATATGCAAAAATATATACCCATTTTGTATATTAGATTTATGATACGTATCATCAAAATGTTTTACCAAAATTAAATTTCGAATTCTAGAACTTTTGTTTTTAAATTTCTACATTGGCACAGCAATCCATTTTATATGATTATTTACAGTTTTTTGCATCCAAACAAAATTAAAAATTCCATGGTACGAATTCTAATACAATGACAAATTTTTGTGATACGTATCTCAAGTTTAACATAATATGGATGATATACTGTTGCGACTTTCATTTTTACAACGGAACTTTAAAAAATTTACACAGATGATCAGGTTAGAAGACGTGTTAAGTTGTTCATATTTAATCCCTAAGAAGCCTTTTAATTGAACGGGACGAGTACAAAGATTTTTTCTAAGATAACTCGATGTATTCTCAAAGGCTTACAACGGAACTTTAAAAAATTTACACAGATGATCAGGTTAGAAGACGTGTTAAATTGTTCATATTTAATCCCTAAGAAGCCTTTTAATTGAACGGGGCGAGTACAAAGATTTTTTCTAAAATAACTCAATGTATTCTCAAAGGCTTACAACGGAACTTTAAAAAATTTACACAGATGATCAGGTTAGAAGACGTGTTAAATTGTTCATATTTAATCCCTAAGAAGCCTTTTAATTGAACGGGACGAGTACAAAGATTTTTTCTAAGATAACTCGATGTATTCTCAAAGGCTTACAACGGAACTTTAAAAAATTTACACAGATGATCGGGTTAGAAGACGTGTTAAATTGTTCATATTTAATCCCTAAGAAGCCTTTTAATTGAACGGGGCGAGTACAAAGATTTTTTCTAAAATAACTTGATGTATTCTCAAAGGCTTATCTCCTTTAATTTCTCGTAATAGTTCTGAGTAAAAGTGATACAGAGGAACCAAAATGTTACAATTTTATTGCTTTTATATAACGGTATAAATTTAATTACGAAATTGGAAAATATGATGTATAATTTTTATATTGATTTCTAAATCTTAAAGAATTTTCTATCGTTTTTCTAAAGGAAAAATATTAATCAAAATTTAAGAAATAAAACTTTTTTTTTCGCTTTGGAGGGTTTTAGCCTCACAATGGGCGAGACAATACATGAAAAATTTTTACAACTGTCATTTTTTTAATAATATCTATTCATGATAATATTACTTTATCTCAAACGACTTAAAAGTTTTGTAAATAGACGATCGGTCAGAATAACTGATAATAAGCATATTTTTATTTTAGAAAGGGTGTTGATGAGCTTAACGGTCTAAATTGCAGTTGTACATATTTTAAGCTCTTTTAGCGAGTATTATTTAAAAAAAAAAATCAAGTCCTAAAATGGCCTTAAAATAAAAATAATTACTAATTTAAAATGACTATAATTTGACTAAAATTTATAAAAAAAAATGATTTAAAAATTTACGAGTATGTTTTATTCTAAAACACTATAGAAGCTTGTTATAACAATGGCATTACAATTTACCAGTTAAAAACAATTTACTCTCAAAGAAATAAAATTTCAAATTTAAAAGTTTAAACTAACTATAGTCAAGTAACACATACGATATATTAAGTCCTTAATACTAAAGCATTCATTCTACCAATGATTTTGTTTTTACGTCAGACGTTTTAACATAATTTTATATTCTACACTAAATTTAAATAAACGATGAATTATTTCCAAAAGTAAACAGTTTTAGTAAATTAAATTAAATTTATTTATGTTTTAAATATAATATTTTGCATTTTGAGTTTTATTTAAACATAATTTATAAATAATTGACTTCAAAATTAAATAAACAAACATTTAATAAAATAAGAAAAATATGCCACAATACACCACAGGAAATAATATTAGGTTGATATTTATATATGGTGTAAAAATGCTGTTTTATTTTCTCAAGGTCTTGTATATATAAAATAAATATGTAACTAAAATTTTAAAGTATTTTAATGGTGTTTTTTTTTTTTTTAATAATTTGACGGATGTTTATAGAATTATAGAATTACATTGTTCTATATATATGTTTCAATTAAATTGAGAAATTAAATAATGTATTCACACCTGGTCGTATTCGCAAATTTTTATTTATTTTTAGGAATGTATATCTGATATTATATAAAATTTTAAAATATTTTTAAATTATTACGCTCAGCTTGCTACTAATCTGTTATAATTATAATTTATAAAAAAGAATGAGCATCATATAGTTGGATAAATACTCCATGAAAAATGTTAAAAGTATAATTACTATAATTATTGTGATGTAGATTAATTTCATTTTAAAATACATACATTTTTAATCCTTAAATTGTTTAACTTAGGATTAGAATTTTGGATTTTAAAATTTATTTTTATTTATAATGAAATAAAACAAACCAGAATGTTAAACTAAGGGTTTGTAAAGGAGCACATTTTTCCAAAATACAAGAAAAGCAGTTTTTGTGACTTACATCAAAATTTGTAAATTTTTTTATAATTTTTTATCAGATCAAGAGACGACACTTCTTTAATTTTAAATTTGAAGAAATGCTATATAATTAACAAAAGCTTTTTATGCATGTCAAAATATTATATTGAAGTTTGGCTTTTTACTTGACAAAAAATTGTAAATTTTTGACTCTTAATAACTCTGAAACAGGCTCCTTCTAAAAAAATTTTGGAAATAACTAATGGAAGTACTAAAAAAATTATAAGAATAACTTATGTTAATTTAAAATGAACTTTCTTTTCTCAAAATTTCAGGGTTCTAATTAAAATCGTTCTGCAGATATAAAAAGAAGTAAAACCTTAAAATTTTGTTTTCACATAACGGTAAATTTTAATACTAAATTGCAAAAAAATTGTATAATTTTGGCATTGATTTATAAAGTTAAAAAACATTCCAGTCGTTTAGTGTTCTTAAATTTAACAAATCGAGATTACACGCTTTTTCTGCAAGACTCATCATATACGACTAGAAACGTTGAAGTGACTGACTAAATGTCGAAATGATATCTACAAGAAACTGAAGAGATATTTTTAAATTGACACGAATAGACTGTCAAATTTATCGTGTGTGATATTTCTGCAAGGCTTTATGCGAAGTGGCAGCCATTATTCAGTGACTTTAATAATTTTGAATGATAATTGTGGCTTTAGTTGTTTTCTAAGAGGTATTTAGAATATTTAGAAGAATAGATGAAATAAATATAAATTTCATCTTACTATACTATTAAACCAACTGAAACCTCAAGTTAGTTTGGGATTCTCCTCTATTAGCTTTAATAAAACCTAAAATTCTTTTATTTTAATTATGTTTTTGACAATTTCTAAAAAATTCTAAAATGTAAAAACAAAATCCAAAAGATTCATAAAGATAGTAAAGTACAAATTATTTTAATTTTGTACTTACTTTTACACTACAACACTATCCGTTTTTTTTATTTCATTGAATAATTGATTTTTTATTTCAAAATAAATAAATATTTTATTGACCAAGAATAAAACGTGGTAATCGTCCCAATCCGAAACAAAATGTAAATAATCATCCTCTTTCTCTAAATCGCTCGAACGAAGTGAATAAGAAGGATATCGAGTCATGTCTATAAATTTATGTACTTTCTGTAAGACGCGCCATAAAACGAGCGCGAATTTGTTATGATGGTAGTATACTTATTATTCTTCTTATTAGTATAAGAATTTAATTTGATTAGTATGAAATTTGTTATTTGACACTTGTTTTAAATTAGAAAAGTGAATAAAGAAAATGTATGTTTACTTTATAATTAATTTAATTATTACTAAGTATTATATTAATTATAATATTAATTATTCTTCTAAATATTCTAAATACTAAGTATTTTTCATTCATTATCTTTTGAATATTGCGTCTTTCGTGACGTTAATGGACGATAATTCCAACCTGACAAGGGGTTTTAGTGGATTTGGCAGTAGTAAGTTAGAATACGGACGAAAATTAAAAGAACTTACAGTGACTCTAAATAATTTAGAACCACCACCACAAATGCTGTCTCGTATATTTTTTCTCATTACATTTACATTTCTTTGTAATTTTTTGTCCTCAGAAGAATCAGAATCATGTAATAAAAAGAAGCTCATCTTTTATTTTTTTTTTATTTTACTTTTAGCATTGAAAAAAAAAACTATTACAATAAATTTCTCCAAAAATATTTATTTCTTAATAATAAAAATAAAAAATCTATAATAATCGTTTACGAAAATTTTGAAGTGACTGTATGATATGACAGTGACTGTATGTATGAAATGACTGTATGAGCATATGACTGTATGCTATCGTGTCGCAGATAAAGTCTTATAGAAATACCATACACGATAAATTTGACATTTCATTCGTCTCAATTTGAAATGATCGCTTTAGCGTCTTACTGAAATGGCATTAGTCCCTTCAGCGTTTCTAGTCGTCTGATGTGACTTAGGCAAAGAGGCTGAATGATTTTAATAACAAACAGCAATTTTTTTTTTTTGGCATCATAAGTATGTACTATAAGCAAAGAAAACTGTTTCATTGCACGTCTAACAGAAAGTACATACATATACATGACGCGATTAATTTTCGTATCACCTTGCTGATGCGTCTTAGAAAAAGAGGGAATTCAAAAGAATTCAAAAATAAATTTTTTTTTATTAAAATATCTAATTTCCCTAAAAGTATTAAAATATTTCTCACAATACTTAATTTTAAATTTGATAAATTATGTATTAAATTATATTATAAAAAAAAAAAGATATCAAAAAACAAATTTATGATTAAGTTCTTGTACTATACTATCAAATATTTAAATGATGTTTTTAAAACACTTTCTTAAAATTTATTAGATAATTAAATTATTTTTAATATTTCGAAAAAAAAAACCATAAAGGATAATCATATTTCATTTTTAAAATTAATAATATTATATATTATATATTTAATTTTAATGTTAAATGATATAAAAGAGAATTTTTAGGTGGGTGTGTGAGTTGGCTTATATTATTTCTTAATGTAAATCAAAAGGTATATTTTTGAATAAATATTCATACAAATAAATATATATGTATGTATATATATATATATGCAGATATTATGTACCTATATATTAATTAAAATTAAATTTTTTTTCCACGTAAATATTTTAAATTTTAAATGTAAGAAAAGAATGAGGAAGAAAGAATTTATTTTATTTTTTCTTTTTTGGCATGAGGTTAATATTCATTTTTCATTTTTATTTTTCTTTAAAAACATTTTGCATAAATAAAATTTATAAAATTTATGTTTTTTTTTTTTTTTGAAAGTTAATAATTTTGTAAATTTTAAACAAAAATTGCATTTTACACTTTATTTTGTATTGTATTTGTAAAAGTAATACAAGGTTATTTTAATTGATACTTTATTGATATATACGAAACGTTTTTCATCTTTTCATTTCAAAAATATTTTCCAAAAAGTATTGAATTAAACAAAAAAAAAAAAAAATAATTAAAATAAATTTTGTTACTTTTTTTTCTTTTTATTAAATAAAAGATATGTACTTCCGGTAAATTAATCAATTTCCGGTTTTAAATTAGAAATAAATTTTTTAGCAATTCATTTTTTTTTCGTTTTAAATTTTTAAAATAAAAATTGATTTAATTTACATGAAAATATCGAAGCATAATAATATTCGTTTTTTATACTCGTATATACAAGAGTTCAACTTCATAATTTATTTTTAACTTCAAATGAGTGCTAAAAAGAAAAAAAAAACTAAGTAATGTCTTAGCCTTGCCAATTTTCTTCAGTTTCTGAGTTTCTGCTCTTTTTTTTTCTTTTTTGTTTTTGTTTTATTCATAGTTCATAAAATCAATTGGAGCATTTTACGCAGCAATGCGATTCCAAAAATAAATGTAATTTTATTAAAAAAAAAAAAAATTAAAATTAAAAGAAAAATAACAAAAATAAGAAGAGATTTTATAAAAGATTATCAGCTTCGTATTTTTCCAAAAAAAAAAAAAACAAAACAAAACCGCAACAAATGAATTGATTTTAATTGTCGCTACCGCAAATCTCTCAATAGTATTTTGATGATGTATTTAAAAGGATTTTTTGTTTGTTTTTTTGTTTTGCGTTTCATTCATTCTATCCCAAAAAACAAAAACCAAAATAAAAGAAACTCAAAAAAATAAAAAAAAATTAATAAAAATTCCATAAAAAAATTCAAAAGATATTCTAAAAAAAAAAAAAAGAAATCACATAAAAAATTTGTAAGAAAAATTTTAACGAGCCAATAACCTTGGAAATGAGTGACAGTAGCCATCGTGTCAGTTTTTATAAATAAAAATTTATGTACCTACGTATGTTTTTATGTGTTGATTTTTTAAATGTTTTTGCAATTTTTTTTGAGGTTAGACAATAAAATGTGAAGCGCATATATGTATATATAATTGATTTAAATACATACACAGTTTTTAACAAAAAAAGAAAATTAATATGTACTTGCACATATATACATATGCGATATGATGACAGCCTTATACTTGGATTGTAGTAATTGACCATATTGATTGTAAACAGGCTTTGAACTTCAACTTATCTTAATTTTTTAAATGAAAGTGATGTACATATGTATACATATATTTATATATTTTCGTAAGGATAATTAAAAGATGGCGTTGAAAATTATATTTAGTGCCAAATTTTAAAAATATTCGGCGCTTAAATAATCTGATTTTGTTTCAATTGTGTTGACATAATATGCGTGTACAAATTCGTTATTTATTGAGTTGTTTTTAAATTTGAGTGAAAAAGAAAGAAAAAAATAAAAATACTACAAAATTTTAAAACAACTATCAATGAACATCATTAATTTTAAATTGATCTGTTAAATATTTTATTCTCATAGATATATTTGCGTTATTTTGTTTTATTTTTTTAAAGTAAAGATACGTACTAAAATGTAAAATGAGAAGATTAAAAATATGTTAAATTTATGAATTAAGTTAAAATAAAATAAACAAATTTTGTTTAATATGTTTATTGTTATTTGATTGATAAAAAAAAAGAATTTGACGATATTATTCAAATTAAAGTTCATTTAAGATCATAAGTTTAAAAAATTCAAAATATATCTGTTATATTGTTTTTGCGTGTCTTTTACAAGATAAACAATTCTTTTCTATTCTCAACTAGACCAACCTTTAAAAAAGAGTAGATACTTTTACTACTTAAACAAAAAATTAGCGTTCCATTTATCAACTGCTACCATTTTCTCTCAACTACTCTTTTTGTGTAAAAGGAACGCAAACATTGTAAAAATGTTCATTGACTATACATTTGCTCCACTTAATATTACTATTGTTTGAGTTTTGACGGTAAATGAATAAAATTTAAAATAAATTAAAAAGAAAGTCTATATAAAAAAGTGAAAAATTAAACTTTTCGAACGAAAATTGCATTAGCGCCTGTACAAATTAACGAAAAAAAATATTCGACAAACTTTGCTCACATTTACTTAAATATTTTAGTATTTTAACATATAGATATATCAAAAAGCTAAAATTACTAGAATTGATAAATTAATAATTCGTTTAATCAGAAATCACATCCAAAAAAGTAAAGAATTATTTAAAAATCCATTAATTTGTCATCCTTGGCACTAGAAGGAGAACTACATAAGAAAATCGTTATAGAAACAGGACTTATCCCTCCGGAGAGGTTTGTTTTTCCGCATAAATATAGAAAATACTGAAAACATTCTAATACTGTATAATTTTCGAAGAAATTCTTCAAATAAAAAAATTACAATTAAGTTAAATACATTTAATATAAACATTTATTTAAATATTATGATAATTTTATTTCAAACAAAGAAAAGTTAAGTATGTATAGGTATTTTTGGAAATAATTTTATAAGAAGCATTTTTGTGCGATTAATTTAAGCTTTTAAGACATTTGTTTAATTTGTATGTACATAAAGTATATCTATAGTTAAAGTTTTTATCTAAAAAAATATTATTAAAGTAGTTTTTTTCTTTGTCACCTTTTAAAAACAACAAAAATTTATCAAATTATGGAACAATAATTAACCTTAAAATAAAACTTTAATAAACAAACTAAAAAATTAGATATATATGTATATATAAACTGTAAAATAGTAATTATATGAGGGGGCTACAATTTAGTAACCATGTACTTTTCAACTTTATAATTTATTTTGCAAATATCTATTTAAGTTTTATTTAAGATAAATATGTATTGGATCTGGAGCGCTATCCGAATGCTTATATCTCAAAATTTTGATTTGTTTTTCTTTTTTAAAAATCTTGATTCTTAAAATAAAAACAAAATTTTGTGATACGAGAATTCGTATCCTATAATATATCTGTATAATAATTGAACTTGAATAAAACATTAAAAAAAACAAAATTTCAATTAACAAGATGAAATTTATACTTTGGCGTAATAAACTTGAAACTTGATATTTTTAGAAATTCTAGTATAGCCATCATAGTACGATCTATGTACAAAATTTAAAATTATTAAATTACAATGGGAATTACGCAAAAAACCAAATTTCATCGCAATTATAAAAATTTATTTATTTATTTTTAAATTAGCATCTCCGTTTTTTTTTTTGTCTAGAAGAGCTGAAGAGCATAATTTTGTCGTTAAAATTTTGGCATAATTGAAATTATTATTTTTTTTTTGTTTTTTTTTTGGAATTTTGTATGTCATTATGTATTTTTTTTTTATTAAATGGTTCTTTCTTTGTCAAGAATTTCTTACGTAGGATAAATAAATAATTTGAGAGATGATTTCAATATTGTAATAGCTATAAGACTTCCATGTCATTTGCTTAATTTGAAAAAAAAAAAAAAAAAAAATGTTATGTTCAACGAATAAAAAGAAGATATTTTTGTTCAAGTAAAAATTATTACCGTCTAACTGATCTTCATTTTAGAATTAATGATATGTATTCACATATTGTTCAAAGTTTTATTAAAAACAATAACGCAAAATATGTTTTTTCATTCAATAAAGACTGCGATTTATTAAATATTGATAACGGATAATATTTACCGAATAATCTTTCGGTAAATTTAAATGATTCATGCGTTTATTTTAATTTAACAGATACTATAAACTTTGATTCACTAGGATTAGAATATGTTACAAAATAAGGTTAATTTACCCATATAGTTTCTTTAAAAGTTGTGGTTTTTTCTATTACATTTTAAACTATAGTATTTGTTATTTTTTTACTGTTTTTATTATTAAATTATTAAATTTTGATTAGTTTAATTTATAAGTTCAAAATAAATAAAATATTTAAAAATATATACGAGTATAGGATTACTATTTATTGCAATATTACAAAACCATTATAGGTCGAATAAGATTCTTATAGGTCGAATACTATTTTTAATTTATACATTAATATTTTTTAATTTGTTTATATTATATACATATATATTATATATTTACACTATATTTGGTAGCAAGGTGGATTTATTTTTAATTAATAAAACTTGCTACCTGTGTAGGATTTAAACCCGCATTCCCTCGGTTAATAATTTCCACGTGCTTTACCACTAGGTCACCGATGCCCCTATATTTTATTTATATTGCAAATTATATTTTATAATGGGGCCTCGGTGGCCTAGTGGGTAAGAGCGTATTTAAAATTGTATTCGACCTGATGATGGCAGTGATGCCGAAATATATATAGGCTTTATAAAAAATAAATATAATATTTTAAGACTTATAAAAAAATAAAATATTAATAAAATTATTTTGTGGACAAAAAGTATAAATAAAAAACAATTATTTACTTAATAAATTTAATTAAGATGTTCCACAAACTTACGGTTGAAAAAATTCAAGGATAGAAATGTATTAATTTGAAACTTCGGTTAATACATTGTTTCCTTAACCAGTCAGCCCTTATAAAAAATAAAAAAATAACAAAACTAACAAAAAAATTTAATGAATTGCATACTTTAGGGATGAACTTTATTTAAATTTGAGGTATTTTTTAATAAATTTATATACGAATATATTTAATTCACATCCTTAAATTTGTAATCATACCAAAACTAGATAAATTATATTTATAAATTTCGTAACTATTTTCGGATTACAAAAAATTGATTTTATTTAATTAATAAATACCCACAATCAAGCATTTTCCCATTATTTTATATTTTCATATTAAGTTCGAAATATCATTAGCTTATCTTTAACATACTTTTCAAAATATAATAAATAGTAAAAAAAAAAAATTATGTATCTTTCATTAATTAAAAATAGAAAGTTTTTTTTATTTACTGAAATCAGATCAATTTTTGGTTTTTAATAAATTTTCTTAATCAACCGGAGTGCGTTTCGTTTCCTACTTTCTGGTGTTTAGCTAAACACTATGACAAATAAAAATCGAGTCGAGTAACATTAATTCTGTGATGTCATAAATATCATTTCGAAATAGCAGAATCGAGTTAATACAGTTAACTTTCTTAATCCTACTCGTCAGGAGAATTAAAAAATGTAATAAATGTCAAAGTGTTATGAAGTGTCATTATTGTTTTTTTATTTTAGATTTTAATATTATAACAAAACTTACATATTGGAAAGAATTTTAAACAAAATCGTAAATCTTAGAATACTTCTTAAAATTAATTTTTATTTTGAAGTTTCCATTATTTGTTTGAAATAATAATTTGTTTGAAATAATAATAATAAATAATAAATGTTGGCCATCTAATTTAGACAGCCCAAATTCATATTTAACTCTAATCGTTTCGAAGTGGCAGAGTAAAGTTAACTCTGTATGTGACTGTGGCAGTTAATTCTATAAAAGCTTAACATCTATTCAGAAAGAAGAAATAAAAGTCAAAACGCACTCCACTTGATCTTAAGTGTAAGTTTAGATAAATTTAGTACATTCATAATTGTTTCAGTTCCTGCTACACCAAAAGAGTAGTTGGGACTTGGGAGTAGATGGTAAATGAAGTGGTAATTTTTTGTTTTATTGCGATCATCTACTTTTTTTTTTTAAATACTGGTGTAGTTGGAAGTATAGAAAAGTATAGTTTTATCTGTAAAGGAAAGGCAAACATTGGTACTTGATATGATTTTATTTCGTATTATTTTTTTTTTTCACATTTATAGGAATAGGATATTGTTGTTTTAATTTTTTATTGTACGAATTAAATTAAAATAAAATTTCGGTTAGTATCTAATAAAATAAATGAAGAATGACTAAATCAAATAACATTTAATAAAAAAAAAAAAATAAAAAAAAAAATAAAAATAAAATATTTTAGTAGTTTACTTTTATGCAAACATAACATAAAACAAAAGACGAAGTCAACATTGAAAGAGTAATGACACTTTCAAAAGAATTTTTGACCTATTAAATAAATTTTTTTTTTTGTTTTTGTTTATTGTTTTTTTTTTTTATTTTTTTAGAACTGTAACATTTATAGAATTTTTAAATAATATAAGTATATTATAATAAACATCATTAGTTATATTATTGACAGGTTATTTCTAATGTTGATTTTTAGTTTCTAAATAGGTGTACTAAATATTTTCGAAATATTTTTTTTTTTTTTTTTAATATTTTAAAAATTAAGTTATTAGATTTTTAAAGTATGCTAATATTTAAAATAGAACTTTTTCAAGAAATTTTGGAATAGATCTGAAATGTAAAGTAGAATAAAAAAATTAAGTAATATTTAAAAACCTAATTGGCTTATGAAATGACAGTTGAATTTATTCGTAAAAATTAATCAATAAATTGATTGAAAAATTTGTTTGTTACAGTAAGACACAAACTAAGATAAATTTAAAGTACTAAATAGAATTTTTTAAGAGTTGTAACTAAATTCTTCCTTAATAATAGAAGATAAGTTTATTGTACCTATAAGTCTTCTATTAAGGAAGCATTTAGTTAGAAACTCTTACGAGTATTGAATGTAATGAATTTAAATTATCCAAATTTTTAAAATCAAAAATTTGATACTATATTAAACTTTCTAATTAGAGTTTTGAAATATAAAAATTATTATTGTTAATAAAATTTGTATTAAATTTGATATTTGTAATTTCATTTTTAATTTTTAGTTCTATATTTCTGCATTTTATTGTTTATGTTTTAATATAAAAAAAAAAAAATATGATTTTGTTTGACATATCCGTAGGCGAATCAACTGATGCTCAATAGAACGTTTCTTTTTCTTTTTTTGCTGTATAAGTGGGTTGCAAAAAATAAAATCAAATATCTTTAATCTTAAAAACAAAATAATATATACTTTTTGAAGAAAAAAAAAAAAAAAAAATACAAAAAATAAAAATTTAATTATATATGTATCTAATCTGTTTATAAAAATCTATAGTAAATTATTTACATATACAAAAATATTTCGTGAATCATAAATATATGCGACATATGTACCAGATTATCTTATAGGTAAAATGTTTTCAATAAATATAAGTGAGAAAAAATATTATTATTTATTAGTATTTGTATTAAAAAAAAAAAAAAATTTTGTGTTATACATTATTTATTTAAAACTATTTTAAATTTCAATATAAATAACAAATTAATTAAAAAAAAAAAGGAACATTTCTATATACATATTACATAGTTAAAGTTTAGTTCATTAGTATATGCGCTAGTATATATATTTATATTAATAATTTAATTATGTTAATAATTTAAT
Source organism: Poecilobothrus nobilitatus (assembly GCA_947095535.1). Classification (NCBI taxonomy): domain Eukaryota; kingdom Metazoa; phylum Arthropoda; class Insecta; order Diptera; family Dolichopodidae; genus Poecilobothrus; species Poecilobothrus nobilitatus. The sequence continues at coordinate 41,356,646 of OX352774.1, read as the reverse complement.
CATTTTAATCATTTTATATCAGATATATAATATTTACTTTAATTCTTCCTCCTTTTTCTGTTTTTCATCTTTAGTTCGTTTTAATTCTTCTTGTAATTCATTTTCTAATTCCTGATAATCCTCATTATTTTGTGATTTATTTGTTCTTTCTGTTTTACAAGTAGAATTTAATGGAACTTTATAAGAGCTATTTGAACTTTGATTATTTTCACTTTTATATTGTTTATTAATAGTATCTTGTGTTTTAATAACAGTTATATTATCATTATTATAATTATTATTATTACTGTCACTATTACTATTATTATTAAAATTATTATGATTTTGATTACTAATATCTTCAATAAAACCGTCATTTATATTGAACGTATTTATATCAAAATTATCTGTAATACTATTATTATTATTAATATTAATTGAACCGGAAAATTCAGTTGTTTCTTCAACAATTTCAATTTTTGGTTTTTCACGTCCTTCAACATGTATTGGTATAAAATGTACATTACCTTCACTTTTACTTTTACTAACATTTAATACATAATCATTACCATTACCATATGCATTTAATAATGTTGATGATGAATTATTTTGTGTTTCAGTATCTTTTGGTTTTGTTTCAATAACAACATCTGGTAAACTTATACTATCGATAACAATTGATGTTGTATTATTTATATTTAAATGTTCAGTATTATTTTCAATATCAAAAGTATTATTAATATCAGAAAAATTAACTGTATTTATACTATTATTATTATAATAGTTATTTGTTATTTGTTTTTGATGAGATTGTAAAAGTTCAATATCATCGGTATCATTAACTAAATCACAGCTATTTATTACTAAAACTTTACTGCTATTAGTTGAAGAAGAATTTGTTGTTACTGTATGTAATGTTGATGAAATTGGTGTTGTATTACCACCTATTCCAGAATCTGGAGTATTTAAACCATCTGAATAATGATCATAATCAAAAGGTGATTTTTGTGGTGTTGGTGATTTTCTTGTTAAGATTGGGGATGATGGTTTATTTTGTGATGAAGTTGTTGTAATATTTCTACGATTTAAAGTTGGTGAACTAAGATAATTTTGTGTTTTAGGGCTTGAATTTTGCTGTTGTTGTTGTTGTTGTTGTTTTTCTTGTACAGTATTATTGTTGTTATCATTATCATTTACAAAATGCCATTCATCTTCTTCATCTTCTTCCTCTTCAATATCTTCTAATGTAACAATATCAATAGGAGAAGCTGATCGTGATTTGAATTGAGCAGATGGTGATGGTGGTGGTGGAGGATATTTTGGTGGTGATTTTGATAAATTTTTACCATTAGCAAAATCAGTTGTAACTGTTTCAAAATCATAAAATATATCTGGTTCAATATTACAGTTATGTGAATCTTCACTATAATCAGCAACAGTAACTTTTGGTAAAGATGATGTTAAATTATTGGAATTAGAGGTTGTTGTATTTATATCATTTGTTAAATCATAAAACTGATCACATGATTCTGTTGGTGATAATGGTGTTGTAGGTGACAACGGCTCTTCAATAACTGGTTCACGATCACGTTGTGATGAACATTTATAAATTTCAGCATAATCACTACTATTTAATTGAGTTGGTTTATTAACTGTTCTATTAGGTGGTGATGTTGATCTTGATCTACCAAGACGAGGTGATTCTGGTGTTGCAGTTGATGCTGATGTTTTTGTTTGATTTTGACCCATACTACTTTGAGTCTTTATAAAATTATCACGATCACATTCAGTTAATTCTGAAAGTTTTTCTATCTTTTCAATTTGTTCAGCATTTTTATGATTTCCTTCGTGCTTCTTAAAATTTGTAAAAAATTCTGCGTCTGATGATTTTTTTTTTAATGATGAATGTAATTCTGTATTACCTCCGCGTATCGACGATCTAATATCACGATCGAAATTATTTTCATTAACTAAAGGTAAATTTGAATTTTGCACAACCGATTGTTGATGGTATACTTGTTGAATTGATGGTTTTTCTTGTTCTTGTTGTTGTTGTTGAAAGTTTTTCGCGAATGTTTTCCCCATCGATAAGCTTTCGGTATTGTTGAATTTATTATCGCATGCGCTTTTCGAATTTCGAATTTCATTTTGTGATGAAGGAGATGATTTTCCTAAATTTTCCGTATTTTTCTCTTTAATTGCAGTATTTTTAGATGAGATATTTGAAATTTTTATTGTGTTTTCATCTTCTTCGAAAGTTTCATCTAATGTCTCTGTATCTGTGTTATCTGTATTATCATCATCTAATTTATTGTTGTGATTGTAATTATTAGTAGAAGAATTTATGCCATTTACACTAAAATTATTATCGCTTTCATCGTCTTCGGGGGATGCTAATTTTGCACGGGCATTTTGTAATTTATTTACAATGTCTCGACTATTTTTAGATTTTGTTATTTGATAACCAATTTGATTTATGCTATCTGTTTCAGTTTTAATTTCACTTTTTATACTATTGTTATTAGTATTTTTATTTTTTAAATTATTTTTTGTTTCACTTGCACTATTTGAACTTTGAAAATCTTTTAAATCATCATTTGTCTCCTTTTGAACAATCAGAGGAGTTTTTATAGATTCGGTTTTATTGTTATTATTCGACTTCTGATGTGAATTTTTGTTATTATTGTTACGATTTTTATTATGATGACCTCGATTACGTCCTTTAGCCATTATATCATTTAAAAAATCACGACTTTTGTCAATTGGATTAAAAAATCTTACTGCTTTCTTTGGAGACTTAGATTGTGTCGACTTCTCTGATGTAACGCCATTAATCTGTTCCGACGATGATAAATTTTCACTTTCACTTTCATAATCATCTAATTCATTTTCAGGTTGACATGAAACATTTGCTGTTGCTGCTGAAATAGATGCCGCCTCAAGTAACGGTGATGCAACTGAATATGATGCTGAAGATAAAGGTGATGATAATGGTAAAGGTGGTTTTTGATTTGCTCTATTATTTAATGGTGATTTTAAAGATTCTTCTGGCTGTATTTGTTGTTCAGGTATTGAGTATCGATCGAAATTATTGTCCTTTTTAATTGAGGAATCGCTATTTAAATTATGGTGAATCGAATTATTTTTATCATTTAAATAATTGCTTGCATTTAATTTAGATGGCACTGTTCCAAATGCCGTAGATGAAAACTCACTACCATTAGCATTATCTTTCTCACGTTTCCACAGTTCACTTTCGTTTCGAGTACTACCATACGATGAATTTTCATTTAAATTAGAAGTACTTTTTGGCAGCCAATCATCAAATGCATTTGTATTAGTTGTTGTAGTTGTAGTTTGCTCTCCTGACCTATAATTGTATTGTGGTGTCTGCACATAGCTTTGATGTGTATCATATAGATTTTTTTGTGGTTCATAAGTGGATCGACTATTTGATTTATTTTCTTTTAATTTACTTTCATTAGGAAATGTATTACTTGGTGTATGCGTAGTTTTAGAATTTGTAGTTGTATCGTTGTAATTAGATGGTGTATAATTGTTGTATGCATTAGTTGTTGTTTTGTTTGTTGTATTCAAATAATTTTTAGAGGGATCAGTATTTTGAAATTGATTATTGCATTGATTTGTGTTGGGCGGATCTATTGTAGTATATGTGTTATTGCTTACACCGTAAATAGTTTTTGTTCTATTTGGTGTTTCTGTTTGGATTTGGGGATTGGAAAATAATTTCGGATTTACTGATAAATTAATGTAATCGTTTTGAGAGGGAGTTTGTGATTTTATGGAAGGGGATAATGACGTTTGAGTTGAATAAGGTATGTATGAAGATTTTTTGTCATTCGAGTCGATATTGTAATATCCGAAATTTGATGGTGTAGAAATTTGTGATGAATTTGCAGTTGGTGAAAACGTTCTGTTTAGTTCAGTCACTCTATTTTGAAGAACTGGATTTTTTGGTGGTAGATCTGGTGGTTCGTTAAAAGATTTTTGTCCATATAATTTACTGTTAATATTTGCAATTGGTGGTGAAGTTATTCTAGATGCAGGAGATTCAAAATTTCCTTTTCCAACTGTGGAATTCGAAAGCTCAATATATGGGGATTGTTCAATATTACTATAAGGTGATTTTACTTTATTAGTTGATATTCCTGGTGTCTCGTAAACAGGCTTATATGGCGTAGTTGTATATTTTGTTGGGTTATTAGTATTATTTTGATTATAATTGTTATATACACCTTTTAAATTATCATTGTTTGGATGTTGTGATTGATGTTGAGCTTGTTGTGATTCTTTTAAAGCTTTTCTAACAGCATAAGGAATATATTTTCCAGGTTCAGGTGATGTTGGAGCCGGGCTAGTATTACGTAAAGTATTTGCATTAAAAGAAGGTTTTAAAACTGAAAAGTTAGAATCATTATAATTAGTTTTAGCTGAATTTGCTAAACTAGAATTATACGTATTGCGGTTACCATCATATTTTGTAGGTTCTTGTGATGGATTATATGATGTTTGATTGAAAGAAGATGTTAAATTTCTTGTTGGAATTTCTGGAGGATAATTTGAAGAATTATATGTTCCAACATTAGTTTTATTAACATTTTCTCTAAAAGGTGACTCATAAACTCTAGCACCATAACGATTAGAAGAATTTACATTGGTTGGTGGTGAAAAAGTAGATCTATTAAAATTTGTATCTCGTTGTGGAGATTCAAAAGTTCTATTTGGAGTTGACACATATCCACTTCGATTGTCATAAGGACTTGTATCAAATGTTTCTCTTCGACTAGGTGTAGGTGTTCCCGGTTGAGAATTAGAAGTACGATTTATGGATCCATCTCTTTTAAATGATGGCTCATATGAAGGTCGACTTTGTGAATAAGTTGAACCTAATGCTATATATGGACTGCGATCTCCAGATGTTGATTCAGTTCTATTTGGATATCCTTGGCTATTAGGTTTATAAGATGGTGCATATTGGTGTGATTGATTCGGACTACCCACTGAAAATTGTTGATATGGTTTTTCGTACTCTCTGCTATACGCGCTTGGTTGATTATAGGGTAGATTTCTTTGTGGTGGAGCTGTGTACACATTTTGTGTCCTATTTACAGGCGATGGTTCGTATTTTGCTGGATCATATGTTGACCATTGAGATGGTGCATATTCATTTGTTGTGGCATATTTATTTGATCCAGTTGTATTAGATGATGTTGAAAATGGTGCTTTATTATTTATATTATAATTTTTTTGACCGTATTCATAATCAGGTGATTTCAATGGATTTTTATAACTTGATACTGAAGGTGCATCTTCTTTTGTTGTTTTTCCACGACGGAAAATTTTATTGAACATTTTCCAATATAAAAGTAAATAAGAAAATTTCGATTTTTTCTATTCTTTTTTGTTTTTTTTTTTAATTTTTTCGCTTTTATTCACCTTTAAATTTCTTCTCTGTTTTCTGATGAATAAATCAGTCAAGAAATTTTTTATTATTGTAGTTTTTGTTTTTTTTTCTTTTCGATTTTTTTTATATTTTAAATTTTTATTTGTTTTTATATAAAATTTCATAATAAATTTTAGGTTAAGGTGAATTTATTTTCATAATTTAAATAATTTTCGATTCTTTTTCTTTTAGAAGTTTCATTTTTTATTTGAAATCGCTATTATAGTAGCAATTTTATTGTGTTTTGTAAATAAATCATGTATGTATATGTGTTTTTGTGTAGATCCTTTAAAAATTTTCCTATTAAAAAGGAAATTTATGTTTTTAAAATTTGTAAGAATTAAAATAATAATATTATTATACATATATGTATATTTATATATATATATTATAATATGTTACACTTTAATTTGCATAAAATCAAATGTGATGAAATAAAATTTATTTAAAGTTTAATTTTGGAGTCGTATTAAACATTTTCTGAGTTTTTTTTTTAAATTCTGATTTTGAAAAGTTTTAAGTTTAGAAAATTCGATTTTACGAAATTCTAATTACAATTTTGCAGATATTTCAGGTACGAAAACGAAACTTTGTAATAGAAAAATATACTGACTTATGGCACAGTATATAAGTCGCCTGTTCTTCAGCCGAGAGGTTTAAGCACACCTTAGTCAGGTCAAAATATTATATAAAAATAAAATAGAATAATATAATATTATAATTTAAAACTCATGTAGCTACTGCAACTACAACTGAATAGGGAAGGTTGATTTATTTGATTACATGAGGTGGGGGAATCAAAAAATGAATCTAGTAAAATGCATACATAAATACTTGTATAAGCGCACTTTGTATTAATTTAGTATTTGTACATATACATTTTGTACCTGTGCATGTCACAGTTTGGCCAGAAAATCAGTTTTTTTAATAAATTAATTAGCAAAGTTTAAATTTGCTATATAAATCAAAGTAATGATTTTTTGGCTGAACGTGTATGTATATACAACTATAAATACAACCTAGCACTTCACTACGCTTTTTCTGGAAGAAGTGCAACTACATACGAGTATTTTAAAATTCTTTTTAACTAAGAATTTTCTCTTTCAGAATTTCGTAATTAAAACTTAAGTGAAAACTTTAAGGATGTCAGTTTTAAAATTTTTAATTGTTGTTAAACTTGTTTTTATTATTTAAATTAATCATATTTCACAATTTAATCAAATTAATAAAACATGAAACTATAGAAACAATTTTTTGAAAATTATTGTAATTTAACTATGCGTGTAAAATTTATATAAGTGCAATAAAAAATTTAATAAGCGAGAATGATTAATTTACCGGTAATAATGAGCTTTAAGTCAATTTGTTCCGAGAACATATAACAATTAATTACAGATGTTTAATTACTTTTCCTATAAATATATGTACAGAGAGGCTTGTATAATCACAAGTTTTAATTTTAAAAATAAATATTAAATAAATAAATCTAATGCATAAAAATAAATAAAAATTTCTATGTTATAGTTAATGATTAAATGATATGTTTTAAAGGAATTAAAATAGGTCTAAGGAAATTTTTAGTTAAATTAATGTGGAAGTTTTCTATCTATAAAATTTTGTGAATTTAGATATTATTTAATTTCCATTTATATAGTTTCATTTAGGAGCGGTACAAAATATCGACATTTTTAATATTGCTTTTTTAAATCTAACTTTTGTAAAATCTCGCCATTTAAAATCTAACTTTTAAAATCTGACCTTTTAATATCTTGCCTTTTTAAAATTTTGCCTTTTAAAATCTGCCTTTTTAATACATTTTTCAAAAAAAAATTAAAAAAATTAATGGTTTCTCCTCAAAATCTTCTTCCCTGCTCCTCAATATTCGATAAAAGCCCTATTTTCAAATGTATATAATATATTAAGTTCTGTTTAATATGTTTTTAATTTAAAAATTACGAACGACGGAACTTTTTTTTACCTATATAAGTCAATGCCAAAATTATACAAATTTTTCTTAAATTTATTATTTAAATTTACCGTTATGTGCCAAAAAAAATGTTGCCAGGTTTTGATGGAATTTAAAAGAGCGAGATTTAAACAAAGGAAATTTAACAAAAGGAAGATAATCAAAAATGGGATTTAAAATGTCGATATTTCGTACTCGACCTGTTTCATTCATGTATGATGTATATATTTCTAATATAATAATGTACCTATTCTAATTTTCTAACACAACAAATATTTTTATCAATGAACACTTATGTAAAAGTCTTATTTATGCATTTTGGCTAAATGTAATAAACTTAATATATCATGTTAGATTAAACCAGCCTTTAAATAAATTTCTATTAAATTATATCTTGTATTGTAAATTGTTGTAAATTTAAGTTTAACATCATTTTTGATTTCGTTGTAATAAAAAATATAATAATAATATTTGACACAAGTGGCAGCACTGTTCAAAAAGAAATTTCCTAATGAAAATGATTTATTTTTTTAAATGTTTTTTTTTTATAATTTTTTAATTTCAAAATTATTTTAAATTAAATTTTCAAATTCATCTTTAATAATTTTTGATTTTTATATTGAAAAAATTATAAAAAAATTGTTCTTCTATTAAAATTTAATTAATATTTTTTTTTGATTGATTCATTGTTTAACCGAATTACAAACTAAAAAGAAGTATATATTTATTTTAAATATTCCTATAAAATTAATTATCTTTTTGTTTTAAAAAAATTTGTATTTTTGACATAAGAATAAATAACAAAAACAAAAAGATTGGAAAAAATACAGAATTATTTAAATTTGTATTAATTTTATATATGTATGTATTTATGTTTTGAAAATATTTTATTTTTTTTCTTGGTACATAAAAGATCATGGTCCATAACATACAACAATTCAAGGTCAATAAAATCTTAGAATAATTTGTAAAATATTTTAATGTCCTTGGAGAGAAAAATAACATAAAAAGATTTCGACATTTTGTTATGACAATAAACTATGCATTTGTCTATACATAATAAATCATAAATTCAAATATTATTTTGTTGTTCACTATTCGTACAATATACACATAGAGAAAAAAGTTCAAGAAAAGAGTCGACTTATTTAATGCTGCTGAAATTTGCATTTAATCCTACTCCCACAATTTAAAATCATAATTTCTTTTATAGCCAACTCCGTAAGCAAATAAAGTGATAAGCACCGTAATACTAAGTGATATAATGGAAATAGGAAGAAAGTAGGTCGCGTTTCCTACTATTACATTACCCTTTTCCACATTCTGACTATTTAGCATTAGGGTGCTTCTTCTTTTACTAGTTATACAGGGTTAGGTGGTTTAAGTGAGTAAAAATTCAATACTATCAAGACGCCTTATGTTTTTTTTTTTTATATCTTTTAAAGATCTTTCCAAACAAATATATGTATGTACATATGTACATATATACTTAAAAATTATGACAAAGTGATACAAATATAAAAGAAGAAGTAAGAGATAAAATTTAAAATATCAAACATTAAAATATTTCTTTAAATAAAAATGGGCAGTAAGATCGAAAGAATTAATGATTTTGTTTTTTATTTTTGGTTACTCATAAAAGGCTCTGTAAAAGATTCTAGATATATACAATAAAATTGGAATAGAATCATGAAATTAAAATACAATTTTTGGTAAAATATTTGTAAAAATAATTTATCCTAGTTGCTAAAATGACAGTAATTGAATAAAAGCTGTGTAACTTATAAATATATAAAGTCAGAATATAATATTGTGATTAACAAAAACTGTGTCTATACTTCTATTCTGTAACCACAAATTTATAATTAAAAATTAAACAAATTTTTAATGACGAAAAAAGGGCCATTATTTTTTTTTAATGGTTATTGTTAAAAAATCTCTTCAACCCAATTTGTAAAAATTTTTGTTTTGTCTGGGATTTAAGATAAAAAAAATTAAATAAAATAATGTTCTAGATTTTTTGACGCTAATGAAATTCTTTACATTTGTCGTAGGTATATCATTGTATTTATTTTAATGTCTGGGCGGTCCGTCACGGCGTTATAATGTAAATTTGATGAGATCATTAAATTTTTAATCTTCAACGATTTTTTTTTAGTATTTATAACTTATAAAGAGATAACAAGTGATAACTTAAGATATTATTAATGTTGACTACATCATTTTGGCGCCTATTTTTCTTCTTTTTTTTTCTTTTTCTCTTAATATTTTTCTAATTTAATCATATTTTAATAATTTTTTTCCAATTTAATATTTAAATATATTGCTTGTATTTTTTTTTTTTTAAATAACAGAAAAAAAAAAATTATTTATATAAATATAATTTTTATTATAAATAATTTTAAATTTTTTGTTTATATAAAATAAGAAACTAAAATGAGTATTTTTATATTTAATTTTTGTTTTTTCAAATGTTTGTTTTAAATTTTTTAATTTGTTTTTTTTTTTTTTTTTTTTGGGTTAATGCCAAATAGAAAAAAAATGCGTAGGAAGCTTAGGAAGAATTAAAAAATTTCCCATTTTTTACTGATTTTAAAATTTTTCCGATAAATTTTTTCTTTTAATTTTTTTTTTCAATTTTTATTGGGTTTGTAAGAAAATGTATCCAGTTTTTATTTGAATTTTGTTTATTTTTCTGTTAAACATGTGTGTGGCAAGGATGTGACTTGCTGTGAATTGTAAATTTATATAATATTTAATATGGTTTTTTAAATGAAACTTTTTTTTGTAATTTTTCAATTTGAATAAACTTTAACTAAAATAATTAATTTGCTAATTTGCTAATTAATTATATATACAGGGTGATTCGATTTCGGGTTTGAATATTTATAAGGTGCAACTTTGGAAAGAAAAGTCTCTGAAATATGGAAAGAGTTTGTTTAGAAAGCTTTCTGACCGTTTATGAAACGTATTAAAGTCATGTAGTTTTTGAGATATAAGCAAATTAAATTAAAGTTACAAAAAAAGGTTTAAATCCCATACTATCTTCTGAGCCAAGGGAAATATTTTTATACTATTTATTATTATTTTAAATTTAAATATAATTTTTAGAAAGAAACTTATTATTTTATTTTAGATTATTTGAGTAATTTTTTATCAGTTATCATTTATCTTGTTTAAAGATTACCATTCTTAAATATTTCATAATTAAACTTTTCTAATCTAATAATGGCGTCGAAGTTAAGTTTTCTTCTCCAGTTATATCCAAAAGTATACAATATACATATACTTTTTTTTAAAAACTAAAAACAAATTTTATAAATGAAAAATGAAAAATATATGCATTTTAAAATTTTTTATCTATTATATCAAGTTGTAAAAATTCAACTTTTTTAAAACTTCTAATAGATGTCGCTACGCGAAAAAGATTTTATAATACTTTTATGTCATATATGTGTATAGTGTTTGGTTATATTTTAATAGCGTTAATCAAAGTTGTTAAAACGTAATTGAAACCCATTCTCCAGAATAGCTGGTTTGAAGTGTCTAGGTTGTCAGTTAAATCAGCGTTTGTTCGATCATAAAAAAAGTTATTTTGGAAAATATTTGAAATGTTACAAACTCGGATTTATTTTTAATCAGGAAATCAAAGGGAGCTAGAGATAAATAGCATTTATTTGCTATGAAAATACAGTACATTAAACAGAATTAGTAACTAAGAATATACCTCTAATTTGGGAAAATGATGAGAAATTTTTATCTAAATTAGCAAATTTTGATTTGATTTTTAGAAAATTATCTTTGGCTGTTAGATTATTTTGGGAAATCGTATAATATTGGCAGTACTGATTTTACAAAATTTGAAAATCAGTATTTTAAAAAATTGTTAAAAACAGTGTCAATCAATACTTACAAAAAATTAATTACATAAGAATAATATTAGAATATTTAAACGAATTTTTTTTCACTCAAAATGCAATATTTTATTATAAAAAATATAAAAATAATTTTGACTTTTGAAATCAGTGCTTCCATTTAATAACTAAAATTATAAAAGGGAAATTTTTTGCAATGATCTATTTTTATCCTTATGTAAAATTTCAATGTACTATTTCTCTCTATTTTTCTGATTAAAAATCAAACCGGAAGAAAACTCGTTATACTAAAATCCACTTTAAATGAATATTAAAATTTAATAATTGAAGGTCCCATCTCTGTTTAAATGTTTAAAATTTATTTTGAATGTATTGTATTTAAAGAGACTAAAAAAAAACAAAAATTTTTCTCTTTAAATTTAAAACAATATTGTTGTAAATGTTGCAGCTGTAGTTGACTTTGTAGTAGACGTTGTAGTAACACTTATAATTTCATTTTAATCCCAAAAATTATTTTTTTTTGCATTTCTCTGTTATTTATTTATTTATAAAAAAAAAAAACTTTTAATCTTTTAATTAATGACAGTATTGAATTTATTTAAAAAAAATTTAGAAAAAAAAATACCGAAAATCTATAAATCAAATATGTATAACATAACAAACAAAAAAAAAATTGTATAATTGAAAATTTAAAAGGAATTCTATTTTTTGAATTTATTATTACATATTTTGAAATATCCCCACCCATAATTTATAGTTTTTTATTTCAAAATTTAAATTATTTTGTGTATTAAAATATTAATTTACTAAATAAAATCGTTACATTTTATATATGCGCACAAAAATTAATAATATAAATTACCATGTACTCGTCTGGCAATGATTAATAATGTGTTTTTGTTTTTTTTATATTTGTTTTTCTTTATTCTAAAACCGAAGGACTTATTTTTGTTTAAGTAATTTCGAAATAAAAAATATAAGAGCAGTCAAAGTGTCTGACAATAAAAAAAAAGGACATGCTGTCTCGTCATTATGTGTCTATGCGTATAAACTATAAAATAAATTAATTAAATTGGTCGATTGAGCATAAAAATTAATTAAAATATACAGTTTTTTTTATTTTTTTTTTAAAACACGGGTACATACATACATACATTACAGTATACAGTATTCAAAATGTTTTTGAAAACTGACAGTAAAACCAATTAAAAAGTAATTAAAAAATGAAGTATCATAATCATAAATCGATAAGTCATAAATTTAAAAATTGATATATAGGAAAATGTACATATTTTAAAATGATGATTTGGATAATATGGAAAAATTAACGCACTGACAATATAATACTTTCTTTCAGTTTTACATTTAAATTGTTCTTTTAAACAAAATAGTCGGAACGAGACTTGGGAATTTTTAATATTCCATGTAAATTCAAATCATATGAAAACAATTAAAATACAAAATGTCAAAAATGCGCAAAGTACTAAAATATCGTTTCTACATAGGTACATAATATAAAATGTAAGGAAAAAAGAAAGTTCCTTAGGAAAGGAAAAAAAACATAATCAAACATAAATCATAACCTCAAAATAAATTGAAATTAATAAGAAATTTTATTTTATTCTTAAAATTTGTTTTTTAAATTTTAAAAACTGATGATTAATAAATTGTTTAATATATAAAAATTTGAAAAAATTCTTCTTAGATGTTTTTTTTATTCTCATCTGGTTTTATAGTCACTTAAATTTCTATTTTGGTTAAAATTGTTAAAATACTTTTCGAAAAAAAAAAAAATTACGAAATTTCACACGATTTTTTATCGTTTCGTTACGGTTATTTTAGTCTTAGGTTTAGAATTAAATCATAAGAATTTTTCTAATATAATGCGTAAATAAATCAAATACACGGATCACATCACTTTTATGAAAAGTTTCGTCTCGTGCATATCAGCATTAAGATAATGGTCGTGCATATAGCAGCAATACAATATAAAATTGAGGGATTATAATTGTAAACGTTTTGACAACTTAACAATATTACAATATTAATAACGTAAAATAAAAATGTACGAATCAAAAAATATATATCTACATGCATAATATTATGTATAATGTAGCTATAGGTATATTTATACAAAATTTAATTTAAAATAAATAATTTTTTTTATTTATAATTTTAATGAAAATTATTTTCTGCATAATTTTTAATTTTTTGCCCAATTAGAAAATTTTATTTAATTTTGAAATTTCAAAAACTTTTTAAAACGTTTGAAAAATTTCTCTGAATTTAAAATATTTATTTTTAGAAAAACTGAAAAAAAAAAAAATTATTTTGATGGTGTATTTGTGTTTGCATGCAGCTTCAAATGCTGCATGAAAATTAGCAAAACAGAAAAGAAAAGAAAAACGTACGAGTATATATAAGCAAATAAAATTTCTAGTTGATTGACCATGAAAATTAAATGGCTAATTTAATTTTTATCTTTTATGTATGTATGTATATATACAATTTTATTCCGGCTTTCCTTTCTTTCGACCTTATAATATTACAAACTTTTAATGCAATTTTGTTCATTTCTAGACAAAAAAAAAAAAACGAAACAAAATTTCATAGGAACTAAAAGGTACACAACACATAGTCTTTTTTTCTTCAAATTTTGAACTTTTAAAAATAGAAAAATCGAAAATAAAATGATTTCTTATTAGAAGCATTTTATTTTTTATTTTTAATTTTTTCTATTTTCTATTTAAAATTTAATTTTAAAATTAGCTTGCAAATTTTTTTTGAAGTGTAGTAATAAAGTGTAAAGAAGTGTAGTAATAAAATTTTTTATATTTAACCACTCCTTTATATTAAAGGAAAAAAATAAATTTAAAAGCAATAAAAATTAGAATCAATTTTCATTGAAATTTCGGAAAATGAACGATCGTTTTGAAAGTTTAAGTTAACAATAATTTTTAAGTTACCGAAAATTAACGATCTTGTTGTTGAAAGTTTAAGTTTTTGGTTTGAGTTTAATTAGAAATGTTTCTTGTAACTTGAAGATAGGGCTATATGGAATGTATCTGGAATTGTTTGGAACTCGCTTAAATATTTCAACTTTTGTTTTTATGACTATATACTCGTACGTACATATGTATACTCTTTTTATAATAGTAATTTCAAATGTAGCAGATGAAGAAGTTTTTTAGGCTTAGTTTTGCAATCTAATTCTTTCTATAAATCTACAGTAGACTGTTTTTAAATATTTAATTTAAAAAGTTTTTCTCTACATGATTTTTTTTTTTCGTTGTAACTTGTACAGTTTTAAATGTTTTCATTGTTTTAGCTATTAGAATTTTTATTGTTCTATATGATATCGATAAAAGCTTCGTCGTTACTACAAATTTTTTTCCTATAATATAATTCCAGCTAAAAAAGAAAATCGAAAGAATGGAAATGGTTTGGATCTTGGAAAAAATATAAACAATGGAAATTTTTAGAAAAAATAAATAAAAGCTCTGTTCAACGTTTTCGAAATAAACGAATTTAAATAAAATTGAAAAAAAAAAAAAAATTTCGCAAGAAAAAAAATATTTTGTTTATTTTATATTTTGTTAGTACAAACAACGCACATTATAAATTTACTTTTTATAGCGCTTACTTATCGGATGAAGTGGGACATTTCGAATAGGAAATACAATTAAAAAAAAAAATCAGGATACACCCTCATAACGAGAGATAAATTGTTTAAAGAATCTGTTAAATTTTTTTGTTTATCAATTTTTGGAAAAATTCCGTTTAAAATTATATATAGGGTGAATGAATTATTATTTGTGCCACTATATTGTCATTAGTAAAACATTCAATAAATATAATAAGTTTTTTTTCTGTTTTAATTTATGTTTGTGTGTGTATCATATTTACATTTATAGTTTTCTTATTTTAAGCATGGTATTAACTATATAAAAAAATATGTTTTACAGTTAGGTATAAATAGGTATTTATAAATTTTAGGTATTTACAGATAGGTATAAATAAAATATATAAATAAATTTTTTAGGGCTATTGAACTGAAATTATTGATGATTTTTAAACAAAAAAAAGACAAATTGTCCTAAAAAATATTATAATATTTTCTAATTTAGTAATTAAAATAAAGAAAATTTTTTTAGATTGATGATCGGATCCAATTGATTTTTAAAGCATATTTTGTTAAAAAAAATGCAAAATATATAACAAGGTTTTAAAAACAAAAATTTTCTTAAATGAAATAAAATTATAATTAAAGAGCGTCCTTGTGGTATCTCGCCAATTCATAAAAAAAATACAGTTACTCCAAATACAATTTATGTAAAACAACAACTAGTGCAAAATCGGATATTTTCATCAAAATACTATGTTTCATAAATTTATTTATTTATTTATATACAGTTACCGTGTTACATAAATGTGCCAGGTAGCTATAACCCCTGTTTCCTGGTAGGAATGTGGGGTGTACGAGATATTATGTGACATATTTAAGTATATATAAATATTGCGATATATGAATATTTTTTTTTTTTTTTATATTATAATTATTGTACCCAGCCGGGAATCGAACCCGAGACTTTCATAAATTAAAACATTATAAAAAAATTTTTTTTTTTTACGTTTTTTGAAATGTTTGAAGTGCAATTTGTATAATACTTGTTTGAATTACACAAATATATTATATCAGTTTTTCTAAATACTTTATTATAAGCAAAAATAAGGGCTAAAAATCAAGACCACATATAATCATATAATTATTTATTAGTTATTTATTTAATATTTCCATTTCATTTAGTCATTATTAACCTCATTTGGAATGGATAAATTTACACCCAATAATATTTGGTAATATAAATTGAAGTCTGTTCTTTTATGGCTTGCACTATAGCTAAGATCAACTTTTAAAGAAAAATATAAAAAAACAAAAAAATACGTATCTAAAAATATTTATAGTAAATTAAAAAATAAATTTGAATTATGTATTGTATTATTTTTATATACGTATAGGTTTTAAAATAATATAGATCGAAAAAAGGGATCATGATGTTATCTAAAAATCTTGAATTTTTATTTTTAAAATATAAAAAATTAATTTTTAAAATAAATCTTAAAATAAATATTTTTCTTTTTAAAATTTATAATAGAATTAAAAATTCAATCATTTGTTTAGCGGGGATTTGGGACCTACAACGTAAACCATAGTGTTGATATATATACCTAGACCTACATATATTTAAGAAAAAATAATTAGAATAAATTTAAGGGTTAGTTGTAAAATCAGGATTATTTTGTGTTTAAAGATTATTTTCTTTTGATTTGGTACTTTGTAATTTCTTTGAATTATCTTAATACAAAGTACTCTTTGAATTATCCTAAATAAATTCAAAAGAATATTAGAATTACCTACTTAAACTTAAAAGAAATTCAATTAAATTTTTGTTTTTCAAGATTTTATGGTAAAAATTTTTGGCTTTCAAGATTTTTTTAATGTTTATTTTTTTTGAAATATTTTTCAAGATATGGAAAGAATGCTCAAAAGTGATCCTCTTAAAAATGATTGGTATTTGAATTTCAGTTTTAAATATTATCAACTGAATCAAACATTTATTTATTTATCTTTGCCTTATATATTATATTTATTTATAATGTGTAGTATAGTTATATATGTAAATAGAAAGGGTTAATAGAAACTGTAAACTTAGGCCCGTTGCGATACTTCTATATACCTACATTAACATAATATGTAAACTTATAAAAAAATTTAAAAATATTAATTGCAAACAATTAAGAACAAAAAGTCTATGAAATGTTAATTTTGAAATGAATTTACATAACATGTTTAGGGGGATTCGAACCCACACTCCCTCGGTATTTTATACGCTCTTAGCCACTAGGCCACCGAGGCCCCATTATAAAATATTTGCTACCTTAAAATTCACGGTTATCTTGACATTCAAAAAAATATCATTTTACCTTTATAAACAAATTATATAAAGCTATACCTAAAATAATTTATAAATATTTTAAATTTCTAAAATAAATTTTAATTCAATTTTTTTTTTTTATTTTTCAAAATTAAGAAAATTATATTTTGTTTATAATTTTGCGACGCCCACACTTTTTAATTTTTAATAAATTACCGTGTTATTTCAACTGTATAAATTGCAACGGATATACATACATAAAAAAATTATTATTGCGCCATGCTGTACAAAGTGTATACATACATATAGGTACATATTATGTTAATGTAATCTTAATTAAATATTTGTAAATTTAAAAAAAAAAGAACATATAAACAGAAAATGTAAAGGAAGCAACCTACTAAAAATGAACTCTTTAATATTATTATTACGAAAATTTCATTAATAATAACACGTAGTACCTACATTTACATTTTTTTTGGCATATTTCCTTAATTAAATCATATCCATTTTTAATTAGAATTATTTTTAAACAGATAATAATAATTTAATTAGGGAGGATGCTTACTTGTTTAAATTCATTTTTCGAAAAGACTTTTCGGCCTAATGCCTATTTGAGAAATAGTCATTTTTTTCATTTCACGCATTGAGCAAAATGTCATTTCACAAAAAGATTTTTAACAAAAGGAACACTTCGCAAAAAGACTTTTAACAAAATAATATTTCAAAAACAAAATTAGATGGGTCTTTAGAGTTGGTTATAAAATCAGGTTTATATGCTTTTTCCAGAATAAATATATTATTTGTAAAATATGTATTTGCCAAATATCTTTTCGCAAAGTTCCATACTTATGTATATACTTATGTATAAAATAGATTCCAGTGTGGAATAAAAGTGGAGTATTATTTTATGATTTTTTATCTTTGTTTATTTTATTATAATCTTTTTTGCTGTAATTAAATCTTATTTTGGAACATGATACTTCTAAAAGATTTTTTTTAAGTTTTAAATTATTTTAAACATCTGTAAAAGGCATCCCTAATATGCATATTATTGTATACTTAGTAAATATTCATCAGTATATAAAAATATGCATTTAAACCGTTATAAAGGTAAATTAAATTTTAGGCAAAATTATTTTGACGTTGAATTATTTCAACTTTATAGAGACTTGTATATTTAAATATTTGAATCTCAAATAATTATTAAAAATCCTAATTTAATGTATTCAATGTTTTATTTCTAATATACCATTTTAAATGATTACTATACCACTCTATTATTGTGGTACCATGTGTTACTAAATCAATGTTGTTACAAAATTCAATTTTAAATAAATCTTCTGTTTAAATTTTTCTGAAGCTTCTGAAATTTTTTTTCTACAAATTTTTGTTTTCTGTTTTTGAGAATTTTGTTTTTTTAAGTTACAGTATCTGGTAAACCTATTTGTAAATATCTTGACCAACCTGATCTTCATAAGTTTAAAAAATAAAGGCAAGATTTTAACAAACATTTTTTTAAGCTACAATGATGACTTATTTGTATTATAGTGGTCGGTTTTAATAGAACATCTAAAATATGATTATAATTTTTTTTTTTTTTTATTATTTTTTAAATATAATTATTATTTTATTCATATACATATTAAGATAATTTATTTTAATTAAGTTATATCTAGAATTAGAAAATAGAATAATGGCGGTGGCGGCTGACAAAAATAGCTGTTACAACAAAAACTAAATATTACAATTAAAAAAATGGAGAAAATTTTAAAAAATGTAAAAATATTTTAAATTATTCATATTACAATATACAAAATTCTACAAAATTAAGTTTTTTTAATATCATTTATAAAATTCACTCATGGACTGTTTTGAATATTTTTTATATCAAATATTTATCTTTCAATTTTCATGTCAATTAGTGTCAGAAAAAAAAAAAAAAAACAGCGAAAAACTTAAAATTTATCTTATTTTGCCGACAATGAAAATTTCGCCGTCACTGTGGGGAGTTCCACTTAAATGAATGACGACTGTCACAAAAAAATAACACATCCGCCGCGAAAAATCGATTTCATTCTGAGTATACCTTTAAGAGGAAAGGAATAGAAAACTTCATTTCACTATAACTTAACTAAACTAAATTTAAATACTACAATTTGAGACTAAGGTAAAATTTTGAATAATATGAAAATGATTAATTAAATAAATTCCTTGGTAGAGGATTACATAAAGCATTATACTTTGAAAGATGTCTTGTAAAACATAATATTATGTCTTTCAATAACAGGGATTTCATATTTTTTTAAAGGATATACGGTTTTTATAATGATATCACATTTTTTAACTATAAATACTATATGTGTTTTAAATAATAGTTTTTTTTTATCCAATTGATTAATAAATCAGCCCTATAATTCTAACACTAAAAACGAATGTCTGAGTCTTTAAAACATTTATTTTTATTTTCCATCTATGAAAATAATTACTAATTAGTTCATATCCTTTTTCAAGGTTGTGAGATATAATAGTGGCATCGTTTATGAATACTAAGTATATTTTACAATTTGTTGGTCTAGGAATGACCGGAGTCAAAATGTTAAATAAAATTGGATTTATCACTGACCCCTGCGAGAAATCTGCACATATTATTCTTTTATCAGATTTACATTGGTTAATTTTCACAAATAGTGAGCGAATAATTTTTATTAAATGGGGACGGTCAAGATATTAGATATTTGATAGTATTATTTTATTTTAAATTTTTCTTATTAAATAATTAATTTAAAATACCATTCTACAAAGTATTAATAATTTGGCGCCGTGAAATTAAGCCCTGCTAAATAATGCCACCATAGTGTTATTTCACATTCAATGTAATTGAATTCTTCAATCTCATAGAAATTGTAATTGAATTCTCAAATGTAATTGACGGGGTGTTATTTCTCATGAAATGTGCAATAAAATTGTCTAGTCCCAATAGTCAAACCTAAAAAAAAATCTTAAATAAAAGCTTCATAGAAATAAACCACATTTAACTATAGAAGAATTATACAGTACAGTATATTGTCCTTTTCCAGAATATACATATGGTGTTGTATCAAAATTTAAATAAATAGATTTTTTTATAATTAAATAAACAATAAAAGAGTCAATTTATTTGAATTTTTATAGAACACCATAATATTATGTTTATTCAGAAAAAAATACTTATTTTTTTAAAGTCAGTTTCCTAAATCCACTTTTGTAATACTCAAACCTGAAATGAGATTATTTTTCATATTTTACGATCTTATTTCTCTACTACTATGAGAATTAAGACGCCAGAGTATTATTTTTTATTAAATGTGAAATAACAACCGCGGGGCTTTATTTCTCAAGAAGTGGAAGATTAAATTAAAAGAGAAATAACACCCCGGCGCTTTCATTCTAAAGAAGCCAAAGATAAAATTGAAAAAGAAATAATATTCCGAGCGTCAATGAGTAATAACATCCTGGGGTCTTATTACTTATTTACCAATTAGAAATAACACAACGGGGGTATTATTTCGCAGGGCTTTATTTCATGGCTCCTAATAAATTCTATATGTAAATCCCATATGTTTCTCGCCAATTACAAATGTTTTAATTTTAACATTCATAATAATTTTTATCGCGGACCTCGGTGGTCTAATGGGTAAAAGTACGTATGGTTCGAATCCCATTCCGAAAAAAGAATATAATTAGGGAATTACAGTTTTAAAAAGACATCGCTAAAATTTTGCTTAAGTCTACATTTAATTAAAGCTTTCTATTATATGAAATTTCTGAAAATATATATAAAAAAAATAAAACAGATGTTTGTAAAAAAGTTATTTGTTTAAAAAAAAAAAAAATTTAAATATGTATGTAGTTATAAACTAAGATGTTTTTAGATATAAACAATAATTTTTAGCACAACTTGTAGAAGCAGACTATAGAAGGAGACTTAGGATAGCAAAAAAATTTAAAAATCAAGATTGTCTCAAACTAAAATTTTTTGAAAAAACGTTTCTTTAGTTTTCCCTAAGCAGCAGTTCTTTCATAAGAACTCACTACTGCAGATATTCAAAGATCAAATTGACTTAAAAATAAAAATAATTAAATAAGCAAATTTTCAATTATAATTAATGGTCACAGGTCGCCAATTATAATAAATGTAACTATACTTATATATAAAATTAATAAAAATATTCAGTCAAAATGGCCTTATAAGCTGAACATTTTAGTAATATTGGTTTATTCTTTAGTTAGGGTTATATATAAGTAATATTAGTTTAGAAACAGGAAAGTATGAAATAGAAAGGCATATTTCTTTCAAGATATATTTTAGGATTACCGCTATTTTAGCATTATAATTCTATACGCTTTCATTAATTTATATGTATGTATATAACTACATATATTTTTTATAGTTTAAAAACCATCTACATAATATCGCAGATTTCAAAATTTCAGGCTTTTTAGTAATAGTATGGCGATTTTTATCATTTTGATCCCTCATCGTTATCCCTCATCCCTCATCGATCCCTCACTTAGGGACAAAAATTTGGGTGACGTTATTTTAAAAGATCTTATTCTTCTCAAAAGTTCAAGGTTCTAACTTTTAAGAGTAAGGGAGCTATGGAGATTTAAAATTTTGTTTTCGGATTACGGTAAATTTAAATACTGAATTGAAATAAATTAAATATTATATTATTTTCATAATGGAAATTTTCTGTTAACACCATTTTAAAATTGTTTATTTTTCATTTTATAGGCTCCTTAGAGAGCGGGACTTCCTGAATAAATGGTTCTACAACTAATACTTTTCATGAGTGAAAATATTGCAGTGAATAAAATAAAATTTATACTGTTAAGATTCTGTAGAGTTTTGGAAAAGATGCTAAGAGGAAATGAAATTAACATTTTAATTTGAAGAATGAGAAAACTAAATTTAGATCTGCTATGGCAACAAGAGATTTATTAATATGGCAAAAAGAGAAAATTTTGTATACAATTTTTTATTTAATAAAATATAAAAAAACAATGGAAAATTGTTATTATTTTTCTAATATAAATGTTTCTATGTATGTTTATCTGAATAAAAATAGTTTTTTTTTTTTTTAATTTTTAACATTTGACGAACATTTGTTATATTTCAACTTTTATTTTTTGACATTTTGATGTTTTTTTTTATTTTTAAATTGTTTTTAATTTAAAATTAATTGATAATTATTTTTTTTTGAAAACATTTCTTTTTAATGTTAACTATATAATAAAATATTATATAGTTACTATATATTCCTATAGTAAAAATAAAATGAAAAAAATAGAAATGTCCATGAAACAAATAATATGAAGGAGATGATATTAGACGCTTATAGTACATACATTGAATTTTTTTTTTAAGAAATGTGTACATTAATAATGATTAAAAAAAGTATCATGTGATATAAATAACAGGGAGTCTGGCAATATGTAACGGTGGTAAGGTTAGTCAAGTTTCATTGAAAAATAAGATCTATCTTTAACGATTCTCAAAATACATACATATAAACAATTTAAAATTTTCAACAAAATACAAAGATAAAATTATAATTGTTAAATTGAAATTGAATTATCTTGAGGAGGATATAACCAAAGCAGTAGAAGCTGAGAATTAAAATATTTTGGAAACGATATTAATTTTTGACGCAAATTATTAATAAATTATCTTAGAGGAAGATATAAAAATTTAAATTGAGAACATCTATGGGTAGAAATGACATAAAGAATAAACCATGAAAACTGTTTACTACTTTGGTCTGCAAAAGTAACAGGTTTCAAAACTCCTATCTCGAAATACTATAAAATGCAAAAGTACAAAATACTCATCAATACCAGTTCTAATATATCGATAAAAAACACGGACATTACTAATGCAAGTGAGATAAGCTTAAAGTGCTTCGTAGCATTTATTGTCCAAGTTAAAAGTTAAAGAAATTTAGAAAATACGCCGAACTTTACGTGATGTACACTATGACTTGGATCTGGATAAAAAAACAAACTGAAATTACTTCACTGACTAGACCAGATTTAACTGGTAAAGCTTATGGATCAAAATACTGCAGCAAAGAGAATTTGTAAATTCTAATCTTATGAAGTAGGACGCTGAGGACAATATCTTCAGCCGAATATTTATTGAAGCGACCAAACATCGAATTTTTATTAGATATCACAAAGTGGTTCAAAGTGGAAAGACTACACTAGAAATCGTAAGAAATAGTAAGGTGTATTGTAAAAATACTAAAATCCGGGCTCTAGGACTTTCAAGATTTGTAGACGGTTTTCACTTTATAGACGATAAAGTACACTTTAAAGAAATTTAAGTCACAATTTTTTTTTTTCTTTTCCATTATTAATTAAGATTTTACGTATCATTTAAAATTTCATTATTATGTTGTCACAAACAATAGTTTTTTTTTTTATTATGTACAAATTGTATTATTTGCATTCAATAAAAAAATAATCATGTATGATGATTCATTTTAGAAAATCCTAGAAAGGGACAGAAAATATAAGATTATAATATACAAAAACGCAAACGAATTGAGACGAAAAAAAAAAAAAAAAAAAAAATACTTAAATTGAATCTCAAGAACATATGTCATGACTTTATGATGAATCATAAATACTTCCTATGTTTTGACTTTCATTATGTTCATATGTATATAAGATCGTGGCTATATAGTGGTGAAAATTTAACATTAACTTTAAAATTAACTTTTCAATAATGAATATTATATGTATGTATGTATTATCGTATTTATTAGTTTTTTTTTTTTAATAATTTTGTTTTTAATTTTGTTTCTTTTTTGTTTTTGGCATTGTTAAGACTTCTAAATGTTATGTTTAGCTTTTTAGATGCTTTTAGATGCTGATTATGTGTCATATAAAATAAGAAACAGAAAGTAAATAAGAAAAGAAAAAAAAATAGAAATGAAACAAAATAGAATCATTGTTTTTTTAACAGTTCATTAAAATAGAACAAAATATGATTCAAAGTGTCCAGATTTAATGACTAAAGTTATTTATAATCTAATAAATTATGTGTTTTCTTTGTTTGAGTATTTCTAATTTCTTGTGGTTGTTGCTTTTTTTTTTGATTTTATTTTTGATTCCCTTTTATTTTTTTTTGGCAGAAACCCTTAAAATATTTCATTTCCGACTATAAATTCACTTTGATGTTTCAATTTTATAGTTTTTCTAAATTGGTGACTCGAATTTTTTTTTTTTTTTTTTTATTGTGCCTTTTAATTATTTGGAGATTTGTATTTTATTGCATGCAGTATTTTTGTTTTATTTTATGTCATTTTACTGAAGGTGATAAAAATTTGTTGTTTTTTTCATTAAAAATATGTATGGTAAGTATGTATATGTATGTATGTAATTCTAAAGGAAAAAAATGAACATGAATATAATATGTATCTACATATTATATGTATGTAGGTATTTAGTATTTAGTTAAGTATACAAGGTATAGATAAATACATTAATATAAAAGTCAGATTCAGATAGATCATTTTAAAAAAACATTATATCATTTTTTATTTGATTGAAATGTTTGTTGTTTATTATGTAACAATAATATTTTAAAATATGTAAATTAAATGTATAGACATTTAAATTAAAAATAGGTAAAAAATATATTGTAATATGTTTTTATTTTATTATACGAATTATGTATGGGACCGCCTATAAAATTTTATTGGATGATTAATTTTGATTCTTTTAAAAGATTATGACTCAGACAGAAGTTATATTGCGTAACAGTGGCGTTATTTTCTAATACATAATATGATTTCAATTGGTTTCAAAGTGTTTTATTTTATTTTTTTTTTTTTTAATTAAAATAAATATTTAGAATTAATCAAGAAAATTTAATAATTTGGGCTTTTATATGACTGTTATTAACATCGCTATCTTATCATGTAATTATTAATTTATAGGTATTTGTTACATTTGATAGTTTATGAAAATTACTGTCACGCTTATAATTATTTTCTATTAAGAATGCTATTAATATATGGGCATTTCTATTTTTGTGTAAATTACAAAAAAAAAAATTTAAATGGCTAACGTTCTGGAATGGAATAACGGTGACAAAAATTTGTTACGGACATCTTTTAAGGGTGTATAAGGAAAGTTTGACATAATTCGCTTATAGATCGTAATCTAACCAAATTCATAATTAGTTTGGAAATGTATGGTTGAAAGAAAAACTTTCGACTTAATGTATTATTAGAAAATACAAGTTTTTGTAAAAGCTAAAGGGTCGATACCGGTTTTTTGTTGAAAATTAACTGCCAAAATAATTGATAATCAATCATATGCTTAAGTCGTAAATGTAAATAATATATTGAATTGCAGTAACATTAAATATAATATATACCTATATATGTAGTTATATTTCTACTGAACGAAATATAAAATATACTATTAACTAATTTAGAGTTTAATAGTTGAAAGAGTCCAATTTTTATACCCTTATGAACTATGTTCAAGGGTATAATAAATTTGCCATTGCGTTTGTGACACCTTAAAGAAGTCGAGCTAGATATAGCGTCAAAGGTATGGATCGGCTCAGAATTAAATTCTGAGTCGATTAAGCCATGAACGTCTATCCGTCCGTCCGCACGATAACTCAAAAAATAAAGGGGCAAGGAAGCTGAACGTTTTTTACGTCTTTATGTTTTATTTATACCTATAATTTTACTCTAAAATATATTTTTTTTTAATTTAAAGATATATTAGGTATATGCATATTTAATAATGGATTTAATAAAAATTATAGTAAATTAACAATTATGGACAGCATAATTTGTGATATAGGTACTTAATAATATCATCGTATGGCTAGGACACCAAATTGTTCGAAAACCTATATCTAACCAATTGTAATTGCATTATCTAAAAAATATAATATGTATTTTTAAATCATGTTTTATATTACAATACATTGTTGTATGTTGTTATTTGATAAGGTAGATTAACACATTTTCTTACACCTAGGCCTTGCGACCTTTTGTGCACTCCAACTCAATAAGATGGTTGTTTAATGCAGTGGCTTATTAAGCCAGTCAATTTCTTTATAATAAACTTATTAGTATAATTTTTTGGTGTGATATATACATTATGGTCTGTATATATTCATTTATAGATAATATGGCAGTAAATATAATATTGATTCGCAACGAGTAGGGTATAATGTTTTAGTTATAAATTAATTACTAAGATTAATTACTGATTTAATCTTTAAAAAAAAACTCTATATAATATTGAAAGGTAAATAAGATATACATATATACATATATACTTTATATATTTTAATTTAAATATCTTCACCTTTTTACTGATTTTTCTTGTAATTAGTAAATCTAATTTTTAATAAATAATTTTTTAAGCATATTTTATTTGGTTTTATTATTTTTACTGCCAAATAAATTAAACCAAAATAGATATTATCTATATATTTATTATGATTTATTTTTTTCTTTTTGTTATTCATAATTCATATTTTGTAAATAACATTTTATATAATATAATAATTTTATATATTTTAAATATATACATATAACATATATTTATTTATATATATTTAAAAAAGAAGAAAAATAAATATTAGAAGTTGAAAACAAAATTTCATACTATTTATTCTATTTCAGTTGTTTATTTCAAAAAAAAAAAAAAAAAAAAATCTAAATATAAATTTTATTTCATCACTTGTTCTTTTTGGACTTTATTGGAAAGCATCACAAGATCTCAAAAGAAAAAAACTTTTCATTTTCTTAGAATTTAAAATAAAAATTTTGTAAAACTTAAATTTAATATATATAAAAAATATTTCATTCACAAAATATTTTAATAATTTTTTTTTTTTTTTTTTATATAGGTATAGATATGTATTTTTTCTATATTTAGAAAAATTTTATGCAAATATAAAATATGTGTTATATATTATAAAATATATTAAATTTAAAACCTTTATATGGATATAAATGATTTTAAATTATGGTTTGTTTTTGTTCTTTATTTTAAGAGTAAAAATCTTATAAATTTTATATTATGCAAAATATTATTTAATAATAAATATTAATATGACATTACTGTGGAAAAATTTTTAATATATATACATATATGTATGTATTTAGATTTGTCCCCTTCACAGTAAGTTTTAAATTTATAATCTGTTTGTTTAGACAGAGACAATATAATTATACAGGTGCTTTACCGTGTAGTGTTACTTTCGGTAAACGAAAATCGCTTTCGAAAATTTGTAATTTTGAAAATCAAAAATCGTATAGAGTTGCGAATAGTAAATTAAAATTTTCCAACCCTGCAAATTTTCAATTTTTAAAGTGTCAAATTTTTGAATATGATTTTTGTTTATCGAAAATAGTAGTATGCGATAAGGCCCACTACTACTGGGTATAAAGTGGGTATAAAGTATATTGTCTTTAGTTTTGATCTATTTATTAAGCTACATACTTATATAACAATTATAAATATATTATAAGACTATAGTATATCAAAGTGGTAAAATTCTTTTAAAAGTTGTCACCAAAATGTTACAGTAGCAACCAAATAATTAAAATCTTTCTTTATAAAACACCATATATTTAATATCAATAATATACCATATAAACGGTTCTGTTTTTTTTTGAATTAATATTTAATACAAAATTAATACAGATATGTATTATATACTCACTGTAAATATTTACAAGAAAAAAAAAAAAAAAACAAAATATAAAAGTTCTCTCTATTATTTAACTTTTTATTAAAGTTTATAATAAATTTGAAATGATGTTAAATAATTTTTTTTTTTTTTTTGCTTATTTTATATATTTATTTTTTGTATGGATGTGTATGGGTGGATGTGTATATATGTGTTAAATGAAATATAGATATTTTCTCGGTTGTATATAAGTAATTAATTTATATACTCATTTTTCGTTAAAAACACTTTATTTTTTTTTTTTGTTTTTTTAATTTAAATTTATTTTTAACTTATTACTTCTACATTTTTTTTTTTTTAATAACAATAATTAAGATTAATTTAACTAAATTTAATTTGTAATATTTATATAATACTTTTTTGAAGAAAAAAAAAAAAAAAAAAAACTTTTTTTTATATTAACTCTTATTTATAACTATAAGTTAATTATTATTAAGAAATTTATTTTATATTATATTTAAAGATCGCTCGGATGTTTGAAATTTATTTTTTTATTTATGTTAATCTTTTTTTTTCATTTTTTTTTTTATTTTTCATTTAATTTAATAAATTTCAAAAATTAATTTTCAATGTCGTCGCGTTTCAAAAATTTCTTTTATATTTCATATTATATTTATTTTTTTGCACACACATTTAGTTATTATATACATATATATAAATAATTAAATTAATAAATTTAATAACAAGTATTTTAATTTATTATTTTTTTTTTTAATTATTTAATATTTTTTTTTTGTATTTGATGTATATAAATGTATAAAGCTTTTTTTTTTTTATTTATTTTTTATTTATTAATATATTGATTTTTTATAAATTCCACAAAAAAAAAGAATTAAAACACAATTTAAAAAATTGTTTTTAAACTATTTAAAAAAATACTTTTTAAAATTTGATTGAAATTAACAGCATTTCGATAGACAAAAAAAAATAAATGTAAATGTTACATTGAAGGCAAAATAGAGAAAAAAAATTTTGATAAATATGTAAATTAATTTAATATATAAACTAAAATTTTATAAATTCAAATAACAATAGAAAAAAAAACAAAAAAAAAAAAATTTGTTTTGGTTTTCTTTTTTTGTCCTCGAACTGAGGATTACCGCGCGCGGTTTTCAACTGTTTTTCTTCTTAGTTCACCTGCCGCGATCACTTTGAAAACAAACGATCACTTTTAAATTTTTTTATACAGCAGTGACTGCTGAACATTTTTATTCAGCAAAAAACGGCTATACTAGTTGTAGAAGCCGTAACTGTAACATAATTTCTCAAAGTTTATTTATTTTTCAAATTTGAAATAAATCTATTATTATTGTGTATTTATTTATTTATTTATTTTTTTTTAATAATTTTATTTAATTTTTATATTTTATTAATTTTTTATATATTTTACTAATTTGGATGAAATACATTTAAATTGTGTTTTTATTTTTAATTTATATTATATACATTTAAAGTGTGCAAAGTATGTTTCATCTACTGAAAATCTTCTAAATTTTTGAATGAAAATTTTTCTCTGAAAATATTCTTTTTTATGAATGTCAATAATATTTTGTTATTTTATGCTCAAAAAAAAAAATAAATTGAGCAAATTTTAGAAAAAAAAATAAAAAAACCAAAAAAAAAAAACAAATTAAAAAAATTTAGTATTTTTCTTTTTACACATTCAAATACAGACAAAAAAAAAACAAATATAATATAAAAAAATTGAGATTAATATTTGAATATTTATTGTTTAAAGTTTTATATTTTTCTCACACACGTTTATTCTCACAATTTTTTTCTTTTTAATATTTTTTTTTATAACTCATAAATTAAAAATATCCTACAAAAAAAAATATTTACTTTACAGTATAGTACAGTACAGTAGTGCAGTACTAACGTTAAAGTTATTCTAATAGAACAAAATGTTCTCTTGTTTTCTTTTATTTTGAAAATCACAAGAAATAGATTTTCTCCTATTAGTTATTAGTTATAAAAGAAGTGCGTACAGTAATATTATCAGACATTATAATAATATTTACATATTATTATGTATGTGTTTAAATAGCATCGGTACTCATTATACAGCTAAATGTCATTTTGACATTTGATATTATGATATATTAGAGAATACAATTGTGAAAGCACTGTTGTAACTTGTCAGTTATGATGGCAAAATTAAATTTTTCATTGTAACGGTATTTTTTTCTTTTAATCACTTTGATATTTTTTTTTTTTCTGTTTATGATTCTATTTTTGCAATAGTATTAGACATTTGTGTAGGAGCACTTATTTCTATATTTTTTTTTTGCCACACACTAGACATTTTTTATTTTGTTTTATTTTTTTGTAATATTTATTTTTATAGAAAATTAAACAAAACATTTAATTTAAAATTTATTATAATTGTAAAAACACAATATATATTTTATTATATATATAATTTTTATTTTTAATTTTTCTTATTTTTTTTTATATTATATATTATATTTTTTTTTCATTTTGTATATTTTAATTTTTATTTCTTTTCTTTTTTTTTTTTGGCACATTGAAAAAGAAAATTAAAAAAAAAAATATTATTATTAATTTTTTTTTTTCCAAACACTAAACAGAAAAAAAAATTTTTTTTTTATTCTATAGTGTCGTCAAAACGACGTCAATTTAAAAACTGAACTGAACCTGCCTAAAAGTTATCAAAACAGAATAAAATAAATAATAAAAGAAAAAAAAAAAAAGAAAAAATTTAATTTAATTTTTTCCGAAATTTTCTCACAATATAATTTTTCACGGAAAATTTAAAATAAAAAAAAAAATATATATATAATGAAAATAATGAAATTTTTGGAAATTTTTGATTAAAATCGATTTATATAAATTTTTGAACAAAAAAAAAACCAAAAAAAAAAAAAAGCAAAGAAAAACGAAAAAGAACCTAAAAATAAATAACATTTTTAAAGAAAAAGTTTGAATAGCAATGGTTCTTTCTACTGATGCATAAAATAATTTTAAAATCTATAGAAATAATTTTTTTGTGGAATTTGCGAAAATAGTATAGACTATGCTTTACTTTTTATTTTTTTATGGTTTTAAACACAATAAGTTACTTAAAAATGTAGGCTTACAAATTTATTTTTTCAGTCGGCTTCTTAAAAAAAATTTATATTAACTTCATTGTAAGGAAATGACAAACTACTGAAATATTTATCGCCCTTCATTAACGGACTACGATCTCTAAAAGTCGGACAATCAAATGGTTATATTGTAACTCATGTTGTACTGAACAATTTTTTAATCAACAAAATTTTTAATCTATGTGAAACAAATATTTTTAAATATTTCTGTGTCTTCTAAATGTTTAAAGAAATTTGTAATTGGCAGGAGTCAATTTTTTAAAAATACTTATGAGATATTTCAGAATCAATTTTTAAAGTAAACATATAACATATATACTAAACATTTTCTATACTCCTGAAGTTCTTCTTGACTAAACTTAAGTCAAAACCAAAATAAACGAAACGAAATGAAACAAACGAGAGGCAAAAGTAAATGAACCATTAAAGAAGCTTGTTCCGTTCGTTAAATTTCTTAAAATTTAGTTGTCATTTTTACTTAACGATAAGTTCAATTTAAATGCCTGACTAGCCGTACTTAAATAAACTTAATATTTTTCGTTCAAAACTTTAAGTTTACTTATTAAAATTTCAAACAACTTAATGTAAACACTATCCGGCTTATTTGATTGTCACAAATTTGACAGCAAAAATATTAGTTTTAGTTTTAAAATTGAAAAATAAACAAAAAAGGTTTAAAAAAGATTTTTAAAAGATTTATTTGTATGCTATTGTATATGTTCTACATGCAAAATATGTCGTACATGCTAAAGTTGAACGAAAAGTAAAATTTTTAACTAAAACAATTAACCTTACGAAGCGGGTGTTATATGCAATCACATAAGAGCGTACAAAATTTTGACATTTGCTTAAGTTATTTTAAGTACACCTAGTCAGGCCTTAAGGATAAAACTTTAGGTGAAGTATTATGGTTTAAATAAACAAATGTATTTATATTTTTTTTAGTTTTTCTATTACTCTTTAATTTTTTAAGCTCCCGCCTACATCTTGCACATTAAAAGGTATAGATGCATTAAATTTCCAAGTTCTTTAAAATTTTTAAACAAATCAATTTTTTTTATTTCTAAATTTTAAAAAATACAAGCAAATATATAGTTTATGATATAGAAGCAAAAAAGAAAAGTAGCGGATAAACTAATGAGAAAGAAGAAGAGAGAGTCTTTAAATAAGCAAATCGAAGAAATTAAAAACAACGCTGAAAGGCATATTAGAAAATTTCACAATAGTGTAAAAAAACAGACATCGTCTTTCGAGCCAAAATTAAATGCATGTTTAAGTAAAGAAAGACATCTACTGAATGAACAACAACAGATTCTAGAAAGATGGCAGGAGTATTTTGATTAATTACTGAATAATGAACAAGTAAGAAACAGCACAAGTCATATGGACCCAATATATTCAGTTGAAAATTAAATTCAAGAACCAACTCTAGAGTGCTTTAGAGTGGTAAGTGCTTTAAAGAAACTTAAAAATGGAAGAGCTAGTGGAGAAGAAACTATAATACCTCAATTGGTAAACTACGGCGGAAAGCAACTCTATAAAAAATTCCATGACCTGATAAAAATTATATGGTATACAGAAATTATTCCCGAAACCTGGCAAAAAAGTGTTATTATCCTAATACATAAAAAGGGAAACAAAAAAGATTGCAATAACATCGTGGAATATCACTTCTGAATATAACATACAAAATATTCTCTAATATATGACATATCGTATTGACACAATAACCGAAACCATTATTAGCGATTATAAATGTGGTTTTAGAGCAAACAAATCCACTATGGACAAATGCTTTACTCAGAGTTAGATATTTGAAAAATGTAATGAATACTCAAAAGATATACATTGTCTGTTCATAGATTTCCAAAAAGCTTTTGATAGCATAGATAGAGCTAAAATTAGTGATATTCTTGTTAGACTTGGCATTCCAGAAAAGTTAACAAGATTAGCATGTCTGACCCTGCATACTCTAAACTTATGGAATCCAGTCTGTTGTCAAGAAACACAAAGCTTAAATTATACAAAACCCTAATCAATTCTAACATACGAATGTGAACCTTGGACGCTTAAAACTGCAACCGTAGTAAGATTCATAAAAGCGCAAAGGTTAAGAGGGATAGGACATGTTATTAGGATGCCGGATCACAGCGTAACAAAAAGAGTATTTCTTCCTCAAATTCAAGATGCTAAAGGCAGAGGGCGACCAAAAAAAAGATGGTAAGACAGTGTTGAAGATGATCTAAGAGCATTAGGAATAAGAAATTGGAAGAGAGTTGCATAAGATCTAGATGTATGGAAGAGTATTATAGCGAAAGCTCAGGTTCATCAAGGACTGTAAAGCTATAAAAGAAGAAATTTAAAAAAAAAATATTAGTTTTGATGTTTTGTATTTTTAAACAATTGACAAAAAATGTCTACGTTTTTTTAGTTTATTATGGCTAAATTGTCACTTTTACTTAACACTAACTTCCATTCGTTAAAAAGTAATCGTTTTGTTTCGTTTATTTTGGTTGCCACTATAGTAGGTATCCATATTGTCTTAAGTAAAAGAAAGCATTGGGTTGGAGGAATTCAATTATTGTGGTAAGTATGGGAAATTTTGTGGAAGGATATTGAGGAAATTAGTGGAAAAAGCTTTAGATATAGCTTTAGGTATAGCAAAATTAAGGTTATCGAGGAAAAAATTTAAAATTGTGAAAGAAAATATAAGGTGAGAAATGATATAAGAAAAGGATATTGATAATAATATAGTTTGTAAGTAGTTTAGGATTCAGAATGGTCGCGTATTACAAACAAATTAAATAATTATAACAAAAATACCAGTAATTATTTAAATTTGTTAAAGAAATTTGTGGGTAGTAGAGAATAATAGTAATTTTTTGGAAGTTCTAGTAAGTTATGGTTCTTAAAGTTATAGCATTCAAAAAAAAAAAAAAATATTTAACGTTTGATTTTGTCTTTTTGCAGAAACGTCTATTAAAATTAAATCAAGAAGATGAGACTATACATTAAAAATAACTTTTAATTACATATACGTGTAAATAACTTGTTTATATTATTGTTACCTTATTTTTGACACAATTGCAATAACGTTTACGTTTTTCATTTTAAATTTCGTGTGAGGCCTCGTGGGCTAGTGGGTAAGAGCGTATAAAATACGCTGTAAATACCGAGGGAGTGTGGGTTCGGTTCGAATACCACACATGTCGTAAGAGTTATTCCCCCTTACGACATTTACAGCCATGCCTGAACAGAAAAAGCTATGTAATTTCCTGTCCACATTAATGTGTCAGAGAAATGCATTAAAAAAAAAAAACAATTTGTGTTTGCTATTAGAAAATTTTTTCTTAACAAATATTTGGCTAATACTGAAAATAAAATTGATCGAAATTTTTATAAATATATTTTTTGCGATTACATTTAATACATAAAATTAAATTTATTAGTAGAAAATTGCGCAAAATTAATTTAAAAATTGTTTAAATTTTCTTACAAAAAAAAAAATGTTTTAGAAATTTTTTTTTTGTTTACAATATAAAAAGAAGAAAAATTTGTTGATAGAAAATAAATAATTAATAATAATTAGTGAAATTTACGTAAATGTTTCTAAAAACAGATATCCGTTTCTCTACATTTTATGCAATTTGAGTTTCAACAAAAAATTTAAGTTGTTTATACAAAAAGAAAATTAATTTAAACGAGGAAGAGTGCAGTAGAGTAGACTGTGTCAACTCTGGGATACCCGTATGAACGTAATATATCCTGTTTCTATAAAACTTGATCATCTTTTAAAAACATTCAGAGTATTAGTACCGAACTACGGAGATATATTTATGTAAATTGTGGAGTTGTATGATAGCTACCCGAATCTATTGCGCCTAGCTTCATTAAGTTCTAAGAAATGCAAAAAGCCTGAACCGGCTGCTTTAGACCATTCAAATTTTACAAAAGTTTTTGGCATGCAACTCGACACTTTTTCACTAAATTTCAGATAGCTAGCTTCAATAGACACTGAGTTATTTTCATTTAAAAAGAGAAGTTGTATGGCAACTATCCGAACCTGTCATATCATCACAACAAAATTTTACAGAAGTTGTTGCCATAAAACTCGATCATCATTTGCAAAAGTTCAGATACCTAGATTGAATAGACACTGGGTTATTTCCATTTAAAGAAAGAAGTTGTATGGCAGCTACTCGAACCCGGCGGCCGAAAATGCTGGAGTTAAATAGCAAAACTAACAATTTTGTAAAAGTGACGTAAAAAAAATTGCAGCCTCCTAACTCCTTTATTTTTTGAGTTATCGTGCGGACGGACACTGAGTTATTTTCATTTAAAAAGAGAAGTTGTATGGCAGCTACCCGAACCCGTCGCACCACCACAACCAAATTTTGCAGAAGTTGTTGCCATAAAACTTGATCATCATTCGCAAAATTGCAGATACCTAGATTGAACAGACACTGGGTTATTTCCATTTAAAGAAAGACGTTGTATGGCAGCTACTCGAACCCGGCGGACGAAAATGCTGGAGTTAAATAGCAAAACTAACAATTTTACAAAAGTAACGTAAAAAAATTTTAAGCCTCCTAGCTCCTCTATTTTTTGAATTATAGTGCGGACGGACACTGAGTTCTTTCATTTAAAAAGAGATTTTGTATGGCAGCTACCCGAACCCGTCACACCACCACAACCAAATTTTGCAGAAGTTGTTGCCATAAAACTTGATCATCATTCGCAAAATTTCAGATACCTAGATTGAACAGACACTGGGTTATTTCTATTTAAAGAAAGACGTTGTATGGCAGCTACCCGAACCCGGGGACAGAAAATGCTGGAGTTAAATAGCAAAACTAACAATTTTACAAAAGTGACGTAAAAAAATTTTCAGCCTCCTAGTTCTAATTTTGTAGAAGTTGTTGCCATAAAACTTGATCATCATTTGCAAGATTTCAGACGCCTAGCTTTATTAACTTCCAAGAGGTGCAAGAAGCCTGAACCGGCTGTTCTAGGCCAAACAAATTTTACAAAAGTTGTTGGCATATAACTCGACACTTCTTTACTAAATTTCAGATTCCTAGCTTCAATAAACACTGAGTTATTCTCATTTAACCGGATAAGTTGTATGGCAGCTACCCGAACCCGCCGCACCACCACAACCAAATTTTACAAAAGTTGTTGCCATAAAACTTGATCATCATTTGCAAAATTTCAGACGCCTAGCTTCATTAGGTTCCAAGAGGTGCAAGAAGTCTGAACCGGCTGCTCTAGACCAACCAAATTTTACAAAAGTTGTTGGCATGTAACTTGACACCTCTTTACTAAATTTCAGATTCCTAGCTTCAATAAACACTGAGTTATTGTCATTTAAACGGAGAAGTTGTATGACAGCTACCCGAACCCGCTGCACCAGTACAACCAAATTTTACAGAAGTTGTTGCCATAAAACTTGATCATCATTTGCAAAATTTCAGAAACCTAGCTTGAATAGATACTGAGTTATTTCTATATAAAGATAGAAGTTGTATAGCAGCTACTCGAACCCGCCGACCGAAAATGTTGGATTTAAATAACAAAACTAACAATTTTGCAAAAGTGACGTAAAAAAAATTTCAGTCCCCTAGCTCCTTTATTTTTTGAGTTATCGTGCGGACGGACGGACGGACGGACGTACATGGCTTAATCGACTCAGAATTCGATTCTGAGCCGATCCATACCTTTGACACTATATCTAGCTCGACTCCTTTAAGGTGTCACAAACGTAATGGCAAATTTATTATACCCTTGAACATAGTTCATACGGGTATAAAAAAGTACGTATATTATTTTAATTTAAAAGTTAAATTGAATCGTAATTATTGGACACTTTATTGATTGTTGTTCAAAACATGAACTTCGTTTAATAAAAAGAAAAAAATATTTACATTGGATTTATGTAAAAATTAACTTTTTTTCCCCTAACAGATGTAGGAATCTTCCAAAAACACCGAGAATGGTCTGTTGGTAGTGTTAGATTTTAACTTACTAGACCCACCTCTCCTTTCAGTCAATATAATGGAATGAACCCGAAACTGTTAGTGCAGTACAAGTATATTAGCTATAGGGATATGAAAGAGAAGGATAAGGATTCAGAAACTGTAAATTAAAGTGTGAGACAATAAGCGAAAAATGAATTTGCCAATTATTATTACTATTTTGCTATTAGGGTAAAAGCCATCAACAGTTACAACTTGCAGTAGTATGGTACCCCTTCCTGCTTGAGGTAATGCAGTTCTGAAGTAAGGCAGCTTCACTGTTTACTATATTAATATTAGCATTAATTATTATTATTATTATTACTATTGCTATACAAAGATATATATATATAGAAACTTCCTGTATGAGGTAAGCAAAGGCAACTCCACTGTAGCCGCATATAATTATTATTATTATAAGAAATATTCAATTACTTCTGTTTTATATGAGCTGACCGTTGTTTGAACCCAATATTAAAAGGCAGACAAATTAACCACTTTAACTATATCATGAGTCAGATAGTATTAAATATTATAGTATTATATTTATATCTAAATATTATTGCAAGACACCTACACACATAGTTATTAGAAATTAATTAAATAGCTTCAAAATGAAACTCATATAAAATAAAGTAGAAAGAATCATCTTGAATTGAAGTCGAAAAATATGCGGAAGACATTGCGCTTTTGATTATTTTCAAAGAAACAAGACTCTAAATCGTACCATAAAACAAAGGCATGGTGTGCAAGGAATAAATGATAAACAACATCACAATTGAAAATGTATTAAATTTAAACTATACCTTTTCTTATATTAGGCACCATGACGAAAATCAGAACATTCGACTTATAGGCTGAAATATCTAAAAGATCTAAATAGCCAATAACTATTCAAAGGCTTTAGTAAATATAATGAATCCTTCAGACATTAAGTTGTAATTGTCACTCGTTTGAAAGTTTATTCTATTAATTATTCAAAATGAAACATAAAATGTTTTGCCAAAATGATCAGGTTAAGTTTCTTACTTTTAAAAAATCTACCAAATCTATAATAATTTAGTATTGAGCGGCTATTATAAATAGATTTGTTGTTACAATTTACTTCTTCAAAGTGTAAATATGGAGAAAATATTTTAAAATAACAAAATTATTTTTCCATTAATTAACGGAACATTAACTATCTAACTAACCGGTTGGATTTTAAGGATTTCTAGTTACTTGCAATTATTCAATTGAATTTTCAATTAGCATGAGTCTACATTAAATTAAAATGCCTCTAATTGTATTAAAATTAATAATTTAAACCACTACAAAAAATCACAAGATAAAAAATAAAAGGAAATAATAATGAAAGAAAAAGAAAAATATGTTTCATGATCTGGCCTTGGTTCAATTAATTTTGCAAAAATCTCAAGTACATAAAATTACGTTATTTTATTTTTCCAAATTAAAATGGGACGAAATGAACCTCTTGAGAGTTAAGAATTTAAAAACTCTTGAAAAATTTATGATTTTTTATACGTCAGTCAATTTTGAATATTGATTTTAATCAAATAAAACTGATAATTTTTTTTTTTTGTTTTATTTCCTCTTAATATTATCTTTTAATTCAATTTAAACTTTTTTCTAAACAAATGTTAAAAATACAATTAAAAAATTTTAAATTTAAAATTTTTAATAAGATAAAAGCAAAGATTATTTAAAAATAAATGACGTATAATAACGAAAAAGCTTAAG
This sequence comes from Poecilobothrus nobilitatus, assembly GCA_947095535.1. Taxonomy (NCBI): domain Eukaryota; kingdom Metazoa; phylum Arthropoda; class Insecta; order Diptera; family Dolichopodidae; genus Poecilobothrus; species Poecilobothrus nobilitatus. The sequence goes on along the minus strand of OX352774.1, from coordinate 41,317,785 downwards.
ATGTTTTAAAAGTTAACTTTTTAGAATTAAATTTTATAAGTAGTTTTAATTTTCTAAAATGTTGAATTAAATATTTTAAATACATACTCAATTTATATACTGAAAAAAATTTATCTCCATTCTTATTCTACATCAACATAAAATAAACAAGACAGAACAGTTTAGAATTATGACTGACACCTATGTTCAGAATTATAACTTAAGTTTTCTTAGAATTTTATAAACACATTATAAAACATTAAGACATGTAAAATTATAATATTGAATCTTTAATTTTAGGGTTTTATTTTGAAAAAATTGTACAGGTTCTTAAGTTACAGATGTCTGATAATAGGTAATTTCAAGTTTTTGACTCTTAATTGGCTTTAAACAGAACAAAAATATTTTCTCTGGTAATTATTAATCTATACTAATTCTGAAAAAATTTTTCCTCTTAAAATTTTAAGATTTTATTTAGAAATCTTACGAATATTTGACGAAATTCCAAAAAATTGTGTAATTTTTTATGTTAATTTATGAAGGAAAAAAAAAACATTCAGTCATTTTTTACTGATAAAATATTAAGCAGAACCTAAAGAGTGTAGAAGTTTTGTAAGCAGAGGAACTGATCAACGAACAAAAACTATAGGAAAACTATAAGAGACAAATTTTCCAAAAATTTTTTTGAAAACTGTGCTAAAAATCATCTGAGAATGAAGGGCTGTTCAAATTACTTATTGGAGGAATTCGGAATGGCATATATGAGTTAAAAATATAATTAGAATTAGTATTAATTAATTATATTAGTATGTATATATTTTGTTAAAATTTTTATATGCCTTATAAATCTAAACTGTTGTAGGACAAATAATTTCTAGTGTATAGTTTTTTTAATTAAAAAACGTTAAGCAATTAATAAGACATAATATAAATTTACCATTATTTTAAACAAATATTTCTAAAAAATAACTAAAATGAAGCGTGCAAAACTTTTAAACGCGTAAAGCTAAAATAAAATGTAAAAACTTTTTCCGTTTAAAATTTTTAAGAGGTTTAAAATGGAAAGTTTTTAATTTATATTCACTTGAAAGTTTAAAATCTCTGAAATTTTTGGTTAAAGATGAGAAAAATTAAAGTTAATTATTTTATTTTAAAACAACTGCTATGCAGGGGCTTCAGTGGTCTAGTTGGTAAGAATGTATGAAATAGGTTGTACACACCGAGGGAATGTGGATTAGAATCTCCTGTACACGTCTTAAGAATAATTCCCCGTTACGACATTTATAGCCACGCCTGAAAAGAAAAGGCTATGTGTAGTTTCCTTGTCACATTTATGTGGCAGAAAACAAAAACCTGCTATGCTTTTCTTAACTAAGAAGAGTCGACATTTTGACAGATTTTAATTTAAATCCTATTATTAATTATATGTTAATTAATTTTACAGCAGTTAAATTTAGAATTTTACTTTGTAGTTTCAACTCTTATTTTTCCTTAAATTGTGATTTAATAGCTAAAAACTTATAATAATTATATAGCAATATTTTAGAAATGTGCACTTTTAAAAATACAATATGGTCGATTTTTTTAATATGAATTAACTATAGAAAATATTTTCAAATGAGTCGCTATAATAAAAAAAAACAAATATCGTGACTTCAATGTAAATAATTAATTGTTCTTTAAATCATTTATTTTAATCATTTTCATTATGATATTTATAAAATACGTTAAATCTTGCATAGTTTAAGATTGAAGTAATCAATAAATGTATGTATATATGCAATACATTAATAAATTAATGTTTATTAAATACACATTATTAAGTTTTTATAGCAATTTTATGAAATCTATTAATAATTTTTTTTTTTTAAATTAATTTTAAAAGAAAAATAAAAAACTGTTTACATATGATTGTATGAAATTAGAATTTCAATTCAAGGGTACGTCATGTTTGATGTTTATATAATAAGTAGTATATTGTATGAAAAAATTTTACATTGTTGAATTGGTTTTAATTTTAAAGTGTAATTATAATCTATTATTCCATTCATAATATGAATTTATTGTATATAGCAAAGATTTATTTTACACCTATAATACTCTTAAAGATTTGCACATTTGATTAGTTCATATAAGTTCTTATTTCCACTTAGAAAATAGGAAAACTCTGAGGTTAATTTTTATCGATTAGTATTTTTTTTATTTGCGACAAATAATAACTTTCAAACGGAGGCCGCGCTAGCCTAGTGGATAAGAGCGTATGAGATACGATGTACAAACCGAGGTAGTGTGCGCTTTCGAATCCCACATACATCATACGAATAATTCCCCCTAACGGCATTTACAGCTACGCTTGAAAAAGAAAGGCTGTGTAATGCTAGTGGATAAAAACATATAAAATAGGTATTAAATTTAAATTTACGCTATATAAGTTTAAATGTTTTAGAAAAAGTTTTGATTCCATTTCGGTAGTAAAATGCTCACCAATGCAATGCAATTTTGCACAAAATCCTAAATGCTGCATAAGCTATTTTAAAGGCGTGTTTTTTTTTAACAAAAATATCCTAAGTGCGCTTCACTTAGAATATTAAAGCTACAAAAATTGTTATACGTGTTCAGCAAAAATGTTAACAATTCTGTGAAGTGCCAAATTTAATAGTCAATAATAGGTTTTGCCTGTTACATATATTACCTGTTACAGAAAATAGAAAATCAAAAAAAAAAAAAATCATTTAATCGTAAAAATAATTTTCAGTTATTATATTAGAAAAAAGAATAGAGAGTAAGAAAAACCGTGTTCTACTCTTCTAACTTAAATAGTACACTTTTGGCAAGTGTACTATTGATTGATAGTACACTATCAAACTTTTAAACCACCAATATCATTTTATCATTGCCATGTGTAATATACTTTTTAATTCTAAGATACATGCCTGTAACTAAGAACGATTTTTCTAAACTTTCATTATAAGTACAACAATTTTTATATAGTAACAGTTTTAGAACTGGAAAAGTTGTAATTCTTAAGATGTTATTTATTTTTCGTATAGAGTTTAAGAGTTAAAAAAATTTTTCAGTCTGTATTTTTGTTCTGAAATACAAATCAATATTTTAAATTTGAAATCATTTTTGTTTTTAAAGAGTTTTGTTAAATTTTTATATACATATGTGTGACTGTTTATACACAAAACGGAAACTCATAAAAAATGATTTGACTATTATTTGTCTATCGTATATTTTTATTATACACCATATGTTCAATGATTTTTAAATTTAGTGCCCATTTCTTTTTAAAAATATTACCTATATAAAAACCTGTTGACCTAATAAACGTTGGTTTTTGGCAAATTATTCATAAAATGAAAAATTATTTTTAAAATTTTAAGTTTTTCTTTTCTATAAAATAAAAGAAAGTTTTTGGCAATCAATTGAAAAATGTTTAATAATAATAAAACGGGCGTTAACATTAATTTATTCAATTTATTCTTTATTGTTTCTTTTTTATTTTATTTTTTTTTATTTTAATTAAAAATTAACATTTTATCTAAATTATATCACAGATAATTTTAATTTATTTTTAATTTTTAAATATATTTTTTTTGTATCCCTAGGTCTGATGTTTTGGTGTGATTAGAAAATATTTTGTGAATTGAATTTCCACCTTATATATATATGTAATTTTTATACCCGTACGATAGGATCGGGTATAATAAAATTACTCCTCCGTTTGTAACACCTCGAAATAAGCGAGCTAGATATACCTTCAAAGGTATGGATCGGATCAGAAAAAAATTCTAAGACTTTTGAGCCATGTCCGTCCGTCCGTCCGTCAGCACGCTAACTCAAAAACTAAGAAAGCTAGAATCTTGAAATTTACACAAAATATTTTGGGAGTAATTTGTAGGTTCCCTATTTTTTTTGGTTGAGTTTGGACCAAGCCTTAGGGTAGCTCTCGAACACCTAACTTTTAGATCCCCACATTTTTTTTGCAATAGAGCTATGAAATTTTAACTACTGATAGATTTCACAAAAATATTAATTTTATTTTTAATAACTTTTTTTTGTAGCCCCACCCGTTACGGAGCTACAGCTCCCCAAAGGTTCAAAAAAGCTCTATATTTAAATTGTTATAGCACAAGTTGTATAAGGTATATCTTCATTTTGAAAACGCCAAACGATTACTACTTTTATTAGGTTTAAAAGTATATATACAATAAATATATATTTGTGGCATACGGTGTCTTAATTTACCGTTATGCGAAACTCAAATTTTGCAAAATCCTTTAACCCTTTCATTTTCTAAACGGTTAAAGTTGGAAACTTGAAATTTTGACAGAAGTTAGATCTTTGAAAATTAGTATGAGTCATTTCAGAAATTTTTTTTGTATCGCCCCCCGTTTAGGAGCTGTAAGGGGTCAAAAACTGAAAATTTCCTATTTTTAAACACCTGTAACTTGAACACCTGTTAAAATTTTTTTGAAGTAATACACAAAAATTAAAGCTCCAACATTATACTTTTATTTCTGTTAACAACTTTTTTTAATAATATAGGGTTACTTTATAATTGACGAAAGTGTTACTTGATTTTTTCAAATTTTCTAACAAATTTCTTTAACGAATTTTTTCCATTTTGTTTTACTCGATAATTTGAAATTGTTGAGGATATAATGCGTAGTACAAAAAAATGTAATTAAATAAACAACATAACGGTTGCTTGAAGAATTTTTATTTATATGATATTGATATATATACATACTTATATAATATCATGTTTATTTACATATCGTATATGTCACTAGTGAATGAATGATAAGAGTATAGATGTATATTATATAGCGCCGTATTTACATACATATATGTATTTTATTGTACTTATAAGAAATTATTCTGTCAATGGAATATTTAAATATAATATAATATAATATTTAAAATTATATTTACTGTTTTGTACTTAGTAAATTTAATATACATTTACCGCTTAGTATTAAATGGTACTATAGAATATTTGAAAAAGTTTTGGATTGATAATCGTTCTGTGAAAGGTTAGAATCTGCTTTTGAAGAATGTACATATAAACATATATTTTGAATATATGTACAACCCATAGTTCTAGAAATTATAAAATTCACCCAAATTATTTTAAAATACTAAAATATTAAAAAAATAATATTGTAAGCAGAGTGACAGGCTGTGAACATACTAACGGTTCGTACGGGTATCTAAGAGTTGACAAAGGCAACTGTATTCTTCCTCGTTTTCAAATAAAGCATATTATGAAGTAGCATATTTTTTATACAACTCCATCTCTACCTCAATAACTCTGGTCTATTCTATTTCAATAATTAAATTATTCTTTATAAAAAGACGTAACATTATAAAGTCTCAAATTATTGGCATTAGCGCCTTTTCCTTATACGAAAACAAAATAATAATATGTATGTTTTCTCTAATTTTAAATGATCCTCTAATAAATATGTGTTAGATGATCCTCAAGTTTCGATCCTATTTTTTTTTTCTACCTCTTAAAATGCCTCTTAAAATAATATATTTATTTAAATCTTAACAAACGATGAAATAAAAACCTTAAAAATAAAACTAGAAATAAACTAGAGAACTGAAATTTTAACAATTCAATTATTTGTCTTTAATTATTATTGAACCACAACCTTGGAGTTGAGTCATCCAATCACTAAACAAAAAACACTTTTTAAAAGACGTTGAATAAATTTCCACCTACTTGAAAACTAAGTAATAATGATAAAATTGCTGCATTATAAAATATTGTTGAAATTTTGAGGCTATTGAAATTAAAATTATTTTAATTTAACATCTTTTATTTTGTATATACAAAAAGAGATTAAAGGATTATGAATTTTTAAATTATTTAAAATAAAAATGATGGCGCCATTTATATATTTCAATAATTTATTATATGCTTATCAAATGTATGAAATCTATTCTTAAATAAGTTTTAAATCTAATATCTAATTTTTCGGTCTAATGAAATATTTTAATGTATATAATATGTAGCAGAAATTTTATTTCTTGGTCAATTGCTTTGTTGGTTTGTACCCTTAATAACTTAAAATTTTAGAGCTCACTGATAGTTTTTTGAATTAAGTCATTAAGATAAATAAGAATTATTTCTGTCATGCATTTTTCCTCAGCTCTTTTAAAGTCTTCACTTTTTTAGCACATTTTGAAAAAATTTTGTAAAATTGTGTTTATTTGTTTCACTCTGTCCGTTCGTCTGGGTGTTTACAAAACTTCTACACTGTTTGAAATAAAGCAATGAAATTTTAACTAAGGATAGGCATCGCCAAAAAACTAATTTTGTAGAAAAACTTTTTTCTGTAGCCTCAGCCGTTACGGAGCTACAGCCCGACAAAGTTCGAAAAAGTCCTATCTTTAAATTGTTATAACACAGGTTCTATAAGGTATATAAGGTACACAGGTACCATTATGTGAAACTCAATTTTTGCAAAAATTTGGACACCCTCTATTTTTCAAACGGTATAACTTAGAAGCTTGAAATTGAGAGAAGTTAGATTTTCAGAAACAAGTATGAGTCATTTTAGAAAATATTTGGGCACCTCTCAAATTTGTTTTGAAGTTATATACAAAAATTCAAGCTCCAACATTATATTTTTGTTTGTGTTAATAATTTTTCTTAATAATATAGGGTGAACCTGAAAATTGACGAAAATGTGACTTAATTTTTCCCAATTTCTCTAACAAATTACTCTAACGATTTCTTCCAATTTTAAATTTATTTTATTCAATATACCCACTTAATATTTATGTACTAGTCTTTACCAAAAACTAATTTTGGAAATGTGCTTTTTTGAAAACGCTTGGTTTTTTCATCACTTGTTGTTTGTATTACCTTTCATCTCTTTATTTGGTACAAAATTAGTATTATTTATTTTTGCTTTATGAGTCGTCAATAAGATAAAAAAATTTTTCCTTATTCGTTTCATTCTGTCTATCCGTCTATCCGTCCATCCGACTGTTTTTGTATTTATGTTTTTATTCACCATTATGTAATACAATACCATTATTTTAAAATATTTATTATTATAAACCATTGTAATAAACCATTATTTATTTTGACTCGTCACTATCTTCATAATGGTTGTAGTAAAAAGCTTTGATTTTACATGCTACTTTATTTTTTTTAGAAATAATTCACTCTGGTTTTTTTAATATCAATTTCAAATTTTTTTCTGTTCTAAAACAAGTATGTAAATTTCATTTACTAGATTAAATTAATTTTAAATTATCGCGTTTTCGTTTTTTTTATGGTGATTATGTTATTATAAACTAAATTTTTGCTGCAAACATATATGCGAACCATTGTTTACCTATAGACTACATAGTTTTTAGCTTATAGCGTTTTCGGTCCTTATTTTATATAGAAGATTGTTTTCGATTTTGGCTGCCCAAAAATTGAATAGAAACGTTAGTTTTTATTGAAAAAAGTATGCTAAATTTAGGTGCAGTGACAGAACGCCCGAGGTAATAAAGCCCGCGGGGTTTAATTCCAAAACTTTTGGACTTTACTCCCGCAGGCTTTAAATCCTTTTCAAAAAAGAATTAAAGCCCACGGGTCTTAATTCCACTAGATCGTAAGCTTTAAGTCCATTTCGAAAAAGAATTAAAGCCCATTGAGTAACACAAAGGTTACTATCATGAGTCTGTATTTCATTTGTCTGGATTTTATTTGGTGACATGTCAGAAGTCCCATTGAGATTTTTGACTCACTTCATTGGGACTTTTGTCTAATTGTTAAGGCCTCAGAGATTTTGGTAGGGATTTTAGAATTGAATTCAAAATCAAGATTATACGGCTTTTACAGAATATTTAGATGTATGCATATGCGAGTTTCTGAATTAGAAAAGATTTTAGAGTTGGTTACAAAATCAGAGTTATACGCTTTATCCAGAATATGTATATAGGATCAATCTTTTTAATTTTTTATTCAGGAATTAGAAATAAAATAAAAACTCCAAAGTGTTGCTCTGTAAATAAAGAAACGACAATTAAAGTATATTCTTAAATTTTCTAATTGCCTTTTATAATTCTTTATTTAATCCTATAGACTTAAATATTGTTTTAATTTTATTTTATTAGATTTCATTCAATTTTGTTCAGCTTTCTTATTCCACATGATTTCAATCATTCCATATGTGTCATGTGTCAGTTTGGCAGAGTGCGTAAAATATTTAGGTTAATGAAGTATATATAGCGTCGAATATTTAAATTAAAGAAATATAATTTCTTTACATGTATATAATCCTTTTAATTAAAAACTTGCATATGCATAAATAATATAGGCGTATTATCCTAACCAACTCTATTATTATTATTATCCAAATCCCTCCCAATTCAGAATCTCGCACATATACATATTAATAAATATTCTGGAAAAAGAGGATACCCCAATTTTTATCCAAAACTCTAAGATCCCTCCTAATCCGTTTGCTCAACATATTCTATTACTCTCTTCTTTTAATAACAAAAAATAGTGTGGGTCTTAATTCCAATTCAAAAGGAATTAAAGCCCGCGGGTTTAATTTGCCTAAGTCAAAACTTCTGATAATTTAACTGATAATAACCTCTCAACCAAAAATAATACACATACACATATAAATATATATATTTTTGTGTTTTATTCATTGACAAGTCTTTAAAAATATAGTTTCGAACTCAGAAAGAAACCAAAGTAATTAAAATCTTGAGATCAAATTTTTTTTTCTTTTATAATACTTTCTTTTGCCAAGTAGACTTTTTTAACAGAATTAAAGAACAGACATTTTGATTCAGGATAATGTTAAAAAAACATGATATGATGATATATAAATTAGTATCTTTCAAAATATCTTTAATTATGTATAGGAATTAATGATTCAAAACTATCCTAATATATAGTAGCTTAAAATTTAACCTGTAAGTCTGGTTTAACTGTTTAATTTCATAGAAGTTGACAATAAATTCTATTAAAAAAATTTTAATTATACTTTTAATCATATTTATATTTGCCTAATTTTATTTTTTTTTCTAAATTATTAGATTATTTTCCCAATTATTTTTTTTGGCATCAAATTCAAAATTAAAATTGTGTAAAGAAAAAAGGAATTCATTTTGTATCACTATTAGCAATAAACAAGAAAAAGTGTATTAAAATGACAATTGAAACATGGGAATGTGATTTTTATTTTAATTGAATATTTTGTGATTAATAATCTGCAACCTGTTAGTATATAAATCTTTAAAACTTCAAATTTTAACAAAAATTGTAAATTATTAAAATAAAATTTTAAATGAAATTGTCATTTTTTTTTGCAATTTGTTTAAATTTGTTTGTAATTTTTTTTGTTTTTTTTTTTTTTTTTGATGTAAGACATTATAATATGTTAAATATGTACATAAAATGTTATTTATGAGGGAGCTATCAAATTTAAAAATTTATTTAAATTCTCTGTTTGAATAATTTAAAGTGTATTTAAAAATCATTTAAGTAAAATAAATTTAGGAACAGTAGCGTTTATTTCGAATAATCGATTAATTGAATAACAAAAGAATTAAAAATAGAAAATCTAAGAAGGATTAATAAAGGACTTATACAAAACATAGTATATGTATCAGAATCTGAAAGTCAGTCAAAAATAATTTAATTATTAGTGAAAAAAGTTTAAAACAGCAAAGAACTGAAGTGAAGAAGTTTAGACTGACATATAGTTAAGAATCCAGTTTTGTAACTATATTAAATTTAGTTTAAACTGTTTAAAAAAAAATAAACAAAGCAGAATATATAGACCAAAGATTTTTAAATGCTAATATTTTTATGTGTATGCAACATTGTAAAAAATCAAGAGCTATTTTCTTTAGTTTTAAGAAACGCTTGATAATTAAAACTAAGCTGTTGTAAACACATGTAAAAGCATAATGAATTTTAATATTTACGTTTTAATTTGAAAAAATTTGTACATCTCCTTAAGTTACATGCGTTTAAAATAGTAAATTTAAAATTTTTTTTAACCTTAATAACAGGGAGATAACAGGATAAAAAAATTCTGAGTTAACTTATACTAATTTCAAAAAATCTTTCTACTCTCAAAATTTCAAGGTTTTAATTAAAAGTCTGCCTGAGAGTTATACCAAATTTTGAAATTCTTCCCTAGAATTCTATATGTATTTGTATATATTTGTAAGTGTATGTACAGACACTTTCTTTAATTTTAACCCTAAACCCTAAATAATTCACAAAAACATGGTTTGGACCTGTAAAAATATTAAATATAATATTAAAGCTTTAATTTTCGCATATTAATTTGGAAAAATTTTAACAGATGTCTAAGTTACTAGAGGTTTCTAAAAGTAGTAAACTTTCAATTTTATAGGAGGAGATACAAAAAAAAAAATTCTGAGTTAACTTATAATAATTCTGAAAAATCTTTATTCTCTCAAAATTTAAAGATTCTATCTAAAAATATTTCAAAGATATGAAGGAAAGAAAATCTTCTAAAATCTTATTTTTACATAACGGTGAATTTAAATACTAAATTTGAAAAATTTGAATTTTTTTGACATTGATTTATTGACATAAAGTTAAAAATATGTCGTATTGTTTGACTTCTCTATATTCAAACGATATTCATCAGAATTTGAGATATAAACATTTCAAAATAACTCGCAGCTTGAAAGGCTGCAGCTCCGTAACCATATATAACTAAGAAAAGCTATTAAAACTGATAAAAATATAATATTAAAGCTTTAATTTTTATGTCATACATTGGGAAAATCTCTGTAGATGTTTAAAAATACCCAATACTAAATTTTTGACCCCTAATAGCTCTTTAGCTCTCTAGAGGGTGGTACAAAAAAAAATGCAATCAAATAATCTCGAAATTAACTGTAACAATTAATTAATTAATATAAAAATTTTGTAATTATTTTGAATATTATTAAAAACCATGAACTCTTACGTTATTAAAATTATAAGACGTAAAATGGAAAATATAAAAATAAATAAATAAAATTAAATAAGAAAACTTTAAGTTTAAATTTGTAAAGTATTATATTTTTTTTTTTCTCAAAAAAATAATTGTTTTGTGTGGGATTCTCATGGTCATTTTTGTATATTTTATAGCACTGTACAAAAATTATAATTAACATTATAACAAAATAAAAGAAGAAAAAATAAATTTGAAGATTTATTTCTGTAGAATTTTTTTTTTTAAATGATTTGTAACAAATTAATTAACAACTAATTATTAATGAATATTTTAAGAGCTATCAAATCATTTCGCCTGCGTGATGAATGTTGCAGTATTTTACACAATTTTTCAATAGTATATTAATTTTTAATTTTTTTCAGTAAAACAACAACATTTTAATGACCTTAACACAATTTTAAAATTCCTTTTTTTTGTCTTTGTTATGACAAAGTTTCAAAGTAAATAATTTGCTACAATGTTTCACTTTAGACCAATAAGTAATTCATCTTAATCACAAAAGAAAAAACATAATTTTTGTCGTCACTTTTCGTTTTTACTTTTATTTTCTGCAAAACAAATTTTTAATAATAAATTAAAATTAAAAAATTTAGAAAACAATCAAAAAAAAAAAAAACCACGCACTTCAAATCATTTTTATATATGTATTGTGATCTAATAATATTTATAGGGTATCTTCTATATATCTAAAAGATTCTTTTATTAAACAAAAAAAATATATTTTTTTTTTGATATTTTGCCAAAATGTTAGAAATTGATTACAATTCACACAGTGTTTCCATAGGTGTTTTTTTTCTGAATCTCATACAAAAATAAGCAAATGAAATCAAATCTTCATTGTAATCCCAATTACAGGTAGTGCCTCTATTTAAATTAAAATATGGCATATCTATTGCTTATTAAAGTTGCTTTAATAAATCAAATTCGCCTAAATGTATGCAATAATCAAACTTTATGTTAGTTGGAAGATGAAGTATTATATAACAGGGGGGCTTCGGTAGCGTAGTGGGTAGGCGTGTGGCGTATTAACCGAAGGAGTGTGGGTTCGATCCCTGCACAGGTCGTAAGTGTTTTTTCTTTACATACCCCCCTTACGACCAAATATAATGTAAATATATAGTATATAATATAAACAAAATAAATAATATTAGTATATAATTTAATAATAGTATAAAAACCTATAATGGCCTCAGTAGCCTCAGTAACCGCAAACATAATTAGAATTGATAATTTTATAATAAGATTAATTCGTTACCACATACAAAGAAGCTCCTATGTATATAACAATTCACTGATTTGTTATCCATGGTTCGAAAATGATGAATATATCAAAAAAACATTAATATCAGGCTTTATCCCACCTGAAGTATTTATATTTCTTGACAAGTTTTTTTTCTTTTGAGTATCATAGCGATTTTTTTTTGTAAATTTTTTTTCACCAATTATTAAATTTAAACAAATAATATTAAATATTTATTAATATTAATAATTCATTATAAGAATAAATTATAAAAATAAAAAATTAGATTAAGTGAACACACAATATAAAAATACTATATATATATTAACTTGAGAACTGACAATACTCAGTTATGAGTTAAGTGTGATATAAAAATTTAAATTCATTCTTTTCAGTTTTATTTAGGAATACGTAATAAAATAAACTTATTAATAAATAAAACATTAAAAAAAAAAAAAAAATTATATAAGGCCTCGTGGGACAGCCTAGTGGCTAGGCACGTGGCTTTATATACGAGGCAATGCGGAATTAAATTCTGTACTGGTAACATTTTTTTTTAGTTGTAAGGAAAATTACTAAAAAAATAGTTTTTCTTAACAAATCGCCAATAGTTTTTCTTAACAAATCCTTGCCGCGCTAACTAAATGAGTAAGTCTATAGCGTAAATTTACTCAAGGAAAGAGGGATTCTGCACATTCTATTTTATGTATCTTATGTGATAAATAATATTAAAATAAATAAATTAAGGATAGAATACGAGGGTGTGACACATTTTAACCAAAAAAACTAAATCAAAATCCAATCATTATTAGGGTACAAATTATTAATTGTTAGGCTATTAAGCTTATCAAGATATACTTTCGATGATCGTTATAGTATAGATCGTTTGTGGTACTGCGGATAGTAGCCCTAATTTAAACTACAGTATTTAGTTTCTAACTGAATTTAAATCCTATTTGCTATTTCGGATTAAAACTTTGGTTTACCTAAACATGTTACTCTACAACCATGCCTTGATGCTTATAGCATCAAATGTTTTTATAATGTCATAAATAGATAATAATAATTTTACTACATTACTCGCCGGATCAAAACTGATAATATTCATTTTTTGTATATTTAAAATTAGTTAAACAAATTGACAGACAGTTGTATTATTTTGTTTACAAAGCAAAAACTTTTTCTTAATTAATAAAAATTTCTAATTTTATTTATAGTAACAAAAAACAGAGAAATAATATGTATAATATACAAAATCGAAAATTTATTTTTATTAATTGAAACAGTAATTCAATACTACATGAAATATCTATCCTTTTCTTTCGAAAGTGTGATTTAAAGTTAAACTCAAAACTTTTATTTTAAAAAACCTTTATGGAATATAACATAAAAAGCCAGAGCAAAAAACAGATTCTCATTAAAGAAAAAAATGTAGTTTTGAATTAGTCAGTTGTTTTAAGATAAAAAGATATAAATCAGATGGCAGATAAAAAATCATTAAAAAAAACTCTTAAAAATGTCGTAAACTGATAGATTCTGATTTTATTTAGAAATTTTTGAGTTGTTATTTACTTAAAAATGTTTAATTATATTGTAACTGTTGCAGCAACTATTTCAGTCGACTATTGCAAATACTTTGTTAATTAGCGCTGAAAATGATAGAAAATGTTAATATATACTTATCATCGCCCCATAAGTGCGTACTGTCGTACGTACATCAATTAAAAAAAAAAATGATTTAAGTAAATTATATGTATTGATTTAAAATTTAAATATATTTTAAATTTAGTTTTAAAATAAAACACAAGTCGATACTGAAAAATGTAATGCAATATTTGAAATATGATACTTAAAAATGGCAGATTAAAACAGTACAAGAAAAATGATTCGCCAAACTCATGAACTTTTATAGTTAATAAACTTAAATTCATGAAAATCTATATTTTAACAGTAAAGTTCACTTTTAAACTTACATGTACTGTTCAGTAAAACTAAAATTAAATAAAAGAAAATAAAAAATTATTTTAATTATTCTCATTTAGAAATAATAATTTAAAAACAATAATGAAAAAATATTTATATATATGCATAACTTAAATATATTTAAAATGACTTTAAAAATTTAATTTTTTTTCTACTAAAAAAATGAATATGCAACAAATGAAATGACACAAATTTATTTTTAAAAAAAAAACATTAAATAATTTTCACTTTTTTTTTTTATTTTTAAACTTTTTTCGGGAGCTGAAAATTTTTCAGATTCTATAGGTATAGCATTAGCATATAACAGGAGTTTAAATATTGAAGCTTCCTTTCATAGTAGGCGATGTAGAAGAAATAAAAAAGGTAAATAACACAAAACACATTAATCTTAATTTTTTGGGGATTTGAAGTAATATCATAAAATTCTCTGTTTGAATATTTAAAAATTTACAAAACTCTTCTCTAAATCATCGAAAACTTAAATTTGAAATTCATTTAAGAAAAAATTAAATAAATCACTCACACATATAATATAAGTATTGTCATTTAAATAACTAAACTTTTCACCTGAAAATTTTCTAAAAAAGAAAAAATAAATAAAATAATTTAAATAATTTAAATTGAAATGTCATTGAATTTTGCAATGACATAACCTTGTTTAGTGACAACATATGGCTGACGTTATTTTAAAATGTTTATACAAATGTATGTAATTGCAAATAAAATAATAATGTATGATATAATATGAATATTGATTTATTTATATTATGTACACAATACTACAAAAATCAGATCTCACAATAATTACGCGCTACTTTTTTTATTATTTTATTTATTTATTTTTAAACTTTTTTTTCAGTTTTCAGTAAATGTACATAAAGATAAAATCAGTCTGATGTCTAAATTTCTCGTGCGGTTGTCACTTTTTCCTTCACCGCCAGTCATGTATTCAAAAGGCGATTGTCCGGAACGGTGACGTTTTCGTTGACGTCAAAATAAGATGAATTCTAATTTTCCAGCCGAATTTTTATTTGACACTAATGACATGAGCTTGAAAGATAAATTGAAGATCAAGAAATATTGAAAACAGTCACTATCGTGAATCTTGCAAAATTAAAATTAAATAATGAATTTTGAACAAACCATTATTATTTGAGTTATTGCAATAATTCAAATAATTTTTACAATTTTTTCGTTTTCTTTCCGTTTTTAATTTTGAAATTTGGTTTTTGCTTTCATTTTCTTAGTTATCATTTGTTACTACAACTGTCAGCCGCCACCGCCATTATTCTGTTTCATTGAAGGATTTCGTCGACCGCCACGGAATTTCGATTTTATTCTGATTTCAACTTAACCAGTGAAGATACAACATTTTTCCTCTACAGTTCACTTATTAAAACCTACCGGTTATCACATGAAAATAAATTTCTTAGGGGCTATTTCATCAGGTGAGTATAGTGAACATTATCATAAATGTTTATTGAGAATAAAAATATATTTTTTTAGACCTAAATTTTGTTGAAATAAATATAAGATTTAATCGCATAATTTTTTTGTAAATTTATTTTTGAAAGAGTGAACAACAAAAAACTAAAATTTAAAACAATATTTGAGAGACGTCTCACTTGTTTTCTTACAACCCACAAAATTTATTTTAGCATCAAATAATACCAATAAATCTTAGTGAAATCTGTTTTCAATGGAAATGTGCAAGTTAATAAAATGTTCTATAATCAATCAATTTACTGTTACAAAAATGTTTGAAAAGTCAAATAACCGATCAATATTATATTATTTAAAGCAATTAGACTTCTGCTCCATTTGTGAAATTTTTTAAAATTAATGGACTAATGAAAAGTTATTAGTTAGCTTGCATTACCCGCAAATAATAACTCAAGCTCAAAATTTAAATTCAATTAACCGTTAATTTAATTGAAATATTTTTCCCAAAATATAATTAAGAATTTCATTAACATAAATTTCTTCGTTACATATACGTCTGTACGATAATTATAATTACTTTATTATATTCTGGCTTAGAACAAAACACTGGTTTTTATTCAAATTTTAAACGATTATAACATTAGATTAGTTAAAACGGAAAGAAAATATAATTGATACTTCACAATGATGATATCTGATGATTCATTAGTTAAAAACTTCATAATTTATTCTTTTTAATAAAAATTTACTCATATTCTTTTTATAATAAAAAATATGAATAAAATGATCACTTATTAAGTCATTCATTTTTAAATTGTTTTTTTTTTTCACATTAACTTAAAAAATAAAATTTTTATATCTACTTACCAATAATTAAAAAATTCACTTAATGATGTTTCAGTAGCATCAATTAAAGTTGGATCTGCTTTTAAATCAGATATATGACGCATTGAACTACGATTACTTTCTGTTTCAGATTCAGCTATTCCACTATCATTTTCAGTATCGTAATCATCATTATAATTTTCATTATTATGATGATTTTCATTACTGTTGGTATTGTGATTATTGTTTTGTGATTGTTGATAATGAAAATTATGATCTTCATTAGTTTTTGAACGATTAAAAATGTAATCCATTTTTATTTTCTTTTTTATTTAATTAATTTGATTAATTTTCTTTTTTTAAGAAACTTTTATAAATATTAATAAAAAAAATTAAAAAAAAAAACGTTTAAAATATAAATTTTAATTATTCAAATAAATTCGATTGCATAATTCTTGGCACTTTTAAAAAAAAATTAATTCATTTCAAGTAATTATACGTGAAATTTCACTTTTGTAATTCACTTACTGTATTACATAAAACAAAAAAAAAAAAAAACTCCTTGAAGCAATATTTTTTTTATTCAACTTTTCACTTTTATACTAAAAATCGATTTGCAATTTTATTAGCCAACATAATCAAAACAATAAAAAAAAAAATTTAATATTAACTTTAAGAGAAAAAAATATAAAATACAAGAACACAAAAACTTTTTTTCAGGTGTAAATTTTTAATTTTTTTTTTTTGATTGGATAACACTCAAAAATTTTTAATGAAACTTTTAAGCTATGTTTTTCTTTCTTAGTTTTCTTTGTTTAAAAAGTATTAAAATTATTTTATTTTAAATGATATATGTATATAGGTATATTTGTATTTATTTTTTTCTAAATTGCGAAAAATAAAAATATACTCTAAAAACTAAAATAAAACAAAATTTAACAAAATATAAAACTTTTACGCTCGGAATGCGGATTTAATTGTTTTTTTTTTTGTTTTTGTTCACGAACAAAATGTACAAAATTCTCGAAACAAATGTTTTTAGTAATCAAAAACAAAAGCAATAAAATGAAAATTTATATTACAGTACTTTTGATACAGTATTGTACTCAAGTACAATATTTACACTAAATATTTTAAAACAAACAAACTTATGGGACACAATTAATTATTTTTATTATAATTATATTTTTATTAATGTGCAAATTAAATTTTAATATTTAAAATATAAATAATAAATTACAGAAAAAAAAAAATTAAAAAATAAATCGAAAAACTTTTAAAAAATGACGTAGTTATACTGCATAAACCGATTAAACAATAAATTTGTAATGTTGTCCTTTTCGTGTCACAATCTTATTTTGTATGATGACTGTTTAAATAACCGTTTGAATTGATTGAAGATTTTTTCTTTTTTTTTTTTATATCATGACAAAAAAGTTTTTTCTCTTCTTTTTCTTTTGTTTAACAGCAAAATTTTAATAATAATTAAGTACTATATAATTAAATTAAAAATTTACTAAATTAAAATTAAATTTTTATTGAGGTGACAAAAAATAATAAACAAAACTAAAAACGACACGCGTTTTCAATTAAAAAAAAAACTTTTAATTTTATTTTTGTTTTTGTTTTTTTCTTTGGATTCCAATGATCGATGCGAACACAAATTTTTTGTTTTACTTAAAACACGTACAATTAATTTTTGGTAAAAACACATAGAAAATTTGAATTGTGCGACGACAATGTTTGTAAAGGAATGCTGACTATATAATGTTGATGATACCGATAATGATTATTATAGTAATGATATATTAATGATAATGCTGAATGATGATGATAATTATTAGTTTTTTTGTTTTGTTTTTTTCTATTTGTATTTACTCGATCTCATTAATAAGAGAGTGATAATTGTCATTAAGCACATATTGCAGTTGTTGTTGTATCATTAGATATTTAAATTGAATATACATATTAAGTAGATACATACATTACAATATGTAATGCTGCAGTTATAAAAAATAAGGTAGAATGTAAACCAACGGTTTTTAAAAGCGTACATTTCCAAAATATAATACAAACTGTTTAGAATTGTGCCATGCAGAAAAATTTGAAAATTTCATGTAATAAGAAAAAACGTGAAAATATGACTTTTCTGGAATTTTGAGGGGCTGTAACTGTGGAACCCTAGATAACTAAGAAAAACCATTAACATACATAAAAATATATTAGTGAACCTTTAATTTTCATGTCTTGCCGAAGAAAAATTTTTGTTACAGTTGTCTAAAAATAGCAAATTTTCAATTTTTGAAGCGTAATAACTCTTAAACATGGGGTGCAAAAAAACCAAAAAATTTTCGGAGGAAACTTATACTAATTCTAAAAGTTCTTTCTTGTCTCAAAATTTCAAGCCCCTATCTAAAAGCGTGCCGGAGTTATGAAGGTAGAAAAATCATGCAAAATTTGGTTTTCATATAACGGTAAATTTAAATACTAAATTTAAAAATTATATATATTTTTGATATTGATTTATAAAGATAAAAAAAATTCCTGTCGAATGGCGTTTCAAATTGAAAATGCGGAACATAAAATATACGCGTTTAAAAATAGGGCTTTTTCAAAGTTTGAAGGGCGGTAGTTCCCTGGTTGATGGGGCTTCATGAAAAAGTTGTTCCACAAAATTAATTCTTTTATGAGACCTACCCATGGTTGCAATTTTATTTTCTTTATCTTTAACGGACGGACGGACAGAGTGAAACTAACAGACACATTTTTCCAAAATTTTTTTGAAAATGTGCTAAAAATTGTTGCATTCAATTTTAAATTTTAATTTGTAGGTAAAAAACTTTTTTTTTTTTATGCTTTGCCTAAAAAATTCACTCTTTGGGAATTTTAAAGCAAAGAAAATTTTATAAAGAAAAAGAAATTTAAAAAACAAATGTTCAAATAATTTCTAAGATACTTTTGAATATACAGTAGAATCTCGGATATTGTGTTTTTGTTTTAAATAATAACATAAATTTGTCAATAGTACAAAATTACCTTGATTTTATACACATATGAATTAATTTTACCCGTAAAATTTATGAAAAAAGTATTTCCAGCATAAAAATTATTGTGAATAGGTACCTAAAATATATGAACCCTTTATTTTTATAACCCTTAATTTTTTTTTAAAAAGAATTGTTATTATACACTTTGATTGGTCTTGCGGTTAAATTAAATTTAAAGCGTTTTAAAATTTATGATTCAATCGCACTTCAGACATTAATCAAAAGTCTTATCAAATTGAAAAATTTATTATTTTGCGATACTATACTGTACTGTAAAATAAAATTATTTGAGACAGTCAACTTTAAGAAACGCTAAAAAGATTTTTCTTATATGTGCTATCCGATTCCTTCTTCACACAGAGTGAAATAATTATTTTTCGAGTTTAATAAATTGACGATGTCTTAAAAGAATGGATTGGAAGCACTTATTTAAGAGAGATGTTTAACGCTTTACAAGATCTACAAGATGTGTTAGAAGATCAATAAATTTAGGGGTTTTTAAAATATTAAATTTAACCCTTTATTTTTATTAAGATAAGAAAAAACAAAAGTCATTCTAAGTACATCAAAACGATGGGTCGGTCGGTTTTTTTTATAACGATCATAACGGTCTTATATTATATTTAACTATTTTCCTCTGTACTTTTCTGTACATCTGTATTTTTGTATCTGCTTCTTTTAAAAAAAATAATAAATATATTTTAATTATCATACTGGTGGCTGCGTTTGCAGTTTGCGATAAAAATTAAATTTTTGTAATTAAAAGAAGTTTCTTTCTAATTATTGTTTTTTTTTAAGTTCGAATATTCGAAAATCATAAACTGTAATAAAAGAATTAGGAATAAGTTGCTTAGTAAATGGAAATGGTATTACTTTGAAGGTCGTCAACTTCTTAGGAATAGGTCCTCAACTTCTAAAGAAAAAGAAAATAATTTAATTGTGAAATCAATATTTTAGGCACATGTTTACCTAATTAAATTTTTGGTTAAACATTAAATAAAATACGACATCAAAATTTAAAAAATTGAAATGTTAATATTAATAAGAAAAACAATTTAAATATGATATGCTATATTACCTTATACATACTTCTTTTTTATTTGAATTTTACACTTCTAAGGTGATCAACCATTGGGTAATTAGAGTATTATCTATAAAGAAAAATTAAAGTTTTTAAATTACTTTCTAAACGAAATAATTCGTTTAGGATTCGTTTTAAAATAGTTTAAAATAGTGTGCACTTTTAAAATAAACAAAAAAAATAAAAGAGAATAATTCCCAAAATTAAATTTGTCCTCAATGGTATGGTTGGACGCTATTACAAAAAAAAAAATATAATTTTTTGTACGTTTTTTTTTCTTTTCTATTTTTATGGGTTTATTTCACTATATTAAACTTCTGGGATACAATTTTTTATAAGAGAACTGACCGAAAAAAAAACCAAATTATAGTTTTCTACATTTTTTATTTTTATTTAAAATGTTCCCGATTTCGTGAGTTTTATATCGAAATACAAATAACCGAAAAATATTAAAATTTCATAAAAAACTTAAAACAAAAAGGTTCTCAAATATGTACTCGTACATGTTTAATGATAATGTCAAATAAAAATATATTTTCAATTAATGTAGGAGTATATATATTAGAGGTGTATAAAAAATTATCTATTTTCGGTATTACTATCTAAATTTAAGTACAAGGCAATTTAAAATAAAATAATATTTAGATATAAATTTTATGCTTACTTTTTGTTTTCTACTTTACTTTTTACTTTTTTCTTTCAAATTGACTGTTTTTTTTTTTAACACTTACCAAAAAACAAACAAATGTCATTTAACGCCTAAAAAGTTAAACTTGGATCAATTTTTTTTTCCACCAAATGAACGATGTAGAATGGCGTCGAGTTTGCCTATACTTATATTATTTTCATACCTTTTAACTTTTTTTTACAGTTCACAGAAAAAATGCCGTACATACGTCGTCGAACTTGCACATATAAATTATAAAACGAACCGAAGAAATTTAAATTTGGCAGTTATCTAGGCAATTCAGCCCGAAATGACTAGCCTACTGAAGAGTCTTGTTTAATTTTCAATTTTTAATTTTCAGCTATTGAAAATATTACGAAAATAAATTGAAAAGAAAATACTTTTGAAATTTTCTGTTGGTTTTGCCCCAAAAAATTTTTCAAATAACGCCCATATGTAATTTTTTCTATAAGAAAGATTATGTAATAGTTTGAAAGTAGTTAGTTGGTTAAGGTCAGCTTTACTACCTTACTTATTATCCTTTAAATACCTATAATGTAATAATAGTAGAAAAAAAATTATAAAATTTTAACATTTCGAAGGAATTTTCAAAATCATTTTGAAAAAAATTTTTCTATTTACTCTTACGTTAAATTATTTTAGTATTTGTTACATGTAAACTTATCAAGTGTCGACGATTTACTTGTTCTGAGTATGCGTACATTGGTGATTATTTAATTTAAAAGATTTTTGTTTTGTCTTTTTAGTAAAATATGCAATTCTATTTTAAGTACATATAAGCAGAAAATAAGAAAATAATACAATAAAATTAAAATTTTTTTTTTCTGACCATTAGAGATATAAAAGTTTATAAAGAATTTCAGATATTTTAATTTTAAAATTATTATTTTTTATTTTTTTTTTTTATTTTTTTTTTTTTTTTTCGTAGTTTATTTTTTTTTTTGTAGTAGGGTATATTTTAGTTTTTTAATTCTTAAATAAGATTGCTGTAATTATAAGCATTAATTAATTAATAATAAGCAAAAAGGTGTCATTCTCCGCTGAAATAGATGAGGATATCCAAAAGAGAGTGTGATTATATTCTCCGCTGCAATGGATGAGGATATCCAAAACAGAGCGTGGTCAGATTTTCTGCTGCAATGTATAAGAATAACCCAATCAGAGCGTGGTTATATTCTCCTCTGCAACGTATGAGGATATCCAAAACAGAACGTGGTGACATTCACCGCTGCAATGGATGATTAGAAAATGTTTTGTAATGTAAGATTGAAATTTTAAAAATGAAATTAAAGGGTACCAAAATTTAGCATTTAATAAATAAAAATACTTCTGCTTCGTATTATTTTAAAGTTTTTTTTTTTTTGTTTATATAACCACTTTGCGCTCACACGGAATACTTATCTCATATTATATTTGTCATTTTTAATACTCATTATAAATAAATAGTTCAAAAACGATTTATTTATAAATAATTTTGTTCTATATTCGTTAATTCTAAGAAATATATTTTGAAATTCTAATTAATGAACAAGTATACCACTTGAACAACGAGTGAACAAATATACCAGTTTAATTTAAAGAAATAAGAGTCAAAAGACATTAAAGCTTTTTATTAAACCTATATTTAATAAAACATATATAATTTGTTATCGAAATTATTAAAAAAAAAATAAAAATAATCATTTAAAATTTTTATTATACTCGAAAATAATAAAAATATATATAATTTGGAATTTTCAAAAATGTAATTAAGAGTTTCATGTATTTAATAGCAGATATATACAGCATACATAGTATTAATACGAAGGCTTTGTAATGGGTAGCTATATTTAAAGTATAGTTCATATATATTATAACTTTATTCAGACTTTGTAATAGATTTGGCTGTAGAAAATACCTATCTTATATTTGGTTTTTGAAAGCCAAGGTTTCAATTTATTTTCGTCGAATGCCACCCAATTATATACAACATTCTGGTAACCCTTTAAAATTTTTAAACATAAATGCATCTATGAAATATAATCTTTAATTTTATACAAAATAAAATCTTTATTCAGAATTTTCATAGAAGATCACACCATATTGAAGGTATTTACACAGTTAAAATAATTTATACTTTATAGTTTTTATTATACTATTCAAAGCTGACATAAGAAAAATAGATAAAAAATCAGTACTAAGAACTTAAAAGTCACAAAATATGACTAATAATTATTAAATTTTAGAATTTTACGTATAGTTGAAATTAAATTGAATTAAAAAAAATTATTTATTAGAGGATTTGGATTATTAAAACGGTTCACCTGAAAAACTGGAAAAAGGCTTTAGTTTTTATATTCAGAAAACTTGTCTGAGCCAAAAAAAAAAAAATTCGTATTTAATTTTACAACTTATGCAAATAAATTAAAACTTTATGTTTTGATTCATTAATTAAGTCGTGAATCGTTTGTCACTAAAAAAATGTTTTTTTTTGTAGTAGGGTATATTTTAGTTTTTTAATTCTTAAATAAGATTGCTGTAATTATAAGCATTAAAGTTAAGTTAAAGGGAAAATTTTTCTATTCCTTAAAGAGCTTAAGAATAAAACTACTTTCCTGCGTTTGCAGAAAATCAAAAATTATTCGATCAAGTAGCAAGACTATATATGATTCTTAAAATGTAATATAAAAGAAAGCAAACATTTTAATTTATTTTAAATTTCAAAATAAATAATGACAAGAAACTACACTATGAATTTTAGTAAATTTTTTAAAATTAAAAAAATTGTAGAAATCTTTAACATAAATAATTATTATTTTTCTATATTTAATATAAATAATATTTTTTCTTCTGTTCAATGTAAAACATTGGTTCAATATGTGTACTTGTACTTGTATAAAATGAATGATAAACTCAATAACGAATTATGTCACTTTTTTAAATAGTAATCCCTTAAATATCAATATTTATCAACTTGATTTGGGTTCCAGAGCATGAGGATATTACAGAAACAAGTCGGTGAATGAACTAACAAAGCACGGATCAGAGCTTGAGCTAAGTATTGGGAATATCCCATCTGTTCATGTACCTTTTCAAACCCTTCATAGATTCAATATTAAGAAGTGTTTCCTTAAATGGTTCAGAAGGCGATGGCTGGCAGGTTTAATTTGTACGGAGTTTAAAAGTTCGAAATGCATTCTTTCTCTCTCTAGACCGAAAATAAGAAAATTGGTTGGTGTTATTATGGACCATTGTCTTGTAGGTAGAGATGCTAGAAGATAAGGAAAGTATGTGTACCTTAACTTTAGGTTTTGCAGAAGAATTGACGCGATAGAGAGCATTGAGTGCGATAGAGAGCGCTGAGTGCTACCGGAATATCCCGGTAGTTTCTTTTTCCAAAATTTAGGTGAGCTCTCTGGCATAGATCTGAGAAGTCTTCAAAATCTTTTCCGTCAGTGGCATCATTGTGGCATAAATCTTAGGAAACGGAACACCAACTCTGGCTGAATAGGTTCTTCTACATTTTAAAGGTACACTATACGGAACTAGAGTCTAGTGACTATTGACATGTTTGGTCAGCCTTAAGATCTAATTCCTAATAAATAATTTAATAAAACAAAATTGATTTAATGTTAAAATAAAATAAAATCATAGTTGCAAAGACTAATTTAAAATAGTCTATAACTTTGTAAAATAGAAAGTAAGACAAGTAAATTGTACAATAAATAATAATATGGATAATAACAATAAAAAACTAAAAAATTATAGATCTAATTTTAAACTTTACAATACATCATTTATTGATAATAAAAAAAAAAATGAACGACTAGAAATTAAGAAATTTTACATTAATTATAAAATCAAAAAGAAATGATAAACAAAAATTACTTTAACATCATTTTTTTTTTTAAGCCCTTTTTAAGACACCAAAATATTTCTTAGTAAGAAAATATGGAAATTAGTAATTTCTTTAAGTATTGTATTGAAACAACAGCTTTTTCTTTTTTTCATATACAAAATTATATGAAGAACTAGCATTTTTGAAATCCATCATAAACAAACTTTCAGTCTTTACCTTCTCTTCATGGTAAAGACTGAAAGTTTGTTTACATTTCAATCTTATGACTGACAATCAATTGAAAACCCTCTAAATACTGAGGGTCTATTTTGTTTGCTGAAGTATACTTGAAAACTTAAATGGCATAATAACGGAATAATCTAGAAAGAAATTGTTCTTTATATGTTATCCTATATGATAGATAGATAAGATTTTTTTTAATAATTTAATTGAAACGAACGAACATCGATTTCAACAAAATGAAAAATATCTTTTGTATTAAATAAATTACGAGCGCAATAATTTGAGCTTTTTCTAATTTCATGACTGATAAATAGAAAATTATAAAACTAATTTTGAAGTTGAAATTGAGTACCTACTCTTCTAATCTCATATCTATTATGGTTTTTTGCTTTTTAAAACCGCTTCAGTTGTTGGCAAATTTTTAATTTCTTTGAAAGCTTGCATATACTTAAATGTTTTCGATGTTTAATATAAGAGGATTTAAATAATACGTATCAGTTAATTTAATATGCTTTCTATAAAGTCATAAAAGATAATTTAATTAAATTGTAAACAGATAAGCTATAGTTTAACTATACTTATTTTTTTTTTTTTTTAATATCGTAAATCTTATACATACTTTTAAAACCTTTAATCTTACTATTTAATATTAATTGTACGTAATTACAGTGTTGATTGAAAATAGGAAAACAAATATTTTTTTAAAAATTTTTATAATGAAGAATAATGTGGAAAGACGCAATAAGAGAAATAATTGGAATAAATTATTAATCTTCAGTCTGATAACCAAATCAGAGTGTGGTGTCATTCTCCGCTGAAATAGATGAGGATATCCAAAAGAGAGTGTGATTATATTCTCCGCTGCAATGGATGAGGATATCCAAAACAGAGCGTGGTCAGATTTTCTGCTGCAATGTATAAGAATAACCCAATCAGAGCGTGGTTATATTCTCCTCTGCAACGTATGAGGATATCCAAAACAGAACGTGGTGACATTCACCGCTGCAATGGATGATTAGAAAATGTTTTGTAATGTAAGATTGAAATTTTAAAAATGAAATTAAAGGGTACCAAAATTTAGCATTTAATAAATAAAAATACTTCTGCTTCGTATTATTTTAAAGTTTTTTTTTTTTTGTTTATATAACCACTTTGCGCTCACACGGAATACTTATCTCATATTATATTTGTCATTTTTAATACTCATTATAAATAAATAGTTCAAAAACGATTTATTTATAAATAATTTTGTTCTATATTCGTTAATTCTAAGAAATATATTTTGAAATTCTAATTAATGAACAAGTATACCACTTGAACAACGAGTGAACAAATATACCAGTTTAATTTAAAGAAATAAGAGTCAAAAGACATTAAAGCTTTTTATTAAACCTATATTTAATAAAACATATATAATTTGTTATCGAAATTATTAAAAAAAAAATAAAAATAATCATTTAAAATTTTTATTATACTCGAAAATAATAAAAATATATATAATTTGGAATTTTCAAAAATGTAATTAAGAGTTTCATGTATTTAATAGCAGATATATACAGCATACATAGTATTAATACGAAGGCTTTGTAATGGGTAGCTATATTTAAAGTATAGTTCATATATATTATAACTTTATTCAGACTTTGTAATAGATTTGGCTGTAGAAAATACCTATCTTATATTTGGTTTTTGAAAGCCAAGGTTTCAATTTATTTTCGTCGAATGCCACCCAATTATATACAACATTCTGGTAACCCTTTAAAATTTTTAAACATAAATGCATCTATGAAATATAATCTTTAATTTTATACAAAATAAAATCTTTATTCAGAATTTTCATAGAAGATCACACCATATTGAAGGTATTTACACAGTTAAAATAATTTATACTTTATAGTTTTTATTATACTATTCAAAGCTGACATAAGAAAAATAGATAAAAAATCAGTACTAAGAACTTAAAAGTCACAAAATATGACTAATAATTATTAAATTTTAGAATTTTACGTATAGTTGAAATTAAATTGAATTAAAAAAAATTATTTATTAGAGGATTTGGATTATTAAAACGGTTCACCTGAAAAACTGGAAAAAGGCTTTAGTTTTTATATTCAGAAAACTTGTCTGAGCCAAAAAAAAAAAAATTCGTATTTAATTTTACAACTTATGCAAATAAATTAAAACTTTATGTTTTGATTCATTAATTAAGTCGTGAATCGTTTGTCACTAAAAAAATGTTTTCAAATCAAAATGACAAAAATTAGCAAACAAAACCAATTAGTGGATTATAACGAGGCGATTACTAACAAAGGCATTTCAAGCATCCCGATACTAAAGATATAAAAATTCCATAAAAAATTGGTGAAAGTAACAGTTCTAATACGCATATAACATACGCATGTAACATGAATCTATATAGGTATCCTCTATACTCTATAGGAACCAAATTACTCACATACAAGCCACAGTAAATATAAATTTAGTTTTAAAATTATATGTTGTTTATGATAAGTTTTATGATGCAGTTGGCTATGTTTGAAAATTATTTTGACATCGGTATTGTTATATCACAAACCAAGTTTTTGCTTTATAAATTCAGGAAATCAGATAGAATTCTCGGTTAAATACATTGCTATACACAGGTAGAAGAAATTAACGTTATATCAGTGAGAAAATGGTATAGTATAAAAAAACTAAATAAATTTTTAGAGAAATAGTAAACTTAAAGTTATTCAGTCATATCAAAACTAAAAATAATTCTTTCAGATTCATTGTTATTTTCAAACATGTATACATTTTTTTTGAGTTATTTTAGTTAGGTACTAGTCTAAACTAATTAGATATTTTAGATAGGCACTGATCATAGCTTCAAAGAATTTTTGAAAGTTTTTTTTTTTTCAAAAGCCGCCTTAAATTCAATTAATGGAAAAGTTGAACTTGTTTGTGGCACCCGGAATTGGGCAAAGGAAAATATTATAGCTTAGTTTTAGTATAACTGTTCTTCAATTAAATATATTCTATATAGATTAAGATAATTTTAAATAATTTTGAAAGAAGAAGAAGATATTAATTCATAATGGTGCGCTTTATTATAAGATAAGATAAAAAATTAAGTTTTTTTTTTAAAGTAGTGTATATGAAAAAAAAACATTTTAAGAATATAAAATTAATTAAGGACCAACCCAAAAATTTTTTTCAAAGAAAATTTCTATGGAATGTAATTAAGAAATAAAATTTTTACTGGGAATTCGCAATAATATTTTATTAAGAATTTAAAACCACTAATTAAACTTATATGCGACGAAGATAAATTTTATTATCTTTAAATTCAAGTATCAATCAGATTGTAAAGATTTTTTTAAGCTATTTTGGATTATACACTTTATTTTTTATTTTTTTTTTTTGATAATATTTTATTGAAAAGTTGATATGAGCCACGTACTCCTGTGCATATATATAATTAATATATAATTAAAATAACAAAAAACCAACTTTGGTTTAAAATCCATATACATATATATAAAGTTTTATTAACACTTCTGTCTATTTTTATCAAGTTTTACTTTCATTTTGCAATTGTTTAAAAATATGTAATCATATATTTTACTACTACGATTTATTATACAAGTATAGAATAAATTTTTTTTTAAATAAATAATAAGTCTAAACAGAATTATTAATATTGCAATAATAAAAATAAATCTATTTTAATTCCTCAATTTTTAAAGGTAATAAATTATTATTATTAAAAAAAAAAACAATATATGTACCTATGTAAAAAAATTTATTTTTATTGCAGTACTACAAAAAGTTAACCCCCGTCATAAAAATGAAACATTTTAATTACAATTAAAATATCAGGAAATTTTCTTAAAGCTTTATACAAAAAAAAAAAATCAATTAATCAATCAATTTATTCTTTAAATCTTATCATAATAATCGTAGTAATTCAATAACCGTATTTATAATTTTAAATTTTAATTAATAAAAAATATCAAATTTTTACCGTTATTAGAATTACATAATATAGTTTTAAATCAATTGTTTTTATTTTATTTATTTATTTACATTATTAATTACAATTTAAGGGGCCTCGGTGGCCTAGTGGGTAAGAGCATATAAAATACGCTGTAAACACCGAGTGAGTGTGGGTTCGAATCTCACACTCGTCGTAAGAGTTATTCCCCCTTACGACATTTACAGCCACGCCTGTAAAGGAAAGGCTGTATAATTTCATTTATGTGACAGAGAAATGCACTAAAAAAAAAAAAAAATTGCAATTTAAATTATAATTTATAGAAAAAAAGCTCTAGCAACTCATACTATCGGCTTCTAATTGTTTTCTAATTTGTCATTTTATTTAGATTTTTATTAGATATTATTTAGATATTTAGATTTTTCTAATTTGTCATTTTATTTGGGCTTCCAATTTGTCATTTTATTTAGAAAACTTAAAAGTCTTCAAATTCTCAACAATATCAGAACTTAAATCATAGTAAAAGTATGAGGCTGTCTGCTTTTTTTTTTGTTGTGTGCTGACTGATATGTGATGATTTTGAACGAGGATATCCGATTATTACCATAAATTTGTTTAATAATTATGAAATTTTGCAGGATTAATTTCATTACTATTTGTTAGTTCCCTCACTAGTTTATTATAATAAAATATGCATACATAATAAATGCAAAGAGATAAAGAAGAGTTATGAATAAAAAAATGTAATAAAATAAAAATTTATAAATTGTACCTTCAAAAAAGAACTCTAAACAGAAAAAAGAATCAGTCTTTTCCGAATTACTCTAATATATGTATATAGTTACATAATATATAAATTTAAAATTTAATACTTTTTAGTAATTATTCATAGCTACAAGTGCTGAAATTTATGGTGTCAGAGCAAGTATCGTTTTTGAAAGAAATGATTTCCTTAACTTTTACTTAATGTTTAAAAAAAAAATACTAAATCAATAATTTATCTGGAAAACTTGGTAAAAGAATTAAAATTAATCAGAATAAAATCTGAGGCAATTCTTCATTTCCCATTTTATTTTAAATTTATACCATAAGATCTTTGAACATTAAATTGCAAATACAAAATCTCTTCATAGTTTTCGAAATTATTTTTAATTAAACTTTAATATTTCATAATTGAGTGTCATTTTTAATAAGTATTTTTTTTACACTCGTTTCTGCCGTTTGAGTATATATATATGTTTGAGTATTTTGTCTTCTTTTCTTTCTTTATTTTCAATGAGTGTATGTAGTAATAAAGAAGTTGAACAACTTTATATGCTAAATATTATTTTGTATTTTGTATATAAAATATGTAGTGCGACAAGCGCATTCATTTTGTTTGGTTATCTTTTTATTTTTATTTTTTTAGTTTTAGAATAAGTTGTTAATAAAATTCTTTTTGTTATTTTCTTTCTTTCATAATATATTCATTAATTTATTGCATTCTTGATTTCTTTGATTAAGTTGTTTTCAAATAATTGTCTAGTACATTATTTATAGGGATGTTCCCTCTCTTGAAATAAGTATTAATATTAATTTTTTTCTTTTACTTTTTGTCTATTGCCTTATTTTCTTTTTTTGTCAAGTATTTATTATTTTTTTTTTTATTTTATTATAACTCAATGTTGTTTCTTAATAATAATATGTAATAGTTTTCGAAAATTTTAAAAGTTTATGGACCGACAAAATTATTTTATATTTTTAACATACATAATCTACATAATTTTTATTTTATAAAAACTTATTTCTATAATCTATATACATGTGTTTCTAAAAATACAATAAATGTTTACTTTTATATAAATAAAATTACAAATGCTATTAAATTAATAACAAAAAAAAAAAAATATGAAAAGTGTGATAAAAAGTTTCAAAATGTTCTTAAAATAACCATATATAATTAGTACAGTGTACATAAATATATTAATAAATTTAGTGAATGGAAAAACCGTAAATACGAAATTAAAAAGATTTAAAATATACATACATACCTACCTAGTACCTACATATCTATAAAAAATTAAAACCGATAACAGTTCACCAACGAACAAATTGACGAAAATTTTTAATCAACAAAAAAGAAATTAATGAACATTTTTCTCTTATTTTGTTCGCTCGTGTATCGTGACGTAACAGTTGTTGTATTTTTCTTAGTTGTTTCACTTGTTTGTTGTTGTTTTGTTGTGACAAAATAACGGTTAACCGAAATCCGAATAACGAAAATAAATTTTTCTCTCATTTTTGTTTTTTTTTTTTTGTATTATTTTTTTTTTTTTTTTTTATTATTATTATTATTCGTTAGTATACGATACCGATGTATATTTAAAGCTTGTTGCAATCAATAAATTTAACGAGTCGAAGTTTAACAGGTGTACAAGAGAGTTAATAATTGTTGTTTTGTGTTTTTTTTCACACCTTTATTAAAAATAAGATGAGATCTTTTAGAAAGTTTTTTTGGTATTTTTTGTTAAATTTTTATTTATTAATAAAATATGGTGAAACACGTCAAGCAAATCCACCACAAATTAGTTTGGATAATATTCTTCATCAATTAATGGATTTTAAATTTGGTGGAATACAAATTGGTAAGTTTAAATACCGGGGAAAAAAATATATAAGTGATTTAATAAATCGCTTCAATAATTTTTTCTCTTTTTTTATGTTGTAAAAATTATTTTATAAGTTTATTTTTAGAAAAATTATTCAAATTAAATTATTTACTTTTTTTTTTTTTTTTTTTGTAAATCATATTAGGATCTTATAAATCAGAATGTCATATAGATATACAAAATGGTTTACTGGATCCACAACCATTATTTTTGTATCCCGGTACAACAAAAACTTATAATCCACAATCAACTGGTGATCTTATAATACCATATAATGGTTTTATTGAATTTAATTGTGAAAAAACATTATTAGAACCATTTCATGGTCGTAAAAAAGTTGTAGCACAATGTATTGGAAGAAATAAATTAAAAGTTGATGGTAAAACATATGAAATTGCAGATTTTGTATGTAATTCATGGTTTCCTTCAGTTGCACGTAAAACTGATAAAAAATGTTATAATAATACAGCATCTGAAATTGAAGTTGGTTTTAAATTAAGTTCAGATACACGTTTTATACGAATTTATGATTTATGTCATGATGAAGAAACTGGTTCAACATTATATGTACATCATCGTTTAACACCATCTAGTAATTCATTTCAACATGGTGTTAAAAGAGTATCATTTCGTAAAGGAAATTTTTATGGAAAATTAAATGTTGACGGACTTTATAAACAAGTTAAACAAAAAGAAACAATTGGTCGTATATTGGGTGGTAATCATGAAAAATATTTTGATGAAAAATCAGCATTATTTTTAGCACGAGGTCATTTATCAGCAAAAGCTGATCATGTTTATGCAAATGAACAAAGAGCAACATTTTATTATGTAAATGCAGCACCACAATGGCAATCATTTAATGCTGGTAATTGGCAAACAATTGAAGATGATGTTCGAAGATTAGCACAAAAACGTAAATTATATTTAGAATGTTATACCGGTACATGGGGTATTGGAACATTAGCCGATGGTAATGGTGATCATAAAGAATTATATTTACATTTTGATAGTGATGCAACAAATGGTGTTGGTAGTTTAATACCAATACCAAAAATTTATTATAGAATTGTTGTTGATACAAGAACAAAAAATGGTATAGTTTTAATTGGTGTTAATAATCCACATTTAACATTAGATGAAATAAAACGTGATTATATTATATGTAATGATGTTAGTGATGAAATTAATTGGATTGATTGGAAAAGAGATAATATTATAAAAGGTTATTCGTATGCATGTAATGTTAACGAATTCACAAATATTGTGGGTCATATTCAAAAATTAGATGTTAAAGGATTATTAGTATAATTTTTATTTTTAAGATAATTTATGTATGTTAATTTTTTTAGTTAAGTTTGTTTTTTAATATGTATATTAAGATGTATTTAATATCAACTGTGTTGATCGTAATTAAAATTATAAAAATTAATTTATATTAAAATTGTTGTTGAATATTTTATTTCTATTTTCGAGCATTAATAGAAATTGAAATTATTGTCTCATGGCAAGCAAATAATAATGTTTCAAAGATTTAAATCGATATTTAGGAGTTCTATAAGTAAAAATGAGGATCTTTTAAAAATAGCTTGCACCCGATTTAAGACAGCTAAGATATTGATGTTCATTTATACAAAAGATTTCATTCCATATACAAACTAAATTTTAACAATCTACTTTTTAGTTTTAAAAAGTAAATATGTAATATTAATAAATAAATTAAATTAAAAAAGCAAAAAAAAAAATAATTTTACGAAGGAAAGAAGAACTCAAATAAAAAGATTTAAATTTATATTTTTTATCCCGTATATAACGTCTTTACAAAGAAAAATTTGGTAAAATATACCTATATATATTAATATATATTTAAATATACAAAGGTATTCCACATAAAAGTGCAAATATTCCAGGAAGTGATTGCAGAAACTAAAACTAGTAAAACATTGGGATCTATTATTAGAACTTTTCGAGATATTGGAACTTTCATATTTTTTTGTTTTACATTATTAATCACCGAGTAGCTTTTAATCCACATGCACCATAGAAGTTAATTTAGTCTTATTTGAAGGCTTATTCCCAGCTTTCATCTGCTGAAGGATTTATTTGTCTTGGCGCTAACTTCTACAAAGCATGTGGGTCAAGTATTATTTGCCAATTAATAATAGAAAACAAAATAACATAAAGTCCCAATATCTCGAAAACGATTCAGAGACTTCCTCTCTCATACAATTTTTTTCTAGTTTTAAACTAGTTTTTTCTAGTTTAAAATAATTCATAAAAATTATATCAGATTACATTGAAATTGTATATGGTTGTTAGATTAACTATGGTGTATTATTGACGTCATCTCATCATCATCGTGTTTCTTATAAGAGAGAAAAAAATTTTCATTTTCATTAACAGATCAGATCGCCTAAATGTATGCAATAAATGTTACATGTGAAATTTACAAAACAGTTCCATCCCATCCATTATTTTAATATCTAAAAATAATTTTAAAAAATAAAAGCTTAAGCAAAATGTGTCTGAAGCATATAATGGAAACAACAAAAAAAAAATAATTATGATTTAATAAGTGTACCATAATCATACCTGAAATGGAAATATTGATTTATTTCCTCATTATAATGTGTGTGACATTATTATGTGATTATAATGAGATATACCGATAATCTAATTATTATTTATATGATATAAAGTAGTTTAATTATAAAATATCTAGAATTTTATAATAAGCATAAATAAACATGACCATAATAAATCTATATAAAAATTTTCAGATCTTCAATGATTCTTTAAGAAGAGGAGGAAAGCATTTAGCTAAAATGTACCATATGAATGTACTGTATGAAAAAACAGGGGAGAAATATAGTAGATAAGCATATAAGACAAAATTTTTTTTTTAAATATTTATGTTTATATAATAGGTAAATATTTATACTTAATAAAATATGCTCCATATAATACGTATAAGTAAAATTAGATTGGATTTTATTTAGAGGTATTAATGACACTGTGGATCTAATGTGCTGCCCCTATTACTACGCGTTGTACATTTTACCTCCACTTATAATACTTCTGAAAGAAAAATTTGTATAAGCTTTATTGCTGGAAGTTCATCTTCGGCAAAGGTGAACTAGGTGCGCATATCTTGCTCGGAGTAAATCTGCGTAGTTTTTGAGTATATGATCTGGTATATGATAAGTTACTTTTTTTATTATTTTCTTTAATTGAGTTTTTATTATGTTTTCTGTATATATAAATGACGAATGAGTAAAGATTTAAATGCGTTTATAGGTAATAAATTTACTTAACAAAATTATTGCAATACAATTAAAACATTGTTTTGTTTTTTTTTTAAACCCAAAATAATTTATTTCAACATTTAATTATTAAAAACCACAACAAAAAAATAAATATTAAAAAAAAAAAAATTAATAACTATTATTTTTATTCTAATCAAATCTTAATAAATTTGTTAATATAAAACTAATTAAAAGTATTCTTATACTAGCTATATGTGTTAAAACTGAATTACATTCTACATCAATTAATCTAGCTGATTCATATAAAAATCTTTTTGGTTGATTATAATTACATAAATCTCTTATAAAATTTGCTGTATATAAATTAACATCAATTTCTTCAATTTCATCATTTACAATATTTTTTTTATTATTTTCATTTTCAGTTTCATCAAAAAATTCAAAATCATCATCATCATCTATATCCATTCCAGATACAAATTGTCTACAAATAGGCATACATTTTTTACTACATGTTGCTTCATCTGATTCACGAAACCATATTTTTCTTGAATATTTTCCCAAATATTCATAATCATTTTTCCTTAATAAATCCACATACTCTTCCATATTTAAAGTAACAGTTTCATCATCATCATTTCTTGGTTTACCTTGTAATCTATCAACATTACCGACACGATGACATCCTTCGAAAATTTCTAAACTTTTATGACCAAATGGTATAGTAATTCTAAAATTATGTTGTCGATTCATACATTCACCATCAATTCTTTGTGCTTTGAATATACACAAATTACGACATTCAAAATTTTCTGTTTTATATGTCGTACCATCAAAAAAAAATTCATTAGATTTGCATTTTTCGCATGTATTATTAAAATTAATTTGATAACCACTTGCAATATGAGTAAATTGCATTGGTATTGGTGGGCTTAATCCAACTTTTTTTGTTTGTGTTACTACAAAAAAATGTTCAGGATCATGTTTTTCATTCACTTTAATCTCTTTGCTAGGACATCCTAAAACAAAAAAAAAAAAAAAAAAAATTAAAGAAATAAAGAAAAATAAAAATTTAATTTAATTGAAATTTTACAATTAAAAATAGTAGTGGTAATGGTAAAATGTTATGTAGTTATATGTAAATAATAACGAACAGTGTAATTTATTCAAAATTTATTTTTTAACTATTATTTTATTACAAGCTTTCAACAAATTTCAACAGGGGTGAACATCTATCAATGTTTACTAAAATCAAAAACTATTAAAACTAATCAGTATTTCTAACCGTGACGTGTTATAAAGCCATAAAGGCATAATTTACAATAATAAAGGCATAATTTACAAATATGGTATTACGACTTCTTGAAAAACGTTTTTTTTTTTTTTTTTTTAGTGCATTTCTCTGCCACATAAATGTGAACAGAAAATTACACAGCCTTTCCTTTACAGGCGTGGCTGTAAATGTCGTAAGGGGGAATAACTCTTACGACGTGTGTGGGATTCGAACGCACACTTCCTCGGTGTTTACAGCGTATTTTAAACGCTCTTACTCACTAGGCCATGAAAAACGTTATATTCGTAATTTATACGTCTAGACTTTACGATTCATTTGAATGTATTTCTGGTACCTCTAAACTACTACTAATAGATTTATATTACTCCAACTTTTACTAAACAAATTATCAAAACCTCCGTTAAACAAATTATTAAAACCATGATTTTATAACCAATTCCAAAATCCACCATCATAATATTTTTTACATACATATTTCGTGAATGATAAAAGCTAAACTGTGTAACTAGCTCTGAAATATAATACTTTTAAAAAAAATGTCAAATAAAATTTTTTCTTTTTCGACATTCTGTACGAAAATATTTACATTATTTTTGTCAACATTTGTTTTTCGACATTTTTTTTCAACAAAAAGGCCGGCTCCCACATATATAATATGTCTAATCAATGTTGAAGCACAATAACATAATAAAATAATGGAATTTTGATATATTGGCGCTATGTCCTAATATTGTCATAAACTATACTCAAAAAATACGTACTTGTTGTTAAGAGATAATAATGCAAAGGGAATTCAAGAATAATTCAATTATGATTTTATACCACAAAAATAAAATTTTGATAAAAATATATGGTTTGATTTCTGAATTTAATGGGTAATTTTCATAAGGTACGGGCGTACGGTTTTATGACATCTTAACGTATATAATACGATTTAACTTTTAATTAAATTTTTTTAAATATAATTTTTATCTATTAATTGTCTATCATTTTTTATAACATTATATTAAACAGCCTCTATACTCGTTTATTTCCGAAAATATCATATTGTTAGTATAGGCTATAGAGCATCTTATTTGCATCCTTGCATATAATTTAATGGAAAAAAAAAATGTTTATTTTAAATTTTTATAAAATATTGTAATAGGAGGATTCATAACAAAATATTTAAAATTTTAGTTATAGAGTTTAATTGGAATTTTAATTTTAGAATGTACTGGAGTCAATATAAAAATGAAATTTTGAAATGCAATGCTATCACTAATTAGTAACAGATGGCGAATGTGTTTTTGTAATAAAAACTTTCTAATATTAAGTATTTAATTTTTTTTACTTTTACTTAACTAAAAAAATTTGATTAATTATAGATATCAAACGGATTGCAATTTATTGTAATTAATTATAAATTAATACCATATTATTATTATAAGCTTTTTTCATTTAATAAAAATATTTTTGTTATTAATATTTATTTTTAATTGAAACGTATGATTAAAATATTAGTTAAAAGATTTATATATACAGTCAACTCCTGGACTTGAAAATTTAGACCAAATTATTCATAATAATTGTAAACTCGAATAAAAAATATTGTTAGTAGAACAGTATAGAATTTTTTAATATTTGAGTTCCTTTTTCACAAAGTAAACTACTCTTTTTTACTTCCAACTACATTAGTCCTTAAGAAAGATTTGATATAATATGATAGAAGTAAATTAAGATATATGATAGGTTCTTATGACAAGTTCCAGTATCCAAATGGTTATGAAATTGTTTTATATTTTGTCAGAACATTTAAAGGGTTTTCGGGACACATAAAATTGACGGGTTGGATATGTTATTATAATAAGCAAAATTTTAAAGTAAAATCAAATGTTGTCCTAAAATCTCAAATTGCAAAATTCCAAATTATACATACAAATCTCATTCTCGTACATTAAAATTTTTTACTTTGGAACAAAAACTTTTGAATTAATAATATTTATTTTTGAAATTTGCCGAATTATAAATTCCAGAATTCGAATTTTGATAAATAACCATAACTACAAAAAAAAACTACGAGTTTAAAATTTCGAATATACATATATATAACGAACTCTAGAATTCTTTTTAATTATTTTTTTACATAAACATATTTTAACAACAAGTAAATGTAACAGTAAGTCGATACAACCGACTTATTTATACCCTACACCTAAAAAATTCAAATTAAATTAAAAATCCATAAGTTATTTTAATTAGGTATTTAATATAAGCTAAAAAAAATAAATGTTTTTACAACCTTTGTACAAAATTTCAAGTTTTTATATTTATTAATTTCGAAAATATGCTTGTTCGGTCTTGGGAGTTGTGTGGGAGGTACCCGAATCCATTTTCCGATTTCGCCCATTTGCAAACTCCGCCTTACTTTAGTCATTGTTAACCTACAGTATAAATTTCATCAAGATGGCATCATTAGTTTTTGAGTTATCGTGCGTACGGACGGACGGACGGACATCGCTAAATCGACTCAACAGGTGATCCTGATTCAGAATATATATACATGTTCATATCTAACTCGCTTCCTTTTGGTAGTTACAAACACCATACCAAAGTTAATATTCCCTATACTTTAAGTGTAGGGTATAATAAAGGATTCAAAATGAGGGAGCTGCCACCCTCAAAACATCAGTTAAACAATTTTAAAAACTAGCCTTTCTATAACCAATTTTAAAATAGCTCCTAAATTGCTCCTAGAAGAATCTTTGTAGTATATAAATATTTCGAATATTGAACTCCCATTTTAACCAATTGTTTTACTTAAAAGGTTTTCAATTTTTGAAAATAGGATATTTTGTAATTTGGGTTTATGATTTTAGAGTTTTTAAAATTTCTGGCATTTTGCGTTAAAATTTTCGATACGTCCGCAAAAAATTGAAAGAAAATAAGAATTTCTGTTTTAATTTTTGTTTTGTTTTACAAAATAACCTGTCCAGGTATAGTTTAAATGCGATTTAATTGACAATGAAATCTCTAACCGATTTATTAAATTATTAATCGATAATTGCACAATATTACATATAAATATAGTATTAATGAAATAAAATTAAGTAATAAATTACTAAATTCATATTATAAGTATTTTTAATTAATTTTTAACTTCGCGGAACATACATATGTATGTTATAAGAAAAACAACATTAATTCCACATTGCACAAAGGTTACAAGTTCGTAATAAATATTAAAAATAGTTTTTCACATTAGATTAACACATGCCATGAAAAATAATAGTTTTTGTTATTGCAAACAACTTCCATACAAAAAAAAAAAATAAATAAACTTGTTTAAGTAAAAATAAAATTCTAATAATTATTATTTATCAAGCTAGAAAAAAAAAACACCATTTTAAAAAGAAAAGAAAATTTTATAAAGAGAAAAAAAAAAAACTTTATTTAAATCAAAAAAGAAAAGTTAAGTTAAAGCTCTTTTAATTATTAAAATATTTGCTTCTAAGACTACCTTAATAGGGTAGATAATTAGATCTGGTTTGTTAACTCTTTAATCTCTAGTGATGGCATATTTTACTCCTTACTATTCAAACATAACTTCCTATAAGGAATTTGTTACGTCTTAACGTATTCAAAGTCATCTACATGTTGTGTGATGTTGTGATCAATCACTTTATGATGTAATTCAATATTCAAAACATTAAATTGAAGAAACGATAAATTGGTAATAAATTTATTACACTATAAACATTATTATTTCAAATTAAATAAAAATTGAAAAAAACCGACAAAAAGTTCTTTAATTAACTTGTTATACATATGTAATTAAATGATAAAGGCCTCATAACCTAGAATATAAAATAGCGTATACACAAAAGCCTCAGTAGCCTAGTATATAAAATACCGACGCAATAAAATACCGAGGGAGAATGGTTTCGAATCCCACACACGTCATAAGATTAATTACAACATTTATAGTTACTGCTGGTAAGGAAAGGCTGTGAAATTTCCTTATCACATTTATGTGACAGGGGAATAAACTCAAAAAAAAAAAAGGATCAACTTCTTACATGTTGTTATCTACAGCAACTATTAATTCATATGTTTAAAGTATTAATACACAAATTAATCAAAGAACAAATTAAAATTATATTTTATGGTATTATGGAATTAATTAGAATTAAAAAATTTAAAGAATAATGGAGACTGTATTAATATTATATTTAAAAGATAAATCCAATGTATATTATTCATCAAAAAATATCTTTAATTTGATAAGAATTTTTCAAAATTATTAAAATTTCCTTACACTTTTGATGACGTCATATAAGAAAAAATAAATAAAATAATTTGGAATTATTTTGAAGGATCAATTATCATTTTGAAGGATCATTTATTATTTAACGGTAAATCAAAAAAAAAAAACTCTTACCCTTTTCCAAACTCCGATATAATGCATATTCTAAACTATATGAATGTTTTTTATTAACAATTGGTGGCCAATAAATTCGTTTACAATTAATTAATATTATTGAATTAAAAATATTAATTAATATAATATTTAATAAATATTTATTTAATTTCATTATTTTTTATTTATTTTTTTTTTTACTATATTGATCTATTCTTATTCAGTATCTTATTGTAACTGATGATATTCTGATCTTAATATAATCGGTTAACAAAAACAAAAAAAAAAAAAATTGAAGCGTAGTTACATATGTACACACATATATCATATAATATATAATTATTTAGATTTGAAATTTAGAATTTTATATTTAATAATTTTTTTTTTTAACTTTGAAAGCTTTAAATTGCAAAAAAAAATGAATCAAGAATATTAAGTATTTTAGAAGAAACAACTTATGACGTCATAAGAATTTCCTATAACTACAATACAAATAACTATGTTATATATATATACATGTATGAACGTACGCATATATATATATATGTGACTTGTATCATGTTCTTGAATTCTTATATTATTTCATTAAATAACAAAATTAATAACAGTTAAAAATATTAAAAATAATTTTGCTTTCATATCTGGATTAGATGGCTCATAAGCATTTTAAATAGGCTAGATACGAATATTTTTCTTAGGTGTTACAGGGATGATTGTAAAATGTTATTACAATATCTGGAAATGATGTTTTTTTAATTCATTTTTAATGTTTTTGAAATGGTAGACAATATTGTAAAATCACTTTTTATTAACTTTTACTTTTAAATGTAAACATAAACTTAGTTGACGTTTCGTTTATTCTATTAGTTAACAGATGGCATATATGTATAAATAATTTGAATTGAAACTATATAGTGGATTAATTAAAAAAGTGACTTATAATGAAGGCCAATCAATTCTTTTGGATTCAATAGGGTCCATTTATTTCTGTATCAAAAGTGTAATGTAAAGCCCTACATTTTAATTAGAGAAAATTTCAATTTTCAATCAATTTAGTGAAATTTGAGATATTATTTTCATATGAGATAAAAAATTATAAAATTTTTTTTTTTTTTTTAAATGTATTTCTCTGCCACATAAATGTGGACAGGAAATTACACAGCCTTTCCTGTTCAGGCGTGGCTGTACATGTCGTAAGGGGGAAACACTCTTACGACGTGTGTGGGATTCGAATCCACACTTCCTCGGTGTTTACAGTGTATTTTATACGCTCTTACCCACTGGCCACCGAGACCCCAAATGATAAAATTAAAACAACAAAGAGCAAAATTCAATTTTAAAATATGTCTACTTGTCAAATATTAGTGATTGGCAATTTTATAAATTTTTCTAACTTTTGATGTGTTATAAATCGAATAAAACCGTTAAGAATATTAGTAAACTAATTCAACTTATGTAAATCACTTTTATATATACATACATATATTATATTTTTTCCTATATATTACTGTTGAAAGTAAAACTTGTTGCAGTTGTTTTTTTTACTTTTATAATCTAGATTATGCATTTTTTTTTTTTTTGTTTTTTGATTTTCTTATATTTTAATATTGTATAATTATTATATTCACTCTAGAATTTATTATATATAATTGCAAGTTCAAGTTTACAGTGGAAAATTAGATTTTTTCTGTTTTTTTATTAAAAGCAAAAAATATTACAATAAAATCAAAACATATTACCAGTATATATAAGAGAAAGTGAAACAGAACACATTAGAAAAGAATAAAATAAAAAAAATGTAATTATTTTTATATAAATCAAGTATGTTAATTTTTAAAATACTGTACATTGAAAATAATCTAATTGCAATATTAAATATATTGAATAAACCATGTTTCCAGGGATTTCCGATTAACTCAATTTCAATTCCAACCAATCATTCTTCTGTTCTTCAAATTCCATATGTACTATAACTATGTAAGTAACACAAATAAAAGGTAGTCATTGTCAATTATTTTTCGAATTATACTTCAAAATATTTAAACATTTCGGTTCTTTTTGTTTATTATATGCATATATACGATATTATACAGTTGTTTCAAAATTATTTAGAGAAAAATGTTAAATAAAATTATTTCAATACTTATAATTATTTTAATATTTATATAAATCTTCATTAAATAAAAATAAAAGAAATAACTGTTAAGGCAAAAATATAACAAATGAACGAAATTTTTAAATTATTTAAACCGGGTTAGAGTAATTATTTTGACGTTTTATATGGAAATAAAAAATTGGTTAATATAGAAATAAAGGGTTATCAGCTTTCTGTTAAATGAAATTCTTCTGAAGAGAAGCATTAATTGATTTATACTTGAAATAAGATGAAAGAGAGAAGAAAAGTACCAGAAATTAAATGGAATATGCTTCAAATAAAACATTGAATTGAAGGGAGAAAGGTATAATTAGTTAATTAGCGTACATTAGAACCTTTTTTGTTTAGAAAATGTAAAAATAAATCAAAATAATAATATCTAAAAAAATTAAAATTTTGAATAAATTTTAATTAAATTGGTTCAATAATTTAACGTGAACGGTTAAATGTTTTAAAATTATTAGAAAACATCTACAAACTTTTAAAATAACAATTTTTGTAATAAATTTTAATTTTACATGTAGTGGTTGCATATACAACCCTAATAGCCTGACCTAGTTTAGCAGTTACTATGCCTATATATAAAAAAAGAATTTTTACACTTTTATAGTAAAAAAATTGTCTTTGTGTAGGTAATTTTAAATGCTGATAATTCAGCACTAAAAAGTTCTGCAGACGGTTCAATTCTGAAGTTCCGCAGACAGCAGAACTAGTGAAGCAACAATAAAAGTATAGTTTCTCTCTATATCGCTCTCTTTTTATAACTGAATATTCAGAAGTACGAGAAGAGAAGTTACTTTATTCCACCTTT
Source organism: Poecilobothrus nobilitatus (assembly GCA_947095535.1). Classification (NCBI taxonomy): domain Eukaryota; kingdom Metazoa; phylum Arthropoda; class Insecta; order Diptera; family Dolichopodidae; genus Poecilobothrus; species Poecilobothrus nobilitatus. The sequence continues at coordinate 41,273,872 of OX352774.1, read as the reverse complement.
AGAGATTGGAGTTAATAGACTGAATTAAACTAGTATTATTAAATTTGAATTTTTAAGTTTTTCCATTATTTTTATTCAAATCTCTATCATAATGTTATAACTTCAATTTTAAATTTAATTCATTTATTATATATATATATATATATTTATTATTTGACATGTAATATAAAATTTATAATTTATTTACTCTGACCTTTTATCTAGTACGGAAACCGAGTTGAGAAAAAAGTTGTGAATCAGCCCTGTGAAATACTTCCATTTAGTGCTGAAAAGGTTCTGAAACAGTTCTGAAAAGAAACTTTTATTCAGTACTCAAAAAGTAATGAAAAAGCCCTGAAAGGAAGCTAGAAATTTTTGCTAGAAGAAGCAAAAAAGCTAGAATTTTTTCCTACCTCTCCTATTAATTTCAGCAGAAAAGAAGTAGGTGCACAAGTATCAGGGAATTCCAAATAAATCTAGTCGATATATTAAATTAACAAACATTGATGGAATATTTAATATTATTTGAATCTCAGCTAGTAAATCAGAAAAGCAGCTACTAAGTTCAACTGTTACAGCTGTTGAGAATCTCACCAACCAGATTAATGAAATTCTGCATTTATCCTCCCAACATCTGAAATTATTTTGACGAGTGATTTTAATATTCATAATAAAACTGGTTTTCCTTTTCCAGTGACAATTCTCTAATTTAAAATTCAGAAATTGAACTATTTTCAACTAACTATTTTAAGGAAACAAGTTAAACTCTTTTCTAGATCATTCCATCTTTCCCAACTTTAATGTTAAAAAACTTACTAAAATCTAAGACCGTGCAGACCTTGTTTCTGACGTTAACTTCTGAGAAGTATAAAGTCTTAGCTGCCTTCTTGGTAGTTCGTATTAATACTTGATTAATACAGTCGATTCTGATCGCATTACATAAACGGTTTTAAGTAAAACTTAAACCACGAATTTTAAATCTCTGCACAATCTTTTCCATCTATCCTTTCCTATCTACCTCTATACATTTCTTCGAGTAATTGTCTCCTCAACTGACAAATTCATGTTTTAATTAAATTGCTCTGAATTAAAGTTTTTAGAATTATATACTACATATTGAGGAGGAATATCAACAGATTTTTTTAAACATATTTTAAGATCACCTACATAAAATAATTAGAAACCATATTATAATAATAGTTTTTAAAATGAGTTTTATTACAAACTGGTATGTTAACTATATTCTGGTGATTTATTCTTTCTGATGATAATGGTTTAAAGTACGTCATCTCAGATGATTTTTATCTTTGTAGAATTTAATTAACGAGTTATAAGGGAACATATACCTTAAAGGTAGTACGTTTAGATCTTTAAAAAGAGGTCGGCAGCTGAATCGTACATTTGTATAGAGTTATAACGCGGAGAAAACATTTTTTCTATTGTAATGAAATATGTGTCACCCCAATTAGCTATGACATAGTTTATTTTAGAGTATACCAAAGCATAATAAATTTTTGAGAAGAGTTTTTCAGAACAATAACGTCTCAATAAATATAGTCTTCGGATACAATATAACAATATATATTTATATAACTTGTCTATAAAAGTCAGATTTCCAATTTAAATTTTTATAAATAATTATGCTCACATACTTGTAACTATCTAAACAACCTGTAGAATATATTTCAAGCACAGATTTTGGAACTTGTTACTGAACTGAATATCTTGGGTATGCTGATAAACTATACTTTTACTGTAGCATAAGATTTAGCTGTGTGTAGATCTTTGGATTTTTTGTATCGATGGAAAACCTTTCTCTCGTTGTTATTTTATCTTCTCAATATCTACAAAACGAACATTAAACCAAGGATGGAGTATAGTATAATGCAAATATATTTTCCAAACTTTCTTGGGATTTCTTGATAAAATAAATAGGCAATTAATAATTTTAATGTCAGCTCAACGCCCTCTTCTATTGACCTCCAACGTTAAGTAATTTCCCTAAATGTGTTTCTCTAGTAAGACTAAATTATTGAAACGAAGAAATAAGAAGGTTGATGCCTTAAATTAAAACTTATTACTTTATAAAAAGAGATAGGAGGAGCTTCCCCTACCCACTCCTGAAGAAATGAAGAATATAGGATTGATGCAGCCGTAATTAATTTACTTGAAGTAAAATGAAAGAAAGAAAGAAAATGACAAAAAAAAAGTTTAAAAAAAATATGAATGTTGAAGGGAGGAAAGAATGGTTTGTTAATTTGCTTGAATCAGAAATTTATTGGTTTACAAAATTGAAAAATAAAACAAAATTATTATAATAATATCTACAAAACAATATTATTTAAACAAATGTTAATTAAATTTGTTCAGTGTAAAAACCATAAAAAAATATAAGAAAAAGGAATTTAATTCATCGTGAACTGTTAAAATGTAAAAATTATTAGATATATTCTAGAATTTTTATGTAGTAATTGCATATATAGTATAAACAAAGTTACAAAACCTTTTAGTAATTCTTAAAAAAAAAACTTTAAAATAAGTTCCAAAAAAGTGCCAAAAGTTTTATACTAATTTAAATAAAACATATAAATTTCATTTAAAAAAAATTTTTAAAAATACAATGAACGTTTTTTTTAATTGTTTTTTAATTATAACTTTTACAAATCTCTTACGATTAAGAGGTGATTCAATTAATGAAAATTCAATTTCTGCACAACCTATTAATCATTTACGTTCAAAACGTGCCGCACTTGCTATAACAAAATTTCCAATATGGCCCAATTCAACTGTACCATATTATCTTGATTGTCCAGAATTTAGTAAGTCCAACAATACCATATTAAAATAATAAAAACATTGATCGGGTATTATTTATTTAATATTATGTATTTAAATAATATATAAAATAATTATTATATTTATAATTTAAAATATAGATAAAACAGAATTAAATTTATTTAAAATATCATTGGATGAAATTCAAAAAAAAACTTGTCTTAAATTTGTTCAAATGCAAGGTTTAGATACTTACAAAAATTTTATTCATGTTTGGGTAATTTTTTTTTTTTTTTTTACGATTATCAATCAAATTTTTATTCAAAAATTTTCCAGTGTAAGCCTGAAGAAGGATGCAGAGCAGAATTAGGATATAAAGGACGTCCACAAAAACTTAATTTAAAACTACCACGAGGAAATGATCTTCGTCATTGTATAACGAAACGTAAAATACAACATGAATTTATGCATGCACTTGGTTTTCAACATGAACATAATTCACCAATACGTAATAAATATATTAAAATTGTAAAAGAAAATATTGCAGATGGATGGGAAAAATATTTTAAAATCAGTAATCGAGACAATTTTGATTTATATGGTTGTCCATATGATTATAATAGTATTATGCAAGTTGATAGTTTTCGTCATTCAAAATCTAAAAAATTACCAGTAATTATTTCCTTAGATAAAAATTTTCCTATTAATAAACTTGGTAAAGCTAAAAGTGTATCAAAATGTGATATTAAAAGAATACGTAAAATGTATTGTAAACGTTAATGGTATAAGATAAGTAATAAAAGAAAATTGTGGTAAAAATAAATCTAAAGATGTTAAAACTGATAACGTAGATAAAAAAATTAAAAGTTATATATATGTATATTACTTATAAAATATGTAACTATTTTGTTGTTAAAAGTATTTTATAGTTAATTAAATAAAGCTAAAAATAATATTATTCAAAAATTAAGTTTTAAATTTTTGAAACACATGTAAAAAATAATGTTTTCTTTTGGCAAAAAACAAATAATAAAATTCAGGAAAAAATTGCATCAATAGAAAATTGTCTTTTAACTTAAAACTAAAACAGTAAAAATGATTACATTCTCAGATAGTATTTTCAAATCACTAACTGTTATACAAATTCTCAATAAAGCTGAATTTATCAAAAGATGCCAAAATAAATATTTTCATATTTTTATAATCTTCTGGGTATGGTTTGGTATAAATTTCATTTATGATGTTATTTTAAAGATTGATTTCTTCCAATCTCTAAAGGACGGTGGTATAAAGTTCTAAATAATAACCATGTATACTTTATGAAACAAAATATTAATTTCTGTTAAATAACTTGATATCATCAATTTTCACATCACCTTTTTTTCAATAAGCTGGCATCAGTTTTTGGAAGGGAATTTACAAAAATATTCACAAGAAAGTACAAAAAGTTTTCACCATAATTTCAAATAATTTTTCATTTTCAATGATAAAGAATTTTTTTTGTTTTTTTTTAGTGCATTTCCCTGGCACATAAATGTAACAAGGAAATTACACAGTCTTTCCTTTTCAGACGTGTCTGTATATGTCGTAAGGGGAAATTACTCTTACAACATGTGTGGGATTCCAACCCACGCTCTCTTGGTGTTTGCAGCGTATTATTATACGCTCTTACCCATACTAGGCCACCGAGGCCCCATATAAAGAATTAAAAAATTCTTCAAATTTTTTCGAGAAAAGTCCCAAATTAAATCCAGAAATTTAATTAACATGTTTGATAAATTTAATTTTATAGCCAAATATTGAATGCTGATGTATATGTTTAATGAAACATATGCTAAAACTGTTATAATTACCATTAAGTCGTAGTATCTAGTAAAAAGAGTAGTTTGTGGAATTTTTTTTTTTTTGGAAATGTAGAAAAAATCGTTATAGACTTAATTTTTTGTTTATTTCCCCCCTATCCTTTATTTGTTCATAAATTGTCTCGAATTCAACATTGAATCTTTTGTTACGTGAAAAAGTAAGTAAAAACATATTTCAAATAATAAGAATACGCAAAACATTTAAAATCTTGCCTTAAAATGCTCGATTTTTATTCTATTACCCTATATAAAAAATTTATAATACAAGTTTTAATGTAATTTAATTTAAATTTACTAATAATATCAATTTTATAGTAACAGATTTTTACAATTATATATAAATAGTAATTACTACATATGCATTGAGTATAAAAGAGTAAGTTAATTAATTTTCTACAACACGGCACATTTTATAAGAAAAGTCGGATTAAAGGTTAAAAGTTCGTTATAATTTTATAAATATTAAAAATAGTTTTATTAATAATACATGTAACTACAATAAAATCTCACAGTTTTTGTAATTTTAAAGTTGTTCTAAATAAAAATAAAATTACAATTGTCATAGTAGCAAAAGCAAAAAAAAAAAAGCACTTTAAAACTAAAACCAAGAAGAGTGTAGAGTTAACTTTGTTAAAGAAGAAATTGTATGGTAGTATGGTAGCTACTCGAATCCGCCAGACCCATTTTTTCAATTTCAAAAGCAAATTGGTATATAATGGTAAAAGTTGCAGGATTTCAACTTCATTATTTTTTGTGTTATTGTGTACTGTGATGGATAAATCGTCGCACTCATTTCTTAATTGATTTAAAATTCAATTCAATACTTTTCTATATCTATTTTGTCTTCTTTAAGCTGTCACAAACGTAATAGTAAATTTATTACCAACCATATAAGAAAAAAGAAGGGAATTTACCAAATTTTATATGGTAAAAATAAAAATCATTGGAAAAATGATTAAAGTTAAATGAGTTTCCAATAGAAAAAGGGGGATAATTTAGAATTAAATTTTTATTTTTTTGATCGAAAGTGAAAATTTCAAGTCATTAATTTTTTTATTTTCTTCTGATGAATTTCCATTTCAAAATTTTTTTTTTTTCAATTACTTAGAAAAAAAACTTTAAACTTTATATTATTAAATATTTATATGTCACAGATACTTAAAAATGTTTATTTAAATTTTCTTTAAATATTTTAACTTTTATAGTTAAAGATATAAACACAGATATTGCGATTTGCGTCATAGGCATATGCAATACTAACATATCGCTATTCGTAAACGCCAAACTTGTTGGATTTTGCAATGATTCTGAGTTTTGAATCTTTTGTAATTACCAATATAATACCAAATCGAAATATATAATAAAATAAAAATAAAATATTTATTGCAAAAGATGGCGGACAAATAAAAATATTTATATGCGTTTAATAGTCATTTAATATAGCTACAATCAAGTAATCAACAGTTTAATGAAACTAAGGATTCTAGAAAATAAACCTTAATCAAATATGTATAATAAATTACTTAGTGGATGCCCTATGATTCTTATAGATGTGAAAAGTAGAAATAAAAAAATAATGCAAATAAAATTAGGTAATATTTAACTCAAAAAAACTCACCCTTTTCTAGTATCCGATTAATAGAATTTTCTAAACTATGTGAATGTTTTTTATTAACAATTGGCGGCCAATAAATTCGTTTACAATTAATTAATATTATTGAATTAAAAATATTAATTAATATAATATTTAATAAATATTTATTTAATTTCATTATTTTTTTTTTTTATTTTGCTACTTGATCTATTCTTATTCACTATTAAATTGTAACTGATGATATTCGGATCTTAATATAAAATGGTAACAAAAAAAAAAAAAAAATTTAACTGTATATAATATCTATGTACATAAATATACAATTAATAAAACAATTTTATTGATTTGAAATTGAGAATTTTATTTATTAAAGCTTTAAATTACAAAAAAAAAAACAAAAGTTAATCACATCTAACAATTAATAAAATATTAAACCAACTATTTTATGAGTATAACAATCAACAATTTAAGTAATGACGTAATAAGAATTTCCTTTAACTAAAAGTACCTGACTATTGTATACATATGTATATAATATAAACTATAATGTAAACTACATAATATAAACTATAATTATAATATAAACTATACAAGAATTTAAAAATCGTGTATTATTTTGAATTCGTTTTTAGTATTTTAAAAAATTTCAGAAAATTCTTGAACGGTTACTCTGAGCCTTTTATCAAGAATAAAGTGAAATTACGATGAAAGGTACTAATCCAATCTTAAAAGTACATAATAGAGAAAGCACGATTTATAATTTTTTATATACCTACTTATTTTATTACATAATTAAAAAATGACTGGCTTACAATTGAAATAATAAATGATTCTCGATAGGTTTATTGTGGATTGGGTAGAAAATTCCATTTTTTAAAATCCCAATCGCAAAATTCAAAACACAAAATCCAAATTTTTTATTACAAAATCACAAAATTCCAAATTACCAAATCCCAAATTATGAAATCTTATTTAGCACCTTGAGTACTACTTGAGAGAATCTCTATATATATAGGTATATTTATTTAAAAGATAGTATTCAAATTATAACATATTATATAATAAATTCTGCATAAAGAGTATAACTCTGATTTTGCAATCAACCTTAAAATCCTTCCTAGCTTTTTTTTATATGTATATAGATTTCAACATTATAGAGTTTAAAATAGTGGGCACTACTGCCACCAATTAGTGGCAAACCTAAATAGTGTGGACCTACCAATTATTGTAACTCTTATTTTGTAACCAACTTTAAAACCCTTCAAATTATTTCCTTACAATCCTAATAACAACAATAAAGCATTGATAATTTCTATAGGAGGTAGATAGTTTTAGTCTTTCTTATGAGTGTTGTTTAGTAAAAAGTTTTTTTTATATTCTTCGAAACCTGTATGAATATGATCCCATTTCCTAAAATACCAAAACTGTCAAAAATATCAAATTCTTAATCCAAAAAATAATAATAATCTCAAATTTCAACAAAATAATTGATGAGGCACCATTTTTTTTTATACCTGTATGAACTATGTTCTACTAAGGATATAATAAATTTGCCATTTGCCATTTGCCTCGTTTGTGACACCTTAAAGAAGTCAAGATAGATATAGTGTCAAAAGTATGGATCGGCTCAGATTCGAATTCGAACTTTATATGAAAGTACCTACGTCCGTGCGTCCGTCCGTCTGCACGATAACTCAAAAAATAAAGGAGCTAGGAGGCTGAAGTTTTTTTTACGTCACCTTTGCAAAATTGTTAGTTTCGCTATTTAAATCCAGCATTTTCGGCCTTCGGATTCGAGTAGCTGGCATACAACTTCTTTCTTTATATGAAAATAACTCAGTATCTGTTGAAGCTAGGTATCTGAAATTTTACAAATGATGATCAAGTTTTATGGCAACAACTTCTGTAAAAGTTGGTTGTGATGGTGTGACAGGTTCGGGTAGTTGCTATACAACTCCACACTTTACGGGTATCATAGAATTGACACAGTCTACTCTACTGTACTCTTCCTCGTTTTATTTATTTCTTCTTCTTCTTCTGCTTTCAATACCCTATTCAGGGCGTAGTGACGTATTTTATTTATTTATTACCCAAATAAAGTTAAAATTTGTAAAGTAGGTACATATTATGAAACACAATCTAAGTTTTTTAAACAATAATGTAAGTATACATTAACTTCATTAGTATGTCGTACTTACAGAAAATTAAATTATTCATATAGAGATTATTATATAAGGGGCCTCGGTGGTCTAATGGGTAAGAGCGTATAAAAAACGCGGTAAACACCGAGGGAGTGTGGGTTCGAATCCCACACACGTTGGAAGAGTTATTCCCCCTTACTACATTTTCAGCCACGCCTGGCAGAGAAATGCAATAAAATAAAATATATATATTATTATATAGTATAGAAATTGTAAATGTTTGGTGTTCTTATTTTGATTGTAAGAAAATAATTAGGAGCGATTTTAGAGTTGATTACAAAATCAGGGTTTCCATAATTTGTATGTAGAGAGTTTGTTTAAAAATATTTTATTTAAAAATAATTAGGAAGGATTTTAAACTTAGTTAAAAAATCAGAGTTAAAAGATTTTTCCAGAAAATATATATTACATATTTTGAATAAAAAATGTAATAATAAAAATTTTTTAGTTCAGTATTGTTTAAGATTTTCTTTTGGGATTCTCCGGAATAGTACTTGAATGATCAAAAATCAAAAATGAAATTTCGTAATTTGACATAGAAAATGGAAATTTTTTGTGGTTTTGTAATTTGGGATATTATGTTTAGATTTTTGAGAAATGAGATTTCGTATTCATCCCATTTTATATTGAACCAAAAGGTAAACTTTTAATTTATTAATAGTTATTCTATATCTTATATAATTATCATTATTTGTTTTGTTTTTTTTTTTTTTGATTAATTATTTAACCTTTAACATCTTATTGAATCTTTTTTTGTTTATACTTATTTAGTTTTTGTATAACTTAACCTATCTATCGTATACTAACTAGCCTATACTATAACGTAGAACTTAGAACTTAAACCGAGATATGTAATATATTTATAAATTATAATATCGCGCTGAAAGTATGGGAGTTAAACTTATTATTTTATATATTATTGTTATATATATACATAGATATCAAATGCAATAATATAAAGACATTTTTATGATTTCATATATGTAATTATTCATGTCTAAGTAAATTAATTGCTTTGAACCTATATATAAAGTTTGAAGCGTTCTTATTTTATGTACAACTCATTACGTTAAAATATATTAGATTTCCTGGAGTTCTTATTGATCTAATGACATGATTCAAATATTTTTTGTTATTAAATTATCGATTCTATTTATTTTTGATATCTTGGAAATGTTATAGTATGTAAAAGTATTTAAAATCTGTTTCTGGTTTACAACTTTTATTAATACAAACTTATAATGAATTTTTCTTCAAACTTCCGCATCTTCTCCATTAGATTTAAACTTATATCCTACCATGTAAAGGTTTCATAATACGTTATTGCATTGATCTTCTTAAGGCTATTTTTGATGTAAACTTTACTTCCAATCTTGTACGTTTTTATACAATATATAAGTTGAAACCAATTTTTTTTAGATAACAAATTTTTTAGATACACATATAAGAGAATTTGATCACTTAAGAATAATAATTGCAACATTTCAGAAACATAAAATAAAATATTTATATAAAAAAAAAATATTTTTTAAAATATGCTTTTATCGAAACCGAATTCGCCCCCTAAAAAGTAGAAAATAAAATTGATTGCAAAACTTTAGCTTTTTGGACTGTTATAATATAAAAGTGAGTTGCTAGTGCAAGCATTTTGGACTGTTATAATATAAAAGTAAATTGCTGGAATAAGGTTAAATAAAAATTTAGGAAATTTGAGGTTCGTGTTTCTTTTTGGTACTACTACCGACTATCGTAGGTACCATACAACTGTATACAACTGTAATAATGCAATTTAAATATGAAATGTGTTGTTTATGTTTTATTATTAATACTTATTACATATAGGTTTTATAGTAGAAAAATCGTAAAAAATATGTAGTTGCTGATGTTCAAAGCTTGAAACGGAATTCATAATAAGTAGTGTGTGGCTGAAAACTACTAAATTATAATTATAGATGGAGCGGAACAAAATAATTTAGGCAATTAGTTTAACATAATATTATGTACGTACGTACATACTTTCATACGTAGTTTTAATTTTTTGTGTTGACAAAATTTTGTTTGTAAATCATAATTCGTAATGCGCAAAAGTATAATTTTGATATGATCTTTACTTTTTATATTCTTTACTATATATGTATGTAGTTTGAATTTGGCAATTGGAATTATTTTGAATAAAATTTTATATGTATGTCTATATACACAATATACATAATAAATGTTCCTAAATAAAACACATAAAACATTAATTTTTAACGCGATGCATATTCAATATGCAATAAAGAATGTTGACAACAAATATTCTGATTTAAATCCTAAACAAATGTTTTAAAACAAAATAATTTAGCAATATAAAAATATTGTACCTATATATTTTGTGTTTTACTCAATCCTAATACAAAACACTGGATGAACTGGATTCGAACAACATGACCCCCACTTTTGAAACCTGAACACTTTCCTCTACACCATACAACACTTACAAATGTTGCTAACAGATTACGAAGATAATAAAAAGCGTGACAGAATGACAAATAAATAAATAAACCGACACCGACGAGTTAATATAAAAGCATATAATAAGTCTTTGATAAGTCTTCAATTAATTCTCCAAAATTTTATGCAATAGAAATATAAAACAAAATATACTCCTAAACATATGCAATTTATATTTTAATTAAAATTTTTATTCCCAATGAGACTAAGCATTTTATGAATTAATTTCATAATAACATTCAGCTCATAATAGCCGTAACAGTCGACGGCTTTACTAATAAAGTTTTATGTGTATTAATATTGTATAATAATAATATTTTATTTATGTGTATTAATATATGTATATTTTATGTATTAATATATGTATATTTATGTGTATTAATATATGTGTATAATATTTACATTTAAAATTAAATATACATATAATAATAATTAATGTAATTTTGTAGAATTTGTAGAATAGTTTTTTTTTTTTTCAAATTCAAAATCAACATTAGTAGATAATAAATATTTCAGCAAAAAAAAAAAAAAATTTTTTTTTAATAATTTAATTATTCATTTATACAAAGATTTGTTTATTAAATAGGTAAAGATTAAATGGTTAATAGTATTTATTGTTTATTAAAATTTCGTGATAGAATTTAATTTATTAATAAATAATTCAGAATAATATGGAAAAATATTTTTATGTTAAATATTTTCAAAAGTAAATTATTGGTCAAACTGAAAAAACAAAAAATAAGCACCAATTTTTTAAATATTTTAATAATATTTTTTAATTTAAATTATTATAATTTAAATACATATTTAATGTTAAAATTAACGTCAAATAACAGTTAAATTAAACTGTATTTTAATTTTTTGTATACATACCCCAAAGTGTTATGTAAGAAGTGTTTGGAAAAATTATTCTATTAACATCAAAAATTTAAAATGATTGTTGAAAATTTACTTTTAAATATTTAAGTTTCATTTTAGGTTCGATTTTTTCTAAATAATTAATTTCATATTAATTTTAATAAGATTTAAAAACAAAAAAAAATAAAATACATTTTTTAATAATCGGTATTAATATTTATCATTGTTTGCGTTCCTTTTGAAAAGATTAGTTGAGAGTAGTGATTATGATATAACAAATAATTTTTACCATTTTTGATCTGAGAAGCACTCAATCAACTCAATATATAAAAGCTTCCTTTCTGCTGTAATGTAATATCAAATTTTATTCAAATTTTTAACATATTATGTATTTATATTATATTTGTTCATTTATAAAGTTTTAAAATTTTTTGATAGTCTAATCAAAAAGTGATTTTTGAATCATTTAGAGATGTAAACGTTTCATACAATTTAATTTAACCCATTTTAAAAAAATTTTTAAGGAATTTCTATCACTAAACTATTAAAAATTATTTTAAGAGGAGAGGATTTTCAATTTGATAAATTTAAAAACCAAAAAAAAAAAAAAAACAAAGAATAATGTAGAGTAAACTGTGTCAACCATAAGATACCAGCACGGACATAATATATTATGCCATATTTCCATAAAATTTAATTATATTTTATAAAATGAAAAAAATCTAATTTAAATAAATATCGAGATATTTTTATGTAAGTTTTTTAAGTTGCATGAAAGCTAATTCTCGAACCCTTTGTCCCCGAACCAACCAAATTTCATATAGTAGTTATTGCTATAAAACTTGATCATCTTTTACAAAATTTTAGATGTCTAGCCAGTGGCAGAACTTCAAAATTTGCGCCCCCCCCCCCCCGCGCTAAAATAAACTATTCCCCTAGTAATTTTTTTTTAACAAAAACAAGTTAGATCTTTATTTCATAAATCATATTGCAATCAAAATAAAAATAATACAAGAACGAAACTAAAACTTAATGGACCTTGATATATTAAAATTTTTCCTCCTTGACTTCATATTGGCAAAATCAGTAATGCTGCTTTTTACATTTTTTACATTTTACATTTTTCCAATTTTCTTCAATGGAAAGTATTGAAAGATCGCTTAAACAGTCTTTACCAATGGTATTACGCTTGCAGGTACAGTTGGCAATTTTACTATTTAAAGCTCAGTGAATTCGCGTATAGATGATATTTTTGATATTTCATCGTGCAGCATTGCCTTTACCATAACCATTTGCAGTGGAAATTCTTTTGATATATCTTCACTATACTTTCTCTATAGTGCTTCTTTATATAATTGTACTATATCACGTAATATTACGTATAATTTACTATATCAATTAATGTAATAGAAAAATCACAAAACCTATGGCTTAAACTAGAAATTACACATCAATATTCAAGATTAGCTGCAATAGAATTAGAAACATATTCACATCACCTACAAATCACTAAAACTCATAGCAGCGCTATTCAATGTTAGTTTTATATATTTGTGGGCAACTATAACTGCGTTAAAAAAGTTCCAGTGTATGTATATAAAAAATGATTGTAAATAATTTTGGGCCCCCTTTAGCTGGTGCACCAACGCCCCCCTCCCCCCACCGCAACGCAGGGTCTTGCGTTCACAAGTTCACAAGTTCCGCCACTGTGTCTAGCTTTATTAATTATATGTACCAAGAAAAATAATATCTATAACTATATAAATTATGCTTATATAGAAAACGAAGTTGTATGACAGCTAACCGAAACACTCTAGACTATCGATGCTCCTCACAGAACTAGTTGACATTTAATCTTTTAACAAAATATCGGATAGCTAGTGTCATTATAGACTCTGACTTATTTTCATATAAAGAAAGAAGTTGTACTGGAGAACGCGCCTACTAGAACGCACCGGTCGAAATTAAGAATTTTACAAAGGTGAAGGTAAATATTTTAGAATCCTACCTCCTTTATTTTTTCAGTTATCATTTAGGCGGACGGACGTGCATGGCTAAATCTATTCAGAATTCAAACCGGATCAAGAATATATATATAATTCTTATTTATAAGATGTCATAAATGTAATGGGAATTTATTATACCCTGAGAGTTACCTTTCGTATGGGTATAAAAAACGAAAATTATTAACTATAATTATTAACATTAATATTTAATTGTTAACTTGCAAGTACTAATATATTAATATGTAAATATTTAAATATGTACATCTAATCGCGTAATGCATAGTCAGTAGACCACAGATAAATATACTGCTATATAAATAACCCGGAAATTTTTTTAACATTTATTTTAAATAATCGAAAAAATTTTTCAAATTGATAAAATAAATAAAAAAAACTTTTAATTTTAAAGCTAATCGTTTTTAAATAATTATTCATTTAAAAAATATTTATATATCATTTTAATTAAGGATAAATTATACTAAATTGTGTGTTAAATGTGTTTTAAATTTTTTTTTGTTCTTTTATTAAAAAAGTTTTTTTTTTTTGACAAAAATCAACAAAAAGTAAGAACGAAAACTAGAACTTCCCTCATTATGTTACTATTAATCATCAAACTTGAATAATATTTTATTATTTTTTAATTTTACTATAAATTCTAGTAAAATGAAATATATATGTATGTATTTTATTCAATGATTAGTAAAATCTCATGAATTTTTCGAATTGTTTTTCTAAATTCATTAATTCTAAAAAAAAAAACAAAAAATAAAATTTTATGTACATATTCTTAAAATGTATAAGATACAAATAAATAAATATACAGTACTGATCAAAAGTTTCTGGCAGGTTAATATGAATATTCACTGGAAATTAAAAAAAAATGAGAATACAACAAAGCAAAGTGTAGTATAGGAATATCAATTTGAAATTATTGTTAAAATTTATCATATTATGCAAGACCAAAGTAATTGATGTGAGTCTCGTATTATGTATGACCGTTCATGAGCGAATATCGTACATATATGCGTTAAGAAAAGTAGATTATTTTATGAGAGAGTTGGAAAAACTCTTTTACTTATTTTATGAGAGAGTTATTATATAAAAACTAATATATCAACATATTGTATAATATAAAATTTTTGAAGTATAAAATTGTCAAGAATTAAACATCCAAATTCATAATAACTCCAACAAAAATAGATAAGAACAATCAAAATACAAAACGATTTGAAATATTTAGTATTCACAGCTACAGCTACAAATTTTTGTATACATAAAATACCCACTTTATACACATTATCTTCGTATAACAAACAATGGTCGCGTTCACTAGCAATTAGCGCTACAAAAAAAAATTGCAGCGCTCGATAAAATTTCCTACTGAACGATTTTTTTATCTAGCGCTACTATTTAGCGCTACATGAATTTTGCAGCGAGAAAATTTTACGCTAAATTATGTAGCGACTTTTTCTTGACGTTTATGTGTTTACATTTAATGTCAAAAATTTTTATTTACAAATTGTTTTTTTTTTAATGCATTTCTCTGCCACATAAATGTGGACAGGAAATTACACAGCCTTTCCTGTTCAGGCGTGGCTGTAAATTTTGTAAGAGGGAATAATTCTTACAACGTGTATGGGATTCGATCTCGCACTTCCTCGGTGTTTACCGCGTATTTTATACGCTCTTACCCACTAGGCCCCTCGAGGCCCATCGAGGCCCCTATAAGATTTAAAAAAAAAATATGGTTTAAATAAATTAAAAATATACGAAATGTCACTCAAAATTAAATGTCATTTAATTTTGCTACAAATCGTTCAGTACAAACAAGCAACGCTAAATGCTAACACCGCTGCAATTAAGTTTAGCCCTAGATTCAAAAATGACAAAAAATGTTGCGACTTTATTTCATTTCTTGAAATTGACATTAATTCGTGCGACACTATTTCATAGAGCCATATATGTAACATGACATTAAACATTTAACATTCTTGGTTTAATAGAAGAATGCTAATTTTTCTAATCATTTCTTCAGTAGTAATTCAAATTACCTGTTTAGAACATAAATGTTATGTTCGTATCTATTGGTATAGTGTAAGTATAGACTATTAGATTATTATACCCTTACGATAGGATCGGGTATAATAAAATTACTCCTCCGTTTGTAACACCTCGAAATAAGTGAGCTAGATATACCTTCAAAGGTATGGATCGGATCAGAAAAAAATTCTAAGTCGATTGAGCCATGTCCGTCCGTCCGTCCGTCAGCACGCTAACTCAAAAACTAAGAAAGCTAGAATCTTGAAATTTACACAAAATATTCTAGGAGCAATTTGTAGGTTCCCTATTATTTTTGGTTGAGTTCCGACCAAAACTTCGGGTAGCTCTCGAACACCTAACTTTTAGATCCCCACTGTTTTTTTTGAAATAGAGCTATGAAATTTTAACTGCTGATAGATGTCACAAAAATATTAATTTTATTTTTTATAACTTTTTTTTGTAGCCCCACTCGTTACGGAGCAACAGCTCCCCAAAGGTTCAAAAAAGCTCTATATTTAAATTGTTATAGTACAAGTTGTATAAAGTATATCTTCATTTTGAAAACGGCAAACGATTACTGCTTTTATTAGCTTTAAAAGTATATATACAATAAATATATAGTTGTGGCATACGGTGTCTTAATTTACCGTTATGCGAAACTAAAATTTTGCAAAATTCTTTAACCCTTCTATCTTCTAAACGGTTTAAGTTGGAAACTTGAAATTTTGATAGAAGTTAGATCTTTGAAAATAAGTATGAGTCATTTCAGAATTTTTTTTGTATCACCCCCGTTTAGGAGCTGTAAGGGGTCAAAAACTGAAAATTTCCTATTTTTAAACATCTGTAACTTGAACATCTGTTAAAATTTTTTTGAGGTAATACACAAAAATTAATGCTTCAACATTATACTCTTATTTCTGTTAACAACTTTTTTTAATAATACAGGGTTATTTTATAATTGACGAAAGTGTTACTTGATTTTTTCAAATTTTCTAACAAATTTCTTCAACAAATTTTTTGCATTTGTTTTATTCAATAATTTGAAATTGTTGAGGATATAATGCGTAGTACATAAAAATGTAAATAAATATACAACATAACGGTTGCTTGAAGAATTTTTATTTATATGATATTGATATACATACATACTTATATAATATCATGTTTATTTACATATCGTATATGTCACTAGTGAATGAATGATAAGAGTATAGATGTATATTATATAGCGCCGTATTTACATACATATATGAATTTTATTGTACTTATAAGAAATTATTCTGTCAATGGAATATTTAAATATAATATAATATAATATTTAAAATTATATTTACTATTTTGTACTAAGTAAATTTAATATACATTTACCGCTTAGTATTAAATGGTACTATAGAATATTTGAAAAAGTTTTGGATTGATAATCGTTATGTGGAAGGTTAGAATCTGCTTAGAATCTGAAAAGTTTTGGATTGATAATCGTTATGTGGAAGGTTAGAATCTGCTTTTGAAGAATGTACATATAAACTTATAGTTTGAATATATGTACAACCCATAGTTCTAGAAATTATAAAATTCACCCAAATTATTTTAAAATACTAAAATATTAAAAAAATAATATTGTAAGCAGAGTGACAGGCTGTGAACATACTAACGGTTGGTACGGGTATCTAAGAGTTGACAAAGGCAACTGTATTCTTCCTCGTTAATACACTATTTTAAAAATTTTTTAATTAAATCTATTAATTAACCGAGCTTATAATCAAAAACAAAAAAATTAGCTTTTCATAAAATTTATGTTTTGTTTTTATTTTTTTAATTCATAACAAATTTTAGTTAAAAATTATACAGAATAAAACCGATAATAAGAAAATTATTCGAAAAAAAAAAATTTAATTCAATATCAACTGTTTTGAAAATTATTAGTAAAAATTTGGAATAGAAATACAAATCTAGAGATGATTTTTTAATTTTTAAAAACAAGTATATTTCTGATAAATTGTTTTATTATAATTTTATAATGTTGTTGTGATTTCTATATACATATATATATATATAATATATATAATAAAGCAAAGTTATAAAAAATTTTAGTTATTCTTAAAAAATCGAAATAGATCAGTTCAAAATAAAAGTTTCTTACTAATTTTAATAAGAATAAATTTTTTTTATTAAAAATTTTTGTTAAAAGATGAATAATTTTTTGATTTTTTTTATAATTACAATTTCTTTTAATATATTAATATTAAAAGGTCATCCAATTAATGAATATAAAGAATTACCATGTTCAGCACAGGATGATAAACCATTACGTTTAAAACGTGCTGCAAAATCATTAAAAAAATATCCAATATGGCCCGGTTCAATTGTACCATATTATATTGATTGTCCGAATTTTAGTAAGTTCAACTATATACAAACCTAATATTATTCAAATATATTATTTTTATATATTTATAAATGAAAACAGATAAAGAAGAATTAAATTTATTAAAAATGTCATTGAATGAAATTGAACAAAAAACTTGTCTAAATTTTGTTGAAATGAAAGTTTTGGGAAATTACAAAAATTTTATTCATGTTCGGGTAAATATTTTTTCTTTTTCTTTTTTTTTTACTTATATTTATCCCATACCACAACAATATTATAATAGAAGAAAAGAATTCAACATTAAATAAAGTTTAATTTTTTTAATTTTTATAGTGTAAACCTGAAGATGGTTGTAAATCAGAATTAGGATATCAAGGACGTCCACAAAATCTTAATTTAAAAGTACATCGAGAACGTGATGGTACAAATAGTGGTGGTTGTATGACAACACGTAAAATACAACATGAATTTATGCATGCACTTGGTTTTCAACATGAACATAATTCACCAGTACGTGATAAATATGTAAAAATTATGACAAAAAATATTGCAAATGGATGGGATCATTATTTTAAAATTGATAATCCAAGAGATTTTGATTCATATGGTTGTCCATATGATTATAATAGTATTATGCAAGTTGATGGTTATCGTCATTCAAAATCAAATAAATTACCAACAATAATACCATTAGATAAACAATTTACAATAGATAAAATTGGTAAAGCTGATAGTATATCAGTTTGTGATGTTAAAAGAATACGTAATATATATTGTAATGGTGGTGGAAATAAAGGAAATCATGGTCGAGGATAAACATTAAACTTAAAATTTATATTAATTTTAGATAGTAGTATTAGTTATAATTTATTTTCATTGAAATTATCTTTTAAACTTTATAAGCAAATATAAAAAAAAAAATTGTTAATTTTTTACAAAAAAAAATATAAGTTTAATAAAAATTTTCTTCTGACTTAACAAATATTTTCGTGTCAGATGAAATTGTTTTTTTTTTTTTTTATACTCAGATTAATTTGTTACTTAATGTTAAATTTTGAAGGTTTAATTCAGAATAATAATTCGAGAACTTATACTTGAGAATTGTTACTTGTTACTAAAATGAGTCTATAGAATAAACAACGTTTACAGATGACAGTATGATATTTAATATTTTTAAAACCTTCTGAATGTGGTCCATTAATACCTTAATGTTGGCCCAAAGAAACCAATATAGTGACAATTTCTGAAATTTTTTCACATCTCAACTGGTGTTATATAATGGGAATGGGTTAAATCAAATGCCATCAAATACAAAACATAAATTTTTTTTTGGTATAATTTGGAATAATTTTGAGAAGAATTTAAAGATGAAATAAAACACATATAGAAACATAGAAATTATAAAATATCAAATCATAAATAGCGATATGATTTTCATATATAAATCATTTTTATTATCAAAAAAAAAAATCGTTTATAAAATTAAAAAATACACTAAACACTATACTGTCACTTTTTAAATTAAGACAATAAACGTAACAAATTAAATTTAAATGATATAAAACACTTTGGTAATAAATTGATATTTTTATATTTTCTATTATTTTATTTTAATTATTCTGTATTAATTTAACGACTTGTTGGTAAACAAATAATTTTAGTTTCCTGAATCAAGCAAAATTACAATAACAAATAAAAAAATCGATTCTAATTAATAATATTTTAACGTCACATTGAGAAAATTTTTTTTTATCTGTTTTTGTTATTTTTATGCTCAATAAATAGTATACATTTGATTTAAACTTATAAAACTTTTTATATATGGTAATTTTACGAGGGGCAGTTAAAAAAATCTTTTACAATAGAAGTAAAATCAAATGTTTTTGTACTAATAATGCAGTGTTAACTCTTTAAAAAAATGTATTTTTATGTTCTTTATATAGACTTTTCAAGTTTTATTTTTTGTTTTATTAAGACTTTGATTTTTTTAGCATTCCTACTTTTTTTATTCAACTAATATGTAAATAAAACAGATTTATTTTTATAGAAATTTCGATTTTCTAAAATAAAATTCTTTTTATTTATGGTTGGTTTAATGCCACTAAAATTTTATACAATCATACACCATATTAATTAACACGACAAAAACAATTTATACTTAGAAAGCCAAACTTATAAAATATGAATTACTAAGTAAAATTTTTCTAAATCAAATCAACAGAACAAAAAAATTAATTGGTAATGAAAAAATTTGTTTTAAATGAAAATATTGTTTGCCTAAATTTATGCAAGTTTTTTTTATAAACAAGAAATTAATATATTTTTTGCCTTAAAAAATAAAAAATGCTTAAATAAAAAAAAAAAAAATAAATAAAACCTTAAGTATTGTATACAAATTGTTTTTAATTAGGTTAGGTTATTTAAGTTAGAATAAGTTAGGCTAAGTTTTATAAAAAAAAAAAAAAAAAAAGAATTATTATTGGTTTTAATGATCTAACTTAACCTAACCTAACTTTTCCAATATTGATAAGTATAGTATTAAGTTTATAATTTAAGCCAATGCTTAAAATAAAAATAAAATATTAATTCAAATTAACATAAAAATTAAAATACTAGTTTAAATGTTAATTGTAAGATAAGGAAAACCGTTTTTGTTAGTTAAGATATTTTTAAGACACATAAAGGGAAAAATAAAGTTTAAATATTAAAAAAAAAAAAAAAAATTGCCTCGGTGGCCTAGTGATTAATCACGTGACTTATTAACCGAGAAACAGGAAATAAGTGTTTTTTATGTAATGAAAATTACTGAAAAAATAGATTTTTAAATCCCTTTTTTTTTTTTTTAATTATTTATTTATTCAATTATAACTAAACCTAAAAAAAAATAGTTATATTTCACAAATTAAAATTATTAGTTTTAAAAATAACAAACATTTTTTTTCTTGCTAATCTTAATCTAGTCTTAAATGAATTTATTTAAAAGAAGTCTTTTTGAATATTTATTTAACAATATAAGTTTTTTTATTTGCTTTTTTTTCCCTTGGAAAGTCATATAAAAAACGAAGGTTATTTAAAAAATTTTAAAAGTATATTTAAAACTTAATCCTAATAAAACAAACTTAACCTAACCCCACCCCTTTTTTCTTCATGCGTTTTTTCCGAACTGTTATATATTCGGGAAAAACTAACAAAGAAAAAATTATTTCTAAAATTTAAAATAAAAAAAAAAAATAAAAATTTTTTTTTTGATATTTATGTATACTAATAAGTATCTTCTAACCACCAATAACTTCTGTTTAATGTTTTATCCCTATCCGGTATATATTAATATATTTTTTGCCTCGGTGGCCTAGTGATTAACCACGTGACTTATTAACCGAGAAACAGGTGCTTTTATGTAAAGAAAATTACTGAAAAAATAGATTTTTAAATTCCTCTTGCTACCAAATATATAGTATAAATATACAATATAAACTAAATAAATAATATTGTATTGGGAAATTCGGTAACCTAGTGGGTAGGCATGTGGCGTGTTAACCGAAGGAGTGTGGGTTCGATCCCTGTACAGGTCGTAAGTATTTTTTTCTTTACATACCACCCTTACGACTAAATATAATGTAAATATATAGTATATAAATAATATAAACAAAATAAATAATATTAGTGCATAATTTAATAATAGTATTCAACGTATTATTATGGCCTTAGTAGCCGATGGTTTTGTAATATTGCAATATCCTATGTGGTTTGTAATATTAATATAAAAAAATAAATAAATTATAGTATAAATTAATGAGGAAATTATCCTATGTATTGATATATGCTATTAATATAAATAAATAAAAAAAATTTGTTTTGTATTTGAGACATGCCTATACGTAATAAAGACAAAACAATGAAAAAAGCATATTGGTGATCTAATCAGAGCCAGGTTAATACTAGGATAACATAATTAGGTTTTAATATAGGCTAAGTAATTTGAATTAAGATAAGTAGCGAGCATAGGTTAAATTGTTTTTATTGTAACAATTAGATATTAATTATTAATACCGAAATTTTCATAATACAATAAAAAAACGAGAAAGAATACAGTTGCCTTTGTCAACTCTTAGATACCCGTACGAACCGTTAGTATGTTCACAGCCTGTCACTCTGCTTACAATATTATTTTTTTAATATTTTAGTATATTTTAAAATAATTTGGGTGAATTATATAATTTCTAGAACTATGGGTTGTACATATATTCAAACTATATGTTTATATGTACATTCTTCAAAACCAGATTCTAACCTTCCACTTAACGATTATCAATCCAAAACTTTTTCAAATATTCTATAGTACCATTTAATACTAAGCGGTAAATGTATATTAAATTTACTTAGTACAAAATAGTAAATATAATTTTAAATATTATATTATATTATATTTAAATATTCCATTGACAGAATAATTTCTTATAAGTACAATAAAATACATATATGTATGTAAATACGGTGCTATATAATATACATCTATACTCTTATCATTCATTCACTAGTGACATATACGATATGTAAATAAACATGATATTATATAAGTATGTATATATATCAATATCATATAATTAAAAATTCTTCAAGCAACCGTTATGTTGTTTATTTATTTACATTTTTTTGTACTACGCATTATATCCTCAACAATTTCAAATTATCGAGTAAAACAAAATGCAAAAAATTCGTTAAAGAAATTTGTTAGAAAATTTGAAAAAATCAAGTAACACTTTCGTCAATTATAAAGTAACCCTATATTATTAAAAAAAAGTTGTTAACAGAAATAAGAGTATAATGTTGAAACTTTAATTTTTGTGTATTACTTCAAAAAAGTTTTAACAGGTGTTTAAATTACAGGTGTTTAAAAATAGAAAATTTTCAGTTTTGACCCCTTACAGCTCCTAAATGGGGGGCGATACAAAAAAAATTTCTGAAAGGACTCATACTTATTTTCAAAGATCTAAGTTCTGTCAAAGTTTCAAGTTTAGAAGATAAAAGGGTCAAAGTATTTTGCAAAATTTGAGTTTCGCTTAACGGTAAATTAAGACGCCGCATGCCACAAATATATATTTATTCTATATACACTTTTAAAGCTAATAAAAGTAGTAATCGTTTGGCGTTTTCAAAATGAAGATATACTTTATACAACTTGTGCTATAACAATTTAAATATAGAGCTTTTTTGAACCTTTGGGGAGCTGTAGTCCCGTAACGGGTGGGGCTACAAAAAAAAGTTATTAAAAATAAAATTAATATTTTTGTGAGATCTATCAGCAGTTAAAATTTCATAGCTCTATTTCAAAAAAAATGTGGGGATCTAAAAGTTAGGTGTTAGGTTTACAAAATATTTTGTGTAAATTTCAAGATTCTAGCTTTCTTAGTTTTTGAGTTAGCGTGCTGACCGACAGACGGACGGACGGACATGACTCAAAAGTCTTAGAATTTTTTTCTGATCCGATCCATACCTTGAAGGTATATCTAGCTCGCTTATTTCGAGGTGTTATAAACGGAGGAGTAATTTTATTATACACGATCCTATCGTACGGGTATAAAAATATTTTATAGAACATAAACATTATCATGGAAATTAAATTTAGAATTAGAAGCAAAATTAACTTAAAAAATTATGGATTCATTTAAATGTTAATATAAAAAAATGCCGTTTTTCATAAAATTTTTCTATAGGATAAATTTAAGAAAGAATTTAAAGGTACATATGTATAAATGGTTTATTAAAAAATAAATAAATAAAAATTTTTATGTTTGAGATTTCTAAGTGGCCTATTCGTGGAAACGTGGAATTATATAAATTATCAATTTCTTCTAAGATTTTAGTTTCTATTTCTGTACAAAAAAGATTTGATAATCAATTTTCTTTAACATAATGATATTAACACTTACAGAAAAAAAAAAACACATTTAGTAAAATATAATCAAGAGAAACCACTCAAACATAACAGCTCTTCATACATTTAAACAAAACGATTAGTACACAATACTAAAAAGTACAAAAATAACGTATACTGACATCTGCGGTATAAACATCTATGAGTACTTTAAGGCAAGCGGTAAAAAAATTTTTTTAAATAATAAATTGCAACAAACCAGAAAATAATAATAATATATAGGAACAGAAGGTTTTGTTCTCATTTTTAAAATGAGCCAACACAAATATATGGGTTAATGATACTTAACGTATTCATTTAATAAATATTTAAATAATATAATTTTATTTTTATATTTAGTATTTAATTGTAAATAAATATTATTTTATTTTTAACATTAATTTTTTTTGTGTTTTTTTTTCTTTTAATAAATTCCTTTTTACATTTTTTTCATATTTACCGATTCATATATAAAGCTGATTATATGACAGTTAAAATCATCATCGGAAATACCAATTATATATATATAAAGTATATATTTATTTTATTTTTCGGTATAAATGAATTTTCTTATACCATTCTTAAAATGTTTTTATAAGTTTATATATATATAGAATTTGTATTATCTTATTTTAAAGAAAGAAAGAAATAAGAAATTCATCACTATTTGGATTTGTACATATACATATTTATTTTTAAAACCGAGAACTTGTAAGAATTCATATTGAATTTTTATAAACTTTTATTTATTATAAATTTAATTTTAATTTAATAATTTAAATTTTGTACACCATAACCAAATATGTTGGTTTGTAGTTTTCAAGTTTTTTTTTTTACACTAGAAATATATTATTAAAATATTTTAAAAAAATTCATTCAAAATTAAGTTTTATTTTAAAACGAAAAAACGAAATATGTGAAAAAAAAAATCAAAATTACGATTAAGAAATTAATAAATCGACTTTTTTTTAAAAATTGAAATGAAAATTAATTAATAAAATTAATCGATTTAAAAAGAAAAAAGTTATTTTCTGTATCAAAGTGAATCTTTATTTTAATTCAAATTATAATATTTTTATATCAGCAATTTTAAAGAATAAATCTTGTTTTTCCTCATATCCAATCAGGATCAAATTCCTTGTGGTTTTTTTTTTTTTTAACGAAAATATAAAATTATTTATTAAATTTTTGAATAAAAACAACAGATTAAAACAAATTAAATTATATATATATATATTTTTTAAACAGCCTTTAAATAATATAGAACATACATAAATAATTTTTAGTGTTAGGAAAATAGGGCATTTCCCCTTAAGTAATTTTTCTTTCATAATTTTCTTCCTTATCATCACATTCTTTGCTAGTGACGTTTTTTTGAAAATATTTAAAAATAATATGAATAGTTTTTTGAAAATTTTTGTAGTTATAATTTGTACAAATTTATTAAGATTAAGAGCTCATCCAATTATTGAATACGAAGAATTGTCATGTTCGGCACAGGATGATAAACCATTACGTTTAAAACGTGCTGCAAAATCATTAAAAAAATATCCAATATGGCCCGATTCAACTATACCGTATTATATTGGTTGTCCGAATTTTAGTAAGTCGATATATCTATATACAAATGAATTATCTAATATTATTCAAATATATAAATATACATATACATATATATATATTTATAAATAAAAATAGATAAAGAAGAATTAGATTTGTTAAGAATGTCTTTAGATGAAATTGAACAAAAAACTTGTGTTAATTTTGTTGAAATGAAAGTATTGGGAAATTACAAAAATTTTATTCATGTTCGGGTAAATATTTTTTTTTTTTTACTATATTCATCCCACACGACAACAATATTATCATAGAAGAAAAGAATTCAACATTAAATACAGTTTAATTTTTTTAATTTTCTAGTGTAAACCTGAAGATGGTTGTAAATCAGAATTAGGATATCAAGGACGTCCACAAAATCTTAATTTAAAAGTACGTCGAGAAACTGATGGTCCAAAAAGTGGTGGTTGTATGACAAAACGTAAAATACAACATGAATTTATGCATGCACTTGGTTTTCAACATGAACATAATTCACCAGAACGTAATCAATATGTACAAATTATAATTGAAAATATTGCAGATGGATGGGATCATTATTTTAAAATTAGTAATGCAGACAATTTTGTTTCATATGGTTGTCCATATGATTATAATAGTGTTATGCAAGTTGGCAGTTATCGTCATTCAAAATCTAATAAATTACCAACAATAATACCATTAGATAAACAAATTGCAATTAATAAATTTGGTAAAGCTGAAAGTATATCAGAATGTGATATTAAAAGAATTCGTAATATGTATTGTAATGGTGATGAAGTGAAGGTAGTAAAAAATAAAGGTAATAAAAATAATTTACTAGATGTGGTAAATATATTTAAAATGAGGTAGTAGAAAATTAAAATTTTTGTTTTGCTTAAAATAATAGCAACGTGGATAAACAAAGTAAAAATTGTATTATTTATTAAGTAATTATAAATTTATTTATAGTTATCATATGTATAGTAATAAATTTAAAAAAAAAAGTAATATTGTTTAAGTTATTCTTTAAAATTTTTATAAATTAATATTTGCTTGACAGATGATATCATATTGAGTGATACAAAAAAAATTTCTGAAATGACTCATACTTATTTTCAAAGATCTAACTTCTGTCAAAATTTCAGTTTCCAACTTAAACCGTTTAGAAGATAGAAGGGTTGAAGGATTTTGCAAAATTTGAGTATCACATAACGGTAAATTAAGACACCGTATGCCACAAAAATATAATTATTGTATATATACTTTTAAAGTTAATAAAAGTAGTAATCGTTTGGCGTTTTCAAAATGAAGATATACCTTATACAACTTGTGCTATAACAATTTAAATATAGAGCTTTTTTGAACCTTTGGGGAGCTGTAGCTCCGTAAAGGGTGGGGCTACAAAAAAAAGTTATTAAAAATAAAATTAATATTTTTGTGAGATCTAT
This sequence comes from Poecilobothrus nobilitatus, assembly GCA_947095535.1. Taxonomy (NCBI): domain Eukaryota; kingdom Metazoa; phylum Arthropoda; class Insecta; order Diptera; family Dolichopodidae; genus Poecilobothrus; species Poecilobothrus nobilitatus. The sequence goes on along the minus strand of OX352774.1, from coordinate 41,246,756 downwards.
CAGTAGTTAAAATTTCATAGCTCTATTGCAAAAAAAATGTGGGGATCTAAAAGTTAGGTGTTCGAGAGCTACCCTAAGGCTTGGTCCAAACTCAACCAAAAAAAATAGGGAACCTACAAATTACTCCCAAAATATTTTGTGTAAATTTCAAGATTCTAGCTTTCTTAGTTTTTGAGTTAGCGTGCTGACGGACGGACGGACATGGCTCAAAAGTCTTAGAATTTTTTTTTGATCCGATCCATACCTTTGAAGGTATATCTAGCTCGCTTATTTCGAGGTGTTACAAACGGAGGAGTAATTTTATTATACCCGATCCTATCGTACGGGTATAATGAATTGAAACCAGCAAGCTTTAATTCCTTTTGAATTGGAGTTAAGACCCACACTATTTTTTGTTATCAAAAAAAGAGAGTAATAGAATATGTAAAGCAAACGCATTAGGAGGGATTTTAAAGATTTCGATAAAAATTGTATCCCCTTTTTCCCGAAAATTTACTAATATGTGTATGTCTGAGATTCTGAATTGGGAGGGATTTTAGAGTTGGTTACAAAATCAGGGTTATATGCTTTTTCCACAATACATATATAAGTAATACTCCTATTGTCAGGAATTTTACTCAATTGGTTAAAACGTTTAAGCGCGACAGCAAAAAAAACCAAATTAACCTAGTAACCGCATTATATTGGATATCATAACGTTTTTTTATAGTGAGTTCTTCTGCTAAAGAGGAACAATTTTGTGAATTTTTAAATAAATTTATTAAACCATTTAGGCAGGACAACAAAATAATGTTATAAACTTCATTCGGCTCTCGTGCCCAAACGGGTTACCAGAATTTCAAAAAAATTTGTCACACGCTTTTTTTTAGACCATAAAACCACCATTCAAAATTGGACATAAATCGGAAACAAAAAATTTTTTGGAAGCCCGCCGGGCCGAATCCGGATAATATATTGCAACCAAATTTCTTCGGTACACCCCCAAAACTAAGAATAACATTTGGGCAAATATTCAACTCAATCGGTCGAACCGTTTAGGCAGGACAACGAAAAATCAAAACAGCTTTAAAACACTTTCGAGCCGCAATGGGTTAATGAACCGAAACGCGATATAGGCTAGTAGAAATATTCCTGCAAAATTTTGTTGAAATCGGACTAGTGGTTTTTACATGAAAAGAGCACAAACAAACAAATAAACAAACAGAATTTCTTCCTTATTTATTAGACTACCTACCTATGTATTATATTTTTCTTCGTCCATATTGATTTTTATGGTACAGTGGCAGAAAATTATAATGAATACAAAAATGCTAGTATTTCAATTTTCTAAAAAAACAATATTTATTGTTATTCCCAACACCCAAATTATTTTTTTGCTCAGTGTAGGCTTTTTTTTAAATTTAAAATAATTGGAATCTTGTGTGTTTAATTGGTGTAACGAAACAATCTAAATATTTAAAGTAAAAGACTATAGTTATATAATATATATAGGTATTATTTATTTTATTTTTTGTTATTTTTAGAGCAAGTACAACCACTTTACAAAAATATTTTAAACAATTGCTTAGAGAAAAATCTTTGGGAAAAGATTTAATAAGAAAAGAGCATATAATCAATTTTTACATATCATAAAAAAACCTAAAAATTTCTGAAAACAACAATAATTAAATAAAAATATAAAATAAAAATATATACAATAAAAAATTATATAATAATAATTCTCCTTTTCAAATAGGATGATCTAGTAAGATGATATGATATGTGCCCATAATACTCATTAAGGGTTTATGATGAATGATGATTTACTAAAAAGAAGTTAAATTATTAAAGGAAAAAATTTTAAAATTTAGAGCAATTATATTATCTTTTAGTACTTTAGCACTTCAGCTACTTCTACTTATAAAATTACTACTACTACTATACTAGTACTACTACAAAAACCATAGTTCTATATCATATATGAATATCCTATAAACCGAACAAGAAATTTACATAATTCAAAGTATTTAATGCGCGATTTTGATTATCAATTTCCAGCATGTAGGAATTTCTTTTCATGTATTTAAAGTTAAACGAAACTTTACGCACATTTTTGTTCAACTTCTAACATGTCAAGATTGGACTAATGGTTAAAAATTACATCTTTTTTGTAAATTAAGTCGCTTTTAAATATTTTTAGTTAGTGTACATATATCTAATTTTTTTTTTTTACTTTTTTTTTTTACTTTTTATATCTAATTTTTTTTTTTTACTTTTACTTTTTTTTTTTACTTACAAAAACACGAAATGAATTCCAAGTAGTAATACCAAATAAAATGTTTGGGAAGATTTTGAAATAAGAACTTTTCAATTGTACTTTACTCGTATCTAAGTCAATCAGGTCTTTATAGCGATTAAATAACCCAAAAATTCTACTACTAATATGTTCATTTTCATCATATTTAGATAGAACTACAATGTCTTTCATTTCATGTACAAATAAGTAAAGGATCACAACTTAATTATTTTTCTCATTTTTTACCGACCGCATACAGTAATGTATAAGGTAGGTATTGTTTTCATACTAAAAATTTGTATCCGAGATTTTGGCAAATGTAGTGCATATTTCTACCGGTGTGGAGAAGGCAGTAAAAATTTTTTTAGCATGATGTCTGTGTGTGTGTGTGCGTGTGGGTGTGTTTGGGTATATCTGTGGACACGTGTACAGCTTAAACGACTGAGAGGAATTTTTTGTAATTTCATATTTAAGATTTTGACGTAAATATCTCGGATTTATAAGCTTTTGGAGCAAATCGGACAACCGCAAGTGGCTTGTCGGATTTATAAGCTTTTGGAGCAAATCGGACAACCGCAGTTTATTAGTGTACTTTTTAAGTTTTTTACGAATATTTCGTAATAAAAAAATTTTATGAGAAAAATTATTAAGAAAAAGTTGTTACACAAGTAAAGAGCAACAACTTTGCCATAGAACATTTTTTGATCCGACTAACTTTAACTTTTGTTTAATTTTTTTTCTAAGTCCAAATTTCATACATAACACTCCATATGAATTTATGTGAACAATTTTTTTTTGTTTTTTTTTTATATTTCTAAAAAGTCTATCTATGCATACATATTATTCTTTTATTGATGACGTAAAATTTAAACGGTAAAATTTTTGTTAGCAGATTCAATATTATTCTTATGTTTGTTTTGTATTTGTTTACAGTTTTTATTATTTTTTTACTTCTAATATTTTTGAATGAAAAAATCATGTACATTACATAATAATGTAAATAGAGGTATGAATGAATACACATATATTTTTACGATTTCATTGCTTATTATTGTTATTGAATAAAACAAAATGTTGTTAAATTATTAGAAGTTATTTTGCTTTGATATAAATTATTATGTAAAAAATCTATAAATTTTGGCATTGTACTTTTCGTGTAGTGGTTTTTTTATTAACTAATCAAGTTAACTGCCAATTATTGAAGTTTTATCTATCATTTAAAACAAAATATCGTATTTTCGTATCGCATTTTATTGGGTATCATAACTTTGTTTTATGTCTTTTTGACTTGCATTAGATTTGCACCAGTACTCTATTGCACCATAATCACTTATTAGTAATCAAATAACCAAATATTTATTTTTTTTTTGATAAGTGAGGATTTTTATTTAATCAAAATTTTATTGAGTTATTACCAAATATGATTTTGGTGTAGCAAACACTTTATCAAAAAAAATTATTATATGACTATTTGATTAGTGATAACTGATAAGTGGTTGATGTAATAGGGTCCAGGCTTAAATAATATTCAAAATTATAACATGTAACAAAACATCAAAATTTACATGTGTTCTAAGTTAGCAGTAAATTTCAGTTAAAACTTCCGTTCCAGATTCTCATTCAAAAAGCACTTTAAAAAAGATATCATCTCTAAAAAAAAATCTCCCAAGAATTTTCTTTAAATAAAATAAAATAATCGTACATATTAAAAATGTTTGCCATATTTTCCATATTCAAGAGGAAAAATTGCAAAACATGCAAATTCTTAAATGTTTTACTAAATATTCTCCTCTAGGAGAAAAAACTCCCAATTTCTCCTTAAATCACACGCACATCTGAGTCAGAATAAAACAAAGAGCACAATTAAACATTAAAAACAAAAAAATATACATGAGCGCATCAACTTTTCAAAAATATATGTCATAATTAAATAGAACTGACAAAAATACTGTTTTGTATACACATATGGGTATTTTAACCGTGTAAAAAAAAAATTGCAACAAACACTGCAAATAAAAAATGAAAACCTATAATATTTTATGGCCAGTTGAATCATATTAACAACTTTATGAAGAAAAAGCATCATATGATTCTTTAATAAAATATTTATCCCATATTAATAAAAAGACATGTTCAAGGTTGAGGTCATTATAATGGCACACGTTTTAGATTTGTATGAATATACAAATATGTGCTTAAATTGTTAAACCGGAAGTATGCATGTAAAAAATTCACGTGTTGATAAATATTATTTAATGTTAATTAAATATTAAATTATTTTCAATTTTATAATTTAAATATTGTACACCATATTTAAAAAAAATCAAGTAATGATTTACAACTTCAAAACGGAGGGATGATTTAACTTCCACGAACATAAATTCCATGGAACTAATGTCTTCTTAAATGGACCAAGTTAAGTCCATTAAGACCAAGTTAAGGCCAAATTAAGACCAAGTTAGTTCCATTGAACTTATGAATTTTTAAATGGATTTAAGTTCCATGGAATATCTTAACTATCACTTTTTGTTGGAAATTAAGTCTCAAATAAAATAGCCATAAGTTCCACTTTTCTAATAGGTATGTAAATAAAATAATTGGGGGGATTTTAAAGTTGGTTGTAAAATCAGTGTTATACCTTTTCCACAATCTAAAAACCTTCCTAATTCAGAATCTCGCATATATAAATATATAATTGTTCTATATTCCCTGATTTTGAATCTAACTTTACAATTCATCCTATAATTCAGAATTTTGTATATTCATATGTACATATTTATTCAACCAATAGTGGAGTTTTTAAGACACCGGCCTTTCATACGCTCTTTCAAGATCTTGGGTTCAAACCCTGGCTGGGTCATATAGATTAATAAAAAATAATAGACATTTTTCTTACAATATATAATTAGTAGAATATAATTAAATTAAAAATAAGTATATATGTCGTACAAATTATTATTAAAATCATACTTTTTTTTTTGTGCATTTCTTTGCCACATAAATGTGAACAGGAAATTACACAGCCTTTCCTTTTCAGGCGCGACTATAAATGTCGTAAGGGGAAATAACTTCGAATCCACATTCCCTCTGTGTTTACAGTGTATTTTATACGCTCTTACTCACTATAGGCTCCCTAAAAACTTATTGTAATAGCTATATAATAAAATAATAATAAACCATAATTCTTGATAATAGATGGCGTAGAAATAAAAGAATCGTCTCATAGTATTGTATAATAGCTACAGCCGAGTAATCAATGGGTTAGTGAAATTAATGATTCCAGAAACTGAAACTTAGTTGAATATGAATAATAAATGACTTAGTTGATGCCCTATTCTCGTTATAGGAGTGGCAAGGAAAAAAAAATATGTATATGCATTTATACTATGGAAAAAAAAGCAATCCTGATTCGGGATTTTGTTTTGGTAAATTTTCATACACACATACACATAATAAAAAAATATATATACAGTAATCCATCGACTGCGCGGTTTCGGAATCATGCGTTTTAGTTTTGACCACCAAAATTTCGCATTGTGCAGTAAAAGTTTCGCACCAGCGCGTTTTTTTTTCATTATTAACAACTTTTTTTTACAAAACTATTGCAAGAAATATGAAACTTAACAGAAAATAGTTCAAATTAATCAGCAGATGAAAATGAACTGATGTAAAAACTTTATTAATTAAATACATAATTATAATTTTTGTTTTTTTTTTTGTATTTAAAACTGTTACTGTTTAATACCGAATAAAGACTTTATTATAATTATGTACATACTTACTTTAAATTTAATTTTTTTTGTGAGAATTTTAGGATTTGGAATGTATCCCCGTAATTTCATATAAAATAGGGTTCACAGTGCACAATTTTGGTAGGCGCGCTGTTTTTTCAGAACGTTTCTACCGCGCAATTCGAGGGATTACTGTATATATAAGTTCGATTTTTCCACAAATTTTACAAAATTTAAATTTGACATTATTTCGTTCAATAGAATTTATGACCCAAACAAAATGGTCAAAATTTCAATGGAACTTATGTCTCATAGCAAATTGGTCATAAGCTCCATGGAATTTTTGTCTCTATTTTTATTAAACTTAGATTCATACAAATACGTACTTTATTTCCATGCAACTTAAGTCCATTTAGGAGGACACAAGCTCTATGGAACTTGTGTCCATACAAGTTAAGTTATCCCTCCCTTCAAAACGTTTATTATGAATCAAAAACATAAAATACATAAAATATTAATTAATTTGAAAAAAAAAATTAAAATTGAGATTAGGAAGTTAAGATACTTTGAAATTAGAATTGGAAAATTGAAATCAATATTAAATGAAAACAAATTAATAGAAATATATAATTTGACAAAAAAAAAAAAATTTTAATTATATTAATTTTTAAAGTGAATCTCGAATTAAACTCTAATTATAATGTTTTCATGCCACTTGCCAGTAATTTAAAAAATAAATGGTTTTAGGTTTTTTTTTTTTTGAAATCATAATATATAAAGTTATTTATGAAAAAAATTTTTAATAAAAACTAAGAAATAAAAAATTAAATTACATTTTAAACAGTATTTTAATAAGGTGAAGACTAGTTGTCATTTTAAAACTGAGATTTGATAACTTTTCTTTCATAATTTTCTTCCTTATCGCCATCTGTGAACTTAAACTGACATTTTGTAATTTTTTTTGTTAATTGTTAAAAGAAAATGAAGAATAGTTTTTTAAAATTTTTTATATTTATAATTTATACAAATTTATTAAAATTAAAAGCTAATCCAATTAATGAATACAAAGAATTATCATATTCTGTACAGGATGATAAACATTTTAGATTTAAACGCGCAGCGCAATTATTAAAAAAATATCCAATATGGCCTAATTCAATTGTACCATATTATATTGTTTGTCCAAATTTTAGTAAGTTTATCATTTATCATTTAAAAATGTTTACATATAAAAAATTTAAAATTTTTTTATATTAAAATAGAAAAAGAAGAATTAAATTTGTTAAGAACGTCTTTGGATGAAATTCAACAAAAAACATGTGTCAAATTTATTGAAATGAAAGTTTTGGGAATTTATAAAAATTATATTAATATTCGGGTAAATATTTTTTTTTTTAACAAAAAGATTTACAATAATACAAAATTAAAAGATTACAACAATATTAATTCATATAATTTCTATTTAAAAATTTTCTGTAGTGTAAACAAGAAAATGGTTGTGAATCAGATGTAGGTTATAAAGGACGTCCACAAGATCTTAATTTAAAAGTTAAATTAAAACTTGATGATCCCAGTGATGGTAATTGTATGATAAAACGTATAATACAACATGAATTTATGCATGCACTTGGTTTTCAACATGAACATATTTCACCAATACGTGATAAATATGTTAAAATTGTAACTGAAAATATTGCAAATGGATGGGAAAATTATTTTAAAATTGATAAACTAATAGAATATAATTCTATTGATTGTGCATATGATTATAATAGTATTATGCAAGTTGATACTTATCGTCATTCAAAAACTAAAGAATTATCAACAATAATACCATTAGATAAACAATTTCCAATTAATAATCTGGGTAAAACTAAAAATGTATCAGAATGTGATATTAAAAGAATAGTGAAGATGTATTGTAATAATAGTATAAATAAAAATATAAATAAAGGTAAAGTTATTGGTACCAGCGGTTAAATAAACTAATCATTATTTTAAATTATTTATTTCTTATAAGTATAACAATTTATGGGTTGGATATGAATACTTGTTTCCCCACAACTTCAAAGGTTTTCATCTTCCAATATGTATGAAAAAAAAAAATTAGGGGATATTTTAGAATTTAAAAATGCGACCTCTGATAATCATATCTTTCTTGGTGGATTAAAGTCCCACACGTTTGTAAGGGGATCGAGTTCATTCCACTCTCTTTCCATGAATAGTGTTTTTCCATGACTCCAAAGAAAGTTTAATAAAAAGTTTTATATAAATAATTATTATATTAAATTTCATTAATTTGATGTATGTTTATGTATTCATTTTAACATGAATTGTTAAGGATTCATATCGTATTGGATTTTACTCTCGATACACCCATATTAACGATATTAATATGGTTTAGTAATTCGATTATTATAATGTTGTCCTTAAGAAAATAGTTTTAACCATCATTAGTATATATTTTATAGTTTTACATTAAATTCAATAGGAATTTTGTTTTATATAAATTGATCAAATTTTTAGAAAAGAATGTAAACGTATTCAAATAAAAAAGATGTACACAACATCAATCTTGTGATATACATGTCTCCAAATATATGAAACTGTTAAGATTTTTAACAAAAGTTATTCTGTAGAACCGTAGGTGTAAGTGCTCTAAATTAACTATTATACATGATTAGTACTTCTAAAAACTTCTAATTTAAAAAAAAATATAATATTAATTTTTTTTTTTTTAATTTCTATCTAACCAGCTATTTAAAAAAAACTTCCCTGTAAACAATTGCCATAATGATTTGAACACTTCACTGTTGTGGAAATTACAAAAATATACGCTTTGTTTTAGAAATTTTGCAAAAACTTCTTGAAATTATGCCAAATTTTATTTTTGTGTAAAATTTTCTTCTAATGAACCCTTGGCACCTAAAAACACAAAGATGTTTCGACACATAATACATGTGTGTGCTGTCAACATAATTTTTGTGTTTTTGAATTATCATTACTTTTTGTATTTTATTTTTTATTATTTATATTATTATGGTATTGGTACATAATATTATTGTGAACTTTTGTTATGCCATAGTGAGAAGCAGCATCAGCAAGTCCAATTGAAGGCCCAAAATGGTAAAACTATTACTTAAAAGAATTAAAATATAAAATGTTTATATATGCATAATTTTTACTGGAAGTACTTTTCTGTTAATTGCATAGACTTACATTTAACTTTAGTATTAGTAATAAATACGGTGCAGTGACAGAACGCCCGAGGAAATAAAGCCCGCGGGCATTATTTCCAAAAATTTTGGAATTAAAGCCCGCGGACGTTAATTCTTTTTTGAATTGGAATTAAAGCCCACGGGTCTTAATCCCACTAGATCGTGGGCTTTAAGTCCATTTCGGAAAAGAATTAAAGCCCACTGAGTAACGCAAAAGTTACTATCATGAGTCTGTAGTACTTCATTTGACTGGAGTTTATTTGGTGACATGTCAGAAGTCCCATTGCGTTTTTTGACTCACTTCAATCAGCCAGAAGTCCCATGGGACTTTTCTCTCATTGTTAAGGCCTCAGAGATTTTGGGAGGGATTTTAGAATTAAATTCAAAATATATATATGTATATGTGAGGTTCTGAATTAGGAGGGATTTTAGAGTTGGATTCGGAAACAGAGTTATAAGCTTTTTCCAGAATATTTTATATATATATATATATATATATATGTGAGGTTCTGAATTTTAAGATATTTTACAGTTAGTTTCAAAAGTAGAGTTATACGCTTTTTCCGGAATATTTATTTATATGAATGTGCGAGGTTCTGAATTAGGAGGGGTTTTAGAGTTGGATTCAAAACCGGGGTTATACGCCTCTTCCAGAGTATTTATATATATGTATATGTGAGGTTCTGAATTAGGAGGGATTTTAGATTTGGATTCAAAAGCAGGGTTATACGCTTTTTCCAGAATATTTATATAAATATCTGTGAGGTTCTAAATTGGGAGGATTTTAGAGTTGGATTTCAAAGTAGATATACGTTTGCTTTACATATTCTATTACTCTTTTATTTTAATAACAAAAAATAGTGTGGGTCTTAATTCCAAAAATTTTGGATTTAAAGCCCGCGGGCTTTATTTCCACGGGCGTTCTGTCACTGTACAAATAAATACTTATAGTTTTTCACTAGTTTTAAACTTTCCCAACTTTTTTTTATAACTACAATAATTGTCAGTTTATTAAACAATATTACAATAATTGTCAGTTTATTCATTTTCAATTGCAAAGATTATTGCCCACATAGCTACAAATAAAAATATGTTTACCTAAAGTTATGCAATTTTTGTGTTAAAAAAATTTTATTATTTTTTTTTTTTTGTGTTTTTGTTTTTAATGATGACTACTGACGATTTAGTAAAATTGCATTATCATATGTGATTTGTAATGTTTTCAATCAAAATTCCTCTTGCTACCAGATAAATATTGCAAAAATAATTGTATGAGTTGAGTGCTTTAGTAGTTTTGTTTAATCCTTTTCTGATATTATATAAAATAAAAAAATGAATAGGTTTTCTTTCAATTACAAGATAAATTTAAACAAAGTTTAATAACTTGCTGCTTGCGAATTTTTTTTTTTTTTTTGAATTTATAATTAATTCATTTTCTAAACTAAATTTGCCATAATTAGAATTATTTTACTAATTAGAATTATACCTAGATTCATAAACTTTCTTTCCCATTCATCATTACATATATTTTAAGGTAGAATAGCTAGTTGCGAACAATATATATTATAACTTCTTATTATAACTTCGAATTACAACACAGGACAAATTTTTTTTTGCCATTGCCATAAATAAATCGAACATTTGTCAAAATTTCAAATTTTTTATTGCCATTGACGCGCTGACACCATTATTTTTTTATTGCTAATGACTTGATTTTGTTGCTATATGGTCTCTGCATTTAAGCATTTTATGAAAAGTTACGATTTTACATTCTGTATTGTTTAAATCATTATTTTCAATTTTACTATAACTTTAATTTCACTATAGATTACTCAGTTGTACTTATATTGTACAAGATTATGGTGCGCCATCTATTGTCATAAACAAAAATTATTTATTACGATATATATTATATATACAACAAAACACAACTATTGAATATTATCTGCTTGAAATTAGAAGCTTTGCTTGGCTTGATAATAGTCAAAATTATTAAACTAAGAATTGTCAGAACTAATAATAGTTACAATTATTAAAAGTATGCTATTCATAATTTTACAAATAAAATTTCAATTAATGTATTTTCATCTGAACCAATTTCTTATTTTAAATTTTGTTTTAAGGTTTTAATTTTTTTATTATTTTTTTTGTCAATTTAGAAAAAAAAAAACTTACTAAATTCAATACCGTAAATTTTATATAACATTCATTGGCTGTGGACTTGCTTCGCTTAAATGATAACATTTTTCACGATTTAATTTTTCAATTTCATCATTAATAGGGTTGAAATCTTATAAATTATAAACAAAACCTTTTATTTCATTTCTTTATTTCACAACTAATGAAATGTTTTCTATTTAACTTAAAGGAAAATTTTATTTTTTAAAATTATAGTTGAATAAGAAAAAAAATTAATCAATGAGTTCAAAAAAAAAAATTATTTTAGGAATAATTTTTACAACAATTTCAAATTTTAACTAAAAGATAAAGTTTGAAACTTTGAAATAAACAAATTAAATTTAAGAAATCTTGAACTTAAAATTTAAATTCTTAGTTTTTATACCATATAAGCAAATTTCGATAAACTTAAACGAATTTTTCAACTAATTATTCTATTTAATCAACTACAAACTATAATCAATGAACCTATTTTACTTAACATAGTGTCAATCATCTGCATCTAATTTGATTTAATGAATTTTAAAAAAAAATTAAATAAAATTATAACTGAAGAAAGTTACATTCATTATGATTACTTATAACTTTGATAGGTCCTACGATATTTGTATAAATACACCCTTATTCACAATTCAGATGTAGATTTTTTCTTAAAAATTAGCTACGTTACAAACAAAACTTTTTAGTTATTTTAAATTATGTCAATGACAATTGAAAATCTGTACTGGCAACTCTTTTTTTTTTAAAAAAAATTCACAACTAGATTTTTTAAATTTTTCTTTTAAAAAAAAGCTTTTTAAGTTTATTGAAAAAGACAATTTTAAATTATAAAAATAAAAAAATTGTTTTATATTATTTAAAAAGTAGTAAAAGTATTTTCAAATTCTGGAAAAATATCATTATTTTGACAATATTCTTCTAATTTTAAGCTTTTTATATCGTTTTGTTTTTCAATTTCTCGGTACACACTTTCTAAACTCTTTAAATATTTCGTTAAATTTTCTTGAAGCTGGCACCTTCTTCAATATATCTCCGACGACTACTTTTTATAGTTAAATAATTTAAAAATTTCTTTTTTAATGCAAAATAAAACAAATAGAATCGTTTACTTGTTTTGTACCGAAAAAGAACTATTTAAATATTTAGTAATAAATTACTATGAAGTACAAATAAATATTTCTTTCGTAGATGTTTCACGTTTATTTTATAGGTACTACGCAAGAATTGAAGAATTCTTTAGATATACAAAAAAAAAAACAATCTGTTCTACCTTAAATGGTATAATTGATTTTATAATATAAACAAGGTAGAATGTAAACCGACGGTTTTTAAAAGCGCACATTTCCAAAACTCAATACAAACTGTTTAGAATTGTGAATTGCACAAAAATTTGAAAATTTCATGTAATATGAAAAAACGTCAAAATAGGACTTTTCTGGAATTTCAAGGAGCCGTAAGTCCGGAATCCCTTATAACTAAGAAAAGCCGTTAACACACGTAAAAGTATATTATTGAACCTTTAATTTTCATGTCTTGCCGAAGTAAAATTTTTACAGGTGCCTAAGTTACAGTTGTCTAAAAATAGCAAATTTTTAATTTTTGAAGCGTAATAACTCTAAAAGAGGGGGTGTTACCAAAACATTTTTTGAGGAAACTTATACTAATTCCAAAAGTTCGTTCTTGTCTCAAAATTTGAGGTTCCTATCTAAAGCCGTGCCGAAGTTATGAAAAAAGAAATTTCATACAAAATGTGGTTTTTACATAACGGTAAATTTAAATAGTAAATTACAAAATATTACATAATTTTGATATTGTTTTATATAGATAATAAAATTTTCGATCTTTTGGCGGTTTTAGATTGCAAAACTATTACGCGGAGCCTGAGATATATACATCTGAAAATGGGGCTTTTTCGAAATTTTGAAGAGCTGCAACTTTGGAACCCTTTACAACTAAAATAAATCTTTAACACACGTTAAAATATATTACTGTAGCTTTAATTTTTATATCTTGCAGAAGTAAAATGTGTACAGGTTCCTAAATTACAGGTGTTTAAAAATAGGAAATTTTCAATTTTTAAGCCCTAGTAGCCCATAAACAGGGGGTGGTCCAAAAAAAATTTCTGAGCAAACTTATACTAATTCTTACAAAAAATTTGAAAGTTTCATGTAATAAGAAAAAATATGAAAATAGGACATTTTTGAAATTTTGAGGGGCCGTAATTCCGGAATCCTATATAACTAAGAAAAGCCGTTAACACACGTAAAAATATATTATTGAACCTTTAATTTTCATGTCTTGCCGAAGAAAAATTTTTACAGGTGCCTAAGTTACAGGTGTCTAAAAATAGCAAATTTTCAATTTTTGAGGCGTAATAACTCTTAAAGAGGGGCTGCTACCAAAAAATTTTTTGAGAAAACTTATACTAATTCCAAAAGTTCTTTCTTGCCTCAAAATTTCAAGCCTCTATCTAGAAGCGTGCCGAAGTTATGAAAGTAGAAAAATCATGCAAAATTTGGTTTTCACATAACGGTAAATTTCAATACTAAATTTTAAAAAAAATTTATAATTTTGATATTAATTTACAAAGACAAAAGAAATACCTGTCGAATGACGTTTTCAAATTGAAAAAATCTTAAGCAGAACATAAGATATATGCATTTAAAAATAAAGCTTTTTCAAAGTTTGAGGGGGTGTAGCTCCGTAATGGGAGGGGCTAGATGAAAAAGTTGTTCCACAAAATTATTTTTTTTATGAGACCTACCCATGGTTAAAATTTTTTTTTCTATCTTTAACGATGTAGAAGTTTTGTAAACAGACGTACGGACGGACGGACGGACAGAGTAAAACTAATAAGCACATTTATTCAAAATTTTTTTGGAAATGTGCTAAAAACCTTCCGAAGAGAACATTTTCTGTTGTCAATTTTTTTTTTTAATTATATTTGCATATGATTGTCTGAATTTATTACAAATGTTAAATAAAAAAGGTATGATTTTACCGAATTACTTTAATTACTTTAAAATTGGCAAAATTTACCAAATAATAAGTAACATTTCAAAGTGATTAAAAAATATACATAAAATAGAAATGTTCAAAACGATTAAACGTTCAACTTACAGATGAATACTATTATTTTTTAAATTTTTAGTAAAGTCATTTTTAGTTTAATGAATATTGATCCTGTATATTGAGGGGTGACTTAACATAATGTTACTTTATGTCCTTTTTAAAATGGTCATAACATTAATATTATTTTAATTCTAGTTAGCGCTTAAGGCATCCTTATTCTTTATTATATTATGTATCTATACCCAACCAAGTTTTCTCTTATTTTATTTATTATTTTTATACCCGTATGAACTATGTTCAAGGGTATAATAAATTTGCCATTACGTTTGTGACACCTTAAAGGAGTCGAGCTAGATATAGTGTTAAAGGTATGTATCGGCTCAAAATCGAATTCTGAGTCGATTTAGCCATGTACGTCCGTCCGCACGATAACTCAAAAAATAAAAGAGCTAGGAGGCTGGACATTTTTTTACGTCATTTTTACAAAATTGTTAGTTTTGTTATTGAAATCCAGCATTTTCGGCCGCCGGGTTCGAGTAGCTGCCATACAACTTCTGTCTTTATATGGAAATAACTCAGTATCTATTTAAGCTAGGTATCTGAAATTTTGCAAATGATGATCAAGTTTTATGAGAACAATTTCTGTGAAATTTGGGTGTGATGGTAGGACAGGTTCGGGTAACTGCCATACTTCTCTTTTTAAATGAAAATAACTCAGTGACTACTGAGGCTAGTAATCTGAAATTTAGAAAAGAGGTGTCGAGTTACATGCCAACAACTTTTATAAAATTTGGTTGATCTAGACCAGCCGGTTCAGGCTTCTTGCACCTCTTGGAACTTAATGAAGCTAGGGGTCTGAAATCTTACAAATGATGATCAAGTTTTATGGCAACAAGTTCTGTAAAACTTGGTTGTGCTTGTGCAATAGATTCGGGTAGCTGCCATAAAACTCTACAATTTACATAAATATATCTCTGCAGTTAACGTCAGTACTAAAACATCTGAAAGTTTTTAAAAGATGGTCAAGTTTTATAGAAACAGGGTATATTACGTTCATACGGGTACCCCAGAGTTGACACAGTCTACTCTACTGCACTCTTCCTCGTTTTTTTTCCAAGTTTTTTGTTTTTTTTATTTTATTTTATAAAATCAATTATACCATATGGTATAATCAATATGATAAAACAAATTGTTTTGCCATACAATACTTAGGAAGGTTACGATCACCTGTATTCATTATCCAAAAAAGTTTACAATCTAAATATTTAACACACAAATAATTCTAAGTACTAATTTTATAATTTTTATTAATTATTTAATTCTTAATATTATTATTATTTTCTTCTTTTTTTTTTTTGTATATTTAATTATTATTACTTTGAACTTTTTTATGTTTTTGTCGTTTTGCACAATAAATATTATTAACTCTTGTTATGTCACAATCAGAAGCACCATCAGCAATACCAATTGTATCTGATGTATATGCATTATCTTTTGGTATTAATGTTGGTAAACCATTTTTAGTATGTTTATATGCTGGTGGCATCATAACACTATTATAATCAAATTCACAACCATATGAAGAATAACCTTGATTAGTATCTTTTGCAAAATATTCATCCCAACCAAATTTCATATTATTATATCCTAATTTAAGAAATTCATCACGATTTGGAGATGTATGTTCATGTCTAAAACCGAGAGCATGTAAAAATTCATGATGAATTTTACGTCTTGATAAACAATTTTGATTATGAATTGGATGATTTAATATTTCAAGATTTAAATGTTGTGAACCACCTTTATAACCAAGTTTTGATTTACAGCTACCACCTTTATTACACTAAAAATATAAGAATATAAAATCAAAAAAAAATTTAATGCATTTTATTAATTCCAATATTTACAAAATTAAATTTATTATTAGATAAAAATACTTACATTAATATTTATGAAATCCTTTTGATCTGAATTATTATCAATTTCCGTAATAACTAAACATGTTCTATTCATAAGTTCATTAAATGAAGTTCGAATTAAATCAATTTGTTCTGAAGCTACATTTATTTATTTTTTTTTTTTTTTTTAAGATTGAAAACAAATAAATATACAATATATTTAATTTTAGATTTTTATTTAATATTTATTTTGAAAAAAAAAAACTTACTATAGTCAGAACAAGAAATCTTATAATGAATAATATTGCTTGGCCAATGTCGATTTTTATTTCTTAAAGCCCAACGTTTTTTACGATTTAATTTTTTATACTCATCATTTAATGGATTAGATTCTACAAATGTTGATGTCAATTGTAAGGCAACAATTAAACAAATAATAAAATTCATATTTTATTTTTTTTTTGTTTTTTGTTTTTTAAGAAAAATTGAAAAATTAATTTTTTTAATTTTCTTAAACAAAATGTTTTTGAAATGTTTTCTAGTTAACGAAAAACTTTAAACTAATTTAAAAAATTTAAGAAAGAAACATAATATATAAATTATATCAAAAATATTTCCATTGAAAGCAATTTCTGATAAGAAATCTTTTTTTTTTTTTTTTTTGTTTAAAATAAAATTTAAAAAATGTAAAATCATAACCTTTAGGTAAAGGTTAAAAAAAAATTGAGATAATTTTAGTAGTAAAATTTAAAATAAGACAAAAAAAAAAAAGACAGAAAAAAATCAAATTAAAATATTTAAAAATTTTACTTTTCTATATTTAAACTGGCTTTATCTAGATTCAAGAACAAAAATAATTTCAAAAAAAATTATACCAATATTAAGTATATATTTATTTATTCATTCTTTATCTCAAAAGAGCTCAATCGTTCATCTAGGTATGCCTAGGTACTTATAGTTAGGAATCATTTCTAAAGTAATATTTTTGTAGTTTAATTTGATGCCTGTCGGTTTTTTTCTTGAAAAACAAATATTCAGTTTTATTGATGTTTGTGTGTTTCCATTGAAAAGTTTATTACTCTTATATCTTCATTTATTCTTTCCTTCAATTTTTGACATCTATAGTTTCTGAAGAGAGATAGTATCGCAAGGTCATGGGCGAACATACATATAATATTTACCACTTAGTTTTATGTTAAGTAGGCTGCTTATATAGCAGAAAAAGAAGGTCGGCCCTAAAGAACTTCCCTGAATAACACCAAACTCAATATTGTATGTTTCGCTTCTTAATCCTTCACACACACTATATTCGGATCTATTTAACAAATAATTTTTGAACCATTTATGTTCCTTAGCAGTTACTTCAAGTTCATATAATTTTTCATATAAAAATTTTCTATATGTATAGTTCTTAATCAAAATTAATGATTCCAAGAACTGAATCTAGTCAAATATGAATAATAAATTATTTAGTATAGATGCCCTATGCTCCATATAGGGTTAGAAATAAAAATAAAATATTACTGGAAAATGTGTATCGCTAATTGATTTTTTTTAGTTTTTACATCTAAAACATATAATTATTCATCAATTAGTAATATGA
Organism: Poecilobothrus nobilitatus; assembly: GCA_947095535.1. Lineage (NCBI taxonomy): Eukaryota > Metazoa > Arthropoda > Insecta > Diptera > Dolichopodidae > Poecilobothrus > Poecilobothrus nobilitatus. The sequence goes on along the minus strand of OX352774.1, from coordinate 41,228,781 downwards.
TTTAAGTTAAAATAAATATGTAATGAGTACCTACTCTAAACATTTTTTTGTTTGGTATGGAATTTAAGGTTAAGAAGTAGTTAATAATTTTCTCTTAAATTAGTTGCATCTGATTCAGAAAATTATTTTCCTGGATATTATTTAACTAAAAAATATATCATAAAATAACGCAAACATCATTATAAATAACAGAGCCATAAAACTTGTAATGACTTTTAAATTTTAATCTCGTATTTAATTGTAAACCTTAAACAATAAACATATCACTTTATTATCCTGTCTTCTTCTTTAATCCTAAACTATTATACTGCACAAGTAGTTAGGATATTTCTTGCTATTCTTGATGTGAAAGCAGGAGGGTTTAGAAGTAGGTAATAAGTAAAAATTTTAAATACTAACAATCTCACATTTTGAAGAGGGCTTGACTATAGATGATGTCTCCAAATTACAACCTTCCTTAGGTAAAAAAAAATTATAAATCTTAAACATCTTGACTCCTGTTTATAAAAAAACTGGAATTCCGATAAAGTATTAAAATTTCGAATAGAGATGATAAGAAAAGTGTTTTTACAAGTACAAGAAAAAAAATCAACTGTCTCGCCACCGCCACTACACGAAAAGTACAATGCCAAAGTTAGAATTAAAAGTTTGAAACTTTTTATCTTTTTCAATGTGAACCAATATAGACTGCAGAAAAAAGAGAACTAAGTAGTCTTAATAATTAAACATGGCAGAATCTTAAGCCAATGATTTTTAAAAACGCTTATATTTCAAAACTCAGTAAAAGCAGTTTAGACTATTCTGACTTACACGAAAATTTTTAATTGTTCTTAGAAATTTACATGTAACAAAAAATTATGAAAAATTAAGAGATACTTTCTTCAATTAGAAGGTAACCCTATATAATTAAGAAAAGTGATTTTAAGTTTGAAGTTTTAAGAAAAGTGAGAGAAATTTATCTGTGACTTGAACATTAAACGTGTTTAAAATTAGTAATTTTTCAGTTGTTGACCGTTAATAGCTTTAAAACAAATGAGGGAGGTACAAAAAATTTTCTCATCTAATTTATGTTTGTTCTCAAACATCTTTCTTCTCTGAAAATTTTGGAGATTCTATCTATAAAAGCGTTTCGAAAATATGATGGCAACAAAATCCTGGAAAATTTTGTTTTCACATAACGGTAAATTTAAATACTAAATTGCAAAAAATAATTTATTGATTGTTTTATAAATCTAAAATTTATAAAAAAAAGTCCTGTTTTTTACGTTAAAAAAATGTTAAGCTGAACCTGGAATTAGTTCTTGTAAACCGGTGAAAATCGAAACCGGTTTTTTTAATGAATTTACTAAAACCGAAAACCGGTTTTTCCGACCGATTTTCTTTTTTTCGAAAAAAAAAACGAAAGCCAATAAATATTTATTTATTCCTTCAAGTGATAAATAATTTTATTTTTCTATGTTATATTCATGAAGTATTAGCGTTTTAAATATTTCTCATATAAATAGGTAGTAAAATTTTATGGATTTGTTTTATCTCCAATAAGTTAACGGCTTTACGAATTTAATTTTGAAAGTTAGTTGTGTCCAGTGTGAAATGTTATGTCTTTGTCTATGATTTGGACAAAACAGTTTTGCGCACTTGAAAATTGTCGTTGAGTTAGGGTTATTTGAACATTGTCTTATAAATATATTATCTCACGATCACAACACAACATTATACATAATATATTATTTCTAAATGTCATTTCTTAAATTTCATAAAATAGAATAACCAATAATAAAAAGCAAAGCAGAAAATGCGTAGAGAGTAGAGACGTGTACCATTACTACGGTATACAGGTCAGCTATATTCAAGGTAGATTTGATTGTATATTTAGAGTAATACTCAGACTAGTTTTTTCTATAATTGAAAAAACCGATTAACAAACGGTTTTTGTTTTAATAAAAAACCGAAAACCGGCTTTTGAAATTTTCCGAGTTTTTACATGTCCTACCTGGAATGCATACATGTACCCTGAAAAAATGGAGCTTTTTTAAAATTTTGAGGGGCTATAGTTCTGTAATGGATAGGGCTACATAAACAATTTGTCCCACAACATTAATTCACAAGACTTATTGATGGTTAAAATTTCATAGCTCTAGCTTTAGATGTTTATGTTCTAGCTTTAGATACCGGTGTAGATGTTTGGCAAACAGACAGAATGCGAAACTAATAAGCAAATTTTTTTTTTTTAAATGTGCTAAAAATGGAATGTAACATATTCGATAATATATAATATTCAAGAATACAAAATATGAATTGGTAAAGCTCACTGTAGCAAAACAAAATGAAAACAGGGTATTAGAAAAAAAGCATCTACCATGACTGAGAAATATTAAGGAAAGTACTAGATAGACTTTTACATATTAATTTACAAAACCGTGATAACTTTAACATAAAATTAACAAGTCAACATCAATAATAGTAGCTAGACATCAGAAGAACATATAAATATAATAGTAATATGATAGCATTATGATATAGATATGAACAAACTATTTTAGTTAAAGCAATATAAATTTATATTCAAAACTATTTTAAGATGTTTTGTTATAAGAAACTTTATCAAAATGCATCGTCACAAGGTTATATCAATGGAAATACCTCCTCTCCTATTTCTTAAGTCCTAAATTCTTAAGTCTCTTAATCTAGTTATTAATATTCTGATATAAATTACTCTGATAATAGTTTCTCTAGTTATCTACATATGTATTTGAGTATTAGAATATTAATATAAAAACGAAAACATCTTAACACCTAATGTTTTAATTTAGCATTTTCAAAAGAAAATTCATTTTTTTGTGAAATAAAGATAGAAGGTATAAGACAGAAAGAAAAAAATTTAATTATTAAACTTGTTATCAATTTTAAGATGCGGAATATACAGTCAATGGTGTAGTGGTTAAGACACTTTCCACTACACCATTGGCTTTCCATACGAAAGGTATCGGATTCAAACCCCGGCTGGGTCATATAGATTAATAATAAAATAATATAGATTTTTCTTATAATATAATAATATATAATAATTAGTAGAATATAATTAAGTGTATAATATGTCCTATACAAATTATAATTAATATCATATCGTAATAGCTATATTAAAATAATAATAAACCATAATTCTTGTATAAGATAATAGATGGCGTAGAAATAAAAAAGAAACGTTTTAGTACAATAGCTACAGCCGAGTAATCAACGGCTTAGTGAAATTAATGATTCACGAAACTGAAGCTTAGTCAAATATGAATATTAATAAATGACTTAGTGGATGCCCTATATACTGCTTATAGAAATGGCAAGGAAAAAAAAAATATAATGTGAATTAAATTAAGAAAGAATATACATTTCATATACAAATACTATCTGTTTCATTTTATAAAAATGGGTTATCTTTATTATGATTAATATGATTTTTGCTGTAAATTCTTTTCTACCAAATAGGTTTATAAATTATATATAGAATTTAAGCTCATTTTACTTCGCTTTTTTCCCCACTGCTATAAGCAGCATACTATGGGCATTCACAAAGACACATAATATTTATTTATTTGACTAAATTTCAATTTCTGAAATCATTAACTTCTCTAAGCAATTACTTACTTGGCTGTTAGCTATTGTACAAAACTATAAGATGTAAACATTTCATTTATTTGTACGCCATCTATTATATTATACAAGAATTTACCTCAGTTGTAGTGTATTAAATCAGTTAAGTTAAACTTTTCGATCAATAAAACCCATTTTTAAATTATATATACAAATACAATTTAATACAAAGATAAGATACATAAAAACATATTTTGAAAACTCAATAAACATACTTTATTTTATTTTTTAATAAATTTTTTTCAACAATCATAAGAAAAATAGAAAAATCTGATTTTATGGTTTTATTTTATATTTTAGTTGTTATGATGTACTAAGAGTAGGACAATAAATATTATTAATTCTTATAATATCAAATTTAGAAACCCCTTTAGCTGTACCAAATTTTTCAAATGCTTTATTCTTTGATTTCATTGTTAATAAATTATTTTTGGAATATTTTATTGGTGGCATCATCATTACACTGTTATAATCAAAATTACAACCATATGAAGAATATTGAATAGCTGAATTTTTAATAAAAAATTTTTCATTTCCAGGTTTTATATTATCATAATTTATTTCAATAAATTCGTCACGATTTGGTGATAAATGCTCATGACTAAAACCAAGAGCATGTAAGATTTCATGTTGAATATAACGTTTTGACATGCAAGTTGTCTTAGGTTTGTACTCTATTGCTAAGTTAATTTTTTGTGCACCACCAATAAAACCCAGTTTACTTGAACAAATCTCACCGTCAATACACTAAATAAAATAAAATATTAAAATAAAAATAAAATTTTTTTTATATAATTCATGATTATTTTAAATTGATTTTTAAAACTTCAATCCAATACATATACATACATATACAAGTAAAAAGGAAGAAAACTTTTTATATAAATATGATTTTATTTTAAAGGATTCTTTTTAAAAGGATCAATTTATATATATATATATATATTTAAAACACATCCAGCCATTGGTGCAGCGGTTGACGCACCGCTTCTCATTCATAAGGGAATGAGAGGTCTCGGGTTCGATTCCCGGCTGGGTACAATAATTATAATATAAAAAAAAAAATATTCATATATCGCAATATATAAATACTTAATATAACACATAATATCTCGTACACCCCACATTCCTACCAGGAAATAGGAGTTATAGCTACCTGGCACATTTATGTACCACGGTACCTATATATAAATAAATAAATAAATATTTAAAACACTTACCGTAATATCAATATAATTTATTTCATTTGATTGGTTATCAATTTTAATGAATTTTAAACAAGTTTGACTCATAATTTCATTTAATGATAATTTAAGTAATGCAAGATGTCTTTTGCCTATTTTATTTTTATTTAAATTTAAAAATAAAAAAAAAATTATTATTGTTAATAATTAAAATTTAGAAAAACACACAAGAAAAAAAAAGCAAAAACAAAAAACTTACTATAATTGGTACAATTAATTTTATAAAAAATATTCTCAGTTGGCCAATGTCTTCTTTTTATTTTAAGAGCCCAACGTTTTTCACGTTGTTTTAAATCATTACTGTCATCATTTTCTAAATATGATCTGGCAAATATTGATGATAATTGAAAGATAACAATAATAAAATAAATAAATATTTTCATTTTATTCAATTCTTTTTGGATTTTTAGAAAATTTATAGAAAATTTTCTATTTTTACGATATAAACGATAATTAATTAAACGTTTTCAATTCAACGAATAATTTTTAACTTTGAAAAATAGTTAACAAAACAATTCTTTTAAATATACATAAATTAATTTGTTAAAAAATTTGTTTTATTTTACAATAATTATATGATTTGGATATACATTTTGTAAAAATATTAAAACATTCATGTAAATTTATAATTCGTACATTGTGCACAGTATTTTTTTTTTTGTTTTTCTTAGGGTAATTTTATAAAATTGACAAGTTTTTTTTTTTGCATTATACATAAACATATGTTTGACTAGCCACATTTCATGTCATTATATTTTTAGCACATTTTCAAAAAAATTTTTGAAAAAATGTGCCTATTAGTTTTACTCTGTTCGTCCGGCTGTTTACAAAACTGCTACACCGTTAAAGATAGAGAAAAAAAATATTGAACTATGGGTTAGGTCTCATAAAAACATTAATGTTGTAGAACAACTTTTTCATGTAGCCCAATCCATTACGGAGCTGCAGCCCCTCAAACTTTGAAAAAGTCATATTTTTAAATGCGTATATCTCATGTTATACTTAAATTTTTTTTAATCTGATTAGGAATTGAGCTATTAGGGCTCAAAAATTGAAAATTTAGTTTTTTCAGACACCTGTACACATTTATTTCGACAAGACATACAAATTAAAACTCCACTAATATATTTTGACGTGTGTTAACGGTTTCTTTTAGTTGTATAAGGTTCCAGATTTACAGTTCCTCAAAATTGCAAAAAAAGCCCTATTTTCAAATGTATATATCTCAGGTTCTGCGTCATAGTTTTACAATCTAAAAACTCTGTAAGACCGGAAATTTTTGTTACCTCTATAAAACAATATCAAAATTATGCTATATTTTGTAATTTTCTATTTAAATTTACCGTTATGTGAAATTTTGCATGAGATTTCTCTCCTCATAACTCTGTAATATAAGCCTATTGGTGTACCATTAAAAATATGGACGTGTAAAATTTTATTACTTTATCTTAAATCTTGTAGTTTTAAAAATCGACACTAACAGACACGAACGACAAAGTAGAAAATCAATTAAATTTTTACAAAAATTTTCCAAAAAAAACAAAACCAATATGTTATAATTAAAATATTTTTATTTGCCACAATAAATATTATTAAGGCGTATTACATCACATTCTGAAATTTGTGTAACTTTACCAATTAAATTTGCCGTATAACTTGATAATTTCGGTCTAAATGTATATTGACCATTTTTAGAATGTTTTATTGATGGTGGCATCATTATACTATTATAATCAAATTTACATCCACTATTTTCTAAATTATATCTTGTATCAATTTCAAAATATTGATTCCAATTTTTGTCAATATTATCTTTTAAAATTTCAATATATTGATCACGATAAGCTAAATTTATTTCATGTTTAAAGCCAAGTGCATGTAAAAATTCATGTTGTATTTTGCGATTTGAAGTGCAAGCTCCATTTGAATTTCTTGTTTGACCACGTGCCAAATTTAATTTTTGTTCACCCCCAATCATACCAACTTCTGAAATACAACCTAGATTGGGTTTACACTTAAATTGTTAAAAAAAAATTTGTTTTAATTTTTCAAAGTTTACAAATTTAAAAAAAAAAATTAATAATTAAAATTAAGAAATATTTTAAAAAGGTTATGTTATCATTAACTTCTCTAATCGGCAATATAAAATTCAGTAATAAATTAAATTAATTGCTTGCAATATTTAATTCAATATAAATTATTTATTTATTTTAATTTGATAATATTATACAATTAATATTGTCTCTTGACTAATGAGACCATTTTGGGGTTGACAATTTATAATTTAATTTATACTTACATAAATACATTAAATTTTCAAATTAAATTATTTACAATGCTTCCAATATATGATGACGTTAGGGGTAATGTAAAGTCAATGTGTTTTAAGGAAACTGTTATAACAATTCTATTTCAATAGCTTCGTTTCGCTTAAGAAGAGAATTTGTTGCAAAACAGTTTGATATTTTATAACGGTTTTTCCTTCTAAGTCGACTTTTTCATATCAAGCTCTGATGGCTAAGTATGCTCAATTGAGTTTAACATTTTTCAATGCGTCGGCTAATATTTTTCTAGTAAACTTTGAAATACATTGTCTATTATTGGAATTGTTTATTGCATTTAGAGGACTCCAACCATATGAAAGATTAATGCAATATTCGGTATCTAAATATGCTTTTAATATTGAATAATCAAGATGGAATATTTTCACTAAAGCTTGACATTTTTTTCTAATGATGACATTTTTGGTACTATAATTTTAGCTTTAATCAATGCAATAACCGGTTTGTTTAACAGCTGAGCTAAACTACTGCATTTTTTGTATAAATATTTAGTAGTGACAATGTCAAGTCTCTTTTCAAATATCATTAAGCCTGATTCTGATCATAAGACTATCAACATTTGTTGTTCTTAATGCTTCTACAGCATGCCGGGCACCTTGATTTATTTGAGCCTAAATTTCGGTTATTTGTGCTGTGGTATAAAAGCGGCAAAGTAGACTTTGTGATCTATTTTAACTATAATACAATGCTTTGGCTATTTATAAGGCTGTTTTAATTTGCCATCCTTTTTTGCCTTGTAAAATAAATTTTGAGGAGGATATTTATTCTTAATAGTTTGTGCTAGATATTAATAGATATTAATTCACATGAGGATTATAATTAAACTTATTGGTGAAACTTAGTCACAATATTGAGGGTTATAGGTTTGAGGGCTTTTTGTCAGTAAACTATATTTAATGTAAAGTGAATTAAATTAAATGAAATAATTAACTTACCTGAACATTCACATAATCCTTGATTTTTGCATTTGATCCAAGTTGAATAAATTGTATACAAGTCTTATTTTTAATATACAAGAGAGAGTTATTGATTCGATTAAGCTCTTCAGTATCTGTAAAATAAATTTGTAAATTTAACACTTCTTCTCGATGATTTTAATCTTCAACATAACTAAAAGTTTTACTTACTATATTCGGTACATGATATTTTATAATAAAGGGTTGCATTCGGCCACATACGTAATCTTCCACTATTTCTTAATGTTGCCCTTTTTACTCTAAAAACTTCTGAATTAATCTTTTGAAAAGGTACATAATAAGAATGTTCAAATGCCGAATTCATAAATAAAAATATAAGATGTACTGTTATTAAGATTATGAACATAATAAATAATAATTATATACGATTCCAGATGGTACTAAAAATTTTTAGATTTATCTAAAATTTAATTGAGAAAAAAAAATTTATTTGAACTTTTTAAATAATAATAAAAATAAAATTCGTTAAATAAAAATTAAATAAAAATTTTGTTTTATTGCAGACATAATTATATCAGAATAATTTATTTCGAAATTATTCAACTCTTATATTTTCAAATTCACTTTCAAACATTATTAAATTTTAAGGATATAAAGAAAATGTTATTTAATTCGTTAAAAAAAGAATGTTATCAAATTTCGATTTAAAAATATTTCAAAATGTGTTTCATAATATAAAATATTTTTATTTTTAATTCAATTTAAATATTTAAAAATTTTCATTTAATTGGAACAAATATACAGACATGCTTAAAAATTTTTAAAATGGTTGTTCCAAAAATAAAACGGGAGTCCTTACGACAAAATAAATTAATTTCTCTAAATTATTCGTTTAAATTTTAACACTTTTAATATGTTTTTCCAAAACAAGATACTATATTTCGAGATTTGACCTTGTAATAAAATTATGTACTCCCTGATAACCCAGAAGTAGTGCAGACTGCAGAAATAGTGAAGAAGTACTGAATGGAAGTACTGAATTTACTACTGAATTTAATATGAATTGTGGGAAAAAATTCATCAGTTTTGCACTAATACATTGAAAGTTTTTCTACTTCTATTCACTACTTTTTCAGGTGTGAATGTAAGTAGTTTTTTAGCACTTTTTCAGGGGTGAATGGAAGTAGTTTTTCAGCACTTTTTCATACCAAATAAAAAGACACATTAAATAAATTATTAATTTTATATTTTTATTATAATGAATTGAATCACAGCATTTCAGTCATTACATTAAAATAAGTTTAAGTAAAAGGTAAGTGAGTTAAAAAATTAAAAAATAACGTTATTATTAAAAAAAAATAGTTTCATAATTGTATCTGATGAGTGATGACTAAATATTTATTTGGTGATTGCTGGAATAAAGTAACACTCTATTAGGTATAAAAAGAAGCGATATAGAGAGTAACTGTGCTATATTGCTGTTTAATTCATTGTGCGAAACTTCAATAGTGATTCAGTAGTGAATGATCATGGTTTAAAATTATCTACACAAAGACAATTTTTTTATTCTATAAAAATGTAAAAATTCATTTGTATGTGGTCGTAACTGCTAAAATCAGGTTATCAGGGCAGGGCTATTTAAACATTTGACATTTACATTCATACATGTACATTGTCAACATTTAATTTATTTTTAGAAATTTAAATTTAATAATACTTTTAAGCCAACAATCTATAGAACAAACAACTATCTATAGAACATGAAAGAACTTGAAAAAAAACAATTTGATTACAAGCAGTAGTTTATAAAATTTATGTAGGAACTGAAAATATTATTTATTTTTATACCAGTTCCAGATTGGATCAGAATAGAAAAGTTAGTCGATTAAGCTTTATCTCTTCTTTAGGCAATCCATCCGTCCGTCAACACGATAAGTCAACTCTAATACTAAAAAACCTACAGTAATGAAATTAAAACAAAATGTTTTCAATTTATTTCTTCTCTATTTTTTGTTTTGTTTTTTTTTGGTTAAGATCCGACAAAAATTTTGTTTTTGAATCTAACTCTAAAATCTCTCCTAATTCAGATTCTTTTATATATGTTCATTATACATACAAATATTATGGAAAAAGTACATAATTCTGATTTTGTAGCCAACTCTAAAATCGTTCCGAATTATTACATACATATTTTAACAACAAAACTTTTAAAATTGTGGGGGTTGCCACCTCCAAACTCCCCCTAAATAAATTATCAAAAACCCAACTTGATATTGTATCCAACTCTAAAGTGCATCCTACTTACATTTTTACATATTATGTATGCACATACTCCAACAAGAAAACAAGAAAGAGAAAATATGAAAATATTTTTTTTATTAAAATTGTTTCAGTTTCGCATTTGTGTTCTCTAGTCTAGTGGGCCAATATATACCATACTTATTAAATACCGTTGAAAAGGGTGTGAAGATACATTTCTAATGATATTATTATATAGGGTGTCTCTGAAAATGTCATGTATAATGATTTTTTTGCAAGTATGAATTTTTTTTTTCTTTTTAATTCCGGCTTTTAACTGCAATATTTTAGAAACGGTAGTACCGATTAAGATGAAACAAGATGTATTATGCTCTACAATATTGTAGAAAATGGTTCCAGTTTATTGTCTTGGAGTCTGTCGCAAACTTGGAGATATAAAGTACCGTTATGTGATGACGTCAATTAAATCTATGATCACCCCTCTGTGGAAGTATATCCATATATTTATCTATTATTCATATTTATGTATTACATTTGATACTTTTTAATAAGTATGTATGTATATAACATACATTTGCCGCTTAGTATTAAACGGTATCAATTACCAATCCTATGCTACACGATTGTTAATTGATAGGTGATAGATTCAAATCTGCATCATGACGTTTAATTATTTTTGTATTAAACATAATAATAATGTACATAATATATTCATATTTTTATTTTTGATAAATATGAAATATACCTCCATTTAATAAACTTATATTTAAAAAATAAATTAAATAAATCAAAATATAATTTAAAATATATTTTATGACTTTTGAATTTAGCTACATGCATATCTATGTGTATGTATTTTTAGCACATTTCCAAAAAAATTTGAAAAAATGTGCTTATTAGTTTCACTCTGTCCGTCTGTCCGTCCGTCCGTCTGTTTACAAAACTTCTACACTGTTAAAGATAGAGAAAAAAAATTTTAACCATGGGTAGGTCTCATAAAAAAAATAATTTTGTGGAACTTTTTCATGTAGCCCCATCCATTACGACTTAGAGCCCCTCAAACTTTGAAAAAGCTCTATTTTTAAATGCATATATCTTATGTTATGCTTAAGATTTTTTCAATATGAAAACGTCATTCGACAGGTATTTTTTTTAACTTTGTAAATTAATATCAAAATTATACAATTTTTTTAAATTTAGTATTTAAATTTACCGTTATGTGAAAACCAAATTTTGCATGATTTTTCTACTTTCATAAAAATACAGGCTTGAAATTTTGAGGCAAGAAAGAACTTTTAGAATTAGTATAGGTTTTCTCAGAATTTTTTGGCAGCACCCCCTTTTTAAGAGTTATTACGCCTCAAAAATTGAAAATTTGCTATTTTTAGACACCTGTAACTTAGGCACCTGTAAAAATTTTTCTTCGGCAAGACATGAAAATTAAAGGTTCAATAATATATTTTTACGTGCGTTAACCGTTTTTCTTAGTTATATAGGATTCCGGACTTGGCCTCTCAAATTTTCAAAAATGTCCTATTTTCACGTTTTTTCTTATTACATGAAATTTTCAAATTTTTGTGCAAGTCACAATTCTCAACAGTTTGTATTGAGTTTTGGAAATGTGCGCTTTTAAAAACCGTTGGTTTACATTCTACCTTGTTTAAATTTGATTTTAAAATCTAATTGATTTGTTTTTCGTACATATGTTTGTATGTATATATATATATATATTAATTTGAGTTTTCAATTTAGACACACCTATATGTATGTCCTATAGGAAGAATAATTCACGCAATCATAACTCATTCTGAACAATTTGTAAGCTTCCCCTATTGTTTTTTCTTGAAATTAGATTAAGACTTAAGGTATAGCTACCCTACAAACTTCTGAATTTAATTTATAAGTCATCTTTAAATCTTATAGGTCCAAAAAATACTGGAAATTATTGGGCTTCAGGTATATTTATAGGATATTTATTTTAAAAATAATGAAAAGTTAAAAAAAAAATTATAAGCAGAATGATATTATATTGTAACATATTAATGATTACTAGCATATTTCAAAAAATTATAAAGAATTTGTACATGTATTTAACTCTTAAAATACATGTACAAAGACAAGGGCAATTGTATTCTTCCGCACATTTTAAATTAAAATGAATTAAAATAACTTTTAATTAAAAGGTCATTATTAATTCAATATAAAATTAGTGCGTTTAACAAAAATGTGTTCGTGAATACTATGACAATTTTTTCAGTGTATTTTTAAGATAAAAAAAATGACAAGTTCAAGCTATAACCTTACTATAAAATGTCAAGAATATTCAAACAATAAAAGTACAATAAAATATAATATAAACTTACAACATTGTTGACTTAAAAAATTTTAAACGGAACAAAAATTAAAATTAAATAAATAAACAAAGTTTTATTTTATAATTTTCAAATATAATTTATTTTCTTCCTTTTTTTTTTTGTTTGTATAAAAATTTTAATTTTTAACGAGTATTTTGTTCATTTGTATAGACATTTACATTAAGCTAATATAAATATTTTGTTTTGTTTTATTGTTTTTTTTTGTTTTTATAAATTTGTTTTACAATGCTTTTATCTTGATTTTTTTTCTCTTCAAAAAATTTTTTTAGCTTTTTTTCTTGTAGCCTTCGTTTTTTTTTCATTTAAAATGAATACGGATCGTGTCGAACACGTTGTTGTCCTTGTTGTAAATTGTTATTATTATAATTCGGATTAACATCAACATTACTTTGAGCATTTAATTGATTTGAAGGATAACCTAAATTTAAATTATTATTAGGATTATTTTGTGGATAATGGAAATTATTTCCAGGATTTTGCAAATTATTTGGATTTCGAACAATATTTGGACGACGGAAATTATTTAAATTTTGATCATTAACATTTTCAAAATTTTGTACACCATTTGGTTGTTGGAAATTATTTGGTTGTTGGAAATTATTTGGTTGTTGGAAATTATTTGGTTGTTGAAAATTATTTGGTTGTTGGAAATTATTTGGTTGTTGGACATCATTTGGACCTTGGAAATTTTGATTATTAAAATTATTTGGATTTCTTTGTCTGAATGGTCTTCTAATTGGAGCTTGTTGACCAGCTGGCGAATATAAATTAATACCACCATTACCATTTCGGAAATTTTGTGATTGTGATTGTTGGTGTTGTTGTTGTTGTTGTTGTTGTCCAAAATTACCTCTTATTTCTAATTCGGAATTCTTACAAAACATATTATTTATTCTAATTACATCACATTCTGAGATACTTAATGCTATACCAATTGTTTCTGATGTATAACTTGGATCTTTTGGTACAATAGTTGCTAGACCATTTTTTGACTGGCGATGTGTTGGTACTGACATAACACTATTATAATCAAATGCACAACCATAGTGATGAAATTTCTCACTATCTAATGCAAAATATCCTTCACCACCACGTTTTACATTTTCCCATACAATTTCAATATACTCATCACGATTTGGTGATGTATGCTCATGTTTAAATCCTAATGCATGTAAAAATTCATGTTGAATTTTTCTATAATTAACACAATATTCTTTGGGAATTTTTACTGCACGATCTAAATTTAAAATTTGTTTGCCACCTACATATCCTAATTGAGCTTTACAACGTCCATGTGGTACACACTATAAAAAAAAAAAAAAAAATTAGGAAAAAATTATTTTGTAAAATTTTAATTCAAAAAAAAAAAAAAAACAAAATTAATAATCTATTAAAATCGAAAAATATTGTATATAGAAAAAATTAATTATAACATAAAAGGATTTTCAATTTTGAAAAGGGGTGTAATATCTAAAAGACGAATACAAAAAAAAAAAAATTTTAGTCTACTTACCAATTTTATTAAGAAGAAAAAAAATTTATTTATTCAATTATTTTTATTTGATATCTATTTGTTATGTCCTAAATTAGTTTTTGTGTATACGAGTATTTCAAACTGCATATATTATAGAAAAATATATTGAATTGTAATGCATGATTATACTATCATCTAAACCCCTAAATTTTTTACTTATTCTTGATTTAATAAATTTTATTTTTTATTATGCTAAATAATAAAATAAAATATGTATATAATATAATATATATATATGTATGTCAGTTTTCTGCTTTTATATGATAACTTATAGGTCAGATAAATAATAAATATGATAACTAACTAATCAAATATGATAACGACTTTAATGCTGGATTCACCCCTTCGGATATTTTAGCCGCACATATTTTTTTTAAATTTAGTTCGGAAGTTTTTTTTCTCTTCGGAAAAAAAGTTGATTTAAGTTAAACTTTTTGTGCGGAACTCTTTTTTATCTGTCATTTTTTAATATTATGCGACATATTCAAAAAAAATTTTGAAGAAAACAGGGTGAATTTAAAAAAAAAATGTAAAAATAAAAATAAACGTTAAATAATTGTTATACTAAAAAATAAAAATATTATATTTTTTAGTTTTTGAAATAAATTCAAATGATAGTTTAATTTATTTTCTATAAATTTTAAAACCTAAAAAACGACAAATGTACCTATCTATTAAAATTTTGCCCGCAAAAAATTTTTTATTCAATTCATCAAATAAACAAAAATTTAAAATAATTTAAATGTCATTTTCAAATTTCAGTTATCTAAATTTTTTTTTTCTGCAGAAAAATTGTAATTTTTTTTTTTTTTTAAATAGTTTAAAAGAAATGTGCCGAAGAGGTGAACTAAGCATAATAACAAAGTTTTACTAAAAGTATTTATACTGTAAATAATTAATTTATATTTACAACATTTATTTAACAGTATAAATGTTTTATACTGTCTTTAAATTCTGTATTATTTGGTTATATTTTTTTTCCGGATACGATGAAATAAAACAGTAATTTATTTTTTCGCAAACCTTTTGTGTTAATTCAACACATAAATATATGATAAACCTTTCATGTTGATTCAACACATATATATGATATATGTATCATTGAATTAACACAAAACGTCAGCTTAATAGTACGTTGACAAACACTTGATTTTGAGAAATCGAGATGATTTCGAAAATTAAGTTGATTTTGTTGTTTTTTTTTTCTTGATTTCCCATACATTTTTCAAAAATTTATCTGTCAAAGAAAATCAGCTCGTTACTTGATTTTCTGAAAATCACCTCAAAATGACGTTGTTCGTCCATGATTTTTCGATTTTTTTTTTCGATATTAGATTATTTTAAAAAAATTTTCATAACCCTTGCTTTTTTGAATTTGTTATCAAAAATCAAAACAAAAATTTTGTTGATATTAGCAGATTCAAAAAGGAAATATTTTCGGAACGGAAAAAAAATGAAAGTGGAAGTGTGGACGGAAAAATAAAAATGGAAAAAAGATATAAAAAAAAATTTAATTGGAATGAGAATTCCATTAAATTGTTAATTTCCAAATCTATTTTAAATTTTTTCAAATATTATTTTATTTATTTACTTTTAACAATAACTTTACTTTTAACTTTTTATTTATATTTTAATTTTTTATTTACTTGAAACAATAATATAAACAAAAATATGTCATACGTTCTTGATTTTCAAAAACGGTTTGTGAACGCTTGACATTTTACTTGATTTTGTACATGATAATCAACTCGATTTCGAAGTTTGTGAACATACTATAAAATATAAGTTATAATATGCTTTATTTAACCTGTTCAATTTCTGGCAAAAATATAACCAAATAATAGTATTTATAATCGTATAAGCACTACAACCTATTTTTTGTAATATGTAATAGATGTTTGTAATTGTAAAAATAATTAATATATAATATAATTCTTTTTTTATGTGTATACTATTAAATATTTTTTCATATATTCGTTAAATATAAAAACTATACAATATCACAGAATCGCTTTTCATTTAAAAAAAAATTTTAAAAACTTTCAAAACAACCGCTATAATTATAATAGTAAAATAGGTATATTACCTATCATATGAATATTCGATAAATTTTCGATATATTTATATACGATATTCAAAATCACAACCCTAACTACATAATATAATAGTTATAACAAATCATTGGCAATTGTATGCTCTCTTTCTCTCTCGTATATACTAATAACTCGACGAATTTATTTCAAATGACTACAAAATGATTGTTATTGATGTTATAATTAGTTATATGAAATAATATGCAAACGTACAAAATCATATGTTATCATATGATAGCTAATAACTATTATTAGTTATAAGGGTATTCTTTCAGCCTTAACAAATCCAATTTTAAGGATATGAGATAATTATTAACATGATGTTAAAAAATATTGACATTTGCTTTGAAAAATTACAAAAAACAAAATGTTTTACAATTACACCATCACTATATACTAATATTCCTGTCATAATTGGTCATAATGTCGTTTTTTATCATAATAATAAACAGGTGTGTACATCAACTATTATTCAATAATTAACAAAGTATTCGTAAATAATTTAATTAATTTTTAATTTTTTTTTTTCTCCAAAAATTTGTATAAAACTTATCACTAAAATTAGATTATAATTAAAAAAAAAAAAACTAATATAATAATGAAAATCCAATTTTTGTCAGGAACAAAAATCTTTTTTTTAATTACAATACTTTTTTTTGTTTTGGTTTTTTTTTTTTAATCAGTTAGTTTTTTTTTTCGGTATCTGTACAATTATACATATTATTAATTCGAATAACATCACATTCTGAAATACTTATTGCAATACCAATATTTTTTGTATTATATTTTTTATCAATTGGTATTAAAACATTTTTACCATGTTTACCATGTCTATTTGATGGTGGCATCATAATACTATTATAATCAAATTCACAACCATAATGATAATAGTATGGTGAATATTGTTTTTTCCAATAATTTTTATAACGTGTTAAACGAGCATTTTTATATTTAATAATTAAATATTGATCACGATTTGGTGAATTATGTTCATGACGAAAACCTAATGCATGTACAAATTCATGTTGTATACGACGTTGTATTAAACAAATTCGATCAGAACTATTATATTTACGTTGTAAATTTAAATATTGACGACCAATTTGATAACCAACTTCAGATCTACAACCTTTTTTTGATTTACACTAGAATTTAAAAATATAAGTATATAAATTGAAATAAAAATTAAAAAAAATAATAAAAAAAAAAAAAAAAAACCCATAGATTAAATTTTATGGAATAAAATAGAATAGGAATAGGATAATTTTACATTTTGTATATTTGAAAATAGGATTATTAATTATTATACATATGGAATGTAATTTAAAAGTTAACTAACCAAGTCATAAGAGTATTTATGCGGAACATTTTACTCTTCGTTTCATATCCTCTCTCTTTCCTAGCAAACTAAATTTACTACAAACTAAAAAAGTTATGAAGGTATGAAACGAAAAGTAAAATGTTCCTCTGAACGAAAACGAAACTAAACAAAAAACAAATATATAACAATTACTTATTTCAAAATAAAAATTTCAATTAAATTAACAAGTAAATCATGCAATTCAAAAAGTTCAACAATTATAATAAAAACAAATATGTATGTATTACAGAACAAAAATAATTTAAAAGTAAAAAAAGAAAAGCTATAAGCCTGTGTAAACCTATCGGATTAATATTTTTTTTTTCTTTAATTTAAATTATAATTAGTTTACAAAAAAAAAAAAAAAAAATCGAAAATAACAATATTTCATTATGAAGAAATAAATAATACTATTAAAAAATTGATTTATATATTCACGATAACGTTAAAAATTGACAAAACAATATAACAAAAATAATAATAATAATAAAAATATCAATAGTGATAAAAAAAAAAAAAAAATACATATTAAGTGTTACAACGCACATTTTTGAATAAAATTTTTATTTCACAAACATATTATTGTCATAAAAAAAAAATGTTCAACTTGGGGACAAAAATAGGCTGGATATCATTACTAACAAAGAATTTACTTTAGATTTGTTTCATAATAAGTTGTTCTAGATTAATCTATAGAAAGTTTTAGAACCGAAAAGTATTAGCTTTAGTATTAATTAATTTTAAAAAAGTATTCTTTTTAATGGAAAAATGTTTTTACTAATTAAATTGTTTTACAGTTTTTATTAAATTGTGCTAAAGTATTCTAGATTGTACTTTGTGAGATGGCACAACAATGTTGCACTATTACAAGATTTTTTTTTTTAACAGAGATTGCACGTCAGGAAAATGGCAGTCGTTATGAATGATTTTAACTTATTTGTTTTGATTTTAATATTTGTAGTTAAACTTTACTTTAGCTTCCGCAACCGATCATTTTTAAACTTTGCATAAACATGCTTGAACGGAATAAACATGTTTTGTCGTGGCCCTGTTTAATTTTGTCCCCTTCAAAGTTTAATTTTGCACTTTAAATTTATTATCACATCTTCTATAACTATAGTGTATGTATATTGGCGACATTTTATATTTATCTATGAAAGCTTACCAGATTTACTTTCTAAAAATATTAACTTTTTTGAGAAATTGAAAATACTTTAATTACAAAATACAGAAAACTAGATTTTTACAGTTATTTTTATTCGTCATTAAAAAATATAAGAATTAACAGAATAACGAGAAATTTTTAGAACCCAGGGCGAAGGAAAATTGTGATTACTCGTGTCCAAGCGTGTTATTGCAAAATTTGAAAAGGATGGAACTCGGGTGCTAAATAAAAGTTTTTTGTTGTTTTATTTTTTGCATGAGAAGTTTTGACATGAACAAAATTTCTAGGCAATTTTTTGTTCATATTGAAATTTTCTGTCAATTTGCTGTCGTTTGTAATTTTTTGACAAAAGTTTGAGCAATTGATTCTTCTTGATTAAAATAACAATAAAAATAATAACAAAAATAACCAATATAGTTTAACTGCTCAAAGAACCAATGTGGGAAAAATTAATAATTTAATATGAAATAAATCTTTTTGATATTCGACCATAATTCGACAAAAGGATTATTACAATAAAATTTAACACGAAACGGATTTCATACTTTAATCCAAATTCGTTTTTCTTTCATAAATCTCCTCTTTGAAAAGACTTGATATAGACGCTAATGCAGCTATTCCCATTATAAAAATTCATTTTCCGACGAACTCGTTCCTTTAAATTTAGTAAACAAAATCATTCATTAAATTCAAAACAATCATTTTTGTCAAAAGTGATACTTAACAACAACTCTCATAAAAAAAAACGATTAAAAATGAAAATTATGATTTTTTTTTTGTGAGAGTAGGTGGAAATAATCGAAAGACACTATAGAGGAGTGAAAACGAGCACGATTCCTCTATGAGTGTGTGGGACTTTAACCCACTAAACACCACCTCTCTTTTTTGACCAAACAATAGGTTATACGAAATTTAGTACTACTGTACTGCCTGGTCATAGGACAGTACAGTAGTACTAAATATAGACAGTTCAATTCTTGATATTGACAGTTCAATTCTTTAAATCTGATTTTCTCGTGTAGAGGCGAATGAATTAACATTTAACATTAACGTTGACATTTAACGGGTCGTTAAAATGAAATTTACAAAAATAATAAAAGTTTAAAATTCAAAAAGATCAAATTGTATAGCACTAAAGATTTTTGATTGATAAAATAAAATAAATAAAAAAGAAAAAAAATTTCAAAAATATTTTTGTAATGAATTCTTAAAATTTCTTTAATATTTAAAATAATTATCAATAATATACAAATTTGTTTTCACTTTTTAAAATAAATTCAAAGAAAAATTAAATCTTTATAATATTAAATCGTAAAAATGTATTATCAGTTTCCTTGAAATTTCATTTTTAATTATTAATCTTTTTTTTTTGTAATTAATTTAATTATTTTAATTATTTTGCGATTACAAAAAAGATCATTTTTTTTAAATCCATGAACTTCACTTAAGAGAATAACAATAAGAGTAAAAATTAATTACTACAGGGTGTATTGAAATTCAGTTATGGGTTAATTATTAAACTTTTTTAATAATAAAATTAGTTGATTTTTTTTTTTTTTTTTGCATTAATTAATTTAAATTAATCTGTTTAAGTACAAAATATTTATTTTAAGATATTTTGAATTAAAAATTGATTTTACGAAAAATTTTAAGATTTTTACAAATTAACAAAGATCAAAAACCTAAAGAGATTATTATGACGTCTTTACGTCTTGACGTAAAATATTAAATATACGTTTAGGTTGAAGTAATTCTGATATGTATTTTATTTATTATAATAAATTATAATTAATAAAAGTGCCATTAAAAAAACAATAAAGTACAATGTATCGTTTTAATTTTGAAAAACAAATTAAATTTAAAATTCTAAAAGTGCAAAAATAAATTGTGTATTAGCTTACAGCTAAGATAGTTTTTACATGCTTATTTTTATATGAGAGTAAAAAAAATTGACTATATTTTTTAATCATTTTAAGTAAAAATTTGACATATATATACATATATAATATAATATTATGATTGGATGAACTTATCTTTAACTTTACGTTTTAGTCAAATATATTTTAGTATTTTTAGATTTTAAAAAAAGCATTTTCATTATTTTACGACTTTTTGCACTGAGCGAAAGGGGAAGGACTTTAATTTTTAACAGATTTGCAATTAGTAAAAAGTAACAAATTATATTTATTTAAAATATTGTAGCATTAAAGTCTTTACTCCTAAAGTAATTAAAATATACCATTATTCAAAGAATAAAAAGTTAAAGATAACAATAAATTTTTTTTTTTGAATTTCATAAAAGCCGACGGCATGAAAATACCAAAAATTGTCATCATACTTAAACAAAAAAAAAAACTATTTTATTTAAATAAATATTAATTTGTCTTTAAAAACTTTTAAATTCTATTCTAAAATAACTTAGCTAAAAATATTTTCAGATATTTTCTTTAAATTTTATTATAATTATTTTAGTTTGAAATAAATAAATGTATTTCCCTTTTTGAAATTCTTCACTATAACAAATTTTATATACTTTCTCGAAATCGAATTTATTGAAACATTTCTGATAGTTCTTTTCTATTGGCTACAATTTTCTATAAACTTCTATACCATTTATTTTCTTCATATCTCAAATAACAAATTATATTTTATTATGAAGTAAAATAAAATTTGACACTTTATAAATTATATTTTTAACTATTTCACCTTACCCACTAAGCCTACGATTCATTATCTTTTCTTAATTTAAAAATTAATACAAAAATAATAAAAACAAATATTTTAAAACACCCTGTACGTATTTAAATATTTTATTTTGTTATATAATATTTCGAAATAATCTACATCTATTTCCAACTTTAAATTAACACTTAAATTAAAATACGCTAATAACACTTCCACTTAAAATATGTGTACTTTAAATAGTAAATATTTACTTTTTTTTTTTTTTTTATTACTCACTACCTTAAAAATAAAAAAAAATAAAAAAAAAGAAAACGGTATGATAAAAAATAAATAAATTTTTTAGAAAATTCTCAACAAATAAAAAAGTACAATAACTATTTATCAACAAAAACAACAAATTTTTAAGATACACGTAATTATTATTTTTTTAAGTTATAACTGTTATAAAAAAAACACAAACTGTTATACAACGATAAAAAAAACTATACATTATTAGAGTATTAGACTATAATTTTAAAAAATAAGATAATCAAACTATTATATTATGTACTTACTTGTAAATCAATGTAATCACGAACAGTATTATCAGTGATAGGATATTGTACAAAACGTACACAAGTACGATTTTCAATTTCATTTAAAGCACTACGTATTAATGTTAATTCATCTGGAGCTGTAAAATTAATTTGAATTTTTTTTTTTTTTGTTTACAAAAATTACAAAATTTTTTTAAAATTTTTTTTTGAAAAACTTACTAAATTCTGTACAACTTATTTTATAATTAACAGTTGCATTTGGCCACATTGGAAAATAATTTTTTGATTTAGCCCATCTTTTAGATCTTTTATAATTGTTGTTAGGTTCATTATTATCAATTATATCATCTCCATAATCATAATCATCTTCATTTAATTCTAATTTATTTGAACAATTAATATTAATTATTTGTATAATAATTAATAATAATGTAAAATAATATATTAAAGATTTCATTTTTATCTTTTTTTATATTTTTAACTAAATATTATAATATATTAAATTTTGTTTTTTTGATTTACAAACACAAACTTCTTGTATTCCTTTTTTAAACACAACTTTTATTTTTTTCCTATTATTTAATTAATTATTAATATATATATATTTATTAATATTATTTATAATCGACTGAAACAGATATTTAAAACACTTGTCTTATATAGCCTTAAAAAATTCTGAGATCAAAATTTTAAACTTATATATTTATATATATTATACATACATATATGTATTTATGTTTCTACTTTAATTTTTGACAAATAAATTTTAATGAGAGGAAATAAAAAACAAATAAAAAACCGAAACCATTGGGAGATTTTTTTTATTTTTCACAAAAAAAAAAAAAAAAAGACACAAACCGAAAAAAAACGGAAATTTTAGCGCACTAATATAGCAATAATACATCTAGTTAAAATAATATGCCAAAAATTAATTGATTTTTAAAATAACATATCGTTAAATTTTTACCGTTTAGAACAACTGTATTATATATATAACTGTAAAACAACTATATAAAACAGTTTGTAACGATTTTAATAATTTTTTGAACAGAATAATAATGGAAGAAAATACATCAATCATATAGCAAAAAGTCTATCTGTTGGGCATCCGAAAGTATTCAAATTTAAGAATGTTCCTCTCAACTTATGTAAGAAGCTGTAAACTACTTTTAATTTTGACAACAAAACCCATCAATTTTTCAATTGTATCCAAATTTACAAGATGATTTTATAATCTGAAAACCAAAATTGATTACAGCCGAGTAATCAACGGCTTAGTGAAATTAATGAACCACGAAACCTTAGTCAAATATGAATAATAAATGACTTAGTGAATGCCCTATACTGCTCATTGGAGTGGCAAGAAAAAAAAAAACAAAAACCAAAATTTCTCAAAATCAAACAGTTAAATTGTTTTTTTTTAGCTAAACATACACAATAAAACAGCTCAATATCTACGAAGCGTTTATAAAACAAAAGATAGAGTATAATGCACATATTTGAGCAGCAGTCTCTAAAACGATGTTAGGAATTAAGTATAAAATGCAAAATAGAGCAATTCGCTTAATTAACGATCCCAATATCACCTTAACAATGGGTCTCAATAGGGTTTCCGACTCTTAGAAAGTTCTTTTTCTCTGTTTTACGCATACCTCGTACGATTGGGAACTCGTTCTGGCGAAATGAAAAGTTTGATGTCTCCACTCAAAATAGTGAAGAATAGTGTTCAAATTCACCATATGACAATTCGTTTGTGTCTCGAATGTGGAATATAAATGTGGAACCATCTTCCACCTTAAGGGTTCCCGAAGATTGTGGATCATAACATCTTCAATTTCATAGGTTTAAACATAACATTTCTGCAAACCTTACCTGCAAACTTTATTGCTATAGAGTATTTACTCCATAAATATTCCATAGCAGAATAGGAGGTAATGTTTAGTAGATTAAAGTTCGAAACATTGATAGAAGAATCGTGCTCGCACAGCTTCTCTTCAGCATCTTTCAATGATTTTCACCTATCCCCGTAAAACAAAAAACTACATATTAAAATCAAATCAATCAAAATCATCCCATAGTTCTCTTATTAACTAAAATTTAAATATTCTAAACTTATCTTTGTAATTAGTCATAGCTTAATTTTTAAAATAATAATATGTAATTACTTATTACTAAATAAATAAATTATGTTTTTATTTTGACAGAGTTGTTAAGTACTCAAAAAGAAATTCTAGCGTAAATAATAATGACAAAACAAATACATATACATATATGAAAAAAAAATTAAAATTTCGTCATAAGATAAGAATCAGTATAAATTTCATCATTGATATTTCTCTACCTTTTAGAATAAATAAATATTATATGTATGTATGTATGTATTTAAGAATTTCATCCAAAAATAATAGCCAAAAAAAAAAGGTTATTATTCAAAAAATTATCGATTGTTGTCAAAATCAAGAAAAAAAACGTTTTAAAAATGTATAAAATAAATTTTAGACAAATTGTGGGGGTGGTTCAAAACTATAATTTACAATTACTATATGTTACAAGTACAATATTTTTACATTTTTTATTGATTTTTTATTTAATTATCATTAGTATATTGTTTGTTTTTAAGATTTCTTTGTAAAATTATTAAATTTATTAATTAGTATTCTATCCTACAAAAGACCTTCCGCGGAAATATCAAAACATCAATAGGATTTGAATATTTTTATTTTTTTATGGTGGTTTTCTATTTTCTAAAAATAATATGGAAGCAGCGTTTACAATAATTATTTGATAAATATTTTTGTAATATAACGAAGAAGAGTATACTGTATCAACTCTAGAATACCGATAGAATAACCATTTTTTTTTAAATTTAATATTTAAATTTACCGTTATGTAAAACCATAATTTTCTAAAATTTTTCTTCTTCCGTATTTCCGGGAAGCAAGCCAGAATCTTAAAATTTTGAGAGGAGAAAATATTAGTTTAAAAAATTTTCATACTTTCAGTAAGTCTTTAAAAACTTTTAGTTCACAGCTGCTTACATACTTCCTCCTTTTTATTTTACTTTCACATATGTCAATTTTTTTAGTCTGTAGTTTAAATTTAATTAACGTTTTTCAGCCACAATAGTTTTTAAAAGCTGTTAGTTAACTTCAAAGTATATATATTGAGCATTTAAACTAATAAAATTTTGAAAATTTTCTAAAAAAAAAAAATTATTTTAAAAATAAAACCAAAATTGATAAATTCGAACCGAATATACATATACAGTTGCCCATTTGACAGTAGAAAATATGAACTTTCAAACAATACTTGAAGATGATGCAGTGACAGAACACCAGAGGAAATAATGCCGCGGGTTTTAATTCCTTTTTATTATGGACTTTAATTCGAATTCAAAAAGGAATTAAAGCCCGCATATTTCCCCGTTCGTTCTGTCACTGCACCTCTGTAGATGCTATATAATAATGAAATTAAGTCAATGCAACATGATGTGTGAAAATGTAAAAATATCAGGAGAGGTGGATTTTGTGAAATGATAAAGTTAAGTGGAAGCTGTATGTTACGAAACGAAATAAAATGGAGAAAATATTTAATTATATGGAATGTCAGAAAATCTCCTCTTCTTAATAATACTGTCAATAATACGGTCACTTGTGTGTCATATGACCTAAAAACTTTACACGTTGTGAAACGAAAAGTAAAAATAAACTGCAATATGCTGTATATACAGTAAAAATTAAACAATATATACTTTAACTAAAAGTTTATATTAAACATTTAATTTAACTAAACTTAATGCTAAACCTCGATTGAAAATAACCAACGAAAATAAATGAAAATTAATATCAAAGGAAAATTTATATAGAATAAAAATTTAATTTTCGCCATTTTATTTTTTTTTTTGAAGGGTCATAAAAATTAAATGGAAATCCAATAAATCTAAATTAATATTTAAAACGAACTGAAATATTTATAGATTAACTTACATTAAATTTTTTTTCAAATTTACAAATTTGTCTTACAAAAAATTTTAACATGTAAACGAAACTTTAAGTAATGAAATTTTAATATTATGAATCACTTATAAATTTTTAATTTTTGGAACTGTTGTTACATGTTAAAAATTATTAACATTTTGAAAAATTCAATATTTACTAAAAGATGTTTAAGAAATTTCTTTCAAATTATTGTTAACAAAAATTATAAAAATTTGGAAATTAAAATGAAGTCAAACAAATTTCTTTTTTTTTCGCCAATAATTTAATACATTTTTTTCTCATAATTTAGTAATTTAAAAAATATTTTCTATTACTATTTTTAATAATTACTTATTTTAAATTAATATAAGAAGTTAATGTGTTTTAGAGTTCTTAATAATATGAACCACGTCTATATACTAGTATTAAAATCAATTTAATTTTTCATTAAGAAAAAAGAAAAAATTTTTAAAATTGTAATGAATTTATTTCCACCATTTTTGTCCTTGTATATACATAAAAAATCCTAAGAAATTTTCGAAACACAGTGTGATAATTAGCATGTCGAAGTTTTTAAAGAGATTAAAGAGGTTTTTGTATTTTTTATCTGAATATAACAAAAAGCAGGTGATAAACTTTTTTTAACGGACAACAAAATGAAAAATTAAGCTTAAAATTAAACTTAAATCTAGCAAGTAAATTTAACAAATTAAATCATACAAAATCCCCTAGCCGTAAAATAAAATAGATTAACCTAAGAAAACAAGGCAAAATACTTAAGAATGATTTAAGATGTCAAACTTAAGTGAAAAGAACACAATAAAAAGGTAAGTGTCGAACTAAAATCGAAATATAGAGAAATGTATTGCTTCCAAGGTTTACCTATAATTATTAACCCTTTTTGGTTGTAAGGCATCCACTTTTATGCTTGTGTCAAACAAACAAATATTCAGAGCATCGAAATTTTCCAAAATATAATATTACATAACAGAGCTTTTTGGTATCTTCAAAATTTGTGATTTACATAGGGATCCAAAAATTCTTAGTACAAGCAAAGAATTAAACAAGGTAGAATGTAAACCAACGGTTTTTAAAAGTGCACATTTCCAAAACACAATACAAACTGTTTAGAATTGTGACTTGCACAAAAATTTGAAATAAAATTAAAGACATTTTTTGTAATCAGAAAATCTGGAATTTTGAGGGGCTGTAACTCCTGAACCCTTTATAACTAAGAAAAACCATTAACACACATAACAATATATTACTGGAGCTTTAATTTTTATGTCTTGCCGAAGAAAAATTTTTACAGATGCTTAAGTTACAGGTGCCTAAAAATAGCAAATTTTCAATTTTGCAGCCCTAATACCTCTTAAACAGGGGGTGGTGCAGAAAAATTTTCTAAGGAAACTTATACTAATTCTAAAAATTCTTTCTTGTCTCAAAATTTCAGGTTCCTATCTAAAGGCGTGCCGGAGTTATGAAAAATGAAATTTCATGCAAAATGTGGTTTTTACATAACGGTAAATTTAAATCGTAAATTACAAAATATTGCATAATTTTGATATTGTTTTATGTAGATAATAAAATTTCCGGTCTTTTGGCTGTTTTAAATTGCAAAACTATTGCGCAGAGTCTGATATATATACATCTGAAAATGAGGTTTTTTCACAATTTTGAAGAGCTGCAACTTTGGAACCCTTTACAACTAAAATAAACCTTTAATACACGTAAATATATATTACTGTAGCTTTAGTTTTTATGTCTTGCAGAAGTAAAATGTGTACAGGTTCCTAAGTTACAGGTGTTTAAAAATAGCAAATTTTCAATTTTTAAGCCCTAATAGTTCATAAACAGGGGGTGGTCCAAAAAAATTTTCTGAGCAAACTTATACTAATTCGAAAAGTTCTTTCTTGCCTCAAAATTTCAAGCCTCTATCTAAAAGTGTGCCGGAGTTATGAAAGTAGAAAAATCATGCAAAATTTGGTTTTCACATAACGGTAAATTTAAATACTAAATTTAAAAAAATTGTATAATTTTGATATTAATTTACAAAGATAAAAGAAATACCTGTCGAATGACGTTTTCAGATTAAAAAAATCTTAAGCAGAACATAAGATATATGCATTTAAAAATAGGGCTTTTTCAAAGTTTGAGGGGCTGCAGCTCCGTAATGGATGGGGCTACATGAAGTAGTTGTTCCACAAAATTATTTTTTTTATGAGACCTACCCATGGTTAAAATTTTTTTTCTCTATCTTTAACGGTGTAGAAGTTTTCTAAACAGACGGACAGACGGACGGACGGACAGAGTGAAACTAATAAGCACATTTTTGCTTAAATTTTTGTGTAAATGTGGTAAAAAATATACACTAAAACATAAGACGCGTTCAGAAGACCAAATAAATGTAGAATATCAAAACTCCTACATTCTGAAAAAAGGCTTAAAAAACTACTCCACTAGAATTAGCGATAAAATCATATAACTTTCACGCATTGTAGATGCGTCTGCGATTATAAATCTATAGATCTGTGACAGTAGATCTAATAAAAGTTAACATAAAATCAATCCTTAGTTTCTAAGACTAAGTTTTAATAATTTAAGATGGAGCAGGTGTATTTAGTAAGTTAAAGTCTCACATAACTGTTTTGTGTAGATTTTTCAATAATTCTCACCATCATTACCCAAAGAAAACAAAAATCCTAACATAACATAAAATTTAACACTATAAATTATTGCTATTAACATAATAATATTATTATAAGGTTTATTATATACACCATTCACCACCATTCACTTAATTATACACACATTAACTTCAAAATATTCAGTCATTGATTTTAAACCTATACATAGTAACATTTAAATAATAAGGAATAACAAATTTAATAATGTTTTTTACTTTATTTTGAATAAATAAAATAAATTGTAAACATATTAATAAATTAGTTATTTATAATTAAACATATGACTGTAATAAATGTCCTTATTATAAAATTAATAACTTACAAAATCTTCTTTGTAACTATATAAAAAAAAAAAATAAAGAAAAATAAGATATTTAAAATTTAAAAAAAATTATAAATCACAATTAATTTAAACAAGTAAATATTTACTATAAAATATCAATAACTTTAATTTATTACTTTTAAAAGAAAATTAAACAACCATATTATATCTGTGTTGCCATCACAATGTAACCCTAAAAATGATCGTTTATAACATAAAGTAAAATCATTAAAATTAATTTAGTTTTAATGATTGAAATTAAGTAATAAATATAATTTTTTTTTTTTAGTAATAAAATAAGGAAAAAAAAAATGTAAATAAAAATGGTAGATTGATAAATAACATTTCATTATAATAATGTTTTTTTCTAAGGGAGGTGGGAATTTTCCCAAGACACTAAGAATTCCCCCTTAGTAGTGTCAGATTCTTACTGACTAAACTGACCTAACCCTTTAGTTAATACAATGTAATGAAAACCCTATCTGCTAACGCAGTATATAGGGAGCAGCGATAGGAAAGGATAGGACAAGGATGGTGAAAAATTGAATTGGGAGTGGAACTATGGGAACAATGAATTCGCCTATTATTATTAATATTTTGCTAAAATATAGTGACTATATAGCCATCAACAATTACAAGATGCAGTATTATATAACAACTTCCAGCATGAGGTATTTTAGATTAATTTTTATAAGGAAATGTTTTTGGAAAATTCTATTTCAAAAGTGCCGGTATAGCAATCAGCAAAATGTTTCAGTAAAATTAGGTGTCAATTCAAAATAAAAGTAATTTTGTACAGTCAGAACAGAAATGAGAAGAAATGAAACATATATCATTGGAACGATTTGATTTCATATGCAAAATTACTGATCAACTGTGCGGGAAAATGATTACCAAATTTTTTTTTATAATTAATTAATAAACTAAATAAATTTTGTTTTTTTTTTCTAAATAGGAAAGACAAAATGGAAGGCAGAAAAGAGGTCGTTAAAAATCAAAAATTGCTCACTTTGAAAAATCCGTTAAGGTACTGGCCATAGATGTCTATTAAGATTTATGAATAAGTTTTGTTCGTTAAGGATGATTAAATCCTTAATATTAATTAAATTTGAATATAATTTTAACACATATTTTAATCAATACCTTTCATATGCTCTTTTAATGCTCTTCGAAAACATGTTTACAAAATTCTCAACATAAATGTGACAGCCACACTAAAAACTAGTCTTCAGTAAAAAATCTTCAGACGAAAGTATTATTAAATATGATGCTTCACTTATCCCTGAAAATTTTATTTTACACATTTATTTGTGAAGTGTTCAGGGAATGCATTAGTATCTTACACAAATTTTTCTTTAAGATAGTAGACTTCTTCAATACAGTTTTCGATAGTTCGTTATGATTCACGAAATTTGATATAATTGAGTAACATAATTTCTATAAGCTAAGATAAAAATGTAAAATGTATTTCCAAAATTTACAAAAAAAAATTAGGATAAAATTGTTTCCCTCAACAATTTCGCAAGTATGACGTAACACACTGAAATATTACATTACAAATCGCAGCTCTACGCTAAAACGTAAATTTTTCCTAATATTCGGCCGAAATTATATCACATATATCAAATTATTCCGCATACAGTTGTAATATGTATCATCAAAATTTGTCATTGAATTGGGATTCGAACCATGAAGTTGTAAATTTTGTTTTGATACAAAAAGTTAAATAATTATACTAAATATTTCTTTTTGTGCCAAAATAGAATTAAAAGTTCTACAGTTTGCGCTTTAATTTAATATAAAATTTTGGGGATACGTATCACAAGTCTAACATGATATGGGTGTATATAAGTCCAATAATTATTTTTAAACTAATGCTATTTTTAAATGGTATAAAAATTAGTGAAACCAAATTATTGCATACCAATTTAATCAGAACTTCAAAAGAATTTCTTTTATAAAAAAATTTACAAAATTTAAAAATATCATTATCTGTAAACTAACAAAAAACTTAAGCTTTAAAAAAAAGCCGCGATTATTACACGGTTATTAATTTTTAAAGACTATTTATTGCCCTCGTTTCTATTTTAGCCTCGAAAGAATTTTTTTTTTTTTGTTTTTATTAATTCTCTTTGTTTATATTTTCTAAATAAAATCATGATATATTTAATGCGGTAATTAATTTAATTGAAAATATAATTATAGAATTTTGTTTGATAATTTATAACTAATTCTTACTTTAAAAAACGGTTAAATCGCTTTTTGTTACAAATGACAAATCGTTTTATTTTATTTCCATAATATGACGTATTACTATAGTACTTTCTGGATAAATGACTCATATAAATTTGTGAAACTTTTAGCAAATTTACAGAATAGAACATATTATATAAAACTTAGTTTCATAAATTTCAATTAAATTTTTAGAAGAACTGATTTAGCACATTTAAACAAGTAGAAAAAGATTGTATAGTTGGCTGTCTCAACTCTAGGATACCCATAATATACGTTATTCCTTACAAAAATTTAGATGTAAATTAATTAAGTAGCAAGTTTTGAGGATATAAATTTTACAGTTACAATTACAATTACAAACCTGGAGAGGTCGTAGGCATTTTTCAATTTTTTTAATTGTTGAAGACTGATCTAACGCGTCAGTAATTACTAAACTCTAGATTCGTAGGGTGTCTTCAAAATGTAAGAGACCCATTCGATAAAAGTTGATGTTAACTCTAGATTTATGACACGATGATACGATGCTGAAGGAAGAATTTTTGAAAGCTTCCATTTAAAAACCTAAAAATTTCCGTCTTTTTCTTGACTTGAACACGTGCATAGAAAGTGCTTTATGGCGTTCAATTTCTTTGCAAAATCTACAGTTAATATCCACCTGCATACCTAATATTCTAACATGTCTACCGATAAGACAATAGCCTATTATAAAACTATTAAGGAATATTGTTTTATTTTATTCCATTTTTTTTTTGATTTATCTTGCGGACAAATGGACGAACATAACCAAATTGACTTAGAATTCAATCCTGAGGAAAAATGAATGTATATACTCTTTTAAATCTATCTCGTATCCTTTAAGATGTCACAAAAGTAATGACAATAATTTATTTTGCCCCGAGAATAACGTTTGTACGGGTACTGATGTAGGCTGAAAATTTTTTTATAGTTAATCAATTAAAATTATGAGCATGGTGAGAAGAGAATTCTCTTTTTCCAAAAGAAATTTTGTAAGATAAATCAAGAGTAAACAAAAAGCATATTTTCTATTAATAACTGAGAGAGACTAAAGTAAGTTAATAAAGAATATTTAACTTTTTTATCAGATTATATTTTTTAATAACTCAATTTTAAACTTTTTTAATATTTTAGAATTTTTCATAAATTATTAACAGTATAAGGGTATTCCCATACTGATTTACAAAACAAAAGAAAAATGTCATTAGAATGCTATTAATTTGAACGCTAATTAAAAAATATTTTTTTACGAATAAGATTTTTATACTTTTTTATTTAATATTATTTTAAGTTTATAATAAAAAAAAAAAAAGCAGAGATTAAGTTTCTTTAAACAGCTAATTTAAAATTTTAATGAAACAAATTAAAATCATATTTTTACATAAATTAACTTATAATAATTATAAATTAAATCTAAACTTAAAATATAAACCAAAACAATTCAATAATTTAACTAACTATTCGAAAACTATATAGGAATATAAAAATAAAAAAATTAAAATTAAAATCTATGTTTAGAGCTTATCAAGTGTTATTTAAAGAAAATAAAAAAATTGACTTTGAATTTAAATGAATTACGTTTAATTTTGATTTAAATTTATAAATATTTTATTAAAAATAGAAAATATTTTTAAAATGTCTATCTATTCTTATATAATTTAAAAAAAAAAAATTTGAACTAACTTAATAATGTGATTCCTTTAATTCATATCAAAAATCTTTAACACTCTCATAATATTTTAACATAAACTTTTTAAGTCAATACTCTATGTGCCCCAAAACTCGGCCACCAAGACTCATTTTTTTTTTTTTCTTTTTTTTATTTATTTATTTATTCAATTATAACTAAATCTAAAAAAAAAAGATTGCAAAAAAATGGTTATATTTCTTAAATCAATTATTAGCTCAAGAAATATTTATTTATTTATTTATTTATTTAATTCTAATATTATATAATAAAATTATGATAATATTATTATAGCCCTCGGCTGCTAGGGCCATTATGGGCTCGCCTATCTTAAATATATTTATTTACAAGAAAATTAAAAGTAAAAAAAAAAAAAGAAAATTAAATTAATATATCTATACAAAAAAAAAAAAAAAAAAAAAGGGTACTTAACTAACTATTTAACTATTGACTTAAGGCTATTTTACAATATTTTATATATTTTATTTACAATTTTTAATATAATTTGGAATGTTATATTATATCGCGTTCCACATATTATAATGTTTAAATATTTTTTCCACTATTTCAACGTTTTCTGATGTAGGACTCAGTATTTTAGTTAAATTTACAGTGTGGTTTTGTAAGAAACTGCTTGATCCTTGGCATTCGAACAGTATGTGTTTGACTGTCAATGTATTTTGACAGTGTGGGCATGTAGGTGGATTGGAGTGTTTAAAAATATGTCTTTTAGTGAAAACAGTGTGGCCTAGGCGAATTCTACATATTTTAATTTCTATAGCCCTATGTTTAATTTCATATACTGGTGGTGTTGCATTCGGCCAGTGACATTTTAAGAAACTATTAGAGGAGTTCCATTTTAATTGCCTATTGTACAAAATCTTTTTTTCAAGTTCTTTTGATTTGGTACTAGCAAAATATATGTCACTAAGGAAGGTTGGACTTTGGGCCGCTAATTTTGCTTCTTTGTCGGCAAGTTCATTTCCGGGTATGCCACAGTGACTTGGAATCCATACCAATTTAATATTTTTGTTTGTGGAAACTAGTATGCTCTTAATTTTTCTAACAATAGGTTGTTTGTTATTATTGTTCTTTATTGCATTGAGAGAACTCAAGCTGTCTGTAAATATTACTATTGAATGCATATTGATGTCAAGGCTGTAAGTAAGTGCTTCATACAGTGCTACTATTTCGGCGTTATAAATTTCTGTTTCCGCTACGAGCATTTTTTTAACTAGTAGTTTGTCTTCGTCAACTATAGCTAATGCCACCCCCTTATCTGACTTTGTTGCATCGGTAAAAATCGCAGGGGCCATGCTAATCTTCTCTGTATCGTTCCAATTTTAGTATATGTTCTGCCGAAGCAAGAACATATAAATATAAATTAAATAATAAATTAAATAATAACAAGAAATATAAATTTATTTATTTATTATTTATTTATTTATATTAATATTACATACATAAATGTAATGCAATATTATTGAACCATCGGCTACTAAGGCCATTATAGGTTTTTATACTGTTATCAAATTATATACTAATATTATTTATTTTGTTTATATTATATACTATATATTTACATTATATTTGGTCGTAAGGGGGGTATGTAAAGAAAAAAACACTTACGACCTGTGCAGGGATCGAACCCACACTCCTTCGGTTAATACGCCACACGCCTACCTACTAGGCTACCGAAGCCCCCAAAAAATATAAATTAAATAATAAATCCAAAACCAGCTTAAATCATTGCATATTGATAGGCGTAAATTTTAAAATATTAATTTGATAATTTATTTAAGTATATTGCTTTTGATTTTTTACTGAAACAAAAAAAAACCATCTGTTTCTAATACTATTATTAAAAAATATCAAAAACACTTAATCTGATAAAAAAAAAAATATTAACCGCTCTATTGGTAATTTTATTGATTAAAACACGTAAAAACCAAATCAGTTTGATTAGTTGAAGAGTTCTATATTGAAAACCAATTTTTTTTTTTTTTATTTTTAATATATAACGTAAATTTGTATATTTTAAAATAAAATATCTAAATATAATATTAATTACCACTTATAAATAAAAGAGTAAAAAGATAAGATTTTCATTAAAATTTTATTTAAAAAGACCGCATATTGTAGAATTTTGATTTAGTTGTAAAGTTAACCTGATTTCAATTAAAATGTCATTTGAAATACTATTTATTTTATGTCTTGGTATTGCATTTACACCATGGATTGAAAACCGTGTATTAAATAATAATAAATCTCCATCAATATATATTGATGATATTTTAAATGAATTAGAATTGAATCTCAACAACAATAATTTTGCATTTGCAAATAAAGGTAAGAATGTTTTTTTTTTTTTTTATATTTTATATTTTAATAATTAAAGCAAAATTTTTTATTTATAAATATTAAATGATCTTTTTTCCATTTTTTTTTTTTTCTTTGTATTAATAGAATGTAATTTAAATATCAATGCACATCTATCAGAACCTTTACCATTAATTTTAAAATCAAATTCAACAGAATTTTATAATTCAAATGTAAAAGGAATTATTCAAATTCCATATGATAATGAAATTGTATTACATTGTAATAAAGGTTTTGCGACACCATTTGAAAATTTTAAAGAAATTAAACCAATATGTAAAGGTGATCAAAAATTTCAAATAAATAATAAAACATATAAATTTGATCATTTTATATGTAATAAAACAAATGAATATATAGCAAGACCAACAACACGAAAATGTTATAATAATTCAATAATAGCTGAAATTGGTTTTGAAATATTAAATAAAAAATTTGTTCAATTAATGGAATTATGTCATAATGAATTATCTGGTTCAACATATTATGTAAAACATAATTTAATACCATCAAATGGTAAATTTCAACGTAATGTCACTAGACCATATTTTCAACAGGGAAAATTCTTTAAAAATCGTAATATTAATAAATTGTATACACAAAAAGAACAAATGAAAACAATTGGTCGAATTTTGGGTGGTAAACATGAAAAATATTTTAATATAACTGGTGATGTTTATTTAGCTAGAGGTCATATGGCAGCTAAAGCTGATTATATTTATGGTATACAACAATTAGCAACATTTTTTTATGTAAATGTTGCACCACAATGGCAAACATTTAATGCTGGTAATTGGTTAGCAATAGAAGAAAGTGTTAGACGTTTTATTGCAAATAAAAATTTATATGTTACATTATATAGTGGAACATGGGGTATAACATCATTAAAAGATAATAAAGGTAAATTTAAAGAAATTTATTTATATAGTCCAAATGATAATGGTAATATATTAAATAACCAAATGATACCAGTACCAAAATTATATTATAAAATAATAATTGATGAAAAATCAAAAAAAGGTATTGTATTAATTGGTGTTAATAATCCACATTTAACATTAAATGAAATAAAAAATGATTATATAATATGTACAGATATAAGTGATAAAATTAATTGGATTAATTGGAAAAAAGATGATATATCAATTGGATATTCATATGCATGTAGTATACCAGATTTTATAAAAGTTGTTAAACATTTACCAAAATTAAATGTTAATGGGATTTTAATTTAATAGTGTATAGTTTTTTTTTTTTTTTGTTCGTTTTTGTTTAAAAATAAATTATTAAATTCTATAATATAATTTTAAGGTATATTTTAAGAAAATATTTTTTTTTATTAATATTAATAAAGATTTTGTTAATAAAATGCAATGAAAGTGACTTTTAACTTGTTAATTTTTTCTTTTTATATTATGGGGAGATAAATGTGAAAGAATCATATGTCTTATATTCCGAAAACATTAATAGAAGGCTCAAAAGAATTGATTTGAATATAGGACAGTGGAATTAGCGATAAACACAAATCACCTTAACAAAGTTCTGTAATTTCTCTAAACACAAATTCATGCTTAGTTTCTAAAACTATAATTTTAATCATCGGTTCTGATGTTTTTAATGGGTCATAACTGCGTGACATATCCATTATGTTTCTTTTCAAAAACTTATTATCCACTATTCTTTTTTCAAAAAATTAGAAATATTTATTTTAATAAGGGTTGGGTCTGAAATCCCAAAGTAAAAATCCTAAAATCAAAATCTCAAACCCAAAATCCCATAAAAAATGTATTCCAAATTTCAAAATCCCAGTGTTACAAAATCCCAATATTACAAAATCCAAATGTTACAAAATCCCAAATTACAAAATAATGAGATTTATGGATTTAGAAAATAAAAATTAATTTCAAATTTAAAATAATGTTTATTATCAATAAAATTAAACACCACCAAGCTACAACATTGTCATTTCTATTTCTTTCAACATGTTATTGTTATCTAGAAAAAGATTTTTGTTTTTTATTAGAAATATAAAGCAACATTAATTATTAAATGTTTGTAATCATTTTATTTTGGATTTGAATAAAATTCTTGTCGAGTCATTAAATGACTGAACGAAAGTTCCTAAAATCAAAAACGAAAAAAGTTCCCAAAAGAATTCAAAAAATTTCTCGTGTTTTAAAATCTTGTGTATTACAATTTCGCGTTTTAAAACTACATTTTTTTAAAAATATATAAAAATTAAATCTGATTCAGAATCTCGTATGAAATAAATATTCTGGAAAAAGGGCCAACCCTGATTTTTAACTGAAAATCTTTCTTAATTCAAAATTTCGTATATACATAATATATAAATATTCTTTTAAAATATTGAAGCCCCTCTAAACAAATTATTGAAACCCTGATTTTGTAACCAACTCTAAAATCTCTCCCAATTCAGAATATTGCAGATACATATATATAAATATTCTGTAAAAGGCGTATAACATTTTAAAATAGTGGGGACTGCCGTCCCCAAACCTCCGCTAAATAAATTATTTAAACCCTGATTTTGTAACCACCTCTAAAATCTTTCCTAATTCAGATAAATGAATAAAAAACATTAATAGTTGGGATTTTTTTGGGATTTTATAACTTGGAATTTTGAAAATTGGGATTTTTTTTGCTGGAATTTTTTTTTTTTTTGGGATTTAGGTGGACTCCCATTTAATTAACCTTAAACTTAAATATTTTAATAACTTTAGCTAAGAAAGAGCACATACCCATACCCAGAATATCCATTACTATATCTCTTCGTTTTAGCATAATAAATCTATTATATAAGAAAGAATATTTTGATTTTTTGTTTGATTGGGTTTGCCAATAGTATTTATGAAGGCAATTAAATTTCTTCTATTTTATAGAAAAATATGTCGGGGTTTAAGATTTTTCGATATTTTATTTTATTGTTTTATCTTATCTTTATATGAAATAAATAAAAGAAAAATAGAAAATACTATCACAAATAATTAATCAAAAAACCCAACTCCATTATATTCAATGAAATATCCGAAAAAATAGATATTCTTATTATTTTGAATTTTACAATATAAAAAAAACAAACATTTTGAAATTTTGTAAATATACTCGGATTAGCTACAAATACTCATTTCTCATGATCTTATTACTTTTTTATTTTTTAAATTCAATTTGGATAGTTCTAGTAAACTCGTATAACATATACGTAACATCAAAAATCGTTTTAATACAACGTCAATATAATAAAGCTTCTGATTAAAGGATTTTTAATTTTTAAAATTGGTACAAAATTAATAGGATATAACTAAGTTCTTTTTATGTATATACAATAAATTTATCTATATAGGCTAAAGACAATTAAAGTTAAGTAAACTGATAAATAATTTGAATACATTAGAGATTATTCTTATATTTCGACATAGTGTTTAATTTTTGGTAGATAATAATATATAATACATAAACTTTAACTGGGTACAAAAATAATTCGCCTAACTTTATGCAATTCTTTAAATAATTTTTTTTATTTAAGACACTGGAATTGAGAAATTTTTCGCAAGCATTCAGAAATAAAAAAAACTTTTGAAATTTAAAAACAACTTTTCAAATAAAATAGGGTTATACACCCCAGAATACTACTTATGTATGTAAAAGAGAAATTATAAAAATTGTATTGTTATGTATTTTCATTTCTATGAACCTACTATGACCATGATATAACCTTATACGAGTGTTTTTAAATGTTAATACAATTTCTGTTATATTATTTAATTGTTATTGTCATATTAAATTAGGCTTTAATTATAAAAGTTTTTTCTTTTAACATTTACGGATTTTATTTTGTCTGTAAAATTAACATTCTCGTACGATGGATAAAAAATCTTGAGATAATTCACACAAATAATAACAAAATAAAATATCAAAATGTAATCGAGATTTACAAAATATCTCAGCAATAATTTGTTGTGTTCCTATATGTGCCTACAGTTATCGAAAGAGTTTTTGGGAATGAATACCTACTTTTTATTTTTCAATAATCTAATTCTTATCTATTATAAGTTACCCTGTAAACACATTACATATTGTACCCTGTTACACATTCAATGTACAATAACAAAAAAAAAAATTTCAAACGATTCAATACCTTATAAGAATAATAGAATATTAAGCAAGGCCTAATAAAAATATATATGTATATAATATCGGTAAATACAATTCCCATTAGTTCTTTATTTATTAATTAAACATTAAAAATCTTTTAAATAAAAACAAAAACTTAGCATAAATTAAAACTTAAAACACTTATATTTTTTAATATTCTAACCATCAGAAAAAAAAAACACTGGTAAAATTACTTATAATGGTAAAATTTTGCATTTTTCATTGTCACATATGCATAACAAATAATACAGGTAAAAAAATTCAACCAATCATATTTTTTTTTTAAATGCATGCACATAATTAAAAGTTTCTTTTATATAAATATACTCGTATGAAAGAAAAATTTACAGGTAAAAACCTACAGGTAATAAACAAATTTATATTAGATTAAACTGGTATAGGAACAGTAATCGAGTTTATAAAAATATAATTAAGAATATACAAAATATTGCAAATTCAATTAATATATTTATAGTATATTTTAAAATATAGGTGTGTGTTGTGTATTTTAATTGGAAGTTTTTATAAAATTGATTTCGAATTTTCTTGGAAAAACAATAAATTTACAAACTTAAACATTTTTGGTATGATAAAAGAATTCTATAGTTAAGTCTCTTCATATTTTTGTATTTTATACTTACGCAAAAGGTTAAAGTAACAAGTAAATTATAACTTGATTTGATCCATTATACAATCAAAAAAACGATATTTCGTTGGATTTGCGAAAATTTGAGAAACTATCACAGATAAATTATATTT
Organism: Poecilobothrus nobilitatus; assembly: GCA_947095535.1. Taxonomy (NCBI): domain Eukaryota; kingdom Metazoa; phylum Arthropoda; class Insecta; order Diptera; family Dolichopodidae; genus Poecilobothrus; species Poecilobothrus nobilitatus. Next base: position 41,188,389 of record OX352774.1, on the reverse strand, counting down.
AAAAGATAGGATGAATTTCAGCATTATTTCAGCGATGGATTCAGAATAACAATTTTTTCCGAAAAAAAAGTGGTTGTATCCGAATAAAAAGTCATTTGATCAAACAAAATATGGTCATATGCAAATAAAAGTTGATTTGGGACAACATTTTGTAATTAAAGTTCACATTTCTATTTTTGATTTTAATATTTAAAAATAATATAATATAAAATTTAATAGGAAAATCAATTTTATTACGATATTATATGTATATAAAAATTTTCATCCGTCAGTAAAATAATAAAATTATTTTTCAATTAAATATTGAAGTTAAAATGTTAAAGTTTATAACAGAATTTGTTTCTTAGAACATTTTTAAACATAAAATCTAACCTTAAAATGGTTGATGTTGTACGATATAAAAAATTTAAAAGAAAAAATGGATATGCATATAGATTTTACATACCTATCACTATATAAATACCTAATACCTAACAAAAAAATTCGGAATGTCAAAAATATTCCGAAATTTGAAAGTTTTATCTCTTTATGTAATGTATAAATTTTACATGCTCCTTCTTTTCATTTTGGCTAAAAAAAAGTCATTATCACTTTTAAAAAGATAAGGATAGCACCACGGCATTTATAAATTTTATTTATACCCATATCAAACATGTTTGAGGTGTAATACGAATTATTATATTACAGGTGCACAAATTATTTAATACAAATAATTTTTCCTCTGTTATTATTTTTTAAAAAAAAGTTTTTTAAGGTCAAAGCTTTAACTTGTTTAATTTTTGTTTTTATTTTTTGTTCCTTAAAAAAAAAAATTAAAATTTATGAAAGGTGTATTTTTTTTTTCACACACTACAGTAGCAGAGCAAATATAAATTTAAGATAAAAAAATCACTATACTTAAAAAAATATAAAATCAAAATTTAAAAATTTGGATAAAATATTATGAAAATCATTTGCGAGTAATAACATTATAAACGAGGAAGAATACAGTTGCCTTTGTCAACTCTTAGATACCCGGACGACCCGTTAGTATGCCTATCACTCTGCTTATAATATTATTTTTTTAATTTTTTAGTATTTTAAAATAATTTGGGTGAAATTTTATAATTTCTAAAACTGTGGGTTGTACATATATTCAAACTTTATGTTTATACATTCTTCAAAAGCAGATTCTAACCTTCCGAATAACGATTATCTATCTAACTTTTCCAAATATGCTATAGTACCATTTTTGGCTTTTCTGGAATTTTGAGGGACTGTAAGTCCGGAACCCTATATAATTAAAAAAACCCATTAACATACGTAAAAATATATTATTGAACCTTTAATTTTCATGTCTTGCCGAGGAAAAATTTTTACAGGTGTCTAAGTTACAGGTGCCTAAAAATAGCAAATTTTCAATTTTTGAGGAGTAATAACTCTTAAAGAGGGGGCGCTACCAAAAAATTTTCTGAGGAAACTTCTAAAAGTTCTTTCTTGTCTCAAAATTTCAGATTCCTATCTCAAAACGTGCCGGAGTTATGAAAAAAGAAATATCATGCAAAATTTGGTTTTAACATAACGGTAAATTTAAATACTAAATTTTAAAAAATTGTACAATTTTGATACTAATTTATAAATTTTAAAAAAATACCTGTCAAATGACGTTTTCTGATTGAAAAAATCTTAAGTACAACATGAGACATATGCATTTAAAAATAGGGCTTTTTAAAAGTTTGAGGAGCTCCGTAACGGATGGGGCTACAAAAAAAAGTTGTAAATTATAAAATTAATATTTTTATGTTATCTATCAGCAGTTAAAATTTCATGTCTCTATTTCAAAAAAAATGTGGGGATCTAAAAGTAAGGTGTTCGACGGCTACCCGAAGTTGTGGTCGGATCTTGACCAAAAAAATAGGGAACCTACAAATTGTTGTAAGAATATTTTGTGTTAATTTCAAGACTCCAGCTTTCTTAGTTTTTGAGTTATCTTGCTGACGGACAGACGGACGGACGGACGGACAAAGCTCAATCGTCTTAGAATTTTTTTCTGATCCGATCCATACCTTTGAAGGTATATCTAGCTAGCTTATTTCGAGGTGTTACAAACGGAGGAGCAATTTTAATATACCCGATCCTTATCGTACGGGTATAAAAATTCTACTACATATGTATGTAGGTATTATTATATATTTTATACTAAAATATTTTCGCATCTGATTTTTAAAATTGTTAGAACATTTCGCTAAGATAATATAAATTAAGGTATCTCTATATATTTTTAAGTCATTTCGAAAGAAAAACTTTATATCAATTAATTTTACAGGAAGCGAATTATCTTCTGCTTTAATCTAAAATTGAAATGTAAGAAATAAATTCAGTTTTAAAGTTGAAAACCAAATTAAAATAAATGTGTAGATTTAATACTTGAACGGACACCAAACTGTATGGGTATAACATTGAAATTACGAATAAAATAAATTAAATAAAATAAACAATATTTAATAAGATAGTCACTAACTTATAATTATCATATGATTAATAAAAAAATTTAACTTGTCTTGTTAATATATTTCCTAATTATCCAAAAAATCAAAATAACTCTTCTAAATGATTTAATAATTTCTTTCATAAAATATTCTTATTTAGCCGTAATTAGGCATAACAACTTTAATTCCATTTTAGTTTTTAGATTAAGTTTTTTTTTTTTTTTTGTTTTTTATTCAAATTTAAATAATTCCTCTTACTAAACCTGTATAATATTACCAATTTTACACTATAGATTGTTGTTTTTTTTTTTGTTTAACTACGTTTTTAGGTATAGATGCTTAACTTTTCCATATAACTCTTTTAAAAATAAATTTTATATACATTATAAATTATATAAAGATAATTTATATATATTAGATACAAATATGAACAGAAATCAATAAATGCACAGAGTATCACAGGGTATATGTAAAAAATAGAGAAAGCAGGAAGTGATTAAAAAAATGAAAATAATTTAAATAATTTTATTAAAGGTTATATTTTAAATTTTATTGCAAATTTAATCCCTTTTTAGGTGTTGAGGTTTTTATCTATCTAAATTTTGAAAATTTAGTTCAAAATTACCTTTTTATAACGGACTATTTTCTAAGACGATAAATTATAATAGTTTTCCAAAGTAACTAACTTTAGTTCACACTACAAAATAGAAAATCATATCGTTATAGGTTTTCGATTTACAGATAATCACACAATTCTTTTATCAGTTCATAGTTGACAGATGGTAGGACTACTTGATCATCAGTATTAGGCGCGATATTCGAAAATGAAATAGATATATCTTAAAATAATATTACATATATGTATACCTTTTACATTTTAACTGAAGAAATTTTTACGTTAAGTGAAGATATATTTACTTTTATATGACAATTTTTTACATAAAGTAAAAATATTTTTACTTTATATGTGAAGACATTGCTACTTTAGCAATTTATGTATATATGTATATATTATTTAAATATAAAAATTTCTTCCAAAGTAAAGAAATATATTATATAGCATACATATAATTATGTAAGTAAAAAATATATATATTTCTTTATACATATTACATAAATTAAATATATAACTGAAATATATTATAACATTTTACTGAAACAAAAATTTTTTCATTTAAAATAAAAATATCTTCACTTAAAATAAAAAAAATTTCATTTAAACTAAAAATGTCATCATGTAAAGTAAAAAATCTTCAATTAAAATAAAAGAGCTCTTCACTTAAACTAAAAATATCTTCACTTAAAATAAAAAAGTTTTCTGTTAAAATGAAAAAGGTATATATATATATATATATACATATTAATTAAAAATCCATATTTAATACCGTTCAATATGTAAATAAATTAAAAGGAATTTAATAGACACTAGTTAAATAAAAAAATGATTTGTAGAGATTGTGAAGATTGTTATATGATTAAGCAAAGCTGAAAGTAGGCATGGCAAATCCAGAAAGAAAATAGTTAATATTTAAAATAGCTTTTAGGTATTAATTAGAGAGGAAAACCCAAGGGAAACCCATATTGTTTTAATAATTAATTTTAATGATTTATATTTATATTCTGTGCTTTAAAATTTTATTTATGACGCACCTAGTAAAAATACATATAAACTTATATATTAAAAATTAATATAATAAATATTAAATTAAACATTTATTTAACAATATTACCAATAATACTTTAATACTTTATTAATATAAGTCAGTCAGTCATAAATATAATGGTATAAAATAGAACAGTCTAAACTCCCACTTAAAATATTTAAAAAAAAAAATAGAAATAAAAGTGATTTTTTTTTTCCATTTTATTATTTTTCTTTTAAAATTTTTTCCGTTTTAAAAGAAAAATAAAACAGAAAATAGATACCTTACCTATGTAAGTTATATTAAGAAAAACTGAAAGTAAATTTAAATAATATATTATATATACAATAATAATATGTAATATGAATTTCAAATATTTACAGTTTGAAGAAACGTTTTTATTTAATTTGTTTAACAGATACATTTTAACTTTTAATTTTTTTTTTTTTTTTTTAAATATATTATTTAACTATATATTATATATATCTATTATTTATTTATTTATATTAATATATATATCTATATCTTCAGATTTTTGTTTTTTTTTTTTTTTTAAACTTAAAAACAAGTTTTTCAATTTTCGATTTCAGTTCTTTGGGTTTTTTTTTTATTTTTTTTATAATTTTTTTTTTTGGAGTAATAGAAAAAAATAATAACAATATTTATAGTAGTTGCATTTAAGTGCTTGATTTAGTTAGACTTAAAGAAAAAAACAAAAAAAAAAAAAATTAAAAAAATAGTTTTAAATTTAATAAAAAAAAAAAAAATAAAAATAAAAATAAAAATTTAGGTTAAAAATGAAAAAATCTAAAATGCATGCAGCTAACAATTTAATTATTATATTAATAATTAGTTTTAATGCATTCATGCAATTATTAATTGTTAATGGACAAGAAAATGATACTCTAACTATGTATTCTAATAACGAAACAGATATGAATATAAGTATGGATATGGATATGGATATGAATATGGATGATATAAAAATGGATGATATAAAAATGGATGATATGAATATAGATATGGAAAATTCGACAATAATCGAAGAAGAAACAACCACTAATAATATAATCATTAATAATATAACAAATAATTTATATTGGCCACCAATTTATAATGATGAAACAATAGAATTGGAGAAAATTTTAATGGAAAATTTAGATCTTGGTAAGAAAATTATTATGGAAAAAAAAAAAAACAAAAAAAAAAAAATAAAAATTAAAAATAAAAAATGCATTGTTTTAATTAATTATATAAAATAAAATTACATTAATTATGAATCAATTATAAGAATAAATTATTTTCTGAAGTGAATTTAAAAATGAAAAATAAAAATAAAAAAATAAAAGTATATATTTATGACCTTGTGTGAAAGGCATTTTTTTTGGAACGAAGTTTTTCCAAATTAAAAATGAAAGTGATATATATTTAAAATATAAATTATATAAAATAAAATCATTTAAATTATAATGTTTTAATAAAATTAAAATGTTAGTGTTAGTGATGTTTAAGGTGTGTGTTGTGAAGTGTATTTTAACTAAAAATGTTTAAAAGTTCATGATGTTTAAAACTGTTCATATATACAATATTTTGAATGAAAATTCTAATTTTAATTTGTATAAAATTTATTATTTAAAAACAGATGTTCTTATTTCTTGTAATGAATTTATTAATTTATTTTATACATATATATTCGAAAAAATATTGGGATTAAATGCAAAGACACAAAAATCTTAACAGAATATGGTTTTATTTTGTTTTTAATAGAACATTTTATATCCTCTAAACTAGAATTCCAAATTTATTCCAAATATTTAGATATTTTATATATGTATATAATTTTTTTTTTTTCTTAAATTAAATTATTTAGATTTGTGGTTTTTACCAAAAGAACTGTAAATAATTTTCAACAGTCATATAAAACTCATATACGCCTACATATATTTTTCTTTTCTTTATTATTATTTTACCTTTCAAATGATTATTCAATCAAACACTAAACAACCATAATTTAATACATTTTAATACCTATATGTATATACAACATATCTTTTATAATTGGTGAAGTTGAAAGAAATTTCTATAGAGTTAATTTTAAAAATGAAATTTAAAAGTTTTGTAAGATAATCTTAAAGTATTTTGAATTCTTAATTTGAATTTAATTGGAATTCTAAACTACATATACATGCATACTTATATTACACGAACAGTAGGTTTAGGTTAGGTAACAAATCATTAAATCTATGTATTTACAAATGATTATAAGTAAATTTTAATTAACTGGATTTTGTAATCTTTAACTTTAATTGAATTGGTTATTTATTATACCCTACACCTAAAGTATAGGGTATATTAACTTTGGTATGGTGTTTGTAACCACCAAAAGGAAGCGAGTTAGGTATAGACATGTATATATATTCTGAATCAGGATCACCGCCGGAGTCGATTTAGCGATGTCCGTCCGTCCGTCCGTACGCACGATAACTCGAAAAATAATGATGCTATCTTGATGAAATTTATATAGTAGGTTACTAATTACGAAAGAAAGGCTAAGTTCGAATCTGGACAAAATCCGTCCATGGGTTCGGATTCTGGAAGCTTCCGAATGATTCCGGAGCAAACGAGATTATCTCCAAAAGCAACAAAGATAGAACCTTCAAATTTTGTACAATGATGTTTCTTCCCGTTCGATTTATGTCTCTGAAATTTAAGAGGATTTGGTCCATGGGTTTGGGTTTTGGAAGCTTCCGAACGAGCACCAGAGCAAACGAGTATATCTCCACAACCAACAAAGATAAAACTTTTATTTTTAGTACAAAGGTGTTCTGTTATGTTTCCTTTTCTGTAAAATTGGAAACTGACATTTGAAAGAATTTGAACCATGGGTTCGTATTTTGGAAACTTCCGGACGAGCACAAGAGCAACGAGCATATCTCCAAAACCAACAAAAGTAGAACCTTTAAATTTAATAGAATGGTGTTCTGGCAAGTTTTCTTTATGTTCCTGAGATGGATTCGATGAATTGGAGTGGCAATTCGGGTAGCTGACACAAACCTCCCAAGGACTACCAATCTTCGAAAATAATTAAGATAGAAACTTAAAATTTTATACAAGGGTGTCAAGCATATCCCAAGCGGATGCCTCTTTTACGTTCTTGAAATTCGAGTTGAATAAGACAGAAAAGGGAAGAAGTTCAAGCAGCTGCCAAAAACACTTATGGATTTTTAATTTAATTCGAATTATTCAGGTGTAGGGTATTAATAAGTCGGTTGCATCGACTTACTGTTACATTTACTTGTTTTAGTTGAATATTGGTTTAATTTGCTGTCAATAATATTTAAAATTTTTAATTTTCAATGCAATTTTTTTGAAAAATTTTATAAAAATTGTCTTAAAAAATTTAAACTGCTTTTAACCTGCTCAAAACTGCTTCTGAGAATCTACAATTCAAATGTAAATGATTAACTGAAATGCCTACATATTATATTTTTTTAAATTAATAAATTTATTTAATTATTTATTTATATATTTATTTATTTATTTAATTATTAATTTAGAAACACTTATTGTGCAACATTGAAATTGTAAACTGAAAAAAAAAAACAGATAAATATAAAAAAATTAAATTTTAAATAAGAGGAAAGCTAAAACCAGATAAAATTATAATGAACATACAACATACATACCACTTAATCAAAAACTTTTAATACGATTTTATATGAAATGACCAAATTTCGAAAATACTCTCTACTGAGCCTATTTTAAATTTCTTATGTTACTAATGCGCAGAGTTCGTCGTGGAGTTCGACAGTATAGTTGCTTTTAGCGACTCTTGTAAACCATTTAAGTCATACTTGTTACAGTATGAATTAAATAACTTTTCTATGAATTAAATAACCAGAAATAACTTTTTCAGACCCATGAGATGGCACAATATTTAAGTATATTTTTTTTTTTTCAAAGTAACAATGTATATGTATTTCAAAAACTATTTTAGTGTCATACTCTGGTACCCAATATTAAATCTGAAACATCACTAATGTGATCATGTTTGTGTCTGTTTACTTAAAATCAAGTACAAGAATTGAATATAGATTGCAAATGATTACATTCACTAGAAGACATACCTAGCATTAAATCTAGCACAAGTTTAAAAAAATAAGAATATTTTCATAGTTTTCCTAAAATATTGTAGACATTTTCAGATATGGGGATATTCAATATGATCATTTCAAGTTAAGATGTTATTTAGATTTTCTATATTCGTGACTGACTTATCCGTTTTAAGCTTAATTATTGTAATGATGTGTCAGTTTTCTTAAAACAAACGATCATTGCTTGCTATTACTGCACTCCTGAATTTCAGTTCAATTAAGTTCATTTTTTATTATAAAGTAATTTTTTGTTTTTTTGCTAGATAGTTAAGTAATTTAGTTTTTAATTACAAAATAAGTTTACGATTTTTAAAGTTATTTTCCTGAACTATAATTTTATATTATTAATATCGGCTGTATAAACTGTATTATTTCCACTATAAGTAAACAATATTTCAATATAACACATACACACAATTATCTTTATTTTCTAAAACAATTCGGTTGTTAACCTGTCAAGAAATGTAAACTTTCCTAATATAAAAATGATTCAGATAATCAACGGCGTAAATTACGTTCATCTGGAATAGTAAGTTACTGTCATGAAAGTGGCAATATTTTCAACTTACATGTTTTTGTTTCCTACCAGATAATTCAGCAAATAATTTGACATTTCGTATAAAACAAATATGGCTGAATGAAATGAATGAATAAAAAAAAAAACAAAGGATCTTTGTCAAAGGATCTACATTGTTTGCATAGAAGTTTTATATTTTACTTTTGTCATTTTTGTAAACACGTCAGAAAAATATGTCAAATACTGAAGAAAACAATACATAGAAATAAAGTAAAAATAAGCTCAATAAATTAAATGTTAACATTATTTATTTAAAAAATAAAAGATAAAAGCTTTTTTAATTTTATTTATAAATTTTAATTATAACTATAATAATAATTTCATGTCGTTCAAGATTTATTTCCCAGTAAAATTAATTTTCTCAATATTTATTTCTATTTTCAAAATTTGACTTTCATAAAACCATAAAATAACGTAATAATATGACATCTACGTGACAGGAAGTAAAAAAAAATATTTTTTGACATAATAATATTATTTTTTGACAAACAACAATATTATGTGTACATTATGCTGCCCATACACGTCGGATCTGGTTGTACAATTGTATAACACGTTTGCGGACCATACTACCCACTTATCCAACCTATCATCCAACCATTATATTTTTAATTATATACATTATATTTTTATCATTTTCTCAAATCAAAAAATCTCAATGTTAAAATGACATTTAAGTTGTACAACTTGCCAATTCACAATACAACTTATCAAGTCCGCGGACCTGTTCTAAAATTTGGTCCGCCGTGTATGGGCAGCATTACGCACTTGTTTACTTCCAAGTCATAAGGAATGTTTTGTTCATGTTTTAATAATTATCTTGTTAAAAAATTCTTAGCTTTTTAAATTCCTTGTGCTGAATAAAATTTATAGTATTTACATAACTTGTTCAACATTCCAACATAACTATGCTATTAATACTTATCATATTTAAATATAAGTAGTTTATAAGCTAATAGATTTTTCTTATTTTATAATAATTCATTATTATATTTATTAATAAATTAGTCCACAATCATAATAAAAATTTTATTCTTAAAAAATGAGTTTAATCGTTTCAATAATTAAAGCTCGCACAGAACTATCTATATTATATGTTTTGTAAATTACAACAAATTTATATGAAATGTTTAGATAAAATAAGATATAGCAATAATAATCATATTTTCATTTTTATTATACTGTTTTCTATTTTTTTATCATTTTACTTTTAATGCATTAATTAAAACATTAATGTGATCAAAGTTTACATTTACAAAATATTTTTAAAGTTTTATAAAGTTTTGTTATTCTATAACATTGTACTCATATTAAAAATATAAAAAATGATTTTGGAATTGCATTTTGTCCTTAGTCCGTTTGGTTTACTCTGCATTTTGTTAAACTTATTAGTGTTCTCAGAAGTCAGACCAAGGTAATATTGCTTACTCTCCTTAAACATTCTGATTCTATGATATCTCGATAATCTCAAGGACATTTTTAAAAATTTGCTAAATTAATTTTAAGCTTTCCTAATGTGAACTCTCAATTTTACTTTTGAACCATTTTGCTATGGAACCCTTGCCACTTATTATAAGGAAATTTTCATAACCGATTGTCCTTGGCGTGAAAATTCATCATATTAATAAAAATTAATACTATAAAAAATATATTATCAATTGCTTTATGAGAGATTTTAAGAAATATTTTATTATATTATTTTATTATATCGCTTTTATTATTCAAGTATAATTCAAAACTTTTAATTAAATTTATTTATTTCCTTTTACTCCAATGACAATGAACAAATTCACTTTTTTTTTCTATTACAGGTTGTACTGTTACCACAAATCATACAAATGGTATGATATCAAACAATACCACTAGTATTGATTACAATGAAAAAAGCACAATAAATGTTCGATTATCACCACCACCTGTTTATTTTATGATCTCTGAAACAGAAAATCGTGAAAAATTAAATAATCCACATCCAAGAAAATTTGTTCATTTACCAACTGGTAAATCAGTTGAATTAAATTTTGAATGTGATGATTGTCCAAATGATAAAATTATATACAATGGAAAAATGTATGATACAACAAAATTTGAATGTAAAACATTATGTATATTTACAGCAATAAAATCATATAAAGATACATGTCGTAAAGGACAAATGTATAAAATTGGTTTAAAAATGAAAAATAAATTCTATAAATTAATAGAATCATGTCATCATTTAGAAATGCCAACAAATATAACATATGATGCACAAACATTAATATGGAAATTAGGAAAATTTTCCAGAACAATGCAAAATGAAAAAATGTTATGTCAGCCTAAATGTATGCCAGTTTGTCGTGAATTAAATTCAATGGAATATAATAATTTAGATTTATTGGAAAATAATGAAAATTATGCAATGGAATTTATGGAAAATTTATGCAATGATAATACATCAGAAAAAATTTATAAAAATATTGAAAATATTATTTGTGTTGATAAGACAAATGATAGTGGAAGTATTTTAAAATTAAGTAATTTTGGATTTTTATTAGTGATTGTAAGAATTATATTAGAATTTGGTATAATGTAAATAAAATTAAAAATTTATTTCTATTTTGATATTATTTTTTTCCCTTGTTTTGCTAGAAATGATTAATAGATGGTAATTTTTTTTTTTTTTAATTATGTCAGTTTCTTACAGTTTCCAACTAAAAATTATAAAAGAAAAGCCAATGTATTAAAAACGGAAGCGGGTTATCAAATTTTATTTTGCCAAACTTTTTTCACCAAATAGTATTTTTCGAATTATCAGACTATGGTAACACCATAATACTATTGCTATTGAAAAATGTATGTAAAAATAATAATAAGGGATTTTAGAGTTGTTTTCAAAGCCAGAGCTTTAATAATTTGTTTAACGGGGGGATGAAGGCATTAGCCTTTTATACTGTAATTAATAAGAGCATCGATAAGAACATAGCTATTTTCATGCTTTTAAGTTGCACTTTTATTGAAGCTATTATTAGAGAATAATCAAGTTTTTAATAAGAGTTAATTTTTAATTAAAGGAACGTGAATTATAAATTAAAAGAAATATTAATACAAAAATAATAAAAAAGTATTCCAAAAAAAAATGAGTACCTAAGATGAGAAAATATTTTCATTTTTAAATGTTACAAAACATTAATTATATTGTAAAAAAGTTGAAAAAATCGCGCCCATTATAATAATATAAGAAAAGGTATATTTTTGGGTCATTTAATCATCTTTATGAATATTTAAGACATACAATTAAATTGGCTGAATATGAGAATAAAAGTTGAAATCTTTAATTACATTTCAGTATCAAAAACTGAAAAATAAAAAATTAGAGAAAACATGGTGCAATTGCCATGACAAGAGCTTAGATAAATGAATAAAGTTTTCCCGATACTCTTATCATTCATTAATGATTAACGTGATAATTCAATAATCAATATAACCACTTCAATTAAAAAACTTGGTTTAATTTCTACCTATTTTAATTACGTTACGCTATAGTATCAATGCTCTTATCATTTATCACGCAACTCCAATATAAGTGTTCACCCTTAATACACTGTAATAAAAAAAAAACCTACCAACAAATAATATACCTAATTGTTTTATTTTCTATTTTCTTTTATATTTTATTTTTTTTTTTATATTTTTCAAATAATGTATAACATTATTTTAATTATAAAATAAAATTCTAAAAATTAACATTTTTTTTTTTTAGTTTAGAATTTATTGATATTATTATTTCTTATCATTTAATTATTTAATATTATTTAAATTTATATATAAAGGTAAAGTAACAATAATTTTAACAAACTTTATTTATCATTTTGACTAATTCTGTATATAGGATACATTTTCGACTTCTTGGTTTACAAATCTCTCGATGATCTAATTGTAAACCACATACATCACCAATTCCTGGATCTAAAAATAAATGTCAAATAATTAAAAAACAAAAAATGTGAAATACAAAGAAAATAAATTAATTAATTTTTTTAATATTATACATATTTACCTGCTGAATCAACACCAACAATTCTTAAATATACAACTTGCATAAATGTCATTGCTGTTTCAACAAAACTGAACACCTCAATTTTAAGATGCCCACTATAATATAAATTAACAAAGCGACGATGTAAATCTAATAAAACTTTTGAATCTATAAGAAAAAAATATTTCAATAATTATTTTTAAATACACTTATGTCAACATATAAAATATATTCAGTTAAAATTATATCATTCTATTGAAATAACTATAACATTTACTTAATTCTCTAATCTAATTAACCAACAAAATATTTTTCGATGTAATAAAGTAATTATGAAAAATGAAACAGAAATAAATGCTTTTAAACCGCCTAACACTATGCAATTTATATTGTCATAATATTATTATGTGCTAGATTTTTATAATACGACGCGTGGGTGAGCGAGGGATTAAACAAATGGCATATTAACCGAGGGAATACAGATTCAAAACGAGCACAAATCACAAACATCATTTCAATTGGGCTAAATATTACTAAAGTAAAAAATTGGCTTACATTATAAAAAATTAAAGTAATTTAAGAATTACCACGGACTCATAATAAATGAATGAATGAAATAATATTTATAAATATCAAAATTGTTTAATCAAAAATATTTTTATATTATAGAGAAAATCGGTTATGTTATATTATAATTATATGATTATTTTAAAGTTATTGTACTCGTATACATAAAATGCACAAAAACAAACGATTATTAAATATAAAAAAAAGAAAAAACAAACGTAACAAATTTACATAAAATACTTAAAAAGAATTTTCACCCATAAACGAACGAATATCAAAATCAAATCAAAAATGAAAAACAGAATAAAAAATGGCAAAAGTCATTATCAAGGCCTCTTTTATAACAAAATCAATACGCATTAGAAATAAAAGTTTAAAAGTATAACAAATTAAATTATTTTTCCATTTCTATTTTAAAACTCACTTTTTTCAATTTCAACTAATTCAATAGATCTTCGGACCAAAGGTAAATTGATATCAGCTAATGTTGATCCGCGATGTGGAACAGAATAAAAAAAAACACCCCTTGAACTTTGCCATAATGGTGCTGTTGATAATTTTCCACTTTCCCATGCATCAACTAAAATTTGTTTTATATATAGACCACCTTTTGAATGACCAACCCACACAATAGGATGACCATGACCAACTTTTAATTTAATTAAATGTTCAGTCATCACACGAACACGTTCCGACATTGATGGTCTGTGATGTTTTTTAATCCATACTGGACGCCATAAATGTGGATCTGTTGTATAATTAACTGCAATAACTCGTACACCTGGACAATCTAATGGTAACCAATCGCCAGGCCAACATCTTGAATATGGTTGTTCAAAAGGGAATATATCTTCAGGTGTTGGTTCAGCATTTTTAGGACGGTTTTTAGCTGTTCTTGGACGTGGTGATGGATTATCATAATCATCTAAACGTAGACGGAATGTTGAAAATATATTTAAATTATATTCACTAGGTAATTCTTTTTCATATTCATTTAGATATGAGGGTGTTGATTGAGTGGATGATGAAGAAGAATTAAAATAACTAAAAATTAAAAAAAAATATATATATATATATAGAGAGAGAAATTAATTTTAAAAATAATAATTTTTAATTAAATAATATTTTACATTATATTTTCATTATCAGCTCCATCATCTTTTCTAATATAATCAAAATCGTTTTTGTTTTTCATATAGGTTAAATCACTTTCACTCAAATGTTCAGCCCATCTTGGTTTTTTATTTGAATGTGGTGGTACAAAAAGATTTGAACGTGAATATCTTGGTCTTTTTGGTGGTCTTAATGGTGGTTTCGGTGGTCTTTCAAAATCAACTGGCATTCTTTCATTACTCCATAAACCTTGTTTCCAAGTATTAGGTAATGAACCATGTAATCCATGTATAAATATTATATCGGCTCGAATTGGTTCACCTTCTGGTGGTTCACATAAAACTTTTATATTAACACATTGTTCTGCAGTTTCAATTAATTCTGGTGTTTTTATCTTTGGTAAACTTAAATGACGTGCTGGACTATAAATAATTTGTTGAGTTTCCCAACTAATTTTTGTAGTCGTGGTTGTAGTTGTAGTTGCATTTGTAACCGTTGATGTTATTGCCAAATTTTTACCATAATGACGTTCAAATATTTGGGCTTTCTTTAATTTTATTATTTTTATAATTGGATCTATTCGATGTGATACTAAAAAATTTAAAATAAGAAAATGATTAAAGAAAAATGACACAATGTTGTAATCGAATTGTATTTAAAATTTATTTTTTCCATACAATAAAGAAGAAAATCGAAAAATGACGAATTTAGTTCTTTAAATACTAACATAGCAGTTAACTATTATTTAAATTTAAATTATTACAATTTTGCTAAAAGTTCATTTTCCAATCATGTAAAAACAAAATATTGAAAATATGTATTGATTTCTAACACATGTCTTTTTAAAAAAAAAGACAAAAAAAAAAGAAGGAAACCTTCAAAGTTCATTTTATTTTTTATTTTTTTTTTATACTTAAAGATATTTTATTTGCTAATTAACATATTAACGCATATTCCTCATTTTTTAAGTACAACTACATTAACTTTAATTTTTTTTTGTAAATAAAGAACAAGTATGCAAAAAAATATAGAACTCACCCTGTACTGATGATAATCCTAATGATATTGTATTTGCAGCATATGCCAACATATTTGTTATTGTTTGTTTGTTTGTACCTAAATTTCTTAACATTCTCCATAATTTTTCTGTTCGAAAATTTTTTAAACGACTGGCAACACCATTTGCTAATGGTAAAACAATACGTAATAATAAACCAATTGCTAAACGCATTCGATTTTGTTGTGAGCTTAAAAAAAAAAATTAATATAAAACATGAGAATTTCAAAATAAAATTAGCCTAAACATATGCAATTTTTTACAAGATTCATAAAAAAAAAAAAAAAAAATTTTTTTAAGAAATATTTACCTTTCCGATAGTCTTTTATCAAATTCTTCAGATTTAACCAATGCTTCTTGTCTTTTTTCTTCATCTGTCATATTTTCAGCAGATATTTTATTATTATTAATTTGTTGGTCATTATTTGAAATTTCATTTTTCATATTATTTGCATTAATATCATCATAATTATTCAGGTACATATTTTCTTTATTAAAAACTAAATTAATATTTTCTTTAATTATATCATTTTTTTGATCATCAGTTAATTTCAATTCAAAATTATCTTTGGTATCATTTTCAAATTCGAATTTTAAATTCATTTTATTTTGATTATCTGTTATTTTATTATGTTGCATTAAATTTATATTCTTTTTACTAATATCATAATTACTTTTATTTTCACTTAATTTATTATCACAGAATTTTTTATTATTTATAATATTATTAATATTTGATGTATTATTATTATTATTTTGAATGTTATTTGACATTAAATCATCATTATTATCATTTAAAATATTATTGAATGACAGATCCATATTTATTATTATTTTAAACCTATTTTACTTTCATGATTTATACTTAAATTATTGTATTTATTATTATGAATATAGAAATATTTTTGAAATTTTTTTTTTATTCATTTTTTTTTTTTTTTTTAAATAAAATTACACAAAAAATTTGATTTATATTTGAAATGTAGAAAAGAGTTCTATATTTTTTTTTATTGGAATAATGGGAAGCTTGTGTTTCTCACTTCTATTTGAAATTTTTGTTTTTTTTAGGATCTGCAAAAAAAAAAAGAAAAAACATATATAACTTAAAATTGATTTAAAATTTTTAAACATTTCAATAATAATTTAAAATTTTAATTTATATACTATAGTATTAAAATCTTATAATTATAATTTAGTACTGACAGGTGGCAACTGGCAACCACATCTAAAAAGGAAAGGTTGATTTAGTTTCTCATCACATTTTATGTGGTGGGGAAACCAAATTTAATAAATAAATTAATAAATAAATATTTATAGAAAAATAAATTTCGAAACCTTTTTTAATATTTGTTGTTGAAATGCAAATTTACTCCCATATACAGCTCCTAATCCAATTTCTGAAAACATGTTATAATACAAAAATTAGTGGTAGTTTCGAAATTCTTTTAATTTTTGTTGTTAAAATACGGATTTACTACCACAGCTCCTGATATTTTTTCCAACCTTTAGAAACATGTTATAATACAGAAATTAATTGGGGTCATCAAGTAAAAGAAAAAAACAAAAAAAAAATAATTTATTAAATAGGCAATAATTACGACATAGGATTGTAAGCCTCGTGAATCTCTATTTTTTTTTGATTCATGTATAAATCTAAATCTAGACTTGTGCCTAGCAAATACGAAACAGAAACAACCAACACAGTACTTTAGTTACGGCATTAAGAAAATGTTGAAGAGGTAAAGAATGTATAAAAAAAAAAAAAAAACTTTGAAGTAAAATAGTTTCAAACTGTAAGCTAGTTTTATCATTATCATCGTTATATTATATAGTCTGTACTGAAACAAATATCGAAAAGTTTCGAAAATTAAATTTTCAAACTAATTGAATCAATTAGATTATTATACTTAGAAAAAATTAAAAAAAAAAACTTACAATCCAAAACATGACTACTAATAAAAATAAATTAGAAATCAGAAAGTTTTCAAAAAAAAAAACAAAAAGTTGTATTGAATGAGTCATTAAATTTAAATAAATTAGTAATTGCAAAATTACGCAACATATAATAATGCATACAGATATATGGTAAAAATTTAATTTATTACAATATTACGACTTTACTTTAGATAGAATTTCATTCAAAATTTGCAAAAATTTAGTTGCAAAAGAATCTTTTCTTATAAAATAACAAAAACGCAGTTTAATGCAATAATGAAATCAAAATAAATATTTCTGTAATTAAAATAATTACAATATGTTATTTATTTATTTTTTTTTTTTTCTTATCTAACAAAAATTAACAATATTTATAAATATTTAATTTATAATTTTTTTTTTTTTTTGTTCAAAAGAAATTTTGTTTATAATATGGTCGTTTGCTTTTATAAAAACAAAACGTTTTATTATACTTTTTTTACTACCCAAACAAAATTTAATTAACATTTAAGTATATATTTATTTTTTAAAGCTTCCTTAAATTACAATAAAAATAATAAAAACAAAAAAAAATGTTTTTTTTTCTAAAACAAATATTAAAATTAATTATTAATATAACAACAACAACAAGTAAATAATATATATTGTATCGTAAAGTACCTTTAAGGTAATTTTAAATGTTTTTTTTTTTCTTTTTTTTTTTTATTATTAATTTTATTTCCCGCTTATATTTTTCAAACTTCTTCTACGAGTTTTTCTTTGATTTTTGTTTTTAGTTTTACTTTTTTTTTGTTTTTAGTTCGTTCTCTTCAAATGTCCGCATCAAACTAACATAATACGATGCATTTTATTTGGCTAAATAGTTGTAAACAATTAGTTAAAAAATAAAAATAAATAAAACGATAGCAAAAAATAAAAAAAAGATTTTAGCAAAATATTTAAAAAGAAAACTAAACATTTACAATTTAAAACAATTATACCTATGTATAATTATAGTAATATCTGGTAATATTAATATAAAAATGTATATATTTTACATGTAAAAGCTTTCTTTCTTAAAACGAAATTTTAAAAGCTTTTCTAACATACATATGTATTTAAATTTTTTTTTTTGTTATTGCTTTAGATAAGATATTTTTTTAAGAATAATTTATAAAATATTCTAAAATTGGATCAACAGTTTTTAAATAGTGGGCCAATTTTAAAATATGTACCAAAAAAAGAACAAATTATTTTTTTTTTTTTTAATTCCATTTCTCTGCCACATAAATGTGGACAGGAAATTACACAGCCTTTTCTGTTTAGGCGTGAGATTTAAACCCACACTCTGTGGGTGTTACGCTCTTACCCACTAGGTCACCGAGGCCACAAAAGAACAAATATTTTTATTTTTATTTTTTTGTCTTTCAACCATAAGTCACGCAACTCCAACACTAAGCGTAACCCATACAACTCCTAATATAAACTTTCTATTAATTTTTCACATTTATGAAATTTTATAAAAATCATCTGTGAAGTATAAGATTATAATAAAAAAGAAAATGTTTTAATGGAGTTGGTTAACTTAATTTTACTAAGTCGGTTATATTATTTTTGTTATTCTAGCTAGAACACAAAACTATGTAAAACTAAACACTGCAGAAACTGTACGAAAAATAAATTCATTATTCACATACATTTATAAAAATAATTAAACTATGTAAATCCTTTAACGAAAATTTGAGTTAATTCTTTTTAGAACATGTTCTACTTTTCTGCACAACTTAAAAAATAAAAACCTTCTCTGTATACATAATATATATATGTACATATTGTATATTTTATATTATTATAAAAGTTTTTACAATTAATTACAAAGGATAATAATGACATCCAATTAATCAGTATATTAATTATATATATGTATGTATATACATTATATATACAACGACATAAATAAAAAAATACTGTTATTTATTACCCTATTAAATATTAATAGATTAAAAAATATAAATTTAAAAAGAATTTGGAAGTTTTAGGATTTCGCTTGAAAATATGTACGTATATATATTATATTTTTATACATTTATATATAATATTTTATATATAAATTTTTATATTATATTTTTTACATTTTTATACATTTATATGTACATATTACATATTAGTACAAAATAGTTTGCATCTGATATATTCGAAGTTTTGTCAAATTTCATTGTTAAGCCTTTTTATAGGATTAATTTGACATTTAAATATTAATAATTAAAAGTTTTCTTCTTTTTTTTTTTTTTTTTTAGATTTTTCCTTCATTTTACTAATATTTATAACTATTTTAAAATTTGATATTTAATTATATGTTCTAAAATTATATTAGATAATAACAAACAATATATTTATTATATTAAATTAAAACATTTAATTTTAAATCTGTTAATGACATCGCTGTTTTTTATTTAAAATTTTTCTTAGTAGAAATTTCCTAATTGCAATTATGTAATTAAAAATGTCTATTAATATTTTTTAGTCATAATTTTAAAATGTTACCAGGTATATATTATATATAGGTACTTTGAATTTATTATTACAAATAATTTTGAAAAAAAAAAAAAATATACAAAATATAATGTTGTATGTATGAATGATGTCTTTGCAAATATATTGTGTTTTTTTCTTTTTAATTAGGCTTGAATAAAATAATTTTTTCATGGTATGTTTAAAAATACGAATGATAATAAAATTTAAAAAAAAAAATAATTAATAATATTATTTTGTTACTCAAATAAAAACATTTATAAAAAAATAAAAATTACGGCACACTAACATTACGTTTTTGATACCATAAAATTTTTCATGTTTTCATGTTTCTTGCAATCTATTTGCAAATTAAATTTCTGTAATAAAATGAAAAAAAAAAAACAAAAACAAATATTCAACCATATGTTTTTTATTTGCATATGTTATGTATTATATTATATTGACGATAATGTAAACATTTTTTTTTATACATATTATACATATTATATATTATTATTCCTATGTATTATAAACATACATATTACATATGTTTGTAATGTATATCTATTTAAAATACAATGCATAAAAAAAAAAAAACAATTGTTATAAAAAAAATGCAAATGTAAAAATAAAAACGGCATTTATCAATTTATTGAATTAAAATTGATTCAATAGTTTAATCAGACGTGATCAGACATAACAAATAATAAAAATACATACCTACTTTAAGTACTTTTAAAACCTTTTTTCGACTTCACAAAACGAATTTTGAATTACAGTCAAAAATTTGTAATAAGTTTTATATTAAATGGTTTCGATTTTATTTATTTATTTATTTATTTATATTAATATTACATACATTAATGTAGTGCAATATTATTGAACCATCGGCTACTAAGGCCATTATAGGTTTTTATACTATTATTAAATTATATACTAATATTATTTATTTTGTTTATATTATATACTATATATTTACATTATATTAGGTCGTAAGGGGGGTATGTAAAGAAAAAAACGTACAACCTGTGCAGGGATCGAACCCACACTCCTTCGGTTAATACGCCACACGTCTACCCACTAGGCTACCGAAGCCCCGGGTTCGATTTTGATGATTTACATATTTAAAAAAAAAACCACCAAGTTATTTGTTATTAATATTTGAATAAGCTTCAGTTTCTGGAATCATTAGTTTTACTAAGGAGTTGATTACTTAGCTGCATCTATTGTACAGTTCTATTAAACGAAAATAAATATTTTTCTTTGTACGCCATCTATTATCTTATACAAGAATTATTTTATTTTTATTTTATTATATATTTCGATATGATATTATTTAATTATTTTTTATTCAATTATATTACACTAATTATATATTAAATTTTTTAATATATATGGACCCAGATAGGGATCCTAAATATATCACAATTCAAATTGTAAGGATTAAAATTATATAAATAAAAGAATGTACATTCCATCGAAAATTAATTCAAATAATCATAGATACGAGAGTAAAAATACTATTCTTAACCATTTATAAAAATACTTGAGAATTATAAAGAGATTATAACAAAAGCTTACACAATACTTTACATACAAGAATCTTATTCAAGGAAAAATTAACTAAATTTCAGTAGAAGATAGTTTTGTTTTTATAACGAATAATTATTAAATCAAATTTCTTTTAAATACTGTACACAATAAAAAATGTATATAAAGGACTTTAATCGTAAATACCATGTTATAATATTTTATTACATTATCCCGTTTTTTACTTTAATATATAGCACATAATAATGTATAACTTATAAAACGAAAAGAAAGAAATAATCTGTTATGGGGCCTAAATATTTAATTGAATGCATTATAAGAATACGTACATATATTCTGTATTTAATTGTTATAAAATTCTTTTTAAAAAACAGACAACAAACAATATACTAAAACAACAGAAAATTATAAAATAAATTAATACGAAAATTTGCAATCGGTACATTTTTCACTTTTATTTTATTTTATAATTTAAAGAAGAACATAAAAACCAAAAAAAAAAAAAAAACAAAATGAATTTTAAAAAAGAAAAACTTTTGTTAGCACGTGGATCTTAAAATAATAATAATAAAAATTCATTAAAATGTAATATAAATTTATTTAAAATTGATTATAATTATAAATTTTCTTTTTTTATTTTATTTTTTTTCTTTCTCTTTCTCTCTCTCTCTCTCTCTCTCTTTTAAATATTTTAAATTAGGTGCGCCAAAAATACTTTTTTATAAGATGTCGTCACTTTGCGAATGGAATAATTATTAAAACAATTGTTCTAAAAATGAAAATGATTTTAGTGGCATATTTTGATATTTAACAAAATCATCATAGAAAATCTATCTGTAGTTCTTTAATAAATTGTCACCTATACTCCAATTAAAAACTATGAGGTTTTATTAAAAAAATGTAAATAAATATATGCAATTTACAACGTTTATGATGTGAAAACATTTGGCATATTTAAAATGTACAACAAAAAAGTTTAAAAACTACAAAAAGGGTTAAATTAATTTAGAATTCCAATACACCAATAAGAAATCTTTAATTATTTTTTAATTATACATTTCTGGGAAAAATTAAAAGCTTATAGGCGCATCTGTAATTGTTTTTAAGCAAAAAAAAAAAAACAAAACAAAAAAACAGAAGTTTAATTTTAATATTCCATTTATAAATTTTTTTTTTTTTATTTTTTAAAAACACACATTTCTTAAATAATAAAATGCACAACAATAATCTTAAAAAAACAAATAATAATGCTATACCTATATATAAATATTAAAATTAAAGAGTAAAATCTATCTATTGCTTTACTTAAAAATAAAAAAATAAATACTACCTACATGTGTCTTATACTTGTTCCAAGATATATATACTTTATTAAGCTTAGATTACAGTGAAACAGTTTTATAACGGTATATATACAATAACGACCTATATTTATATAAAGAAATTAAAAAATTAACTGCACTTTTACCCTGGTAGCACATTTATATGGGAAAATTTACACTATCTACTTAAAAAATTTTATCTATGTATACAAAATATTAGAAAACATACGTATTTCAATATTATAAGTACGTTATATTTTTATGGTACTTAATAAAAACCAAACAGAGGTACTTATGATAAGGTTAATTGGGTTCAAAGTTTTTATTTGAACAATTTATTAAAAAAAAAAAATTATTGTTTGCTGTTATCTCCTGTTTTCTTTTTTTATTAATACTTGGATTAAATCAAAATTTTTTTTTTTACTTTTCCATATTAATTATTCCATATTTCCATATTAATAAAACAAAATAAAAATTAATTTGTTAAGAAATTTTTTAGGTAAAAAATTATTTATTTTCATATATTTTAGAAATAATTTTATATTATATATTAAATGATTATTTTATATAATATTTTACATTATTATTCAATCAATATTATAATTTTAATTATCAATTGGTCAATATTATAATTTTATTAAATTGGTTGTACTTTAATATATTTTTTTTCATATTTGTCTTAACTGTCTATACCTAATCTACATAATTTGTCTTAACTGTCTATTCTTAACTACATATAAAATACACACTACAGTGAACAGTTCTTAACTACATTATATTAATACAAATATAACTTTTACTTGTTTAGCTTTTGCATGTCACTTATGTCAACTAATATTCATAACTGATCTTATCACATTATGTCAAAACACTTTTTTCTTCATGATCCTTTTTTGTTATGTTCTATCAGGTTCTATCTTTAACATTGTAATTATGTAACTGAATTATAGAAATTAAGTGTTTCATTTAACATAACCGATTAAAACATAAATAATTAATTTCAACTGAATTGGCCACAAAATCCACAAATACAAAAATACCAATATACCAAAGTCAATACCAAAGTAGTTTTCTTATCATAATTCCTTTTGAATTTTTTTTTTTTTACGGATGTGGGTCGATTTATTGAAAATAATAATATTTAATGCAAAAATTGCATAGATAAAGAATAAAAAAGAAAAATAGATAGAATTGTTTTTAAGGTATAGGTAATCATACAAAAAGTATAAAGAAATAGACACATATCAATATAATTTGTACGCCTACCAATATGAGACAGTCTTTATATACCAATAAGATTTCCTAATGATATAAGTGAAAGACAATTCGATTGATGATTAACTTGCAAAAAACACCATATATTCGCTTATCTAAGACCCTAAGACATAGAATTTTTTTTTTTTTTAATTAAAACAGACTAAGTGTAGCCATCTATTATCTGTTAAATGTGATAAAAAAGTATTTTAAGTTTAGAAATTTTGACATTTCGTATATAGAAATTTTAGAATTTTAGACAATTTAGACGTTTCGTATATAAAATCTTTTCAATATACATAATATTTATATTTTATTTAAATTACCATTATATTATGTATATATATAAATTAGATTATTATTGTTTAAGGTCAGTTATTCAAAAATTATGAATATATATATATATATATATATATAGGTAATATAATAATATCTATATGAATAAAATTAACAAATTTTTTTTTATCACAATACAAATTAAATATTATAATACATAATACTTTTTAATTTAATAATTTAAAATGTAATTTGAAATTTTTTTTTTATAATATTTAAATAAAATAAAATAAATATTAACTTCTTATCAGTATACATATATACAAAAAATTCAAATTAATTTAATGAAATATTTATTATAATGTTTATTTTTAATTTTATATTTTAAATTTGACATATTGTAGTGATTAGATAGATATGTTCGGACATACATACATAATATCGTTTCATTAAACCCTTGATCCCTTCTATAAACAATACATCTAACTAAAAAAATGTATAGAGAACAAAAAAAAAATTTTTTCGCATTGATTATTTATATAAAAAGTTATGTAATTAAACTAAGATTAGAGAATTATTTAATTTTTTTTTTTTTTTTAAATATAGATACAAAACAAAAGGAAAAGAATAGTAGTATTTAATTAAACATTTAATAATTTTTTTTTTTTTTTTGTTAACAGATAAGTGAAATAATTTTTCTTTTTTGTATAAAATTTTAAATGTTCTGTTTTTTTTTTTTTTTTTTTGTCAATACTTAATTTAGAAAATAATCTAAAGAAATTTTAATCCCTAAAAGAATTTAATTTTTTTTTTTTTTTTTTACGCAGAAATATTCTTTAAAAATACATTTAGTAACTATTTATTAATTAAAAAACGTGATAAAGTAAAATTGTTTATTTTTTTTTTGTTTTTTTATTAAATTACTTGAACAAAAAAAAAGCTAAGTAAAATTGATAACAATATTAAAGAAAAAAAATAGTTAATTAAAAAAAAATCATTAAATAAAATTAATTATATTATGGTTCATAATTTTTTCTGACAAATACTAAAGATTAAAAGAATATACTGTCAAATTTACTATACTTACTACTATACTACTATTATAGCCAAATCACATATACATATTAATTATGTATATAGGCATTGCTTAATTGGTGTCAATACATTATAATCCTATATCTTCGTAATATATGAATTACTTTCTATCATAATTTCACAATAACACACACACACAAATACAAAAAAAAATATATATATTTTTTTAAAATAAATTACCATATAAAAAACTTTTTTTGCCATTTTACGATTAGCAAATGACATCAATTAATTATATAGTAAAATATAATTAATAGTTTAACACTTTAACGTTCACTTCCTTTAAAAATTTCACTTTGAAAATCATTTTATTTTTTGTTATAAATAATAATGAAATTTTGCGGAAATTGCGGCCCCGTACAATGATAAATTAATAAAATCAAATTTAAAAATTTAAGACTCAAGTATAAAACTCTTTCAGAAGTCTATACATATATATTTAACCTGATCTTGTTAAATTGTGAGAGTCAAACTACTGAATATCGAGGTAAATTAATGAAGAAGAATTAATTAATATCAAATAAATCAATTATAGGTACTTTTATAAACAAGTTTTAATAAGGCAATATGTAAAATCCAAGCTTTTAAAGGAATTTAATTAACAAATTTTACATTTTTAACCCCTTTAGAGGCTCTTTGGAGATGTTTTTCTAAAGAAAATTTACCTTCATTTTTGAAAATGTTACAATTATTTCTATTTATTTCAAAAATTCAAGTTTTAACTTCAAAGATTCAGGAAATATGAAAGATGGTCAAGGTACGGGATGTGTTGACTAACTAACTAAGAAGGAGAAAATAATAAGCAAATTTTTAAAATGTTTTTGAAAAATGTGTTAAAATGCTGATTTTTTTTTTTTTAAATGAAATTTTTTATTTTTTATATCGTATCATTTTTTTTTTTTGTTTTTTTCTGTTTTACTGGTTTTTACTAAAATAAACTTGACCCATATTATATAGTCTAAATTTGTGGTACATAAAATGGATGAAATATTTACAGCTATACATATAATAGCCAGTAAATAATATTTCAAAATGTTAAAAAAAAAACCACAATTTTTAAGCAGGCATATTTCAACAGCTAAAACAAATTTATTTATTTTTTTTTATTTAAAATAAAAAAAGACATTTTTTCCTTTTATTTTTAAATTTTTCTATAAAAAATTTTATCACTTTGTCTTTAAAATTCATTTTATGCATTAATTTACATAAAAATTAATTTTCTTATGACATACCTTTATATTTATAATACATATTATGTATGTGCATATTATCTATATTTGTATCTAAATATTTTTGAGAAAAATTTTTGAAATAGTCAAAAGATTTCAATATAAATTTTGAAATTTTTCATTCAAAAATACATTTTATATGTGTGCTTACAACATTTTCATTCAAAATTCGGAAAAAAACAAATTAAAACGTTTTTTTTAATCTGTACAATATGTACATACCTATATATGAACGAGAATTATTTATTTAGTATTTTTATTTTGAAATTCTATATGAAAACTGAATTTTGTAATCAATCAATCAATAATTTATCATTTTGGTTGATTTATCAATAATTAATAATTTATAGCTTAAATATATCATAAATTTGATTTAATATTCATTTCATTTATTCTCATATTAAAAATAAAACAAAATATCAAAAATTTAAATATTTAATTTAATTATTTTACTCGCGTTAATGTTATTTCAATTTCCCGACTTTTACTTCTTACTCTTTAGTACCATAACATAATACTACTTTGATGTAGTCTTAAAATCATAGCATTTTAAGACTACATCAAAGTAGTATCGGTTGTGACTGTTATATTACATATATGTATATATATATGTCATGTATATGTTTTAAATCTCTTTACTATTCTGAAAAACAAACTCTTTTTACAAACCAAACCAAAAGTTTAATTATCACCAGTTGGCTAAGCCAATAAGAAACATAGGTCCTTAGGACACAAAATCGAAATATTGTAAAAAAAACATTGTATCAATACTACTCTATTCATGATTTCCAGTTATTTCCTTTTTACAAATTAACTCTTTGGTTCTTAGTATATGCGATCTTTTTATAACTCTTTTAAACAAAAAAAAATAAAATTATAATAAGTATTCAAATCTTCGACAGCAAGGAAACTCCGCATTTGTCTATCATCCTAAATTATACCACTTCTCACCATAAACGGTCACTCAACACATCGATTTAATCTCTTCAATCCTCTTTAAAAGAAAACCCCTATGCAAAAAAAATATCCAAAAATACAAAAATAAATAAAAATTTTTGATTTCATAATATCCAAATATATATACATATGTACATATGCGATATTATATAGATACTAAATAAATTTCATAAGTGTGCCCAACTTGTTTGGATGTTTAATTTACTCTTAAATGTTTCATTTTTACAAAATTACGCAATTTCAAAAGAAAATAACAAACAAAAAAAAAATTTACATAAATTTAG
This sequence comes from Poecilobothrus nobilitatus, assembly GCA_947095535.1. NCBI lineage: Eukaryota > Metazoa > Arthropoda > Insecta > Diptera > Dolichopodidae > Poecilobothrus > Poecilobothrus nobilitatus. The sequence continues at coordinate 41,160,396 of OX352774.1, read as the reverse complement.
ACATGTTAATATTTACTTTTTCTTTTTTTTTTTTTATTGTTTTTACTGTATATAAATAAAATTAACGATTTTGAAAATGTTAAAAAAAAAATAATTAAGCAGATATATATGTATATATGTAGTATAGGAAACTGTGAAAGCGATAATTTTTTAAGTAATATAATATCTTTAGTTATTAATTTAGCATAATATTATTTGTGTATATTTAAAACAGTGAGTTTTAGGAGATTTTGATACATTTTCAACAAAGAATTTTAATTAAAAGATTAAAAAAATACATAAAATCATTGTTATATATATTAAATAATGTGGACATATTTTTAACATATGAATGTTTAAAAAATATTTTGAAAAATGTTCTTATAAGTTTTACTTTGTCAATTCGTTCAGTTACTTCGTCCTGTTCTTCTATCCGTCTGTCCATCTTACCATCTGTTCATAACACTTTTACATCGTTTAAGACAAAGAAAGCCATACACCCATAGATAAATGTCATTCAAAAAAAATCATTCAAAAAAAATTATGTACAAAACATACTTTTGACATGGAAGTATAAAGTTCCTGAAATTTCGAAAAAGTCCGAAGATATTTTTTTTCAATTTGAAAAAGTTAAATGACGTCAATTTTTTTTAAGTTTTATAAATTTAAAATTAGTATAATAGTATCAAAAATTTTTGCCTAAATTTACTGTTATGAAAACGTTAAATTTTCCAAAATTTTGGAACCGCCTGGATCTTTCAAAAGTCTAAAATTAAACACAAGACACTTTGAATCGAATAAAAGTCTTTAACAATTACTACCCCTATAACTATAACTTACCTAAGAAAATATTTTAGAATTTGCCCCCCCCCCCCCCCCTCTTTACTCCAGGCTATAAAGTAAAAATTTATTGTCTTTGGACCGCTATTTAAAATTATAATTTCATCTGTGAAAAAATCTCAAAGATAAGAAATAAAAATTACAAATTACATTATAATCACAATCATGAAAACTCTTTGTCGGTTTCAAGTTTTCAACTATTAAAAACATTTCTTAACAGACCATCCTAATAATTTAATATTAAAAATATTTTCTTTCAAAATAATAATAATTATAACATATTATATTATATTGTGTTAACATATTTCGAATCATTCTGTATATTCTGTGCCAAATCCCATTTAATATAAAACTGAAATGATTAAAGATCATTATCTGATGATTATAATCTAATAGTTTACCTATCCTAATTTAACATTTCAAAAAATCGGAATTAATTACATAATCATTATATATAAAAAAAAAAAAGCACTTTTTCCTCGAAATTTAAATTACATATATATGTATGTAAGTATATAAAATTATTAAAAATTCTATAAAGTAATTTTAGAATCAGTTTTAAATATTATGACTCATTTTAATTTAAACTAGATACTTATAAACATACATATATTATGTCTGACAATTAAACTAAATTTACTACATATTATTATTTTATTTATTTATGATATTATAATTAACTATATAATTATCTATTATAATTTTATTTTAACTATTATTAATTTAGATTATTATAATAACAATATAATTTCTAACATAATATTTTTTTATCAGTGTACTAAAAAGAAAACTGATATCCATTTCATACAAAACTTCCAAAAAAAATTTTTAAAAAATTAAAATATTATTAATAAAATCCACCAATCCAATCCAATTTAAAAAATTTTACACCCTCATATCATATTCTATACTAATTCAGTGTAAATATACAATACTGAATCATATATATGCGAGAGGCAAACACAAATATATATTTACATTCTGAAGTATAAATAATTAGTACTTACTTCAAAAAATACTACTACGATTTACGAACTAATAAAAAGCAAATACTAAAAAGAAAAAAAGAATTAATATGTAAATACATAGAAAGTTGTTTAAAACAATGCATATGTGGCGTGAAATTTTGATAAGCTGTATTTCCTAAACTACCATCCCGATTAAAAAGGTAAAAACATATTTTGTTTTTCCTCCCCTCATTCTTTCTAATGATGCATAAACCATGTAAATCGGTTCAGCAGTTTTTTCTCTGAAGGGACCCAAAAAACAATGCTGGCGTATTTATATAATGATACCTCGGCCTCGGCATAAAAAATATAGCATAGAATATGTATATATTTTGTATACCTATAGGTAATTAATTTGTATAACATTATATCAGTGCTTAATTTTAATAGATTATTGGATTTAAAAAAAAAAAACGATACTTTTTTAAAAAACAAAGAAACTTATTTGCAAGGCATGTAAAAAATTAGTCATTATTATGGTGTTTTAATATCGTAAAATGTAAATAATAATAGTTTTTTTGCACAAAACTCGCAGATCATAATGCCATAGTGATATGTGTTCTCATTTCTTAACCATACACCTATAAATCCTATACTTTTTAACCAGCGTTAACCAGTTATTTAATTATATGTAGGTACATGAATATTTAAACGTTATAATGAAAGAAACTTATCTTACTTATAATAAATATTTTAAAATAATTCATATTAAATTAAAAATCATTCATTCAAAACATTTAATAATCCTAATAATTAATAACTAATAACTAAATTCAAATTGATTAATTTAAAACAAAAAAAAAAAATATCGAAATTCAAGTCGCGTGAATTAATTAACACCCACTTTAATACTTTTGTCTTATTTTATTGAAAAAAAAATAATAAGTTTTCCAATGGAACTGTTCGTCCATTTAACCATCATTATTTATTCCAACACAATGCCGAAAACGTTAAGATGGGAGTATGTGACTCATTTACTACTGTTAATGCACTATATTAGACGCTGTTAGCATTTATCTTCTTTCACTTTGTCTATCACCCTCTTTCCCTAGAATTTATTTGTGGTGGGAATATTTTTGCTGCACTATAGTTTTGCCGTGAAAATACGAAAATTTTCGAAAAAAAATTATCTACCATGATCTGTTGCATTTTCACAACTACATAGATACGAGCAATAAAACATTTATGTATGAATGTAGGTTGACAATTTTTTTTTGTCACGAATCACGCACGATATAATTAAATGCGCAATACTTCTAAGCAAAATCTTAATTCATTTCATAATGAGATTTACACATACATAGACAAATTGAGAAAAGTTGCAGCAACTGTTAAATGCAACTCCGTCTAATAGTCAAAATCTGTTGTGTTGACGATGACTGTTGACATCGTGCAATAACCGATATTGACATTGTTTGTTATAGAATCTATAAAAGAAGTAATAAGGAAAATTATGATAGCATAACAATTCGTTGAAATTGAAATAGGCAAATATTTCAAAATTATTCGGAAAACTTTTTAAATTTGATTGCTTGTAATAAATAAATGAGAATTGTTAAAGATACAGCTAAAAGAATAAGAGAATAGCTAAAGGATAGCCCTAAAAATAAAGGAGAATAGCTAAATTTTGATTCGTAAGTTGTCTTAAAAAAAAATTTCGGGTAATTTGAAAAAATTAAATACATATTTGTTTTTCGGCCTTCTTCTGACAAATTTATATACATACTTTAAGTAATTTATATTTTGTTAATTTCTATAAAACTATGGTTATATCAATTATTGCAAATTTGAACGACGATCATTTAATTCTCGTCAAAGATTCATTCCATATTTTGCATACATATTTATTTGCTTTTATTTTAATTTTCAGAAACAACAGGTTTTTAAAAAGCTTTTTGTTTTAATTTATTCAATGTAAGTTATTTTTTAATACATACATTTATATATGAAATTATTATGTACTATGTACATAGTAGTATGTTCATAAAATTATGTAAAAAATATACAACATAAAAAATAAAAACAAATAGGTAATATATTCAAGGTCACATTTGGTTAAAATATTTTTTGAGCGGAATTTTTAACAGTTTTTTGTTTGATAATTTGATATTATATATTTACATATATATATTAACTCATATGTACACATATAAATATATATATATTAACTAGTATATTATATTGTTGTATTTTAATTTAACCATCAAAAGGGCAGAGGCTGTAAACTTATATAAATATATGAAAACTAAATGTATGTATATATCTATTAATATTTACTTTTTGAATAATAATTTCAAATATTGAATAATAAAATTTTCTATAATACGAACCATAAAAAAAAAAAATTAAAAAAAATCAATGATGCATTTAGTATATAGCACATTAACAGTTATCATATTTTATGGTTAACGGTAAATTTTTAATAATAAAAAAAATAATTGACAATTAATTATGTATCATCATTAGGTGTCATCGCTTTTCTTGTACGTACGTTATATTGTATTATCTGTCAAGTGTTCATAAGATAAAATGTCAAATGATTTAAGGGAAATAAAAATGCGAATGACCGGAAGGTGTAAGATAATTTATTTAAAAAATGTAAATTTCAATAGTGTTTTAATGGTACCGAAAATTATACATACATATATATTTACATAACTAGTAATAAGAGTAATCAAAAAATAAATGGATAATTTAATTTAAAGATGGTCAGACAATTTTTTTATTAATTTAAATTATAAAACATTAATATTAATAATTTTTTGTAAATCTTAAAACTAAAAGTTTTAGTAAGTGTAAATATTTTTTGTATCTTACGATATTATAGCTTCAGTTTTACTTAGTTTTACATTCAACTTCAGTTTATAGCCATTTATGCAGAATATATTTTCATATGCCCTGAATAGTGCTGACTGTTAACTACAAAAAGTATACTATAAAAGATAAAAATAAAATTTAGTTGATTAAGCGATTAATTAATTAGGATTTTGTTTAATATATGTATCTTTTGAAGATTTCTTATACTTTTTTCCAATAAAAAACTTACATAGTAGACTATTTCAAAATATATTTTAAAAAAAAATTATTTTATTTTTTATACTAAAAAAAGCAAACTTTCATCTGAACAAATAGGAAATTGCAAAATTTTAAGAACATTTGGTTTTAAGATATTAAAAAATCCGATAATATAAAATCCTATTAAAAGTTATCCTATTAAATTTATAATAGCAATCTGATTATGTAAACTTACATAAATCAACTTTTAGAATTTTAAGATACTAAAATTTACGTTTTAAAACAAAAATCCTATAATTAAAAAATAGTTGAATGTAAAACAAAAATTTTGTTTATATCATCAATTACCGGTGTTTTCTTTTAGTTTTTGTTTTTCTTTTTGTTTTTTTTTTTACTTAAATTAAAATTAAAGGTGACCGGAAATAATGTACCAGGCAATAAAGTCAAATCGGATTTATTTCCTTTCCATTCGGCCTTATTACCGTTTTGTAAGAGACATAAAGCCGAAACGGAAAAGGAATTTTATTTTTAAAATAAAAAAAATTCTGTTTTGAAATTTTAATTTAAGTATGATAACATCAAAATATATAAGTAAAATAACAGATCTGGTACGAAAGCACGACATTTTTCATGTCCGTTACGAAATTCCGTTTTTAAAATAAATTATTGAACCCTGATTTTGTAATAAATTATTACTAATAATTTTTTGTACACACATTTTTAAACAACAAAGCATTTCAAATAATGAGGACTCCAACTAAACATATTATTCAAATTCTGATTTTGTAACCATATTTATAAAATCTCTCCTAATTCAGAATCTCGCATATACACATTTTATACACCTATTCTGTAAAAACCGTATAATATTCATTTTGTAACCGACTATAAAATCCGAATATTTTCAACAAGTACATTTATTTTTCATATTCTAGCTATTCGAAAAGAACGCGCCGCTCCGATGCGGCTCGGTTGACGATCCGCGCGACTGTTTAATTCACAGGAGGCTGTCATACACGTCGACTGATGTCAATATCAAAAAAAAATTTTGAAAAAACAAAGAACACATTTTGAGTACACCCGAAACTAAATGTTTTCTAAAATTAGGAGGGATTTAAGAGTTGATTACAACATCAACCATTGCCATTTTTTCCGGAGTATTTACACATTGGTCTGGAAAAAGATAACACTATGATTTTGTATCAAACTATAAAATCCCGGCTACTTATATTTTTTTTTTACACATTTATACATACTTCACAGAAATTCCACATAAACGACTGATGTCAATATTAAAAAAAAAATTAAATAATCAAAATTTGCGATTTCGGCTTTATCATCGCATCGGAAGTTAAATAAAAACGATTCGGCTTTATTTCCTGCTGCATTATTTCCGAGCATCGTAGTTAAAGTTAATTTAAAATAATTTTTTTCAATCCTTCTTTCTAATTGTAGATACACAACACCATAGATAACAAAATAAAAAAAAATATGTAGTAAATTGTTTATTTTAAAAATTGAATGAAAGAAAAATTTGGAAGAAATTCTGTAAAAATATATTACGAAAAACGACGTTTTTTACATAATAGGTATAAAATTATTATTTTTAGATTCAATTTAATTAAATATTTTACAAGATTGCTTATATATACTATAATAATCTTTTTATAAACAACAAATCGTGGTGCCGATTTGTCGAATAAACTCAAATTGTTTGGAATCTTCAATCAATTTTTAGCCAAAAAAAAATATTAAGAACATTAAATATCGGTATAAAACAATTCTATTTAAATTTTAGACATTATAAGTGAGCCAATAAAGATGTAATTTCATGTTAAGTGTTAATACAAATATTACATAAGCACAGTGTACAAAAATTCGAAGTTCTATATCTTATTTCTCTATTCTTTAATTTACACTGAGAACCATTTTCTAAATATTTGAAATATAGCTGCTAATAATGTCGGCTACACTTTTAGTTTTATATTCTTCTTATGACTTTACATTCAAATAAAGGATCAACTCTCGCCCACGCAGTAATCATCATAGAAAACTAAACTTAAATTCAATGTCTCAAATATAACTTGAATTGATTTTCACTTTCGTTTTATAGAATAATGGATTTTAGACAGTAAATTTGATGTTTCTAACAGGATTTGTCGACTCGTCGAAGTCTAAAAAGTTTAGATTTGTTTATTTTTTGACAAATAGTGAAAAATTGTGAAAAATACCTATGTATGTTTAAAGTAATTAGAAAAAAATTTATCAAAACAGAAATCATACAAGAGTTTTATAATATTAAGAAGAGTGACCGTCTTGTCTAAAAAGTAGAAGAAACTCTTAGGCGAGACTCGCGGCTTAGTTTAATTATTTCTGATTGGATAAAACTGTCCATTTTATTGCCTTTGTCTTATAAGATGAAAGTGAAAATCAACCTTAAATGCCAATACATTAACTAATAAATATGATTGAATATTTTGGATTATGTCCATTTGAGTTTTTGTCCATATAAAAAGTAATATATTTTTATATTATGAGTCTGCAAGCAAAAATTAATCACTCTATATCTATATTATACATATATTTTAGAAATAACAAAATGACGAATAAAACTTCTTTAAATTTTAAACTTCTTTAAACGATTTATACCTACCTACATGCAGTACACATAAACTTGTAAAATTGTAATGAATGAAATCTTGTCCAGAAATTCTTATTATAATAATATAATAAATCAGATTTTGTTTATCACATATGTATGTTTTTATATATTTTTTAATGTTTCAATTAGGTATATATGTATATTAAATAAAAAAGAAAAATTGAATTGAATCAACTTAGAAATGAAAAAAAAAATCATAAAAAATTAGACGAAAGTCTCTTCCAACAAAAATAAAATGAAACTAAATTTATATAAAAATAGTTATAAAAAAGAAAAATATTTCTTTACTTATTCATTACTTATTGTGAACTAATCAAGCTTTAAATTGGTAAGCGTTAAACTAGTAAAGTGTTGGTAATTTGAAATATACATACATACATTATATTTTTTTTTTTTCTCATAAATTCATAGTCAATCATTTTACACGTATATGTATACATAATATGTATAAAAAAAACATACAATACATAATATATATATCAAATATTATTAGTATTTATAATATAGTATAGTTTCTTTATGGTAATATTATATTATTACATATTTAAATTGATAACACAAAAAAAAAAAAAAAAAAAAAGAAAGGGAGAAAAAAAGCCAACTTTAATTAAATTTTTCATTCAGTAAATATGTATGTCACTTCAATATTTGTCATTTCATCTTCACAAATCACAATTATTCAATTATTAATATCAATATAATCATTGCAAATGTCATTTTTTTTAGTTCACTACCACTACATACATATACATATATAATTAACTGCTGCATGCTGCAGGTCATTTATTATAGCTAAATACCTCAAAATGAAAATTTCTGTGCCCAGATTTCCAGAATATGAATTAAATTTTAAAAATTTTCTGTTTATTATAATTTTTATTGGTTTTTTTTTGTTTTATTAATTGTAACCTCTTAATAAACCTCTTAAGAATATTAAATTAAAATCATTAAAATAATTCGTTAAAATTAGTTGACTTAAGTTCTTTCTAATATCTTAAATAAATTAAGAATTATATAATAAATAAATCTGTTAAAATAAAGCTTAATTTTTTTTTGTTTAATATATTTTGGCATACTATTTTGTGTGCATTGCTTTTACAGAGTAAACTAATCTTTCTTGCTCCCCCAATACACCCGCCTTTGAGAAAGAGTAGATGATAGCAATAAAACAAAAAATTAACGTTCTATTTACGAACTAATCCCAACTATTTATTCTCTGTGTAAAAAGAACACAAACTTTAATGACTTTCCTTAATTAAATATAAGCTTTTCCTTAAAATTGAATAAAACGTTTCTAATATTGTTTTATAATGTAAGATATCATAATCATAATTTTTTCCTTCATAGAAACAATTCTAAGGAAAATTATAAATTATGATGCAAAAGTGTAGTCACGATAAATTATTATATACGCCTTAAAAAAAAACAATTGGTTTTATAAACTAGATACCTTATTTTTTATTACATTAAGTTGTTACAAGAACTCTAAAAAACTTGCTACAGGACATGCTTTCGAAAAATTTCAAACAAATTTTAGAGACGAATAGCATTTTATTGTTGTTAGTAGTAATTTTCTGAGGGCTTATTTGTTAGAACCGTTTCAAATTTTATTTTTTATGTATGGCAGATAGTGGTTTTTGTATGGGAGATAGTGTAAATATCAAAAGTGGAAAGTGGATAGTGGAAATATCAAAAGTCACTCAAAAGAACTGCACGAAGTTTCTCAGAATGGTGTTGGAATTTTAACAACCAAAACCATACCTTTTAAAACAAACTTTAGGGTGAATCCTTTAAAAATAATATAATAGACAGTTTCGTTTTGAGGATAAAGAAAGATATGGACACGATTACTTGGGAAATTTCATTTTGGATAGTCATTATTATATGGGGAATTATGTTTTTTCTATATTAAATTTTAAATTTTACAAACAAAGGTAGTTCAGTTAAATTCAAAAGGAATGTGTTTACTGATTTTTGGAATACATACTGCCACCAGGTACTGCTAAAAAATTTTTTTACACTTTATAAATATCAACATTTTTCTATATTTGATATTTTAAAATATTAACTTTTACTTGGTAAGATTTTTCACTAACAAAAAATAGTTTAAGTATATTTAATAAGAAATGAATTGGACTTAAGACTTTAAAAGGTTAAATTAAAATCTAATTTGATTAAAAATGGATAATAATCGAATTTTTAAAAATGGATATATGGTATGAATTAAAATTTAGAACTTTTTTTTATTCACTTAAAATTGTAAACTTACCTTTAATTATATGTCATTAAATTCTACTATATTTAACTAATAGGTATATGATAAAAAGTACTATTTAGTTATTATTATACAGACTATTAAAATAAGTATTATTTTAATTTTTTTTTTAATTATTATTATTTAATTTTCAACTTTTATTTTACTTTTAAGTACATATTTGTAAATTTTTTTATCTTTAGTTTTTTTTTTTTTTGTTGTGCAAAATTTATTTGAATTATTTATTCTTAAATAAATGGGATTTTCATTATTTAATTTTTTTAACAAACAAAAACTTTAAAAAAAATTTAAACTTAAAGAATTTTTATTTTTATTTAATAGAATTTTCTTTGTTGATTTTAATTTTTTGTTTTTTTTTTTTTTTAATTATTTTTATGTTTTTGCACGCTTTTATTGAATGAATAGATTTAAACGATTAAATGGGATTTATTTTAAAATGGGGATTATTGTATCTACTTTAAAGGTTTTAATCAAATATTGAGAATAATAGTTTTCGATAAAAATATATAAGTACATATTAAAATAAAAAGAAATACAAAAGAAATGAAGTAAATAAATAAAATGACGTAAGTCTTTATTTTTAAAATTAATAGATTATTTTAATATTATAGATACCTACCTACATAAAAAAAATAAATATTTCGAGAAAATTTTAAATAAAATGATTCAGTATTGATTCATTTTAGAATTACTTACATAATAAGTATGTATGTATAATATATGTATGGTTATTACATATTTTTATTTATTTATTTATTTATTTATTTATGTTATAATATACATGAGACGATTAGTCTCTTCAATAGTATATAATAAGAAGTTGTCTCTAGATAAATTCAATTAATTCATTAATATATCTAATACTAAAGTTAAAACTAAAGTAATGAAAAAAAACAAGATTTAATCTAAGATTTCTGCTTGAAATATCCCCATGCGGCTCTAATAAATTTATGTTTCGATGGTTCACCACTGATGGAACTTGGTAACAAATTCCAAAGAACAACAACCTTAGCAAAAAATGATAAATGAATATGCCTACCATTATGACGTGGAACAATTAAATTTAAATCTCTACGAGATCTACCAAAAACTAATTTATCGTATAGATATGTTGGTACCGATTTTGAAATTATTTTGTACATGAAGGTAATATATCTGTAGTTGAAGAAATTAGAGAAGGCGTAGTTTAGCACTTTTTTAGAAACGTCGCTAATCCTATCAAATCTACGACGATTGGTAACAAAGCGGGTGCATGAATTGAAAATAATATTCAGTCTTGCAAATTCATTAGCACTCATACCAGAATAAACCACATTAATACAGTACGTGAAAATAGGCATTACCAATGACAGTATGAGCTTCTGTTTTTAGTTTTCATTAATAAAATAAGAAAATTTCCAAAGTCTACGAAGTAAAGAAAAAACGCGCTTAGCTATAAAATCAATATCGTTATTCCACGTTAATATTTTATTCAAAACAACAGCCAAAGTCTTAGCCATCTTAACATATGGCAATACAGAAAAATGTAGCTTTATTTTAGGAAGAACAGTTGTATCAATATTTCTTACATACATAAACATAGCCTGAGATTTAGAAGGATTAAATTTTAAACCATTCTCATAGGGTCAAAAGGCTATCGCATCAAGCTCTTCATTCATTTTACCAATATAATTATGAATAGCATTAGCAGGACCACTAATATAAATTTGAACATCGTCGGCGTATAACCTACAATGAGCTTCAGACAAGCATTGGTAGATATCATTTATAAATAAACTGAAAAGAAGAGGAGATGTGAAGATGTGGTGTTCCAAAATAGATCAATGTGGAACACCACATTTAACTGGAATTATATCATTTAAAATTACATATCATTTAAAATTACTTTAAAGATGTTTTATTTATTTTCTTTGTTGTTTTTTTATCATAACTTTATAAGAATTCAAAAATTCATTCATAAAGCTGAAGAAATTTTTGTATATTTCATTAATCATCAATCAACATTTAAAGTTTCAAAATCAATTGAAATGATCATTATTCTCACGAAATTATATTTCCCAATTTACTTTATTCCTATTCCTTTATTCGTATTTTCCCCAATGCCCAATAGATTTACGGTTTTTAGCCAATCGAAATTAACATAATATCACCATTATGATTATATTAGAATTGAAACGCAATAAATATAGAGACAGTACAGAAAACATAATATGATTATTAAATAAAGGATTAATCATCACCTAAATAAAAGTACAGTTTACCAAACATAGATTCTAACGTTGATTTTTTCAAGTTCAACACTATAACCAAAGAGAATTCGACGTTGATCTTATTGGGGTCTTTCAAGATTCCAACCTGTCCTCTCAAAAAAAAATTGACAATGATTATTGATTGTCTGAATGAATGCTCACAAAGAATGATTAAACAGCGCCAAAAAAAAAATGTGTTGAACAGGTTATTATAACTAACTGAAGTTTTAGGTTTATTCTTATGTTATTTGAAATAAATTTTTTTTTTTCACTAATGCATATCTATTAGACAAAGGTTTGTCAATCAATTAAAGTATACGATATTAAATATAGTTTGTAACGATTTTTTTTTTATGGACATACGAGTTTTTGAATTTAATTTTAAATATATAGAAAAATATTTAATTAATAAAAAAAAATAGCATCGCTATATTATCGTATCGTGATCAATATCAGTCATATTGGTAGTTGATTTGGTACCTAACTTATACCGGTTTTTTTTGTTTAATTTCCTATATTTGTGATTTTTTTTTTTTTGTTTATCGATTATGTAACTAGTATTTCAAGTGATTCTTTTCCTTGTACATTTAATATATAGCGCCGGTTCTAATAATAATAATATTTGAAAAAAAAATTTCAAGTTTTCTCTCATCATAATATAATATAGAAATTAAATTATTTTAATTGTTATACTTAAAAGTTTTGAATTAAAAAATGTTAGTAAGTATTTATAAATTATTTTACCATTGTTTTAAAATGAAATATTCAAAAAATTTTGTGACTATTTGAAATATTCATTTAATTTTTCATGGAAATATTTTAAAATACGTGTTTTTATCTTAATCAACAAAAAAACTTTATCGAATTAGATAAGTGCAATCATTTTATAAATATATTTGCTTAAACAATGAACCTAAACCCATTAGAAAGTACAAAAGTTGTCCCGAAGGAAAATTTAAACCTAATTTTAAAAAATCCAGTTTTTTAGAAAGTATATTAAATAAATTAAAATACTTAAGTAATGTAAAAATCTATAATTTAATCTGAAGATATCTTGGTATCGTTAACATACAAAGCGAACATTTTGAACTTAGAATAATCGTATGCAGTTAGTTGGAATCAAAAAATTGGATTCTGTTTATAAATTTCAAGAAATCAAATAAATAAATTCCAGGTAACAATCAAGTAACAAACAAGTAAATATTTCTTTTTGATAACATACTTTACTGAGCGATTTTTTAGATCATTATAGATTAGGAAGTATCTTAAGAAACTAAATTTCAGATCTATTGACCTAAGTTTTATTTAATCGTCAATAAATAAGGCCGATAAAATATTAAAAATATTAAGCAGAACCTAAGATATACTAATTTGAAAATAGAATTTTTTCGAACTTGAAGGGCCTGTAGCTCTGTATAATGTATGGGACTATATAGAAACTTGTTACATTACCACATTAATTTTTTTAAGAGAGTTATCAATGGTTAAAATTTCATTGCTCTAGGTTTAACAGTGTAATAATTTTGTAAACTGTCAGATAAATGGACAGAGTAAAGCTAACATTTTTCGAAAAATGTGCTAAAGTGCACGTAAATAAATTAGACAGAATGGGTAATTTAGGAGAAATCTCAATTACAAATGTATATTGTATTAAAATAATAATATTAGAATAAATATTTACTTATTTGTAATTAACCCGATTATTACCAATATATTAGAATATATAAAATACTAAATGATTTCTTTGAGATTAAACAATAAATGTTTTCATAAAGAAAATTAAACACATATTTGCTAAAGTCTAAAGATTATGTAAAGAACTATCAATATTTCAAAATTAATTTCAAACAAATCACAACACACATAAAACAAATCAACACACATTTTTATTTTTTATACACATAAATATTTAAATTAAATGAAAACACTTTGTAATTTAATTTTTTTAGCAAATTAATATATACATAGATATATAATATGCGTATATATTTATATTTATATAAAAAGCTTTAAGAAGAGTTCATTAACATTTAGGCAGTTCATACAACAAAAATAAAAATTATTTAAATTAACAGACTAAATTAGATACTTTTTTAAATGATTTTATTTAAAAGCTGTTATATGTAATACTTTAAAAATCTTCCGTTTTCATACCCCTTAAATAAATTAAACGGGCTGGGGATGATTGAACTTCCACATATATAAGTTCCATGAATCTAATGTCCTAATTATTGGACTTAAAATAGAGACAAAAATTCTATGGAACTTATAACCAATTTGATATGAAACATAAGTTCCATTAAAGTTATGACCATTTCGTTTCAGTCATATAAGTTTCATTGAACGAAGTAAAGCTAAAATTAAAAAGAAATAAATTCAAATATATTTTCAAAGAATTATACTTAGATAAAATTTTAAATCTAATTCTAATTTTTAACTGTAAAATCCTTCCTAATTATTTATTTTACCTATGTATTACACTGACAAGGTTTTTAAAATAGTGGGGAGCTGCCACACGAAACAAATTATGGATATGTGTCTGTGTAATATGTCTGTGCAAGTTAAGTTAACCCCAACATTATTTATTTATATGCAATACCTTAAAATGTAGTTCTAGCATATATGATTAAAAATTGGGTCACTTTGAAATTTTATTTGAAGCCTATATTCGATTCTCTATTAATTCATTTTGATATCGTAAGTTTTTAAAAGTTCTACTGCTTTTATATACCGCTTTAAATAAAATTCCAAAATTTCAGTAATTCTATCGATGGAACAAACTAAATCAAGTATAGCGATAGTTACGAATAATAACTAATTTTTTGACTCAAAAAATTTAGAATAAATACATTTTTTTTTTTCCTAAAATAGGTGGGAATCTTCCAAAGACACCAAAAATTCTCCTTTGATAGTTCAGAATACCTACTGACTGAAACCACCTGCCTCTATAGCCAATATAATGGGATGAAACTCTAACTATTCTAACAAGATACAAGACGAGAGGATAGAACAAGGATTCGGAAACATTGAATTCGGAGTGAGATTGTAAGAGAACAATGAATCCGCCTGAATAGTATTTTAGTATTTCAGTTTTATTTTCAAATGCGTTTTCAGTTCACCGTTTTATAAAAGAAAATTTTTTGAAATAGAAAAATTTAAAATTTAGATAAAATTTCAATCTGCTTCCTCAAATATTTATTCTGGTCTAAATAATAATTAATGACGTGAAAAACTCACGTTTTTTGTTTTTTAATTTCCAGTTGATTGAATTTCATCTTCTTTCATAACAAAAAAATAAAATTCTTAAATAACTTTGAAAAGCACGTGTCTAGATCACATATTGTAAAATTTTTATTTATATATTATGTGCACCCACATCTAAATTCTATTTAATAAAAATATATATAATATAATTTAATTTTTTTATTAAAGCTTTTTTTTTGAAGTTTTTTTTCCAATTTAAATATTTAATTTATCTTAATATTTATAGTTTACAAGTATAAGTTCTTCAATTTTCATTATACAAACAACATATAGATGTTTAAATACAGTGATGAATACTATAATAGGCTTGTCAGTCTTTTGAAAAATTTTTACTTATACATTCCAGTCATATTTTATAATAATATTTGTTTTTGATTGACAGCTTATATAATATTATTATAATACACAACTCGTTGTTATAATATTATGTGACTATGTCGTATGCGTATCTAACAAATAAAATCTAATAAGAATTGTTATACTTTTAACTCTTTTTGAAATGAATTAATTAAAAAATTTTGTTTTATTTCTTAATTAATACTTTCTATAATCGGTAACATTCAAATTATACAGTTATATGAAAAGAAGACTATTACAATTTGTTTTAATAAGTATAAACGAACCTATTATTAATAGTTAAAAATAACAAAACTATATTGTACTCGTATATATAATTTATATATACATAAATAAAAATTCTATATTGAAAATAAAGCAAAAACTATTTCATTTTTTTTTTTTTATATTAAAAAAAAATCAACTGTTATAAGTTATACATCAAATTGACATTTATTTCAACTACTATGGCAATTACTGTGGCATTTTTTTTTTAACTGAATATTTATTTAATAAAAATGTTCCAACTATCTTCTTAAAATATATTATAAAAAAAAATCAACGTAAATCGAATAAATGATGTTAAAATTTTTTAAATATTTATTAATATAGTTATATTATATATTGGTAAAAGTGCAAACTATAATCTTGCATCGGAGGATCGGAGGAGGATTTGAGAAAATTTTTAACAGAAATTATTTTTGTTTCATTTATAAAAAATATGCACTGGAGGATCGGAGCGTATTTTTCCTATACTAAAATATACTCTACTTTAACCGTATTGCATATTTTATTTGCCCGAGGGAATTAACTCGAGAAAATATTTTTGAAGCTAATTTGACATTTCATTTTTAGAATTTATTTGGAGTTTAGAATGAATTTGGATTTCGGTTGTGGAATTTATTGGGAGTGCATCAAATAAAAGTAGCACATTCGATTAAATAATTTATAAAATACTTTAAAAAAAATTTAACTTAAGACTTAAATTGTCTTATTTAAAAATAATTTTGGGGCTTCGGTAGCCTAGTAGGTAGGCGTGTGGCGTATTAACCGAAGGAGTGTGGGTTCGATCCCTGCACAGGTCGTAAGTGTTTTTTTCTTTACATACCCCCCTTACGACCAAATATAATGTGAATATATAGTATATAATATAAACAAAATAAATAATATTAGTATATAATTTAATAATAGTATAAAAACCTATAATGGCCTTAGTAGCCGATGGTTCAATAATATTGCATTACATTTATGTATGTAATATTAATATAAATAAATAAATAAATAAAAATAATTTATTTTCAAAACATATATTTTATTTTTCAAAGTGAAAACTAGATATTTATTCAAATAATAATATAATATAACTAATTGATACCAACTAACATTTTTTTAAAAATACCAATCAACATTTCTGGAAAGATACCAATAAACATTTCTCTAAACCAATCAACATATCTATTATTTATCTGTAATTTTTTACTTTGCAATTTATATTTTGCATTGGGTCGTTCACGTAAAGTAGGATTTTTATTTTTTTTACTTCGATGCACTATTACGTTCAAAACCCCTAATGTAATAATTTGGGATGCGACAACGAACCGAATGTTTGTATCGAAATCGAAACTTTCAAATTCATTGTTTAATTTTAAAAGGTTTTCAAATTCTGAACTCATTAAATAATAATTTTGTGAGAAATCTCATATCCTTTTATTTTGTTAAAAATATCAACTATAAAATAACAAAAACACTTCTTAATCTTGACTTATTATTAAAAACAAAATAACAAAAAATAAAACTGACATAAAATTGTCGATCAATCAATCAGTCAAACGTTATTATTATTCTACGGAAAGAATTGTTTGTAATGCAATTTAAATAATCAACAAAAAAACAAAAAATAAATAAATAAAATTAAAAAAAAAAAAATATTAAATAATTATATATGACTCAGTTGAATGGAAACAAAAAAAAAAAAACATTAGGTTTGAATTACAATTAATATTGTGATATCCAGTTATCATATCCTAAATGTGCATGTGTGTATGTTAAATTAAAATTTTACAGTTGACAATGCAAATTGGTTGATATTTAAAGTTATTAAAACTAATAAATTATCCAACCGAGTTTTAAATAATTTTATAATTTTAATGTAATCATTTTGAATATAAACACTACAGGAGTACATATTTTATCTACATTGACATAATAAAGACTATATTTAAAATTTATTCCAGAATTAAAAATATTAATACATTTATCAAAGTGGTAATAAATAAATAATTTTTTTTTTTTAATTATTTCATAATTATTTTAATTTTATTAAAATTTTTTGTATAGGTATACACATTTAAAATGAAAAGGTTTTTTTTTTTTTAATTTATTTTTTAATGACATTTAGGTACCATGTTAGGTTAAAAGATGAAAAGTAAAATAAAGTCATAAAAAAATAAACCGGATGTGTTTCGGAATCTTGAAATATACAAAATTTTGAAAAATAGAGTAATATTTATCTGCTTTGCATATATGTACGTATTATTCAAACGAAATTCTAGTAATAAATCTTTTTGTAGATCCATTTTTCAAACGTTAAGTCCATTTCTGTATTACGCACTCCAAAAATTTTACAGAGAAACTATAAGTTTTTGTAATAATATTTTTGATTTTTATTTTAATTGCTAAATCTTGATTGATCAAGCTAACTATCCCGTTTTTTTTTTAGTCTGACTGCAGTTGTTGTGACATTAGTTTTCATTAAAAAAATCATAGAATACCCCCAGATTATTTATAAAAATCAAGAAAATAGTTAATGATAAGGCACATATTTTTTTGAAAGTGTCAGACATAAAAACTGTCAACTCGAACTCGTATCCTACGATTGAAAAAAAAAAATCCTCAATCCAATTACAGAAGAGATAGACCAATCGCTCGACCTTTTTTTAAAAAAGTAGAATGACATATTCCATATCGTAATGATTTTGAGATATCAAGAGTTGTAACCTCAGTCTGATCAGAGTAGTGAATACTAATGTTTAGTCTTTAGGGGGTCTCCAGAGGGGTCTTAATAGATCGCCTGTTGGATATTGGCTTAAAAAATCTTCTTGGCAATCGTTTAAAATATCCCAACCATCCAGATACCTCATCAGCCTCTTGTTTTCTAAGGTTTTCATAAGGATTGGCGGTAGTTTGAGGCATCACTGTTATCACCTATTTTTGTAATCGGAAAAACGTGTGCAATGTTCTATTGACTGAAATAACTTCCATTAATGGTTTCAGTTGAAAACAATAATGAAAAGATGTGCAAATAAGTTTGCAAAATAATGGAAGATGCAATTTGTTTGCGAACTATGACTGGAACTCCATTAGAAATATTTGATTTAGAAATATTGATTAGAAATTTGATTAGAAATAGTTGATTTTCTTACATTCACATTCTTTAGAACATTTAATATTGTACGAATTCGAAATCCTTTGAAGAATTTTAACCTAAGTAATAGAATCAACCAAAGAAAACACTGGCGTAGATTGTTCTTTAAGAGGGAGTGTAGAATTTCCTGCAAGTTTGCAAACAAATTTAAGAATTTTTACATTAAATTCATCATATTAATCTAATTAATGATTTTTACGTTAAAAATATCGCAATTTCTTTTTTCAATATTAAAAATTTAAATAAATCTTTTTTTATTTTATTTACTAATTTTCAAACAATAATAAAAATTATAAATTTTATTATAATATTTAGCATTAATTGACTAAATTAATTCATCAAATTAAATTCAAATTAAAATTTAATTTGTGTTGAACATAATCATATTTAATATAATACGTATTTATTTTAATTAATTTTTTTTATTTTTTATTATATCAAGGTACTAATTTTTGTAGTAAAGGTTATAGCACATTTTAAGACTTAATGACTTATAAATAACAATATTACATTCTGTGAATATTATTCATTTATTTTAATTTATGAAAGGGAACTGGGTCATGCCATTCCAGTTCTCCAACATTTTCATTAATAAATTTTAAAAAAAAATTAAAATAACAAAACTTAAATTTAAATTAATAAAGAATATCTTTCGTTCTTATGTCATTAAAATCGTAAAGAACACGAATTACCTTGAAATTCAATGCCAAATAAAAAAAGAGAATATAAAAATACATTTTGTTTTTTTTGTAGTTAAATAAAAGTAAAAAATTAAAATTCATCATTTAAAAAAAAAAACCTTATTAATTTTCATTCTAATTCTGCTTCTAAGTATTCTGCAAAAAAAAAAAAATTCATGATTATAATGATATCATACTTTATATATCCACAAAATTTTATTAAAAGCAATAAACAAGCTTCTATTTTTTTATGGTTAACTAACCTTAACTGACGCTTAACTTTAACGCTTTGCTTTTGAGTCAAAAAGATCCGTTTATGAATGTCTTTAATAATAAAAGTGAACTAACTGAACTGAAGTGAACTTTTCAAAAAAAACTTTCCCAGTAATTTTGCTTAGAAATGATTTGCACAAGTATACTTTGCTACTGTAAAAAGATGTAAGTTTTGCCTTAAACACTAAATTTCGATTTTTCCGAGCTATAAATATGCATACATTACACACACGTGTAATACACTTATTTTCAGGCTTTACCAGACTAATTTAGTAAAAAAAAAAAATTTCAGAGGAAAAAATTCAATCCTGTAATATATTTTATCCGTCTTGTTCACGGAAATAAAATTTTAATTTTGAAAGGCGAAAATTCTTTCTTTTGATTTAATATAATATAATGGGAATCAAAATAAATAAAACAATTACTATTTATCGAAGTGAAGTTATCGTTACGTAAAAGTGACAAGTGACAATACCTTTTTAATTTTTTTTTTTTTAAAAGGACGGTGAAAACCATCGAAAGTCACTCAAATGAACTGCACGAGATTTCTCTGAATAGTGTTTGACTTCACCAAACTCAGACCATCCCTTTTAAAACCAACTTTTAGGATGGATCCTTTAATACATAACATATAATGTACAGTTTAGTTTTGGGAATAAGGGTATGAAAAGGATTCATTGGGAAGTTGGATTTGAGATAATTAGGATTATGGAGGATGAAGGGAAAATTTGTAGAATTATTTTGAAGAAAGTTTAATAAAATTTTTTCGTCTTTTACCAATTCTACTAAATTGGTAAAAAAAATTTTCCTTTACTTCCATATTTAAAATTTATAAAAATATGGTATAATACAAAACAAAAAATTTTTTTTTTCACCAATAAAACCCATTTGCTTTTTTTAATTGTTTTTATATAACGTTTATATCTACGTAAAGTTCAATATAACTACGTAGCGTCATTTAAAATTTTTACGAATTTAACGAACGAAACAAGCGTTTATTGCGGTTAAGTGAATATAAATTTGAATATATGTTAATTGAAACTGACGAATTTTAGTATCTTCTTTTGTTTCATTTTGTTTCGTTTAGTTTATTTTAGTTCCCACTTAATATAAAAATCAACGGATAAATTCTAAATAAAAAATAAAAAAACAAGAATAAAAAGAATATTTTTATTAAGTTATGATTTATTTAAGACAATAATATATGGTAACAGAATAATGTTGACGTAAAGATTTTTATGGTGGACTCAACAATACTAATCAAAATAAGCACCAGAAATATAATAAAAAAGCTTCTGAACATCTCTCTTATAACAATTAATATTAAACGGTCAGAGAAATATACGAGTAAGAAAAAACCAAGTAAACCAAGCATTTTTAAAAGCGCATACATTTCCAAAAAGATAACACAAACTTTGGTGACTTGCACCAAAATTTTAAAATTTCATGCAATAACAAAATATGTGAAAATAGGACTTTTTTGCAATTTTGAGGGGCTGTAAGTCCTGAACATGTAAAAATATATTACTGAAGTTTTAATTTTCATGTTTTGCCGAAGAAAAATTCTCTGCGTGTGGAATCTAAATGCGTGTGGAATCTAAATGCGTGTGGAATTATGAAAGTAGAAAAATCAGGCAAAATTTGTTTTTCACATTTCATTAAATACTAAATTTAAAAGAATTCTATAATTTTGATATTGATTTACAAAGGTGAAAACAATTCCTGTCGAATGGCGTTTTCAAATTGAAAAAATGGTAAACAGAACATGTGATATACATGTCATATAGCGCTTTTTCAAAGTTTGAGAGGTTGTAGCTATACGTAATGGAGGGGGCTACATGAAAAAGTTGTTCTACAACATTAATTTTTTTATGCTACCTACCCATGGTTAAAAATTTTTTTCTCTTATCTTTAACGGTGTACAAGTTTTGTAAACAGACGAACAGACGGACGGATAGAGTGAAACTAATAGGCATATTTTTTCAAAAATTTTTTGGAAATGTGCTAAAAAGTAAATTTTTTTTTTTTAATTGTAGAGAGACCTGAATTTTTAACCCTATACAAAATAATTTTCAAAAGATATTATTACTATATACAAATTACTAGAAAAATATTCTGAATTTACGGTATTTACGGTATTTATTGATTCAAAATAACGTTTCTTAAGTTAAATCAAATTTTATTAAGTGGTTTTCGCAAAAAAAAAAAAATACTTCAAAATTGTTTATATCAAAAGTAATAAACATGTAATCAACATATTATGTACAAAGTTTATTTTTAACAAATATGTGTACATAATAACAAACTTAAACTTTAATTCAATTAGGTATACTTAGTGATAAAAAAAACAAAACAAAAAAAAAATACAAAAAGAAAAATTAAATTGTGCGTAAATTTTTTAAATAAAATGAATAAAATTTATTATCTTTTTTTCTATATTCTCATTTTATTTATGGTAATTGTTTAAATTATTAGGTCAAAAATTTTATTTATGTTTATTATATCAATATTTTTTATTAATTTTTACTAAAATTAGAAAGTAAACTAAGTTATAAAATATTTTCTTTTAAATCTTAATTTTTGCAAAAAAAAATATTTGCAAACAAGAAAAAAAAACAAAATCGAATATAATACGCACGCACATTAACATGTAAAATTTAAATGTAAACATATAAATATATATGTCAAGAAACAAATTATGAATATTTATATGAAATTACTAAATTTTCTTTTTTTAATTTTAATCCTACTTAGCTTAATTTTTTAAAATGTCTTGTACGAGTAGTTTTTAAAAGTTATTAAATAATTCATGGATGGTAAAATCTATATTCAAAAAAGTTACGCAATATGTATATAAAAATAATAAATAAATTGAGATTTTACTTAAATATTTTTTATACTATACTATTTACATATACATAATATACAAAATTTTTTCGATTGCACCCGATTAACTGACTTAATACATAGCTTTAATCAATAATAGATATGCCATATAACCGTAACTAATTCTAAAGATTTCAATCGATATTAGGTCATCTACTATCTAATAAGAAAATTTTCCAAATTAAGAGATCCTCAAAAGTTCCATACTAAGATCAATAATATTTATCGTTTGTATTAATGATATTTTTGAGGATCTAAAGTTGTATCAAATAAACTTAATAGCAAATGATGGATGCTCTTGTTTTCATTGTATAATGATGACAATGCACAAGAATGAAAAAATAAAACGAAGAATGATTTAATGAAGATAAAATTAGAAAAAAACAAGTAAAAATAACAGTAAGTCGATGCAACCGACTTGTTTATACCCTACACCTAAAACATTCAAATTAAATTAAAAATCCATAAGTTATTTTAGTTAGGTATTTAATACAAGCTAAAAAAAATAAATGCTGTTACAACCTTTGTACAAAATTTCAGGTTTCTATCTTTATTAAATTCGAAAATATGATTGTTAGGTCTTGGGAAGTGTGTGAAGGCACGCGGACCACCACCCCAATTCATCTCAAATTTTAGAGACATCAACAGGGTAGAACATTCTTATATCAAATTTCAAGTTTATATATTTATTAATTTCGAAGATATGCTTGTTTGGTCGTAGGAGTTGTGTGGCAGATACCCGAACAACCATTCTAATTCATCTTAAATTTTGGACAAATCAGGGATTCAGGAAACAACACTCTTGTACCAAATTTGAAGTTTCTGTCTTTATTAATTTCGAAGATATGCTTGTTCGGTTTTGGGAGTTGTATGGGAGGTACCCGAACGACCACTTCAATTCATCTCAAATTTTAGGCAAATCAGGGATTTAGGAAACAGCATCCTCGTATCAAATTTGAAGTTCCTATCTTTATTAATTTCGAAGATATGCATGTTCGGTTTTGGGAGTTGTATGGGAGGTACCCGAACAGCTCCACCAATTCATCTCAAATTTTGGACAAATCAGGGATTCAGGAAACAACACCCTAGTACCAAATTTGAAGTTTCTGTCTTTATTAATTTCGAAGATATGCTTGTTCGATTTTGGGAGTTGTATGAGAGGTACCCGAACGACCACTCCAATTCCTCTCAAATTTTAGACAAATCAGGGATTTAAGAAACAGCACCCTCCTATCAAATTTGAAGTTCTTATCTTTATTAATTTCGAAGATATGCATGTTCCGTTTTGGGAGTTGTATGGGAGGTACCCGAACAGCTCCACCAATTCATCTCAAATTTTGGACAAATCAGGGATTCAGGAAACAACACCCTAGTACCAAATTTGAAGTTTCTGTCTTTATTAATTTCGAAGATATGCTTGTTCGGTTTTGGAAGTTGTATGGGAGGTACTCGAACGCATGGTCCGATTTCGCCCATTTACAATCCCCGCCTTAGTCATTGTTAACCTACAGTATAAATTTCATCAAGATAGCATCATTATTTTTTGAGTTATCGTGCACACGGGCGGACGAACGGACGGACGGACGGACGGACATCGCTAAATCGACTCCGGCGGTGATCCTGATTCAGAATATATATACATGTCTATACCTAACTCGCTTCCTTTTGGTGGTTACAAACACCATACCAAAGTTAATATACCCTATACTTAATGTGTAGGGTATAATAAACTAACATTAAATGTGATGATGATGATAAAACTATTATGAATGAAACAGAAGTAAAATATCTAGTAGTGATTGTTAGTAACGATTTTATCACGTGGAGTATGCAAGCCAAAAGATTAGCAAGAAAGTCGATTTCATAAGAAGAATAAGAAAAAAATGTTTAATAAAAAGATCAATTAATTTAACCAGATTTAACTATCATAAAACCTCATTACGAATACTGCTCAACAATTTTGTTTCTGACAAACCAAGAAATTCCAAACGCGTTGGCCACAAAATCCCAAATACAAAATCCCAAAAATCAAAATCCCAAAATTCGAAAATTCCAAATACCAAAATGCCAAAATTCCAAAATCCCAAATACCAAAATCCTAAACCACTTTCGTTATCATAATTCTTTTTGAATTTTTTTATTTCAGATGTCGGTCGATTGCGGAGTTGGTTTTCTTTTCACGATTTTTTTTTTAGGATTTTTTTTTCAAGATTGTTTTTTCAAGATTTTTTTATTCAGAAAAACGGCGTGCTCCTCTAAAAAATATCTTAACAACGTATTATATTTAAATTAGGTAAAGAGTGAAAACTGAAAAGAATAGAATATAATATAGAAAATTAAAAGTATAACATAAAAATTAAAAGTTTCTGATAATCTAAGAATCTGAATTTTACTAAGAATCTGACGTTGTGTTTGCTGTTTTGTTATTATTCTATCTGTTAATTATTATTTTCTTTTTAGCACATTTCCAAAAAAATTTTGAAAAAGTGTGCTTATTAGTTTCACTCTGTCCGTCCGTCCGTCCCTCCGTCCGTCCGTCTGTTTACAAAACTTCTACACCGTTAAAGAAAAAAGAAAAAGAAAAAATTTTAACCATAGGTAGGTCTCATAAAAAAAATAATTTTGTGGAACAACTTTTTCATGTAGCCCCCCCCCCATTACGGAGCTACAGCCCCTCAAACTTTGAAAAAGCCCTATTTTTAAATGCATATATCTTATGTTCTGCTTAAGATTTTTTCAATCTGAAAACGTCATTCGACAGGTATTTCTTTTATCTTTGTAAATTAATATCAAAATTATACAACTTTTTTTAATTTAGTATATAAATTTACCGTTATGTGAAAACCAAATTTTGCATGATTTTTCTACTTTCATAACTCCGGCACGCTTCTAGATAGAAGCTTGAAATTTTGAGGCAAGAAAGAACTTTTAGAATTAGTATAAGTTTGCTCAGAAAATTTTTTCGGACCACCCCCTGTTTATGAGCTATTAGGGCTTAAAAATTGAAAATTTGCTATTTTTAAACACCTGTAACTTAGGAACCTGTACACATTTTACTTCTGCAAGATATAAAAATTAAAGCTACAATAATATATTTTTACGTGTGTTAAAGGTTTATTTTAATTGTAAAGGGTTCCAAAGTTGCAGCTCTTCAAAATTGCGAAAAAGCCCCATTTTCAGATGTATATATCTCAGGCTATGCGTAATAGTTTTGCAATCTAAAACCGCCAGAAGATCGAAAATTTTATTATCTATATAAAACAATATCAAAATTATGTAATATTTTGTAATTTACTATTTAAATTTACCGTTATGTGAAAACCACATTTTGCATGAAATTTCGTTTTTCATAACTCCGGCACGCCTTTAGATAGGAACCTGAAATTTTGAGACAAGAAAGAACTTTTAGAATTAGTATAAGTTTCCTCAGAAAATTTTTTGGTAACACCCCCTCTTTAAGAGTTATTACGCCTCAAAAATTGAAAATTTGCTATTTTTAGACACCTGTAACTTAGGCACCTGTACAAATTTTTCTTCGACAAGACATGAAAATTAAAGTTTTAATAATACATTTTTACGTGTGTTAACGGCTTTTCTTAGTTATGTAGGATTCCGGAATTACAGCCCCTCAAAATTTCAAAAATGTCCTATTTTCACATTTTTCCTTATTACATGAAATTTTCAAATTTTTGTGTAAGTCACACTTCTAAACAGTTTGTATTGAGTTTTGGAAATGTGCGCTTTTAAAAACCGTTGGTTTACATTCTACCTTGTTTTTATTATTTTTTATTATGAATTTTTATTGTTATACGCCTTATTTATTATTGTTGTTGTTATGTCGCTCAAATCTTAATATACGAATTAATCACCTTTCGTAATTGAGCTTTGATTAATCAGAGTAAAATTAATTCAATATTTAAGACATAATGTACATTTTATTGAGGTAATACTGATTAATATATTCGTACGTGTGTAATAAAGCATTTTAATATAAAATTTGAAAATTATTTAATTGGTTTAATTAATGATAAGTAAATTTGTAAATTTTTATTGAAAAATTAATTTGATATTTATTATTACGTATACATGATTTGAGATTAATGTTAAAAATGAGAATAAAGAAAACTGTAACCTATAAGAAAAAATTAACATAAAAGGGTAGGTGCTATATCTTTAAATCTATTTAAGATGCAATTACTAAAAGGACATTATCATAAAAAATGAATCCTACTGATAAACTTAATCAATATAATATACAATGCATGTTAATTGTAAATTATTATAAATAAAATCACAACAAAACCCAGTATAAAATAGGATATTAAGAATAGGAGATTTTTAAACACATAGACAAATATAATCAAAGATAAAAATAAACATTTCTAATATAAAGTTTAAGAAGAACATTAACAAATTTCTTCTCGCTCCTCGAATTTTTTTACCCATCCCTAAAAAAAATACCTCTTTGAAATTTTTTAGCCATCCCTCAAGAAAACAACATATTGTTCCTCGAAATTTTCATACCCATCCCTCATAATCCTAAATTTTTTTTTTTTTTTTAAATCCCTTTTTCCCAAGAATCCCTCCCACATACCTATCCCGCAACGCAAGATAGCAACCTAAAGTTTGGTTTACAAAGAGTGTGTTTTTGGTGTGTTAAAGTCCAACACTATCCGGAAGAATCACGTGCATTTCTTCTGGGTGACTTTCAAAGTTTCCCACCGACCCTCGTGAAAAAAAAAGTATATAGGTATGTAATATTTCAATTGACAATATGTATTGTTAAAAAAAAACCTTTAAATAACAAAACAAAAAACTAAATATTATTTTTATATATATGTATATATTATAAACTGTAATTCTATTTTTTTTTTTTTTTGTTGTATTTTGACGGTGATTAATCATTTCCATTTAAATAAAATTTTTTTATTTTTTTATCATTTTATCACTAAATATATATATATATGCATAATATTTTAAAAATACATATATTTGTTATGATCACACAAAATTATTCAAAAAAAGCATGATTTTCCTATACTAACACAAAATTAAAAGGAAAACTTAATTATTCATCATCAATTTTTCTTCATTTAAGAAAATTAAAAAAAAAAATTGTGATATTTTGTGAAATTTTCACAATTTTAATATGAAAAGCGAAAAAAAAATGAAAATTAAAATAATTTAAGAGATCTCATATTTAAGTTTTTTAATATTTCCTTTATACCTACTACATATATAAAAATATTTCTGCCTACAAAATTTTTTAATAAAATTGAATGATAGCTTTTTTTTAATTATTACGAAAATTAGCTGTTACAATTGAAATTAATAAATTAATTTTTTTTTAAATTTTGGTCCATGGTGGAATGAAAATAAATTAATGTACGATCACAAAAGGGAAAATTATCGAAAAATTTCGATTTACATCATCACAAGTCACATTATAATATGTACATATATTATTAAGATGTGTAACAAAATTTGTTCTGCTAATCTGTTAACAAAAATAGATTAACTTTCATTTTTATAAAAATTAAGAAATTAATCATATAAAGTTTTTTATTTAATTTTAAGATTTTTTTTAAACTATAAAATGTCAGTATAAATCAGAGTTATTATGTGAAAATTAGTATTTTTATATCTGATCTAGTATATTGGTATAATGGTATGTATCGTGTTTTTTTATTCTTTTACAAAAGTTTTCATTTTTTGTCATCATTATGATCATCTCACTACTATTGATCACAAAAATGTTTAATTATTAATTTTTTCCAATTTTTCTTCGAATTTCGAACATGAATCTTATTATGCATTTTTTAACCCGTTAAAACACCTTTAAGGTTAATTTCATAAAAATAATATTTCATATAAATCTTGTGTTCTCTTGTGTTTCATATAAATCTTGTGTAAAATGAGTTCTCCATCAAAAAAAAATTATTTGGCCAAAATGTGCTTGAATCAATAATTGTAATCTATTTAGCAACATATTATATGTAAAAAATATGATCCTCATAGTATTTTGGTGTAGAAAATTTTTTTAATTATACAAGATTAGTTACTCAAATATTGGGTAATTTTACCTACATAAGTAACTCACTTTGATCTATTTTTGACATGTTGGAAGATCAATCAAAGTTATGGATTATATACGTTTGTATTACATAAATTGCTAATTCGGTTCTAGCAAAAAACAAGGCAGAATATAAACCAACGATTTTTAAAAGCGCATATTTCCAAGAGATAATACACACTATTTAGAATTATTGTGACGTGAGACAAAATTTTAAAATTTTATATAAGAAAAAATGTGAAAATAGGATTTTTTTGCGAATTTTAAGCTTTAATTTTTATGTCTTTCGGAAGAAAATTTTTTACAGATGCCTAAATAAGGTGTCTAAGTTATTGGTGTCTAAAAAAAGCAAATTTTCAATTTTCAATAGCTCACAAACCGGGAGTGGTCCAAAAAAAATTTCTTAGGAAACTTATACTAATTCTAAAAGTTTTTTCTTCCTTTAATATTTCAAGTCTCAATCTAAAAGCGTGCCGGAGTTATGAAGGTAAACATTTGATGCAAATTTTGATTTTCACATAACGGTAAATTTAAATACTAAATTTAAATACATTTTAATATAATTTTGATATTAACTTACAAAGATAAAATAAAATCCTGTCGTAATAGCGTTTTCAGATTGAAAAAATGTTAAACAGAACATGAGATATACGCATTTAAAAATAGGATTTTTTCAAAGTTTGATGGGCTGTAGCTCTGTAATGGGTGGGGCTACTAGAAAAAGTTGTTCTACAACATTAATTTTGGTTAAAAATGGTTAAAATTTTTTTTCTCTATCTTTAACGGTGTAGAAGTTTTGTAAACAGACCCACGGACGAACGGACAGAGTGAAACTAATAGGCACATTTTTTCAAAATTTTGTTGAAAATGTGCTAAAAATAAAAAGCGTAAATAATGTAGCATTGTAGTTCATAGTAGTAGTACTAGAAATAACAGTATAGTAGTAACAATTATTACTATTCTAACAACTAACATCTTTACTAACTTACTAACCTTTGTCAATGATGACATTTCAGTGTTTTGTAATTGTTCACTAAATGAACAATTTAATTAATGGTTAGATTAAGTTAGATTATGTCTGATACAAAAAATATATATATATATATATAATTGTATGTATATATATACAAGTATAAGTATTTACAATATTTCGAAAAATTAAAATAAAAAAAAAACTATTAATATTAAATTATTAATTTATTATATAAAAATTAATTTTAACTTGGAAACAATTAATGAATTATTGTCTGCCAAAATAGTGAACAATCTAAATAATATGCATATGCACGTGCATTATCTAACTAGAATAATTAATAGCCTTTTAAAAAATTAGATTATTCTAAAATAATACAAAAAAAAAAAAAAAACATTTACTGATAACCTTATCAATTATATTAAAACAATATATAATTAAAATTAAAAGTATAAATCAAAGATTAATAATAGAACAATTAAATTTAATAATTTTATTGATATAATATTAATAAAATATTTATACATATGTGTACATAATGTATGTACATAGATTAAATGTATGAATAATGTATGTATGTATATAATAATGTATGTAATGTATGTAATGTATGAATAATGTATTTAATTAATTAATAAGTATCGAATATGCGGAAAAAATGGAATAAATAAATTCTGTTTATAATTTTACAAAAATTTTTTTCGAATTTATTTTTAAATGTATGCGTAATTTCATAATAAAACAAAAAAAAATAATGTGAGAAAAAAAAACAACCATATTTCACCTTCGTTTAATTTTTTTTTTGTTGTTTTTGTTTTTCTTTTGTTGACTTTTCATTATTATTTCACTACTTGATATGTCTATTTTTCTTATTTTTTTTTTTTTTTTTTTAGTTTTTTTCTTTAAATTTACTTTTCTTTTCACGTTTTTTCTTTGTTTATAAACAAAATTTTTTAAAAATACGTTTACTTTTTTTTAGCAAAGCCAATGACCCATTTTTATATTTATTGATAATGTATTTTTGTTTTATTTCCTTCTACTTTTCCAAAGATTTTTTTTTATTAATTAGATTTTTGTTTTCTTTAAAATTTTTATTTTATCTTTTCTTTTTTAATATTTTTAATAGATAAAAAACAAAAATAATTAAAAAATAAATCACTATTTTCTAACAAAAAAAAATAAAAAAATGTCACTTAATTATAACATTACTATCGGACATTAAACTTTAAAATTTTTATTTTTGTTGTTGTTGTTGTTGTTGTTGTTGTTGTTATTTTGTTTTTAAATTAAATTGTAAAAAATTACCTTATCTTTTTGTTGTGGTTACACCTTTATTAATGCACACCCGTTTCAATACTAAAGAAAAAATAAAATATATTTTTTTGTTAACTATATTTTATAGATACATACATATATATAAAATAATTTATTAGATAATAAATATATATTGTGTGTGCTATCTATTTAATATGTACATACATACATATTATAAATACAGTACTTATAAACTATTAAAATAACTGATTATAATTATTTGAATTTGATTTCTTAAGATTTAAATTTTAAAATTTATATTAAAAAAAAATTAATGGATTGATGGTATTTTTTTATAACAAGAAAATTTCAATTCGTTTATTATTGATTTAATGTTCTTCATTAATTACGTCGACATTAATTAGCCAAACCCCCTTATTACCCAATAACAAGCCAGAAATTGTGCAAATTTTTTATTAAGAATTAGAAAATATTAGTAAAATAATTTTTAAAACCAAAACACTTAAGTATATTTATTTAAATCTAACATTAAAATATTTTTTCAATATAAATATTAAAGTGTAAAATAGTTCTTATACAAATGAAAGTCTTACTATAACTCTGATCTAATTTATTTATGTAATCATAATTATACATTTAAATGTAATTATATTTCCATTCCATCATGTCCATTTTTATTGGACTTACATGTACTCTGTAACTAAGATGCATTTCATAGTTCTTAAACGATTTTACATTTTATTCAGTCTTACAGACAATTAATTTTTTTTTTTTTTTTTTCAATTATTTAATTTCAATAATCTATAAAAGTAAACCTGACTCTTGACACCAAAAAAAAAAAAAAAAAAAGCCAGTTAAAAGTTTTAATCTATTATTTATCACTTAACTGTTTGTTATATTATCTTAATTTTTTTTCTGTAAAATATATATAACAATTACAGTTTACATGCAGTAGATACATATATGCATTTTTCCTACATTAATTGTTTATGTAGTTTTTTATTTCCTCTTTATTTCCTGAACAATTTTTTTTATTTAAAAAAAAATATGTTTACACTGTACACTGCTAACTTAAAGGACACGTAATGACTTATGACTCGAATATTAATTTTCTCTTATAATTAATTGAATATTATATCTATGTTTACATATATAACATATATGTCTAGAATAGACAAACACAACGAATTATCTAAGAATTTACAAATTCGAATTTTACTCAGAATAGTTTTCGAACTCGTATTGCATTCAGAATAGTTTCAGAAATGTCCTGACATATTGTGTATGTACTAAAAAAATAAATATCGACTAAGAGTAAAAACAAATGTGTTCGACATACATAACTATATTAGCAGATATTAGTCTTATATCAATAAATTTGTATACTAATATCAATTTACCAGAGTTATTATAAAATTTACTGAGGACTCAAAGGCAAATATGCAATATTTTTTTCCAAAAATTATAACATAAACCTAAAAGAAATCAAGTACCTACATCGTAATATTAATGATAATTAATTGGCTTCGTGTTAGTCATACTAGAAACAAAAATATAATCAGTAGTAAAGCAAATTAAATTGTGACATTTTACTTTCAATATTTTGTGAATACTTTAAAATCCTAGATAATCAAAATATATAGGGTCAAATAAATAAAATAAAAAATAAATACAGTAAAAAATAATAAAAAAGGTGACTCAGATGTCGAGTGGTTAAGGTGAAGGCCCAATTGTACGCTTTGTTTGCTTCGCTTGTTTTACACGCCTTGACAGTTGAAATAAATTACATTGTATCTTATGTAGCAACGCCCAATGACAAAGTAATCAAAGCGATACAAAGTAAGAAAAGTTCAAAATTGACCAAATTTTCAATTAGATGCTTTGCTTTATTACTTTAACGTTTAAAATAATATTTAAAACGTCAAAGAGAATTTTATTTTTAAATAAATATTTGAATTATTGAATTCGAAAATATTTGGTAAATTTTTAATTTTGCATGATCTTGTTTTAATTTTGCAAATATACTCTCATAAAGCTCATGTACTTTGCGATCCAAATATATGTCCCGAACCCAAAATTGTCGCTGATTCTTTATTTTTTGAAGACTTTGTAGTTTTCGTACAATAAAAATATGATGTACAAAATATCACAAATATCTTGCAAATCTTCCATTTTAAACAACGAAATAAACAACAATAAAAAACTTAAAATGGCAAATGTCAAGCAATTTAAAAGCGTACATTGGGATTTAAAATTACTTTGATTACTTTGTTTCGTTTATTCGCTTTTCAAAACAAAGCAAACCAAGCAAGCAAAGCGTACATTGGGGCTTCATCTTTAATGGCATGGCTTATCAACCAAGGGAGTGCGCGTTCAAATCCTCAGGTTACCTCAATTCAGGTTGTAAGAATTTTATCTACAAATATTACAGAAGAAGTAATTTGCAACTACGAATATTTCTATAGCGAACCTAGCGAATAAATATATGTATACTTAATACCACATAAATAATAATATTACTTATAAATAAATTTAAAAAAAATATTAACTGGTATCAAAATGGTTACTGGTATCAATGTGTTAATGCTATTTGTACTCTGCAAGAAAAGAGCAGCCATGTAAACCAACCAATACGAATAAATAGTAAATCTAATCTTAAAAAAAAAAGAGAAACAAACCATAATGTTATACGAAAAAATTTATAGAAGCGACATTTGAAAAAAAGAAAAATTATTTTCAATTAGAATTGTGCTGATTAGATTAGAGGCTAGAACAGTATTGTTTACAAGAAATAAAGTATCTAATTTTAAATAGAACACTTGTATTCAAGTTTTGGAAGCGATTTTGTAATAAAACAAAAATACATAATTAAAATTCAAATAGAAACAAAATTTATTAATAGATTTAGCTATCAACACTTTTTAAAGCATTATTAAAAGAAAAAGCAAAATGTTTATATTACAAATTTTTAATTTACTTGTGATTATTGTGATTTTTTTTATAAGTAGGTACTTTAAAAAAATTTTCTTACTTGTTTTGATTTCTTATCATTAATTTAACTTCAAATCCGTTTTTTTTTATTATTTAAGTTAATAAAATTAAAAGTTTTTGTTTTAATAATTTTTGATTTCAATGCGATTATAAAATTTTTTTTTTGTTTTAATTTTAGAGCATCAAGCAGTAGACTTACGGACTAATTATTTTTCTAATAATTTTTTTAACTGATTATCGAACAAATTAAAAAAAAAATAGTTAATAGATGATGTAGAAATAAAAATATTTGCGTTCATAGAATTGTTTCAGGTACAGACGAGTAATGAACGGCTTAGTGAAAATATGATCAATAAATGAATTTAGTGGATGACCTATCATTCTTGTAGTGGTGAAAATAAACAAAATAAATTTAATAAAAAGACTTAAAGACTTAATAAAATATTATATTAATGAGTCTCTGTATTTCTAAGACGTTATTTACCTATATACTATATTAAATGGAAACAAATAAATCTATTTTATTAGTTCATTTTAATGTATCTCCAAATCATCAATATTTTAAACTAGCAGAAATAATTATCCGATAATAAGTTAGTAATCCTTTTGGTAGAAATCGGACTAACGAGATACAATAAAAGAAACTAAGCTTTTCTCTTAGCTAAGTCTGTTTTTTACAAACATGGTTTTAAACATGCCGATTAAATTTTATAGACTGCACTATTATAGATGAATATATGGATATGAATAAAATTTAGTTTTCTATTACGAAGTTTCTAAGAAATTTTATTATAATTTTTAGAAGATTTGTTTTGTTTTACTAAAAATCAGATTAGCACTTCTCACTATTTCATAAATTTTACTGTCGTTTTCAATATAACAGGCAAAGAGTTAATTTTAATTAGGAATCATGCAAAAGAAAACTACAAAATTTTAGTTTTATTTTTTGCAAGGACACTATAAAGGAGTGAAACGGGCAATAGTTCTCTATTAGTGTGTACTGTGTAGGACATTAACCCATTACACACCATCCCTCTATTTTGACCAAACAATAGGTTATATGAGCTTTAGTACTCGTGTCAATGCCTGGTCAATGGAAGTTAAGTTAGATATTCTTTAATTTTTATTACTTTTATTATGTAAACACAGTAAAATTTGTCGTATCTCGTTTATATTTTATTCACTAATCAACATACCTATTAACTGAATTCCAAGAATATTATTTTTCGGAGGAGGAAATCTTTGAGTTACAGAGATATACTTATATCAAGAACTTCAAGTTAAATTCTTTGTTTTTTTATGATTACAATACTTTCCTTGAACTACTTTAATGAAATAGATTAAAATAATATAATTTATTAAGTTAATAACGTAACTGAATCATTATAAATTTATTATTAAAAAAATTAAAATAAGGTTAATAATGATTATAAAATTATTATTTATGTAAGTGATATTTAAAAAAATTTAAAAGTTAATTTTTTTTTTTAATAATTATATTTAGAATATCTTTTAAATATTACTTTATAGTATTTCATTGTAAACAATTTAAAAAGAGTAAAGGTAATAATAATTAAGTGGAGAAAATTGCAATTGCTTTGGAATAAAACTAAAAACAATTTTTTTTTGCCTTACTCTACATAATATAAATATCATAAATTTCAGAATGAAGAGTTAAAATAATAATGTTTGTTGATCAAATTTAACTAAAAAATATCTATAGATAATAATTGAAAAACCTATCTTTAATTATTGAATTTATTTATTATACAGAAGTTGAAGGAATCAGTCAACTTGTATCTACATGTTAAAATTTTCATTTAATTCCATACTCCTACAATTTAAGTTCAAAATTACTTTTTCTTATTCCCTATCCTTCCCTCATCCTGTTTTCTCAACCAATATACTGATACTTTGCAATTAGAGTGACAAACCCATTATACAGTATATAAAATTTATTTTAATAATTTATACTGGCTGCATGGAATGTGATTTTAGTGGGTAAAATTCGTACACTACCAAGGAGACTTAAATTTTCTTAGTATCTATTAAAGATCAACACCTCCCGCAAGAAGATATTATATACATTATAAGTATATCTAATCTTAATTTAAAAGGAACTAACGAACTATATTTTTACTATTTTATACTACAATTACTATATTAATTATACCTTTTCAATTTTAAACTAATAATAATTAATTGTATAATACAAATAACTACATTCAATATTAATATAACTAATCTTAAAATTAAAATAATTAATTTTAAAATTAGTATTATTATGTGCGATATGATCATTATTACCAATTATTTAATAATTTTTGGTTGTTTTGTTTTTTTAATTTATTTTTTTTTATATAAAAAAAAATTAGTTAACAGCACTCTGGATAATTTAAAAAGAGATTTTTTTTTAAATAAAAACAAAATATTAGTTAAATTAATTCGTGTTAAAATATCAAAAATTTTTTAAAAATTTTTATATTTTTGTAATTAAAATAGTTTTCCTTTACAAAAAATACAACTTTTATTACAACAATTGTTCAATTTTCTTTTTGTTTTTTTTTTTTTGTTTTTTATTTCTTTTGGCTAAAAATAGCGGAAATTACGTCCGCCAGTTTTTTAAAACAAAAAAAAAGAAATAAAAAATATATTTTAAAATAAAAAAAACATCATTTAATAATTGTTTTTTTTTTTATCTCTTTTTCAAAATAAAAACAACCGCATGGTAATCGGTTTAAATAGAGAAATCGCGTAAATGAAGTTTTTTAATCGCGAGCGCTTTTCATACTAAAAATATTTTTGCGTCTTAAAAATAAAATATCACAAAAAAGCTTTATAGTTTGTATAATATTATAAATAAAAAAAAAAACTATATTGTAAAAATAAAAATAAATAAAAGAACTATACATAAAAGTTAAGTAAGTTGATGCTGCGTTCTCTTTCATAAAATCATTTGATCATAATATAATTAATTGATAATTTTTTACTATCTCCATTCTCCTATTGTTTCTCTCTTTACTTTTTCCTAAACCCACCCTCTTGTTTGATTTTCCCAAAAAACTAAAATTGTATTTAATAATTTTTTAACTTATTAGAGTAAAACTATTATAAGAAATGGTAAAAAGAGTAAAAGCTTATAAAATTTTAAAATGTATATAATAATACACAAATAATAAGCAAAATTTAATTATCGAAAGCGGTTTTCTCTACGGTAAGTAATTAAAGCTTTTCAAGTACATATTAGTTAGTTTATATGTTCGTTGTTAAGTGAAAACAAAATTTTATCGTTATGAATTTTCAAAATTTTCGTTATGAAAAATTGTTTCTTCGAATGGTGAAATTTAACAGCTACCAAAATTGAAACATCAAATACTGTATTTAAAATAGTACGAATTTGAAACTATGCATTAAGCTTGAAAGAAATAACTACGAATTCAATTGGTCGAACATTCTTCAATAAATTTTTTCTAAACATTATTTTAAGGGGACATCAATTTTTTATATAGGGGTCTCGGTGGCCTAGTGGAAAAGAGCGTATAAAATAGGCTGTAAACACCGAGGGAGTCTGGGTTCGAATCCCACACACGTCGTAAGAGTTATTCCCCCTTACGACATGTACAGCCACGCCTGAACAGGGAAAGCTGTGTATAAGACAATTATGCGGCAGAGAAATGCATTAAAAAAAAAAAAAAATTTTATATTATGTAGGTACTTAATTTTCAAGAGCGTAATTAAGCGTATTTCTTAAATAAACTTAGTTAAGTATAAATAAAAATATTTTTATGTTAGAACTTATTTAATTTTTTCTCCCGGACTTAATTTATAGCGTTAAGATTTTCCATGACAATATTTGCTTATTTAATTATTTTACAGCGGTGTTATATGTAAAGGACCAAAAAGTTTGTGACCAACTAAGCCCTAGAAAATTTAAAATAGAATACTTACTTGGTTAAAAATCTTGGGACAGCTTTTACGAAAATTGTTATATAGCATGTGTATGATGTTTTTGATTTCTTTATATTACTTTAAATAAACTTTTTTGGATCGTTGATTTTATGTCCCTTTCAGAACCGTGACATTTTGTGTTTAAGATCCCAGCTTGCTTTAATTATTATTTAAGAATGAAATACGTATTTTAAGTAAATCCTCTTCCGTATACATTGTAATGGGAAAATAAGATTTGCCCACCCACAAATTATAATTTAAATAAGTTAAAATAGAGCTAAACCTGCTATTTGATATTTAATAACTCTAGTAGTAGATAATATTAACATAATTTATATTAGAAATTATTTTATAAACAATTTCTAAAGAACAAAAGTATTGTTTGTCGTTAATAGCGAATGTGTAGAAGTTTTTTAAGAAAGGAAAAGTTAGAAATAAGTTTTGTGATTTGACTTTAAGTTTTTTAAAAGAGCTTGTAATAATTAAACTCTAACAAAAACCATATTGAAAAATATTTTAAATTCAAAAATTAATAAAAATTAATTAAATACGAATAAGTTTATAATAATTGTTGTATCTATTCTAAGGTTGTTAAACAATTGATTTTAAACACCACTCATTGTATTTTGCAGTTTAATTTCAATTTCAATTTGTGGATTAGAAAATAAGAGATGTATAATGAAAATTATAAACAAAAGTATTTTAATACTGAAAAAAATAATTATTTTATTCATTTCTTTTAAAACTTACAATTAATTTTATTAACAAATTTTTCATTTTTTTTTTTTTATAATTTATATATATATTATAATATATGTAATATGTGTATATAATATTAAACATAAAATATTCAAAAAATTTAATTTACAAAGCAAAAAAAAAATTTAAGACTTTGTCTTTTATTCAGTTTCTTTTTGTTTCTAATACTAACTAAATATTCTATACTACTTTCATTTTATAAAAAAAAATTTATATAAATTCATTCAAAAATTTTTTTTAATAAATAACTACATCCTATAGATTATGTAAAAATTTATAAATACAAATAACTTAATATATGAAAGAAATGATACATTTCCCCGTTTTGTATTATTTAAATGGAATTTTGTAAAAAAAATATACAAAAATGTTTTTCTAATTTCGAAAAAAAAAAATATATTTTGACTAGTTGACTAGAAATTAATATTCTAATCATCGTATTCTTGCATTTCAACTAGTGTTAAAAATTTATAAAATACATTTGGAAATAAATTAAGAACTTGACTTGTTTTATCCTTTAAAAATTTCATTGCTGAATTGGGAGATTTATCTTCAAAATGTGCTGAATGTTTTTGAAGATTAGTACTACCACCTGCTGGTTTATTATGAACAGTCTCATCTATAACTTGAAGCAATCTTTGATAAAGAAAAGATTGCCTAAATATTGGTTTACTTAAACTGAGATGATCATATTCTAATACATAAAAATCACCAGCACTAATATATGCTGATTCTTCTGTAACAATTGTTAATGGAAATTTAAATGACGAAAACATTGTTGGATTACCTTCAGCAATGCTAATAATATTTACATTTTTTAGTTGAGTATTTAAAGCACCCATAAAACGATTATGCATAGCTAATAATTTTGGATTATTTTCTTCTAATTCTTTAACTTCAATAGATGGTGCTATTAATGGCTGAATTGTTTGTTTCCATTTAGCTAATGGGCTACCACGATGCGGTGTGCCTAAAAATACAATTCCTTTTGTACTTTTTGCAACGCGACGATAATTTTCTTCTGAATGTTCTAATGATTTAAGGAGAATATTTTTAGTTAAAATACCACCCATGGAATGTCCGATCCAGATAATTGGACGATCTTTACCAATATTTGAACGTGCTAATCTTTGTAATAATAATGTGGAACGTTCATCAATACGACCTTGTCCTTTTTCACATGGACAGTATTTAGCATAATTTGCTGACCATTCGGTAACAATTGATGTGTAATCAATTCCGAGAATCCTAAAAATAAATAAAACAAAACAATTAAAGTCTGTTTTTGTTTTATAAAATTAAAAGAAAAAAAATTAATTTTAATTTTTTACAACACTTACCTAACGTTTGGATAATCCTCAGGCAACCAATCCATTGGCCAGCAATGAGTATATTCTTGAGAATCATCGTCATTAATCCAATTTCCTCCAGTAACACTAAATTCACCAGCACAGTTTTCATTAGATTTTAATGGAACATCAGGATAAACAACTTCCCAATCATTTTCTAATTCAGCCGAAGTTTGTAATTCTTCAACCAATTCTTTTGTTGCTTTATCACTAATATTTGGAATATTTGTACGTTGTTTTTTCGGTGAATCGGAATTTGTATTTGAAACAACAAATGGTGTTTCATTTAATAAAATATTTCCTTTAACTTTTTCTTCTCCAGTTTTTAATTTTGAACCATTTGTACGTTTATTTTCGCCAACCAAGAACACATCATCTGATTCACTTGTATAGAATGCATTTTTACCATAAAGATTTAATTCTGAAGGTTTTCTATCCTTTTGACGCCATGTTATAAAAACACCACCTAAAAGTCCATGTGTAAAGACAACATCAGCTTTGGGTGCTGTTTGTTGTCTATATCTAGGATATAATGGATACACATTTGGAGGATATTGTTCATGATTAATATCATCATAATCTAAATTAGCAAGAACTTTCGCTGCAATAACTTGTAATCTCATATCAGGATGATCTCTCCATTGAGCTAAAACAGTGACCCAGCCTAAAAATATTATGAAAAAAATGTTTTATTATTTTTTTTTTGTTCTGTAAAACTGAATTTTTATAACTAACCACTTTGAAAGAAATCGTTAACACAGTCTTTTGCCATTGAAATATTAGCCATAGTTTTACATAATGTTGTTAATGTTTCATTATCTTTTTCAAAAATTTTCTTTAATTCTAATAATAATATTAAACCGCCGTCTTTTATAATTTTTTCACACATTATTTCATCTTTTGTTAAATGATGTAAAAATGCAATGCATTCTTTTAATAAATCGCCATCAGGTGTTGATATAAAACTTCCTTGTGATATAAATTCATCCATATCAGTATCTTTAACATGATCTTGAACATTAAAATATTTT
This sequence comes from Poecilobothrus nobilitatus, assembly GCA_947095535.1. Lineage (NCBI taxonomy): Eukaryota > Metazoa > Arthropoda > Insecta > Diptera > Dolichopodidae > Poecilobothrus > Poecilobothrus nobilitatus. Next base: position 41,119,107 of record OX352774.1, on the reverse strand, counting down.
TTCAAAAAATGCTGTACACATGCATTTGATTTCATATCTTCAAGCATTTTATGTAAATCACTTAATACAATTTTTGGATTTTTTATAACACCACCCATTGGAACTGGAACAAACCATCTTTTATCACAGCCTGATCTAGCTAATGATACAGCAGTACGAGCATCACAAATTTGTGCTAAATGACGAAAATCCCAATCTTTTAAATGATCAATCATAGCTAATTGACGGACAGCTTTCATACGTTCACCTTGATTTCCATTTTGAGCAATATTCAATAAACGCCATGCAACTGAATGTTTAAAAGTTTTCCACCATTTACCAATTGGATGAATAATAACATTAACCCAGTTCTATTAAATAAAAACAGAAATTAATTAATTTTTACAATCCTAATAATATGCAATTTCGAAAATAAGCAAAAATAAATATTAGATATTAGTTTTTAGGTACTTACAGAATTTTGTTCTTGTTGTCTTTTCAATTTGCGCATAGATTCACGATATATATGATATTTAATATAAATGTAATCTGGCCTTTTCTTATCAAAATCCACAACATTTGTATTAAGTAATTGATTAAAATATTTTTCAATATTACGTTTTTCTAAATATAATAAGGCACATCTGAAATTAAAATTAAGTAAACAAAAATTTATTATTAAACATCAATAAAATTTGTTTTTTATTGTTTAAAATGAATTATTAAAATTATTAAAAATATCTTTTTAATAATGGTTATTTTTTAGAATTTGAATGTTTAAATTTTTTTCGTTTTTTCAAATTACTTTTTTTCTTATTTCATTAATATAATTTCCTGTTTTAAAATTTCCCTTTAGCAAAGACACAAATCGTATTTTTTTAGAGTAAATATTTTGATTAGCATTATTTTTAGCCAGTTTTTATTTAGCATTTTTGAATCAATTTGTATTTATTAATACAAATGTATTAAGTTATTTATATGTTATACCAGGTTGTACGTACATACTACCAGATACTACATTATATATTTTAACCTACATATTAGATGATATTAGTATATTTTGAAGTAAATAATGTGCTTATTTAAATAAATATGGAATAAATGTAGCATATTTGTTTCAATTAAATTTTTATAATATATTAGAATGGTTTTGACATACGATAGTGTCTGTATAATCTGATAATCTGGTATAATACCATAATACTAAAACCTGCTAAAACATATTAATAAATTTATTTATTTAAAAGTACATGTACCTATAACGTTTTTTAATTTTACTTTAAATAATAGATTTAAGTGAGGTTGAGTAGATTAAAAGTAAATTAACTCAAATTTAAAATCATCTATACATATGTATCTATACATGATACATATGTATTTACAGATGCATTTATTAGAAACATTTATTGTTAAAAATATAACAAAAAACACGAAAACAATTAAATTTTTTAGTGAGTTAGAATAATGATTATTGAAAAAAATTTCATTCTATTCAATAACAAAACTATTAAAAATGTTTTTCCTTCTATTAAAATTAATAAGTAATATTAATAAATAAGTAGAAGAAATTATTTATATATATACATAATTTCTGTAAGTAGGTAATAATAAACTTTCAAAAAGTTTTTAATACTTGTTATTTTTAGTTTGACTTTTGTTACTTTTTTTATATATGCATGCATACATATGTATGCATTAGCATATAGAGTATATAGCTATAGACTATAGAATATTTTTAATAATGACTACACTTGTCATTTAATTACTACCTACATAAATCCCATCTTTTAATTTTAATATGAATAATAAATATTTGAAGGAAAACGAAACGAAGTGCTGCGCAATGCAACTTGTATAAATATTATAAGACGCTTTAGACGTGTCGCATCAAATGACGTTTAGGCAATTTAAAAAAAATAATGTCATTTCTAACAAAAAAAAAAACAATATTGATTGCATGATTGCATCCAATTCAAATTTAATGACAAATGCTTTCACAAAAAAAGAAAAAAAAAAACAATTTCAATTTTCTATTTTAAAAATATTTATAATTGAAATTTGTTATTGTTTACAAAAAATTTATATATGTTTATGTATCTACCTAGAAGCTAGAACTAGATACATAATAATAATATACTTAAATGTATTAAATTCTAAAAAAAGGCAAAAAAACTAAATATACCTACAAACAGTAAAATTTGTAACTTATAAAAGGTAAACAATAACAAAAAACATCTGATAGAAAATCAAATGTATTCATACATATATGTATACTTGTGCACATATTGTAACTGTATTTAAATTTTATATTTTTATATAGATAGATATATACATATGTAAATGTAACTGCTTTATATTTTTTTATCTTTAAAATTTTTTTAATACCTAGTTTTGGTTAAATGACTCAACCATGAACAGTCAACAAAAAATCGAATGTTCACCAAAAAATTCGTTATGGTTATTCATTTCTGTCATATATGTATATACATATATTCATATCGTACGATTATTTTCAATTATCCGATTTGCAAATACGATAAATACATAATATATAAGCATATTTAAGTATGTATGTATGTTATCTAGATCTACATAGACTATATGCTGTTTAATTATATGTAGGCAACTAAAATTAAATATGATATATCATTATTTGAGAAACTAAAATGACCTCGAAGAATTTTTAAAAATTTAAAAAAGAATTTTAATTTTTTTGTTTTTTTTAATTTGAAAACGTGTTTTACAGATAAAGAAAATGAAATTTTAATATTAAATTAAAAAAAAACAAAAAAAAACAGGGTAAGTATGATGTTCCATACTTAGGTACATTTATACCTACTTATGCATGTACATATGTACCTATGTACTTTAAAGAACAACCAGTTTTTAATAATCAGACAATTTTTTATTATAATGTAGAAAAAATAAACTTATTTAAAAAAAAATATGTAGGTACCTAATTTAATTTATTTGTATTTCAAAGATTTCAGTATTAAAAACTATTATCAATCCAATGAATTATGATTAATCATTGTTTTGAAGAAACTTACGTTGTTAAAACTCCAGCTCCAGCAGCAACTTTTTTATAACGTTGCAAATTATAAACTCCTGAGGACATTTCGCCTCGAAATTTTTTTTATATTTTAACTTTTCTCTTTAAGTTTTAAAATATAATTCTTTTTATTTATTTATTTATTAATATTTTATTTAAAAAAAAAAAAAAAATATTTTTAAAAAGAAAAATCAATAATTTGTATATTTTTCACTAAATTCTTTTTAATTATGTAGACGTATCACTTTTTTATATATATTAGTACCTACAAGTAAATAATCACTTATTTTTTCAATTATTATTTTAAACTTTTCTTTTTTTTTAATTAATAAAAATTATTATTTAATTTTCACCACTATAAAAATTCTATTAAATTTTTTTTTCTTTTTCACTTTAAAGTTTATTAAAAGTTTTTTAGTTTTTTTTTTTTTTTTTTGTTTCTTTGTTATGTGCTTTCTGTTGAGATTTTATTAAAATACTGTTGAATAAAATGAATGTTTTACTATTTATCTGAAATTTTATTTTATGTACATATTTTGTTTTGGTAGTTTTGTTTATCTATTTTTCTCAGAATAAAAATATCGCGCGATATATTTTTTTATTTTTGTTTATCTTCGTTTTTTTTTTTATTTTTTTTTTGTATATAAAGGAAAATAGAAATTAAAAAAACTAAAAATTTAGTACATATACATATGTTTGTATATCTAAAATTATTTTTAATGCTTGTTTTCATCAATTAGAAATTAAAAACAAAAAATTAAAAAATTTAAATAAGTAAATAAATAAATAATTTTTTTCAAATTTATGTTTGTGCAAATGTACATATGTATGTATGAATGTAATATTAACTAATAAATATTTATTTTATATTTTAAAATGCAATATTTTTTTTATCTTGGGAAAAAAAAATATAATTTGCGAAAATCAACAATTTCTATTTACTTTTTTAACGGTATTGTTCGTACTAACGTCGGGATACTGAATGAAAATTGAGAAAATAATAAAATATAAACAGATATACAGAAATAGTATTTTTTTGTCATATTGTATTGTATTTTGTAGTGTAATTTTTGTTTTTGTACCACATACATATATAATTTGTATATAATATAATGATTGATAAGTAAAGTATTCAGTATTTTCTTTTTTTTATTTATGTTTACAATATTATTTTACATTCTGTTCAATTAAATAATACATGTATACAAATTTTTTTTCGAAGCATGTGTGTTGTGTACGGTAAGAATAAAATAAAATGTAAATTAATAAAACTTAACCATATACATACATAAATAGGTATTAGATAATTTAAATATTGTATGAAAATATACATATAACTGATATAACATAATATACATATGTATCTGCATAAATTGAAGTTTAGTTTTTAATATAATTCGGAAACTTATGGAACTAATGTTACGAAAATCTAAATTATGTAGAATGTAGATCAATTTTTAAATTTCATAAAATACGAAATATTTATTTGAATTTTGACACTGAGAAAATGGCTGAAAAATTACAAATAAAATATATTAAAAAATGTTTGGTTTCGGGTAATTATGTTTTTTAAATAGTTTTTTTTCTCCTTTTCACTGCTATAAGAAATATAAGGTACATATCAACTTAATAATTTATTCATATTTGACTGAGCTTCAATTTAGGGGATCATTACATAGTTTCACTAAGATATTGATTTTTCAACTCTACTGTACAAGTTTATTGAACGTAAATACATAAATATTTTTATTTGTCCGGCATCTAGCTAATATAACTAAACCTAAATACCTATCTTATACAATAATTAATTTTATTATATATTTTGATATTGATATTAATTATATATACAGTACGAACAATTTTTTGTTCTTTTCAAAATTACTCACTACACTTTTTCAGACAGGAAGGAAAAAGATAATCTGATTGTCTAAAAAAGTGGAAACGAAAAATAATTCAGGAAAGAATATTTGGATTGGTTATTTGTAAGTTCTTTTTAGCAAAACATCAACAAAATTAACATATTTGGCTAGTAACGAGTAACGTCTTGCACACGAAGAAAATATTTATAATATCAAGCTTCAAATTGTTATAACTGGTATATGTACTTTACATACATATATAATTTCTAAATTTTTTTAGTACCTATAAGTATAAATCATAATATAAACAACACAAAAAAAAACAAATATTAAAAATGCATATAAAGGTAAAATATGGTAAAATAAGTGTATTTTAAAAATTGGTCCCCAAACGGAATAATGTCATATGATTCGTAAATATCAAATAATCATACATACATTACAATATGTACGTATGTCCACCTAATATATAAAAAATATTTCAAAAATTATCTTCTGGTTTATAACATTAACCATTAACCAATGATATTATAATTTCATTAATCTTGTACTCTTAAAAACTCTTATAAACGTCCTTTAATTTCAGTTCAATATTATATTTCTTTGATTGGTCCTATTAAAAAGGAGAGGACTTTCATAAAAATCAATTTAGAATTATTTTATTAGTTGCTTATGTTACGATGCATACCTATTAAAAAAAGTGAAAAAGAAAACCTTTCAAACAAATATGTAGTATGTACTGTTATTCTGTTGGGACGTGCCATGACCCATAGTTTAATTTAAAAGTTTAATTATTTTGATTTCTCTCTTAGTTTTAAGTAAAAATTTAGTATTACACACAAATAACAAATGTCACCCTCTGCCATGGTAGTTTTAATTTTTTTAAAATTTTTTTTAGGCTTTTCACCAGCCTACCCGCAGGACAAGTGACATCACAATTGACAACACATTTCATATATCAAAATAAACACACCACGTTGTTTTTAAATGAAAACATCAGATGAAAATTGTTTTCAATATTGCATTATATATTTATGTATGTTTGCATGTAATTTAAGTGCATACGAACGATATAATGTCAAATAAAAAATAAAAAAATAATAAAATGTTGGTAAACCTGTCCTGGGTAAACCGAGAGTCGAGACATAATATATAATATTTTATTAAATAAAGAAAGATTCATAATAAATAACCAAAGAAAATTAAGAGAACAAAAATAACAACACGTTTTCTAAATTCCATCTGATTGAAAAAAAAAACTTGATACATACTACATAAATGCGTATTTTATATCGTACGATTTTTAGGGTGATTTTATTTCAATCAAGGAAAAATATATAAAATCCATAAATACATATTAATGCATATGCATGTTTTGTATATTTAAAAAAGTTGAATGAAATGGTACTTACTAGCAAATCTAGTACTACTTATGTATGTATTACTAACACTATACATACATACATACATACATACAGTATAAAATCAGTATATCAATTATCAACTATCCTATCTATACTTTATATAAAAAAAAAAAATAAAAACAAGATTCCCAAAAGTGGGCTCGCCTGTTGAATACATTAAACACATAAATTCATACATATATACATACATAGGTATACAATATCTTGAGATAATACATTCATTTTTATAAGAAAATATTGTTTTCTAATTTTTAAATGAATGATACTGCGTTTCGTTATTTTAAAATCAACACAAAAAAGAAAAACAGTTTTACGTCAAAAGTTTAAGTTTTTTTTCAAGGTTGTTTTTTTTTTTGCAAAAAGAAAAAAAAAATTGCGTTTTATCATTTTATTCAAAATTTCAATAGTATTTATTATAAAGTGAAATAGATGTGAATTATTCTATGTACATTTATATATTATATACATACATATATTAGGTATAGCACTTGTGATTAAAACCAAATTGAAAGGGTATTGCTTATGTGTAACATTTCTTCTTGTGTGGGAAGATTTCTCAAAATGTATTATTTTAGGCCAATTCAGAATTTTTTAATTTTAACAAGACAAAGCAATATACATATGTACATATGTATGTACATAAATGAAGTGCTTTAGTTTTAACTGGTTTTACCTTTATTTATTTTTGTATACACTGTCTATTAACTATTTTGTCATCTGTCATTTCTTTTAAAATTTAGCAAGTCTTTTTTTTTACGAGAAATATGGAAAGCATCAAAAGTCACTGAAAAGAACTGCATGAGGTTTCTCTGGGTAGTGTTGGACTATAACCAACCAAAACTATACCCCCTTTAAAACCAAACTTAAGAGCTTCTTTAATAAATGTGTAATGTACAGCTTGGCTTTCGGAAAAAGGATGAGGAAAAGAATACTGGGGAAATTGGGACAATTAGGATTATGGAGGATGAAAGAAAAAATTTGGAGAGTTAGTTGAAAAAGGAACACATGTTTATTAGTTTGATGCGATTTTTGGTCCTATTTATTTCTGTTCGTGTTTTTAGAGTTTCCCAAACAATATTATTTAGTACTGTATTGAATACAAGAGATATATCTTGTTTATCTTCAGTTGTTCGTTTTTTTGGCCATTTGGACAATCTTAACTTTCAACTTTTAAAGAACTCTGATAGATCTAAAAATAAATAAATTCATTTGTTTTGGTCATAAACTACATAAATATAAAAAAAAAACGCACCTTATCCTTTACCTCCAGGGTGGTGTAGAAATAAGGATATAAACTTAAATACATATTATTCATACACAGATCTACTATATGACCACGAAATAAATACCATATCAATTTTTCAAATTAATTTAATTCGCTCACTTTTTTTGTGCTATTACTGTACCAAATTATTGCTCTCTTTAAAAAGCTTTAAGCTTTAGGAAAAAAATGAAAAAATTTTACAAAAATCGGGTAGACTTTTTTTTATCAACGTTTTTATAAATAAAAAAATTTATAAATTCAATTTTTTTTTGTATTCAGATAGTGTAAAAAATAATGAATTTTAAGGTTTGCTTAGAAATTTTTTCAAAAAAATGTCTATTTTGGAAGTTATTAAAGATTTAAAGTTACCCCACTATTTAGCTTTTACTTTTCCCATAAGAGCCAATGTAAATAGTGGGGTAAATTGAGCTTTCGTTCTCTTCAGTTTCTGTCTTGATAGTTTATGTAGTTTGTGGTTTTGGTTCAATATATTTTTAGTCGATGACACGACAATTAATCTTAGACTGCTTATTTATTGTCTTCAGCAATTAAATAAAAATTTCTTGGTTTTAATGGAAAAAATAGTATATTTATACATAGGTATATTGATTGTCCTTCAAACTTAAAATATACTTACTATTTTATGTGGTGTAGTAACGGTTTTACGAAGAGAATGAATCAAAAACAAACCATAATAGTATTTTACACAGTAATTAGAAAGATGGAGAACAGTGAGAAAACCGTTAGAAAAATTCAAAATGCAAGAAAAAGTTAGATATTATTAAATTATTATTACAGAATTTCAAAAAGATTTCATTAATACAAAATTATACATGTATGTATGTATGTTATGTATGTATGTATGTATGTTATTATAAAAATATATGAATTAAGTACTTAAGTTTATTTTTATTAACAAGCATGTTCTTTTTTTTTTATTTTTATCATTATTATAAACTTATTTAGAACTTTATTATATTCTTCTAAATTAAATACCGTAATTATTAACTAATAATTAAATTATAAGTGCTAATGTACCGGGAAGTAAATATAAAAATCTGTGCTTAAATTGTTTAAATTATTATGATATTATGTATGTAGGTATATACATATGTATATATATTTATAGATGAATATTTATAATATGTGCACATGTATGTATATTATGTATGTGTTTTTATATTAGATAAGTTTATTTTTCATTTTCAAAAATACAAATTTTTGTTTACAATTTTCTTTTATTTTTTTGTTTTCATTTTGCATTACTAAAACCATATAAAAGATTTGTATTGGTGTTAATGAACTTCGTTTTGTTTATTATAATTTTATTAATAATTTTACAAAAAAAAAATTTTTTGTAAATAAAGGGTATATAACTCATTTATTTTTGTGAATAATATTTTTACAATTCAATTAAAAAAAATAAAAATTTAAATATTATTGTAAATAATGACAAATTATGTAACAGTGTTTATGTTTTGATCAAATAATATTGGTGACACAAAAACTTTTCTTTAATTATTTTAGTAATTGTAATTTAAATCTTAAAACAAAATAAATAAACAAAATAAATAGAAAAAAAAGAAAAAAAATATTCTAATAAAAATAAAGTTATAAAAGAAAATGCGCCGATGAATTTTCTGTCGTAAACAATGCATTTTACTTTTTTAAATTTAGTGCATTTTTTTTTATACATATTATGTTGTTGTATTAATATTCGTATATCTAAGATAAAAATAAACTATCTCAAGTTTTCTCAGTTTATATTTTTAAAATATCAACATTTAATTATAATAATGCGCCAGGACAGGAATGGGCCAGAACTAGCTACAAACTGCAATATATATATATGTATATACATATGTTTGTATTTGAGAAAAAATTTCGAAATATAAGCTCGAAAGTCGAATGATATTTTGTATCGTATGATGCACGTCATCTACATATAGCGACTAACTACACCTACACATCTATGTAACTTTAAATAGTTTTACCTGGTTCTACATTATATTATTATGATACAATACATTATCTGATGACTAACATAAATTTATGCCAAAAAACAGGATGACAATATTTTGTTATTGAGTAAATAAATATTTTTGAATAAGAATTTTAAATAAAATTGTTTGAATAATGAACATCGAATTTTATTATTTGTTATTATTCTTAAAAATAAATTGACTTTTAATACTTTAAATCATACAAATATTATGGATCCTAGTAAAAAAAACTCGACATTTTTATTGTCGCTTTTTTCACAAATTTTACTTTTTAAAAATTTTACTTTTTAAAATTGTCGATTTTAAAAATCTCGCGAGATTTCAAAAAAAAAAAGAAATAAGTACCTATAAGTAAAACTAAGGGAAAAACAATTTCTCTCGAATGTATGCAATTTTTTATGTTTATTATTTAAGTGTTATTTTTACTAAGACAATATTGTTAAATTGTCTGTAAGAGAATCAAAATTTTTATAATTTTACAACTTTCCTTTACTTAGAATTTACAGAAATTTTGTGAAAAGAATAAAAATTGTCATATCAGAAAATTGAATGAGAAGCTTTTAAAAGAAATTTTGAAAATAAATAGGTTATGTTAAATAAAAAGTTAAGGAGCCTCGGTGGCCTAGTGGGTAAGAGCATATAAAATACGCTGTAAACACTGAGGAAGTGTGGGTTCGAATCCCACACACGTCGTAAGAGTTATTCCCCCTTACGACATTTACAGCCACGGCTGAACAGGAAAGGCAGTGTAACTTCTTGTCCCCATTTATGTAGCAGAAAATACTTTGTTCTTATATGAAAGTATCAGACATCCTTATTTTCATCCTTAAAAAGAAGTGGAATTCTTCCAAAGACAGCAAAAATTCCCCCTTGGTAGTGTCAGATAACCCACAGTGTCAGATTTTATATAACATGATGGAATGAAACCCCTACCTTGGGTTCAAATCCCTATTTATCATTATTGTATGTATGTATGTATATATGTATTATTTATATGACCTGACCATGGTTTGAACCCAAGATCATCCGATTGAAAGGTTGACAACTTAACCACTACGCCATGAGTCAGATAATCTTATTTTATTGTCTTGTATGTGAACAAAAGTATCCAGTAGCTACTCATTATTATTGTTATTATATAAATAGCTATTTTTTTTTTTTAAGTTAAATCAGGTCAAATAATAATAATACATTTATACCTAGGTTATTATTATTAATATTTTTAACCTCATTTTTTCATTTATATTTGTTTTATCTTTAAATGTTATTTAATTTGCTGGTTTATTAGATATAAAAAAAAAAAACTTGTACTTAACATTTAAAATTTCCCAACATAATCTTTAACACTTCATAAATTTAACAAATAGATTAGTATTACATATTTTCAAATTTGTTGCTTCAGTTTTGACCTCCACTGTATACATGTATAATAATATTATAATTTATAATTATTATGAGGTTTTAACTTTTATTTCTAAAATAGATAAAAAATAAAATTTTCTGGAAAAAATTAAACTAATTATTTATTTTTTTGAACTTTTGCGGTTTTTTCATAATTATTATGTAAATTATCACATAAAAATTAAAAAAAAATAAAAAAAAATAGAGAATAAATTGAAAAAGAAAAATAAAACTTTAAAGACTTAAGTTTTATGTTTTATTATACTTTTATCAATCAAATTATATAAAAATTATTGACTTTTAATTTAATTAAAAATAATTTATTATAATTATATTCTAATGTTAAAATAATTATTTTAAGTATGTACTGTTATATTAAGCAAATTATTGTGGATTTAATAATATTGATGAAAGAATAGACAGATAGACTTACATATTATAACATATAGGTAAAGATTAAAAGGTATGTAATAATAGATAAGTATATATACTAATATTATATTATATAAAAATAACTATTATGGTATAACCTTTCTCGTAGAAAAAAAATTTATGAAAAATTTACTAGACTATTTATAGAGTATGAAAAGATAAAAATTTTATTAAAATTTAACTTAAGAAAATTAAAATGAATTACGTAAAACGAAATATTTTAAGGGGGTCTTTGTAGGTAAGGGACTTTGTGGGTAAGAGCTTATGAAATACGTTGTAAACACCAGGGGAGTGTGAGTTCGAACCGTACACACGTCGCAAGAATAATTACACAGCCTCGCCTGAAAAGCAAAAGCTGTGTAATAAAAAGAAAAACATTAAAAATATACGGATTACCTAACCAGTTTATGGGTACTACATGGTACTACCTGGTACTACATATTTTATGTTGCACAAAATTAATACAGCTGAAATGATATATGTTTGTATGGATGTACTTAAAAAAAATGTTTTAAAATTATGTTCAATAAATATAAAACCTTGCCAAAAAATTGCCAACTTTTAGGAATAAATTAGATGACAATAAGTTCCACATTTTTAACCAAACTTTAGGATGTTTTTTTGATAAAAATAATTTTTATCAAAAACCATAAGAAATAAATATTTTTAAACATTTCATTTGTCAAAATATGAATTGGAAGGAAGTAAAGAAAACAATAAAGTAAGCATTATATTGATTATATATAAGGAATCACCTCCATATATAACAATTTTTTAAATCGAAATATAACAACCCCATATTTTTTTTTTTTTCATAATTATTTCAATAAAATTTAATTTAATTCAATGATTTTCAATTTTAAATTCTACAATTTGCCATTCATATAGCGATATATAATTTCAATAATGTACATAATATATCTACCCGCAACTTTTTTAAATAATTGTTTTATTTTTCAAAAATTTGTACTAACATTTTAAAATTGATTAAATTTTGTAATGATATCATGAATAACTAATGGTAGTATATGAATCAACTTGAATTAACATTTAAACTTTTTATATCTAATTTTAATAACGTTTTCTATACATAAAATACAAAACAAATATATATGTACTTAATACAAAAGAAAATATTTTAATTATAAATTTCTATCTAAATATATTTAATAATAAAATATAATTTTCCAAAATGATATGAATAATTAATGAAAGAAAGAAAATTGTGCTTTGTTGGCATTTTCACTGTTTTATTTTTCACAAGCGCAAATTGCATCACTCAGTACAGTATTTAAAGTAAAAAAAAAAAAAATAAAAAAGATATATAAATATAAGTACATATATATATATACATATATCTTTAAATATAATTGTATTTATTCACCTGTTGATATACATTTAATTTTCCTTTACCTTTACATCTTTTTTTATTGATTTTTGTTTTTTTTATAATAAATTTGTGTAACTATAAATATGTTATAATAAAATGATAAGAAGTGATTTTGCAAAAATATTATATCAAATTGTTGTTACTAATTTATATACATACATACTTAGGCTAAAATTAACATATTTTCATTGTAAATTTAACATTAATTTACTTTTTTTTTTTTCATTATAATTAAATTGACAGTGATGAGATAAAAATTAGAAAATAAGGTAAGTTTTTTTTTTACTTTTATTTTATTTACTTTTAAGTGTTTTTTTTTTTATTTAAGTTGTCATTAATTTGAATTATGACAACTGCAGATGAAGATTTAATAAGGATAAAAAATGATTTAATAAAAATCTATATCTAAATCTTAAAACCTATCTATGTTTCAACAAAAAAATTATTTTGTTTTTGTCCCTTAAATTAAAAAAATAAATACTTTACAGTATTTATTGTATTAATTGGCAACATTTACATTTTAAAATTATGTTAAAACCAATTCAGTTTTCTTTAAGTACAGAGCTATTTAATAATAATTTATTGTTTTACACATTTTATTTCTAAAATTAGGTTTGTGTCACAACTTAAATCTTTCATTTAATTACTTTAAGAATCTCTTTAATAGTTAGATAATACGAATTTTTTTTTTCTTCTTTTCGCTTCTATTTCAACTTCTAAGGAGCATAGAGCACCCACAATGTAATTTATTATTTATATTTGATTAAATTTAATTTCTGAAATCATTAGTTTCAATAAGCTGTTGATTGCTCGACTGTAAGAATACATACATAAATATGTTGTCGCCAAATAAAAATATTTTAAATCTTATGACATTTAAATAAAATTTTCAACAACGTCCCTGATTTTTAATTAACATTTTGATACCTATGACAATGATATTAAATTTCATAATATTCACAAATAACGACTCCAAATATAAAGTGTAAACCAATTTTGCGATAAGAATGGATAAATGTATTATGTCCTGATAAAGCACTAGTAAACATTATTCACAAAAAAAAAAAAAAAAAAGAATTCAAAATATTTCCCTAAACAAAGGAAATTTTATTTATTTCTTTATTAACTTTGAAATAGATAGAAGTAAGTATATACAACCTATAATTTGCAAAATAAATACAAATAGTCCTATTTTAATATCTCATAGCAGTAAATATCCTTTAACTTTTAGTTTGGAATTAGATTTTGTTAGAAGCGGTCGTTTATATCATCCGGAAATTAATTCCATACAGACTGTCGCCGTTAGTCTGTTGGATTTTTTTTTTTTTGTTTTTTTGTCCTCTATTCTCAATTCGATTTTCTCTCCCTTATTTAATAAATTACTTTGAATTTCTATTACATATTAAAAATAATGAACATTGGAATTAAATTAAGTTTTCTTTAAAAACAAAAAAAAAAAAAATTTTAAATTTTTTATTAAAATTGCAAAAATTGTTTATAATAACTGTGTTTTGGATAATTCTCGTGCTATCGTCCTTTGAGAAATTTAAATTATACCCCAAACAGGGTGTGTAACATAAGTTTTATATTAACAGCGGGAATTTAAATTTATATTATTTAATTCTTTCCATTTAATGGCTTTATCTTGACAATTTTGAAATATGGAATATATAAGAAGAATTAGAAATTTTTTTTGTTCAGTAGAGCGAAGAATAATCGAATTAAGATCTGAAGAAAAACAAAATGAAAATGAAGAAAATGAAATAGATGTTGAAGAAGAAAAAAAAGAACTAAAACAAGAATCATATAAAAATGAAACAATTAGATCACATCATAGTAAAGAATATGATTTGGAAAGTCATTTTATAGATTTAGAGAATTTAAATCATTTAAAGCACTATAATGAATTTATTGAATCTGAAATATGTTATATTGATGCTGAAGATTCAAATAATACAAAAATCATTGAAGAAATTATTAAAACCGATATAAATTATATTGATTCAGAAAATTCAAATGTAGAACAACAAAAAATCACTGAAGAAAGTGTTAATGAAATAATTATTAAAACAGATATTTCAGAAATAACAAAATGTTTTCGTTTATTTGGTAAGAAAAATTCAGTAAATGATGATGAACATGATGATTATAGTACAATATTACAAAAAGTTTCAAAAAAAGGTAAACTTTTTAAAGATAAACAATTTCCAGCTTCTGATCATTCATTAAAACATTCGGGTGAAATTGATAAAAATATAAAATGGTTAAGACCACATGAAATTTGTGATGATCCTGAATTTATTGTTGATGGTCATGATAGATTTGATTGTAAACAGGGTGAACTTGGTGATTGTTGGTTATTAGCTGCTATTGCAAATTTAACATTAAATGAAGAACTTTTTAAAAGAGTAGTACCATGTGATCAAAGTTTTAAAAATAATTATTGTGGTATATTTCGTTTTTCATTTTGGAGATTTGGTAAATGGATTGATATTGTTATTGATGATCGTTTACCAACAAAAAATGGTCATTTAATTTATATGCATTCATCAAATAAAAATGAATTTTGGAGTGCATTATTAGAAAAAGCATTTGCTAAATTACATGGATCTTATGAAAATTTAAGAGGTGGTAGTGCATGTGAAGCAATGCAAGATTTTACTGGTGGTATAACAGAATGGTATGATTTAAGAGATAATGAAAATATGATGGCACATTTTAAAATAATGTTAAAAGCTTATGAAAAAAAATCAATGATGTGTTGTAGTATTGTAGTTGATGATGATTTATTAATTGAATCTGAAACAGAAGATGGTCTAATAAGAGGTCATGCATATTCTTTAACAAAAGTTACATTAATTGATATTGTAACACCAAATAAATCAGGACAAATACCAATGGTACGATTACGTAATCCATGGGGTAATGATGTTGAATGGCGTGGACAATGGAGTGATCAATCACCAGAATGGCAATATATACCAGATAATGTTAAAAAAGAAATTGGTTTAAATTTTGATCATGATGGTGAATTTTGGATGTCATTACAAGATTTTTATCATAATTTTGATTTACTTGATATATGCAATTTAACACCAGATTGGTTAATTGAAATGGAAGAAAATAGATTAACAACAGCAATAAAAAATGAAATTGATTATAATAGATTTATATGGGAAACATCATTGGCAGAAGGTAAATGGATTCGAGGTATTAATGCTGGTGGTTGTAGAAATTATTTAGAAACATTTTGGAAAAATCCACAATTTAAAGTAACTGTTGTTGATCCTGATGATGAAGATGATGATGATACATGTTCAGTATTGATAGCTTTAATGCAAAAAAATAGAAGAGCTCAGAAACATTTAGGTGTTCAATTTTTAACAATTGGTTTTTCAATATATTCTTTAACAACAAAAGATTTAGCATTTAGAAAACAACCATTAGAATTTTTCAAATTTAAAGCATCTATAGCTAGATCAGCTTTTGTTAATTTAAGAGAAGTAACAGGACGTTTTAAATTATTACCTGGGGATTATTTAGTTATACCATCAACTTATGATCCACATGAGGAAGCAGAATTTTTATTAAGAGTTTATACTGAAAAGAAAAATATTATGAGAAAATGTTAAAAATTTTATATATTTTTGTATACATATATATATATATATATATATATATAACTTGTATTTAATATTTTCCAAATGAAAAAAAAAAATTAATTTAAAAATTATTAATATTTTTATAATAACTTAATACAAAACTACATTTTAATTCTATATTTTCTAAATATATTAACTTTACAAAGTGAAAACAATCTAAAAAAAAAAAAAATTGCCAAATTTATAAAAGAATTTTAAAATCTTTAACTCTATCTTAATGTGCCTATAGTTTTATTTATATATTTAAAATTAAAAAAAATCGTATACAAATACAAATAAATAAATGAATGTCACAAAATGTCACAAAATCTATTTAAATATAAACAAGTTTTAATTTATACCATAAATTATTAATTATATATATATTAATATTACTAAATCTACAAATAATGGAATTTATACATAAATTTTAATTTAATTTATATTACCTATTAATCTAAGAAATTTATAAATTTTATGATTAAATATTAAATATTTTTTTATATTATATAAATATATAAAAATTCGCTTAAACGCTTAAAAACATTAATGAATTTAATTTAAACTTACGCTTACGAAATTTTATAAAAAAAAATGTAATTTTTTAACGAAAAATATTTATGTGCTCTATCAAAAATTCCCTTTAAAATTTTATAATATTTGTGGATTTTTTTATATGAAACATTATTACTTGTATTTTGTGTATATATGATTTAAAATAATCTTTTTTAAAACTAATCATTTTAATTAATTGTCACATAATACCACATTTTTTTTTTTTTTTTCTTTTATACTTTAAAATTCAAAACATAAAATTTAACATTGAATTTCATTCTTGGAAAATGTTTGCATATATTTAGGAGATATTTTTATCCACATAATTATTTCTATGTTTAAATTTTAAATCTTTGGTTATCAAACCAATGAAACATAAATATGTAATTGCTTTGAAATAAGAAAACAGATTTTGAAATTTTTTTTTAATTGATGTTATTAATTGCATTATGTATTATATACAGTATACTCGCGATGGTATGAACTTCCGAAAAAGTAAAACTTACGGTTATGTGAACACATATAATATTGAGCTCTTTATAGTATGAACACTATGAACAAATTGACAACTTAATAGTGTGAACAACTGATTTCATAGATGTAAAATGAAATACATGCATAGTGCATTAGTACTTATGTATTAAAACGAGAAAATATAGTCTATTGTTTTTGTTTTAATAATTTACAATTATCAATTCAGATAAGTAAGCTGACATTGTTTGTTTTTGATAATTTATTTTAAGTTATTTTGTTAGTTGAATGCAGTTAAGAAAGATCACAATTCTTAACTGGGTTGTAAAGAATCTAAATATAAATAAATTAAATAGCCCACTCTTAAAAACGAGAAATAGAAGTTTTAAAGAATCTGCAATCAAGAAATGTTCAAACCACTATTACTAAATATTTTAATTAAATAAAGATATAAAAAGAATTATATGTATTATTTTTGTTAGTTTGTAATAAGTAAATAGTATTTATTTTGTCTTGCAATTAAATTGAATTGATACTTTAAGGTACTAAGTTGTTGAATAACATTCACTGTTACCATAGGTAGTATTTCTAAAAGAATGTAGTTTATTCAAAAATTATTAAATGAGATTTATTACGAACTTAAATTATAAAATATTCATATTTTCCACCTTCAATAATGTGAATAAACTCGGTTTTTTGACCAGTCCTCGAATTATTATGTTCACACCATCGAAAGTCTACTGTATTTTATATAAATCTTGAAAATTGAATATTTTTATAAGAAGCTTACAATATATTCTATTAAAAGAATTATTATTCAAAGAATAATAAATATAATTGTGTATTACGTATTACTATTTACAAATAATATAAAATTTATTTAAAAATAAAGTTAATTTTAATATATTTTATTACCTACCTACATGTATTACAAAAAATTTTATTTATTTTTATTTTAATTTTGTTTTTTAGACATAAAGAAATATGAGTTAAAAGAAGTTAACTCCTTACTCATAAATAATAAATATAAACTGAAATTGGACTAATTGCTTATTTTTAAATAAATTTTAAAATTAATTTTCTGCATTCTTTGAATTTGAATATTCTACCAGGTACTGCTTTAGTACTTTCTATATGTCAGTACTTTATTTTCTAAGCTGGCTAAAGTTGATTCCCTATTGCCCCTAAATTTAAGCTATTTCTCATTTTAAAGTATAATGTTTGAAAAAAGATGGCACTGTTCTGTTTAGGTTAGAATGGAATTAGCAAATACAAATGTCAAAATACAATATGTTAAGTTTGTTTACAATTTTTGTAGAAAGCCAAATTTTTATTAAAGTTTCTTTGTATTTATTTATAAATAAATTTTAATTTTATTTATATTTAAAACAAAATATTTTTATTTAAACAAAAATTCTTATAACATTCATATTTTTTAGATAATACTAACTTACATTAAATAATATGTTACTTAATCAGGGAGCAGAGGCAAGAATTTTTCTTGAGAACTATGAAGGAAAACAATGCATTGTTAAAGAAAGATTTGTAAAAAAATATAGACATCCAGATTTAGATAATCAAATAACAAAAGAACGAATTAGAGCAGAAAGAAATGCTATTAAAAGATGCATAGAAGCTGGAATTTTAGCTCCAAAAATTTTGAATATAGATATAGATAATCGAAAAATTTATTTGGAATATTTTGCAAAAAGTATTACAAGTAAAGAATATATAAATGTTCATCTGTCGGAAAAATCTTTAGAAACTGAAAAGAAGCTATTAAAATTATGCAATGAAACTGGCACCATAATTGGAAAGTTACATCAAAATAATATTATTCATGGTGACTTAACAACTTCCAATTTTTTAATAAATCCAAAATCAAAAAATAATTTTGATGATTACGAAATAATAACTATTGATTTTGGTTTATCACATTATAGTCAAAGTGTTGAAGATAAAGCTGTAGATATTTATGTACTTGAACGAGCACTTTTAAGCACTCACAGCCAGTTATCAGATTTATTTAACTTAATTTTAAAAGCTTACGAATTGGTTGACAGTAAACAATCAACAGATGTTATAGCAAAGTTTGAAGAAGTAAGGTCCCGTGGAAGAAAACGTACAATGATTGGTTAAATTGGATTGTTTTATAAATAAAAGAAATTTATTTTTTTTAGTTATAACGTTTTTATTTTATAAATTTTTCAATATTTTAACCTTGAAATTCTTTCAATTAAAAAAATATTAGTAATATCCCATAATTTTAATATATCCAATAATTAACTTTATTTATAAAATGTTAATATATTAATCTCTATTAAATACATTATGTAAATTTCGTTAAATTAAAGTCTTCCACTCAATTAAAAAAATATTAGTAATATCCCATAATTTTAATATATCCAATAATTAACTTTATTTATAAAATGTTAATATATTAATCTCTATTAAATACATTATGTAAATTTCGTTAAATTAAAGTCTTCCACTCATTCCTCCTGTTGCCAGAATTGCTTCACCTGTTATGTATGAAGCGTCATCAGAAGCAAGAAATGAAACAATACTACCCATTTCATCTGGTTGACCTAATCGCCCTAATGGTATTTGGGCTACAGCCGCTTCATGTGCTGATTTTGATTCATAAAGCTAAAAAATTATTTAGTTAGCATTAATTCAACGTTCACAAAAACAAAATTTACCGCTTTTGCAAAATTTGTTTTAATTATTCCTGGTGCTAAACAATTAACTCTTATACCTTCTGGAGCCAAACTTTTAGCTGCGGCTTTTGTCAAACCAATTAAGGCAGTTTTACTTACTGAATACGCTCCTAAAAGCTGAAATAAATACATACATACATATGTCCATTAATTAAAAGTAGGCTGAAATATTTTTTTTTAACTTTCTTTAACGTACCGCAAAAGCATCATAACCAGCTAAACTTGATACAAAAATAATATTACTTTTTTCTTGCTTTCTTAAATGTGGTAAAGCTTCTTTTGCTAATAAAAAACTACTTTTGACATTTACATCAAATATTTTATCCCATACACCTTCATCACAATCTAATACATTACCTACCGCTGGGTTTGTGGCAGCATTTGATACCAATATATTAAGTTTTCCATAACAATTAATTGTTTTTTCGAACAAATTTTTTCTATCTTCGGCATTTCCTACATGACATTTAACTCCTAAAACATCTAAATTTAATTTTTTTAATTCTTGTACAGCTTTATCGACATTTTGTTGTTTTCGACTACTAATAACAACCTTTGCCCCATCTTTAGCTAACCTCTTTGCAATAGCAAATCCAATCCTAAATATTATTTTTAAATTTTAATATAATAGAATTAAGTTAATAATAAAATTTATATACTAACCCATCAGTACTAGCTGTAACAATTGCAACTTTTCCTTCGTGTTTTTTATCGTTTGCCATGTTAATAGAAGATATTGCAAAACATCTATTTTGCTTTATCTCAATAGTTGTTTTAAAAGCTATTAATGGCAATCTTGACTGAGTTACTTTTTGATAAATGACTGACAGCATTGTAGTGGTAAATATTAATATAAGCAAAACGTACTGCTAATTAAATTTACATTTGCAAAATTAAAGTAACTATACAACTTTTTAAGATAAGATACAAACAATTCTATTAATAAAAAACAATCATAAAAATTTAAGACAATAAATAAAAGTTAAATTTCGAGTCTCGAAATTTTCCATTCGGTTAATACCATTTACAATTGTAACAGTTCGAATAATTTTTATTTTTCCAATTATTGCAACAATTTTTTGTGCAACATCTGTGGGCTAATTAATTCTTATAATTGCCTTTTATTTTTAATACAAGACAAAAGAACAAACAAGAGAAACCATAATTCTAAAAAGTATGTACTCTAAATAACTTCGATTGCTTCAGTACATATATAAGACATTCAGTTTAATTACGATCAAGATGATTTAAAAATATTTAAATAAAACAATGCTTTTTTTGGTATTAAAAAATTTTTTTTTTTTACAATAAACAAACAAAACAAAAAATATATCCAATAACCAACATTCCTATAAGGACTTTTACAGAAACAAATAAATTATTTTAAATTAAATAACTTTAAAAGCATATTAAATATGTTTTAGAATATTAAGAAAAAAAATTTTTATTTTACAAGTATTTTTTTTTTTTTCTGTTTGTTGAAAAAATAAATTTTAATGTCATTTAATTTATTTTAATCTCCCATTGCCAAAATATAAAATCACGTAAAGTCATTTGGTTGACTAAAATTATTTATATCGGTACCAAAACCAGTTGGTGTTGGCGCTGTTTGACCTGCAGCTTGTGCTGCTTGTGCAGCTCTTGTATTAGTATAGAGAGGCATACCCATAAATCTCGGTATTTGAATATTTGCGCTCTGCTGTTGTTGCCCTTGATTACGCCTAATTGGTGATAAACTTTGCCGTCTTCTTGCATTCGGTACACTAGTTTGCTTAAAAACTATATTTTGATAATTAAAGTTACCTTTACCAGCTGAATCAGGTAAAAATGATTTTGAAGGATACCATGCTCGATATGTAAAAAACCATGTTAATATAGCAAATATGCCACTTACTACTTTTTCAGCCATATTATGATAATATAGCATTGTACAAACCAACATAATATCCCATAATAATTGTAAAAATGTCATTCCAATAAATAAAGTTCTAATAGCTGGCGTAAATTTTTCATATAAAAATTTTAATTCTTTCATTTCATCATTTGTTAAATAACGTAAAGGATTAGTACTACTAGTCGAGTCTTGCATACTTCGATTATATAATTCATTTCTAATATGTTCTTTAATTGATTCCCAATTAACAATTGGTCGAGCCTCTTCTATTAATATTAAACTAGAATAAATTAATATAAAAGCATGTCCCGATATATCAAATCCATGCCATAAATGGCCAGCTTTAAGACAATTTGGTTTCGAATCAAAATTTCTTATTGTACATCTACCATATGATGATTCAATAACATTAAAAAGTTTTGTCCATATAAACCAAAACATTGTTGCGATTCCAATACGTGGTAAATGATGTTTTAAAAACTTTTGTGTATTCCCACAACATATTGTATATGAAGTCATAAATAAATATGGTACAGTAAAAAATAAAGTCCATGCCCAGCCCATTTTAACAAAATAAACATTAAATAGATTATCAGAACGTGAAAAATATGATTTTGGAAAAGGTACAAAATCACCTAAAAGTGATATTAAAAATAAGCTACCTAAATAAATGGCAACTTTTATATCAGTATCAAAAAATATTGTCTTTTTACAAATGTGAATTATCGCCATTAAAAGAATTTCTTTAATAGAAGAAGGCGTTGCGGTTGGGCGCGTTCCTAAAATGAAAAACAAATGTGAGCATTAAATTATTATAAGTTTGTATGTATATATTTTTTATTCTTTTATAAGAAAGAAATATACATAATTTTTTTTTACTGGTAGACTTTAACAATTTTTCGCGCTTTTATTTAGTCTATAATTTTTTTTTTTGTTAAGTAAATAAAAATATTTTATTATCTAATAGCTACTTATAGATAGATAGCGGTATATTAATTTGCAATGTAAACAAAATAAACTGTTGATATTATGTTGAAAAATAAATACTACAAAACATGCTAAACTTAATTTGTTTTAAAATAATTTTTTGAAATGTTTTTTTTTTATAAAAATTATTCCTAAATAGGTGATTTATAGATAAATACCTTGCATTATTTTTTTTTAACCAATATCTTACTTTATATTTATTTTTAGCTCATATTTTTCTTTACGGAACTGTGTAAAATGTTCCAATATTTATAGAAATATAAATTATTATAAATATAATTTCACTATTAGATTCATTTCAATGTAAAATATTCTTCAAAAATATTTTCGTTATGAAAATATTACATTAAAATGTTTATTATTTATGTTGTTTTAATCATAAAGGAGTTTTTTTTTCTATAAAATATGATAACTTATATTTTTAAATTTTATAACCTTGACATGACGTTTAAGATAATAAAAGCTAAATGAAAAAAATTGCATATCAAAGTTCCAATCATAGTTTAATAACTGAAAAGTTTATTAATATTATAGACAGAGAAAATTAATATTTTTAAACTCTTGACTTTAAAATTTATATTATTAAATGAAATCTGTATGTACCTTTTGCTTCGGCCCTAGATGTTTCTTGAAATCCAGCTCTAAAGTTCATATTGGATGTAGATGATGTTGAGCTACCACCATTACTTGGTGGAGTACGCAAAGGTCGTCTTTTAGTTACCATTTTTTATTAACTTATTATAAAATATATTACAAATTTCGTTTTTGATTTATTTTCGAAGTTTTTATTCATTTAAAATTTTGTTGATCTTTATGCAAAGGTTAATTACAATATAACATTATATATTATCTAAAAATATAAAGAAAATTTAGTTAATGTTATATTTATATTTTAAATACAAAGATTACTTTTTAAATTTAATAAATTTAAAAAAAATGTTTGTCAAAATAATTTGACAAATTTAATTAAAATATGAATATTTAAGAAGTACTCCTTGTCATCATGTCATCAAAAACAATCAGAAAACTGCAAAAAAAAAATGACAATACAAACAAAACAAGTCGTGATTGGTGAACATGTCGTGATTAGAGATGATGGAGAAGATGAAATTTAAATTGTCCTTTGTCAAACTGACATATTGCTTAATTTTATTGCAGTATAATTAGTGCTGCCGTTTTTAAAATTGATATGTTGGCCTTGCCCACATTTTGTTATATAAAAGTTAATTAAATCGAAATTGTTTATTTAATTTTGTAAAATAGATTCTTTTTTTTATTGTTTTATTTTGTTTAGATATTTTTTGTTTAGATTTTATGAAATTAAATAATATCGCAATAGATCATAATGTAATAATTGGCGCCATTACTACTCTACGCGACCGATACTGCTATTAATTTTAAGATATATAATTGAGCTATTCAAATTATAGATGATTTTAAAGTACATACTTAAGATCTTTAAGTCATTATCGTAATGTAGCAGTTACTTGCCTTTTCTCTAAATATTTTTTGGATGTTAAGTTTCATGAATTAAAATATTATACTAAAAAGCCAAAATTTCTAACAAAACTTCTAACTGGTAATAGTCGTACAGCAAAACTAAGCCAACATATGCGGTGGAATTAGCAATCTGAAATACAAAAACTCATTTGTTTGAATACAATACCATGGTTTATATTTTCAATAGGTATTTTCATGGTGTTTTCAGATTCATTAGACCACAATAAATTTTTATAATAATCACATATATTTAATAACAAAAACTGTATAAAAATTGTATTATTAATAAATATTTATTTTTAAATGTAGAAATAAAAATGTATAAACAAAAAAATATTGCAATATATTGAATGAAATTGAATAATATTTAACAAATTTTAAAAGTAAATATTGTAAAAATAAATATTGTAAATTGTATATTTGTATCATATAAGCAGTAGGTACATTTGAAACAAAATGCGTTGAATGATTGCCTTGGTTTAACCCTATTAAAAAATGACAATTTCCACAGTTTTGCTACTTGGGAAAATTATAAGAATTGTAGAAGCGCCTAAAGTTGTAAATAAACAATATTATTTTTAAATTTTATAAATTACAGGAAAATTTTAATAAATTTCTCTAATTTGAACAGAAAAGCTTAATTTAAATAAAAATGATGCAAAGAAGAGGAGGAAAACGAATACGTATGGATGATCCGATTCCTGAATATGAAGAGGGCGGGTAAGTTTATGATTTTTTTCCCAAAAGTTCGTGATTTCAAAAATAAAAATAATTGTTTTTAAAATTTGAAATGTTTATTGACACTTAATTTTAGAGAAAATTTAAATGAAAGTTTCTCTGATGGAATGGAACATGAAAATTTGGGAAAACGTATGACTCGATTGAGAGCTAGAGGTGGAATTCGTGACAAACCTCCAATAATTGATGAAGATGAAGATGATTTCTTTACACCAGTTGTTGTAAAAAAACGTAAAACACCAGCAAAAAAGGCACCTCAAGAAAAACCTCGTAAACAAGAAAAAGAGAAAGTGGTGAAAGAAAAAGAAATAGAAAATTATGATATTGAACGAGATGTGACCACAGATGAGACAAGTTTATATTTTATAATAAGACATTCTAGATCAGCAATTGCTGTAAGTTATGTTTGTAGTTAAACATAAAAAACTCAATTTTTTCATTTAAAATTTTAGAGCATTGTTGATGACTGGATTGAAAGTTATAAAACTAATCGGGATACAGCATTAATAGCATTAATGCAGTTTTTTATAAATGCAAGTGGTTGTAAAGGAAAAATAACAACTGAAATGCAACAGACAATGGAACATACAGCAATTATTAGGAAAATGACGGAAGAGTTTGATGAAGTTTGTATTTTATTTTAAATTTTTTTTATAATGAATAAAATATTAAAAAATTAAAGGAAAGTGGAGAGTATCCTTTGATCATGCCTGGCCAGCAATGGAAAAAATTTAAAATGAATTTTTGTGATTTCGTACAAACGTTGGTTAAACAATGTCAATATTCTATAATATATGACCAATTTCTGATGGACAATGTGATTTCATTGTTAACTGGTTTATCAGATTCTCAAGTACGAGCCTTTCGGCATACAGCTACTTTAGGAGGTAAACTAAACATAAGATTAAATATAAAATTTTAGAATATATTTGGATTCATGTACATTCTATTATAGCAATGAAACTAATGACTGCACTAGTCGATGTTGCGCTATTAGTATCAGTTAATTTTGATAATGCTGCAAGGCAATACGAAGCTGAGCATGTTAAGGTAAATAAATCAACAAAATTTGAAAACTTGTATATATGACCTATGGAAAATGGTTTATCAGATATTTAAATACATTATGTTTTTTTCAATTCAATTAGTTTTTATAGATTATTATTATATAAAAAACAACGCTCATGCTTTGAACGTTGGACAAAAAAATTTTTTTTTTGTTTGGGTACAGATATTTTTTTCAAACATCTTTTATACTAACTAAAATTAAATTTTATATTGTTTTATCTAAAAAAGTAACAATTTCCAATAATTTAAGAGTCGTGATAAGCGAGCTCCCGAACGTTTAGAGTCATTGATGGCAAAAAGAGCAGAATTAGAAGAAAACATGGATGAAATAAAAAATATGTTAACTTACATGTTTAAATCTGTATTTGTGCACAGATATCGTGATACTCTACCAGATATAAGAGCAATTTGTATGACTGAAATCGGTATATGGATGCAAAATTTTTCACAAAACTTTTTGGATGACTCTTATTTAAAATATATTGGTTGGACTTTACATGATAAAATTGGTGAAGTTCGTCTTCGATGTTTACAAGCTCTATTACCGTTGTATAATTGTGAAGAATTAAAAGGAAAACTTGAATTATTTACATCAAAATTCAAAGATCGTATAGTAGCTATGACACTTGATAAAGAATTTGAAGTTGCGGTTCATGCAGTTAAATTAGTAATTAGTATACTTAAAATTCATCCAGACATTTTGACAGATAAAGATTGTGAAATTGTTTATGAACTTGTTTATTCATCACATCGTGGTGTTGCACAGGCGGCTGCTGAATTTTTGAATGTTCGATTATTTCATTTAACAGATGATTTAGAAATTTATAAAACAAAACGTGGAAAAATTCGTTTACCTAATACACCACTAATAAGAGATTTAGTTCAATTTTTTATTGAATCTGAATTACATGAACATGGTGCTTATTTGGTGGATTCTTTTATTGACAATAATCCAATGGTGAAAGATTGGGAATGTATGACAGATTTACTTTTAGAAGAGCCTGGGCCAAATGAAGAAGTTTTAGATAACAAACAAGAATCAACTTTAATTGAGATTATGGTTAGTAGTATTAAACAATCTGCTACTGGGGAAGCGCCGGTTGGAAGAGGAAGTAATCGTAAAGTTACATTAAATGCAAAAGAATTAAAATCAATTCAAGACGACAAAGTTAAACTTACCGAACATTTTATTATAAGTTTACCATCTTTATTAGAAAAATATCAAGCAGATGCTGAAAAATTGACAAATTTACTTTCTGTACCACAA
The DNA here is from genome assembly GCA_947095535.1 of Poecilobothrus nobilitatus. Taxonomy (NCBI): domain Eukaryota; kingdom Metazoa; phylum Arthropoda; class Insecta; order Diptera; family Dolichopodidae; genus Poecilobothrus; species Poecilobothrus nobilitatus. The sequence goes on along the minus strand of OX352774.1, from coordinate 41,091,462 downwards.
TATTTTGAATTGGACATTTATACAACATCAAGACAAGAAGCAAATCTGCAAAGTTTATTAGATAAAATGAGTCATATTATGTCCATTCATACTGATCGTGAAGTATTAGAAACTTGTTCAAAAACTTTGGAATATTTATGTACTGAAGGAACTGCAACATATACACGTTGTGATATTGCAAGAGGAAATATTATTGATCAATGTGTAAATAAGTATAAGGAAGCAATTGATGATTGGAGAAATTTAATTGCCGGTAAAATAAATTTAATGGAAAAAAAAAATTTATTAAATATAAAAAATCTTTGTAGGAGAAGAATTGCCAAATGAAGATGAAATATATACAATAATTATTTCTTTAAAAAATGTTTCAATTTTGTATTCTTGTCATAATTTAAATCCTTGGAATCTTTTTGATTCAATATATCAGGATATAGATGAAAGTCAAATGCGTAACAGTACGGAAAGAGGATTACCTAATGAAGCTTTAATGTATTGTATTGAAGCATGCTTTTTTTCATTAACATGGGCACTTTATCATATTGAAAATAATTGTGAAATATCTGGTATTGAATCATCCTGTAATGAAATTCGTGTAAATTTAAATAAATATATAAATGCATGCTGTGAGCTTATAAAATATGGAAAAACATCTAATATCCGAGAGGCTGTAAGTTAATCGATTTAATAATAAAAATTTTTTATAAAAGCAATTATTTTAGGCTTATATGTCTGTATGTGATTCATTCATAATTTTTTCGGATCAACTTGCAACAAATGATAATCCTGCTGTACGTACTTTAGAATATAAACCTTCAATTGACCAACAAACAATATTAAATCAATTTGTACTTCAAAATGTTTTTACACTTCAACAAGAAGGTAGCATTTTATTTAATATATTAAATTACATAAAATAACATTGTTCTTTCAGAGGGGCATGATGAAACTAGAATTGAAGAATTACATAAGAAACGAAATTTTTTAGCTGCTTATTGTAAATTAATTGTTTATAATATTATTCCAACAAAATCTGCTGCTGATGTTTTTAGACATTACTTAAAGGTAATTTTAGATTACATTTTTTGTAGATTTCATATTTATATAACAATCTTCTATTATATTTTATTTTTAGTGTTATAATGAATACGGAGATATTATAAAAACTACTTTGGGTAAAGTGCGAGAAATTAATAAAATTAATTTTTCTATGACATTGTGTTTAAGTTTAGTGGGTTCATTTAAAGAATTACAACAATTATCAGATAATAATATAACAGGAAAATTATCACAAGAATTTAATGAATTAAAAGAATTAGCAAAACGATTTGCTTTATCATTTGGTTTAGATGCTGTTAAAAATCGTGAACCTATTATAGCTTTACACAGAGCTGGAATACTTTTTGCTGTGCAAGAAATTCCAGAAGATCCAGTTGCAGCGCCAAGTAATTTATTATTTTTAGATATCATAAATGAATTTACAAATAAATTGATTAAACAAGACAAAAGAGTAATGTTAAGTTTTTTGGATCGTCGAATTTCACCTGGTATGCCATCAAGTCGTAGTGAAGAATGGCAACCATTAGTTTCATATCGAAATTCTTTGTTACATGGTGATTCAGATCAACCACAAGCTCCGAAAAAGGCATATAATCGAAAAAGAAATGATCATGGTATAGCAATCAATTTTATATTATGATTTATTTTCATAATTTTAACATTAATTGCGAACATTTTTTTTTGTTAATATATATATTTCTTAATTTTAGACGACGAGGAGGATGATGATGATGAACACGATGCTGATTACAGAGCTTAAAAATTCAATACACTAGTTTTAATTGTTTTGAATATGTATATGTACAAGATGTTTTCATATATGAAACAATTTTAAAATAATATTACATAAGAATAATTTAAAATATTCAATGTTTTATTTTATCTTTTGTTAAATTTTAGGTAACGTCTAGTAAAAGTTTGTCTAAGACAGCTTATAATTGTAAAGGAAAACCCGTTTATGAAATATACTGATTACTTTTCGTTAACAACTTTAATACATTAAAATAAAAATTACGCTTATCGTACAAATCTAAAGAATATAAACATATATAAGATATAAAATTGAAAATGTTTCCTTTGTATTTCTAGAATTGTATACTAAAATGTTAACATAAAAAAAAATAATTTAAAAAATGTTTAGAATTAGAAAAATCTAAAACTAAGAAAATTGAATTCGCTAAAATGTCTTCGTTAAATTACTCCAAATAAAATAATGTTTTTAAATTATTTAATATGTAGATGTATTCGTATTTTTGTTACTTTAAAAAAGTTTCTTCCTTATAATTTAAAATTACAAATTTTTCGTTTTGTTTATAAATTTAAAAAAGTCTATTTATTCAAGACTTTTAAAGAGTTAAGAATTAGTCAAACTTTTATGTCCTATCCAAGACTATTTTACATAAAAATTTTCAAAAATAATTGTCCTGAAACTTAAAATTTACACACATACTGAATTATAAATGTTAATTTTACACAATCAGGATATTTTAAAGGAAATTACTTCTATTGGATTTATTTTTTTTTTTTTTATCTAGAAGGGTTCCTTTGGTTTTTTTTTTTTAATTCTCAACTGAAAAATAAATAAAATAAAATATATGTTTTTAAGTTTTATTATTGATTAAAAAAAAATCAATTAACGTTTTATATTCCAATTTATTGTATTATTCGTACTAACGGTGAGTAAAAAAAAAAAACTGCTTTTTTACACAATTTTTGCTCAAAAGTCAAAAGTTTTAAAATATGTAAAAAAATAGTATTTAATTAAATCTAAACTTTGAATTGCTTTATTCATTTCACATCTTGATTTAATATTTATTAATTCATCAGTTGAAACAATATTAACACAATTTTGTGAAATATTATTATAAAAATTATTATTATTATTATTAATGTTGCTACTATTTTGTTTTATTTTATTAACTTCATCTTTTTTATTTTTACTAATTAAATCTAAATCACTATTATTATTTATTTCATTTGATTCAGATGCTGTTGTAGTTAAATTATTATATTTTTGATTTTTTAATATAATTTCTGTTTCATCTGAATCAATATTATTAATATGATTATCAATTAAATCATAATTATTTTTTTTACTATCTGGTATTAAACTTTCAACCGTTTTAACAATTTTATTTGCAAATAATGTTAATGAATTTTGTTTTTGTTTTGTTAAAAAATCTGTTTTAAAATTTGCGGTTTCTAATTCATATTTAAGGCAATTAATAAGGGAATGTGCTTTCATTAATTCTTTACGTAATTCTTGAATTTTTATACTTTTTTCTTGTATTTCATTTGCAAAAATTTGTTTTTGTCTATTCATTGTTTCTTGTATTGAATTATTTAAATATTTTAATTTTGTTAATTCTTCAAAATATTTTGTGCGACATTCTTGATTTGCTGCTAAATATGTAACAGCTTTAATTTTTGCCATACTAAAATTATAATATTATATATGGATATATAATTAAATAAAATTTTAATAAATTTTATATTTAAATAACTTACACAACGTTTATTAGAATAAAAACTCCAAAGAAAGTAAAAATTGAGTAAAATATTAAATTTAAATTTCTTCCACCGAAAAAATCTAAAATTTTTTTAATCCAAAAAAATTTGTTATCTATGAAAAAAAATTGAGAAAATAAATTTTAATTATATATTATATATTCATTTCATTCTTTATTTAATAAATTATACAATATAATATTTATTAAAAATTTATACTTTTATCTGCCTAATAAATTAACAATAAATCTTGAAAGTAATTGCTTCCTAAAACGATGAGTACAAAATTTCAAAGAAAATAATACAAAAAACTTTTAATATTGAAAAATTTATATAACAATAGGCAGAAAATATGAAATTTTATTTTTTAATATATAAAGTAGAATTAAGAAAACTGAAGGAATATCTTTAAGTAAGTTCAGATAGAATACGCCCTGAAGAATAACTGAATCCCATGACATGGGAGTTTTTATAGAAAATAAGGACCAAAAAGTTTAAAAAGGGGGGGAGAACCTGTTTCTCCAATTGAAAATTAAATATTTATCGTTAATTTAAATAATTGTAATGATATTTTGATATTCAGTTGATAAATTATTTTTGTACACCCTATAAATTTATATTTTTTAATCGATAGTAAACCGATTCTTCTAATATATATAGTATAAGTGTATTAATTTTTTTAAGTGGTACTAATATCATTGATTATAGCTAATATTCAAGGTAGAATAGAGTTTTAGAAATTTAATTTTCCTAGGTAGTATTTTGACAATACGTTAGAATTTTTGGTTATAATAATTTTGGTTGATGTTAAGATTATTAGCGCTTTGTTGCAATTTCAAATATATTTTAGTAAAAACCCTATATATAGTAAACCATAATATAGTCATTGTAAGTTAATGATGATTATTATGAATTACAGATTTTACCTTATTGTTTAATCAGTATGCATATTTTGTATATGTATCTGTATTGCATAAGGTTAATTATCTTTCGAATATCAATTCAATTGAATATCAAGTATAAAACACCAATATAATTTTTTTCATACCATATACCTATGGAAAATCGATTTATCATCAATGTATAGTTTCTAAAATAACTTATCGGTTTACCAGTTAAAGATCAGATTCATTTATTTTACTTTTCATTTCAAAACGACTGTTTTTTTTCTTAAAATTAAAAAAATTTAAGATTAATAAGGATTCATCAAAGCTAAAGTTAAAGCAACAATAACTTTTCTAACGTTTGTACTGGACTCTAAAATTAAAATAGACTTGCACAGCAAAGATTTTTCTTTATAATACAATTACAAAATGTGAAAAATAATTTTACCTATTTTCTTTTCTGCTTCTGTTTGATAATTCAAATTATAGCGATCCGTTTTATTAAGTGGCAAATTAATACAGCACAATGTGATCCATGATAAAACTGCTATTACAAATAATGCAATAATATTTATAGAGTTGGATGCCATTTTTTTTTTTTTTATTTCTATAACTATTATTGTTGTTGTCCTTATTCCAAATAATCCTTAATTTTATTATTTATAAATTGCATAGAGAAAAACAAAAAAAAGCATGGAAACAATGCAAACGAAAAATTAGGATATTAAAAATATAATGACCGTAAACGTAAACGGAAAAGAAAAAAAAAAAAGGCAAGAAATATAAACGCGAATTAAACACAAATAATTTTTGTATTAATTTTTATATTTTGTATTAAGTTTATGTTTTAAAAAATTCCACTACTATGTCATTTTTTTGTTCTTCATTAATTTACATTTAAATCTTTGTTAAATTGATTTATTTATTTTATTTTTTTTTTTTATTATCTTAATTGAAGTATAAAGAATTGTTTTTTATTTCTTTTTTATTTTCTGTCGTTTAATTTCGTTTAAAGTTGTATTTAAAACTTTTTACAGTTTTTTTTTTCATAGGAAGTAATTATATGGTACAGTTTTAAAAATTTTAGATGGTTATTTTAAAAATATTTTCAATAATTCTAGATTTTCATAATCTTTTGGATTTTTACTAAAAAACCCTATGTGTATTCATAGTAGCCATAGAATTATGTAATAAAAATTTTAACTTCTTACTACTCTCTCAGCTTAAAAGTGGATACTAGTAGTTGACAAATGTTCGTTAAATCTTCCTTATGTAAAAGTGATCCCTTTAATTACTTAAGGACCTATCCCTTTTAATTTTAATTGGATTTTCTGATACATATGATGGACGTTGATTTTATTGTATTTTAATACATTTTGATGGAATTTATTTATTCTATTGTAGCATTTTTATTTCATTGTTTGACTTTGTAAAAAATTGAAAAAAATTTTTCATCTAAAACTTTCAAACCAAAACAGAAAAAAGGAAATACCTAAAAGTATGCAATTCATTTTTCAGCTTATAAAATTATAGGTTTTAGTTTGTTTATTATTATTTATTTATATTTTCATTTATTTTACATAAATTTTATAAATTTCCGAAATTAAATTTATTGTCAAATGATTTTTGTCAGAATATTCAGATAGTTTTTGTCAGAATTGAGATTCGTTACCTGAATTAGATCAGCGCCTTTTAATTTATCTAAAGTTTAGAAATTAAATAATAAAAATCGAATAGAAATTTATATGGAATATATACAATATATAAATTTTTGGTATTGCTTTAATCGTTTTTGACTAACGTGTCTATAAATTTATATTTATTTTGTGCAGAACTAACGATGAATTTAAGTATTTCAATAGGAAATGAAGTACGATCATAGGAAATGATTAGTAAATTTACTATAGACATATTATGTATTTATTATGGTTCCCTGAAATAAAGCCAATTGATTTTATTTCATTGTCATATTTGAAATAAAGAAAAAAAGTGAATTTTTAAATTTTGGTCTTCAATATGAAAAACTGAAATAAAATCAATTTGATTTTATTTCAAAGTGCTAATTTTTTTTTAATGTGCAAATAATTGAATTGTTATTTTTCATAAATTTTGTGAAAAGTAAATTTGTTATTGGTTGTGTTCAAAAGCAGAGTTATACGAATTTTCTAGAATATTTATTATAATTAATTATTTTTGAAAACATCAAAATTCGGCGGAATACACTGATTTCGAGTCCTACTTTAAAATCCCCCTAATTTAGAATGTCACATATATATATAAATACATATGTATGTAAATATTCTGGAAAAAGCGTGTAGCCCTGATTTTGAAATCAACTCTAAAATCCCTCCGAATTATGGACGTTTTTCTTTTTCTCATCAGAGCAGAGTCAGAGCTGTCAAACAAAAAAATTGTGTTTCTTTTTATGCTCAGATTATCCAGATTATCCATTTTGTGTTTCTTTTTTAACTCGGAGTGTGATCAGAGCGCGATCTGTGAGCTCGTAAAAATTTCTCAGATTTCACAGAGTTCACAGAGTTTTCAATAAATATAACGTCAAATTAAGAACAAAATAATAAAAATGTCATCAAATAAAATTTCGTGCATAGATAAACATTTTTTTAAAAGTTTTTTTTTTCAAATTTTATTAAATGAAATTTTACGTAAAATAACTTGGTTTTATTTTATTTCTTAAATAAAGTCCTTTTAAAACTATATTGTTACATTTAACATAATGAATTAAAATAAAAAAAATACTGACGTTAGAAAATAATTTGGATAAAAATTGACAATTTGTGCTCCCAACGTTTCTTTTTTAATTCAGAGCGGTCAGAGTTCAGATAAAAAGTTTGCTCTGAGCATTATTTGCTCTCGACATCTGCTCTGAGCATTGATCTGATGAGAAAAAGAAAAACGCCCTATATTATAAAAATCCTTCCTAAAATCCCATGTAAAAATATATAAATACATATTTTGTAAAAGAGGAAAAAACTTCCTCCTAATTTATAATCCCACAAATACATAATATATATAAATATTAAAAAGTTAAAAAATAAAAATTTCATGATTTTTGGCTTTATTTCAAATGTGAAATTGAAATAAAGCCAAAAACGTACATTTTGACTTTATTTTAATTGGCTTTATTTCAGGGAATCTTTATTATAACTATAATACTATAAGAAATATTAGTATATATATATTATATTTAGTAAAACTTGTCCATACTAATTTAATTCTGTTAGTATATCACTTTGAAGTAGGTTTGATTTTAATTTCCTAATTTTTTAATTTTTAGTATATTTATTGAGCAAACTTTTCTAAACATAAAATAATTTAAAAGAATATAAATTTTAGAAAAATTTATTATTTATTTACATAATAAACTTTTACATATGTATATGTATTTATTTTTATAAAATTTATATGATCCTTTCGTTACTTCAGTCTTGAACGTTTCAAACAAATTTCATCTAAATATAAAATCATATATTCGTATACGTACATAATTAATAAAATTTTAGGAAGTTACCCTTAAAGTATGCATATGTATTCTTTAATTTTTTAAAAAGGGGAAAGATTTATTCGACAATTGAAGAGAAACCAGATTAATGTAATATTAATATACTCGTAAATAAATAAAATAAAATAAATAAAAATTTTTTTTAATTTAAAAGTTTATTTTTAATACGAGTCATTTAACTCAGTCGAATTATTGTGGTTCATTTTAGAGATGAGCGCACTGAGCAGCCTTTTATTATTGACATGAAGAAAATAAAATACATTAATTTTCATTTAATTATATAATATACAATTTTTTTTAAATTTATTTTTAATTTGTTCTAAATATTTACACTCATTTATAAATAACAAAATAACAAAGTATCTAGTATATATAAATATGTTCATGTATTGTACATATATTATATATAAATATATTTTGTATAAGATATCAACTATACAAAATAAAAATTAAATTATTCTAAATAAAAGAAAAAATTACATAATATTTTATTTTTTCTATTTTTTTTTTTTTTTTACTAAATTTTTATAAGAAGCATCAATATTATATTTTCTTTTTTAATGCCTTTTTAATTTTTTCTTTTTAAAAAATGATTAAAACGAAAATTGTTTAAATACAAAATTTAAAATTTTCAGTCTTGTCTTATTTTATATAATAATGTAGTTTTACTATAACAATTTTTAAAATATAGGTTAATTAATATTTTTTTAATATTTATAAAATTGGAATTATTAAAATTTTTTTTAATTAATATGGTTTTTTTTTTCGTTATTAAAGTTTATAATTATTTTTATTCTCTTTTATGTTTTTTTGTTTTCTTTTTATTATGTTACAATATAAAATCACATTTATTGAAATAGACTATTAATTTTTTTTTTTTTTTTAAATAAAATAAAATAAAATTTTAATAAAAACAAATTATTATTATTTAGGTGTATAAATTTAGGACAAAAATTCATCCATTTCCAGGATGATTTCTATTTAGTTTTTGTGTTTACCATTGGAAAACCCCTGAAATGCTCTGTGAATATCTTAAAATATTTTCATCTTCACAACCAACTTTAAGAACTCTAACCACTTGTACAGCTAATAGACATGTTCTATATTTGACAGTTATATTCATTGCTGAACTAAAACAAAATTAAAAAAATTAAATAATAAAAATTAATATTAAAAAAAAATTAAAATATTAAAAAAAAATATATATATATATTTTATAATGGTATATAAATTACAAAATATTTTTTTAAGATAATAAAAATAATGAATATTGTATTACATATTATTTAATATGATTAACTGTTTTATTTTACAGCCTTTCTATACGATAATTAATATTTAAAGCGGTTATTACACGATACAACAATTGATTCATTTGTAAAAATCAAGCGTTTGTTGAACTACCGTTGTATTGTATATATGTAATTGATATTATCAACAGTTAAAACAATAATGAGGGATTGAATGTTCGAACGCTTATTGTATATACAACCATCGAATAGAAAACGTGTCGTATATTTTGAATCGGAATCGATTTTATTATTATTTAAAATTTTCAATGTAAACATCGATACAACGTCATATCAATTTTAGCTTAAGGTAAATTGATTTAACTGTTGAACGATCATTGTGTCGTGAAATGAGTTCTTAACGGATATTTAACACAACCCATATGGATAATAATGTTAATATGTACATATAGATAATGGATATGTAATGCATAGCGTTTTACATAAGTTTATAAAAAAAGAAAAATAATCATTTTAATAATTTTGTTTAGAATGAATTTAAAGTAATAATTAAAATTTTCATGCACTTTTCCATAATATGTATATGCATTATTAATTGGCAGGTAAAGTGGTAGATAACTACAAGTTTGTTTATCCGTTAAATTGAAAAAGTTCGGATATATTTTTTTATTCGTCTATAATTATAAATTTAAACTAAAGTATAAGTGATTAACTTTATCATTATGAATTACAAATATTTATGCTCTCAACTATATACGGTTATAATACTGAAATCAGAAACGTCATATGCACGTCGGTGGCAAAAGCAACCATACAAATGTGCAGAATCAGTCTTTACTTTATTATAAGTCTGTCTGGTTTTAAAATTATACTACAACTGCATTCCTGGTTTCAGCTATAGAATTAGATTAACAATATATGTATATATGTATGTAGTATCTAGTTAGTGTAAATAGTAGTGTATACTTATATATAGCAGTATAGCACTAGAAGTTGCATATCATCTTGATTTAATTTAAATAAATTGTTTTAATTATTTTTTTTCGAATTATTTTATTATTTTTACTTTAGTATAAATAATTATTTTTGTGTATAAAAATAGATCGTAATAAGTATTAAATAATTAATTAAAGAGAAATTAGGTTTGCTCACATGTAAATTACATACCTACATATGTATATTAAAAAAATGTGCTGCTTTTAAATTATGAAAAAGAAAACTAAAACTAATGGAGAAAAAATTCTCAGCTGTTTTGAATATTATAAACATTTTAATTCCCATTTAAAATATGTACATATTATACTTATTTAGTGAATAAATTTTTTATTAAATTGTATAAATTTTAAAAGTATTTAAATTTATACAATTGTTTTTTTTTTTTTTTGCAAAAATGTGTCTGGTTATTGTCATTTATAAAAAATTACACTTAGTTATATTGCAGTACAATTAAGCTAAAAATGCAATATATATTTAATTATATTAGTACAAATTTCTAGACATTTTTGATTTAGATTAGTTTTCTCAGCATTATTAAAGTTATATTCTATTGAAGATAAAATATTATACGATATATATAACACGTACAAGCCAAAATAAAAAAAATGATCTTAAAAATAAAAAATTATCTATGTACATATTATTATAACTGCATTTATTTGTGTTCGTACATACGCAGTTTTTCCAAAACGTTGCTCCAATATTTCTAACCTTTTTTAAAACAAACTCTTATTCTTTATTTTCAGAATTATTTAAAATAAAAATTTGTTTTAAAATAAGAGAATATAAAAGAAATAATAACAAAATATGTGTAAAATGAATAAAAATCTTATACTTTTGACTCAGCGTAATTATTTTTTCATATGGGGGGTTTTTAAATTTCGCATAATGAAAAATCGCATCGCATAATCATATTATTATTATTATTATTTACAAGGGGGAGAGGGGGTTGTTGACAACTGTCTATACATCTAGGCCCAGCAATTCTTTGTGTCCACTTGCTCAATGATCCGCTCGTCTCTTAAAATGCGTCTCATCAAGCCAATCTACATTCATTATGAATCGTAATATTTCTCTCTAGTTGGGCATATTCACTTCAGAAAAGCTCTTCCAGTGTTTCTCCCTACGATTCCTCTTTTGAGATCTTAAGACCAGACATTGACACAGAAAATTTATTGTGGTGACTCAAAAATCTCTGAATTTATGGCCATGGAACTTGTATCACTTTACAATAACATATAAGAATACTATAGCATAATAACATTAAGAATAAACTAAAAAGTAGTGTTATCCTTTTGACTTTCTAGAATATTCAAGTGAGGGCAAGTAAGCATATACTTGAGCGAATAATTACATATTATTATGTTAAACACGAATCTTTCTTTTGGTGATACCAAATTTTTTTTTTTCGATTTCAATTCTTATAAATTAAATCGTATTTAGGGATTGTACTTTCTCCTCAATCAATGAAAGAAAAAGAAAGATATAATTTTACGATTTAGATACTCAATAAATCAAATATGCGTATAAAATATTCATAATGTTAAGTGTAATATTTAAAAAAAATTATATATACATATTTTGGAAAATATTATTAACATCTTCGCAATGCAATGTTTGAAAAAAGTATAAAAGCATGTGGTTTTCACATTTTTGAAAGGTGCAAAGTTGAGTATTGTAACAATTATTAGTTCGTATATATAAGCTATAATTGTGATATCGTTCCTTTGCTAAAATATTTATATTTATAAATGTTTCCTATTTATGAAATAAACAAATATTAAGAAGCATAGAACGGCGAAATACAAGTTTAACATATATTTTGCAAACTAGGCAGACAGCTCCCACATCCCACATATGTCATTATTTTACATTTTGAGTAGAGTTTTTTATTAAAACATTTCATCTTTTCGAACAGTTCTTCTCGAATAATTATTTTACTATACGCTTTTATTTTATAGACTTCTTGTTTAAACATTTATTTTCATATATTTACATATAAAATGAATCTACTTAGTAAACTTTGTGAACTATGTTAAGAATCCAAATTAAGAATACTTGTGTGGTCGACCATTACAATAGTCGTCCATTAGGGCAAAAAAAAAAAAAAAAAAAGGTTTTATTTAGAAAAAAATTAATAAAATTATAATTTTTAATTTACTGTTATTAATTTAATGCTTAAAATGTATCAATATTATTTTATTACGGTCACGTCACGAAAGTAAAAATAAAAACATTTCTAATATTGAAGAAATTTATTTTTATTTTAATAACTGAAATTTCAATTTATTTATGACTTCATGTATATTATAAATAATTAATTAAATATTATAAATTCATTTTATTCATTAACTCTTCGTAATTAATTCCTGTGCTAAAAATCTTTGTACTTAACATTAATTACTAATTATAATTTCTATTTTCTATGAAAAATATATATATGTATATACGGAAATATATCGAAAAAGTAATGAAAATTAAATCAAATAATATATGAAACTATCTAGATTTAAAAAAAAAAAGGATTTGCTTTTTATTTTTTTTTTTGTAAAAATATAAAATTAAGTATTATTTATTTATAATTTCAATAATTTGATTTGATTTAAGATTAATTTAATTAATAAATCAATAATAATAATAATAATCCAAAACAAAAAAAAAAAAAAAGGTAAAAAATTTAAAAAATATTGAAGATAAAAAATCTGATGATTTTTTTTTTTTTGTCATACAAATAATACCTATAATTATTCAATCATACGACAATATACATATATATTACATCTATAATATATATATATATATTATATGATGAACTTTTTACTTGTGTTTTTAATTAAGCCAATAAACCGAATAATAAATAAGCTTAAAATTTTAAAATTTTTATTTTCTTTTACATAATATACTAATAATATATGTATGTATATACCGCTTTTTTTACTTTTAAGAAAAAAGAATTTTCACTTTAAGTGCAAGTTTTTATACCTATAAGGATTTCCTTTTTTAAATGCAAGTTTTTCTATTAAGTATATTATAAATAATTATGGATGTATATTTAATTATATCTATGTATATTATTCTTTAAAAAAAAATTTCAGACAGGATACAAGATTAGATTAGATTATTATTATTAAAAGGTATAAATAAACATCACTGCGACCTTTTGATGTAGATCTATTGTGTTTCTCCTATTATTATTTATTATAATGTTGTGGATTTTACCTCAGCCCTGCAGTACCAACTGCCTCTAAGAAATTAAATATTTGAAAAGGGTTTATTGCTGGCAGTTTATTTTCGTTAAAGCAATATGTACCTAGAAGGTATGTATCGTATGCTCTGGAGACTCGTTCTTCTGCTAACTACAACATATATATAATATACCTAGGTTTTTTTTTTTTTTTTATAAAATTTAAAACAATATACACCTTTTAATCAGACAAAATATTTAAAAATAAAATAAATAAATTAACAATTTCATATTTTTTGCACTTTAACAGGAAAACTTGTTAATTAAAAAAAAAAAAATAATTGCAAAAAGGTAAATTTTTCATTTAAAAAATTAATGCTTGCATTTAAATTGTAAATAATTTTTCTTAAACTAAAGTTCATATTATTGATTTTAAGACAAGTTATTCATATTTGACGACTCACAGAAAAATTTTTATTTCAGTTAAATCTTAAGTATATATTTTTGAATATTTTTTTTAAGGTTATAGCAAAAGTTAAAATAACTGTTACCTGTTTACAAATAAAGAGAAAATTATTTTCGATGTTTTAAATCGATGTTCATATAAAACAAAAATATTTAAAAAAAACATAAGTTTTTGGATTAGTATATATATGTATACTAATAAAGTAAATATGGAAAATTATTTTTTTTTTATTATCTTTTAGGTATGGTGGGAAAAAAACATCTGCAACAAAGATAGATATGTATATATACTAAAATTAAAAAAATTATCAATGATAAAACCTATACCTATTCAACGAAGAAAAATTGTAACAGTTTTAAAATAAAAATTTATAACAGTTTTAGATCTGGTTTTAGTTATAACAATTTCAAATATGACTTCTTTTTTTGAATTTTATTTATTAACATTTGCGTGAAAAAGAAAAAAAAAAAATACATATTCAAGAAAATATGAAAATAATATGTCATGTCATTTAAAAATAAAAGAAATTTTTCATAAAGACCTTGAAAATTGTATACATACATATATATCTGTTTGTATATCTAAAACAATTGCAGAAGATTAAATATAATTAAAAAGAAAATTTATTAGTTAATGAATTTAGTCTAAATTTATAGATCTGAAATATAGATCCAAGAATATAAAATTCACTTCATATGTTTAAATTGTTTTAAAAGTAGCTATAAAAAAAAAGAATAAAAAAAAAAATCAAAAACAAATGTTTAAAACAAATGCGTTTATATTACGGTATTTAAATTTAAATGAATTATGCATTCATCCTACATACAATTTTGTGATAGATTTTTTTGGAAATTTGTCGGAATAACCATTATGATGACTATACTTTTGTTAAAAAAAGCTAAAAAAGCTAAAAAAAAAAACTAAAAGGTCATCTTTTGTTCATATTAGATTGCTAGTTACCATTATCACTTACTGTATACATTATTAGGTATACCTATAAATACAATATAGCTATACAATATAGTTAGTTTATACCTTTATTTTTAGTATATAAAATCTGTCCGCGCATAAATTAATTAATGAAATTTTACGGTAAAATTATTTTACCGTCTATATAAAATATGATAAATTTAAATAAAATTTTGTTAAAACATAATATTTTATTTGTTATTTATTTGATTGAATTGCATAATTTTTAACTTTTGTAATATAAAAAAAAAAATAGGTTAACAATTTAACATGTATATGTATATTACTTATATTTGTCTCTGCTTATAAGTTATATCATGTAAATATAAATAATATATATACAGGGCTGCATTAAGACCCATAGATGACCCATAAGGACTTTAAAGAAACAAAAAAAAACAACAAAATTTTACTTTAGCCATCGTGAACGCATTCTTGAAGTTTAGCGATGTAAATTTATTGACACTAATAGTCAAAATGTCGTCTAAATACAAAAACATGATCACATTTCAAGAAAATTTCCATGTATATACATATATTTATATGAATATAAACATTTTACCTAATTCTTTATGCCTATTTTTTCAACAGTAAACGCATTTTGCAATATCATAGTCTAAAAATTCTCTGCATCTTGGACAAAAGTCGGAGCCCAACACAGTACAGGAATACTATAGGGTTGCTTACTATAGTCATTGGCTAAAGCCAGTGTACGATTGAAGAATCTAAGTAAAATTTATTTACCTATGAAATTTTTTACTCTAGAAAAAAAATGACACTGTTCGTCATTGCAGAATATCTGTGATCCTCCAATTATCATGATATCTTAAACAATTGTGCTTAGTTTGCTTATAGGTTAATCCAGCACTGAATATATGTATATATTAAATTATTTTATGTAATTCGATTACAATATTAAATTTTATATTATTTTATTGTTTTTATATATATTTATAATATCATTTATTTATTTTCTATATGTATATAATTAAATACATATACATACATATACGTACATTAAATACATGTACATATGTAGTATAAATTTTAATGTTATTCAAAAAAAAAAATATATATATGATTTATTTTTTATAAAATATTAAAGCAGAAATTAAAGTATGAAGCATTCAAGGATTATAATTACATCTACATGACAAGTTAATTACCTAAACCCGCCTAAATCTTTGTAAATGTGAAGGTTTTTTTTTTTATTTTTTTTTATTTTATCTGTTATCGGGACATAAGAATATAGAAAAACTTTTTTAATTGCTAAATTTCCAATTGGAAATTTTTGATGATATTAATTGTATATACAATATATATATGTATGTAAGTATGTAGAAATAAAAAAAATTAAAAATACTAAACTATTAAACCTTAAGATATAATGTATGAACAATATTATTAGGTTTGAAGTATTAATAAATATAAAAAAATGACATGATAATTAAGTACTTTTTCAAAGTTACAAATTAATTACTAAAAATTAATAAAAAATAACAGAATTTCATTTTATTTTTGTTTCATTTTTAAAATAAAATAGAAATTTTATAAAATTAAAAATAAAAAGGGTACGGGCTTAAGTTCGAGTGGTTAGATTGGAGCCATCAAGTATTAATTTGAATCATGGGAGTTGTATTGAAATAATAAAACTCTGTTTACCGGTTACGTGCTAATTTTTTAAGAATCAATTCATTTTACAATTTAGTTTAGTTAAAAATATGAACTAATACATATATAAGAAACATATAAATATGATATAAAAGAAAAACTGATATGTATCTAGAATATATTAATTCATTTATAATAATTATTATTAAGAAATTAATTTCTGAATATGCTAAATACTTATTGAAGTTTCCGTGACTGATAAAATTAGATTAATTAATTTTGAAAAACATTAAATACCTATACAGATTTGAACTTATTTATTTCAGCCTGGAATCCGGATTAAATAATTCACTTGATAAATATGACATACATATTGAGTATATACATTTATATAGGTACATATGTATAATATAAACTATAATTACAGATATTACATATAGATATGTACAAATTCAAACCAAAAATTCATGCAATTGCTAGAAAAAAGAATTCAAAATTAAGCATATACAATTGGCCGAATGCATAAACCTGAGCTTTAACTAATATCTCACTTTTCCAAACAAAATCTACACTTGAACTAGCAGTTTTTATTTGAAAATATCATTTTTGAGCTTAAGCTCAGTTTTATGCATTTGACGCAATGTGCCGAATGTATAAAACTAAGCTTGTACTCAAATTTTACTTTTGAAACAAAAACTACACTTGAACTCGTAGATTTTGTTTTGTAAAAATGTGATTTGAGTACAAGATCAGTTTTATGCGTTCGGTCCAATATTTGAAATATCTAAGTATTTTTAGATTTTTTTAATTTTAATGGATACAATGATACATTATGAACTGTACGAAAGTTCATTTATATGAAGAAGCAAAAACAAAATTCTGGAGACAAAAAATAACTTGAAATAACTTTTTAAAAACCAATTTGAAAAATGCAATTAAATTTTAAAGTGAAATATGTAGCGATATCTAAACATTAATAACTTTGACATCTAATATATGGTACTAGTCTTTGCAAATAATTTTTTATATGACATTATGATACCCATATGGTACGTTTCGAATTATATACTCAAAAAACATTTTAATTAGTTTCAATTGTTGAATTATACATACATATGTATTCAAAATATCAATTATACTGAAATATAATTATAATTAATACAAATTATAATAATATTGGAATAGAGTTCGCGCTCTTTAAGTTACGTATATCCATTTATGTCTCAGGTTCTTATTTGAAACAATATAAAAATCATTAAAATAATAAATTCGTTATTTTCCAATTTTATTTATTCAATTCTATGAAAATTTTTAATATATTTTGAAATATAACACAAATATATCATATTAATTAAATATTCACATTAAGTTCTTTTTATTTTTTTTTAAATATTTAATTTAAAATTTTTTTCACTATTTCATTATCAAAAATTATCACACTATTTTTTTTTTTTTTTTTTTAATTAATTATAGGTATGTTATATTTAGAAATGAAAAATTACCTGGTGGTAAACGTTTGCTTGATAATGGATCAAATTTAAATGGTTTTTTAAATTCTACCATAATATATAATTTATTTGATATATATATAACTATAAAACATATAATACATGCTAATATACTTATAAAAATATAAGCTAGTATAATTGGAATATATGCTAACATATCTATCATATTTTAATATTTAATAAAAATTATATTTATTTATTAATATTTTTTCCTTGGTAAATATTTTATTTAATTTTTTTTTTTTTATTATTATTATTAACTTTTATTTTATTATAATAATTTTATTATGAAATAAAATGCATTAATATATTATTATTCATTTATAATAATAAATAATATAAAATATAACGATCGCCAAAAAATTGATTCAAATCAAAAAAAAAGAAAAAAAAAAAATACGGAAGGAATCCAAATAATAAAAAAAATAAATAAAAACAATATATCGCGACACGAACGTAAACGTGAAATTCTTTTATAATAATAAAATCTTTATAATAATATTTCAAAAATATTTCTATTTTTTTGTATAAATTATTTTATATTTTTTTTTAATAATTATTATTATTTATAAATTTTTTTTTTTGTTTTGTTTTGAAAAATAGTTTTTTTTCCTTCTTTATGTGTCAAAATTATTTTGCGATTTTCAAAACTTTTCAATTGAAGCTCAATGATAAAACTGAAATAAAATAATGAAAAAATTAAAAGTCATTTGAAATAAAAAAAAATAAAAAAAAAATTATTTACTAAATAAAACTTCTCATCGCATACTTTTAAATTAAACAGCTCCGGGTATTTTCAATATATATGTACATATGAATGTTTAGTAGTTTTATTAGTATGATAAAAAAAAAAATATTCGAAATTATAATTTTTTTTTTAAGGGTTTATTATGAAATTAATATAAATTTTATAACATCTAAAAACACTTATTTTTAATATAATGAAAGTCTTTATTATGTTATTATTTGTTACCGTTTGTGATAATAAAAAAAGATAAATGTCCTTTAAAAAACAAAAAACCATTATTATTTCAATAGTTAATTGGCAAAACAATAATTAATACTTTATACAGGATGATTTTCTGATAGGTTTTTAATATTTATAGGGTGTATTTAGGGGTTCAAAACGAACAAAAAATTGTTCTCTAGGGAGAAGTCCATTTCCATCGGTTCTTGAGATAATGGGATCTGAAGTTATTTTTTTATCTGAAGTTTTCTGGGATCTGAAGTTTTAATTTACTTATATTTCAAAAACTTGTAATCAATAAATTTAAAACACTATTATTTCAGTTTTCCAAATAATGTTTTGCAATATTTTAGATACTTTTCGTTTAAAAGTTATAAACATTTAAAGGCAAAAAAAGGAGCGTAAAAAAAGCCCAACATTTACAAACTAGACTTTCAAAATTCAGACATTTCAAAATTCTGACATTACTTAGTTTTTTGTCGTCTTTTATAAGCTAACAAAGAGCATGAGATGATTCAGGAGGTCAAAACAAATAAGAAATTCTACAGGAATGTAAGGTTTATTCGGCACCGTTTAGGAGATATGGGGCTTTAAAAATTATTATTGATTTTTCTTAGCTTGAATCTAATTTGAAGTCCTATAACTTTTGAACAGCTTGATTTGATATAATATTGCCTCCTTAGTATATAAATAAATATTCTGGAAAAAGAGGAAAAACCCTGATTTCGTCTTCAACTCTAAAATGTATTTTGTGTAACCAACTCCAAAATTCCTCTGTTTAAATTAATTTTGTTTCCATAAATATTTTAACAACAGACATATAAAAAAATAGGAGGTGCTCTCGCTTTAAAACCTTCATGTTTATAATTGCTTGTAGTTTTTAAACGGTTGGTATCTTAAATATGGGAAAACGAAAATAGTGTAAAACTTTCTAACTGTGTATCAAACTTATTAATTAGTTGCGTAGTTTTGGAGATATCAGCAAATTAAATTAAAATAATTTTCACAGAACAATTTTTTGTTCGTTTTTGGTATCACAATATACCCTAAAAATATTCTAAACCAAAAGATAATCACATAATATAATACATATCACATATAATATATAATATATATGTACAGAAATATAAATACTATACTTTCTTTAATAAATATATAAGTTTGTTTATTAAATATTAATTTAAAGGTCTTTTTGCGAAGTGTCCCTTTTGTTAAAAGTCTTTTGTGAAAGGACATTTTGTAATAAGTCTTTTTTATCAAATGGCATTAAGCGAAATATCTTTTTGCAAAATGGCCTAAGACCAACTGTCATATACCCTATATTTATATAGGTACTGACAGCGATTAATTCCCAACTCAAAGTTAAAAGTGAAAAGCTTAAATTAAGTAAATGCTCAAATCTTAGTACAACTAAATGAAAAATTGTCATAATAGAACAATTTTATGTATTATACATAGATAATATTAGATATGGTTAAATTATAAGTTATATATATATATATATGTATATACAGTTAACCTGTTAACCCTCTTACACAATAAATTTATCCTGCTTTATACGTAAAGTGCTTAAAGATATTTGTAAAAGTAATATGGCTAAATGAAAAAGAAAATACAAAAGTATACAAATTATACAGTAAAGATATATAGAGAATATACCATAATTATATGGAAACTGTTTAGAACGCCACGTTATGATGATAAATACAATTAATTTAGACCACACTGTTTACGGCTTATTCATAAGTTTGTGATCAATTAAAAAAAAATTTAATAATAAATTCTCCAGAAAACGTATTTCAAATCTATACTTTCAAATCATATCATTATACCTATTGTTGATTAGTTCAACGTTTTTTTTTATTTTTTAAGCAAATATATATTAAATCGTTTTTTATTGTTTTTGTTTTTTTTTCAAATATCATAATATTATGTGAGAACTAGTTTTTCTCGCATTGTTTATTCTGATGTGCTGTGCTGTGAGTTTTTCAGAAAAAGAAGAAAAGAGCTTTTTTAGTTTCCAATTAATTAATTGTCATTATGAATGGGTAATTTTAGTATAAACTTGTATTTTTGGTTGTTTTTTATTTTTTTTTGCAGTTCTTTAAATTTTTTTTAAGTTTAAATATGCATACCTATACCAGTAATATATTATATTTATATGTAGGTATGTATATGAATTTTAATTTATATATAAAAAAATTATATCTATATATAAATTTAGGTACCTACATAATATATATTGTTATACATATGTTATTATGCATATTTCAATCGCGATTTTTACTAGTGTAATATGTTATGTTATACTTTAATTATTAAAAAACAAAAAATAAATTTTAATTTTTCTTTATATAATAATGAAATTTTTTTGTTCTCTGTATAGTTTTTTTTCTATGGAGGGAATCTTCGAAAGATACCAAGTATACTTTCTCTGGCCAATATCATCAATAGTATTGATTCAATAGAGCGTTGCAAATGCTTGTATCTTAAAAACTCGTTATATCAAAATCGCGTTTTTTAAAATCTATTTTTTTTTTAAATCTTGGTAAATCTGTTTTTTTTTTGCAGAAAATACAGAAAAAAATAAGAAATTACAATTTTTTTCAAATAAAAATAGAAGGGGTTTTATAGAGTTGGATTCAAAATCAGGATTTTACGTTTTTTTTCAGAATATTTATATGTATATGTGAGATTTTGAATTTGAAGGGATTTTGGAGTTAGATTTTAAATCAGGGTTTCAATAATTTGTTTAGCGAGGGTTTGGGGGCGGCGGCCCCCAATTTTTTTTAAAGTTTTTGGTGTTGAAATATGTATGAAAAAATATCATTAGGAGAAAGTTTAGAATTAGTTACAAAATCAGGGTTTCAATAATTTTTCGGTTTAGCCGGTTTGGGCACGACAGCCACCACTACTTCAAAGACATCTTGTAATATGTATGAAAAAAAAAAAAATTAGGAGGTATTTTAGAGTTTAAATATTCGACTTCTGATATCCATATCTTTCTTTTTAAAAATGTACTAAAAATAAAAAACAAAAAACAAAAGCAAAATAAGAACGAGATTTTTAGAAACAAGATTTTAAAAAACGAGATTTTGATAAAACGAGATTTTGAGAAACGAACATTCGTACCCAACCCTGCCAAAACATTTTTCAAACTTTGAAGTGCACTTTTTATGACATAAAGTACAAGTATCGAAAACTGTCATTTAGAAATTTTCGAAAAAATTTTTTGGTCTTAAGCATTTTTGATTTTACTCTCAATTATTTATATCAGCTCTAAATATTTATATCAGCTGTTTTCATATATAAGATACTTAGAAGGATTTCAATACTAAGTCAAAATTGCTTTACGCCCTGTTATTTTACATTATATGATGCTTACATCATTCTTTTTAACAAGTCAATCATTCAAAATTATTTTATGAGCATTTTTATTTATAAATTGTACAGATCAAATTTTAAAACTGCTTAATAAATGTTTGTAATAATTCGTCAATCTATTTCGTTGTCTTACCTACATTTATTGTTAAAGGAAACGTTTTTCAAATTTACAATAAAGGCTTTCTTTTATAATAAAATTAAATTCAGACAAATTTTGACTTTTCGATAAACAATTATAACAAAAAGATGAGTCTTTGAAACTTAAAAGTCTTTACTTTAAAGTTATTTGAACATTCCTTGAATTCTAAAATATAAATTCTATAAAAAAAGTTCTTGCTTCGGCAGAACATATACTAAAATTGGAACGATACAGAGAAGATTAGCATGGCCCCTGCGCAAGGATGACACGCAAAATCGTGAAGCGTTCCACATTTTTATAAGGAATGAAGTAATTAAAAGTAAAGGCAAAGTACAAATCTGCTGGATTCCAGGCCACGTTGGAATCAAAGGAAACGAAATAGCAGACAAAGAGACAAAACTTGCAACAATTCGCCCAACGAAACTAATTATTCCTAGATCATATACATTGGCCAAAAAGCAGATTGCAGTGCACATCCAAAAAATTAGGCAACAAGTATGGGACAACTCAACATCTTTCAGAAAGTTACACAGTCCGAATGCAAATGTATCAAGCTTAATAGGCACCGAAAACCGAGATATAGCAATAAGGAAATCCAGAGTTAGAATGGGTTGCACTTTGTATACCCACAAACACCTCTTCAGCGGAGCAGACCCCCCAATCTGCCGTTTCTGCAACAACACACTAACCATCAAGCACATATTTACCGATGTAAGTTTAAGGTAACCGGCCGAAAAATTATTGTATATTTATTTATAATATGCAATAATATTAAATAAATAAATAAATTAATAAATCTATAAAAAAAAATAATAAATAGTAGAATTGCGAAAAATATAAAATAAGGAAAAATAAATCTAATTTTGTCATAAATATGTTTACGTAGACGTTATGTCATTATAATAGTTGTCATCTAATTTAACCAAACCTTACATTTGTAAAAAGTTAATTTTTTTTTTTTCAACATTAGGGACGAATTTTTTGGTATGTACTAATGCAGATTTAACTAAATGGGAAAGAGAAAACGGGAGAAAATAGAAAATATTAAGAGAGAATTGGAGGGTAAATTATAAACGATCTTAAAAGAATTCTTTTTAAATAGTTGCAAGATGTATAGAATGGAACATTATTGACAAAGAGGAACACATTTGGTGAAAATATTTCTCACAAAGAATGGGTTTCCAAAACTCCTTTTGAGCCATTGATTTTAGCTCATTAGAGAAGGTCAAAGGTATCTACAAGATATCAAATAAAAGAGTGTTTTAGTATACTTACAAGATTGAAAAAAAAGTGAGTGAAATCCTATATAAAAGAATTCTTAAAAAAGTTATTTGCATTCGGATGTACGTATTTGTAATTTAATTTATTATTGAAATGATTATTTTAATATGTTAATATATAATTCCAGACGTTTCCCGTTTCCTTCTATAAATATTTTGCATTAAAACATTTTTTATTATAAAATAAATTGTATATATACATACATATGTATATAATATTTACAAAAAAACAACAAATACATGACGTTTGTAAATATACTTTTTAATTTTTTATTTTTTTAAACTTTACGCCGGTACTTTTAAAATAAATATTTAAAATAATAGAAATTTAATTTAATTTTTAATTATTATAAATTAGCAAAAATCTTCAAAAAATTCTTCACACTTTATATATGTATGTATATACATACTAACACAACATATGTACCTATATGAAATTTTATTTTTTTTTTGGTCTTTTACATACCGATAATGTATAATATGTGTTTATATTATTATACTTAAGATAATAATTTTGTTTTTATAAATTTGTAAAAAAAAAAACAAAAACAAAAAGATTAAAAAGTAAAAAAAAAAAATCAACAAATCATAAAAAAAAAAAATAAAATTAGAACACAAAATGTAAAAATGATTTTATTTACAATTATTTACAAAAAAAATTTATAACAAGTCAGATAGAACTAGAACCCAAAAATTTTGATATTGCGTATCGGTCATAATTAAAAGATAACGGTATAATAATCATATACATATATTATGTATATTATATACTATAATATTTAAGATAAAAATAATAAAATTTAGATAAAATAACTGTAAGATAACTTTAAAATCTTATATACTAATACTATTGGGTATATATATGTATGAATCGATTAAATATATAATTGTTGTGTTTAACAGAATTCTGGAGAAGCTATTGGCCCCTATTGGTGTTAATAATAATTTAGTTTTAATTTAATAAAGAATTTTGTTAAGCAAAATAAAAATCTGACATCATAAAATTGATTTTTTTTGCCAAAAAAACCTCCATAATGAAAGCAAAAAAAAAAAACCATTTATTAATATTATGGTAATGATGGTAAAATTTTTATTTTTTTTTTTATTTTTACTTTAATACTAAATATATGTATATTTTATACAGGTTTTTAATCTTATATTATCCGGTTTATATTTTAATTTTATATAATTACATATTTATGCTAACTTATCAAGTACTGAATATAATATAATGTATATGTAGTATGTATGTATGTGTTTCCAAAAGTTTTCTAATTTTAAATCAAATATAAATTTTTAGATACAAAATTTTTTTATTATAAAAGTTTGATACATTATTTTATTGTGTATAATTGTAAAAATTAGATATTAATGTATATTTTGAAAAAAAAACATTTTTTTATTAATCTAATACTTGAATGACTTGTTCTTACTATTTATAAATGTCGAAAATTGAGTTCCATAATGTAAATTTATTAGAACAATATAGAAATTAGTTTAATAACGGTAAGAAGTGATAATTATTAAAATTTAACAATAAATACATATACGAGTATGTATATATAAAATATTATCGTTCTTTATTATAATAAAAGATTTTATTATGTGTTTTTGTTATTATTAGATATTATTATCAAATAAATTGTAATTTGTTTTATTCTATTCTATAACTTAATATGTATATATAAGCTATATTATTAATAATAGTAATTAATAATTCTTTTTTTTATCAATAAGTAAATATTTATTTATTTATTTATATTAATATTACAAATCATATAGAATATTGCAATATTACAAAACCATCGGCTACTAAGGCCATAATAATAGGTCGAACACTATTATTAAATTATACACTAATATTATTTATTTTGTTTACATTATTATTATATTTATACTATATTTGGTAGCAAGGGGGATTTGTTTTCAATTTATAAAACTTTGCTACCTGTGCAGAATTTGAACTCCCACTTCCTCGGTTAATAAGCCACGTGCTTAATCACTATGCCACCGAGGCTCCAAAAAAGTAAATACATATACGTCATGACAAAATAATTAATTAAATGTTTGCATATATCTAGGGGTATATACTATTGTAGTTTGCTATTTCTATACTTATTAAATAAATGTATTAATTATTATCACAACTATATTTACTTACCATCTATTAATAAAAATGGTATTGTTATTTTATGAAAATTTTTTTAGGTATTATTAATTATTCAAACTAATAAATACTTTTTGATATCTTAAATTTTAAAACGGTCACGGGTTTTAATAACTGCTTGTTTTATATACTAGTATAATATATTAATTAATATTAATATAAAAAAAACAACAATAGGTACTTATAAGCATACTCTTTTGTTGTTCATAAATAATATTATTAAAAGTTTAAATAAAGAATAATATGATATAGGTATATAGATACTTTGATATGAAGAAATACTAAATAGATAACGTATAATCTAAGTAAAATAACTACAAACAACTGATTATACCTGAATCAGTGACTAGTATAACAAAAATAACATTCTAAAAGTCATTAGATAATATTTAAAATAAACTGACTTTTTATTTCATGTTGTTTATTTTTCTTTTTACATAAACTTACATATGTATATAAACATATGTATGTATAATATCTTTTATACTTTATTTGTTATAAAATCTAGTCCTATTTTATATAATACCTACATATAAAAAAAATTTTTTTTAAGTTAAAATAATGATGCAAATTTTAAATGATTAATGATTTCATTTAACTGATTTTCATTTTTCTTGTATAATTTTGATGAAAAGAGAATATAAAAAAAGATAAGAGATTATAAAAAAATTAAATATTTTCTTAAAAATGCCATCAAATATGATGGTATAATTGTTTTGTTCTATCTGTGGCAGTATATCAAAATGCCTAATGCCATATGTTACTTGCATATGTTTTTATGCTTTTCAGCATAAAATGTTTTTATGCTTTACAATAGGTACAATATAAGTTATAATGTTGGTGTTGACAAGTGATGTCCTCAGAGTCAGTTTACTTTGAAATATCATTTACATTTATAATATTATGGTTAACAACAAAGGTATACCATTAATTTCTTATCTATTGTCTAGATAAGTTAGAAACAATTATTCATTTACTTATTTAGTTTCAGTGAGGTATTTGTATAAATCTCAGTTAAACATTTTTGTGAACTCAATGCCTTTTAGGCATCTGGAACAGCAAATTAGAAACCTATTAATGGAGAAACTAAATTAATGCACCACATATTGAAATGTTCAATATGTTAATGTATTAACAAATTTTTATATATCGACAGCTAACATAATATTAATTTTTTCATATCTCCGGTCCTATAAGGAGCATGGGGCATTTACTAAGTCATTTATTATTTATATTTGACTAAGCTTCCGTTTCTGGAATCATTAGTTTCACTAAACTGTTGAATACTCGGCTGTCGTTAGCAATTGTAGCTATTATACAACAATAAAAATTTTTATTTGTGTGCCATCTGTTATCTTATACAAGAATTATTTTTTTTTTTGTTATAATATATTTCGATATGATCAGATATGATATTAATTATTGTATATATACTAATTTTTTTTTTAAATTATATTGTTATACCTAATTGTGATAATTATAATATATAATATTCTATATTATTTTCCATTACACCAATGACTGGATATTTATACAATATATAGTGATACCAGGTGATACGATTATATTTTCAAAAGAAAATCTCTTTATCTAAAAATTTTTAAACAAAAAATTTCAATTTGGTAAATTTTATGTTCTGTTACATTTAACTGATATTCAAATTTTTGTTTTTATTTCATATGAAAAATAATCTTAAAAGTAGAATTTTATATCCATACATACATTTGTAAATTTATATGAAAATTTACATGCAGTATTCAATATTGTTAACCTTCAAAATAAATTATATATTATATGCATTTACATAGAATGACCATTGTTATGTATTAATTTATAATGAATAATTTTTTTATATATGTCAATCTATATAATTACATAATGTAAATATAGGGTAAACTGCGGTATATTCAGCATCATAATACATTGAGTGGTTATTTTTGTTGCATAAAAAAAACTCAGAAAAAAACTGTTATACCTACATTATGTTTACAATAATAATATTTCTTAACAAAAATTGACAGTTATCATGGTTAGAAAATTGACAGAGTGGTTCGAAATTATAAAAAAAAACTAAAAGATCTTTAATTAATGATAAATGCTATTTTCGATATCTTACATATGGAAGAAAAATTATCTTTAAATTATTTTTAATCTTAATATAACTAAAATTTTAGTTAAATCTGGTTAAATAATGTTTCTTTTTTTTAATTTTTATTAATTAAATTATTTTAATTTTTGGTTTAAGTTTTTATTAATTGTTATAATTTTATATTGTTATTTATTGTATTTAATAAAACTGAAGTAATACTTAATATATGGATATGTATCTATCTTGACAAAATATAAATTATATTTTCTTAAAGCGGCATATCGAGCAAACTGACTTACTTTCTTTTAATATAATGAAAATATTATAATTAAAAAAGTAGAATAAAATGTTTTTAAGGTTTTATCAAAGAATAACACAAGTTTAAATTTTGTATATATAATATATATGTCTGTATCTCAAAAGTTTTGCTAGAATAAAAATTTTCTAAAAACCTGCGTCGAATACATCCCAGATTACCCTACTTTTTTTTTTTAAATTGTTCCATATGGCGAACAAATATACATAAGAGTAATTATGTATTTTAAAATATTTTGTATTATATAATATATGTATGTATGTAATTTCTAGTCTAAAATATTATTAATTAATTAAAGCTTATTCAACTTTTTAATGGTCCAATATAATATTCTGAACAAATTATTTTGTATAATTTTTTGAGATTTAAATTATATTGTTGTTATTTTGATAAAACTTGAGTGGAAAAATTTAGTTTGCGTTATTAAAATAAAATTTAAAAGCAATGTGAAACTTAAATATTAAATAGTAGCTATAGTTTTATCTATGTATAATACTACTTTTAATAATATTGTATAAATAATTGCAATAATAAGATTTGGCAGCTTACTTAATTAGAATCGGCGAATATCTTTATTCAATTTATTATCGTTTAAATTTAGTATTACAACAAGACTCAATATCGACTCGAATTTTACAAATTGTTAATAAAAACAACTTACAAGTTTAAGCTTTTTAAGGTTTTGAATGAGCAGACCTATATTAATTAGAAACAATTTGAGTGATAATTAAAAGATTCTACGTTTTTTAGAAACGAAATGAAACAAAAAAAAGAAACCTTCATTTTTATACTTTGAAATTTAATATTTCGAATGCTATTTGAATTGAACGTATCTTATCCCATAAAAAATGTTTTTTGTACTAATGACGATAGAAACGGTGCAATATTATAATAGAAATGCACTAACTTAGGAAATACGCTGTATATTTAATATATCCACTGTTATTATGGACTATTATTATCAGAGGGTTAGATATCAAATCATAAAATTAGCATTTAACATTATAGACAACTCAAATTAAAAATTTGTTTTAGTTATACTTTAAAATGTTTTAGTTTAAATTCTAATTTATAACAAAACCAAATGAAAGATCCCTGCGTTATATGTACATACATATATTAAAAGAGTATAATAATATTTTTATATTCTTCTTACTATATGGTAACTTTCATTTACATTATGTTTGTAACTGTTTCTGTATTATACAGAAAGAATGAACTGTGCTGTTCCTTAAACCAAATATATATACATCTGTGGGATACCTAATTAGAAAAATTCTACCGCAAAGATATGTGGAAATGAATTTTTATAAGGTGACTTTAAAAAAATAAAAAAGCATGTGCATTGTGCAACAAAAAGTTTAACGATGAATACGTGTACATTAATTACTATGTACATATAGACCTTAAGATATAAGTAAATAATTACTATTATGAAATGGTATTGAAATAATTTTAATATATTATAAGTACCTACTATTTATATTTTGTATTTATTATCCAATATCCAATCCAATATTTCTGATAAAAAAAGCTAAAAAAAAAAAACCATCTTTTGTAATTTCAAGATGTTTAATTATTAATACATACACTCATACAAACTTCTAAAGTTATAGATAAGAATAGCTAAATATAATTGAGAAGATAAAGACAATGTAAAAAGTAATTATAAGAATGAATAGAATAGCATGACTAGAAATTAAAAATTTTTTAAAAATGTACATACTCATTATAACAATAACTACTTTTGAATGTGGGTATAATTAAAATAACTTAAAATGATTACTTGCTTGCTTTTCGTATTTGCTTTTTTACATTTAAACTACCTTAAACTAAAGAATATACAAGGTACTCATATATGTATGTATTAGATCGTAATACTAAAAGTAGCAGTTTCTGCATCAATAAATTTAATCTTTTTTAGATTATTTTATTATAAGTTTTTTTTTTTTTATTTTAGAATTAAACGCATGAAGGAAATCCAAAATTATGTATAAAATAAAAATTAAATAAAACAGACATATTTTTCGAAATATTTTTTCAAATATTTTTCGAAAATAAAATAAATTAAATCCAGGCATTGGTGCAGTCGTTGACGCACCGCTTCTCATTCATAAGAGAATGAGAAGTCTCGGGTTCGATTCCCGGCTGGGTATAGTAATTATAATATAAAAAAAAAAAAAATTCATATATCGCAATATATAAATACTTAATATATCACATAATATCTCGTACACCCCACATTCCTACCAGGAAACAGGGGTTATATCTACCTGTCACATTTATGTACCACGGTACCTGTATATAAATAAATAAATAAAATAAATTAAGTAGGTACATAAGTATGTATCTATGTACATACAATTTACAAATAAGCTTATTTTGATAGAATTGTATTTTAAATGTAAGGTTTTATTTTTATTTTTTTACATAATAATTGAGTTTTAATAATTTGTACCAGATTGTATACTACACATTTCAACCAAAATTATATTATGTTTTTTGTAAATTGTAATAAACCTTTCGCTTCAATTTAAAAGTTAAAAAGTTAAATTTTTGTGAGAAGATAATCGTAATTATATCTTTAAAAGGAAAATTTAAGAAAAACATTAAATTTTATTCAGATTTCAAGATTTTATATCTATATATTTATGCAAATTCAATTTGATAAAAAAAAATTAAAAAGTTAATTTTATAGGTACCTACATTTATAGGAATAAAAAGTTCGTTCTTAAACAAACCTTAAACTTAGTTCAACTATATTAACATTAAGTAAATATGTAATGTGTAATAAAACGTCCATTATGTAGTTTTTAAAATTTTTATTTTTACTTTTAATCAGATAAACTTTATGTGCTTAAAATATATATGTACATACATACATACATAGTATACATATTAAAAAGAAAAATTTTTTTTTGAACAATAAGTATTGACCGCCAAAATTTTGCAAAAAAACAATTTATTCAGTACAATAGCACTATATTCATGTTAGAAGGAGTGATAAAGACAAAAAAGCAGAATGAGATAAAATGCTAAACAAATTAAAACTAAATGATAATTTTGACAGTTCTTCTTTTTTTGTTTAACATTTAAAAAAATCAGCTAATATTTAAAAATAAATAAAAATATTCCAAAAAAAAAAAAGAAAAAATCCTTAAAATAATATTTGTTTTTGTTGTTTAATGTCAAGATCATAATATTTGAAATATGTATATTACCGTATTACTCTTATCTTATTTTACCGTTAGTGTAACCATAAGTGTAGGATCATATATGACAAACATACATAATATATAATATATAGTATATTAGTAATTAGTTTATATTATATACATTTGTGATTATTTTATTTACATATATGTGTGAATGTATGAATGAATAATGTTGTTATTGGGGTAAACGGTAAACAAAAACAAAAATAAAAATGTGTTTTTTGTTTTTGGCAGTGATCCAAGAAATGCAGACCAAACTCTTCATTTCATTTTATCTAAAATATTTGTATGACGTAATTAATACAATTATTATTATTTTTTTTTCTATTTTGAAGTGGTCTGATAATTCACCTGGGCTAAATATACTTAATATAAATACACATGAATATATGTACATACATAATAAGTATATACACCTATATCTTACTTCTTATTAACTATATTATAGTTTTTTTTTGTAATTTGCAAAACACGTGTTGCTTATTTAAGTAGTCGATAATATAAAGAAACTATGTGTACATATGTAGGTATACATATACTAATATTATATTTATATATATCAGTATACTATATACATATATGTATACGAGTATCAGTATACAGGCTGTTTCCAACTCGATGGTCTTCTTTAATTTTTGTGTACTAATGATTCCCATATCATAACAGTTACAAAGTAAAGGAAAAAATTATATTTCAATTGCTTTTGAAACTCTGTATTTGGGGTTGAGTTATTAGGTATTAATTATAGGGCTTGAAAAGCTATTTCGAAATATGCTATAAAAAGTACCCTGAATAGAGGATGTTTCAAAAGAAAATTGAGTTTGAA
This sequence comes from Poecilobothrus nobilitatus, assembly GCA_947095535.1. Lineage (NCBI taxonomy): Eukaryota > Metazoa > Arthropoda > Insecta > Diptera > Dolichopodidae > Poecilobothrus > Poecilobothrus nobilitatus. The sequence continues at coordinate 41,059,127 of OX352774.1, read as the reverse complement.
ACATAATTTTTCCATTCTAAATAATTTTGAACTTTCATAACTTTGTAACCGTTATGATATGGGAATCATTAGTACACAAAAATTAAAGCTGACAACTTACTCTACAAAACGCATTTTTTTTATCTCCCTATAGTAAGGCGTTCAAAAGTTATAGATTTTTTTATGAAAAGTCGCTAAAACATCTTTTACCCCTCATATCTCGAAAAGGTTCCAGAATAGACCCCCCCTCCAATACAATTTTTTGTTCGTCTCGACATCCCCGATCACCTATTTCAAGGAAGACCATCGAGTCAGAAACACCCTATATATAACTATGTATTATAAATATGTTTCTTTACGGTAGTGGAAATTTCTCATCTCATGTATACCTATGTATATACATACATGTTAACATTTTTAACATAGGTAAGGTGCCTAACTGCTTGCTTATTAGATTTCACCTTGAAATTTGAAAATTAAAACTAGCGTTCGATTTTTATTTTAAAATTATATTGTTTGGGTTATAAATTTTGTTTGCAACAGATTTTCATTGGAAAACTTTTTATTATTTATTTCAAACGTTTTGATCGTTGTATTTGCAACTGGATCTGAACATTCTGGGCAGCTAAACAAAAAAATTACTTAATTAAAAAATAGTTAAAGAAAAATTTAAACATTTCGATTTTTTATATTGCCAAATATTGACATCTATTATATACATATGTACATATATCTAAGGCTAAAAAACTACTATATAATTAATATATTTGGGCTAAAGCCAAACAGTTTGAAGTTTCTTTGTAAAATACAGAATAGAGTTAATGATTTTATAATAACTGATTCCGACATTATCCGAACATTCTTTAGCCGTATAAAACGATAAGTGAACTCTTCTCTAAACAGTTCGCTTATAACACAAATGGTGGAACACAACCACCATGTTCCATGAAAGCATTCGCAGTTCCTAATTTATATTGCGGACTGTATTAGTTACTAAAGTTCCTTATTTCTACATGGACGGTTTTTAGAATTTTATATTTATTTTAATTTTTTTTTTTTTAGTTTATTCCCCTGCAACATAAATGTGACAAGAAAATTACACAACTTTTCCTTTCCAGGTGTAGGCTATAAATATCCAAATGGAAATTATTTTTACCACGTTTGTGGGATTCGAATCCACATTCCTTCTGCTTTTACAGCATATTTTATACGTTCTTACACAACAATATATGGCCCCTATTATAAATTTAAAAAGACCATTAATATGTTCCTTAAATCTCTCCTTAACTTGTATCTAATTTTTTTAATCTAATTCAATATCTCTGAACTTTTCTTCAGATTTCATTTTTAAATTTTCTTTCATCTCATACTTTCGTATATTAAATATAAGTAAGTATAAGATCTTCTTTATACTTTTATATTCTGATATAAACAACAAGAGGAGAACAGGCGTTTGTTTGTTTTTGTTGTCTTTCGATAATTTTAACCTTATACTTTAGTACTAGTTTTTATAGACAGGCCAGAAATTAATCAAAACTTTTTTCAAACCAAAAATTTGGTATTCATTCAAATTCTACATTTTAATTATTTTTCGCAAAGTGAAAGGTTTTTTTTTGTCTCATAATCAATTTATTCTTTCTAGGAGGAAATATTATCTAATATGTATATGCTAATATCATCTAATATTTAAATATAGACGTGGTATGTTACTCTAAGGTTCTGTAGTCTAAACTGATTTAACGAATAATGAGAATTGTTTGCTATTGTAAGACATTAAATTGAGTAAATGCTTAGAGTATTATTGTTAGTTCTGAAATCTAATCTTTAAATATAATTGTTTTTAATATTATAATTATGATAATTCTTATATATCGAATGTAGTCGAACATCATTTTTATTTATTTTTTTGTTAATTATAAGTTTTTCACATGTAATCAAAATTTTTTTTATAAGTATAGTAATGTTAAAGTTATGGTATGTATGTAATTTAATTTATATTTAATATAAAATGTAAAATGAAATCAAAATGTTATATAAGCGCGCTTCTTATCACGCATTTAAGTTTTATTTTTTAAATAATAATTAAATATTTAATGATTCAAAAATCATTTTAGAACAAAAGCCGGTTACATTTTGATTATAACATTGAGGATACTTGTTATTTTAACGTAATATTTCAAGTTATAAAAAATAAATAAATAACTACAAATCAAAAATAATAAACTAATTAAAACCGGTTTCTTTTTTAAATTCTATAAAAAATTAATAATATCTATCTAGATACTTATATATATACATATGTATAATAATGTATATATTATAAAAAATGTAAAAAAGTTCAAGTTTAAACTAACATTGTACGGAAATAAAATTTATAGAACAAGGTTAAATGGGGTAATAATGAAATTATGCCAATTAATTTTTAAATAAATTTTTCAAATAATTAACTTTTTTTTTCTAACTAACGTTATTTGTCATTAATTACATCTCTTTATAACTATTTTAGAAGTTTTATAAGACAATATTTATATGGGGCTGATTTAAAATTATCCAAAGACGGCTACGAGAAGAAGAACCTATATACGAACACGATTTCCCTAATGTGAACTCACTAAACATCAACTCTCTTTTTGATCAAACAATATGTTAGGAGACCTTTAATACTATATTGTACTGTTTGGGCAAGAGAGGAATTTTACTGTGGAGTAAAAATTGGTTTAAAGTTTTCAGGAACATGATGACCGAAAATATTAATGTTCTCCTTAAACCACAATAAATTGAGAATGTAATCATCTTCAATTTTAGGAAACACATAAGTTGTAAGATAGTTTCACATTCGCTATGCTCGAGTCACAAATGAATTTCCATATACTGAATTATATGTCATTTACTATTTAGGAATGGAACCCAAATAGAGGTGGGCATTAGAGAAGTCTTCTTCTTTTTTTTTTTGAAAACTTTGAGCGGAGATATTAGACTATTTATTTCTTTGGAATAAGAAATCACTACTACTACTTAGATATCTAAAGCAGAATGAGAGAACTTACTATATGTCGTAATCTCAGTACAAAGAATTTTGAGGTGACATTATAGAATCCGTTTGTTAAAAGAATTGTTCTGTTTTGAAATCCTAATGCTGTTTTAGAGGCTCCTACTACTGCTTATAAAAACCCGTTATAAAATTGAAAATAAAGGTTTATTCTATAATTATACATAGACTTAAAGGGATGAGACCCAAAATCCACAAAAAACAAAATCTATAATGATTTTTGCCACAAAAACATAAAATCCAAAAAAAAAAAATCACAATTATTTTAAATACTTACTACTAGGTACTAGGTACTTATTTGTTGAAATATGTATGTATGTATGTAAAAATAATAAGAGAGGACTTAATAGTTGATTACAAAATCAGGGTTCAATAATTTGTTTAGCGTTCGTTGTTAGATCAAAAAAACCTAATTAAAAAAATATCTAAGATTTATACATTCAAAAAAAATTAATAAGACTACAATTGATCTTAAACAAGGACTATACATATACATATGTATAGTCTTTGCCTTCCTTAAAGCTCTAAAAACCTAAAAATACAATTAACTTTAAACTGCTAAAGATTCTAATTAAAGATACTAAAATTAACTTTAAATGACTAAATGACTGAATTCGAAATAATAATTTAAAAATGGAATTGTATAACTTGTCAAAATTTGTGAATCTTTTCCATCACGACATTTTAATTTTCTTTAAAGTCTTACATTGTTTTAATGTAGGATAGATATACATGTGCACATGTACTTAAAATATCTATAACTTATATTGAAGAAAATAAATGAATAAATAAATAGATTCCCGGCCTATTTGACTAAAACAATTCAACTAAAAACAATTTGACTAAAACTCAATTCGACTAAAACAATTTCACTAGAAACAATTCGACTAAAACGCAATTCAACTAATACAATTCAACTAATGACAATTTGACTAAAGCAATTCAAAGTTTGTAGATGAGCTGACTTGGGTAGTGGTATTAGTCAAATTGTCATTAGATTAGATTATTTCCAATATGTTTTTGTGTTGGCCTGGAACCTTCAGCATTTTTGTAAAAAATGAATCCATCTAACATTATGCTATCTTTGCCTTTTTCTGTTTTTAAAATTTTGTATTCCATTTTAATAAAATCGATAGGGGTAAGTTATTGCTATACAATTTTTTTATTTATAAATTTTGTTATTTAAATTGTTCAGAAAAAATTTCAGTGTCACAAAACTAAATGATTAAAAAAAATTTGCAACTTCAAAGTTAAATTTTTAGTTTTAAAAAAGTAAGATGCGTTTAAAATTGTCTTAGTTGAATTGTTTCAGTCGAATTGAGTTTTAGTCAAATTGTTGTTAGTTGAATTGTTTTAGTCGAATGGGCCGGTTACAAAATAAATAAATAAAAAAAAAATTGATAACTACAAACAGAATAATACTAACTTTTAATTAAATCTATTTTAGACATATTTGTCTATATTTTGGGTTCTAGCTAAGATTCGTTATTATATATAAATAAATAAATAATTATTTAATTCATTCAAGCATGATTATGTATGTGATGCAATCAAACTTCTTAACTTATGTTTGGTTTCGCAATTTATTTAAAAAATTACAAATATATAAAATTTTAACTGTAAACCAAAAGAAAATTAACTTATCAACACATTATGGGAGTTTTAATTGCCATTAGCTCGATAACGGAAAATAATTTAATACAACATATTTAAATATTTTGACTTTCTTATTACGTTCTGAAATTTAGTTCCTTATAAATAAAAAATACTATTAGAAAAATGTTTCAAATCTAAAAAGAAAGTTTTCTGAGCTAAAAAATCTAACTGGTATTTTATATTTCCAGACATAATAGAACCAATTGAAAATATAAAATACCAGTTAGATTTTTTAGCTCAGAAAACTTTCTTTTTAGATTTGAAACATTTTTCTAATAGTATTTTTTATTTATAAAGTTTTCTGAGCTAAAAAATCTAACTGGTATTTTATATTTCCAGACATAATAGAACCAATTGAAAATATAAAATACCAGTTAGATTTTTTAGCTCAGAAAACTTTCTTTTTAAATTTGAAATATTTTTCTAATAGTATTTTTTATTCAATTTTCAAATTCAATTGTATCAAAATTAGAGTTTTTTATGCAAAAAAAAAAATCTAAGATTATAATATCATATTCCAGTTAAGTATAAAAAAAAAAGTATCAAAAATGATATAATCGTATTAAAGTGACAATACTGTGGTGTTATAAAAATGCGGTACAAGATACATGATATTTTCTAAAACAAATATTTCTTGCAGAAAATAGAAATTGTTTGCTGGGAACTGGTGTTATATGCATAAGCATAATACCAGATAATAATAAATAGTAATGTGCTTGTATAAAAACTTTGTATATATATGTATATACATGTATAAAACAGCTATCGATCGTGATTTAATCTTTTGCTTGCTTTTGTTTTTGTATCAAAAAAAAATAATCACTTAAATCTCTCACAAATATCAGTAAAATTACAAAAGGTGTGGGAAAAGAGAAAAACTATAGAAAATCGTATTTCGTATTATAATCGTATACAAAACAATACAAACAATACAGTAATTTTTGTTCTTTTGCATTTGCTTTGCAATGTTTTGTGTTTGAAAATCGTAAATACAATTAAGTAACGTTTATGAATGGTAGTGACTATAGCATTATGGTGTTAAATTAAAGCAAAATATACTATTAAATAGCAGTCAATAAAAACTTCTCTTAACAATTAAATTTCAGGTTGTGTAGGTTTAAAACTTTCTTTTTATTTACAAAAGTAAAACACAGAACACAGAGCGATCTAATCCAGATGATCACTTGATAGTTTTGTTTAGTTTTTTTTTTTTTTTTGTAAATTATTATTAAAGAATGACATTTAAACTGAGAAAACGTTTTAAATTATTTGTATTAATTTTAATATTATTATTAATATTTATAGTAATAATAATTAATTCATTAAAAATACTAACTGATGATAATATTGTATATTATAAAGATAAATTTATTACAGTACAATTAATTCAAGAAAATGATGATGAAGATCATGATGACAGTAATAGTATTGTGGATGATGACTTTAATAATAGCAATAGTAATCAAATAGAACCAAATCATTTATTAAATTTTACAAATTTTAAATATATTATTAATAGTAATATATGCAAAGAATATGATAAAGAATTATTTGGTAAGAAAATATTTAATTTTTATTATTAAATGTAATGTGTCCAGTATGTGATCATTTCATTGTTATGACAGTAATCAAAAACAATATAATATGAAATTTTGCACATGTATAAATTATTTGACCGGCAATTAAAACTTTAGAAAATTTCAACATTTTTTAGAATTGAAAAATACTGCTTTTAACAAATAGTTTAAGTTGATTAAAGCATTAAAAATTAACATCTATGAATTAAATAAATTTCATAAAATATGAATATTTTTTTATAATTTATATTATTACTGTTGTAACATAAAGTTTGTAATAGATCGTAACGACAGTCTGATGTCTTTTTCTTTTTTTTTTTTTTTATAATTTTCTTTTTCTTATGTTTTTTAGGTATTATTATAATAACATCATATGTTGGACACGATCAATTAAGATCAGCTCATCGTCATGCCATATCACAAAATCAATTAAAAGAACGTGGTCTTTTAAGAATTTTCTTATTAGCAGATATACCAAAACATGAAAAATTTATTAATCAAGAACAAATAAATAATGAAAATTATAAATTTAATGATATTATACAAGGAAATTTTTATGAAGCATATCGTAATTTAACATATAAACATTTAATGGGTCTAAAATGGATTTCGCAATATTGTTATAATGCAAAATTTGTTATTAAAGCTGATGATGATATTGTTTTTAACATATTTTATATAAATAAATTTTTAAAATATTTTTTACCAACAAATAAATATTATATGGCTGGTTATGTATTATCAAATCAAAAAACTATAAGAAATCAAGGTAGTAAATGGTTTGTTTCGAAAAAAGAATTTTATGATAATTATTATCCAGATTATTTATCTGGTTGGTTATATATAACAAATCCACAAACATGTAAAAAAATTATTATAAAAAGTCAAAATGAAAATTTCTTTTGGATTGATGATACATTTGTAACTGGTATTATACGAAATAAATTAAATATAACATTAATTAAATTAAATGATTGGTATTCAGCTAATTCACAATTTTTAGAATGTTGTTTAAAAGATTCAATAAAGTTTTTTTATGATTGTGAATATTTTATTGGACCGAATGGCGGAGATACAAAATTAATAATTAATTTTTTACAACAAATACAAAAATGTTATTTAAAAGTAAAATTATGTAAGCAACGACCAAAAAATAAATCATTAAAAAAAACTTGTGTTGCTGAAGCTAAAAATTTATTAGAAAGAGATCATGGTGAACCATTTATAAGTGCCGTTAAATTATAGATGCTTAATAGAAAAAAATTATATACCTATATATATATTTTATATATATAAATAAAAAATTTTTATAAAATTTAAAAATGATTAAAACATAAGAAATTTAAAGAAAATTAATTTTATAAATGCTCATAAAATTAATATCATTGCAATTATAACTCTTTGATTGTGTCATTTTTATTATAATGAGTATTATTATTTATATTATAGAATGTATGATTTAGGTTAAAATAAAAATTTGTTAATTTTTCTCGTTTAAATTATTTATTGTAAAAATTAAATTCTGCATAGTTTTGTTTTCTTTTATTTTTACACAAGAAAATTTAATCCTTTACTTAAATTGATGAAAAAGTATACAAAATTTAAATTTGTTTTTGTTGTGTTTTTTTTTGGTAAATTATATTAAAACAAATTAAAAAAAAAATATATATTTTTTTTTCAATTATTATTCTATTAAATTAAATTTTCTCTGAGAAATCAATACTTTTTTCTTTTTTTTTTCTGTTTTATTTGTAGCAACAACAGCAAAATACAGAGAGAATATAAAATTAATTTTTTTTTAATATTTTTAAATTTTTATAGATCATAAAATGAAATATAAATTTTTTATGTTTAAAATTATAGCAAAACCATATTTATTCAGTCGTCATTAATCTGTCGGATCTCTAAAAATTAAAAAGGATTTATATATTTTATTTTATTTTATAAAATTGACTATTTTACCCTGAGTATGATGATTTAGAGTGTTGGCCAGAAATCAGTATATCTTCATCTTGGTTACCAATTGACTTCTTAACAAACTATAAAAATTATATTTTAGTTTTTCTTATAATAAAAATAAAAATTTCAATTTACCATGGGATTTAACATAATATCTTCTTCCATTTTATTTATTTGTTTATTTAATTCCATAACGCGATTCATATCCTCTTGAATTTTAAGGAACATTTCAGGTGAACAATATTTTTCAGGGTCATCTTTGAATATAACCATACCATCTTTTTGGTTAATTGATGCAAAAATTTCTCCTGATTTAATCTAATTTTTTTCAATGTAAGCAAATTATTTTTTTTTACTTTGTATTACATATTTTTTTTTCATTTACCATATTTAAAATATATTTTTCTGCTTCTACAGCACTAGACAACTGAACCCTACTTGCTACATCTGCTAATGATAAAGTTAAAAATGTTTTTGTCAATCGTTGAATATTTTTTTTGTATAAGGATTGTGCAACCTATGAATGAAGAAATAATAAGTTTTTTTGTTTTCAATATAATAGAATTTGATGCCAGCTTACTTGTTTGACAAGCCCTAAATTAATGTCTCTACTATATAAATCTCTATATTTATTTATAACATTTCGTACTTCATCGCTTGAAGAAGTTCCATATGCATTTACTAATTCATAATATGCTTGACTTAAAGGTCTCATAAATCTTGAAATATGTTTAAAAGGTATATTAATAACCTGAAAGTAGAAAATATTATTTTAAATTAGAATTATATATTAATTTAAAAAAATAAAAAGTTTTTACTTTGCCGTGCAAAATTAATGAAACAAGAATGAATTTTTTATAAGCTTCCAGCATAATACATGACATAACCATTGCTGGAGTTGATATAGCTACTTCAAAAAAATATAATGCTCTTTCATAATTTTTAATGGCAGTGTATATCATTCCGCCGTAATAATAATATAAAAGGAAATATTTAGAATCCACATGTACGTCCTTAAAAGTAAAACATAATACAACCAATATTATAATGACATAATTGCATTATTAAAGAATTTTATGTAACTTACATCAGTTGTTGCTATAGCTGTTACGTCAACGTCTAAAAACTTTAAAACAGTATTGAAACATTTAGCTTTTAAACTAACCAAACATAAATCTGCATGTACGGAAGTTAACTGAGTCTCATGCAAACGCACTTTTTCAATTGCTATAGATAAAATTTTTATAGCTTGTATAACATTTGGTTGGGCTACCATATAGCTAGTAAAAACATGGCAAAGCTCAAAATCTAAAACAAAAATATTTTTTAAAATTTGCAAAGTAAAATTAAAATATAAATGTTTACAAGTTTGTGCCGCATAACGAATTTGTTCACCATTACATAGATTTACAAAATCTTTTACAGATTTGACAATATTCCCAGGATCAGCATTAGATTTCTATAAATAAAATTTTCACTCATAATACTGGAATAGGTTTTCTTAACTCATAATAGGTTTTATTAACTTACTACAATATTAACCAACTTTGCTAGCAGAACGTATAGAACTCCTAGCGAATGTTGTTGTACGTCTAAAGTTTCTAATACATTATCCAGAATATTATAATTTTTAGTTAGTAATTCTAATGATTCATTCAAATATTCAGCTAGTTCTCTAAAGTTACCTATTTTTGAAAATGAATGAAAAATTGAATTTTTGAAAAATGTATGTATGAAATGGAAGGTTAATTTTTTTTTCCGATAACACTTTTAAACGATTTCTTTTTCTTACCAGAAGAACTAAATGTCCGCACATTATTAACATAATTCTCTAAGGCCGATGCCATAATTTTATTAATTTTTTTTTCTATATCTTTAGCAATTAAATACAATATTTAAATACTTTCGCATTACTTTTTTTCTTTCGATCTTTTTAAGAAATCTTTTTGACATAACATGACATTAAATATAGTTTACGGAATTTCTGAATGTCAAAAATTTTGAATGTTTCGCAGCCAATTTGACATTTAACCCGGCTTGTGAATTTTTACGCCATGTTTTGAAAACAATAGCTTTTACATTTATTTTGATATTTGAAAAATAATTTTTTAGATAATAAATATAAATTGAATCAAAATTGATTGCATTCATATAATTTTTATAAAATTAATAACTAATATTACATTCATATAATTTTTATAAAATTAATAACTAACATTACATTCATATAATTTTTATAAAATTGATAACGTAATTTTAAAATCAGTGTCAATATAATTTTTAAATGATATTAATTTCATTAATATAAAATTTGTTTTAAAATTTGTACAACCATGTCAATTGTCAACCAGTCAACTTAATGACAAATGACAACTAAAAACACAATGTCACTCAGTCTTGTTTTTGACAATTTTATAGGCAAGTAAAGGTTTGGTAGTTGAAAAAGTTTTTTTTTATAATTTTTTTTATTAAAAATGAGTGAAGCAAAAAAACTAGGTAACGGAGAAGTAAGTGATAATGAAGTTAATATTACTAAAACTTCAAATAAAAAAAATAAAAAGAAAAACAAGGGAGATAAGGCTAAAAGTAAGTAACATTTAATTGGGGATAGTCATTGGACTAAAGGACATGTACTAAAAAAAAATGTGCTATAGAATAGGTTTTATTAACTTAGTAATTTATTAACCATAATTTAAATTAATTAGTCACCCATCGCTAATTTTTTATTAATAGGTGAAAAATTAGCAACTGCTACTAGTAATGATACAACTAAAACAGCAGATACAACTTCATCTCTTTCAAATAAACTTTCATCACCAAATTCAGAAAAAACAACTGAAGAAATAAATGAAAGTGTAAAAGGTAAGAAAATCAATATAACAAAATTTTCTAATTGTTCTAAATATAAATTTAATTATAGGTTTGCTTGACCATTTAAGTTTAGATCAACGATTTTTTCCTGAAAATTTAACAAAAAAATTTGCTTTTTGGTCAACTCAACCGGTGCCTAAGTTAAATGAAGAAATTTCAACCAACGAATATATTGAACCTGACAAAGAATTATCTGAAATAAGAGCTACACCGTATACATTACCAAGTGGATTTATATGGGATACATTGGATTTAAATGATTCAACAATCCTAACTGAATTATATACATTATTAAATGAAAATTATGTAGAAGATGATGATTCAATGTTCCGTTTTGATTATCAACCAGAATTTTTAAAATGGTGTTTACAACCACCTGGTTGGAAACAAGATTGGCATGTTGGTGTCCGGGTTGTAAAATCTGGTCGTTTAGTTGGATTTATATCAGCAATACCTAGTCGTTTGAGATGCTATGAGAAAGTTTTAAAAATTGTTGAAATTAATTTCTTATGTGTTCATAAGAAATTACGTAGCAAACGTGTAGCACCTGTTTTAATTCGGGAAATTACAAGACGTGTAAATCTTACAGGAATATTTCAAGCTGCTTATACGGCAGGAGTTGTTTTACCAAAACCGATATCTACGTGTCGATATTGGCATAGGTCGTTAAATCCAAAAAAACTAATAGACGTAATCTATATAATCTTATCATTTTATCAATAAATTATGTAATTTATTTTATAGGTAAAATTTTCTCATCTTTCAAGAAATATGACAATGCAACGTACAATAAAATTGTATAAATTGCCAGAGCAACCAAAAACAAGAGGTTTTCGGAAAATCGAGCAAAAAGATATGAAAAAAGCACAAAAATTGTTAGAAGAATATTTAAAAAAATTCAAATTAACACCAGTTTTTTCACCAGAAGAATTTAAACACTGGTTTACACCACAAGACGGTATAATAGATTGTTTTGTTGTTGAAAATGAAAAAGGTGAAATAACTGATATGGTTAGCTATTATAGTTTACCATCAACAGTAATGCATCATCCTGTACACAAGCAAGTGAAAGCAGCTTATTCCTTTTATAATGTTTCACATGGAACTCCATGGTTAGATTTAATGAATGATGCCCTTATATCAGCTAAAAATATTCAAATGGATGTATTTAATGCACTTGATTTAATGGAAAATAAAGATTATTTAGTGCAATTAAAATTTGGTACTGGTGATGGAAATTTACAATATTATTTGTATAATTGGAAATGTCCAAGTATGAAACCTGAAGATGTAGCACTAATACTTATGTAGCTCGAAAATTTAATTACAATTGTAATAAAATTGTTTTGTAAAACATATTTTAGTTTTTCTCAGTAGTAATGAATATGAAAGTAAACAAATAAATGAATGTTACTCAAATTGCATGATCACAATTGAGCTTTACTATGCGAAGTGTAATAAAATATATCTGACACAAAACATAGTTTGATATTTTGCACTTGGATAATTTTAGCTTCTTTAAAGTCAAAATAATAAAAAAAATAAAAATTTAGAAATTCTATGTAAACTTTTGAAAAAACAAAACAAAAAAATAAAAAAGAACATAAAATGTTTTATTTAGATTAACTATAAGCAAACCAAATAAAATAAGAATCCGGCTTTGTTTTATAATTTCATTACTTTTTTAATATTATAAAATTTTGTATTAAATATAAAAAAAATTGTTTTTCGGTATGAAATACTTTGCAAGATAAAGGTTTAAAAATAAAAACTTTTAAAATAATTACTAAAAGAAAAAAAAAAATAGAAAAAAAAAAAATCAAAATAATGCAGTGCATTAAACATTTTCATAATAATTTTTCGACTTTGAAATTTTATAAAATACATACACTAAGAATGGTGGTACCTATTTAATTTATTTTTAATTATATTTAAATAACGGAAGTTGTATTTGCTGCCTAATAAAATATCACTAAATATTAAATAACTTGTATTTCATAGATTTGTTTAGTTAGGTGTATACACTATTATTTTTTTAATTAAACACTTTATATTAATTACAAATTTTTGTTGGAATAAATCAATCAATTTTAAGTTAAAATAAAAATGTTTTTATATCTGCTGTACAAACAAACTTTAGGCGGTGTATAGGAATAACATTCGTTAATTTAAGGATTTATGTAGTATTATTGTGATTAAATTCTTTCGATTAAAATTGTAATTTTTTTGTTAATGACTTCATCATTTACTTTGTTAAGGATATTAAGTGCTTTCTGATAAATTTTTTCTTTTAATTTTTTTTTTATAATATAAAAGTAATTGTTTTTAGTTTGTTAATTATAGAAAACTGCTCAGCACATAATTTTTTTTTTTTGTACTTATTTTTTATTTACTATGTACTTATTTTATTTTTGTTATTTTTTTTTATTACAGAATAAGAGAATAGGTACTGACAAATAATGTTTATTTTATAAAATAGCACTTATTTTTCTTATTTATATTGAAAGCAACCATTTAGCTCTGAATTGTACATTGAAGGGTTCATTTAGTTGTAAATGTTGCCTACGTCTTTTTTTAATTTTAATTTAATTTCCTTATATCTCAAAAACTACGTAATTAATTATTAAGTTTGAAAGGCCTCATGTTCAACTTTAAGGTCAGATTATGTCGAAATAAATAACCCAACTACTACCTTAAGTTAATAATAGTAGTTGTTCCACCTACATATCTAATAGGCAATGGACCCATAAAATATCGCTTATTATTGATCTTAATCACGAATGCAAAATCATTAGAATTTTCTATATTGATGGAGCAATTTTTAACTAAACTGAATTTGTGCTTAACGTTAGGATTAGCATTTTTTAAATTTTTTCTTCACAATCTCTCTCTTGATCTCTTCCTATTCAATTTCATTCTATACATTTCTTTATATCAAATCTAAAAAATATTTTCACTCTGACTTTGTTTATACCATAATTACCATCCTGGTGTGTAATTTAAATGAATTGTGATTGTATTTGACAAAAGTTCTAAAAAATCAGTAAAAAACACTCACGGTTCCTCTTTACTTAAAAAAATAAAAAATATTTAATTTTAAGATTTTTCATTTAATTCTTTATTAATCCATACATTTATCATTTATGTATAGAACTTATTCTTATATGTATACGTATATTTATATGTATATAAAACTTATTCATATATATATGTATATATATAATTTATTTCTAAAAATTAATAATTAATGATGAGAATGATGTAAATTAACATTAGCATAACTTTCAGCATGTCCATGACCATGTACATTATGACTGTGATGATGACCATCATCATGTCCATAAACTGCAAAATATTAAATAAAGATTAATTATGTATATATATTATATATATTTTTATTAATTTATACCTTGTGGATGTTGTGCATGACCAATTCTTTCAACATGGGCAATTAATCCATTATGTTTATCAGATGTATATTTTACAACACGTTTTGTGCCATCTGGTTCTTGAATTTCATATCCTCCATTTACTTTATCACCATCACGATGTTCCCATTGATTTTTATTGTCACCAGTATGTGAATCTTTAACACCATAATCAAATTTATAACTAGGATGCGAATAATAATCAACATGTTCATGGCTATGTCCATGATTATGTTCATTTTCTACAGGATAACTATGATGTTCATGATGATATCCAGCTGCTACAAGAGCTGTTAAACAACTTAAAAGTACAAAAACTTTAAATGAGGACATAACTATTTTTTTTTATGTATTATATGTATTTTTAATTTTAATTTTTTTGATTAAAAAAATTTGTTGTTCTTAGAACAATAGTCAAATGATAACTGATGAATATCTGATACTGTATGCTTCAATTTATATACTTTACTCACGATTTAAAAAATATTAATAACGATTAATAACAATTGCATTTTTTCAATAATATAAAAATAAGAAGAAAAAAAGTTCATTCTTTTATTTATATCTACATATATATACATTTATTATAATTAAAAAATTTCAATTTCGATAATACGATAATACCTTAATTCATACATGCATAATACACGATTTTATACGAGTCCAAATGGAAAATGATTTCCAATATTTATAATCATAATTATAAATATTTTTTTTTTCTTTTGAATTAATTACATATTTAAAAATCATCTTTGTAAAGAAGTTTTTTATTCATTCATGATTAATTTAATTTTCAATTATACATGTTCAATTCAATTCAAGTAAAAATACCTTATTTAATCCTTTAACTACCCTAGTTAACCCTTTAACCGTTACCTTATTCAACTCTTTAAAATACCTTATTTAACCCTTTGACTAGTACCTAGTTAAGTACTTCTAACTAAGTTAAGTACTCCTTTCTTAAATTTTTCTTTTACGATGGAGAAAAATTGCTATTACTTTTTTCCTGTTTAAATTGTTAATGCATATTGTAATTCTTGTTACATATATGTATGTATATGCCTATCAAGGATAATTAAATAATGTCTTTGAAATGGAATCTTAAATACAAATTCTTAAATAGGCTTCGTATATTTTATAACTGAAGAAATCTTTGATTTAAATCATGCATATTATGATTTAATTACTACATATAAAGTTTCTAAAAATTCCGAAAGTTCTAAAAATTTTCAGGAATCAGTTATACGATCGAAATATAAGTTTACAAGGAAAAATTTTTTTTTTAAGTTAAAAACTATACATATAAAAAATAAATTGTAATAGAATTGTATAATATTTGTGTTCATATAGCAACTAATTAAACAATTTTAGACGGGAAAAAAGTATTTCCAATTTAAGTGCAAGTTTGTTTTTTTAAATTCATAATGCATTTGTTATTAAATAAGTATGCAAAAAATTTATCGGAGAGAGTACAAGAAATATTCATGAATTTTTTTTTTTAAATTTTGAAACAATACAATTTTAATTAGACAAAACTATTATTAAAATAAGGTTCATTTAACAATCATTTCTTGCACTTTAAAAGGAAAACTTAAAAAAAGACATACTTGCAATAAAAAAGTTAATTGTTACATTTAAAAAGGAAAAATTCTTGCAATTAAATTGAAAATACTTTTTCTTAAAGTAAAAACGATCATAAAATATTATAAAATTAATATGAAACATTATTTATTTATTATTCTTGATTAGGGACTCGTACAATTAAGACATTGATTTGATTTTTTTTTTCCTTTTATTTTCGTGAACAGGTGGTAAGTAAGGTAATAATATAGTTAAATTTCGTAATTAAAATTGTTTTAATACTTCTATAACAGTTCATTACGGTACATAAATGGAAGTTCAATTGATCTTTTGATGAATGGAAAATGAATTTTCGGTCAATGTGTATGTTATGAAGTAATTATTAATAATAATAATAATAACAAAAAAAAAAAAAAAAGATACAAAATAACAAAAATAATAAAAAGTTCAATTGAGAGAAAAAAAAATAAAGCGTGATATATTCAAGGTTCACTTAATTTGTGATCGATTTGGTATTAATAATCTATTTGAACCTTTATTTTTTTTTTTTATTTTACCTTTTATATGTATTTTACCTGTTGAACCTTTTATAAAAGTTAAGGTATATATGTATTTTTGTTTAGTTAATTCTTTTAATGGATTTTTATCCATTTATCTATGTTTTTAAAGAAAAACAAAAAAAAAAAAAAATGGTCCATGTCTATATGTTTTATTCAAATGTTAGTTTTAATATTGGTACATATCACATTTTTTTTATGCTACCTGGGAATATTTTAGATTAAGCGTAAAGAATTGTTATACATAATTGAATAAAAAAAAAAAAAAAATAGAATAAAAAATGTAAAAAAAAAAAAAAAAATTACCAAAAATTGCCAATTTAATTCAATTTCAATAAAAATCATTAAGGGTTTTTTGTTTTGTACATATGTATGTATTTTTGCGCCCAATTTTTTTTTTCGAAACCATGTCTATAATAAAACATAATTAAAGATCATATTGTTTTTGTTTTATTTTTTCAAGGCATGCACTTAATTGTTAAGCAACATGTCTTCAATTCAGTTTTATAAAAAGGAAAAAAAAAATTAATTAATATTATATTTTGTTATAAATAAATGATATTAAATGATATAAATTTTAAATAAAACGGAATTAACTATAGCTCTTAATTATATCTTTTAAACTTTTAGTGGTTATATTTAAATTTTCATATGTGTAATATATCATTTGAAATATAATTGGAAATAAAATATTAATACATATATATTAATTAAACGATATATTTTTTCGAAGGTTATTTCTGGGTATATTGTATAAATTTGTAAATTTTATTAAAAATTTATATTCTTATATCTTTATGTCTTTACCAGTAAATATTGTGTCTTTTCTATTTATAATACTGCTAATAGATGTCTCTCTATCTTCTGCATGTATTTCATTCATTTGGCTGCATTTTATTTGAATATATATGATTGGATTTCATTTGCCTGTATAAACGTTAACACGTTGTTTTTAGATAAATCTTTTCTTAATTTTATGGGAAATTATTAAAATAAGAGGGGGGAGGGGGTTAATTTTGATTAAAAATTAGATTAATTTATACAATTTAAAGACTAAATTGTTTTGTAATTTTTTTTATAATTTGTAAATCTAATTTTTTTTTATACTAGTATCATAAAGAAACTATAATATGTAGTGCGTAGTTCATAATAAATTTGCCATTATGTTTGAGACAACTTTAAGGAGAACAAATAGCTATGGAAAAGTGTGAGTAGTATAGGATTAAAAATTAAAAAAGTCCTTTTAGGATTATTTTGAAAGAAGATGAATTATTTTGAAACTTTTTCTTGAAAAGTCTATAATATAAATAATAAACAATAAAACAATAAAATATAAACAATAAAAATTATTGTTAAGAAAGGTAAAAACAAAATTATTAATAAAAAATTAATACAAATTTTTTAGAAGTTACATAAAAAAAAAATTTTGTACAAAATTACATATATTCTAATTTTTGTTAGGCTGCGCATGAATCACTTGTTTCATTTTGTGTTAGTTTAGGTCGCTCAAAAAAACTTTATTATACAATTTTAAATGTTTTTGTAAAGTCCAATTTTTTACAAAATTTTTGCTTAGTAATTTTTTGTACATCGTTTTCTTTTTATTGGTTTAATTTTATACCAACTTAAAGGATTAATGGTTTGATAGACCTTTTTTAAATGAAATAAAGTAATCTGCTTCATTTCTCTTGTAAAACCTGCCTCCTTTCATAACAATTAGGTTTTTTTTTTGTTTTTTTAATAGTTATTGTTTTAAATTCAGATTCGCTCAGAATTCTATATTTCGCTCAGAGCACGGAGTTAAAGTTTTTGAGACTTCTTCTTTTCTGTTGTATATCGGAATATCTTTTCCTGTCAGATTTTATACATTCCCAAATTTAGTAAATAATCTTTCATATTCGGAAGATTTTATTATCTCGTCGTGTTTTTCTATGCAACCAAACATTCGATCCGTTGGCATAAAAGAATGTCCTGTTTGTTATTTCTAAATATTAAAATTTCTTGGTGCTTCAGACAGGTACTTCATTATCATAGCTAGAATTATCGAATTTTTATTACTTATTACTTATTCCGCTTCTGTTTTTATTATTTTGTAATTTATGATAAACTGCAGAACTTATCTCGTTGGATCCTTTTGGTTCAATCCAACAAAAACATAATATTTTTCAAAGTATCTTTGGACTTCTATAGTTTTAAAACCTGATATTTATAAGAATTATTATAAAATAATTTATTGAACGACAAATTATTTAAGAATTTTTCAAATTTTGTGTTAAAATTAATGTGCCCTTTTGTAAATTTTGTTTCTAATATGGACTTTTAAAATTTTTGTTTTTGAGTATGTCATGAACCCTTAGAAGCTTTGAAAGACGCTGAAGAGGAGAGGTACGAGCTCAATTCCTCTATAGACGTGTAAGACTTTAAATCACTAAGCACTAATCTCCTTTTTTGTTTTTTTTACCAAACAATAGGTTTTGAAACCTTTAGTATTAACATACTCTTTGGACAAAAGAAAATTTTGCTATAGTGTAAAAATAGATTTAATGTGTGGAATCAATGTGATGAACGAGAGTGTTGACGTTCTCCTTAAATCTATGTAAATTAAAAATATAATCATTCCCAGTTTTAGCACAAATCATTGCTAAAAGTAGTCACAAACGAATTGCCATATGTTGAATTTTTCTCAGTTTTCTATATAAAAGTACAAAAAGAAAGGACTATATTTTACTAAGAATAAGAAAAATCGATAAAATGACAACTTTTTAAATTTTTGATTCTATACTACTCATAAATTCTTGCTTAAGGATCGAATTCTGAGTTGATTAAGCCATGTCCGTTCGACCGTAAAAAATAAAGTAGTGTTGGATTCTGAATTTTTTTTGTTAGTTTCGCTAATTTGAGCAAGTTTGACCATCGGATTTGAGTTGCTATCATATACAATTTATATTTTTATATATGAACAACTTAGTCTCTAAGGGCTTCGGTGTCCTAGTGGGTAAGAGCGTATAAAATACGTTGTAAACACCGAGGGAGTGTGGGTTCGAATCCCACACACGTCGTAAGAGTTATTCTCCCTTACGACATTTATAGCCACGCTTGAACAGGAAAGGCTGTGTAATTTTCTGTCCACATTTATGTGGCAGAGAAATGCTTTTAAAAAAAAAAAAAAATTTAGTCTCTAGTTTCAGATACTTAGAAAATTTGTGAAAAGAATTTATGTTTTATGCCAACAACTAATGCAAAATTTGGTTAGACTGTAGATCAGCAGATTTGGGTAGCTGCTATATAACTTCCTTTGTATATGAGCATAACTTAATGTTTATATATAAACTGGTTATTTATTTTGTTTCAAAAGTCAGGAATATTTTAACTTTTTATTTAGGTTGCTTCAAAATCGGTTATTTATTGTAAACATTTCTAAAATTTGAAAATTTTAAAGATAAGTGCAATTAAATTTATTCTATTATTCTATATAGAATTTATTTACTTCTTTTAGATAAAACTAATAAAATCTTTTAGAAAACGATGATTTAAGATTTTAAGTTTATTTTAATAATTATACATTTCAATTTGCAAATAATTTTATAATTTCTTATAAAAAAAAAAATATAATTTTTGTAGAAAAATACAAGAAAAAATTTTTATTAGACAACCTGTATAAAATTGTATTGATGATGATTTCTTTTTTTTTTTTTTTGGGGAAAATAATTCGAATTCTTACAAGAGGTACAAGTACAAAATATATTCGAAAAAATGTAGCGGTAAATATTTATTCTTGCTTAATTTAAAAATTTTTTTTTTTTAATTAATCTAATATAAAACGTTTCTATTTAATTTTTTGGAGGTTTTTGCATAAAATATTAATAATAATGCATTTTTGTTTTTGTAGATTGTTTTTAATTAGTTAAAATCAATGAATCTGAACGAAAATAATGAATACTTTAAAGAATCACCTTACCATAAACCAAATAAACTTATATGCATTTGATTTTTAAAATAAAAAATTTTGTTTTAATTTTTATATAAAGTCATTACTTTGCATTGCTCAGTATTCAGTTAATCATCAACTATTAATTCGAAATTACCAAAAAAAAAAAAAAAAAAAAAAAACAGTAAAGTCAATACATAATGGAATTATTAATAAAATTATTTATTTTATTTACATTAATATATCTAACAACATGCATTAAAATTAAAGAAGAATCTAAAAAGGATGATAAACACGATTATTATTCACCACCAAATTTTAATTTTAAATATGGGGTAGAAGATCCTCATACTGGGGATAATAAAAATCAATGGGAACATCGTCGTGGTCATAAAGTTGAAGGTAAATAAATTCATGTTAATTACTTAACAATATGTAATTAAACTGCTAGAAGAAAGTTAGAACAAAAGACTAGAATAGAAGAATAGAAAATTATTAATAAAGAGTGATATAGATGTTGAATTTCAAAGGTCTATTATAAAAGCTATATAATATATAACAAAATATTTGGGATACTTTCATGTTTAAGAATGACTCTAAGTGAAAAGAATTTTTAATATTATATGGTATAATTTAATTAAACGTGATGATAAGGTAGGTAAATTTCATTAAGGTAGTATTTGACATTTAAGTTCCAAAAGCTACTAATAATATAGAAGTAATAAGATAAATACGAGAAGTCAAAAGATAAGAGTTAGTTTGACAAGATTTAAATTTTTCTATGCAATTCAGAACAAGGAGAGATAATTTAATGTAACTGGAATAAATCAATAAAAATAAAAAAAAATAGTTCTCTCTTGTGGTACATTTATTGGATTAAAACTTGATCATCAAAATTAGATTTGCTTACATTACAGTTTAAAATTCGAAAATATTATGCAAAAGAAAACTTTAAAATAAATATAAATGTTTTTTTTTTTAAATATTTCAATAAAAATTATAATTTTTTTCTTTTTTAGGCCGATATCAAATTTATCAACCAGATGGAACAAAATTGGTTGTTGATTATAAATCGGATAAACATGTTGGTTTTAATTCAAATGTTAAAAGAATTGGTCATGCTAAACATCCATATCGTTAGTATACCTTGTTAAATATGATTTAAGCAAGTAAATTGAAATGACCTTCATTTAACCTTTATTATTTTTTCAGTTTATGGACATGAAAAAGGCAAAATTTCGAATTATGGGAAAGGTGAAGCAGAAAGTTATGTTGAAATTAATATGTTTCATAGATAATAAAATATAGTTAATATATTATATACATATTTGTAGTTTATAATAATATGAAAATATTAAGGTTAGATAAGGATAAGATTTTATTTTAAATAAGTATGTATATGCATAAATAAAAAAAAATTATTATAAGAAATTATATAGTTGCTTGAAATTTTATTTTTAGTATTTGAGATGATTTTCTTTTTGTACTATTACAGTAGAATCATTTATTACTGATATTCTTTGTCTAATGAGATTTTTGAACCTTTGAATTATTGCAACAGTATTAGGTATGAAGTAGGCGGACAATATTGTAAAGAATGAAAAGTCGAATAATAATGTGAATCAGGGTTTCGAAATAATTGAAAAGGTACCTATTAGAAAAAGATTTTTTTTTTATTCGATAATCTCAATCTAGGAATATGTTCCCTTGTACTAAAAAGTAGTTGAAACTAAATTGGATGGGATACGGCAGGAAAAATGCGGATAAAGGGGAATGAGACGGTAATTGTGTCATAAATTGTGTCGGTAATTGTGTCTGTTAAGATTCGTCGTGAATTTGTGCAAATTGTAAATCAAAAAATGGTCAACTTTTAGAAACACAGAGGATGGTAATATATTCAATATTATTAAACGAATTGCTTTAACCAGTAGAGTACCATTTAGGAAGTTCCACATAGTAGGCATGAGCACTTGAGGCCCCTCTAGTGGTGCGGTCGAGTATTTTCAGAGGTATGGCATCAGCGATTTTATCTCATCTGAACAAGTGTCATTACCAACAAAATATCTATAAAAAAAAGAAAAAGGGCTCCAATATTTCGACCAATGCCAAGAGAAGTGAGACAAGCAGTCTCAACGGAGTTGCCAATAAGACGAATGGCGCGTTTTTGAATTCGATCGAGATAATTCAATGAAGTAAGTGTGGCGCCAGGGCATATATGGGAGATATACTCCATCTTGGGTCGTATATAAGCCTTATAGATATTAAGCGAGTCCCTGAATAAAAAATATGTTTCTCCAACAAATTAGTTTTTGATGTATCTTTCTCTGTTTCCAAAATTGTAGTTGAGTCCTTTACAGTTTCCAAGATTTTATTAAAATGATAGTGTACAAATTTGACAATGATTTCTTTAAAGATATATTAAATATATGACTAAAACCATCAAATGAATAAAAGCAGAATATTTTAATTCATAACCATAATATAAAAAAATATAAAGCGAAGTACTTTATTTTACGAAAACATGATTTTCCTAAAAACTATAGAGCTGGTTCAATTAATCATCTTGAGAATCATTAAAAATGAACCCAAAAATGCGTTATATTGGATGATGTTTTTGAATGTTGAGAATGCTGTTTTGTCAGTTTAGTTGTCGTTTATTTGTCTTCACTCATCAGTTTAGTTGTCACTAGTAATGAATAAAAGAAATCTTAATTGAGATTTTTTTATTCCCGATACAAATTGTATTATACAAAACTAGAAAAAATTTGGTTCAAAATAATGGAAACAAAGAACTTCACATTAACTTTCAGAACTTAAAATATTGAATTATTATTCAACTGAACTAATATTTTTTTTAATAAAAATCGCAATTTTATTGATTGTTTTGTTTGCTTTTTTTCTTATTTATTTATATTAAATATAGCCTTTAATTTTTGTATATACATGTCATTTTTGACATTTTTTGATCTATCTGATGTCATTTTTTGATCTATCTGAATGGGGTAGTGGTTAAGTCACCGCCTTTTAATGAAAAAGTCTCGAAAAGACAAACAATGGTCAATGAGATATTTAATAGTATTTTAAAATAAAATATAAATAAGTTTTGTATAATTTAGCGCAAATATTTAGCCCCATATAATAGCTACATCCGAGTAACGAACAACCGGCTTAATGAAATAAATAATTGAAGAAATCGAAGCTAAGGCAATCTAATCTTTGTAACTTTGTGGATGCCGTATGCTTTTTATAGAAATTGAAAAGGAATAAAATATCCTGCATCATGCAGGCATTTTTATTAATAAAATTTTTATATAATACCAGTTTTAAAAATTTCTATAAGATATATTATAAGAATGTTTTTATTTTATACTTTAAAGATTTTTAAAAATTTAATTGAAATTTATTCTTTTTAGTACATTTTACAAAAAAATTTTGAAAAATTTGTTTATTAGTTTCACACTGCTGTTCTGTCGTCTGTTTAGAAAATTATTCTACATCATAACGATGGATAGATTTTATAAAAAAACGAGGAAGAATACAGTTGCCTTTGTCAACTCTTAGATACCCGTACGAACCGTTAGTATGTTCACAGCCTGTGAGCTTGTATGCTCACAATATTATTTTTTTAATATTTTAGTATTTTAAAATAATTTGGGTGAATTTTATAATTTCTAGAATTATGGGTTGTACATATATTCAAACTATATGTTTATACATTCTTCAAAAGCAGATTTTAACCTTCCACATAACGATTATCAATCCAAAACTTTTTCAAATATTCTATAGTACCATTTAATACTAAGCGGTAAATGTATATTAAATTTACTTAGTACAAAATATTAAATATAATTTTAAATATTATATTATATTATATTTAAATATTCCATTGACAGAATAATTTCTTATAAGTAGAATAAAATACATATATGTATGTAAATACGGCGCTATATAATATACATCTATACTCTTATCATTCATTCACTAGTGACATATACGATATGTAAATAAACATGATATTATATAAGTATGTATATATATCAATATCATATAAATAAAAATTCTTCAAGCAACCGTTATGTTGTTTATTTATTTACATTTTTTTGTACTACGCATTATATCCTCAACAATTTCAAATTATCGAGTAAAACAAAATGCAAAAAATTCGTTAAAGAAATTTGTTAGAAAATTTGAAAAAATCAAGTAACACTTTCGTCAATTATAAAGTAACCCTATATTATTAAAAAAAGTTGTTAACAAAAATAAGAGTATAATGTTGAAGGTTTAATTTTTGTGTATTACTTCAAAAAAATTTTAACAGATGTTCAAGTTACAGGTGTTTAAAAATAGGAAATTTTCAGTTTTTGACCCCTTACAGCTCCTAAACGGGGAGTGATACAAAAAAAATTTCTGAAATGACTCATACTTATTTTCAAAGATCTAACTTCAAGTTTTCAACTTTAACCGTTTAGAAGATATAAGGGTTAAAGGATTTTTCAAAATTTGAGTTTCGCATAACGGTAAATTAAGACACCGTATGCCACAAATATATATTTATTGTATATATACTTTTAAAGCTAATGAAAGTAGTAATCATTTGGTATTTTCAAAATGAAGATATACTTTATACAACTTGTGCTATAACAATTTAAATATAGAGCTTTTTTGAACCTTTGGGGAGCTCACGGGTGGGGCTACAAAAAAATGTTATTAAAAATAAAATTAATATTTTTATGAGATCTATCAGCAGTTAAAATTTCATAGCTCTATTTCAAAAAAAATGTCGGGATCTAAAAGTTAGGTGTTCGAGAGCTACCCTAAGTTTTGGTCCAAACTCAACCAAAAAAAATAGGGAACCTACAAATTACTCCCAGAATATTTTGTGTAAATTTCAAGATTCTAGCTTTCTTAGTTTTTGAGTTAGCGTGCTGACGGACGGACGGACGGACGGACGGACATGGCTCAAAAGTCTTAGAATTTTTTTCTGATCCGATCCATACCTTTGAAGGTATATCTAGCTCGCTTATTTCGAGGTGTTACAAACGAAGGAGTAATTTTATTATACCCGATCCTATCGTACGGGTATAATGAATGTTGTGGATAGTTTTTGTATGTCCCCATCCATTACAAAGTTACAGGCCCTCAAAAGCTTACAGTCCCTAATTGAAAATGTTTATATCACAATTTCAGCACAATATTTTTTCAATTATAAACATCAATCAACAGGGCATTGTTTAAGATTTATAAATTAATACAAAAATTCTATAATTGGGAGGATGAAAATCTTTAAGAATTAGCTATAAGGAAAAAAAAATTTGTACTAAAACCGTTTAAGCCCCTGTTAGGGGTTAACTATTTTAAAAACTTTGTCACAAAAATATTTATATAAAAAAAATAATTAGGAGATTATTTAGAGTTGGTTTCAAAATCAGAATTATACCTTTTTCCAGAGTATGCATGAATAAATTCCATATTTATTTGTCTATTGTCTATTATTTTGATTATACTTATATTATTTTGTTTGGTTTTTGAAAATTTTGACGCATTTCGATTTTGAAAGTTTAAATTTTCATGCATTTGAATTTTGAAAGTTTGGATTTTAAAATTTGAATTTTCTAGTAGAATCGTTGTAAGTAAAATATAAAATTAAAGACTAAAATAAAAAAATTAAAATATAGCAAGAATTTATTCTTCAAGACCATTGAAAAGAAAAAAGGCTAATCTAAAAGTAAAAAAAGAAAAGCTAAACATTTTTATGAGGACAGTTTCTAGTTGGATAATATTTATAAAAAAAAACATTACTTTAGCGAAAAGTATTCAATATCATTTAAAAGTGGCATATTTCATGTAAATATGTATAAAACAATGACTTTTTGAATCAAAAATTTTTAAAAAATTATGTGGCCCGAAGAAGAACGATTTGGTTGAATATATGCTTTCTTCAAAAAAAATTGTTTAAAACCCAATGGAAAAATGTATCTTTCTTTTAAAGGTTTTAAACGCATATATTTTTGAAATTCTTAGTTCAAGATATTATAACCTTAATATACTTTTTTTATTTTATCTGTAGAAATTTCTACCTTAAGTGAATTTTTATATTTTTACTTTAAGTGAAAACATTGCTACTTTAGTAATTTAATTATATATGTATATATTTTTTAAATATAAACATGACTTCAAAAGTAAATAAATGTGTATAATATAGATATATAATATATATATATCTATAATGTATTATATAAATACATAAGTTTCTTATGTTCCCTTTCAATCCTTAAATCAACTTCCTTTGACCAGGCAGTACATGAGTACTAAAGGTCGAATAACCTATCTTTGGTCATAAAAGGGAGGTGGTGTTTAGTGGGTTAAAGTCCCACATACTCATAGAGAACTCATGCTCGTTTTCACACCTCTATATAGTATATTTTAAACATTCCCAGCTACCCCAACAAAAAAAAAAAGGGATTACGTAAATTAAATATAAAGAGTTTTCATTTAAAATAAAATTGTTGGGGGTCTCGGTGGCCTAGTGGATAAGAGCTTATGAAATACGCTGTAAACACCGAGGGAGTGTGGGTTTGAATCCCACACACGTCGGAAGAGTTATTCCCCCTTACCACATTTACAGCCATGCCTGAACAGGAAAGGTTGTGTAATTTCCGGTCCACATTTATGTGACAGAGAAATTAAAAAAAAATTATTATTATTTATATTATTATTTAATTAAATTATTATTAAAAAGAATTAAAAAAATAAAATTGTTTTCACTTAAAGTAAAAAAAAACTTCACTAAAACTAAAAATGTCTTCAATTAAACTAAACAAAATCTTCACTTAAAACAAACACCTGTTCAGTTAAAGTAAAATAGCTTTATTAATATTTTTCTTAAAAAAATAAAAAACAAACAATTTAATTATCATTTCATAATTTTAGAATATAATAATAATATATAAATATATCTAGTAATTTTAAATGTAATCAATATTATTTAATTAAATAGTGCATTAAATTGGAATCAATAAATAGAAAAAAACAAAAAAAATAATATTTAATTTTTATATATTATGGATAACTGAAAATTACAATTATTTATAATATGAATCTGGATGCCATTTTTCTTTTTCATTCTGAATTCAATTCAATATTTTATTTATTTATTTTTTTTTATTGAAATTGTACATATCGAATCGAATTATATTTAATAAATGGTCAATTAATGTTAGTATAAGTAATTCATAAAAGTGTTTCAAAGTATAAATTAAAAAAAAAAAAAAAAAAAAAAATTCATATTTTCTGATTGATTGATCGAATCGAATTTCAATAATTTTAATTAAGAGAGCAGCTACTGGTGATTATTACAAATTAACATGGCGAAAAAATGTTTTTTTTTATTATTATTAGTTTTGAACAAAAAAAAAAAAAATATACAAAATAAAAAACCTGATAAAACTTAAAAGATTAACAAAAAATTAATTTTTCATTTATAATATACGACTAATGTGTTTTGAATATTGACCGAAGAATACGTCAATTGTTGACAGTTTCTTTTAATGAGGTACAGAAAAAAATAAATATTATGGGGTTCCGAACTGGATTGAAAGTTATTTAAAAACATTTCTTTAAATTTTTTTTCTCATGTAAAACCAAAATTCTTCCTTTACTTTTTGTTTTATAATGAGATTCATTATTTCTCTTTTGAAATTTGTGTTTAGAAGTTAAGTGTATTTTAGTAGCAACTGATCTTCCAGTTAATGATAAATTATTTTCTATATCAGGTTATAAACATTATTTTATAACGATAATTTTGTGCACTTGTACCTCAAGAAATGGTAGGGGGTACTTAAACTAATAAAATAATAAGGTACATTAAAAATTTTAACAAATTGAGTCCCCCCGCTCATTGGTGAATATAAGAAAAAACTTACATTTAATCCCACGAGTATAAGCGCGGTGAACATTACTCAAATGTTTCAAAATTCCATGCTCACACCGGTAAACAACTCAAATGTTTCAAAATTCCTTGGTAAATATAAAAATAAACTTGCGTTAAGACCCAATATATTAAGATTGAACATTTTTAAAGGTAAAAATAAGTACATTAAATTGATTCGGGATTTTGAAAAAATTCTGCAATGTTCACTGGTGATGCACGTGGTATTTAACTAGTTAAAATTAAAAAAAATATACTACACTGAAATTAAAAACTGTCAACAATTTTAAATTTTAGTTTTAAACACTTCTAATGTTGCATGGGTTATATTAGTTTTAATTTCATATCTATATTATTGGCCAAGAAAATTTTTGTATTGATAAATTCAAAGTTTTCTGATACTTATTATATTTATACTGACTTTTATAATTTAGTATTTGTCTGATGAAAGTTTTCTTTTACTATACAGTAGCGAAATAAACTTATCAAAAGTTTACTTGAAGCTTGAAGTTTACTTAATAATTGTTGAAGAGCCTCCAAAATGAATTTCCATAACTTCTAATACACCACTTAAATATTTTTTTCTACGTAAATAAATACTTTAGTAATGAGCAGCCTACTTAAATTACAAGTTATAAACTGACCATTAAAAATGCTTAAACTATATGTATCTTTAAGTATAATGGTACAATTTAAAGTTTTGTTTTTATTTTTATTTTTTTTTTGCCTAATATATACCTATATTTTTTTTCTATTAAAGAATTTGACATAAAAAAAATAACTAGAGAATTAATAATGTATCGGTTTTAGCATAATTTTTTTTTTTTTTTATTTTGTTTTTTATTTTTTTTTTTTTAGCATAATTTTACAAAATTATTATTATGGGCAAAACAACTCCATTAATTGCAAATTTTAAATAGAAATTTTTAATAAAAAATTAAAAAAAAAAAAAAAAAAAAAAGTTGAAAGTGTGATATTAGTTAAGAAAATAATTTTTTGATGTTGAAATATTCGTTATTAATTTAACTAGATTTGTTTTTTTTTTTTTTGTATTTTTAGCATTTTTATTGTTAATTATACCATTGAATTGTTTTGTTTTTGTCCTTGTCTTTTTAGTTATAATATAGGTACATATAATATTAAATTTTATTAGTTGCAAAATTAATAATTTGTCTGGAATGCAAATGTTTAGAATAGAGAATTAACTGTTTTTTTTTTTGTTTTGTCTATAATTAGATAAAAATTATTTTTTTTTTTCTTAATTATAGATTTTTTTTATGAAATTCCACATTTTTTTGAGACATAAATAAACGCGTGCATGGTATATATTTTATAATTAACCTAAAAGGTTAAAGATTAGTTTTAAGTTCAAAAATTTGTTATTTTTATGTTTTCGAAATTCGTGTTTTTTAATGGAATTGTCAGGTTTCAGTTTTTTTTTTTTGGCTAATATGAGGATATTTTTAAATATTTGATCTGTTTCCTCTTACTTATACCTGTTATAAGAATGCTAATAATTGATGTACAGTTATCAAAAAGTTAGAAAGTGTTCTAAAGTATTAAAGAGTTTAACTAAAATAGACTTTTTTTTTTAAGAGGGTCAGTGGTCAGTTCAAAAGTCACTCATAAGAAATGCACGTGATTCTTCCGGACAATGTTGGGCTTTAACCAACTAAAATCACCTTCTTTTTAAAACAAATTTTAGAGTTGAGATCTTTGATACAAATATACAGTTTGGTTTACAAGATATGGAATTAAGTTAATTAATTTGTATGGTTAGGTTTGAAGAGTGTTGTCATAAAATTAACATTTGCGTAAATTATTATTTTCAATTGTTCTAATTTTTCATCTTATACATTAAATAGGACAATATTTTTTATTTTGCGAGTATAGGTGGGAATCATCGAATGATACTATAGAGAAGTGAAATGATCATGAGTCTGCTATGAGTGTGTTGGACTTTAATCTACTAAAAACCACCTTCATTTTTTAACCAAACAATATAAGTTATAATAACCTTTGGTAATAATGTACTGCCTGATCAAATAAAGTTAAGTTAGATAAACAGATTTCAAATTAACAGCCATTTTGTGAACAAAGTTTTTAATGTTCATCTTGAATGTTGACAAGTAATTTAGACGTATAATTATCGCCAATTCTAAGGAATACGTGTGGTGGAAAATAATTATAGCAAGGTTAGTTTTGATCATATCTTGAAGTTTAAAAAAAATTTTTTTTATCTGTGTATTTATAAATTTTCACAAGCAATGTTAAAGTGTTTCCTATAATCTTATTTCCTAATTCATTGAATTAAGAATCAATTAAATTCTTTTCTCCTATATCCTTTATATAACATTTTCATATTCTATTACTTTAAATCAAAACGTTTCCCATTTTTTCTCTTAAGTCTTAATACAACATAAGTACATATATAGTAAAGGTGTTCACTCAATAGTATTTTCAATACACACCGTAGGTTTAGTAAGTAAAAAAATATTGGCAGATAAAATGTTTTAATATTTTAATGATATCTTTTGAAAATTACAAAGGTCGTTATATATGAATTTAAGTTCGAAAGATTAAGTTAAAATTAAAGTTATATTAAAATTTTTTATAAGAAAAAATGAAACTTAGGTAATCATCACTTACACTTAGGTAATCATCAATACAAATCATTAGAAAATGATCCGAAATGAATACAAATCATTGGTCTTGTAAAGGACTGTGGAAGATATTGATTTAAATTTGAATATATGTGAGAGAGGAAGTTTATCGCTGAAGAAAACGGTGCCATCGTCAAGAGAAATCAAATGTGTATAATATGTATATATTGATTAATCAGGAAAATCTGTTAAAATGTTTTGTTGATCAGCAGCTTAACGGTTTTTTTTAAAAGAATTTTATTATAAAAAAAGGAAAATTTTAAAATAGTTTTACACCAAATTAAAAAATTATTAAATTTATGAATAAAAAAATCCAATTTTAAATTTTTACTAAAATTTTTATTATTTTTATTTTTATATAAAATATTTTCATTAATTTGATTTTTTTTATTTAATTATTTATTTATTTTTAGATTCCTAGGTTGTCATCATCGCTCATAAAATTATACTACAATTCTTCACAATTTATTTATTTT
The DNA here is from genome assembly GCA_947095535.1 of Poecilobothrus nobilitatus. Lineage (NCBI taxonomy): Eukaryota > Metazoa > Arthropoda > Insecta > Diptera > Dolichopodidae > Poecilobothrus > Poecilobothrus nobilitatus. The sequence goes on along the minus strand of OX352774.1, from coordinate 41,027,476 downwards.
TTTCTTACCAGCCGTGGCTATGTTCATCATAATGTCCATGAACTGTTTTTTTTTTTTTTTTTTTTTAAAGAAAAAGAGAATTATAATATTTTGAAAATTGATTATCATATAATAGCAAATATCAATTTAAAATTGATTACCTTCTGGATGATGAGCATGTCCAATTCTTTTTACAATAGCATTAAAACCATTATGTTTATCAGCATGATATTCAACAATACGTTTTGTACCATCGGCTTCTTTTAATTCATAAGCGCCTACATAAATCAAAATTATATGATTAAAATTGAATTGATTAAATATAGAAAAAAATTATATATGATTAGGTATTTACCTTTAACAGAGTCACCATCACGATGTTCCCATTGACTTTTATGATCACCAGTATGTGAATCTTTTACACCATATTCAAATTTATAGCTTGGATGTGAATGATAATCATGATGATCATCATGTTCATTATGAATATAACCGGAATCATATCCTCCATGATGATGATAATGTGGTTCTTCATGTTTTACAACACTGGCATAACTACTACCGTGACCATGATGATATCCTGCTGATGTGAAACCAGTTAATCCAATTAATAAACCGAATATGAATAATTGCATTGTCTTTTTTTTTTCTTTGTTGTATTTAAAATTTATATAAATTAAAGTTAATAGAAGAATTAATTGTAATTAACTGATACTATAAATATTAATCTAATTCAATTTATATTTATAGTTTTATTGTAGTAATTCTATTTCCGTCTATTATAGAAACTTACAAAATTCTATTTTTGAACTCATTAAAAATTAATAAATTTTTTTTTTTTTTTTTTAATAAGAGTAGGAGGAAAAATTGAAAGTAACAAATAATAGACTTAATTTACAAGGCTATTATTATGGACACTTATTGAAAATAAAAAAAATAAACAAAATATTTGAATAGAAGGAGGATTTAAATAAAAGAAAAAAGAAAAAAATAAATAATAACAGACAAAACATTAAATGGTTCTATTTGAATGAATTCACCTATTCAAAAAACAAACAACAAAATAAAAAAATTTTATATACGAAATTATTTTGAATAATTTTATTGTTAAATGGATTAATGAAGTAATCAAATTTGGTTAATTATGAAGTTGATTTGATTTATTAATAAAAAAACTAAAAAAAAATTTTTAATTTAATACTTTTAATTTTTGTTGTTTTTTTTTTCGAATGGTATCCAAAAAATTGTCACATTTTTAATGAATTTAATATGACGGTATATTTAATAAAGACTTTTCAAAATAAAGCAAAAAAGTTATAGTTATTTCTATTTATATTATTTTTGTTGTTATTTAGATCTATATGATTCTATAGAATATACATTGAATTAATTATATTACGAAACACAAAGAATCTTAAGATATTTGTTTGGTAAATTTATTTATGTATAATAAACAACAATATTTCTTCGTTCCAAATTTTCAATTATTAATCCTAGGAAAATTTCAGAAACAAATATTGAAAAAATCCATACTAAATTAAAAAGCTTACTTTTGGATGGGAGCATACCGTTTTCCTGAAAACAAAAATCTTGACCAAAAAAAAGGCCTGAAAAAAAATTTCTTGAAAAAAAAAAAATTTGAATTTAATCTTTAAATCAAAATAAAGTTTTTTTTTGGAATTTTAAAACTTGAAATTTTCTTTTTTTGAATATTAAAACTGAAAATGGAATTTTATACCTAACCTCAATATACATGCCCTTTACCATTTCTTTTCATTCCTTCTTCCTTAGCCATTATACTTCGCAAACAATTATATTTTTAAACTTATCTGACTACAGAAGGAGGTGGTTTTAATAAGTAAAAATATCACACTACTAAGGGGTCCTTCTTTTATTTTGCTGTCTTTTGAAGGTTTACAACTCTCTTTTAAACAAAAACAAATACATTTGTGGTATCTATGGTCCCTAGAGTTTATCTATTAATTGTATTTTTTTAACAGAAAAATCAGTAACATTTAAAAAAATTATCCAATTACTCGAAGAAATACAACTTTTTAAGAAAACTTTTATATTATTTTAGCTAGATTCAGTTACTACATTCCAAAACTATGCAAAATCTAATTAGAAGCAATCTTATATTTTATACTCTTTAAAAGAAAATATATTTAGTTAATAATAACACCTATATATTTCAGTGCAATTTTAGAAGTAATGTTTAAACAGATGAAGTGGAATAAATTTGGTATGAACATAGATATAAATTATCTGAACAACCTTGGTTTCTCTAATGACATTGTCTTTTTGTCTCTCAAAGTCTTCTCCAGAACTAAATGTGAATAAAAATAGAACTACAATGCGAGTTAAAAACAAATAAGATTTAAAACAGGGATCACCAAAGATTAATATAAACCCAGCAAAATAAAAAATGAAAAGAAATAGAGAATGTGAAAATATATAATATATTTTGGACAACTAATCTCAATCTTAAATAGAAAGAAATAGACAGAAGGATATTAATCTCTTGAAAACATTTTTAAATACTAATCTTGCTCCTCAGTCTAGCAAAACTAGAATCATATCAGAGATGGCAAGCCAAACTTAAATTAATACCGCTAAAAGTCTACAAAACATTAAAATAACCCAAACAGAAATACAAGGAGTAGATATCCTTAAATTATCGAAAACAGAAAGAACACAAAGCACAGCTAAAAGTTCTTCTAAAATATTAAAAATGAATTGGGTTGCTCTTCGGTCTCACATAAGTCACATAAAGTAGTTTCGATAGGTGAGGGTCCCGAAACTCACCTGCCCAGCGTTTACCAAATATATACCGAAAGACGGAATACTGGCAAATAACTTAAATGATCGTACGATGTTCTGCTTCAAATAAATATACTCTATTGAAATAATTATAGCTAAAAATAAAGTAGCATAGAAAATAAAGGGGAAGACTTACATACAAAACTAAAGTTTACTCTTACTGAAATTAGAACTGCCTGACGTAAAAAAAAAAATTAAAATTGAATTATAATTAAATTAACAACTGAATTTTTAATTGTAATAATTAAAATAAAAATAATAAACGGTTTTTATTATCTTTTGTGCGTTTTATAATCTTTTGGTTTTGCAATTCTATTTTGTTTTTTATTTGTTCTGGTTTAACGAAGTACTCAGTTCTTTAATTATTAGAGTCTTAAAAATATTTAACAAAAGCAAAAAAAAAAGGAAAAAAATCCATTCCTCAGTGTCCTATTGCATCAACCACTTATTATTTATTACTTTACAGCTTATTCTATAAGTTTTTTTGGCAAAGTGATTAGTGTTACATTTTTCTTTTTTTTTCCTAAGGGAGGTGGGAATCTTCCAAAGACACCAAGAATTTTCCCTTGGTAGTGTCAGAATCTTACTGACTAAACCCACCGCCCCCTTTAGTCAATATAGTGGGATGAAACCCTTACCTGCGAACGTAGTATATTGGCTAGGGAGTAGGGATAGGAAAGGATAGGAAAATGGATACGGAAACATTGAATTGGGAGTGGGAATGAATCCCGCCTATTATTATTATTTTGCTAACAGTGACAAAAGCCGTCACAACAGTTACAACATGTAGTAGTAGTATATATTACTACATGAGGCAACTATTGAAGGCAACCCCCACTGTCACTGTAGCGGCTGTTATTATTGGTACTAATATTTTTATTAATATTATTAATATTTTACTACAGAGTCAGCGCCATCAGTGGATTACAACGTGCAGCAGTATATAACACCTTATTGCATGATATAACCAAAGATAGCCCCACTGTCTAATTATTATTATTACTATTATTATTATTATTATTATTATTATTATTATTATTATTATTATTATTATTATTATTATTATTATTATTATTATTATTATTATTATTATTATTATTATTATTATTATTATTATTATTATTATAATTATTGTTATATTATTATTGTATATTTATTATACTATTTAATTGTACTATTATTATTATTACTATTATTATTATTATTATTATTTTACCACAGGACTAACGCCATCAGTGGATTACAACGTGCAGCAGTATATAACACCTTATTTTCATGATATAACCAAAGATGGCTCTTCTGTAGCAGGTATTATTATTATTATAATTTGTTTTACTATTACTATTATTATTATTATTGTTATTATTATTATTATTAATATTATTACTATTATTATTATTGTTATTATTATACTACACAGTCAGCGCCATCCGTGAATTACAACATGCAGCAGTATATAACACCTTACTTGCATGATATAACCAAAGATGGCTCCACTGTAGCAGCTATTATTTATTTTTAATTATTATTATAATTATTATTATTATTACTATTATTATTATTATTATTATTATTATTATTATTATTGTTATTATTACTAATATTAATTATACGATATACATTATTACGATATAAAAGTACTACATATTTTTTTATTTATGACCTGACCGGGATTTGAACTCAAGACCATTCGATTGAAAGGTTGGCGACTTAACCACTGCGCCATGAGTCAGATCACATCATTATTAACATTCACATCATTATTAATTTTATTCACTTATTTTTTGCTTATGATAACTTATTTTTTTATGATAAAGAAAGTAATTAGTGTTTCAATAATAAAAACTGCAACTTATTGAATATAAATAAAAGTTCCATTTCAAGTAAATATGCCTTATTTTACTATTATTAATAGAATAATTTTTGTTAAGAATATGTACAATTATAGTTAAATAAATATGTGTGTATGTAGGTTTGTATATTAAATCTAAGTATATTTTAATTTTTTATTCCCTATTAAACAGGATATCCGGTTCTTAGTAGTCTTCCTTCAAATGGGTGATTGAGGATTTACACTTTGATGTACATAATATGCTTTTTTATTATTTTATTATGATGTTTGATCAAACAATCATTGTATACTTACAAATATTTATTTATAGTCGTTCATATTATTCGTACTTATCCATTATTTATTAAAATCAAAAATAGTTTGATAACTAAATTTATTTCTTATAAGTTTAGTTAATAAGTTATCAAAAAATTGATTGAAAAATGATTGGCAAAAATTTTTGTTGCATCAAAAAAAACTATATAAAATATTGATTATTCCATAAATTTTTCATTTTGATAAATGATAACTTATTATAATTAATTTTTGATGCAATAAAAATATGATAAGTGATTTTTTTTTACTTATTGAAATTTTTTTTGAATTTTTATTCATTATATTTTGGTGCAACAGAAACTTTGCGAATAAAACAATAAGTTGCAAAGTAATAAGTGATAAGTGGTTGGTGCAATAGGACCCTGAATTATTATTTATGTAAGATAAATATCAATATTCAATTTTTCTCATATATTTTAATGAAAATGTAAAATGTTCCAAAAAAAAGAAAAAGCTGTCAACATTTTTTGGGCCATTTTTCATTTATTTTTGGGTGATTTTGTATTTTAAATTTTGGACGATTTTTCATTATGAAAATAAGCCCAAAATATTAAAAATTGAAAAATAACCCAAAATTATTTTTTGGGCAATTTTTCATTTTTCTTCGAACAATAAACAATTAATAAATAAATTTCTAAGAGCAATAATTTTAAATCAGTTCTAACAATAATTTATTTTATTATTAATAATAAGATGCTCTGACATAAAAATTAAAATCGAATGTCACAAGTGCGAAACACAAACACAATCAAAATCTGGCATTTCGTGATCATAGATTCAAAACTTTAGTATCGATTTTTGGGAGTCCACCTAAATTCCAAAAAAAAAAAAATCACAATGATGCAAATAAGACAAAATTTCAAATAAGACAAAATCCAAAAAAAAAAATCTCAAGAAAAATAATCCCAAATTTCAAAATTCCAAATTACAAAATACCAAAATCCCAAATTTTAAAATCCCAAATTGCAAACTCCCAATTTTTAGTTAGTTATAAAACCAAAATTATAACTTTCAATTTCGAATTAGGTATCTTGCTTGTTTTTTTTTATCTTGCATTACAAAAAGCCACTATTAAAAAAATATTTTATTTTTAATACTTTTGTATAAAGTAGGTATGCCGTACCGTATTAGAGTATTCCCTTATTAGAAGTTCTTTATTATTGAAAATATATATTAAGATAAAAAAATATGTAGGAGGAATTTTATAGTTGGTTACAAAATCTTGATTATGCGTCTTTTACAGAATATTTATATATATCTATATGTGAGATTCTGAGTTAGGAGAGATTTTAGAGTTGGTTACAAAATCAGGGTCTCAATAATTTGTTTAGTGGGGGTTTGGGGCGGCAGCCCCCACTATTTCAAATTCATTGTTGTTGAAATATATATATAAAAAAAATAATTAAAAGGGATATTAGAGTTGGTTACAAAATGAGAGTTATACGTCGTTTGCAGAATATTTATATATTATGTATATTCGAAATTCTGAGATTTTGTAACATTGGGATTTTTTTTTTTGGTTTTGTAACATTGCAATTTTTTTTTTTGGGATTTTGTAACTTGGGATTTTGAAATTTGGGGTTATTTTTTTTTTGGATTTTGGATTTTGGGCTTGGGATTTTGATTTTGGGATTTTGACTTTGGAATTTCGGACCCAACCCCGATTTTTTGGGTTCAAAATGAGGGATTTATCCTTTTACAGAATATAAATAAATATAAATAATCTGTAAATTAATGTACCTGTAATTAATATATATAAATATTCTGTAGAAGGCAAATTCACAATCAAATATTGTTACACTTCCTTGTAAGCATTTTCAAATTTGCAATGAATGCACATTAAAAATGCAGGCGGAAAGTGTAGCAACTGGATCAGAAAATTTTAATTGCCCAGTTTGTCTCCAGAAAGTAGACGAAACTATGCAAGTATTTGTAAAATTGTAATAAATAAAATAAAATTTTTTTGGTTTAAAATCAGATGATTTTTCATTTTGTTTTTTCGGCCATTTTTCATTTTATTTCGTTACATTTTGGGGCCTTTTTTCATTTATTTTTGAGTGATTTTTGCCTTTTTTCATTATAATTGTCCAAAAATATTGGGTTATTTTTCATTTTCAATTTTTGGACTATTTGATTTTGGGCGATTTTTCGTACAGCTGTTTTTAATCACCAGTTCCGAAATATTTGATTTAATTGTTCTTTTACAATTAATTACACATTTCGCATTTTAAAGTAAAAGAGAAAATAAAAACTACAAAAAAATTATTTTTTTTTGCTGCTTTTTATTATAAAAAAATAATATTTTGTTTTGTATTTATATGTGTTTATTATACAAATTAATTTCTTGTGTTTAATTTTTTTTTTTGTTTTAATAATTTTTGGTTTGCTTTAATAAATATTATAATATAATTATCCTATACTTAAATGATTGTGTTAATAAAGGAATTGTTGCGCGTTCCATAAAAATAATTGTCCTAAAATTTTTTCTAATTATTTATCTTTACCAGCCATGACCATGTCCATCATGATGTCCATAAACTATCAAAGAAAATTATAATATAATTTATATTATTAATGAAGAAAAAATTATGAAAAAATTTTTTTAAATAAATTATAGATACCTTGAGGATGATGAGCATGTCCAACTCTTTTTACAATAGCATTAAATCCACCATGTTTATCAGCATGATATTCAACAATACGTTTTGTACCATCGGCTTCTTTTAATTCATAAGCGCCTACATAAATCAAAATTATATGATTAAAATTGAATTGATTAAATATAGAAAAAAATTATATATGATTAGGTATTTACCTTTAACAGAGTCACCATCACGATGTTCCCATTGACTTTTATGATCGCCAGTATGAGAATCTTTTACACCATATTCAAATTTATAACTTGGGTGAGAGTGATAATCATGATGATCATTATGTCCATGATGACTATAACCACCATAATGACCACCATCATCATGTTTTACAACATTAGCATAACTACTAGCATGACCATGGTAATGTCCTGCAGTAGCTAAAGCAGCTAATCCAAAAAATAAAACAATATTTAACAAATGCATTTTTATTTTGATTTTGATGAAATTTATTTTATTATATTTATTCTTAAGAATGCTATTGTTTGACTAATGCATTATGCACTGTTTAAAATAGTATTTATACTGTTCGATAAAATTTATAAAAGCTTGTCAAATTATACAAATTATTAGTTGTTTTAATTTTGCACAAAAAATCCGATTAATTGAATTTCCTAATAGAATTTTATTTACTTTTAATTTTTTTTTTTTTAATTGAAATTTGTTTTTTAGCAAATTTTTAAAAAACAAAAAAATTGGAAAATTTGCTTACTAGTTTAATTCTGTCTATTACTTTGTTAACCAAATTTAACCGTTAACCGTCGTTTTAGATAGAACAATAATGAAATTTTAATTATGAACACGTCTCTTAAAAAATTAAATGTTGTGGAACTTTTGTTGAAATGTTGTGGAACTTTTTTATGTAGTCTCACCAATTACGGAGCTATAGCCCCTTAAAGTTTGTAATAGCGCTATTTTAAAAAGTGCATATCTCAGATTCTGTGTTATTTAACATTTATTTTAAAATACCAAAGGATAGAAAATTCAGTTGTATTTAGCTAATTTAGCTTTATAAATCAATTTAATATTTCAATTTACCGTTATGTAGAAACAAAGATTTGTAAGGTTTTCTTTTCTTCATACCTCCTGCGTCATATTTAGACGTCAAAAATTTAAAGTTTGTTTTTTTAGGCACATGATCACAATTCTAAACTATTTTTTATTGTTTTCTGGAAAATGTGCACCTTTAAAAACCTTTAGTTTTAAATTCAGCCTTGTTTTTTTTTTTTGATTTAGATTTAAATTTGTTTTCTTTTCATTTTGTTCTCAGATAATTTTTCAACTTCATTTATTTAAAAAATTTGAAATTTAGTGGTTAAAAGTAACGAAAAAGTAAAAAAAAAACAAAATGTATAAATGCTGAAACTAATGCAAGGCTAATTATGAAAGTATTAATTAGAAAATTATATTTAATTATAATTAGTGTAGGAATATTAAATTAATACAACACTTTGATTTTCTAAATTGTATTTTTTTGGAAAATAATTAAATAATTGATAATTAATCAGGAAAAGAATTTAAAGTATTAATAAGAGAGGCAAATATTTTCTATACATTTACATATAAAATTAACTTTAATTGTAGAAAATACTAAACAATCGATTCGATATAAAAGGAATTACTATCAATTAGATTTATAACATTCTTCTAATAACTTTTCTTCGAAATAAAACAATTAATCAAAATTAAAATTAAAATGTATTTTTTAAATATTGCTTTATTTTTTGGATTAGCTGCTTTAGCTAATGCAGGATATTACCATGGTCATGCTAGTAGTTATGCTAATGTAGTAAAACATGATCATGGTGGACATTATGGTGGTTATAGTCATCATGAACATGATGATCATCATGACTATCATTCACATCCAAGCTATAAATTTGAATACGGTGTAAAAGATTCTCATACGGGTGATCATAAAAGTCAATGGGAATATCGTGATGGTGATTCTGTTAAAGGTACCTATTAATATATATATATATATATATATATATATATCTATTTGTTTTATTTAAATCAATTTAATTTTAATCGTATAATTGATTTGTGTAGGCGCTTATGAATTAAAAGAAGCCGATGGTACAAAACGTATTGTTGAATATCATGCTGATAAACATAATGGATTTAATGCTGTTGTAAAAAGAGTTGGACATGCTCATCATCCTGAAGGTACATTTTAAATATACATTTATTAAAACTTTTAAAAATGAATCTAATTTCAACTGGAAAATATTTTGAAAATGATTTTTTTTTTTTGAACAAAATTTAGTATATGGACATCATGATGGACATGGTCATGACTGGTGAAAGGTTGAAAAAAAATATACTGAAATTATTTTATGGATCATAAGAAACGACTTACTGAAATACCTCCTCAATTAAATTAACTTAATTAGAAAAATTAATAATAAAAGAAAAAACAATAAAAAAGAAATAAACTAATTTAAAATATCTTGTTTTTCTAGTGAATTGATAACTTTAGAATCATTAGACCATAATCTGTAATAGGAAGCTAAATATTAATTTATTTAGTTATAGTTACTTTAGATTAGATTGTAAACATTTTACATGTTTAATATTATTTAATATATTAGTTTTAATATGTAGAAAATTATTGATTATAATCCAGATTCCCATCCTTTTTGGATCTTTATGCGAATTCTTTAGGAAATTATCATATGTTCTCTCTTAATTTTGAATTTTAATTAGAAACAAAAATGTACTCAAATTCGTACTACTCTTGATTGTATCTACTTTTACTTTAAAGTAAAATTACAATTAAATTATTGAAGAAATTAAAAAAAAAGCGGCTAATTAAAGATGTTATAATTGAAAGTCTACCCAAATCCCAAAAAAAAAAAACCAAATCCCAATGGTATAAAATCTCAAAAACGAAAAAATCCCCATAAAATCCCCTCAAAAATACAATAAAAAATAGTAAAAAAATTCTAAATTTTAAAATTCAAAGTTACAAAATTCTATAAAAGAATCCCAATGCTGCAAAATTCGAAGATTTTTGGCATTTAAGAATTAGAAATAATTATTTACTTATTATTATTTTGTTTATATATATTTTTAATATACTTATTATTGTGAATTATGTTTTGATAGTGATATCAGTGATCCCACAGAGGAATGATTTTATAGGTGGTTACAAAATCAGGGTTCCAATAATTCCTTTTGCGGTTGTTTTAAATACTTTGTTGATGAAGTATGTATATAAAAAAAATTTTAGATTTGGTTATAAAATCAGGATTTTCACCTTTTTCAGAGCTTTTAAACGCAAGAATTCCCGAAGAAATTTAATACATTTGAAATTATTTTTTAGCGAATTAAACTAGAATTAAAAGGTTTGGTGGTATTAGTAACATTTTTAAATCGATGGCAGTATTTTCAAAATCTCTCACAACATTTCCGGAAACAGAGATCTTCGGAGCTCTTAGTATTTGTTCAATTGGCAACAAAGACTAAAAAGGATTATTATATGTGAAAACCTAAAAATTGGTGAGTTGATTCTTTCCAAAGAAAAAAGGCTTTCTATCATCACTTTGGCTGCTTCGAAGAATAATTGAAACTTACCCTGTACGAGATGATTTGGTCAGAATAGTCACAATAAAGGTTAAAAATACAGCATTAAAGAGATAATTATTATTATATTATTTTTAGTTGAACTGATGTTGTAGTTGAAGTTGCTGATGATCAGCTATAGTAGTTTGTATTTTATATTGATGTTTGTGATTCTTTGTGTGTGTAGTATTTTCCGGTTTACATATGCATTTTGCCATTTGGATATGCTATGTATAGTTACACGTATCAGGTAAGTATATCAATTTATATATGGTCATAACATCGATATCAATTTGTTTTTTTTTTTTTTTGTAGAATAATGGAAACTGCACAACTTACTTTTCTAGTATTATATTTCGTGACGGTGGAATTAAAAAGAAAAAAATAGGGTGTTACTGTCTATATTTTATTATCTTCTAGTTGTATAGTTTGTAATGTTCAAGGTTTAATTTAAAAATTTATTTAATTTGAATAACTAAAAATAATTTGCTAAAAAATCTGCTTAATCGAAAATTGAGACACCGGTTTTATCAAGTATTAAGCATTAAGTAAATTGTCAAGTATTAAGAAGACTCTTAATCACTATTTAAGTTTCATAGAGTGTGTCGTAAAAATTTAACTTTATTCAAAATAAATTTCAAAAATTTTTTTTACATAAAATTTTTATGTTGTAAAAATTTGAAATATCAGTGTTCTTTGTAATAATAGCTACATATTTAATTTTCTATTCTATTTATTTAAAAACTCGCGTGCTAAAATGTAAATTTTGTAAAATAAAGCAAACAAAATTAAAATATTCACCACGAAATACTTAAAAATTTTTATCATGTATGTTGTATGTTAAAAACAATTTAAGTTTTTTTTTAAATAAATGAAACTTGAGTGGGTGATTACTAAAATTACTAAACAAATTTTTTTTATAATTTATTCAAAAATTAAAATTAGGTACATTATACTTTAATCAATTATGTTGTACTCTTTATTATATTATAAAATGGAAATTATAAGTAATCAATCGATATATTTGTTTTGTATCAATAGTTTTTTTTTTAGTGTATTCTCCTGGCACATAAATGTTTCAAGGAAATTACACAGTCTTTGCTTTTCAGGCGTGGCTGTGAATCTTGTAAGGGGGAATTATTCTTAAGACGTGTGTGGAATTCGAACTCACACTCCCTCGATGTCTACAACGTATTTTAAACGCTCTTACCCACTAGGACACCGAGGCCCCCACCAATAGTTGATGAAAGCTGAACTACTAGACTCTAGGTTCGTACGTACTAACTCAACGCTACGTTCTAATATTTAAAATTTTCTATAATTTGACTATAACTTTGATGTGAAAGATAAAACAAATTGAAAATCAACAATACTTCTTGTATCAATATAACATTATTAGCAAATTTCCAAAAAAAAATTTTAAAAGATTTACTTATTAGATTCACTTTAATCCTTCTTTCGGCTGTTTACTTCTACTTCTACACTGTTTTAGATGGAGCAATGAAATTTTAACAATAATAGATCTCATAAAAAAAAATGTTATGCAATAAGTTTTTTATGTAACTCCATCCATTACGAAACTACAACCTTTCAAAGTTAGAAAAAGCCCTATTTTTATATCTTCATATATATTTTAAGTTCTGTTTAAAATTTTTCAATCTAAAAACGTCAAACGACAGGAAATTTTTTAAGTTTTACAGATCAATATAATGATTATATAATTTTTTGCGATATGGTATTTAGTGTTTCCGTTATGTAAACGATAATTTTACAAAATATTGGTTCTTTCGTCTCTCTGGGAATGCTTCGGGTCAAAACCTTTCGAAATTTTCAAAGGTAGAAGATTTTTGACATTAATTATGATGAGAATTTGACATCAGAAATTTTTGTTGCACCTCCTCCTGTTTAAGAGCTATTAGGGTTAAAAATTTACTATTTTTAGATACCTATACTTTAGAAATTTGTGCGAAAAAAGAAATTTTTCGAAAGTAAAATCTTAAAATTAAAGCCTCATCATTATTCTTTTATATGTGTTATTAGCTTTTCTTAATTAGGATTAGCGTTTTCTTTAAATTGAAGAAAATGTCTCTATATTTTTCATAATTTTTGCTACTTATAAAATTGTAAGAAAAATTTATTGATAAAAGTTACTATTCTAGATGGTTTATTATTGTATCTTTTAAAATGTGCACCTTTAAAAACCATTGGATTTACATACTGCCTTATTTCTTTTTCTTTTTGAACAAAATTTAGAAAGTAAAAGGAAATCAGAATAACAATTAAAATTGCAAAAAGTTAACATTTTTCTTGCAAAGAAAACATATTTATAGAGTAAACATAATTGTTTTGGAGTAAAACATTGTTTAAAGAGGAATAATTAAACCTCAACTATACAATTTTTTTTTATTAAAAATAAAAATGTTTACTATTGATTTCTTTTAAATTTAGAAGCAACTAACAAAATAATTCTTATACTAATGGTTGAATGTTAATGGTTGAATTTCAATTCGATTTAGTTTACCCTTTATCATTCGATTAAAATTAAACAAAACACATAAATTAATACCTAAGTATTTCTTAACTTATTCAATTATTTAATTATAAACAATTCATATTAGATGAATCTTATTTCTAACAAAAATATCCCAAAATGTTGTAGTAATAAGTGATATAAGACAAGTCAAAATAAAAAATAAATAAAAAGATACAAACCATTTTTACAATCAGAAACATTTATGTAGAAGAACAATTAGAAAAGAAATAGAAACAGAAGGAAAGACATTAACAGAATTGACAGAAACCACATTAATAGCTCAAAATAGAATTACATGGATTTGTGGTAGCCCTATGCTTCTAAATGGAGTAGAAAAGGAAAAAAAATTGTATATATACTTTATAAGTTTATATAATATAAAAGGCGTCATATTCTCTTTTAAAAATATTAAATGCCTTTTTAAGCATATTCTTTTTTTAAATAGATCAAATTTGGAATGCTAATTTTTAATCAAAAAGTAAAAATTGACGATCACAATGACGGTTAACTATAGTTGAGTTAATCAGTGAACACTTGTGAGCTAGTGAACGCAAATAAAAATAATGATTAAATAAATGTGTATAGGTTGGATAACTTTATTAAACCAACTTATACTAAATCTTTATTTAACGCAACCAATATAAATGCTTATACTTCTGAATAGGATTAATTTTTTTAATTGAAAGTAATTTAGTATTAATATTTAATGTAATGAAAGATAGAATCTATTCATAAAAATGGGTCTAAAATAACAGTTATAATTTTATCCTTCCTTTGAGTTATTAAATAATTTGACTTAATATTTTTGTTTGGCTGCAATAATATTGGGTAAAACTGGTTTCTAAATATCTTGACAGTAGTATTTGATTTTGTTCAGTTTTTAGATCAATATTTTGTTAGTCATCATAGATCAGTTCACAGCCGTAACACATGTAGTTATGCTAAATACAATTAACATGTACAAATATAAATGTAAAATTATATTTAAAAACGACTAGAAACTTATGCTATGGTAAAAAAAAATTCACCACATCCAATTGAATTAGTTTATAATCGTTAAAATTAAAAATAAATTAAAACAAAATCTGGGAGTTTCATTGCTTTCTAACATATATTTTTAATATTTATAAATATTTACATTTAATTTTAATATTTTATTTGCAGTATTTTTAAAAATAAAAAATTTTAAAAATTTATTTCGAAATATTGGTTTAATTTCGGTAATTTTTTTTTTAAATAAATACTTCAATTAAAACTAGATCAGCGAATAATTTAATAATTTGTCTAAAGATGCTATTAATGATGATGATCGTATAAATTTGAATTAGCCCAACTTTCAGCGTGTCCATGACCATGACTATGTTCATGTCCATGACCATGTCCATGTCCATGACTTTCATGATGTCCATAAACTATGAATATAAGGAAAACATTTTTGAATTAACAAAATGTTTTTTTTTTTTTAATAAAAATTCAAAATAAAACATTCTAATTATATTATGTGACATTTATTACCTTGGGGATGATGAGCATGACCGATTCTCTTTACAACAGCATTAAATCCACCATGTTTGTCTGCATGATATTCAACAACACGTTTTGTACCATCAGCTTCATGAAGTTCATAGGCGCCTTTAACATGACCACCATCACTATGTTCCCATTGATTTTTATTATCACCAGTATGTGAATCCTTTACACCATATTCAAATTTGTAACTTGAAGGTGAATGATGATCATGATGATCATCATGTCCGTGATGACTATATCCATGATCCATACCACCGTGATGATGTTCATCGTGTCCACCATGATAATGGTGAGGTTCGTCATGTTTTACTACACTAGCATAACTACTGGCATGACTATGATGGTGTCCTGCAGCAGCTAAAGCAATTAATCCAAAAACAGCACTAAGTGTTAATAATTGCATTTTTAATTTTTTTATGTTATTTGATATGAACAATAAAACAGTTAACAATTGAATGATACTTCTATTACTTCAACTGGTCTAATTTATACTAAAATATCTTGTCGTAGTAAAAAATAAAAAAATAAAAAAAAAACATTTTATTGATTTTCTTATAAAAAGTTAAATCAAATTTAATTGAAAGTTAAAAATTTGGATACAATAAAAGTTTTCTTTTATTTTTGGTATTTTGTTTTCGTCGATATTTTTAAGAAGTAAAATAAAACAGGTTAAATCAAGGCTAAAATTAGGTAAAAAATCTTTTTAAATAACTTTGTAATGTTTTATTAAATCTAGGATACAATTTTTTTGGTTGCTTATATTTTTAAGCCGCGAGACATATATAATACATAAGAACTTTAATTAGATTATTTTGGAAGAATAGAGCAATCAAATAAAAATATTTTGAAGACAACATTGAAAATTAATGTCTAATATTATTTATCATTATTAAAAAAAATAAATTATAGGTTTTAAAAGACTAAAAAAAATCGTTTCTAGTTAAAAGGCCATCTATAAAATCAAGTAAAAGAAATTTATATTTCCTGCAGCTGTTAATGTTTTAACATTTATATATTGAATAGCGAAAACTAAAAATAAAGATTTATCTAAAGAGATCAGTTTGTTTATTTGCAAAATTTGCAGAAAGAAAATTTCTTTTTAGCGCATCAGTAATTACTAGACTCATATACGGTAGTTTACATTAAACGTTTCAAACGTAAGAAAAACTGACCTGGCAACTGACCTATATTTAATATTCTCTGATATAAGAACTGTTCGAAAGTCAACCTAACCCTTAAAAAAAGGAACTACTGAGATATTTTCAGTTTTATTTTTTTGGAAAGATCGGGGCTGGTTCATGTTCTAAAACCTATAGTTAAGATCCCCATGTATACTCAATTTTCTAGTATGTCTACCTATCAAACAATGTAACAACACCAATTAATTTTCTGACTGCAAGTCTAGAGAGAGAGAAAGAGTTAAAGTTGGTTATTTAGCAAATTGTACTTGAAACCACCGTTCTTTGTCCAGTTCAAATAATTTTTCGTTAATGTAGATCTTGATGATTTGTATTGGTTTATGGGTAAATGCGTTAAGTTGAACTAAGATTTTTTTTACATTTAAGTATTGATCCGTGCCTTGCTTTTTGTCGTGCTTTTTTTACTTCCCATTTAGGCATTTAAATGAATGCGTCCCATAAATCATTAAATGATCCAATAAAAATTTACATAGTAAACATATACATAAAAGAAAAATTAAATATTTACAATCCGACACCTTGTCTTTCTTCTCTTTTATACAATTCTTCAATTCTTCTCTTTTATACATATAAAAAGTCTTGTTCTTTAATAAATCAACTAATGTTTCTTGTTGTTGTTGTTTGTTAATGTTTATATTCTTCTTGCAAAATCGATTAATTCTATTTTCTAAGAAGAATTTGATATCAAATTTTTACTACATATACTAAAATTCTGGTGTTCCGTGTTTTATATGAAGCAGATTCCTTTACAATTAGGAAATATAGGAATTGACTCAGTTCAATATTTCTTTTATACACATTCATATGGTCTTTCTCATCATCGGTCAATCAAAAAGTTTTCAAAAAAGAAATTAATATTTTAACTTACCTATAAAAATTTTATGGTTAGTTAAAATAATTAGATTAGTATTTAACAGTGCAACTGTTTAACAAGCTACAATCTTTATTTTTTAATGCAAAACGATTGCAAACTTAAGAGAAGCTATTTTTTCATTTAAAGTTTTAAAATAGACTTCTGACAATTTTTATCAATTTCCATTAATGTGATCTATCTATTTTTTCCAACAATTTAAATGTTCATCAAACAAGGTAGAATGTAAATCAACGGTTTTTAAAAGCGCACATTTCCAAAACTCAATACAAACTGTTTAGAAGTGTGACTTACACAAAAATTTGAAAATTTCATGTAATAAGAAAAAATGTGAAAATAGGACATTTTGTAAATAGGACATAGCAAATTTTGATAGGCCGTAAGTCCGGAATCCTATATAACTAAGAAAAGCCGTTAACACACGTAAAAGCATATTATTGAACCTTTAATTTTCATGTCTTGCTCAAGAAAAATTTGTACAGGAGCCTAAGTTACAGGTCTGAGGAAACTTATACTAATTCTAAAAGTTCTTTCTTGTCTCAAAATTTCAGGTTCCTATTTAAAGGGGTGCCGGAGTTATGAAAAAAGAAATTTCATGCAAAATGTGGTTTTCACATAACGGTAAATTTAAATCGTAAATTACCAAATATTACATAATTTTGATATTGTTTTATATAGATAATAAAATTTTCGATCTTCTGGCGGTTTTAGATTGCAAAATTATTACGCAGAGCCCGAGATATATACATCTGAAAATGGGGCTTTTTCGCAATTTTGAAGAGCTGCAACTTTGGAACCCTTTACAACTAAAATAAACCTTTAACACACGTAAAAATATATTATTGTAGCTTTAATTTTTATATCTTGCAGAAGTAAAATGTGTACAGGTTCCTAAGTTACAGGTGTTTAAAAATAGCAAATTTTCAATTTTTAAGCCCTAATAGCTCATAAACAGGGAGTGGTCCGAAAAAATTTTCTGAGCAAACTTATACTGATTCTAAAAGTTCTTTCTTGCCTCAAAATTTCAAGCTTCTATCTAGAAGCGTGCCGGAGTTATGAAAGTAGAAAAATCATGCAAAATTTGGTTTTCACATAACGGTAAATTTAAATACTAAATTTAAATTGTATAATTTTGATATTAATTTACAAAGATAAAAGAAATACCTGTCAAATGACGTTTTCAGATTGAAAACATCTTAAGCAGAATATAAGATATATGCATTTAAAAATAGGGCTTTTTCAAAGTTTGAGGGGCTGTACCTCCGTAATGAGGGGGGGGCTACATGAAAAAGTTGTTCCACAAAATTATTTTTTTTATGAGACCTACCTATGGTTAAAATTTTTTTTCTCTATCTTTAACGGTGTAGAAGTTTTGTAAACAGACGGACGGACGGACAGAGTGAAACTAATAAGCACATTTTTTCAAAATTTTTTTGGAAATGTGCTAAAAATGTTAGAGGAAATTTTCATAAAAGCAAGGATTATTTAGAATTGTGAAATCAGAGTTCATTCAAAAAGAGGAATTAAAAAAAAAGTACATTTTTGAAAAATGTTTAAATTTTAATATTAGCTTTTTACCTTAAAAATTCAAATTGCACGTCATAAGAGTTATTTTCCCTAACGACATTTACAATCACGCCTGAAAAAGAAAGGCTGTGTAATTTCCTGTTCATATTTATCTGGCAGAGAAATGCAATAAAAAAAAAAAAAATTCAATTGCAGATCTCAAGCCTATAAAAACTTCTTTAAAAATTGCAAATTTTCTATTTTCAATCCACCACAACTCCTTCATAATGGATGTACTAAAATTTGTTCTAAGATATGCTTCTGTCTAAAATCACTTTGGCTTTTTAAACAATTGCCTGCTCAGTATGCATTTGGTAAACTTTAAATGAGAATTGATAGCGCATTGAATGTACGAAGAGTGACTTTTTTTATTTCAATTAATTTTAGGAAAGCGTTTTATACTGTTTGCCATGATGACCTTATTTTTGAATTTAGAAAGGTCTTCTTAGTTTTTTGATCAAACTAATGAATCTCGAGTGCTAATGATTTAATCATTAGCACTCGAGATTCCGTAAGGGCCTGTCTGCTCATCTATATTATATAATTTATATTTATATGATTTAACAAAAGGTATAAGTGTGGCAGCTATTCAGTATGCAGATGATATATAAATTTTTTTTTAGCACAACAATACCGACTTTTTTCAAAATACCAATTAAAGCATATGTTGCCTGGTTAGTTAATTATTTTAAGAAATGATTGAATGAAAACAAAACTTAAATGATTAATTTCGTTGGTTTTGTACGCCACACGAATCCAAAAGATAAAATTAGATTTTGAGGATTGTTTTTGTATATAGAAATTATAAATTCATTCATCATGTAAAAACAATTGTTTCGAAGACCAGAAGGGCTCAATTTGCTCTAAGCTATACTAAATTAGATGTCAATTAATTAATTCACACATTAGATTTAGCATATACAAATTATATATTCGGTCAGTTCTTACATACCCTTCCACCATTTGGTATAAAGTTATAAATATTTCTTCTCATCAAACGGAGATCTTATAAGAATATTTAAGAGAGATATTGTTCATAGTACAGACAATTTTCATAGAAAATTTGGTTCTATCAAATATGAAAATAATAGTTTTCTTTTTAATACTGTTAATTGTCCATCAACAAAAATAACATTTTTAACCAGATCGATAAATGTTTAAAATTTTATTGATTTATTGATCTCAAATAGTGTTAATATATATCCCAAGAAGTTTTGTAAATAGGAGCCAAACTAAAGTTCATATATGTGGTTGAAATCCTTTTTTTGACGAATTTTTTAGATTCTTTCTTTTAGTTTTGCAAAGAATGTTATGTAAAATGATAAGTTGCACATGTGGATTGGACCGTGTTATATGCATGACTTTTAGTTAAGCTATATACTACTTAAACTTTTATTAAACGGATTTAAACTTATTCATATACTGAACGTTAAGCTCAAATTATATTATTTAAATATTTTTGAAAAACATAAATAAGTAACTTCAATAAAGTAAAACTAAAATGATTTTTTGCTTTAAATATTATTTTAATATAAAATATTAACTTTTATTATAATTGTATATATATATATATATAAAATAAAATTAATTCACATATCGTAATTTCTAATTTAAAATCAGAAAATTGTTAACATATCCTTTGTTTTTTATGATAAAATCTTAATGATGATGATCGTATAAATTTGAATTAGCCCAACTTTCAGCATGTCCATGACCATGACCATGACTATGTCCTTGACCACCTTCATGATGTCCATACACTGTAATATATTAAAATATATTAATTTGTATATGAATTCTTTAGTATGTTTTTAAGTTTTACCTTGTGGATGATGAGCATGACCAATTCGTTTTACAACAGCATTAAATCCACCATGTTTGTCTGCATGATATTCAACAACACGTTTTGTACCATCAGCTTCATGAAGTTCATAAGATCCTTTAACATGACCACCATCACTATGTTCCCATTGATTTTTATTATCACCGGTATGTGAATCCTTTACACCATATTCAAATTTGTAACTTGAAGGTGAATGATGATCATGATGATCATCATGTCCTTGATTGTATCCATGATCCATACCACCGTGATGATGTTCATCGTGTCCACCATGATGATGGTGAGGTTCGTCATGTTTTACTACATTAGCATAACTACTGGCATGACCATGATGGTGTCCTGCAACAGCTAAAGCAACTAATCCAAAAACAACACTAAGTTTCAATAATTGCATATTTATTTTTTTATGTGAGTTAGTGTGAACAATAGAACAGTTAAAACATGAATGATAGTTCTATTCCTTTTACTGGTCTAATTTATACTAATTTACTTTATATGGTTAAAAAATCATTTTATTAGTAATACTATTTTTTCGAAAAACAAATTATGATAACATAGAGTTTTTTCATTTTGCTTTCGTAAATACTTTTAAGTGGTAAAAGAAAACAAGTTAAAATCAAGGTTAGAAAAAAGTAAGAAGTGCTTAAAATTATTTTGGTTGTGCATATTATTTTTGGTGATTTTAACTAAGAATAGCATTACTTTATTGTGGAACTAAAAAAATGTTTAAGTTGGATAAGCACTTTCCATGCGTGCTTATATGATTTGAGTAACTTCGAATATTCGTCTCAAAATTTCAAAATGACTTTGTCTGGAGACATTTTAGATAAAACTTCAAACTTTTTTTTTCGATCTTATCAATATGTTTGGAACTTTTTATTTCTGACAGTTTTGAGATTTGAAATTATTAACCCATTTGATCCGGAGTTTGTTTATGTAAATAAAACTGTTAAATAAGGAGTATGCTAGTAATAAATTAACGCGTTTCAAAAATATTTTTTCTTTACTTTTTATGTTTATAAAATCAAATATTTTCATTGATTTTTGAAAATTAATTATGCTTATGCAATTCCTTTTCGATTAGGTTAGACCATAAAAAAATTGAATAATGTCTTTGTTCACTGCGATGATTTGATACTGTCAAAACTTTCATTGGACTAAACACACATTCTGATGGACAAAATTAAAACAATTATCAACGATTGACCATCAATTTTTGTTCATGTTATATTTATCATACAAATCTTTAATGCAACAATTCACACCAAATGTTTTGTTGAGTTATGGATTTATGTTAGATGGCATTACTTTGCCCGCATTTTGATTCTTAATTAGTCGCATTTGCTCCATTCCAACTTTATATTTTACTGGTTTATTTTTTTTCCATGTGAAGTGAAGCTTAACTTGATCTTTAAATCTGAGAAAACACCGACATCTGAATAGGTTCAGAGTTAAGATTTATTTTCGGTTTTTACATGTATATAGTTATTATTTTAATACTTAAATACCTTAATTTTCTTCACTGTTTTTATGAAATTTAGTTAGATTAATATAGAAAAGGAAATGTGTTCATATGGCGGATATACTCTTCATACAGAAATCAAATGCAATAACAATAGTACATAATATTATTTTTTTTGTTCCCATGAAAAAAAAAAAAATTCTTAAGAGATTAACATTTATTGCCTTATATCTATTATTTTACTCTTTATATCATATTTTGATTTACTTATAACAGACCTAAAAGTGATTTAAAGCGACCTCTAATAAAACCTAAAGCGACTTAGAGAACAAGCGACCAGTTAATGAAATAGTACGAAGCACAAAGTCTTTGGGTGAGAAAAAGAAAAGTTTGTTCAACCTTAATTTCAGAATTTTGTTTAATTTGCAATTGTGTTAGATGAGAGAAGGTAATTGGCAGTTGTACTTTTTCAGTAGTTTTGTTTCCTATCATAACATTGCATTTTTTTATGGTATATGGTTAATATGTCATTTAAATAATAATTTTTATTATTCCCAAATAATTTATCGTATTCTGATTTCACTGCACACATATGTGTATATATTAATTTCCTGAAATATTGGGGATATTCTACTTTATGTCTTTTAGTAAAAAAGCAAGCAAGCCTTTTATTGGTGTTTAATTTAATTTTTCAATTATAAAAGAATTCCTTGAGAGTGGGGTGCCTAGATTTTAAGTTATGTAGAATTTTATAAGTATTTATAATTTAGGTGAAGATTAATGTATCGTCAATATGTAGGCTTATTTGACCATTTTGAATTAGTGGTAGTACTTATATATTTAATTGTATTGCATTAAGAGCAAAGAGTTGTGGAAGAGCAAAGTAAAGCTCTGTAATACTCAGTAAAGTGCCACTCAGGGCTGACGGATTTCTATATCAAAATCTTAAATATCAAAAATTATCGAATTTTGTTTAGCCATTTGGCTGTACACGTGCACACAGAGAGACAGACATACAGCCAGACTCACTAACAGACACACAGGCAGATACAAAAATAGACACACTGACAGAGATAGAGACAAACACATAGACAGATACACAGACACATAGATAGACACAGATAAAACCACTCCAAAAACACTTACTTCAGGTCTATACGTACCAGAGAAATGGACATTTTCAAAAATCTGAGGTTCAAAATATTGGTATCATCACAATATCTACCTTCCTTATACATGTTAACTATTGCTCATACGCATATCTTCTCGTATGTGATATTTTATAATACAATATAGTAAAAAAATAAATAAATTAATTAATGCATGTATTAGATAAAAGACGGTGCACGAATTGCTTAAAAAATTAATTTATCTTTCAAAATCTTGTTCAACTAACTGAATAGTCAAAAGCTTTATAGATGTCAGTACATCTTAAATGATTGAAAACGAAAAGAAGAAACAAACCAAATAATAGTGAATAAAATTTTTTAGTTTGTGTTAAACATTATTTATTTTTACTTTTTATTATACCCGTACGATAAGGATATATGTACATATATTTGTGCCATACGTTATCTTAATTTACCGTTGTGCGAAACTTAAATTTTGCAAAATTCTTGACTCCTTCTATATTCCAAACGGTTTAAATTAGAATCATGAAATTTTTAGAAAAGTTATTTTTCTGAAAAAAAGTATGAGTCTCTTCAGAAAATATTTTTGTATCGGATCCCGTTTCGGAGCTGTAATAGGTCAAAAAACTGAAAATTCCCTATTTTTAAACACCTGTTAAAATTTTTTTGAAGTAATACATAAAAATTAAAGCTTCAACATTATACTTTTATTTCTGCTAGCAACTTTTTTTAATAATATAGGGTTACCTTAAATAAAAAGTTAACGGTTACTTGAAGAATTTATATTCATATGATATTGGTATACATACTTATATGTCATATTATTATTTACATATCGTATATGTATGTCACTGATGAATGAATGATGTATAGATATAATAAGAATATTTATATATACTCGTATATATATATATATATAAATATGTAGCGCATATATACGTACTTTGTTGCATTGTATGAATGTAGAATGTATGAATGAAATATTTTTAAAGAAATAATGCAATGTATATGGTTTATATTCGATATTTAATAATATATTATATGAATAGATATGCATATTAACATAAATATATATGATATTTTGTAGTAAGTTTAGTATAAATTAAAATACATTTGCCGCTTAGTTTAAAATAGTACTAGGTATATCATATTTGGAAAAGTTTTGGATTGATAATCGTTATGTGGAAGGTTGGAATTTGCTTTTGAAGAATGTATACACATATAGTTTGAATATATGTATGTACAACCCATAGTTCTAAAAATTATAAAATTCAACCAAATTATTTTAAAATACATGACAGGTTATGAAAATACTAACAGATTCGTACGGGTATCTAAGAGTTGACAAAGGCAATACAGTTGTCTTCCTCGTTTTAATTATTAAGTTTCCATATTATTTGAATTTAATTATCTATCGATTCCTTAAATCTTTTTAATAAATGAAATCGGTAAATTTGTTTAAAAGTTTTCATTAAAAATTTCAATAAAATAAAAAAGTTTAATTTTTTAAATATTATTTTAATATAAATTATTGTATTTTACAAAATCAAATTAATTCGCACATATATATCATATTTTATAGCTAATTAAATAAATTATTTCTTAATTTGCCTAAATAGAAAACTTTATATACTATTCGAATTTCTTAGTGGTGATGATCATATAAATTTGAATTTGCCCAGCTTTCAGCATGTCCATGACCATGTCCCTCACCATGTTCATGATGTCCATATACTATAAAATATTAAGATATTTTTATTTTTACCTGAATGCTTTAATATATTTTTAAGTTTTACCTTGTGGATGATGAGCATGACCAATTCTTTTTACAACAGCATTAAAACCACCATGTTTGTCTGCATGATATTCAACAACACGTTTTGTACCATCAGCTTCATGAAGTTCATAAGATCCTTTAACATGATCACCATCACTATGTTCCCATTGATTTTTATTATCACCGGTATGTGAATCCTTTACACCATATTCAAATTTGTAACTAGAAGGTGAATGATGATCATCATGTTCATCATGCGCTTGATGACTATATCCATGATCCATACCACCGTGATGATGTTCATCGTGTCCACCATGATGGTGGTGAGGTTCGTCATGTTTTACTACACTAGCATAACTACTGGCATGGCCATGATGGTGTCCTGCAACAGCTAAAGCAACTAATCCAAAAACAACAGTAAGTTTCAATAATTGCATATTTATTTTTTTATGTGAGGTAGTGTGAACCATAGAACAGTTAAAACTTGAATGATAGTTCTATTCCTTTTACTGGTCTAATTTATACTAATTTACTTTACATGGTTAAAAAATCATTTTATTAGTAATATTATTTTTTCGATAAATAAATTATGACAACATACATTTTTTTAAAATTATGGTATTTTGCTTTTGTAAATACTTTTAAGAGGTAAAAGAAAACAAGTTAAAATCAAGGTTAGCAAAAAGTAAGAAGTGCTTAAAATTATTTTGGTGGTGCATATGATTTTTGGTGATTTTAACCAAAAATAGCATTACTTTATTGTGGAACTAAAAAAAATGTTTAAGTTGGATAAGCACTTTCCATACGTCCTTCTATGATTTGAGCAACTTTGTATATTTGTTTCAAAATTTCAAAACGACTCTATCTGCAGACATTTTGGATAAGACTTCAAACTTTTTTTTCGATCTTATCAATAAGATCTTAATATAAGGTTTGGAATTTTTTATTTCTGACAGTTTTGAGATTTGAAATTATTAACCCATTCGATCCAAAGTTTAATGCAACAATTAACATCTGATATTTTTTGTTGAGTTATGGATTTATATTAGATTGCAGTACTTTATTTGTATTTTGATTCTTAAGTAGTCGCATTTGTTCCATATTTCTTTATATTTTACTGCTTTTTATTCCGTCTAAAATAATAGAGATTTTAAAGTTTTGTTTTTAGCACATTTCCAAAAAAAATTTGAAAAAATGTGCCTATTAGTTTCACTTTACCTGTACGTCTATCTGTCCATCCATCTGTTTACAAAACTTCTACACCGTTAAAGATAGAGAAAAAAATGTTAACCATGGGTAGGTTTCATAAAAAAATTAATATTGCAGAACAACTTTTTCATGTAGTCGAACCCATTACGGAGCTGCAGCACCTCAAACTTTGAAAAAGCCCTATTTTTAAATGCGTATAATTCATGTTCTGTTAACATATTTTCAATCTGAAAACGCCATTTGACAGAAATTTTTCAATTTTTCAAAATTTCAAATTCAAAAATTGAAAATATTTTATTGCTTTACTTTTTATACCGTCTTATTATGTTATTATGTTAGGGTGTTTTATGTTTTCCATGTGATGTGAAGTGAAACTTAACTTGATCTTTAAATCTCAGAAAACACCGGAATCTAAACAGTTTCAGATTTAAGTTTTGTTTTTGGTTTTGCTGTGATTATAAGTATTATTTTAATTGAAGAGAGAAGCCAGAGTTGTATTATTTTAATATTTAAGTACCTTAATTTCCTCACCGTTCTTATGAAATTTAATTAGGTCAATATAGAAAAGAAAATGTATTCATATTGGGAATATACCCTTCTAAGAGAAATGAAATGCAATAATAATAGTACATAATATAATTACCGACCGCATACAATTATGTATAAGGCAGGTATTGTTTTCGCCCAAAAATTTGTACCCGAGATTTTGGAAAAATGCACTACTCCGATGCCTAGAAGGTTGTACAATTTTTTTTAGTGCGGCGTGTGTGTGTGTGTGTGGGTGCGTGCGTGCGTGTGTGGGTATGTCTGTGGGCACGCGTACAGCCTAAACTACTGAGTGAAATTATTTGAAATTTCATATTTAAGGTTTTGACGTAAATATCTTGGATTGATAAGTCTTTAGAGCAAATCGGACAACCGAAAGAGGTAGTTTAATAGTGTCATTTTTAAGTTTTTTACGAATATTTCGTAACAGGAAAATATCATGATAAATATTTTAAAGATTTTTTACATGTTTATCAATAAAAAAGTTTTAATTTTTACTATTTTTTAGTTAAAAAAATTATCTGAATTTATTTAGTACAAATCGAAATTCCAAAAAAAAAAATTTGAAATTATTTAGTAAAAATCTGAATTCATTTAGTAAAACTTTGAAATCCAAAAACAAAAATTTTAACTTATTTAGTAAATACCTAAATATATTTAGCAAAAATCTGAATATATTTTGTAAATACCTGAGAATATTTAGTAAATACCTGAATTAAACTAGAAAATGCTATATATGCATCTTATTCTCTTGTTGATGTCGCAAAACTGAACTGTAAAATTTTTGTTAGCGATTCAATATTAATTTTATGTTTGTTTTGTATTTGTTTACAGTTCTTATTAATTTTTATTTCTAATATTTTTGAATGAAAAAAAAATAATCATCTACATTATATAATATGTAAATGGATGTATGAATGAATGTACATATTTTTACGATTTCATTGATTATTGAATTGTGTTTGTTATTGAATAAAAAAATATTATGTTAAATTAGTAGAAGTTATTTTGCTTTGATATTTTTTATATTATTATGTAAAAAATCTATGAAATTTAGCATTGTACTTTTCGTGTATAGTGACGGTCAGCCCTATGATGGAGACAGCTGATTTTTCTTGTGCCCCTGTTTTATATACATATGCATTAAAAAAAAACAATTCTTATGAGATTAGCATTTATTGTCCTATATCTATTATTTTACTCTTTATATCACATTTTGATTTAATTATCATAATTTGACGAAAACCTAAAACGACTTCGAGAAGAATCGTAGCTGGTCGATGAGATAAAATGAAGTAGAAAGTTTTGACTTCATTTTAAAAGAAAAACGCTAGAGAGAGAGAATTGGATTTATGGAAGCCCTATGTTCTCTAAGAGAATAAAACAGGAGAAAAAGAATAATTTTTAAACGAAACGTACAAACTAGCTTGATCTATAAAAATAAAACAAAAATTTATTGAGAAATGATAACGTTTGTTCAAACTTAATTTCAGAATTTTGTTTAATTTGGAATTCTGTTAGATGGAACGAAGTAATTGGCAGTGGTACTTTTTCTGTAGTTTTGTCTTCCTATCATAATATCGCATTTTTTTTATGATATTGGTTAGTATATAATTTAAATAATTATTCCCAAATAATTTATCGTATTCTGATTTCACTGCACACATACATATGTAAATATATTAATTCCCTGAAATATTGCGGATATTCTACTTTATGTCTTTTAGTGAAAAAGCATGTTAGCCTTTTATTGGTGTTTAATTTAATTTTCCAATTATACAAGAATTAATTGAGAGTGGGGTGCCTAGATTTTAAGTTATGTAGAATTTGGTAAGTACTTATAAATTAGGTGAAGAATAATGTATCGTCAATAAGTAGGCTTATTTGATCATTTTAAATTGGTGGTAGTACCAATATATTAAATTGTATTGCACTAAGAGCAAACCGTGGTGGAGGAGCAAAGTAAAGCCCAGTAATACTCAGTAAAGTGCCACTCAGGTCTGACGCATTTCTACCAAAGACTTTTTGATTTGAAATATTTACGTCAAAATCTTAAATATGAAAATTTATCGAATTCTGTTCAGCCATTTAGCTGTACACGTGTACACAGCCAGATAGATATACAGCCAGACTCACAGACAGATATACAAATAGACACACTGCCAGAGACAGAGATAAACACATAGACATTTACACAGACAGACACATAAATAAACGCACATATAGAACCCCCACAAAAACACTTAATTCAAGTTTCTATGTACTGCAGAAATGGATATATTCAAAAATCTGAGGTTCGAAATTTTGGTGCCGTCGCAATACCTTCCTTATGCATGCCATCGGTAAAAATATTAAATTTAAATATTTATCTTTCACATGTCCATATATGTAGGTAGTTTGTGTTTAAAATCATTTGATTTAAAGTAATAATATTTCTAAGTAAAAGTTCCTCAAATGTATGTAATTGATTAGAAAATAAATATTTAATTACTATGTGATAAGATGTAAGATAATTAATATTACGTCATAACTTAATATTCGTGTTAACTCATACACATATATACTCATATATGTATATATATGTGATAATTTATAATACAATATAGTAAAAAAAAATAAATTAATTAATTAATGCATGTACCAGATAAAAGATGGTGCACGAATAGCTTAAAAAGTTAAGTTGTTTTTTAAAAGCTTGTACAACTAACTGAATAATCAAGAGCTTTATAGATGTCCTATTGAAAACGAAAAGAAGCAACAAACCCAATAATAGTGAATTAAATTTGTTTGTTTGTGTTAAACATTATTTATTTTTTATTCGGTAATTTTGTTTAAAAAATTTCATTAAGAATTTAAATAACAAAAAATTTTGTTTAATTTTTTAAATATTATCTTTTATATAAATTAATGTATTTTACAAAATTAAATTTATTCACATATATCATATTTTAAAGCTAGTTAAAATAAATCATTTGCCTAAATAGAAAACTTTATACTATTCGAATTTCTTAGTGGTGATGATCATATAAATTTGAATTAGCCCAGCTTTCAGCATGTCCATGACCGTGACCATGACCATGTCCATCACCATGTTCATGATGTCCATATACTATAAAATATTAAGATATTTTTATTTTTATCTGAATGCTTTAGTATGTTTTTAAGTTTTACCTTGTGGATGATGAGCATGACCAATTCTTTTTACAACAGCATTAAAACCACCATGTTTGTCTGCATGATATTCAACAACACGTTTTGTACCATCAGCTTCATGAAGTTCATAAGATCCTTTAACATGATCACCATCACTATGTTCCCATTGATTTTTATTATCACCGGTATGTGAATCCTTCACACCATATTCAAATTTGTAACTAGAAGGTGAATGGTGATCATCATGTTCATCATGTCCTTGATGACTATATCCATGATCCATACCACCGTGATGATGTTCATCGTGTTCACCATGATGATGGTGAGGTTCGTCATGTTTTACTACATTAGCATAACTACTGGCATGACCATGATGGTGTCCTGCAACAGCTAAAGCAACTAATCCTAAAACAACACTAAGTTTCAATAATTGCATTTTTATTTTTTTATGTTAGTTAGTGTGAACCATAGAACAGTTAAAACATGAATGATAGTTCTATTCCTTTTACTGGTCTAATTTATACTAATTTACTTTACATGGTTAAAAAATCATTTTATTAGTAATATTATTTTTTCGATAAATAAATTATGACAACATACATTTTTTTAAATTTTTGGTATTTTGCTTTTGTAAATACTTTTAAGAGGTAAAAGAAAACAAGTTAAAATCAAGGTTAGCAAAAAGTAAGAAGTGCTTAAAATTATTTTGGTGGTGCATATGATTTTTGGTGATTTTAACCAAAAATAGCATTACTTTATTATGGAACTAAAAAAATTGTTTAAGTTGGATAAGCACTTTCCATACGTGCTTGTCTCAAAATTTCAAAACGACTTTGTGTGGAGACATTGTGGATAAGACTTCAAACTTTTTGTTTTGATCATGTCAATAAGTTTGCAATGTTTTATTTCTGACAGTTTTGAGATTTGAAATTATTAACCCATTCGATCCAAAGTTTAATGCAACAATTAACATCTGATATTTTTTGTTGAGTTATGGATTTATATTAGATTGCAGTACTTTATTTGTATTTTGATTCTTAAGTAGTCGCATTTGTTCCATATTTCTTTATATTTTACTGCTTTTCATTCCGTCTAAGATAATAGGGATTTTAAAGTTTTTGTTTTTAGCACATTTCTAAAAAAAATTTGAAAAAATTTGCCTATTAGTTTCACTCTATCCGTACGTCTGTTTACAAAACTTCTACACCGTTAAAGATAGAGAAAAAAATTTTAACCATAAATAGGTCTCATAAAAAAATGAATGTTGTATAACAACTTTTTTATGTATCGGAACCCATTACGGAGCTGATTTTGAAAAAGCCTATTTTTAAATGCGTATAAACAGAATTAAAAGATAACAGAGATAACAGAACTAAAAGAGGAAAATAGTATAAAAAAGAATTTAAAAAAAAAAACAGAGTGAACAAAAAGAGACGACCATAAAAAGAGAACATGTTCTCTTTAAAAGAGGTGTTTTGGAAACCCTACATGTGAAGTGAAACTTAACTTAATCTTTAAATCTCAGAAAACACCGGAATCTAAACAGGTTCAGATTTAAGATTTATTTTCGGTTTTGTCGTTGTACCCGAGATTTTTGCAAAAATGCACTACTTCGGTGCGTAGAAGGCTGTACATTTTTTTTAGTGCGATGTCTGTGTGTGTGTGTGTTCGGACAAACGAAAGAGGTAGTTTACTAGTGTTATTTTAAAGATTTTTACGAATATTTCGTAACAGAAAAATATCATGATAAATATTTTAGAGAATTTACATGTTTAACAATAAAAAAGTTTTAATTTCTACTATTTTTGAATGAAAAAAATTATCTGAATTTATTTAGTGAAAATCGGAATTCCAAAAAAAAATATCTGAAATTATTTAGTAAAAATCTGAATTCATTTAGTAAAACTCTAAATTCCAAAAATTAAAATCTGAATTTATTCAGTAAATAGCTGAATATATTCAGTAGTGCATTTAGTAAACACTTGAATTAGACCAATGCTATATATGCATCTTATTCTCTTGTTGATGACCCAAAATTGAAACTGTAAAATTTTTGTTAGCGATTCAATATTAATTTTATGTTTGTTTTGTATTTGTTTACAGTTCTTATTAATTTTTATTTCTAATATTTTTGAATGAAAAAAAAATAATCATCTACATTATATAATATGTAAATGGATGTATGAATGAATGTACATATTTTTACGATTTCATTGATTATTGAATTGTGTTTGAATAAAAAAATATTATGTTAAATTAGTAGAAGTTATTTTAGTTTGATATTTTTAAAATTATTATGTAAAAAATCTATGAATTTTGGCATTGTACTTTTCGGGTAGTGGCGGCCAGCTCTTTGGTGGAGACAGCTGAGTTTTCTTGTGTCCATGTTTTATATACATATATAATTCTTAAGAGATTAGCATTTATTGTCTTATATATATTATTTTACTCTTTATATTACATTTTGATTTACTTATTAACAGACCTAAAAGTGATTTAAAGCGACCTATTAGAGGAAACCTAAAGCGACTTAGAGAACAAGCGACCAGTTAATGAAATAGTACGAAGCACAAAGTGTTTGTGTGAGAAAAAGAAAAGTTTGTTCAACCTTAATTTCAGAATTTTGTTTAATTTGCAATTGTGTTAGATGGGAGAAGGTAATTGGCAGTTGTACTTTTTCAGTAGTTTTGTTTCCTATCATAACATCGCATTTTTTTATAGTATATGGTTAATATGTCATTTAAATAATAATGTTTTACTATTCCTAAATAATTTATCATATTCTGATTTCACTGCACACATATGTATATTAATTCCCTGAAATATTGGGGATATTCTACTTTATGTCTTTTAGTAAAAAAGCAAGCAAGCCTTTTATTGGTGTTTAATTTAATTTTTCAATTATAAAAGAATTCCTTGACAGTGGGGTGCCTACATTTTAAGTTATGTAGAATTTTATAAGTATTTATAATTTAGGTGATTAATGTACCGTTAATAAGTAGGCTTATTGGACTATTTTGAATTAGTGGTAGTACCAATATATTTATTGTATTGCACTAAGAGCAAAGCGTTGTGGAAAGCAAAGTAAAGCTCTGTAATACTCAGTAAAGTGCCACTTAGAGCTGACGGATTTCTACCAAAAACTTTTCGATTTGAAAGATTTATGTCAAAATCTTAAATATGAAAATTTATCGAATTCTGTTCAGCCATTTGGCTGTACACGTGTACACAGACATACAGATATACAGCCAGACTCACAGACAGATATACAAATAGACATACTGGCAGAGGCAGAGACAGACACATATACAGATACACAGGGAGGCACATAAATAAACACACATATAGAACCACTACAAAAACACTTAATTCAAGTTTCTATGTACGAAATGGATATATTCAAAAAGTTCGAAATTTTGGTGCCATAACAATACCTTCCTCATGCATGCGATCGGTAAAAATATTAAATTTAAATATTTATCTTTCACATGTACATATAGGTAGTTTATGTCTAAAATCATTTGATTTAAAGTAATAATATTTGTCAAATATATATAATTGATTAGAGAGTAAATATTTAATAACTTGGTAATAAGATAATTAATATTACGTCATAACTTAACATTCGTGGTAACTCATACACATATCTACTCGTATGTGATAATTTATAATACAATATAGTAAAAAAAAAAAAATAAATAAATTAATTCATGTATCAGATAAAAGATGGTGCACGAATAGCTTAAAAAATTAATTTGTTTTTTAAAATCTTGTACAACTAACTGAATAATAAAGAGCTTTATAGATGTCTTTACGTCTTAAATGATTGAAAATGAAAAGAAGAAAGAAACCAAATAATAGTGAATTAAATTTGTTTGTTTGTGTTAAACATTATTTATTTTTACTTTTAATTTTTATTAATAATAAGCTCCCATATTATTTGAATTTAATTATCTATCGATTCCTTAAATCTTTTTAATAAATCGAATCGGTAAATTTGTTTAAAAGTTTTCATTAAGAATTTGAATAAAAAAAAATTTTGTTTAATTTTTTAAATATTATCTTTTATATAAATTAATGTATTTTACAATATTAAATTAATTCGCATATATCATATTTTAAAGCTAGTTAAAATAAATCATTTGCCTAAATAGAAAACTTTATACTATTCGAATTTCTTAGTGGTGATGATCATATAAATTTGAATTAGCCCAGCTTTCAGCATGTCCATGACCATGACCATGACCATGTCCCTCACCATGTTCATGATGTCCATATACTATAAAATATTAAGATATTTTTATTTTTATCTGAATGCTTTAATATGTTTTTAAGTTTTACCTTGTGGATGATGAGCATGACCAATTCTTTTTACAACAGCATTAAAACCATCATGTTTGTCTGCATGATATTCAACAACACGTTTTGTACCATCAGCTTCATGAAGTTCATAAGATCCTTTAACATGACCACCATCACTATGTTCCCATTGATTTTTATTATCACCGGTATGTGAATCCTTTACACCATATTCAAATTTGTAACTAGAAGGTGAATGATGATCATCATGTTCATCATGCGCTTGATGACTATATCCATGATCCATACCACTATGTTGATGTTCATCATGTCCACCATGATGATGGTGAGGTTCGTCATGTTTTACTACACTAGCATAACTACTGGCATGACCATGATGGTGTCCTGCAACAGCTAAAGCAACTAATCCAAAAATAACACTAAGTTTCAATAATTGCATATTTATTTTTTTATGTTAGTTAGTGTGAACAATAGAACAGTTAAAACATGAATGATAGTTCTATTCCTTTTACTGGTCTAATTTATACTAATTTACTTTACATGGTTAAAAAATCATTTTATTCGTGATATTATTTTTTCGATAAATAAATTATGACAACATACATTTTTTTAAAATTTTGGTATTTTGCTTTTGTAAATACTTTTAAGAGGTAAAAGAAAACAAGTTAAAATCAAGGTTAGCAAAAAGTAAGAAGTGCTTAAAATTATTTTGGTGGTGCATATGATTTTTGGTGATTTTAACCAAAAATAGCATTACTTTATTGTGGAACTAAAAAAAATGTTTAAGTTGGATAAGCACTTTCCATACGTCCTTCTATGATTTGAGCAACTTTGTATATTTGTTTCAAAATTTCAAAACGACTCTATCTGCAGACATTTTGGATAAGACTTCAAACTTTTTTTTTCGATCTTATCAATAAGATCTTAATATAAGGTTTGCAATGTTTTATTTCTGACAGTTTTGAGATTTGAAATTATTAACCCATTCGATCTAAAGTTTAATGCAACAAGTAACATCTGATATTTTTTGTTGAGTTATGGATTTATATTAGATTGCAGTACTTTATTTGTATTTTGATTCTTAAGTAGTCGCATTTGTTCCATATTTCTTTATATTTTATTGCTTTTTATTCCGTCTAAGATAATAGGGATTTTAAAGTTTTTGTTTTTAGAACATTTTCAAAAAAAATTTTGAAAATATATGCCAATTAGTTTCACTCTATCCGTCCGTCTGTTTACAAAACTTCTACACTGTTAAGGTAGGGAAAAATTTTAACCATGGGTAGGTCTTATAAAAAAATTAATGTTATTAATTATTCTTATTTAAAACCGAAAAACTGAGATTTAAAGATTAAGTTTTGCTTCACTTCAAATTAAAAATAAACATGGCAGAATATAAACCTACGGTTTTTAAAGGCAGATATTTCCAAAAGATAATACTCACTGTTTATAATTGTGACTTGCACCAAAATTTTAATATTTCATTTGCGTATATCTCATGTTCTACTTAACATTTTTGCAATCTGAAAAAGCCATTCGACAGAAATTTTTGAATTTTTCAAAATTTCAAATTCAAAAATTGAGAATTTCTTATTTTTAAATACCTGTAACTTAGACAAATGTACAGATTTTTCTTCGGCAAGACATGAAAATTAAAGCTTCCGTAAAATATTTTTAGTTGGGTTAACGGTTTTTCTTAGTTATAGAGGGTTCTGAACTTACAACCCCTCAAAATTGCTAAGAAGTCCTATTTTCACATGTTTTATTATATGAAATATTCAAATTTTGGTGCAAGTCACGATTATAAACAGTGAGTATTATCTTTTGGAAATATTTGCTTTTAAAAACCGTAGGTTTATATTTTGCCATGTTTATTTTTAATTTGAAGTGAAGTAAAACACTTAATCTTTAAATCTCAGTTTTTCGGTTTTGTCGTGATTATAAGTATTACTTTAATATTTAAGTACCTTAATGTTCGTCACTGTTCTTATGGAAATTAATTAGATTAATATAGAAAAAGAAATGTATTCACATTGGGGATATACCCTTCTTAGAGAAATCAAATGCAATAACAATAGTACATATAATATTTATTTTTGTTCCCATAAAAAAAAAACAATTCTTAAGAGATTAACATTTTTTGTCTTATATTTATTATTTTAGTCTTTATATCATATTTTGATTCAATTATCAAATCTAAAAGTGATTTAAAGCGACCTAAAACGAAGACCTCGAAGACCTGAAGCGACTTCAAGAAGAAGTGATCAGCTAATGAGATAGAATGAATTAGAAAATCTTAAATTCAATTTAAAAGAAAAGCGCTAGAGAGAGAAAATTGAAGAAGATTTATGGAAGCCCTACGTTCCCTAGAGAATAAAACATGAGAAAAAAACAAACTATTTTGAAACCAAACTCACAAACTAGCTTGATCTATAAAAATAAAACAAACATATTTAATTTATTAAATTTAGAATTTCTGAATTATTAGAAACAAAAATTTATTGAGGAATTGATGGTATAAGTAGTAGGATTATAAAAAAATATTTCATTTTTTATATTGAATATTTTTGTCTATTTATTTAATTCAAGTATTTATTCTGGTATTTTTCCTGAAAATCTCAAAATTGTGGTTCTACTTTTACAGTATTTACATATGCTACAAAAAGTCATAATGAAACTGCTGAACAACTGGCTTGCTAAACACAAACTTATAATCAGCTCTAAAACTAAATATATGAATTTTAATATTTACTCTTCCCCTTCTTTCAACCTACATAATATTTACTACCACTCTCTGTGCTGTCCAAATAATTATGTGTATAGAAGTGGCGACTCAAGTAATGTGTTAGTATTTAACTCACAGTATAATATTAATTGTCTTATTATAGAAAATGTAGATACGTTCAAATATTTAGGTATTAGAATAGACTCGAAAATGTCATGGTTTGATCACACTTTGTATCTGAAAAAACACTTTAATAATGTCATCCGACAATTATACCAAGTTAGTTTACATAGTTCGTCAAAAGTTTGTTTAATGTTTTACTATGCACTGTACCATTCCAAACTCCAATATGGGATTACGTGCTGGGGTGGTGCTTATTATAACAAAATTTGCGGGCTCATTACCTCGCAAAAACATGCTGTAAGAGTAATATATAAAAGAAATAGATATACACATACTTAATATATAAAAGGAATAGATATACACAAGAGATTTAGTATTTTATACGATCTTGATTTTGTTTTCTCTTTTTTCTATTTGTTTGATTGTATATTGTTAAATTAACTTTCAGTATTATTTAATTAAACTTAAATTTTAAATAGATTATAATTAACTTAATTTAATATTTGGTAATTACAATCTCTGTTTCCCCATGTACTTTTATTTTTATCTAGTAATTAATTTTGTAGATCTTTCGACACTTACTTCTATAGTAATAGATTGATCTTAACTATTTTTATTTAATAATAGTAATTTTTTAGCTGTAAGTTTCAATTTTTATAAGAATTTAAAATATGAAATAAAAATAATGAAATAAATTAAAAAAAAATTAAATCATATTAGAAAAAAAAATTATAATAATAAGAATAATTCATGTGTTTTAGTGAAAAAGCAAGAAAGTATTTTATTCGGGTTTAATTTAATTTTTCAATTATATAAAAATTCACTGAGAGTGGTGTGCTTAGATTTTAGATTATATATAATTTGGTAAGTATTTACAAATTAGATAAAGATTACTGTACCATCAATAAGTAAGCTTATTTCACCATTTTTAATTGGTGATAGTACCTATATATTGATTTGTATTCTACTGAGGGCCGAGCCTTGTTACACAATAATATAAAATAAACTAAAGCTTAGTAACCCAGTAAAGTGGCACTTAGGGCTGATGGATTTCTACCAAAAACTTTTAAATTTGAGATATTTACGTAAAAATTTGAAATATGAAAATTTATCTAATTCTGTTCACGACGAGTATACAAACAGAAGAGGCATACAAAGAGACTCACAGACAGACACACAAATAGACACACTGGCAGAAACACAGACAGACACACAGAAAGACACATAGATAGACACACAGATAGAACCACTCCAAAAACACTTAATTCAGGTTTCTACGTACCGGAGAAATGGGCATTTTAAAAAATCTAAGGTTCGAAATTTTGGTGCAATCACAATACCTACCTTCCTATATTGCTCATACCTAACTATTGCTCATACGCATATCTTTCCGTATGTGATAGTTTATAGTACAATATATAGTAAAAACATGCATTAATAAATAAATTAAAACAGATAAAAGATGGTGCACGAATAGCTTAAAAACTTAATTTGTTTTTTAAAATCTTGTACAATTAACTGAATAATCAAGAGCTTTATAGATGTCCTTACGTCTTAAATGATTGAAAACGAAAAGAAGAAACAAACCCAATAATAGTGAATTAAATTTGTTTGTTTGTGTTAAACATTATTTATTTTTTATTCGGTAATTTTGTTTAAAAAATTTCATTAAGAATTTAAATAACAAAAAATTTTGTTTAATTTTTTAAATATTATCTTTTATATAAATTAATGTATTTTACAAAATTAAATTTATTCACATATATCATATTTTAAAGCTAGTTAAAATAAATCATTTGCCTAAATAGAAAACTTTATACTATTCGAATTTCTTAGTGGTGATGATCATATAAATTTGAATTAGCCCAGCTTTCAGCATGTCCATGACCATGACCATGACCATGTCCATCACCATGTTCATGATGTCCATATACTATAAAATATTAAGATATTTTTATTTTTACCTGAATGCTTTAATATGTTTTTAAGTTTTACCTTGTGGATGATGAGCATGACCAATTCTTTTTACAACAGCATTAAATCCACCATGTTTGTCTGCATGATATTCAACAACACGTTTTGTACCATCAGCTTCATGAAGTTCATAAGATCCTTTAACATGACCACCATCACTATGTTCCCATTGATTTTTATTATCACCGGTATGTGAATCCTTTACACCATATTCAAATTTGTAACTTGAAGGTGAATGATGATCATGATGATCATCATGTCCTTGATTGTATCCATGATCCATACCACCGTGATGATGTTCATCGTGTCCACCATGATGATGGTGAGGTTCGTCATGTTTTACTACATTAGCATAACTACTGGCATGACCATGATGGTGTCCTGCAACAGCTAAAGCAACTAATCCAAAAACAACACTAAGTTTCAATAATTGCATATTTATTTTTTTATGTGAGTTAGTGTGAACAATAGAACAGTTAAAACATGAATGATAGTTCTATTCCTTTTACTGGTCTAATTTATACTAATTTACTTTATATTGTTAAAAAATCATTTTATTAGTAATACTATTTTTTCGAAAAACAAATTATGATAACATAGAGTTTTTTCATTTTGCTTTCGTAAATATTTTTAAGTGGTAAAAGAAAACAAGTTAAAATCAAGGTTAGAAAAAAGTAAGAAGTGCTTAAAATTATTTTGGTGGTGCATATTATTTTTGGTGATTTTAACTAAGAATAGCACTACTTTATTGTGGAACTAAAAAAATGTTTAAGTTGGATAAGCACTTTCCATACGTGCTTGTATGATTTGAGTAACTTCCTATATTCGTCTCAAAATTTCAAAATGACTTTGTCTGGAGACATTTTAGATAAGACTTCAAACTTTTTTTTTCGATATTATCAATAGGTTTAGAATTTTTTATTTCTGACAGTTTTGAGATTTGAAATTATTAACCCATTTGATCCGGAGTTTGTTTATGTAAATAAAACTGTTAAATAAGGAGTATGCTAGTAATAAATTAACGCGTTTCAAAAATATTTTTTCTTTACTTTTTATGTTTATAAAATCAAATATTTTCATTGATTTTTGAAAATTAATTATGCTTATGCAATTCCTTTTC
This sequence comes from Poecilobothrus nobilitatus, assembly GCA_947095535.1. Lineage (NCBI taxonomy): Eukaryota > Metazoa > Arthropoda > Insecta > Diptera > Dolichopodidae > Poecilobothrus > Poecilobothrus nobilitatus. Next base: position 40,987,211 of record OX352774.1, on the reverse strand, counting down.
GATTAGGTTAGACCATAAAAAAATTGAATAATGTCTTTGTTCACTGCGATGATTTGATACTGTCAAAACCTTCATTAGACTAAACACACATTCTGATGGACAAAATTAAAACAATTATCAACGATTGACCATCAATTTTTGTTCATGTTATATTTATCATACAAATCTTTAATGCAACAATTCACGCCAAATGTTTTGTTGAGTTATGGATTTATGTTAAATGGCAATACTTTGCCCTCATTTTGATTCTTAATTAGTCGCATTTGCTCCATTCCAACTTTATATTTTACTGGTTTATTTTTTTTCCATGTGAAGTGAAGCTTAACTTGATCTTTAAATCTGAGAAAACACCGACATCTGAATAGGTTCAGAGTTAAGATTTATTTTCGGTTTTTACATGTATATAGTTATTATTTTAATACTTAAATACCTTAATTTTCTTCACTGTTTTTATGAAATTTAGTTAGATTAATATAGAAAAGGAAATGTGTTCATATGGCGGATATACTCTTCATACAGAAATCAAATGCAATAACAATAGTACATAATATTATTTTTTTTGTTCCTATGAAAAACAAAACAATTCTTAAGAGATTAGCATTTGTTGTCTTATATATATTATTTTACTCTTTATATCATATTTTGATTTACTTATAACAGACCTAAAAGTGATTTAAAGCGAGCTATTAGAGGAAACCTAAAGCGACTTAGAGAACAAGCGACCAGTTAATGAAATAGTACGAAGCACAAAGTCTTTGGGTGAGAAAAAGAAAAGTTTGTTCAAAATTAATTTCAGAATTTTGTTTAATTTGCAATTGTGTTAGATGGGAGAAGGTAATTGGCAGTTGTACTTTTTCAGTAGTTTTGTTTCCTATCATAATATTGCATTTTTTTATGGTATTTAGTTAATATTTCATTTAAATAATAATTTTTATTATTCCCAAATAATTTATCGTATTCTGATTTCACTGCACACATATGTGAATATATTAATTTCCTGATATATTGGGGATATTCTACTTTATGTCTTTTAGTAAAAAAGCAAGCAAGCCTTTTATTGGTGTTTAATTTAATTTTTCAATTATAAAAGAATTCCTTGAGAGTGGGGTGCCTAGATTTTAAGTTATGTAGAATTTTATAAGTATTTATAATTTAGGTGAAGATTAATGTATCGTCAATATGTAGGCGTATTTGACCATTTTGAATTAGTGGTAGTACTTATATATTTAATTGTATTGCATTAAGAGCAAAGAGTTGTGGAAGAGCAAAGTAAAGCTCTGTAATACTCAGTAAAGTGTCACTCAGGGCTGACGGATTTCTATGTCAAAATCTTAAATATCAAAAATTATCGAATTTTGTTTAGCCATTTGGCTGTACACGTGCACACAGACAGACAGACATATAGCCAGACTCACAAACAGACACACAGCAGATACAAAAATAGACAAACTCACAGAGATAGAGACAAACACATAGACAGATACACAGACATATAGATAGACACAGATAAAACCACTCCAAAAACACTTACTTCAGGTCTATACGTATCGGAGAAATGGACATTTTCAAAAATCTGAGGTTCAAAATATTGGTATCATCACAATATCTACCTTCCTTATACAAGTTAACTATTGCTCATACGCATATCTTCTCGTATGTGATATTTTATAATACAATATAGTAAAAAAAAAATAAATTAATTAATGCATGTATCAGATAAAAGACGGTGCACGAATATCTTAAAAAAATTAATTTATCTTTCAAAATCTTGTACAACTAACTGAATAGTCAAAAGCTTTATAGATGTCAGTACATCTTAAATGATTGAAAACGAAAAGAAGAAACAAACCAAATAATAGTGAATAAAATTTGTTAGTTTGTGTTAAACATTATTTATTTTTACTTTTTATTATACCCGTACGATAAGGATATATGTACATATATTCTTGTGCCATACGGTATCTTAATTTACCGTTATGCGAAACTGAAATTTTGCAAAATTCTTGACTCTTTCTATATTTCAAACGGTTTAAGTTAGAGTCGTGAAATTTTTAGAAAAGTTAGTTTTCTGAAAAAAAGTATGACTCATTTCAGATATTTCATAATATTTCATTACAAATATTTTTGTATCGGCTCCCGTTTCGGAACTGTAATGGGTCAAAAAACTGAAAATTCCCTATTTTTAAACACCTGTAACTTGAACACCTGTTAAATTTTTTTTGAAGTAATACATAAAAATTAAAGCTTCAACATTATACTTTTATTTCTGTTAGCAACTTTTTTTAATAATATAGGGTTACCTTAAAATTGACGAAAGTGTTACTTGATTTTTTCAAATTTTCTAACAAATTTCTTCAACAAATTTTTTGCATTTGTTTTACTCGATAATTTGAAATTGTTGAGGGAGGATACAATGCGTAGTACAAAAAAATTTGAGTAAATAAAAAGTTAACGGTTACTTGAAGAATTTATATTCATATGATATTGGTATACATACTTATATGTCATATTATTATTTATATTTATTTATTTTTATATATATATAAATATGTAGCGCGTATATACGTACTTTGTTGCATTGTATGAATGCATGAATGTATGAATGAAATATTTTTAAAGAAATAATGCAATGTATATGGTTTATATTCGATATTTAATAATATATTATATGAATAGATATACATATTAACATAAATATATATGATATTTTGTAGTAAGTTTAGTATAAATTAAAATACATTTGAAGCTTAGTTTAAAATAGTACTAGGTATATCATATTTGGAAAAGTTTTGGATTGATAATCGTTATGTGGAAGGTTGGAATTTGCTTTTGAAGAATGTATACACATATAGTTTGAATATATGTACAACCCATAATTCTAGAAATTATAAAATTCAACCAAATTATTTTAAAATACATGACAGGTTATGAACAAACTAACGGATTCGTACGAGTATCTAAGAGTTGACAAAGGCAACTGTATTCTTCCTCGTTTTTATTATTAACTTTCCATATTATTTGAATTTAATTATCTATCGATTCCTTAAATCTTTTTAATAAATCGAATCGGTAAATTTGTTTAAAAGTTTTCATTAAAAATTTCAATAAAATAAAAAAGTTTAATTTTTTAAATATTATTTTAATATAAATTATTGTATTTTACAAAATCAAATTAATTCGCACATATATATCATATTTTATAGCTAATTAAATAAATTATTTCTTAATTTGCCTAAATAGAAAACTTTATATACTATTCGAATTTCTTAGTGGTGATGATCATATAAATTTGAATTAGCCCAGCTTTCAGCATGTCCATGTCCATGACCGTGACCATAACCATGTCCCTCACCATGTTCATGATGTCCATATACTATAAAATATTAAGATATTTTAATTTTTAGCTGAATGCTTTAGTATGTTTTTAACTTTTACCTTGTGGATGATGAGCATGACCAATTCTTTTTACAACAGCATTAAATCCACCATGTTTGTCTGCATGATATTCAACAACACGTTTTGTACCATCAGCTTCATGAAGTTCATAAGATCCTTTAACATGGCCACCATCACTATGTTCCCATTGATTTTTATTATCACCGGTATGTGAATCCTTTACACCATATTCAAATTTGTAACTTGAAGGTGAATGATGATCATGATGTTCATCATGTTCTTGATGACTATATCCATGATCCATACCACTTTGATGATGTTCATCGTGTTCACCATGATGATGATGAGGTTCGTCATGTTTTACTACATTAGCATAACTACTGGCATGACCATGGTGGTGTCCTGCAACAGCTAAAGCAACCAATCCAAAAACAACACTAAGTTTCAATAATTGCATATTTATTTTTTTATGTGAGTTAGTGTGAACAATAGAACAGTTAAAATATGAATGATAGTTCTATTCCTTTTACTGGTCTATTTTATACTAACTTAGTTTACATCGTAAAAAATTCGTTTTGTATTAGTAATACTATTTTTTCAAGAAACAAATTATGACAACATAAAGTTTTTTCATTTTTGGTATTTTGTTTTTGTAAATAATACTCAAGTGGTAAAAGAATACAAGTTAAATTCAAGGTTAGAGAAAAATAAGAAATGCTTAAAATTATTTTGGTGGTGCATGTGATTTTTGGTGGTTTTGTGATTTTGTATATCGTATTCAGTTTTTATTCGTCCCAAAATTTTAAAATGAATATGTCTGGAGAGATTTTGAGTAAGACTCCAAACTGCGATCTTATCAGCAGGTTTGGAGTTTTTGGAGTAACAGTTCAGTAAACTGTTACTCCAAAGTAAGTAAGTTGCTGGTATTAAGTAAGTAGTATGCTGGTTTTAATAAATTAACGATTTTCAATAATATTTTTCTTTACTTTTTATGTTAATGGAAGCAAATATTTTCATTGATTATTATTATTGATTATTATTTCAATGATTATTATGCAATACAACATTTTTTCTTTTGGCCTAGATTATGAAAACCATATAAGAATATAATAATTACTTTATTCGTTTCGATTATTTGATATTGTCAAGACTTTCACTATTCTTGAACCACATCCTAATTCAAAAACTGAAACAGTTATCTATAATTGACCACCCTTGTTGATGTTATATTTTCGGGAAGGCAAATCTTTAATACAATAATAATTAATCTCTGATTTTTTGTGTTGAGTAATGTATTTATGTTAGATGGTATTACTTTTCCTGTATTTTGAGTGTTACTATAGTCCCATTTGTTCCATATTAAAGTGGGATTGGCGAACCTTGTATTTTACAGCTTTCTTTTTAATTTCGTTTGACATAGTAGGGATTTTAAAGTCTTTGTTTTGTGTTTTTCATATGATTTGAAACTGAACTTGAGCTTCAATTCTCAGAAAACATCTGAATCGAAACAGGTTCAGAGTTAACATTTATTTTCAGTTTTGTCCAGATTATAAGTGTTATTTTAAGTTAAATATCTTAACTTGTTTGACCGTTTTTATGAAATTTAATTAGGTAATTCTAGAATAATACGTGGAGGATATACTTTTTAAGAGAAACCAATTGCAATAAGAATAGTACATTTTTATTATTTATATAATAGATACGTTTTAAAAAACGAGAGTGCAGAGCAAACTGTGTCAACTTTAAGATACTCGTATAAACATAATATACATTGTTTCCATAAAGCTTGATCATCTTTAACAAAATTCCAGATGTGTAACTAAATGAAGTATCGAGATATATTTATGTAAATTTTGGAGTTGCGTGATTACTACTCGAACCTGTTGCTCCGAACCCGCCACCTTTTACAAGTTATTCTTATCTTAAAGTTTCATCAGCTAGAGCAACAAAATTTCATAGAAGTTTTTTTTTGTTTTTTTAGTTCATTCCCCTGCTACATAAATGGGTTAGCAATGTATTTTATATCCTCTTACCCACTAGGATACCGAGGCACCTCATAGAAGTTATTACGATTAAACTTGATAATTTTTTAAAAAATTTCAGATATCTAGCTTTATTAAGGATCAAGTTATGAGGACATATGCTTAAAGAAAATAAGAAATAGTATGGCACCTACCTGAACCTGCTGTTTTAGACCAACCAAATTTTATAAAAGTTGTTTGTATGCAACTTGATATATTTTTACAAAGCTTTAAATACCCGGCTTCAATAGACACTCATTTATTTTTATATAAAGTAATAAGTTGTATGGCAGCTACTCGGAACTGCCGGCCGCTTTTGCTCGATTTAGATATCGAAACTGAAAAGAAATTGTAAACATTTCAGAATACTAGCTCCTTTATTTTTTGAGTTATCGTGTGGATGAATGGACGGACGTATATGGCTTTATCGATTAATTTTTCGATTCTGATCCATGTACTTTAGTCTATATCTAAATTTATTATACACTTGGGTTCATACGGGTATATAAAAATGGCATTGACAAATTTATTATAGTCTAAAACTATGTTCTTATAGGCCTACAAAAGAAATTCTTAAGGGATTAATATTTATTGCCTTATATCTATTTTTTACTCTTTATTTTATATTTTGATTTTCTCTAAAAGTGACATAAAGCGATCTATTAGGTGAAACATAAAGCGACTTGGAAAAGAAGCGCTAGAATTATACAGAACGAAATAGAAGGAAGTAGAAAGTCTTGAGTTAAAATTAAAATAAAAACCGAGCAAGAGAAAGTTTGAGAACATTTTGTACCTTAATTTATAAAAATAAAACAAACATATTTAATTTAATAAATTTTGAATTTCTGAATTATTGGAATAATAATTTATTACATGTTTCATCAAATGAATCTTTAATCAAATAAATTTCTGCTAGATCATGCAATTTTTGTCTTGAGAAAAAGAAAAGGTTGTTAAAAATTATTTTGAGAAGCTTATTTTGTTTAATTTGCAATTGTCTTAGGTGGGACGAAACAAAACTTCTGTACACTTCGCAATAGTTTCAACTTCCTATTTATGAAGGGATAAAAACTGTTACTCATAGCTTTGCATTTTATTTTTATCGTTTTAGGTGCTTTATGTCTTTTAGTAAAAAAGTGTTAACTATTGCGAATACGATATTTACTACTCGTATGTGAAATTTTATAATAGAATATAATAACCAAATATAAAGATAAACAAATAAACATTAAGCAAAAATAAATAAATTAATTAATGTATGTACCACATAAAAGATGGTGCACGAATAGCTTAAAAAGTTAATTTATCTTCCAAAATCTTGTACAATAGCTACGAAAAAAAACCTAGCTAAATATATAATTATATAGAAATCTAGCTTAATATATAATTAAGTAAATAATCATTTTATAGATGTCTTCAAACTTTTCATTAAGAATTTTAATAAAATAGAAATATTGTTTAATTTTTTAAATATTATTTTAATATAAATTAATGTATTTTACAAAATCAAATTAATTAGCATATAATATTTTAAAGCTAGTTAAAATAAATCATTTCATAATTTGGCTAAATAGAAAACTTTATACTATTCGAATTTCTTAGTGGTGATGATCATATAAATTTGAATTAGCCCAGCTTTCAGCATGTCCATGACCGTGACCATGACCATGTCCCTCACCATGTTCATGATGTCCATATACTATAAAATATTAAGATATTTTAATTTTTATCTGAATGCTTTAGTATGTTTTTAACTTTTACCTTGTGGATGATGAGCATGACCAATTCTCTTTACAACAGCATTAAATCCACCATGTTTGTCTGCATGATATTCAACAACCCGTTTTGTACCATCAGCTTCATGAAGTTCATAAGATCCTTTAACATGACCACCATCACTATGTTCCCATTGATTTTTATTATCACCGGTATGTGAATCCTTTACACCATATTCAAATTTGTAACTTGAAGGTGAATGATGATCATGATGTTCATCATGTCCTTGATGACTATATCCATGATCCATACCACCGTAATGATGTTCATCGTGTCCACCATGATGATGGTGAGGTTCGTCATGTTTTACTACAGTAGCATAACTACTAGCATGATCTTGATGATGTCCTGCAGCAGCAACAGCAACTAATACAAGAGCAAAAGTTAGGTTTACCAATAGCATTTTAGTTTTAATGTAAACGATAGAAGAAATCACAAATGAATGATATTTTTTTTACTATTCGGGTTTAATTTATACCTAAAGTGTTAAGATTATTGATTTGAACAAATTACACACAAAATGCCTATTAAATTGATTGATAAATATTTGATATAAACAAATATTTTTTTCTTTTTCTTTTACTCTGTTTGAAATTGCATGGAAGAAATCCAAAAATTGTATTAGCTAAATAAGAGAAAAAATTAAGACAAATCAAGGTTAAACAAAAAAACAAAAATATAAGAGTTAAAAAAAGAAATGAATTGAATTAAAATCATTAGTTTGGTTATTAAGAAAAAGAATTGGACTTTTTCGTAGGATTTTTAATTTTATATGAGTTGAACAAAACAAAGTTAAACAAAGTAACTGGAATTAGTTTACATAATTTTACAGCAGTTTGTAGATTAGAATTTTTTTTTTGAGAAATAGGTTTATTAATTTATCTTTTCTCATTCGTCCATCAGTTTACAAAACATCTAACAAGCATTGGAAATAAAATAGAACAATGTATTTGTCAATTTTAACTGTGGTGGAAAAAATTATTCGGGAATTTCAACGACAAATCAAGGCAAGCAGAATGGGAGAATTCAATCTCTCTCCTGAAAGATATATTTCCATAACTTGAAAATATAGAGATAATAACAACCAATATAGTAAAAAAAAACGAAAGAATTAGATCCAATAAAAATTACAAGAATTATATTAAATGCAACTCTGAAAACATACAATGCAACTTTTTATTAGAACTGGTCGAACAGTTTGCAGATTTTGCTATTATCAAGTTTTGATAAAACACATTCTATTTTAATGAAATAACACAGACAGAATAATTCTGAAAACAGTAAAATGTAAGAAGAAGGGAAACATGGCAAAAATAAAAAAAAATTATATATACATTTCATATAGTATAATATACATAAAGGGGCCTTGGTGGTCTAGTGGGTAAGAGCGTATACGCTGTAAACACCGAGAAAGTGTGGGTTCGAAACCCACATACGTCGTAAGAGTAATTCCTTCGTACAACATTTACAGACACGCCTGAAAAGGAAAGGCTGTGTAATTTCCTGTTCACATTTATATGGCAGGAAATTATACATAAAAGTAGCAATAAAAAAAATTAACAGATAAATAAACAGAAAATAATCAGAAAGTAAAAACATAAACAAAGTACACAAAATTACGATATAATCAAATTGTAAAAAAAAAAGATTTCAAAATTTTGGGTCTTTCGTATCTCTGTAAAACTTTTAGTTAGAACTTTAAAGTTTTGAGGGAAGAAACATATAGAAAATAAGCATAAGTTATAACAAAAAATGTTTGTTATATATGAGTAAATAACTGTTAGAACCCTGTCCTCTGATTATTCATCTATTAATGGTCGATATTTATACCAAAATGTTTGCTAATTTAAGTTTTTGAAGATTTCTTCACTACATTCAATTATGATACTATATTTTATTTCATTATTTGGACTGCATTATAAATACATATCTCAACGAGTTTATTTAAGTTAATTAAACTAATAAATGAAAAAAATAATAAAATAAAAATCATGAGAATATAACTCTCTGATGTATTTATTCTTCATTCTATTAAAAATGGCGAATCTGTGTGCTTTCAAAATGATAATTTGCCGAATGTTAATTACATACATTTTTAATAATTCTAATATTTTTTTTGTTCACGCGTTGATCTTTTAAGACCTTCAAGTGCTACATGATCAAATAATATGAATATAGTTCAACTATACCAGCCCATAGTTTTTAAAAAGAAAAATAGTGTAAAAAATACGATCGTTGTCACGTGCTGTTGTAGAGCGAATCAATCTTATATTTATAGATAAATATAGACATAAATAAACATAGATAAAAAATATAGATAAACATGTTTTTTGACAGCGATAAACTTTTTTCAATTATTTTATTTCAAAAGGCTTATGTTTAAGACCTAATAAAAGGTAATCATTAACCTCCATTTTAAATTATAAATGGTAAAACAAAAATGCGGTTATATCTAAAAACGTTGCAAGATAAGAAGGAAGCAAAATCTTGCAAAGCTATTTAAATACTAAATTGCATAAAATTGAATTATTGTGGTATTGAATCATAAAGCTAAACTGTCCGGTCCTTTAGCGTTTTCAGATTAAAAAAATGTTAATAGAACGTAAGATATACATATTAGAAAATGGGGATTTTCCAACCTTTAAGGGTTTGTAGTGAGTCTGTAATGGTTGACACTCCATAAAAATTGTTTCTTTTAAAAGGTTTATTCATGGTTAATATGTTCTTGTACTATTTTAAGCAGTGTAGAACCTTTAGAAACAGACAGGTGGAGGGACGAACAGAATGAAATTAATAAGCATTTGAACGAGGAAGAATACAGTTGCCTTTGTCAACTCTTAGATACCCGTACGAACCGTTAGTATGTTCACAGCCTGTCACTTTGCTTACAATATTATTATACCCGTATGAACTATGTTCAAGGGTATAATAAATTTGCCATTACGTTTGTGACACCTTAAAGGAGTCGAGCTAGATATAGTGTCAAAGGTATGGATCGGCTCAGAATCGAATTCTGAGTCGATTAAGCCATGTACGTCCGTCCGTCCGTCCGTCCGTCCGCACGATAACTCAAAAAATAAAGGAGCTAGGGGGCTGAAATTTTTTTTACGTCACTTTTGCAAAATTGTTAGTTTTACTATTTAAATCCAACATTTTCGGTCGGCGGATTCGAGTAGCTGCCATACAACTTCTATCTTTATATAGAAATAACTCAGTATCTATTCAAGCTAGGTTTCTGAAATTTTGCAAATGATGATCAAGTTTTATGGCAACAACTTCTGTAAAATTTGGTTGTGCTGGTGCAGCGGGTTCGGGTAGCTGCCATACAACTTCTCCGTTTAAATGAGAATAACTCAGTGTTTATTGAAGCTAGGAATCTGAAATTTAGTAAAGAGGTGTCGAGTTACATGCCAACAACTTTTGTCAAATTTGGTTGGTCTAGAGCAGCCGGTTCAGACTTCTTGCACCTCTTGGAACCTAATGAAGCTAGGCGTCTGAAATTTTGCAAATGATGATCAAGTTTTATGGCAACAACTTTTGTAAAATTTGGTTGTGGTGGTGCGGCGGGTTCGGGTAGCTGCCATACAACTTATCCGGTTAAATGAGAATAACTCAGTGTTTATTGAAGCTAGGAACCTGAAATTTAGTAAAGAAGTGTCGAGTTATATGCCAACAACTTTTGTAAAATTTGTTTGGTCTAGAGCAGCCGGTTCAGACTTCTTGCACCTCTTGGAACCTAATGAAGCTAGGCGTCTGAAATTTTGCAAATGATGATCAAGTTTTATGGCAACAACTTCTACAAAATTTGGTTGTGCTGGTGCGACGGGTTCGGGTAGCTGCCATACAAAATCTCTTTTTAAATGAAAAGAACTCAGTGTCCGTCCGCACGATAACTCAAAAAATAGAGGAGCTAGGAGGCTGAAAATTTTTTTACGTCACTTTTGTAAAATTGTTAGTTTTGCTATTTAACTCCAGCATTTTCTGTCCCCGGGTTCGGGTAGCTGCCATACAACTTCTTTCTTTAAATAGAAATAACCCAGTGTCTGTTCAATCTAGGTATCTGAAATTTTGCGAATGATGATCAAGTTTTATGGTAACAACTTCTACAAAATTTGGTTGTGGTGGTGCGACGGGTTCGGGTAGCTGCCATACAAAATCTCTTTTTAAATGAAAAGAACTCAGTGTCCGTCCGCACGATAACTCAAAAAATAAAGGAGCTAGGAGGCTGAAATTTTTTTTACGTCACTCTTGCGAAATTGTTAGTTTTGCTATTTAACTCCAGCATTTTCGGCCGCCGGGTTCGAGTAGCTGCCATACAACTTCTTTCTTTAAATAGAAATAACTCAGTGTCTGTTCAATCTAGGTATCTGAAATTTTGCAAATGATGATCAAGTTTTATGGCAACAACTTCTACAAAATTTGGTTGTGCTGGTGCGACGGGTTCGGGTAGCTGCCATACAAAATCTCTTTTTAAATGAAAAGAACTCAGTGTCCGTCCGCACGATAACTCAAAAAATAAAGGAGCTAGGAGGCTGAAATTTTTTTTTTACGTCACTTTTACAAAATTGTTAGTTTTGCTATTTAACTCCAGCATTTTCGGCCGCCGGGTTCGAGTAGCTGCCATACAACTTCTTTCTTTAAATGGAAATAACCCAGTGTCTATTCAATCTAGGTATCTGAAATTTTGCAAATGATGATCGAGTTTTATGGCAACAACTTCTGTAAAATTTTGTTGTGATGATATGACAGGTTCGGATAGTTGCCATACAACTTCTCTTTTTAAATGAAAATAACTCAGTGTCTATTGAAGCTAGCTATCTGAAATTTAGTGAAAAAGTGTCGAGTTGCATGCCAAAAACTTTTGTAAAATTTGAATGGTCTAAAGCAGCCGGTTCAGGCTTTTTGCATTTCTTGGAACTTAATGAAGCTAGGCGCAATAGATTCGGGTAGCTATCATACAACTCCACAATTTACATAAATATATCTCTGTAGTTCGGTACTAAAACTCTGAATGTTTTTAAAAGATGATCAAGTTTTATAGAAACAGGATATATTACGTTCATACGGGTATCCCAGAGTTGACACAGTCTACTCTACTGCACTCTTCCTCGTTTTTTTTAATATTTTAGTATTTTAAAATAATTTGGGTGAATTTTATAATTTCTAGAATTATGGGTTGTACATATATTCAAACTATATGTTTATACATTCTTCAAAAGCAGATTTTAACCTTCTACATAACGATTATCAATCCAAAACTTTTTCAAATATTCTATAGTACCATTTAATACAAAGCGGTAAATGTATATTAAATTTACTTAGTACAAAATAGTAAATTATTCTGTATATGTATACAGAATAATTTCTTATAAGTACAATAAAATACATATATGTATGTAAATACGGTGCTATATAATATACATCTATACTCTTATCATTCATTCACTAGTGACATATTCGATATGTAAATAAACATGATATTATATAAGTATGTATGTATATCAATATCATATAAATAAAAATTCTTCAAGCAACCGTTATGTTGTTTATTTATTTACATTTTTTTTTACTACGCAATTATACCTCAACAATTTCAAATTATCGAGTAAAACAAAATGCAAAAAATTTGTTGAGAAAATTTGAAAAAATCAAGTAACACTTTCGTCAATTATAAAGTAACTCTATATTATTAAAAAAAGTTGTTAACAGAAATAAGAGTATAATGTTTAATTTTTGTAAAGGTTTAATTTTTGTGTATTACTTCAAAAAAATGTTAACAGGTGTTCAAGTTACAGGTGTTTAAAAATAGGAAATTTTCAGTTTTTGATCCCTTACAGCTCCTAAACGGGGAGTTATTTTCAAAGATCTAACTTCTGTCAAAATTTCAAGTTTCCAACTTTAACCGTTTAGAAGATAGAAGCGTTAAAGGATTTTGCAAAATTTGAGTTTTGCATAACGGTAAATTAAGACACCGTATGCCACAAATATATATTTATTGTATATATACTTTTAAAGCTAATGGAAGTAGTAATCGCTTGAAGTTTTCAAAATGAAGATATACTTTATACAACTTGTGCTATAACAATTTAAATATAGAGCTGTTTTGAACCTTTGGGGAGCTGTAGCTCCGTAACGGGTGGGCTACAAAAAAAAGTTATTAAAAATAAAATTAATATTTTTGTGAGATCTATCAGTAGTTAAAATTTCATAGCTCTATTTCAAAAAAAATGTGGGGATCTAAAAGTTAGGTGTTCGAGAGCTACCCTAAGTTTTGGTCCAAACTCAACCAAAAAAATAGGGAACCTACAAATTACTCCCAGAATATTTAGTGTAAATTTCAAGATTCTAGCTTTCTTAGTTTTTGAGTTAGCGTGCTGACGGACGGACCGACATGGCTCAAAAGTCTTAGAATTTTTTTCTGATCCGATCCATACCTTTGAAGGTATATCTAGCTCGCTTATTTCCAGGTGTTACAAACGGAGGAGTAATTTTATTATACCCGATCCTATCGTACGGGTATAAAAATGTGCTAAAAATATTACGTTTATGTTAACTTAGTAGGAAATGCAGTAATATGCGATAATATATTCTATGAATAATACATATGGGTTTTTGTGACAATACAAAGTGTGATAGGCTTTTTAAGTTCGTTGTGAAATTTTTAATAGGTTTAATTATTTAATGTTTCATACAATTATAAGTTTTATAATTAATTAATTCTCTAACATTGTTCTAGATGTTCTTCAACATCTCTAAATTGTTTTGAATTGTTTCTTAGCTAAAATAAAAACCATAATTTTTTTTCAGAACAAAAAAACAAAATTAATTTCAATTCAGCTTAAATTATATTTTTAAATAAATAATAAAAAAACAAAAATATATAATTTTGGATATTATATTATTAGGTACTATATGCTATACATTAAAAATATTTCTTCTTAATGGTGATGATCATATAAATTTGAATTAGCCCAGCTTTCAGCATGACCATGATCATGACCATGTTCATGTCCATGTTCATGTCCATGATTTTCATGATGTCCATAAACTGAAAAATAAAAATAAATAAAAAATATTTACCTAATAAAAATTATAAATATTTATTTTTGATGTACATACCTTGTGGATGATAAGCATGTCCAATTCTTTTTACAACAGCATTGAATCCACTGTGTTTATCTGAAGTGTATTCAACTACACGCTTTGTACCATCAGCTTCATGAAGTTCATATGAGCCTTTAACATGATCTCCATCACGATGTTCCCATTGATTTTTGTTATCACCAGTATGTGAGTCTTTTACACCGTATTCAAATTTGTAGTTTGGATGTGAATGATGATCATGATGATCTTCATGTCCGTGATGATCTTCATGTCCGTGATGTTCTTCATTTCCGTGATGATCTTCATGTCCGTGATGTTCTTCATGTCCGTGATGGTTTTCATGTTCTTGATGATCATTATGTTCTTCTTGATGACCATAATCATGATATTGTTCAATTTCATGATGTTCATGGTGTCCATGCGGTTCTTCATGTTCTACAACATTAGAATAACTACTAACATGCCCATGATGGTATCCTGCTAAAGCCAAAGTGATTAAACCAAAAAAAATATTAAATTTCAAAAATTGCATTTTTTATTTAATTTAATATTAATCGAGACGCGAATGATTGAACAACTAACAAACGAATGATACTTAACATATCAGTTTAAGTCTAATTTATACAAAAAAAAAAATACTATTAAAGTTTTATGATAAAAAAATGAATTTCTGGAATGCATGCATATGAAATTTTTGTGTAGCTGATAAAATTAAAAAATGAATTTTGTATAATTGAAAGTAAATTTTTTGTATTTGATTACGAAAAACGAAAAAGAAAAATATTTTTTCACTTTTTCTTTTGAAAAGGAAATAAAATAAAAAAATTACAAAAATTAGTAACAAAATATGAATTAAAAGTGACGTCATTGTATACAATAGAAGAAAGATTTTGGAGTAAATATTATGGCGTAATATAAAAATTTTAAAATAACAAGTTTGTATAATTAACAATGGATTGAATTTTTAGAATTATTTGATGATATTATCTAGTTTTCGACTATACTTTAATCAGTTTATTACCTATAATCTTCATATTAAATTTAAATTATGACTGGTTGACCAAAACGGAATTCAGTGCTACGAAACGGTGTTTTTGGAAAGAGAAAAGTTATTCCGATTTGAATATCCGATGTGAACAATAAAATAATGTTAAAACGTTAAGCCTTAATATAACTTATAAGTCAACAGAGCAATAAATTAAAATCAATGCTTTAAATTTTAAGAAAAAATAATATTTTAATTCGCATAAATTTTGTCCAAATCACAAAAAACATTAAAATCTTTCCAGATTGTAGATTAACTTACGGGACCTCTTCTTTTTTTTATAAATCTCGCAAAATCTCTTTTTTTCTTTTAGAAAATACTGAAAAAATAAAAAAAAACCTGATTAGTAGGTGCCAGCATTCGTACACACTATGAAATATGTATGTAAAGAAATAATTAAGAGACATTTTATAGTTGATTTTAAAATCAGGGCTTGAATAGTTTATTTAACTGTATTTTAGGATCGTTGCTCCTACTATTTTAAATGATTTTTCTTGAAATTATTTTAAATATTTGGTTTTAGAAATATGTATATGTAAAAAAATAATTATAGAAGATATTTTACAGTTAGCTGCAAAATCAGGGTTATACACGCTTTTATACGCAGAACATGTATCTATATAATATATCAATAAAAAAACGAAAAAAAAAGAAAAACTAAAAAACAAATAAAAATAATAAAAATAAAATATATAATGAACAAACAAAAAAACTGAAATTTTGAGAAAACGAGATTTTACAAAAGAAGCATATTAAGTATTTTTGTATTAAAATTTATTATGCTTTTTTGTTAGTTATTATATTGAAAGTGGAATTTTAAAAACTCTGCAAACATCTTGTTTAATTTTAAGGAAATCCTATTTAAATTAGCAAAACCAAAAATACAAAAGTAATTGTTTTGACAACTTTCTTACTCCGGCTATGTGTAATTTCAAGTTTCAAACATAAAGGGTCAAATTAAGCGGAAAAATATAGGTTCCTTTGGATCCAGAATTGGAAAATAACATATTTTATAGATTTTAAAAGAAATTATTACCTAAAATATCATATTTATTTATTACGCTAGAGTTGATAATACATATATGCACAATCTAATATCAAGGAAATCTTTATAGATCTGTTTAATAAGCACATTCTGTATCTTGTTCATATGAAACTTTATGCATTTTAATACTTCAACACCAATTTTACACATTTTTTATGATTTTATATATTTGTTAATTTTATTATATATACAACGCCAACCATCAAAATTGTGATAATATAGATGAAAATTGGTAATTTAATCAACTTTACTGCACTTTATATGCACCATATTATAACGAAGAAAAATTCATAATAAAACTAAAATTAAGGAATTCGTTTCAATTCATCAAACACTATAACTAATGAATATTATATTAAAAGAGTGCACGGATAATGATGTAGTGGCTAAGACACCGATCATTATTTGAAAAGGTGTCGTTTTTTACGTCTAACTGGGTCATATGAATTAATAGAAAATATAATCAAATAAAAAATATGCAACTATATATTAAATTATATTGTATAATAGACGGCGCACAAATAAATATATTCGTGCTTTATAGTCTATATAATCTTCATTATATCCACAGCAGAGAAACCAATGGCTAACCCACAGCAGTAAAACTAATGAATCTAAGTTAAATATGAATAATAAATGACTTAGTTGATGCTCTCATAGTAGTGGAAAAGAAAAAAAATAATAATTCAGTCATCTGTTCAAGTGCAGATAATTGAAAACTAAGAAGACTTTAGTTAAAAACTTTAAAACAAAAAATGTCTCTGTCATATTGATATACAGATTAGCTTTTCACAGCGTTGAAAATATCTTAATAAAACTTGAAATTCTTAACAAAATATATGTTAGACATAATGTTTATAAACCCACACCGAAAAAATTATTAGTGATTATTAATTTGAGGTAGATCAAAAATTTTAATTTCTTCTTGTTAATTTCCACCATAAATAGAACAATCACTGAAATTAAACACATTTTTGGTACGCCTGCATTTCACTCTATTGTGAAAAATTTTTTATTAGAAACTTTAAAGACCAAAGAATACGTGTTAGGCAAAAAAAGAAATGGATCAATGTAGTAGAAATTTAGGAATAATAGAAAGAGCTATGAAAAGTTACGAATAAATAGTTATATAAAATATTGGTAAAAAAATTGATTGGAGAAAGTTAATGATAAATTTACTAAAAAGCTGTCAAAGAAAAAGAAAAAAAAACTAAAAAATTTCAATGCTACTTAAGTTATATGTTTATTACATATAAAACAAATATTTACAATTAGTATATGAATATAAGAGGTATTTACAATAATATATTTTAATCTAAAATTTTCTTTTTTTTTCAATCCAAACGATGGTTTCAATGACTTTGTATAATTAGAAATTCATGCTTTACAACGCATTTCAAAAATTTCAATAAATAATTCTATATAATTTTATCTATAAATTTTATTCTTGTTTTAATTTAATGATGATGATCATATAAATTTGAATTAGCCCAGCTTTCAGCATGACCATGATGTCCATGTTCATGTCCAGATTCATGCCCATGTCCATGTCCATGTTCATGATGTGCATAGTCTGTAAATTGAAAAACAAAAATACCAATTAAATACCAGTTATTTGAAAGAAATTTAAATATTTTTTTTTTTTTTACCTTGTGGATGTTGAGCATGTCCGATTCTTTTTACAATAGCATTAAATCCACTATGTTTATCAGCGTGATATTCAACAACACGTTTTGTACCATCAGCTTCATGAAGTTCATATGAGCCTTTGACTTGATCTCCATCACGATGTTCCCATTGATTTTTATTATCACCAGTATGTGAGTCCTTTACACCATATTCAAATTTATAGCTTGGATGTGAATGATAATCATGATGATCTTCATGTCCATGATGATCTTCATGTCCGTGATGATCTTCATGTCCATGATGATCAATATGTTCATGATGACTGTAACCATGATGTTGTTCAACTTCATGATGTTCATTGTGTCCATGATAATGGTGAGGTTCTTCATGTTTTACAACACTAGAATAACTGCTACCATGACCATGATGATATCCTGCAGCAGCTAAAGCGATTAATCCAAGAATAATACTAAGTTTGAAAAACTGCATTTTATTATTAAAAAAAATATTAAATAATATATGATCTGAATGAAAGAACAAGTCACAACTGAATGATATTTTCTGTACCAATTTAAGTTTTATTTATACTGAAAATCGTATGGTAATTTTAAGTGGTAAAAAAACTGAATTTCTGTAAATTGCATATGAGATTTTTATATGAAATAAAAATGGTGTTGAAAGTAAATTTGTTTGATACGATTAAAAATAATTTATTTTTTATTTGTTTTGTGTTTGTTTCGGTTTTTTTTTTGTTGGTTATAAGCAATTGCAAAAAAAAAAAAAAAAATCAAATTAAAGGTGAACTTTCAAAAAGAGATAACGGTAGAAGAAAGCTTTTCAAATAGAATGACATAACTAGACAGTAAATTTTTAAAAAAATTTTTCAAGGTAATCTATGAAAATTTCCTTAACTTTCCTGTATTAATTTTTCCAATATTTGTTTTTCATAAAGATACTATAATTTAAAAATATTCGTTATATTATAAAACGATATTTAATCAGAAAAACTAGATTTTATTTAAAAATGGGGTGTTACAGGTTACTGGAATGCAAATTGATACTGTTTTTTTTAACTACTGGTCAACTAACATGATTATTTTATAAAATATCTTTAAATATGAGAATTGAAGAAAATTAAGAAAACAACATGAGCGTCAAAGTGTGTTATCTAATTTGAAAGAAAGTGTTTCGTCATCATACAATATTCATATCCATTCATTTAGAGTTTCGTCTTCCTAGAAAACATGATTTTCTTTTTGTTACTTTTTTTTTTTTATAGCTGTCATCTAGGCTTACAAATCTATAAATTATAACCTGTTGTAATGCAACTATGTCGTTATGAATTGTATAATAATCATTAATTGTTATTTGTGCACAGTAAGCAGTTATACTATCATATACTATTTTTGCTAGTCTTAAAAATTTTGCTTACAATATTTTAAAAAGTATATAAGAGTATTTTGATATTGTTAAAAAAAAAAAAACAATATTCAATTAATTTTAATCCTGCTGTTATATAGCAAAAAGTTCTTATTTTAAAGATAATGTAACTTATGACATTTCAGAAATAGATCAGATTTAACTGAATTGTGTTAGAGAATTTTGCACGTATATCCAGTGTTGTTTACAAAACTTCTACACTGTTTAAAATAAAGCAATGAAATTTTAACTACGGATAGGCATTGAAAACTAAAAACTACTTTTGTGGAACAACTTTTTTCTGTAGCCCCACCCATTACGTAGTTACAGCCCTACAAATTTCGAAAAGACCTATTTTTAAATTGTTATAACGCAGGTTCTATAAGGCATATTTTCAATTTAAAAAACCCGAACGATAGCTGGTTTTATAATCTTTATAAATATATAAAAAATAAATATGTGGCTTTTCCATGCGTTATTTTAATATACCGTTATGTGAAACTCAAGTTTTGCAAAATATCGTATATATATGTACGACTTTGCATATAGTATAGTATAGGCAAAGTATTTTAGAAGTTTGAAATTTTGGGAGGAGTTAGATAGGGAAGTAGTTAGGGAGTTAGATAGGAGTTCCTAAGAGAGATGGGATTCATCTAAAGACATCAACAATTTCCCCTTGGCAGTGTCAGATTCTTACTGACTAAACTCACCTACCCCTTTAGCCAATATAATAGGATGAAACACTTATCTGCTAACGCAGTATATTGGCTAGGGAGTAGGGATAGGAAAGGATAGCAAATGGATGCGGGAACCTTGAATTAGGAGTGGTACTGTAAGGAAACAATAAATGCACCTATTATTATTACTATTATGCTAACGGCTATTAGTGTCTATAGCCGTTACAACAGTTACAACATGCAGTAGTACATATATGCACCTTACTACATGAGGTAATTATTGAAGGCTAAATATTTTTTATTTATATAACCTGACCGCGCTTTAAATCCAAGACCTTCCGATTGAAAGGTTGGAGACTTAACCGCTACGCCATGAGTCAGAACTTGGGCACCTGTCCAAATTTTGTTGAAGCAATATACAAAAATTAAAGCTCCAACATTATATTTTTGTTTGTATTAATAATTCTTCTTAATAATATAGGGTTTCGTTAACTATAGAAAGTGTGATTTGATTTTTTTAAAATTTTTCTTTTTTTTCATTATTATTCATAATTTGTATTAATAAAATACGTATTTTATATTATTATAAATTTATTTTTTAATATATCTAATCTTTACTCTAGGCTTATTATGGAATATTTTTAATTTTGGAAATGTGCTTTTTTGAAAACCCTTGGTTTTTTCTATTACATAGTTGTTTAATTATAAGGTTTTCTGCTTGTTTACTGCCCTAAATTTTTGACAAACCTTTTATACATGCTTTATGTTTTCATGAGTTTTTTAATAAACAGTGAAAGAACTCGATTTATATTTCATCTACATCTAGAAATTTTAGAAACATACATCTTTGTCCGACCATTTTGTGTAGACTCTCTATTTTATTTTTGTTGTTGGTGTCTGTTGGCTATAAACTTATTACTAAAATTTTATTTTAACTTAAAATTTGTCTTTATTGACTAAATTTATAACTTTTATAGTAGTATACCTTAAAACAAAGTTTTTAGTAGATCTTACAGTTAATACTTTTCATCTTCAATCTATTATTGTCCTTTATCAAGTGAAGTTTGCTATTTTTTCACGATCGGTCGGCGGGAAACTTCAAAAGTCACGAAGAAAAAATTTACGTGATTCTTTCGGATAGCGTTGGACTTTAACCAACTAAAACTATCCTCTTTTTAAACCAAAAAAGTGGTTATTTTTAGTTTGTTAAAACCACCTAAAACCAAACCAGGTTAAAACCAACTAAAACTATCCTCTTTAGGTTTTGACCTTTGATACAAATGTAGAGTTTAGGTTTACGGGATAGCGATGTGGAAGGGGTTTTTGTGAAAAAGGATTTTATATTTTAATTTCAAATATTCTTAGGAAAAGTCAGATGTGACACTGACTTGGTGTGACTTTAATTTACAATATTTTCATTTTAAGTGGTAGACCGTTGTGCAATTTAATGCCTGTATTGACACTTTGCTCAATCTTGGATTAAACGCATATGATGTGCTTATCCTGTGCTGTATTTACGGAAATTGCTCTTTGATTCTATTTGTATGCTAGATTTTATGTCTTTTTCAAATATATTACGAACATGTATTGTACAACAGAGATTTTTATAAACTCTTGGTTTTAATAAATTTAGCCAACTATGTATTAAAAATGTAGATGTAAAATTTTTTTTTTTAAAGTACTGCCGATTAATTATCGTATGTAATAATGCTGTGGAATAAATAAGGGGACTTTTTAGTTTTCTCTGCGGCATTTTATTATTGACTTTTTAAAAATACCCTTAATTCTACTTGTTTTGTATGCAAGTTCTGCAACGTGGGTATTTCAGATTATGTTCTTATCTATCCAGACTCTTACGAATAGTTTTCACTTATTTTAAATTATAAGTTTATTTTATATGTAAATTTTTAAAAAGCAAAAAGTATGATTCTAAATAAGTAGGCTTAAGAGTTTTACATTCTAATAAGTTAAACTTAACAGTTTTTATCTAAAAATTTCAATTCCATTGTGATGTGATGATTAATCAAAAAAATGTATCATAAATCACAATTTGATTTTTGGTTGTACAATTTTTTAAGAGAAAATTTTGAATTTATTTTCTCTTTCTTAATATAGCATTTCTTGAAGAGCAAGAATGGCAATCTAAAACACAGTTAAGAATTTTAATTGTATTCCCATGCCAGAAATGAATGCTAGCAGTATTACATTTCGTTTATCATAAAAGCAGTTCTTCAATTTCAAATTGTTCATGCCAAATAGGATGCACCTGTTATTATATTCAAATAATTTTTATCGAAGTTTACAGAAGTAAGCAAGACAAGATTTATTAAAATACTAAAAAAAGTTTGATCTTGACCAGATCTATTCAAATTTGATGGAAAATATGAATCACATAATATGAAATGACACATTTTAGTTAAAAATTGATAAATGATATTCCAAATTTAAAGTTAAAAAATTAAATTTTTTTAATGCTTTTACATTATATAAATATTTACAACTACGAGTATATGGTAAAGTTAAGATATAACTATAAGATGTTTAAAATCAATCACATTTATTTTAAAATTTGGTTTTAAAAAAATAGTCCTAATGTAGAAAGAAAATGTTAACTTATTAGTGATGATGATCATATAAATTAGAATTTGCCCAACTTTCAGCATGTCCATGGCTATGTCCTTGATCATGTCCATGTTTATGACTTTCATGATGACCATAAACTATAAATAAAATAATAAAAATTTTAATATTTATTTAATTGAAATCTTAAACTATTTGATTACCTTGTGGATGATGAGCATGACCAATTCTTTTTACAACTGCATTGAATCCACCATGCTTGTCTGCATGATATTCAACAACACGTTTTGTACCATCGGCTTCATAAAATTCATATGAGCCTTTAACTTGATCTCCATCACGATGTTCCCATTGATTTTTATTATCACCGGTATGGGAATCCTCTACACCATATTCGAATTTATAGTTAGGATGAGAATGATAATCATTATGATCATCATGATCATGTTGGCTATTACTATTATCATGTTCAATTTCATGATGTTCATAATGTTGATGAGGTTCTTCATGTTTTACAAGACTAGCATAACTACTGCCATCATGATCATCATGATGTCCAGCGACAACTAGAGCGATTAATCCAAAAACAACACCGAATTTTAATAATTGCATTTTAATTTTTTGAAAATATAATTAAATGATCCCTTAGCACAAGAACGACTCACAAGCGAATGATATTTTATGTAGCTAATCACGTTTAATTTATACCTTAAAAAGTTATAAAAATTTTTGTAAACGAAAAGCCGCGTTCAAAGCAAAATTAACGATTAGAAAAATTTTCCTTTGATTTCAATTTCCTTTTGATTTTTATTTTCATGAGTAGCTAGGAATGTAAAAGGAAAACATTAATGACGTAGAAAATTCAAAACGAAATTTTATAAAAATTAGAAACTTAAAATTTAATAAGAATTTAATTTATTTTTAATTGTGTGTGAAATTAAAAGTAAATATGTGAATAGATCATCTAATTTTTGATTATTGATTAACTTTTTTGTTTTATTTTTGAACTTTCTCTAAGGGGCCTCGATGGCCTAGTGGTTAAGAGTGTATGAAATACGTTGTAAACACCGACGGAGTGTGGGTTCGAATACCACACACGTCGTAAGAATAATTCCACTTTACGCCATTTACGGCCGCACCTGAAAAGGAAAGGAAAACTATGTAATTTCTTTGTCATATTTATTTATATGGAGGGGGTTACACCTAAACAAAACAAAATAATAAAAAAAAAACTTCCTGTACAGTCAAAATTTTTTTTTTACATTTTTCGATTGTTTAGAAGAGCTTGTAATTAAGAAAGGAAGGAAGGAAATTTTTTTTTGCTTTGATTTAACAGTTTAATCAATTAAATTTCAAATTGGCACAAATTTTGCTTCTTAGAAAAGAATTCCAATGATTTAATTTGATTACAATCCAATAATCTTTTATCGCTTCTCTTCGAACAGCTTCAAAAGTTTTCCAATGACTTGCCTCTAATTTCCCAGATGAATTTCATATTCATATTATTAAGCTCCGTTTGACTGAGAGATAGCCAGTTAAAGTTTTTTGGTTTTTTATTATTATAAAATAAATATTTGTATGTGTATGCAGGCGATATTTTTAAATTTAAATAGCAAAACATTTCGAGCAATTAAAAAAAACCATAATAATTTACATTCATAATGCAATAAATAATATTATATTCTTCATCAGTCAGTTAAATACTTTATTAAGTATGTAGATGTAATATAATACTTACAAAGGGTTTTGATGGGATTGGTTCTCACACTGTTGCAGAGAACGTACTTGTATTTTATTCTTTTACTTGGTTTCCAAAGTTTTACAAATTCATTTCAATTCAAATATTTTCAAAATTTTTTCTATTAATTTATTTGAAAAAAAATTTTTTCTGAGTCGCTGTCGTGATTCACAGGCAGTGCTCAATTACTTCCATAAACTCTAATCCTGTCCTTTAAAATCAAAATTCATTTTAATTCTTTTTCAAAACTACATCTAAATTTAATATGGAAGTAACATTGTTTTGAATTTAGTGACATGTCAACCATTAGAAAAACAAGAAATCTCAATTGGCCTCATTTTTAAAATATACTGCTTTTGCTATTTTCATAATTTCAAAATTTCAATATTTAAGTTTTAATTTAAGTTATTGTTAAATATTTTAGTAAGAGTAATTAACTTTGCATAAATCAGTCTAATTAACAAAGAAAATAAGCTGTAAAAGCATTAAAAGAGCAACCGAAAAAAAAGTTATCTGAAAACTAGTGACTGTGTTAACTTTAGAATACCCGTATGAAAATAATAAATTCTTGTTTTCATAAAATTTAATCATTTTTTACAAAATTTCACATGTCTAATTTAATTAAGTACTTATCAAAATATGAGGATAAAAATTTTGCAATTGAATGATAGTTTCCCGAACCTGTCTAGTTAGGCCATTTAAATGTTGTAGCAGTTGTTGACATAAAACTTAACTTCTTTTGACAAAATGTCCTAATTAGACACTGAGTTAATGCTTATATAAAACGAGGAAGAATACAGTTACCTTTGTCAACTCTTAGATACCCGTACGAACCGTTAGTATGTTCACAGCCTGTCAATATCTATTTATATCTCTGCTTACAATATTATTTTTTTAATATTTTAGTATTTTAAAATAATTTGGGTGAATTTTATAATTTCTAGTACTATGGGTTGTATACATATATTCAAACTACATGTTTATATGTACATTCTTCAAAAGCAGATTCTAACCTTCCACATAACGATTATCAATCCAAAACTTTTTCAAATATTCTATAGTACCATTTAATTATACTAAGCGGTAAATGTATATTAAATTTACTTAGTACAAAATAGTAAATATAATTTAAAATATTCTTTTAAAAATTGACAGAATAATTTCTATAAGTACAATAAAATACATATATGTATGTAAATACGGCGCTATATAATATACATATATACTCTTATCATTCATTCACTAGTGACATATACGATATGTAAATATAAACATGATATTATATAAGTATGTATCATATAAATAAAAATTCTTCAAGCAACCGTTATGTTGTTTATTTATTTACATTTTTTTGTACTACGCATTATATCCTCAACAATTTCAAATTATCGAGTAAAACAATATGGAAAAAAATCGTTATTTGTTAGAAAATTTGAAAAAATCAAGTAACACTTTCGTCAATTATAAAGTAACCCTATATTATTAAAAAAAGTTGTTAACAGAAATAAGAGTATAATGTTGAAGCTTTAATTTTTGTGTATTACTTCAAAAAAATTTTAACAAGTGTTCAAGTTACAGGTGTTTAAAAATAAGAAATTTTCAGTTTTTGACCCTTACAGCTCCTAAACGGAGGATGATACAAAAAAAATTTCTGAAATGACTCATACTTATTTTCAAAGATCTAACTTGTGTCAAAATTTCAAGTTTCCAACTTAAACCGTTTAGAAGATAGAAGGGTTAAAGGATTTTGCAAAATTTGAGTTTTGCATAACAGTAAATTAAGACACCGTATGCCATAAATATATATTTATTGTATATATATTTTTAAAGCTAATGAAAGTAGTAATCGTTTGAAGTTTTCAAAATGAAGATATACCTTATACAACTTATGCTATAACAATTTAAATATAAAGCTTTTTTGAACCTTTGGGGAGCTGTAGCTCCGTAACGGGTGGGGCTACAATAAAAAGTTAATAAAAATAAAATGAATATTTTGATGATATCTATCAGCAGTTAAAATTTCATAGCTCTATTTCAAAAAAAAAATGTGGGGATCTAAAAGTTAGGTGTTCGAGAGCTACCCTAAGTTTTGGTCCAAACTCAACCAAAAAAAATAGGGAACCTACAAATTACTCCCAGAATATTTTGTGTAAATTTCAAGATTCTAGCTTTCTTAGTAACGTGCTGACGGACGGACGGACGGACGGACATGGCTCAAACGTCTTAGA
The DNA here is from genome assembly GCA_947095535.1 of Poecilobothrus nobilitatus. Classification (NCBI taxonomy): domain Eukaryota; kingdom Metazoa; phylum Arthropoda; class Insecta; order Diptera; family Dolichopodidae; genus Poecilobothrus; species Poecilobothrus nobilitatus. Next base: position 40,960,553 of record OX352774.1, on the reverse strand, counting down.
ATTTTTTTCTGATCCGATCCATACCTTTGAAGGTATATCTAGCTCGCTTATTTCGAGGTGTTAGAAACGGAGGAGTAATTTTATTATACCCGATCCTATCGTACGGGTATAAAGAAGTTGTATAGTAGCAATTCGAATCCGCCTATCAGACTTGTTGAATTTCAGTTGTACAGGTGACATTTTATAAAAACTAAAAGGTAAAGATTTCAGAATTCTAACCCCATTTGAATTGTTGTGAGGACGAACGGACATATCTAAATTGATTTAAAATTCAATTCTGAGGAAGAATTTATATTATATGTATATATTATATTTCCATAAGTACATACATATCTATATCATTTACAGTGTTAGAAATGGACGGACGGATAGACTGACAGAAGATTCAAAATAATTTAAAATGAAAGATTTTTGAGATATGAATATAGCACAAAAATTAAAGCTGACAACTTACTTTACAAAATGCATTTTTTTTTATCTCTCTATACCAAGACGTTCAAAGTTTATAGATTTTTTTAAGAAAAGTCGCTTAAATATCTGATGCCTCTTATCTCGAAAAAAGTCCAGAATAGATCCCGCGCTATGACATTTTTTGTTCGTTGTGATGCTCCCCATCACCTCCTGCTCTATGTGAAAGTTAGCGCGGGACGCCCTGTATAATTATAAATATCTATAAATAAAAAAATAAATAATTTTTTCTGTGACAATCATAAAAACGAAAACACTTTAAGGAACTTCTATTTGATTTAGGAGCCGTTTAGTTATAAAAAAATGTTGGTGTTTTCATTTTTACCTTTTAACAATTTGTTTAGTGTCGATGTTAAGGTTTCAGGTATCTAAAAATAAAATTTTTTTAGTTTTCAATCCGGTTTATAGCTCTTTAAAATATAGGATACCCATTTTTCTAAGTTAGCTTATATACTTGTTTTCAAAAATTTTCCATATCTCAAAATTAGGAACTTTGAAAGTATTCTCTTTAAAGCGCTATTAGCATATTCATGAATTCATAATTGATGACTGTTTCAATTCCAACACATGGTGGGAACATGGTATCCTTGTAAATCATCAAATTTTCTATATTTTATAACATTAAGGAAGTTGATGGCTTAGAGCAGCAAAAGGTACTAATTTACATATATCTACATAATTTTTAGAATTATTTATAGCTATTCTTAAGAAGTCTTAATACTTTTTATTATTTAGAAATTGAAGATAAATAATTTTTGTTTATTCATTTTTATGTTTTTTGATTAAAACATGAAAGGGATTGAAAAAAAATTAATATACATAAAATATGAATAAATATAAAAATGTTAAAAAAATTATATGAACATTTCTTGAAAAGTTGTTCAAAAGTTTTTTATTTGAAAAGTTTTGTACCAACATTATATTAAAGAAAAGGAAATGAGGATTTTATTTTAAATTTTTTGTACATAAGAGACAGAAGGTGGGATTAGGTAAGAAATCTAGATAGTAGAAACGTGTAAACACGAATACAAGATTTTCGTAGAGCGAATGTATGTTCGAGATCCGTATTACGTTTAAGCATAAATGTGGTATCCCAATTTTTTTCAGTATAAACTCTACTATTTTCGTGAACAAAAAACTTAAGATACATAAAAATCAAATAAGACTATATATTGAAGCGGTACTAAAAGTAAAAAGGTTCTTTGAATGTTGGCACTTGTTAGAACAGAATAAATAATGAACATGTATTAATTATTGGTTCTAATCAAAATATAGAAATTTCAATGTTGGATGGTATTATAGTTAAGCCCAACAATATAAATTGATTTTAGCTTATATATTCAAAGACTAGGAATAAGATTCTAAGATTAAAAACGAAACTCACATAAAGTAAGTTAACTCCACTTTCATAAGAAACTTTTTGAATGAGGATGGATGAATGAGATCTTTTAATGAAATGTCGAGCCATTAGAAGACGATAAAATATAAAACAAAATTATTTCATTGCTACTTAAATTATTTTTTATATTTTTTATTTTTAATATAAAACACAGGTATTTACAATTGAGAGAGATTTCAAATTAAAAATCTTTTTTTTAAATGTTGTTTTGATCCAGCTGGATCCTGTGATTCACACATAAATGATTTTTAGAATTATGAGAAGAGATTTGCATTTTTATGAGTACATTCAAAACAATTTAATAAATAATTCCATAATCTAGCTAATAATCATATTATTATTTGATTTAATAATGATGATGATCATATAAATTTGAATTGGCCCAACTTTCAGCATGCCCATGACCATGTCCTTCTCCATGTCCACTCCAACCATGACCTTCATGATGTCCATAAACTAAAAAAAATTCAAAAGTATACAAATTAAAATTAAATCTTTTATCAATATCAAAGAATAAAATGTATATACCTTGTGGATGATGAGCATGTCCGATTCTTTTTACAACAGCATTAAATCCACTATGTTTATCAGCGTGATATTCAACAACACGTTTTGTACCATCAGCTTCATGAAGTTCATAAGCTCCTAAGTAAATAAATGAATAAAAATAATTAATCGTTTTAAATTTCCGTTTGATATAGTTGAATTTGTTTTACCTTTAACATGATCACCATCACGATGTTCCCATTGATTTTTGTTATCACCGGTATGTGAGTCCTTTACACCATATTCGAATTTGTAGCTTGGATGTGAATGATGATCATGATGATCATGATGGTCATCATGTCCATGATAACTGTGACCATGATCCCAACCACCATGATGATGTCCATCATCATGATGACCGTGATGATGTGGTTCGTCATGTTTTACAACACTAGCATAACTACTAGCATGCCCATGATGATGTCCTGCTGCAGCTAAAGCAATTAATCCAAGAAAAACGCCAAATTTAAATAACTGCATAGTTTTTTTTTTTTTTCTGTTTTAATCTGATCGATAGAACAATTAACAATCAAATGATACCTATAAGATCAAATTGAATTCAATTTATACTTGTCCAAAAAATTACAAAAAAAAAAAATCAAAAAATGAAAAAGAATTTAATTTAATCATATTCCAAAAAAAAATTTTAATTGTAACAAAAATCGAGTCTGAAAAGAAATTTATTTTTTATTTTGTAGTTTTTTTTTTGTATTTTTTTTTTATTGGTTATGAAATGAGAATGATTTGCTTCAGTAACACCGTCACCTTTTTAGGTGGGAAATCATTCACTTCAATTTAACCACATTGTTTCTTTTTTCCATTAATAGTGTGATTTTTCTTATCTTCTGATCTTGTGATAAATTCTGAGGTAATGGAAATCAATTTATTGTTGATCAACGCAACAAAAAAAAAAAAAAACAAAAACCAAAAATGTATAAAAGTAAATTGCAAATTAACCATGGTATTTAATAATTTAATCAGGTGGAATAAAGGTAAGAGAAAAAAATAAAATAAATTGTAAGGTATTTGTCAGGTTGTTATGTTTTTACGTTTTTTTTTTTTATTATGAAAAATTATATTTATGATTGGCATGAATGTTAGTTATTTTTTTTATAGTGACCTTTATAGGTGTATAATGATTCAATTTTAATGGTTATTAAAGGTATTTGTTAGTTTTTCTTGTTTTGATTGTTTTTTGTTATAACTCAATTATTAGTATTATTAATGTATCTTAAGTTCTTTTTGCGCAAAAAGCCTTCAAAAATTTCGGAAATGTAATTTAAAAATTTTTTAATCAATATTGTCTTCAAGGTTTTGTTTGTTTTATTTTGAATTTTCCCATTTAAAGAAAAATTGGAAATTTGGAAATTTTAATAAAAATAATTAAAGTAGATTTAGATATTTTGGAATCTAATTGGAAAAAAGTCTAATAGTGAGAAAAAAACAAAAATTCTAATCGCAGTAACTCAATAAAAAATAACTTACATTTTATATAATTCAATTAAATGAAAAAGAATAATTAATTACTTATTTTATAACTTTACTATAGATTTTAATTAAATTTCAGTATTTAAATTTATGTTTCAGGTTAAATAAATGCATAAATAAATAAATTGAATATTTTTTCAATATAAAGAGGTCAAACGACAGAGATTATTTTGAACATTATAAATTAAACCTAGATACTATTTTTACCGTTATGTAATAATACTAAGTTTTTTTTACCCATATGTAAAAGCGAAATTTGAACCATCAATCCATTAAATCACTCAACCGCTAAAAGGTAAAATTATAATTTTGTGAGTAGTTAGATCCTTGCAAATAGTAAGTTAATTTAGATAATATAATATGAATATAATAATACTGTCTATTTCTTTATTCCAGCTCGTGTATGGAAAACTAAACAACATTGGAAAGAGATTGAAACTACCATAAGATATTGGAACTAACAACATATTTACGCAGATGGATCAAAAATTCAAGACAAAATAAACAATCGTAAACAGTTGGTTGTCTGCTTAAAAGTACGCAAAATGAATTGAATATTGAATACAAAAACATAAGACTAGAAAGATGATTTTAGATTCTAACTGCTTAAGTAGATTTCAGGTAATTTTGGTTATCACATGCCACTAAACAAAAATGATAATCTGCAAACAATTACACACAACAAGTAATGATTCTTAACATAGGAGGTCAAAAGGGGTAGAGGACTCGATGCGTATCATCGACAATATGATAAATTTTCTCAGTAGAATAGGTTTTCCCAACGCGATATATTTAATATAATATACCTTACTTGGTGCTTGAATTTATTTTAAAAGTTTCTTCTCGCCTTTGTATTTTTCCTTGCCACTTCCATCAGAAGCATAGGACATCCACTAATTTATTTATTATTCATATTTGATTAAACTTCAGTTTCGGGAATCATTAATTTCACTAAGCCGTTAATTATTCGGCTGTAGCTATTGTACAAGACTATTTTTAATTTAATTATATATTATACTAATTATATATAAGAAAAATCTATATTATTTTTTATTAATCTGTATAAATATTGATTTTGAGCTTGAAAACCTTTAGAGATCATAAACCCATTTTTATTCTAATATATTCTGTTCCCGCTTTTGAGAGAAATGCTGTTTTTAGCATGTGTAAAATTTTTCCAAAATGAAATGACAAATTTATTAATACAAATCGCACACTTTTTAATTTTACATACATAAAATATTTTTCTTAATTAAATAAAGTTTCCGTAAAATTAAAATTGTTCCTTCTTAAACCCTAGACATTGTACATTTCTAATTTCACGAAAATTTTTAAAATAAATTTATTTAATTAAAGTAAACGAAGTCATTTCAATTCATTAAAGTTATACTAATTTTATAATTTTGATGAATTATTATTTTTTTTTTTAATGCATTATACATAAATATGGACAGGAAATTACACAGCCTTTGGTGCTCAGGCGTGGCTGTAAATGTCGTAAGGGGGAATAACTCTTACGACGTGTATGGGATTTGAACCCACACTAACTCGGTGTTTACAGCGTATTTTATACGCTTTTACCCACTAGGCCACCGAGACCTCTATGAATTAATTTCAATCTTTTGAATATGCTAGAGTGTACGGCATGTTAATGCGATTGCATTAAGGATGGCCAAAAATGATGATAAAAATAAGTTAGAACGTTGAATATATTATGATTCTACATAGGAGGATTGAGCACTGTAAGCCCCTTCAGCATTAAGTTGGAATTGTTAATAGGTAGCATCATCTTCTACAAAATTAAATTTTGAATGAGATGATTGTAAGATGGATGGTTAATGGTTAATGGTTAATGTTGTATAAGTTTCGTTAGCATACGGAGAAATGGAAAGGCGACCGGACAGAGAAAGTGAAATTAAAAGAAATCACATAAAAAAAGAAGACGCATAAAAAAAGTTTGAAAACACCGATGGTTTAACTTAAAATATTTTATTTGTTTATTTTAGAAAGAAAGACTTTTGAAAATTTCTGTCGTTCCAGGTTGTATTCAACATTATATCGATGGTGTCAATTTATAATTTGTAAAGGAAAGATTGGTATATAATTATTAATTATTTATGGAATTCAATGAAACGGATAATCGATTTACAGAAACGTTAATCCGTTAAACGGAGAAAACGTTATCCGTTAAACGGATAGTCGATTTAGAGAACTACATATGGTATGGTCTTATCAATTATTATTTCGATTTTAAATAAATCTGTTCTCAAAGTTTTACAAGTGCAATGAGTGTGGATTTTTGTATATTGTATATTGTACATTTGTAATATTTTAAGAGCAATAATAAAAGCAGAACGTATAGACGTCCAAAAAATTCTTGCTATAAACCAAAAATTAATCATCCAAAAATTTTTTACTTTTTTTAAGAATCAATAGATCTCTTCTTGTAAAGAAGCATAATATCTTAAAACAATATTTATAATTGTGACACGAATGAGGAGGTAAATAGTATGAAGCAGATAGAAAAAAAATGCAAAACTAGTTCATGGAACAGCTCTCAAAATGTTATTAAATAAATATCTGACTAAAATAATAATAATATTCTAATTATGGCTTGCAAATTTTCAAAAAAATTTGAAAAAACGTGCCTAAAAGTTTCACTCTGTCTGTCTGTCTGGATTTTAACAAAATTTCTACACTGTTTGAAATAGGGCAATACAATTTTAACAACGGATGGCATCACAGAAAAATTGATTTTGTGAAACAAATTTTTCTGTTGTCCAACCGTTACAAGTTTGATAAAGTATATACTTTTGCTATACGGTATTTTAATTTACGTTATGCGAAACTCAACTTTTGCAAAATTTTTGGCGCCTTCTATCTTCCACACGGTTTAAGTTAGAGACTTGAGAGAAGTTAGATTTTTGGAAATAAGTATTATTTATTTTCGAAAATATTTTTGTCTCGCTCTCTCTTTTTGACCTGTAAGGAGTGAAAAACTAAAAATTCCCTATTTTTAAACACCTGCCCAAATTTTTTTGAAGTAATATACAAAAATTGTGTGTTAGCAACTTGTTTGTTTTAACTTCTTATTTTTCTTAATAATATAGAGATACCTTAAAATCATATAATTTGCAATTTCAATTTAAGTTCAAATACTTGGTCAAAATTGACGAAAGTGTGACATGATTTTTTTCAATTTTTGCTAACCCAAAAAGATCTAACAAAGATCACAAATTTTGTTTTTATTGACATACTCGTATATGCTTTTTTAAAGGTACTCTTTATATAGCCAAAACTTATTATGGAATATTGTTTACTTTTGGAAATGTGTTTTTATGAGAACACGTGGTTTTCTTCAGTATTTGTTTCTATATTTAATTTGCTGTACAGCATAACTGCACTAAACTGTAGGGTTCTTTTTCAGTTAAAGTTTATGTAATTTGCAATTTTAATTCAAGATCTAAAAATTTGGTTGAATTAATTTTTTTAGATCATAGAACCTTTAACTTCAAACATCTTTTAAAAACTTAAGTAAGTTTCTCTGAAACTTTTTATAAGCATATAATAAAACTCATTAAATAAATTGCTACTTAAATTATATATTTATTATTAAAATAGAATTGAAATATTTACAAAGAAAATAAAATTTAAGATCAATAAGAAGATAAATTATTATCAAAATTTGATTAGAATTTTAAAAGATCACCATTTTAAGAAAAAAAAAATACAAATGATCTTTTTTTTTTTTTTTAAATAATCAATAAATAATTTTCAATTTCCATGTCTAATATTTTAATAAATTTGATTTAATGATGATGATGATTATATAAATTTGAATTGGCCCAACTTTCAGCATGTCCATGACCATGTCCATGTCCTTGTTCATGTCCACTCCATCCATGACCATCATGATGTCCATAAACTATAAAAATAAGTTTATATTAAATTTGTTGTCAATATTTTTTTTATTAAAAATATAGAAATTTTTACCTTGTGGATGATGAGCATGTCCGATCCTTTTAACAACAGCATTAAATCCACCATGTTTATCGGCATGATATTCAACAACACGTTTTGTACCATCTGGTTCATGAAGTTCATATGAACCTTTAACATTACCACCATCGCTATGTTCCCATTGATTTTTATTATCACCTGTATGTGAATCTTTTACACCATATTCAAATTTATAGCTTTGATGTGAATGATAATCATTATGATCATCATGTCCATGATGACTGTGACCATGATCCCAACCACCATGATGATGTTCATCATGTCCACCATAATGATGATGTGGTTCGTCATGTTTTACAACATTAGCATAACTACTAGCATGACCATGATGATGTCCTGCAGTAGCCAATGCTATTAATCCTAAAACAAAACCAAGTTTAAACAGTTGCATTATCTGTTATTATTATTATTATTTTTTTTTGTTTTTGGTTTATTTTGTATGATTTGTATAATAGAACAATTCACGAACGAATGATACCTTTAAGATCAAATTGTTTTCAATTTATAGTTGTCCGAATTGTTTTAATTTTAAATACCAAATACAAAAAAAAAAAAATAAAAGAAAAAACTTTTACAGAAATATAACCATAGAAGAAAAACTTAAAAAAAAAAAAGAAAAATTTAAAAGAAAAAAAAAAAAAACAAACCAGAATTTGTTACTCTGATTGTGTAATTTTTTTTTTAACAACTTATACGCTTGAATAACAGTAACAAGATCAAAGTTTTTGGGGTGGGAGATTGTTATTAATTTTTTAATTGAATAGCATTTTTCGTTGGTTCATTTACTTTAGAAATGGTTCAATATAATAATATCAGTTATTAGAGCAATTGTAGAATTAGCCTGGTTCCTTGAAATATAATTTTAATTTTAGTTATTTTTTTGTTTTTGTTGTTTTGTTTTTATTTTTATTTTTTTAATTTGGTTAATTGTGCATTTATAAAAAAAAAAAAAACATAAGTAAGACATAAGTATAAGGAATTAAGTATATACGTATTATAATGAAAATGACTTAAGGCTTTAAAAACAAAAACAAAAAAAAAAAAAGTATAGGTACAATTGTTTGTATGAATAATTTTTTTTCTTTTTTTTTTTATAATATTAACATATTTTTTGTTTTTTAAATCCATATGTGGTGTGAACGGATCTAAAAAGAAAAAAAAAACATTAAATATTAACATTTGCTAATTATATGAAAGCCTTAATTGAAGTTTTTTTTCTATGGAAGGACAACTTTTTAAAAAAATACATACATATAACATTTATATATAGTGAATTAAAGTTATTTGAAAAGGTCAAAAGTATCTAAAGTAACATTATATATAATAATTAATGTTTTTTTTTAATTATGTAATAATATTCTAGTTCTAGTAAAAAATAAATTATTTTATAAAGTACAAATGGAATTTTTTTTGTAATTTTTTGGATTTTGGAATAATAACATTAATTGAAGGAGTCTTGTGAGCAGCTTACCTATAATTATTTTTGAAATATTAAAAAAGAAAATAAAAACATACTGAAGAATAGAACAATTTTTCAAAGGATGCAATATTTTCTGATATTAGGATTAGAAATAAAGTAAAAAAAAAATACAAGAATATTATCAAGTAAATCTATGTGGACACAAACAAATTAAATTAAAGATTTAAAACAAAATTGTCATAAAAACTCGAATTTGTGACTGTTTCATTCAATACAACAGTAAATTTGGGTATTTCATATATAGGATAAAAAAAACTTCAGATTTTTAAAATTAAATAAAACGTTTCGTGTAATCAAGCTAAACTTTTAATTGAAATTCAATTCGATTTATTTTAAGAAATCATTAAAACGTGAGTTAAAGAATTTAGATCAGCACCGAAATTAAATTGATTTGAAAAATTCAATAAGAATGTATGATATTGATTGGTCTTATATTTCGCAGATGATTTTGATAAAATTTCATATAAAAATAAGACTAATTGAAAATTTTAAAGCAGGAGTTATATGTCCAACATTACAAAGCCCAATGAAAAGTTCAACAAATATTGGAGGACGAAACACTCCTAAAATTGATGAAGAAAATACGAATTAAATATTTAAATTTCTTAGAATAAAGAAAATATTGATAAAGTATTTTAGTCTACTGAGAAATTTCAATTTTCAAAATCTTCTTTTTATCAAAATCGACTTTTTTATTTTACATGTATATTAAAACTTTGAAGCACTGGAAATTTCCCTTCTAGCTGCCCTGATTTTATTTAGTTGAACTTTAAAGCACTGTTAAAAATTATATACATTATAGGTGATTTTCCTAAAAATCCGAATCAAAATGATTCTTCAGTCCAAAATATTATCCTTCTTTTAAGTCTGTTACTGGCGATTTCCGCAGACTTAAAAATTCTTCAGATTAAAGCATGGTTATTTTTATAGATGAAAATCAAATAGTCACATAACATAACAATGTATAAAAATAATGAAAATCTAAGTTTTGTTCTAAATTTTTGTAAGACTGTAACTTGTAAATCGAGCATTATTGAATACATCTCCTGTTGATTAAGGAAATGGGTCAAGAGTAAGTAGTGGGAATATCAAGAATTAATGAAATAGAAAATGTAGAACACATTACTAAAAAATAATTTAGAAAATAGGACGAAGTAGGAAACCGAAGAAAAAGAATAAAATAACTTCAGAAGATTATTTTTTTTTTTTGGTTCGACATAGTTTAAAGTGTTAATAGATTTTGTTAGATTTCTTTAAGCAAAATTTTCTTTTTAAATAAAAAAGGGAGACATTTTTTTAAAAAACGAGATTTTCAAAAAACAGATTAATAAAATTGATATTTAGTTAACCTTCCAAATACTTTTATAAATAACTAATAAGAAATTAAAAACATATGGAAAAGAAATTTAAATAATTATATGTTATATTTCTTGTACACGACTATTTATTACAAATTTTGAATAAAAAATTAATTTTGTTATTTAAAAAAAAAAGTTAATATAAAATAGTTAATAAAAAAACTAAATCTACAGTTAAACTAGAAAATATAGATCTGCAATTTCGAAAAATTATATAGAATAATAAGAAATTAATGTATACCAGTTAACAAATTAAGCAGGAACAAATTAACGTATATCAAAGAACATTACAATATCTGACAAAACATAAATCGCTGATAGACATTAAGACAAACATAACTTAATTTGCATATTTTGACATTATTCATTAGTCATTAGTGATAGATTCGTACACGAAGAACATCAACAACGATAACACATTAATATATTTGATAAGAGAAGAGAAATTAAAGTAAAAAAAAATGACATCTCGTCTCGATACCAGTTGATAATTAAAAGAGGTGTATTATAATAATATATATTAATTTTTGAAATTTTGTGTAAATTTTTTTATATAATGATTCTTTAAAATAAATAAAAATTTCATAGAAAAAAAAAATCGAATTATAGTTCGTTTGATAAGACTACAGCATTTTTTGACAGAAAAATTTTCTAAACATTCAGACATTTGGTGACCATCCTTACTCTTAAAAACTTGGAACATTATGCCAAAAAAATTTTTTTTGCAAATTTTACTTTTTTTTTTTTTTTATTTATTTACAACGAAAATTAAATAAATAAATTTACAAAAAAAATCATATACAGTTATTATTTTCACTTTATTTAACGTTTTAAAATAAAAAATTAAAATAAAATACTCTCTGAAATACCAATAATTTTTATTCGGCATTCTGGTCTTTTAAAAAAAATAAAATAAACAATCAAAATAAATAAAATAAACAAATATTTTTCTTATAGTGTCAAAAATTGAACAAGTAAGTTATTCTTTTTTCCACTTTTTCGTTAAATAAATCTGGAAATTCTCTAATCAAAAATTCTAAATTTTGATGCAGAAAATGTTTATAAAAAAAAAACTTATTTTCAAAAGATTTTTGGAAAAACTTTTATAAATATTTTGACAACTTACAAAAAAAAAGTTATACCTTGTATTTTGTTGTTGTTAGCAAATTTATTTAAAATGAAAATATTCTTTTTCTTTTCAAAAACAGATTTACACCACTGCAGCAAAAAATTTTAGAAGAGCAAATGTCAAAAAAAAAAAAAAAGAAAACATTTTCGATTTATGTGAAAAGTCCAAAATAATAATAAAAAATGTGTACGTTTTTTTTCAAAAATTCTCTCTTCAAAAAAAAGTCAAAATTTTTGAAAAATATTTTAAATAAAATTTCCAACAAATTTTTTTTCATGTTCTTCATTTTTATTTACTTGAATTAGTAAATAACAATAAAAAACATGAAAAAAAATATGAAATAGATGAACTAGCTTTTGCAATTGGACACAAAGTAGTTAGACTGCCACCATATCATTGCCACTATAATCCGATAGAGTTAATATGATCTAAGGTTCAAAATGAAATAGCCCAGACAAATGTAACATTTAAGATGGTAGATCTCGAAAAATTAGCACATGACGCAATCAATAATGTTACACAAGAAGATAGCGAAAAATGTGTGAGTCATTCAGAAAAAATTCAAGACGAAGATTTCAAGAAAGAATGCGTTCGTCAATCAAACGACAAATTTATAATTAATTTAGACAGTGAAAGTACGACTGATTGGTATTCGTAAGAGAATTAATAGATTTATTTATTTTTTTGCTACTTTAATTCTTTTTGACTTATTTTTATTTTCATTTTTTATTTCCAAAAAGTCTATACTCTCGTCAAATGCACTGTGTTAGAATCTATAATTATAATTTAGTAGTTTTCAGCCACACACTACGTATTATGAATTCCGTTTCAAGCTTTGAACATCAGTAACTACATATTTTTTACGATTTTTCTACTATAAAACCTATACGTAATATTAATAATAAAACATAAAGAATACATTTCATATTTAAATTACAGTAGTATGGTACCTACGATAGTCGGTAGTAGTAACAAAACGTACACAACAGAATAACAAAAAAAAAAACACAAAATTATAAGAGACATTCTCACTTACTCTCTTTAAAATTGTGTATTTTTTTTTTCCTCTCGAGTCGACTCGACCTCAAGGGCTCAACTATTCTTTGGCTATATGTATGTAATGTAGTATGTACTTTAACTTGTGCATGTAGAAAAAAATTTAAAAATTGATAAAAATCATTATTTATCACAATATGTATTGAATTTTTAAATAATGATGATGAATGATATTGATCTGATATTAATAATCAATATGTATCTAAGTATGTACTTATGTATGATCATCGAGCACAGTCTCTTTAAAATTCATATATATATATGTAATTGTTTTGGTTTTGTACTTTTCTATTAAAATGTTGCATTTATGTATGAATGTTTGTATATTATTTGAAGCGATTAGAAAACTTTTCTAATTGTATTTTTTTTTTAATTCAATTTCTTCTCATATAAGCACTTAAATTTTAGTGTACAGCAGTTCTTACAACCAAAATTAAATTTGAATAATCTTATCAAGTATTGTACACCAAATATACGGTCTTTTTCAGATTTAAAATTTTTTACATTAGGGCAAAGTAAAACGAACAACGGCAATATTGTTACAGACAACCTGGCCTATAAAAAAATTTAACTGAATTTTGCTCCAAACGTTTTTTGTGCATTTTACGAATGTTTTACGGATACCTATTCTGTTTTCCCCACGTACCTTTAAAACAATTATTTTGAACTCGATAAATAAATAGACATAATAGTCCTCACTTACAATACGAAATAATCTAAATTCTAAATATACGTACACCAACTACAGGCTCTTTATACAATTTAATTCTGTTTTGGCGTTATTTTAAAAATAATTTCAGTTAGTGTTTTGACGAATTTGATTTTGCTTTCTGATTTTTTACGGATTATACTTTCTCCAAAAATTCTATTTTTCTAAACTGCAACTGTCTATTATATGAATTGGGATTCAACATAAAATTTGACTACACATTAACAGGGGCCCCTAGTACAAGTATAATAAAATAATTTTTTTTTTTAATTTAATACTACAAAATAATTCCATCAATTTTAGTTTTAAAATTATTTTTTCTGAAAAACTAATAAATACTATACAACAAATTTTTCATAAAATTAATTTTATTATTATATAAATTATATTTGTTATTATTTTAACTAAAAATAAATATGCTAAAGATTAATGAATTTTATAAAGGGCATTAAAATCTTTTATTAGAAAATTATCATAGGCGTAATATATACCAATAAATTATATCTTGTTGATTTGGGTGATAAATTTGCATTGTCAGATATTGATTGGGATTTGGGTTTATAAATCCATAATAGAAAAAAAAAAAAAAATCTTTATTACCATTTACCACATTATCTGGGTAATAATTTTTTTTAATACTATGGATTTTGCTCTAATTTAAAGAATATTTTATAGATATTTTATTGAATTTTTGTAGAAAAAGTGTAAACTCATGAAATTCAAGGTTTCTTATTACTTATTCATTTTATTTTATTTTTTATATTCTTATTTTCGTAATAATGAAACCAAAAAAATAACTATTATAATTTTGTTATGCAATTTTATTTAACACAACAAAACCAAAAACAAAAAAAAAATGAATAAATAAAAAAATATAATTTTTGCATTAAATCAATAAAAAAAATTTTTTGTTCTGAATATAAAATTCGATTTATTAGTCAAAAAGTTAACCGTTATAATTAAATTTTAAAATAAGTGATTAAATAGTTCCGTCTTAGACTGTTCTTATAATATTTAACTAAAACAACATTTTATTTTCTTGAAAATTTTCATTTTAGAATTGTCAAATTAGCTCATTTAGCTGCGCTCCAGTGTTGCATGAGTTTCTTTCAAATATTTATTTTTTTTTATGAAAAAAAAAAATTGTATCAGAAAATACCAAAAAAAAATTTAATCATTACACTGTTGCACTCGATTAACATTAACTAAACAAAAATTTCAAAATAAATTATTTAAAGACAATGTTTGACTTATAGTAAGTCATCTAAAATGTTTGAAATCAATCTGTAAAACCATTTAGAATTGTAAACGAAAAATAAAAAATAAAATTTTAGGACGTTTCAGAATGTATCACACCAACACTTGATACTAAACACTTAACATTTCTTTTCTTTCATGTATTTGACAGATAATGAAGTGCAATCAGCAATGAAGTGCAAGAATTTAGTTAGATATTTTCGAATGCATAAAATATTTTTCGGAGCTTTTCCTAATTAATTAAGTGCAATTAGCTAGTATTCAATTCGAAGTGCGATAACTTCGGAATCGTTCTTAAAATACTATTTTACTGCAACGCAATTACGGAACTCAACAAAGAAACTGTTCACACTCTTTTTAGGGTCAATGAAATTCTTTGTTACAAACACAGTTACTTTCACTGTGAAGGATCAACGCATATATAAAATTTTAAGTTAATCGATTGAACCGTTTAGACAGATGAAGCTGTTTTATAACAATGGATTAACTCTAAAATATATAATAAATCTATCAATTGGTTGTAATTTTATTGATCTACTTCTGCAATCAATTCTTTGATAATCCCTTTAAATTCTAATGAACAATTTTTTCAACAAGCTTATATCGTTTAAAGTAAAATTTTGTTGAGTTCTGTTAAACCATTTTGGACCATTTTAACCCAATATTTTATAGATGATATAGAAGTAGCCTTTCAGGCACTAAACTTACAATTAAATCTCAATTAGTTTGGCAGTACTTAGTGAAACTAAATCGCTTGGGAACTAATAATAAAGTAACTCTCTACTTTGTGCTTGGACAACTAGGTATAAATGGAAATGAGGAACCGGATCGACTTGTAAAAGAAGAAGCTGTAACTCCCTTTAAAACAAGCTTAAAATAAGAAAAGAACAAAAATAGAAGAAAAAACTATAGGAGCGAATTATGTTGTGAAAAATCCGGGCTCAGACAATCTAAGAAGCTTTTCAGAAACTCTAAACTGAAAAGGTAAAAAAAAATAACAACAACATTTAATAACATTAAAGTTGAATATTTTAATAAAAATATTATTGACGTATTTAAAACAATTAAATCAAAGAAAATTGGTAACCTCACTACAGAACGGCTAGTAGTTGTTTGAAATTTTTTTAATAACATAGAATAATTTTTTTACAGGTCGTTATTTCTTATTCATGTTAATTCTAATCTTATGTACACATTTTTAAATTATTATGAAAAATTATGTACATTATATATTATTATGTATTTATTATATTCTGTTATAATTTTATAAAAAAAAAGTCTAGGCAAACATAGGGTTTTATGGGAAAAGATAGACTATATTATGTACAATTTAGTTTAGATACATTTTTACATTCTTTTTACCTCTAGATATTTTTATTTGGTCTGCAAAGTCTGCAGTCGTGAAATCTTAAGCTTAGTTAAATTAATGTTTGAAAAAAGGAATCAAGAAATACAAAAATCTTTTTTTTTAACCATTTTTGAACTTATTAATTTGTTTAATAATTTCTTTTGAAAATGCATGTCGGCGGCTAATTTAAATAAAGTAACTTATGGCATTTGTTTCCGTTTAATGTGGATAAAATCAAACACAGCAACAAAATGGATCAGATTATTTTTATTCATCAGTTTTCCGAGTATAATTCAAAAAATTTAAATAAAAATTTTTTAAAATTTATAATTATAGTTATCGGTTGTCGATATATCATCTTAATCATTTATTGAAGTATATTATGTAATTTTTTGACAGTACTGTGTTTTAAACAATGTTGTACTGATATGATATAAATTTAATTTTATAGGAGAAGGTAATCAGTCGAAAGAAAAAAATTTGCACAAAAACCAATTGACATTAAAATAGTAAAATTATTTTTTCCTTGTTTGCAAAAACACTTTTTTTTATACCTGAATCCATTCAAGTTTTCAAAATAAAGTAAAAATTTTTTAAATAAAAATCATTAAACTATTTACGAAGAAATAAAAATATTTGCAGCATTACAATCAAGTAAAATGTGCAGAATTATTGTCACAACAAAATACATAAGGCAGCAGTATAAGTGTAAAACGGTTCTAGTACTAGCAGTTTATTAAATCAAATTGAAAATCGAAGCCAAGGAAGCTAAAACAGGTTAGAATGAAATTTAGACAAAATGAAAGGTTAGTTTATCTATATCGATGTGTTCCTCGATTTCATGTCTGAAAGTAATACTTCGTCTTATATTAACATTCAACATTTATCTGTCAGATAATCAACTTATAGAAGAACTATAGTACAGAACTATAAAGTCGGTGAGAAATGTTGAATAATAAGTAGGTGTTAGTAAGTATGCTACCTAACCATTCTCCAGCAGGACGTAGGTGATATAAACCAAAAAAAAAACACAAACATTTTAATGCAACAACTAATACATAATGTTTTATTTTTATTATTTTTTTTTTTCTTACATTTTCTTATAAAAAAATATTATTTAAAATAATTTTATATAATTTATATAATATGTACATATTATATAATATTAAAAAAAAAAAAAAATTAAAAAAATTATAAAAAATAAAAATTCCTATTTACAAAAAAAAAAAAAATAAATGATCACAAGTTTTTTTTTTTCTTTTTTCTAAGATGAAAAATAATTTCTTATAAGATTGGCAGTGATGGAATGTTTTTATTATTATGTTTTAAAGACTTTTTGAGTACTCAAATTTATCTTAAATATAAATTAAATGATTTGTTTGTTTTTTTTTTTATTAAATAAATATATATTTTTAAGATGTGCAAAAATATTTGCCTTAATATTAATGATGATGAGAACTATGTAAATTTGAATTGGCATAACTTTCAGCATGTCCATGAGCATATTCATGTCCATGACTATGATGATCACCATGTCCATAAACTGAAAATATTATATAAAAGAAATGTTATATATTATATAATGTAAAAGAATTCATTAAATATTTTGATAAAAAAAAAAATAAAAAAAAAAAATAAAAATTTAGGAGATTTTACTTTGTGGATGATGAGCATGTCCTACACGTTTAACAACAGCATTAAAACCATTATGTTTATCTGATGTATATTCTACAATACGTGTTGTACCATCTGGTTCATGAACCATATATGCACCTATAATATTAAATAGATTATTGTTATTTATGTTATATTACAATATAATATTGTAATGTAATTTTAATTTTATGTGTTTTTAAAATATGTGTTACTACATAATTAAGACACCAGACTTCATTCATAATGTTTTGAATTCAAACTCTAGCTATGGTTGATATAGATTATTAAAAAATAAAATGAAATTTTCTTGATAAGTATAATGGAATTATATAAAAAATAAAAATATATATTATATCATATAATTTATCAAATAAAAATAAAATAATGCATGTGTAAGATAATAGATGGCGTATAAATTTCCGTTTCATAATCTGGTCCAATGTAGCTACAGCCTATAGTAATTAATGATTTAATGAAACTACTGATTTCAAAAACTGAAGTTTAATTAAGTATGAAGTAATTAATGACTTAGTGGATGCCATATGCTACTTAAAGAAATGAACAGGTGGAGAAAGAAAATTTTAAGAAATTATGGTGATATAAAAATTATGCAAAATTATTGGGGACGATGGAAGAAGGTTTTTTACTCTAATGCTTAGTTCACCGCTTCAGAAGAATTTTTCTGCAGAAAAAAAAAATGTAGGCAAA
Organism: Poecilobothrus nobilitatus; assembly: GCA_947095535.1. NCBI lineage: Eukaryota > Metazoa > Arthropoda > Insecta > Diptera > Dolichopodidae > Poecilobothrus > Poecilobothrus nobilitatus. Next base: position 40,941,931 of record OX352774.1, on the reverse strand, counting down.
TAAATGCGTCTATTCAACTCAATTTTTTTTTGAATATATCACATTATATCACAAAATGACAGTTGAAAAAAGAGTTCCGAAGAAAAAGTTAAAGTTAAAATGCGTGCATGAGTGCGGTTAAAATATTGAAAAAACGGTGAAGTAATAATTAATAGATTTAGCTTTATTTTGTAAAAAAGTAAAAGCAGAATTAAAATTTTATGAAAAACTGGTTAAACTATTAATTAATTATATATTTTTGTCACAAATAAATTATAGTCTTCATTGTTTTTTTCACTTAAACATCATTTTATTAATATTATTAATCGATTTTACCCATCGTATCAGAATAATCGTATTAAAATCCTTTTCAAAAGGATAATGATCATATAGTAATCATTGGAAAGAGTTTGTCTTTTCCATACCTCTTCTTATTAATTATTTTTATTGTCTACGATATGATAATATTTTAGTTAGAAATAAAAACGAGTTAAAAAAATAAAATAAATAAATTTTGATACCATTTAAAACTAATGTATATAGACTTATAACTCAACTACGTACAATGACGGACGTAGTTAAAAAAAATTAAGCTGATACGATTTCGCATGGTTGGTCACTTAGCGCATATGAATTATTTCAGTCTTTCAATTGTTGAAGTCCAATTTTAGAATTTCAACAAAGAAAATCTTTGAAAATCCAAACTATAAGGTGTAAGATGACAGGAACGGTCAAATCGTAGTTGGAGTGATGAAAAATCGACGCACATCAAAAAGTTTAAGATCTCCAACTCGAGAAAACTATTTAGAATCATCAAAAATAGAAGGATGGGTTGAGTCAGGTCCAGAACTTTTAACATTTGTAGCGACCATTAATTAATTAAGTAAATAAATAAGTATGTATAGACTTATAGCTCTTAAATCTTTTTTTAAAAACAATTAAACAACTCAACAACAAGAATAATTGTAGATATAAGAAATTACTATTTAAATGACCATATCTTCTCAAATTAAACAATTAAATGTCATTCTTCTATTTAACTTATATTATTTTAAAATAATAAAAAAGAAAAGAAAAAACTGAAAAAATTCAAATATCAAATATAGCGATTAAGAACATTTCTTTTCTTTTATAAATTTTTAATTATTTTCGAAAAGAAAAATATCATGCTTTTAATGTATCTGCGATAATGAAAAAAAAAAAAAAAAATATAAATTGTTCATTAAAAAATTTCAAAAATTATAATAACATAACTTTAAAATAATTATTAAATATTTACACAGTTGAAATATCATAATAATTACTTTATTTACAATTGGATTATTTAAAAAATTAATATAAAAAATTTAAACGAATTTTAAGATGGAAGAAGTTCACTTAAATGAAATAATTCAATTAAATAATATATGTATAAATAACATAATCGTTAAGCATAGCCAAGAGTATATATATATATATATATAATGAATTTGAAGTTTGTATTGTATTTGAAATGAATTGTTATTAGAATATTGCGTGAATATCAAAATATTTTATAATGAATGTATATGCCGATGAATAATTTAAATTATTTTCACCATTTTATTTTCTTTAATTTTAAATTCATTTTCATATAGAAGAAGTTCAATAACATATGTATATTGTTTGGTATATTAAATTTTATAGTTTAATTAGTAGGTTAAAAAATTTAAAATGGACATGGGTATACCATAACATTAAATATCATTTAACGTTATTTAAATTTAAAATATTCCTTAAAAAAAAAAAAAATTTCAAATAATTTTGTTACTATGTGGTAAGGAATAATTTAAAAATAAAATAAAAAATTAAATTTTAAATAATTTGTAGCAATTGATGTAGAGAATTAGGGATGCTGTCATAATTCCAAAAATTTTTTTAAACTATATATAATTACATAATTATATGCATATGTAAAAAAAATAATTAGATGGATTATTGGTGGTTATAAAATCAGGGTATTCTCTTTTTTCAGAATATTTATGCATATTATATATGTACGCGAGATTTAAAATTAGAGTTATACATTTTTTACAAAATATTTGTATACATATGTATATGTCAGATTCTGAATTAGGAGGGATTGTATAGTTGGTTAATCAGGTTTTCAATAATTTGTGAAGCAGAGATTTGATGCGACAATCCTAACTATTTAAAATGCTTGCCATTAAATTTTGAATTTTGGATTTTTTTTAGAATTTTTTTTTTTGGATTTTCGTACTCAACCCACTGAAGTATATATATTTCTTTAATAGGCTTTATGTAGATAAAATTTTATATAATTAAAATAGAGGAAAATAAAACTGATAGACTTTGTGGTAGACTTTTATCTACCACAAATAAAAATGAAGAAAAGACAATAAACAATGAAATCATTAAAATAAATTTTATCACATATCAAATGTTAATAAAGATGGAACAAATAAATATAAGTTCTTTCAAAACCTATTAAAATTTTCAATTAAAAGGACTTTAAAACAAAATAATTTATGTATACACCATGATCAACATTTACAATATGTTTTTACAATTTCCTGATTATGTCATATCAGACGACAAAATATAATATTATTATTCGTATATTCTGGTCGTGTCCGAACTAGGATAGTCAATTTGTGATACCAATTTTATATCATTCAGTTATCATAATTTTTTTATTAGTTTTATTGTTTTAAGCTATAGCTTTTTCAAATCAATATACATTAATTTAAAGGCTATTTCACCAGAAACACAATAAGCAGATTATTATAAATGATTTTTAAATGGTTAACAAACCGAAAAGAAATTTATTACAATGAAATGAATGATATTCAAAATAACAAAAAAAATATATAGTTAAAACAAAAATGTTATGCTTTTTTGTCAGAAAAGGATTAAATAAAAAGATTAACAAAAGTTAGTAAAGTACAAAAAAAAAAAAAAACAAAATAATAAAATATATATATGTAATTAAATTTATATAATACTCATATGTGTACCTTTTACATGATCACCATCACGATGTTCCCATTGATTTTTATTATCACCAGTATGTGAATCTTTTACACCATAATCAAATTTATAACTAGGATGTGAATAATAATCATGTGAATGATCATCATGTCCATAACCACCTAAAGCATGTCCACCTCCACCACCACCACCATGATGACCATGGTCTTCATGTTTAACAACACTAGCATAACTACTGGCATGACCATGATGATAACCAGCAGTTGCCATACTAGCAAGTCCAAATATTAAACCAAGTTTAAATAATTGCATATTATATTATTTTTTTTATTTTGTTTTTGTTTTAATTATGGTGAAAATTAAACTTTAAATTTTTTGACTATTTTTTTTTTTTTCTTTATTTTATTTTTATAATTGTTGTGCTTCTTTTTTAATAATTTTTTATCACTATAAAAAAAAAAAAGGAAAAACAAAACAAAAACAATTAATTAAATAATTTTATTAATATTTATAATATAAAAAACAACAAAAACACAATTTAAAAATTAAAATTTTAGTTTATATAACACTAACTTTAAGAACGCTTTATGACCAACTGATGCAAAATATGAATTTTCCGCTCAATTTATATTTACTCGAACAACAATACTTATGAAAATTTATTTATTATATATATATATATTATGTTGTTAAATGTATATATATATATATATAATTATGTATGTAATATAAACGCTTCATAAAATTGTTGTAACAAAAAAACCAAAAAAAAAAAAACAAAATAGAAGAAAATCTAAAAATATATTTTTTCTTTATTTTATTATTAAATGCGCTTGTTCATCATATTATTGTAATGCAGTGCAAAATTATTTTGTTCGCGCTCATATTAGATGGTTAGTAAGTTAGTAAGTGAACTACTAGAAATCAAATTGAATTATTTACAACAAATAACAAAAAAAAAAAAAAACACAAGAAAAAAAATCGAAAATGAACAACCAAAAATCGCAAAGAAAAAAACAAAAACAAAGAATTGTTACCTTTATATTGTGCACATTTTTGTAATGTTGTTTGTAATAAATGAATAATTTTGTATTTTTAAATTTTTCTTTTGTTTTTGTGTTTTTAATTTTTTTTCCAGGCGCGCATTTCTGTTTTTCAACAAAAACCAAAGAAAAACAACAAAAAAAAAAAGAAAAAAAACAAAATATTTTGTTACTATTTTTTTTTTAATTTATTTATTTCAATTTTTGTTTTTGGTTCACTTTTGTTTAAAAATAAGTTAATTGGAAGATTATAATATATAATATACGAGTATACGTTTGTTATTTTCTCTCTTGGTATCTATAGATATTGATTGTACACAACATACATATATTGGTAAAATAAGTGGGTTCAAAAAAGGGTACGTTATCTAAATACAGGACAAACATTAACTAGTAAAATAAATAGAAGAAAAAAAAGATTAATACATTTTAATTGATAAAATTCTTAGGAAAATGACTTCTTTTCTTTTTAATTCTTATAGAAGATAAATTGCAAATCATATTCCAAAGATTAAAATAGTATTTCGAAAGTTTAAAAAGACATCTACATCCTTAAACCCTTTTTCTAGACTCCTTTTTAAAACAATTAATAATATTTTCAATAGGTTAATGTAAATTAATTTGCTTATACATATTAAAAATGTTTTGGCACATTTGATTCTCTTTGAAAAGTAATGAATAAAGATAAGATTCTTCTTCTTATATTTTTGTAAGAATAAGAAAAAGAAAGAAAATAAATTCTTTTCTTACATTTTTGTAATTTTCTTCATCACAGATTTTTACCAATTAATCTTTATTTCTTATTAAAATTTCAAAATACGGTAATGAATGTGATTGGTAATTAAATTATATTATATTATCATTATATTTTTCAAATTAAAAATTATTTTTACCGATTTCAATGCTTTATTTAAAGTATTTTAAATAAAAACAATACTATAAATTTAAGAATAAATAATTAGAGTAAATTTAATTAAATTTTTTCCTTTTTTTTTTTTATGTAAATAAAAAAAATAAAATAAATTTTATTTTAGTTATAGTAAAAAATCGATAAAAATGCTTGTCAGTAGCTTTTTAAAATGTTATACAATTTCTTACATCAAAATAAAAAATTAAGAAGCAAAAAATAAAAAAATTACGCCAATAAAATTACATTAATAATTTATTTAATTTCTGAATGCATATTTCGGTTTTTAATCCTATAAATATGCAATAATAATAATAATTGTTTTTTTTTTCTCTATCTTTTGTTACTACTTCACATAACGGATCGTCAGTACCCTAGCGGTTTAGCATGTGGAATTTTAATCTAAGAGTGTGCGGGTTCAAATCCTTTACAGAGAGCAAGGTAATTCTAAGGGAATCGCCATTAATAATGTGAAGAATATTAAATATAATATATAAAGCAAATAAATAGGTTCAGTTTTATTGTTTGTAATTTTTCCTAGTTTAAAGATATAAAAAAATTATTAATTAATTCTAAATAGTGTTAAAATAGAACTTCAGAGGTAAGATAGATATTAAATAATAATCTTTATAATTTAAAATAAATAAAAATGTATAAATAATACAAATAGGAATGTTGGTAATTGTTATTGGTCATTGCCATACACATTTAAATTTTTGTTGAGTTAAGCAGAATTTTTTTAGTTTTATTTGGAATTGTAAACTATAGAAATTTTTATTATAAAAATAAAACATTAAAAAAAAAAAATAAAGAAAATATACAATACATAATTATGAATGGCCTGACTGAATTAGTAGTCGATGGTTTAGTATAAAATTGTTTTATCCTATATGTAATTCCTAATAATTAAATTTAATAAATAACAGTGTTAAAGAAGTCAAAAATTTTACAAATATTTTATATTGTCGCATCGTTTTTTTTTTTTCCAGAAACTATAGATAAATTGTAATAAGTGTGCTTGTTGTTAAATTGTAACAGATACTTCATAAATTTCATATAGTCACATAGTCATAAGCATTCATTCTTTATTTTTGTTTAATTACATATTTATTTATTAAAACCGCCAATTGCTTGTACAAAGTATAAATTCAATTTATTTTAATATAATTTTATCAAAATATAACCAGATTTGAAATTTTGAAATTTTGGTTAATGTCAACAGTTTCAGTTTATAATTCAATACAATTAAAAAAAAAAAAGAAAAAAAAAAAACTGACCATAAGGAAGTCAAATTAATCCCAAAATAAAAAAATATATTTGCTTAACTTTTATTAAATCAATTAATAATACATAATATATAATATTTATATAATCAAGTTAATCAAAAAATTAATTTTATAAATTTTCATATATTATATATATACATATATATTTTATTAATTACTAAATAAACAAATTGTTAATCTGATAGTCATTAAAAAATAAATAGCTTTGTTTATTTTTTTCTTTTTTTCAATTGAGAAAAAATCTTATAAATCAAAAAAAACAAATAAAAATCAATGCTTCCAAAACTTTATTTATTAGACAATATTATTTATAAAAGTTATTTTTTTATATTAATGTAAATAATTTTTTTTTTTTATAAAATTTAGATATATTTTGAAAATTTATTCTTAAAATTTTTCACGGTTTTGCGTGAAAAAAAAAAAATAAAGCACAGACAAAAATTAAAAAAAAAAAAAATTAAAATTTAAGATTATGGCTTTCATTTCCTGGTTTTCTACTAATTCTTGCATAATTTTCTTTTATTTTTAGTTTTTATTTCTTTTTTTATTTGGCTTATTATCAACCTATCATTGTAATATTTATTATTTTTATTTAAATAGCCTTTAGGTATTTCACCACTACACTTTGAGGATAACTGTATTGTATTATCATATCAAATAATATTAAAAAAGAAAAATGAAAATTGAAAAAAAAAAAAATTAAAATAAAAATATAATAATAAACAAATAACATTAACATTATAACCATTAACCAACTACCATACTAACCAACATTTTTTTTTTTTGTTTTTTATATTAAATGGAGCAACTGACAAAATTTCGAAATTTTATCTTATTTTTTTTTTTTTGTTTTATGTTTTGTTTCTTTTTACAGTGTTCTTGAGATATTTGTGGTGGTTAGAAAGAGAGAGAAAGAAAATAAAAAATTATTGTAAAAAAAAAAAAAAAATTTAATTAAAGTCTTGAAATAAAAGAAAATAAAAACAAAAAGTTTAAATTTTCATTTTGTTTTGTTTTATTATTGTAACAAAAAATGTGAAAAAGAAAATTTTGTGCAACGGTATTATGGTTAATGTCAATATTATTTCGATACTACATTATGGATGTAAGATACATTGATATATTTATGTAAAGTTTTTTATTAGAATTTTTCAGAATATTTTGTTGCAGCATTAAATTTGGTACATCCTCCGTTATTTTTATAATTTAAAAGAAAAATCTGCTTCTGTTTTTATAAATCTTTTTCGAATTTTTGGGTATCGAAGACTTGATAAGAAAAATGTTATACGATGAGCCAGGGTTGTAAATGAGCGGAATCATTTAGCGGACTTAACTCACACTCAACTAAAATTTTGAGTCCGCTAAACTTGTGGGCGCATTTGATTCGCTCAAATTATGAGTCGACTCAAAAATTAAATTGAGTGATAAGTTGATTCGTAATTTGAGCTTTTTACAACCATGATATGAACGTCAAAAAAAGAAAAATTGTACATCTTTAATTGAACTCTTATTATTTTCTTTATTTACTATTTAATAATTTTATCAGAAAAGTAAAATGTTATATTTAAAAATTAAAAAAATTCATTAAGAAAAAAAAATTGTGAAATTAATATGTCAAAAAATACCGCCGTGTATAGGGCAAGACTTTTTGTTCTTTAATAGCTGTAAGAGTGATTTAGTCTTGTTGTTAATAATTAGTTGTTTAATAAATCTACATATTTGTATTCCTTTGCCTTTGATATAATGCATATTAATTATTTTTTAGATTTTATATCATGTTTCCGTTAATGTGAATTAAAAATTTCAAATGTGTATTTCCTTTTTTTTTTTTTGATATTCATGGTATACCTGACGTTCATGATTTATGGTATTCATGCGATGCATTTTTTATTTGACATTCATATGTAATTTAAATTTTTTGTAAAATTTTTTAGAATACTTATTCTATATATAGCTAATTGTATATATACATATATTATACTCTAATGTATTAAGAACAACTGTTAAAACTTTTTCAATTATTAGATATTTGGAAACAAAAAAAAAAATTTTTAAATTTTATTTGCCACTTTATATCACACTAACTATATGATATTAGTGATATGATAATAAATTGATTATTGTTTAACAGTTATTTTAATTTTTTTTGGTTCAAAAAATGCATTTTAAAAAAAATTTTTTTTTATTAATTTTCTTTTCATTTCCCTGATACATATTTAAAATACCAGACATCGTTCATCGTTCTCTTATATACCTAAACTGTACGAACGACTACTAACCGACAATCAATTGAAAACGATTAAAGCGACCAACAATAATAATAATAATAAAAAACACAATATTGCAATGATGGCGATTGGCGAGGCGACGATGACGAGTGTTCAATTTACAATCTACTCTTTTATTAGGAGTAGTTAAAATATTTTAATTTTTTTTTTTTTTTTTTTTTAAAGTCAAATGAAACAAATTGTGTGGTATGGAATAGAAAAAAAAAAATTTTTGACTTTGTTTTTTTTGTTTTTTGTTTTGTGAAGAGATAGCAAAACAGTTTGTTAAAAATTTTAAGATATATATAAAAATTTTTCAATTAATATAAATTGTATATGTATGTAAATATGTATGTATCTCCATACTGCATTTTTTTTTTATGTTATCCTTTTAAAATATATAAATATTTTTTTTTTTGTTTACATTATTGCAATATTATTATGTTGTTTATATTGTTTAGAGTCGCAAAATATTGGTGCTCGAATTTTAATCTGTTTATTTATTTATTTTTTTGTTGGTTTGTTAAAATTTTGTTAAAAAAATATAAAATAAAATATTAACAATATTTATTTCTTACTTCTTTCAATAACACGTAAAAAAGCAAACAAAAAAAAAAAAAAATTATTACGTAAAATTTTCTAAAAAAAAAAAAAAGATAAAGATATGGAAAATAGATGAAAAGTTTAGCAAGTATTTAATTTCAATTATAGAAATATTATAGATATTATACAAGATATATCTCGATTTGCGTTGTTTATATATTGAAATATAATGCTTAAAATTGATTTCAACTAATATAAGAGAATATTTTTTCTTTTTTTCTAAAGTACGTATATTTTTACAATAATTTACTTTGAAGTCTAAAGTTAAACTCCGAAAAAACAAAAAAGAAAACTATGATAGGTAAGATGATATGTAAATCGAAACTTTTGATTATTTAATACATATACTTTTTTAAATTTCATTATTACCGTTTCGCTTAAATAATAAGTTTCTTCTTTTTATTCGGTTTATTTTTTGATTTTTTCTTTTTAGATGGGAAGAAAGCCAATTTATAAAAAAAAAAAAAATATTTATAAAAGAAAAAAAGAAACGTAATACGGTGTATTGTTGACAAATAAAACAAATTATGTTTAATTTTATTTAGTTCGAAATCGTGTTAAAATCGATTCGCATTTAAAATAAAAATATTTAAATGATGTATTACAAATTTTCGGTTATGTATGTATATCAAGCTATGATATAATCGTTACATTATTTTAATTGAATATATGTTAAATATATGGTTAAAAAAAAGCGCTCCTACCACATTTAATATTTTACAAATTGCTTTACAAATTCTCTGACAAATAGTAAAAAAAAAAAAATGTTCAGTTATTTTTTTTATTCATGATTTTTTAATTATATGATCATCTTAAGTTTTGCTTTACTTTTTAATATAAGTATCTATATATATATAATATTTAATATGTGTAAGTATATTTTCAGCGAAATGCTTTCGGAGTCCTTTAATACAATTTAAAAGAATACAATTTTGTTTCATGGGAAATTTTACGATCTGGTAATAAAATTCCTTCGGTGTTATATACTTAAGTATCAATTAAAAATGTTTGTTACCTTTTTTCTTTATATACCCGTACCCGAAAGTGTTTTCAAGGGTATAATAAATTTGCTATTACGTTAAGGGTATAATAAAGATATAATAAATTTGCTATTACGTTTGTAACATGTTAAAGGAACCAAGTAACATATAAATTCAAGTGTACCGATCGGATCAGAATCGAGTTTTAACGACCGTTATCGTACGACAGTCCATCCATCTGTAAGATACCGCAAAAAATAAAGGAGCTAGAATTCTCAAATTTTCACCACGTCAATTTTGTAAAATTGTTAGTTTTACTTTGAAATCCAGTAAGTTTGGCCGACAGGTTCGAGTAGCTGTCAGACTTCTTTCTTTATTTTAAAATAACTCAATTACAAAAAAACTTCCATGAAGTTTGGTTCCTGTAGTCGAAAATAATTCAGGTAGCTTGCATTTATTGGAACTTAATTAAGCAAGACATTTGAAATTTTGTAGAAAATTATCAAGTTTTATGGCAATAACTTCGAAATATTTTGGTTTGGTTAACTTCACTTTTTAAATGAAAATTACAACTCAGTGTTTATTGAAGCTATAGGTATCTGAAATTTTTTGAGAATTTCTAAAGTTAGATGTCAACAATTTCTGTAAAAATAATCCAGTTTTATGAAAACGGCATATAATATTATGTTCATACGGGTATCATAGAATTGACACAGTCTACTTTACTAGGATTTCTTGTTTTTATTATTTTCAATATTACATATAAGGCTTACAATTTTTTAAATTAATATATTTATAATTATATTTTGATGTATTTGAAGTCAATGAGGTTTTATTTTATCTGAAATTTGAAAATTGTTGTGAATATAGATAAGAAAAGTTGAAAAACATTAAATATTACTCCATTTTTGAATTAACTTTGATTTAACGTTTAAACAAAGGTTGAAAAATATTTAAATTTAATTTTTATTATGTCCAAAATTTCACTTCTCCTCACCTCCTTCACATGTGTAAACTTTATATAATAAAATTATTTGAAAATTGAATTAAATTAATAATAATTATATAAATTGTTGGCCTGAGGCCGAACTATTAACAATACAAACAACAGAATATTGAGTAAATTAGATAAGGTATAAAAATTAATTTTTATTTAACGGATTTTATTATTTTGTTAGATCAAAAATTATTACGGTATCATTAAATAATAAAATAGAAATTCTATATATAATACCTATATATATATATTTTGTTTTTTTTATATATTTTTGATACAAATTAATTTTTTTTTTTTTTTTTACGTCCTTCAACACCTATAATTGCTACCGTCATTTATTTATGTTTTTTTTTTTGTTTTTTTGAATTAATTTATTTCACATAATTTGTATCTATAGATTGAATTCAAAATATCCGGTACAATTTAAATATAAATTTGTTTTATTTTTTATTATTAAATAATTTTTGTTTTTTAAATACATATTAGAGTATATATGTTTTATTATGATGTGTATATGTAATTTTGGTGCAGAATTTATCAATTTGTATTTTTATTTTTATTTTCAGTCTTTTAATTTTGATTAATTCAATAATTATCTGATTAAGCAAAAAAAAAAAATAAAAAACATAAAAAAAATCAACCATATCTGATACAATTTGAAGTGGTAAACACGATAGAATTTCAACAAATCTATAATCAAATCATAAAGCTTAAAATACATATTTCTTTTTTTTTTTGTTATGTTTTTGTTTTTTTTTTTTTAATTTCTGTCAAGTCAGAAAAAAAATTATATGTTTTCTAGCTATATTTGGAAAAAATTATTATCACAAATTTGCAAGAATATGGTTTTTTTTTTTGTGCCTCAAGTAATAATTCCAAGACAAAAAAAAAAAAATGGTAATAAAAGAGAAAAATGAATTTCAAAATTTATAATATTAGTGATTGTCATATAATTTTACCGGTAATTTGTTCTGTAAAAATTTATTTATTTATCTAATAAAAAATAAAGTTCCTATTTAATTTTTATAAGAAGGATAGTTTAAATTTGCATACCGTTATTATCTACTTGACCTTTTTTTTTAAACAAATACTAAAGATGCGATTCGATATTACCTCTAATTAAGTTGATTTAATTATAACCAGTTTAAAGTGATTTAGTTAATCTCTTATCATTTATTTTTAATCACGTATAATATTTTGAAATTATTTCATTTTATAGCGAACTAATTCTACATAAAGAAATAGGAATCCTCTACTCACTACTAAAATCTTATGGAACTTTATTCAATCACCTAAATCTTATATGACTTTTGTTTCACTTCAAAGGGTCAGAACCCCAAATGATTATAAAATGTTTTAATTTAGAATATCAACATTAATATTATAATTCTCTTTCCATCGAGAATTCTGAAAAGGAAATTTTGTTTTATGAATCCAAAAATAATGTAATATGAGCGATTCAGAATAAGGAGGATTTTATAGTCGATTATAAAATCAAGACTATATTATACGCTTTTTCTATAATATATAGCTATGCATCTTATGTGTATATGCCAGAGATTATGAATTTGAAGCAATATTTTATAGTTGATTACAAAATTAGGTACAGGCTACAACCATGTAATTCTACTTTCGCAAAACGATTTTCGCATATGGAAATTTGACACTTTGAAAATCGAGAAAATCGTAAATTTACGAAGGCGAAAATTGTATTTATGTTACCACGTAACGCCATTTTCGAATACTTTTTTGGAATATTTCATTCGATAAGTATTTTGTTTTCGTATTGGTTCTTATTTAAGTGTTCTTTAACATTTTGATGGAAAAATTTCGAAAATGTAAGTTATAATAATAATTTATTTAGGTATATGATGTATATTAAACATTAACACAATTGGTTATAATATTGTATAATATGATTATTTTTATGACTGAGGATAAAGAACTGGCAAAAGAATAGCTACATTTCGCCAAGTAACAAGCAACAAATCTAAGGGTAGCTTGTTGTACTAGTTCAAAATTTTAATACAAATGTGTAAGTAAGCAAACAAAATTTCAAAATAAATAATTGTCAAAAATGTCAATTCCGAATTTAACTTAATTTCTAAACGTCATTTCTAAATTTACATTTCCAGTTAATTTTGCGGTGCGAATTTAATAAATAGTACCAATTTGGTTTTGCAAAACTATGCGAATGTGTATATACAGGGTACCCGAAACTCAAAGATCACGAAGAACGAAGATGATAGAGAAATTCATAATAAACAAAAAATTGTTCTGGAGGGGGGTCTGTTTCGGAAATAACGGCCTTCAAAGTAATTTCGTTAACTTTTTAAAGAAGTAACAATATCTTTGTCCCTGTATAACGTAGAAGATTCATAAGTGTTGAAATACTATTTTATTTTTATGTAACAATATGCAATATAATTTTTTTAAGAAAATTTCAATTAAGCACATTGTTATATTTAGATAATTACCTCGATAACGATAAAAGTTAAGAGAAAAAAGTCTTAGGTTAAAATGAAGCTGAGGAATAGGTGATTTTCAAAATGAAATAAAATTGATACATTAATAACGATTTTTTATGCAGAAATTACAGTTATTTTATAAAAAGAGTAAAATATATATCAATATTTTTCGTATTTAAAACTTTGTAACTCTTTAACTATGAAAGATAAAAAAAAGTTTGGATATTATTGTGAAAGCCCATAACTTCAGCTTGCTACCGACACTGAAACTAATCCTCAATGTTAAACAGTAGCAATTATGTTGTTGTTTCTTTAACATGTTAACAAAATTACTTTGAAGGTCGTTATCTCGGAAACCGTTAGAAATATATCCTCCCCTCCAGAACAAATTTTTACTTGCTATGAACTTCTCTATCACCTCCATTCTTGGTAATCTTTAAGTTCCGGACACCCTGTACATGTATGTGTATGCCAAATTCTTAAATTTAAGGAATTTTATAGTATAGTTTTGGAAACAATCATTTTTTTGATTGCGGAATTCATTTTTATTTCAATTGACTCACTTTAATGAGCCAAAAGTTCCATTAAGAAAGGCTAAAAGTCTTATAACAAAAAGGTAAGAACTCCCATCTAAAACTAGTTTTTAGTTTCTTATTTTATATATTGAAGAAATTGCAAAAATAATTTTGAGGTTTTGTACATAATTAACATATCTATATATTACAAAACATAACCTATAGTCAATCAACAATAACAAAAATAAAATATTAAATCAAAATGTGTACATGAAATTATTAATTTTTTAAATTACAAATAAATACTTAAGAATTAGAAGATATTTTAAAAATTAATTTAATACATATATTTAAATTTAAATTTATTTAGTTATAGTATTACCATATTAGTTAATTTTTTGTTTTCAAATTTTATTAAATATAAAGTGTAGATATTAAAAAATATACTGATCATTTTATATTCAATGTAATTTTTATGGTGGTTGATCATCAATAGTGATATTTTAATGGAACTTTTTGGTTATGAAGTTTTTCTTTTTTTTTTTTTTTTTGTACTTTTCAATAATTTTTTTGGTATAAAAATGAATTCAAGTATGAAAAAAAAAATCGTTTTTGTTTTTTCAATAAAATATTTGAAAGTTCAGAATATTTAATTTCAAGATAATAACAATATTTCGAATTAAGTAAGGGTGTTAATTTATGAATTATTTATTTTGTTGTTTTTATTTTTGTTTTTCATGAAGTTTTTATTTGATTTAATATTTAATAATTATTTAAAGATGTACTGGTAAACAAATACATTTTGCAATCTATTTATTTGATTAATTACAATATTGTTTACAATGAAAATAATTAAAATATGAGTAAACAAAAAAAAAAAAAGTACGTTTAGACTTTTGTAGATCCATATTTGAAATAATCCAAAATATTAGATTTGAGGACCTAGAAATTATATCTACCTATAGACCTAGTGATTATAAACAGATAGAGTTGGAAAGTTTCTGATTTCACAGTGTTAAACTGATATATATGTTCTCTCTATCTCTTTTTAACCGTAGAAAATCAAGGTTTTTTTTTTTACAATTAGTAATCATAATTATTAGAAAATCAAAGAACTGGACATATATATGTAATGAGTCTTTTAAAACCTATTATAACTTCCATTTTTCGTTTTCGTTTTCTTGTTTTTTTTTTTATTGCGGTAAAGGTTGACCCAACGCGTCATTAATCATTAGACACTTTGTGCTAAGTTTCCTTAGATTTATATCGCAATGATATTGTTCTGATGGAAACAGTTTTGGAAACTTCTTAGATGTATGTCAAAAAGTTCACCTAAATCTTCAAAAAAGAAGAGTGCATCTTCGAAATGTCGGAGGATATATTTATATATTTTTGGTGTTAAGTTTTTTTAGATTTATGTAGCAATGATACTGTTCTGACTGAAAGAGATTTAAAAGCTTCTTAGATTAATGTCAGATAGCTCACTTATATGTATTTTGAAAAAAGAAATAACCGAAAAATTTCTGCTTTTATTTTTAAACAAACTGATCCAGATGCAAAAAAAATGCTCCATATTTTCTATAGTTTTAAGGTTAGAATTTATACAAAAAGTTTTGCAGCAGAGTACTATAAGTTTTTTCTAATCTTTGTTATTCTAAATCTATGTTATAGATATCACTAAAGTTCTATCATATTTCCAACACTGGTACACAATCAAAAATTTTTGTTATTCCCATGTTATTCGTGGACAATCAAAAATTTTAAAACTAACCATATCTTATAGATATAATTTGTAGAATGTACAGTATATTTTTCCAATGTTAAAATTATTAACTTTAGGAAAATAAATTATTTTTTAGTTGAAAGACAAAGCATATTTCAATTATAGCCTATAAATTCAAATGAAATTTGTATATATTCTTCTGTAGTATTTTTAATAGATATCCATCCATTCTTCTACAAATAAAATTTAAACTTGCTATTTAAAATTAATTTTAATGTCGGTTTTATCAAAAAATATAGGCTGGGTTTATTTTTATATAATTAATTAAATAAAAAAAAAATTTTAAGAATTTTTTCTTTATTAATTTATAATACATATTTAGATTTTATATCATTTGATAGGCCATTGTTTCATTGTTTTGTATATTTTTATATGAATGAAATTATTTTGTCATATACACACATTAAATATTCATTTTTAAAAATATACACTTTTATTCTTATATTAAATCTATTAAATGGTCAATTAAATGAAGAAATTGTATCAGCATTATTTCAAATTAAAATTCGAGTGAAAAAAAAAAATTTTTTGTTTTTGTTTTCCTTATTTGTCTAATGAGGTCACTAGAGTATTACTTGAGTATTTATAAAACAAAAGGAGTCTGTCCACATTTTGAATAAATTGCATATTATATTTCAAATTTTACAATAAATTCAATTGATAATTATACTCAAAAGGTTTTTTTATACACTTTCTGCATACCTTTAAAACAGAAAAAAAAAAAAGACCAATTGGAATTTGGAAATTGACAGATAAAAAAATAAGAAAAAAAAAAAAATCAAATTTTTTGATTCGATATTTAAATTGTATTCAGAGCAAAACAAATATTTAATAATTAGGCAAAAATAATATAAACTTGTTTTAAAATGGACTAGTGTTCAAAATACTCGACATGCAGTTATTAAATTGTATATATATATTTAATAAAATTAAAATAATTTAAATGTAAATGATATTTATAAGCTAATATTACAGTTGTCCAACAACCTTCAGGGAGAAGAGACGTAATAATCATTAAATTAAAGAATTATTAATTAATTACCTAATAACTTAATCTCTACAAAAAAAAAAAAAAAATAATAATAATAAAAAAAACTACATTATAAGTAGTGCATTATAAAATAAAAAAAAAAAAACAATATTTTTAATGTTAAAAATTATAGCTGGTAAACAATTGTCCAAAAATAAAAAAAAAAAAATAATTTGTAATTAATACCTAGTGACATTTAACTGAACAATTAGTGTTTTTGTGTTATTTGTCTAATTTTTTTTTTTTCTCCTTAAATTTATTTTTCCTAATAAAAAAAAAAAAAAATAATAATAATTTAAATTTTTTTTTTCATAAATAATGGGGACTGAAGCTCCCCCCGCAATGGGGGCTTCTAATGAATTGCTGTTATTACAAAAGGGAATTCAAATAGATCCCAAAAAAAATGTATTAAACATGACACAAGGTTCAAAATTTTTGATAATGACAAGAACGGACGAAAATAAAGATTTAAGATCTGTTTCGCCATTCTTAATCCAAAAAACAATAAAAGCAATAGGCGGAGAAGTTGAAAGGTGTTCAAAACTTAGGAATGGGTCTTTACTAATTAAAACAAAAAATCTTAACCAAGCAATATTATTAATAAAAATAATAAAATTGGATGCAAATATCAATGTTAAGGTAGAAGAACATAAAAGTCTTAATAATGCCAAGGGAGTCATCTTTTGCCCTGAACTTAAATACGTCAGTGATGAAGAATTGATAACAGAGATGAAAGAGCAGAACGTAATTGGCGTTAAAAGATTTAAAAAAAAAACACAAAACGGAGAAGAAGAAACTGGTCTGTACACCTTAATTTTTGCAACCACAGTATTACCATCACAGGTTAACATCGGTTTTCAAATGTATAATATAAGGCCATACATACCACCACCACTTAGGTGTTTCAAATGCCTAAAATTTAATCACATAACAGATAGTTGCAAAAAAGAAAACAAAACATGTTCAAATTGTGGAGAGGATGAACATCTCAAGAACGTAAATGAAAAATGTACAAAACCAGCGAAATGCGTCAACTGCAATGAAGGACATAGTACGTTTGATAAAGTCTGCCCACGTACTAAAAAAGAAAGAGAAATAAAGGCAATTCAAATAAAGGAAAGCGTCGATATTAAGGAAGCAAATCGTAGGTACAGAATAAGAAACCCACTTCCATCAACTTTTGCAAATATTCTGAGTACAAAAAATAAATGTACTTGTAAATGCACATGCAATAAAATTACGGATAGCACATCTGATAAAAATAATGAACCGGTTTTAATCAACAAATCCCAATTCTCAACATATGATCACCAACAACAACAATCATCAACATCTAAAAAAAAAACTATACCACAACTTAAGGTAAAGCAATTAGATAATAATAAACTTTTATTTTCTAGAGCAGTAAATCAAAAACAAAAACGAGAATTAAAAAAAATGGAAAAAAAGAATAAAAAGAAAAAAATAACAAATTGTAATAATAATGAATCAATGATTATTGTATCAGAAAATAGTATTAGTGACAATGACTCTTTAGGTTTTGACAATTTCGATGACTAATATCTTACAATGGAATTGCGGTGGTTTTAACACGCATATTAATGAATTTTATTTATTAATCAATAAATATAATCCTATTGCCTTTTGCATTCAAGAAACGAAATTCAAAGATGATTATGCTCCTTCAATAAAAAATTTCAACACTTTTTACAAAAATGTAATATCATTAACAGTTGCTCATGGTGGTGTCGCCATTTTTATAAATTCAAAATTTAGTTGTGAAGAAATCCCATTGAATACTCATTTACAGGCTATTGCTGTCAAAATTTTTTACCCAATAAAATTAATTATTTGCAATTTATATTTGCCCCAAGATACTAATATCACAAAATCTGATTTTGATAATCTTATTAGTCATTTTGATTCGCCGTACTTCATTTTAGGAGATTTTAACTGCAATAATACACTATGGGGGTCTACTAAGGTAGATAAAAGAGGAAAGCTAATTGAAAACGTCATAGATGAATATAACTTGTGTCTTTTCAATAATGGAAACCCTACTCATTTTAGTTTTAGTTACAGAACATTTAGTGCAATAGATATAACAATCGGTAGTCCCATATTAAATGCTTATTTTGATTGGCAGACAGACGAAGACTTACACAATAGTGACCATTTTCCTATATCTCTTCAAATTGCAGACAATAGTAATAACTCTTATGGATTCAAAAAAAAATGGAACATTAAAAAAGCAAACTGGGATGTTTTTCGAGAGCAACTTAATTTAACTAGAAATGATTTCACGAACATAGATGACTATGAAGAATACTTTACCTCTAGTATTTTAAAATCTGCAAGAATAGCAATTCCTATGCAAAATTATAAAAATGTAAAGAAAAAAGTTCCATGGTGGAACAATAATTGTAAACTGGCAATAAAAAATAGAAACAAACTTTTTAGAAAATTTAAACGCACTTTAGATTTAAATGATTTTAAAAATTTTTTGAAAGTGAAATCTGAAACTAGAAAAATTATAAGACAGGCAAAAAAAGAATCTTGGGAAAAGTTTGTATATTCAATTAACAGTAACACTCCTCCATCACTTATTTTTCAACAAATTAGGCGTATTCACGGAAAAACCAAAAATCAGGAAATTACTTCAATTATAGATAATCAAAACTTGATAACTGACAAACATGAAATTGTTAATATTGTTGCCTCACATTTCTGTAAGATGTCTTCTAATAATAATTATTCAAAAAATTTCTTAACATACAAAAGGACAACTGAAAAACAACCAACAAATATTCCTTCAGGAATAAATGAACTATATAATAAAAAATTTAGTTTAATAGAACTAGAAAACTCGCTTAAAGATTGTAGTGGTAGCTCGCCAGGCCCTGACACAGTTCATTATGAAATGTTGAAACAATTTAACTTGCATCATAAGCAAGCACTACTTACTTTTTATAACAAAATCTTTCTTTCAGGTTCTTTTCCAGAAAAATGGAGAAGCGCTTATATTATACCCATTCTTAAACCAGGGAAAGACTCCAAGAGTGCTAATAATTACCGTCCAATAGCATTAACAAACTGTTGCTGTAAAGTTCTTGAGCGAATGATATCGAAAAGATTAATTTGGTATTTCGAAAAAAATAATTTGATATCAATTTATCAATCAGGATTCCGAAAAAATCGGGGGACGATCGATAATCTTTCATATTTAGAATCAGAAATATTGACTGCATTATCTAGCAAAAAGTCAACTCTAGCTATCTTTTTCGATATAGAAAAAGCTTATGATATAGCCTGGAAAAGACTCATAATTGATCAACTCTTAAAAATGGGAATTAAAGGAAATATAATATATTTCATTCAAAATTTTTTAAGCAAAAGAAAGATCCAGGTAACGATTGGCGAAGTTTTGTCAGATGAAAAGTCTATTGAAAATGGTATCCCACAGGGTTCAGTCTTAAGTGTTGTTTTATTCACCATAGCCATTAATAGTGTTCTAAAAATTATAAAAAGCCCAATAAAATATATTGCTTATGCCGATGATCTCACAATGTTTATTTCTGGAAAAAATCCAAAAAAATTGAAAAAAAAACTACAAACACAATTAAATCTACTTGAAAAATGGAGCAATAAAACAGGATTTAAGTTTTCCGAAAAGAAAACTGTTGCCATGTTATTCACAAGAAAAAGGAAAAATATTATTAAACCAGATTTGTTTTTAACAAATCAAAAACTAACTTATGTTGATAAAATTAAATTTCTGGGACTAACGTTTGATGAAAAACTGAACTGGCATCAACATATAAGAACAGTTAGAGCAAAAGCTTTAAAAAACTTGAATATCCTGAAAATGCTCTCAAATACAAACTACGGTTCTGATAGAAAGCTTCTACTAAGATTATTGAATTTGATAATACTTTCAGTAATTGACTATGGCAGTTTCATCTATGAAACTGCTAACAAAACTAGATTAAAGTCCTTAGACACAATACTAAATATGGGTATACGTTTAGCCACAGGGGCACTACGAACAAGTCCTGTTGATAGTCTTCTTGTAGACTCCGGAGAAATTTCTTTAAACCTTAGAAGAGAAAAGTTTGCTCTTAAATATGTAACAAATTTAATTTCTTTCGAAAACCACCCATTACTCGAATTTTTTAATAATGATCATTTATTTTCCAAGTTTAAAGATAAAAAATTTAATACACAACCATGTTTTGTGAGATTAAGAAATATAAAAGAAAGTTTATATGTCTTTGATAACGCAATAGATATACAAAAAATACTTAATGAACCTCCATGGCTTCAGAAACCCATATGTATTGATACGGAATTAGCAACATATAAAAAAGATAATACAAATACTACTATTTATCGAAAACTTTACAAAGAAAAAGTAAATAATAAATTTAAAAAATTCAGACAAATATTCACCGATGGTTCAGTCATAAATAACTCCACAGGCTGTGCATTCAACATTGATTTAGTCGAAACAAAATTTCATCTACCGGAAAATACAACAATTTTCACAGCCGAATTATATTCTATATATCGAGGTATTCAGTATGTAAATAACGAATCTAATAATGAAAGTTTTTTGGTCTGCACAGATTCTTTGAGCAGCCTTGAAGCTCTTCAAAATATAACTACAAAACATCCATTAGCACAAAAAATAAGAGATGAGATCTCTCTATCTTTAAACAATTTTGCATTTCTATGGATTCCATCACATATAGGTATTAAAGGAAATGAAAAAGCAGATTTATTAGCAAAACAGTCTGTTAGAGAACCCTTAGACAACTCTTTTAAATTTATTACATCGGACTTACATAAATTAATAAATAAACACATAATTCGAAAAAAACAAAGTCACTGGGATACAAAAAACAATAATAAATTGCACAACATAAAACCACAAATTGATAAGTGGAAGAACAATGATAATCTGAGTCGAAGAGATCTTACTGTTCTGACAAGGTTGAGAATAGGACACACTAATCTGACACACAGTTACCTATTTGACAATCAGAACTCATTTGCACATGAGTGTGATTGCAGGCGCAATACTATTTCAGTACACCACATTTTTGAGGAATGCCCTCTTACTGTAAATCAGAGAACATCACTAGGTATCTCATTGAGTTCTCTATCGGCAGATGACCGCAATTCCAATGATAGGGTTATAGAATTTGTCAAAAAACAGAATTTTTACAATTTAATATAATTAAAGCTTAAAATTAAATTAAAAAATTCATTAAAGTAGAAAATGTTTAAGTTTTTAAATTTTTTATTTTTTTTATTTTTTTTTTTATTTTTTTTTTGTTTGTTGTTAAAATATAATATGTAAAAATAAAGCTTAGTATGTAAGTGTGTAGTAAGTAAGTTTATAATCTAGAAATATTGCTATAAATATTGTAATAACAAATTAATTATTATAGAAAGATCAGGCTTTCAAAACCATTTTTTGTGTTGTAAGCCATAAAAAACATTTTTAAATAAATAAATAAATAAGCTAATATTATATACATACATATAATAATCCATTTAAATTTGGATAAAATTAATAGAAAATATGATATAGATCAATATTGAATTGAAATCACACAAATTCCAATAGGAAAAAAGAAACTTTTATGAGATATGCTTCAAAAATTTCGAAAATTCAAAAATTAAAAGTTTTATTGCAACTTCCAAAAATAAAGAAAACTTTAATATTAATCACTTATTGAAATAACTAGTTAAAGTAAAAAGGTTTTTGCTTTTTTTTTTTATTAATGAAGGCTAAACTAACGCATCAGTAATTACTAGACTCTACGTTCGTAGTGCATCTTCAAAACGTAGGGGAGCTTATTCAACAAAAGTTGGTGTTTAGTTCTCTTAGATTTATGCCAAGATGATATTGATCTGATGGAAGAAATTTTGAAATCTTCTCAGATTCATATCAAAGAGTTCACCTAAATCTTAAAAACAGAAACTATCGATATATTTTCTTGACAGTCTGGGGCAGGTGCAGATAAAATGCTTTACGCTCTCAATATTAACAATTCCTTGCACAAACTTTCAGTTAAGATCGACATGTAGGTAGGCATGTATCTTCTATAGCATATCTATCGATAAGACAAAAATACCCCGTACTAACACTATCCAAATTGTCTTATTTCAGGTTTTCAGGTCAGAAAAAGTATACATTTGGATATTTTTAAATTCAAATCCGGCTACATGGTTTTGGTTCTTCTGCAAGTTGCACTCACAAGTTACTTCTCTATAACAAACTCAAAGAAGTGCTTCTTAATATTGAATTTAACGAATTGTACCGGTACTTGAACAGATGGGATATTCTGAAGAGCCTTGCTCAAGCTTTGATCCGTGCTTTGTTAGCTCATCTGTCAGTCCGTTTTCTGTAATACTTTTGTGCCTTAAGACCCAAAATCAAGTTAATACAGTTTTATGCTAAGAATATTTTCAATATTTCTCGACAAATTGCATTGTTTGTTTGTACTATGTATAGAAAAAATTAAAAAGAAATTTTATACGTTATGTAGACCAAAAGAGTCAGCTAACTCTTTTAAGCGTTACCAATAAAATGAACCCATCCAAATCATTTTTCCGGTTATATAATCTTAATAAGGTAATATAGGCCTCATTTTTAATATGTTTTTCATAACCAGCGCCGCATATACTCAAAATACAACATCCGATTAATCATCCAACGATCTTTAAAATAATTTGGAATCATATTATATGGTTAATCTTAGGTTACTGCCTAGTATAATAACACTACAGGTGCTATTCTTAATTCAATTATGATTTATTTAAAATTAATTTACCATTTAATCTATAAAAATTATTATCATTCCACCATAGAATTAAAAAATAATAATAATAATAATCGACATTTAATTAGTTGTTATTTTTGCAAGAAATTATGTTTTTTTTTTTTTAGATTTTTTTAATTTTATCAAAAAATCCATTGCAAATAAATTTCCTGTAGTCTATAGATATACATATATTCATAACTTCTGCTAAAAGATCCATAACGTATTTGTGTTTTTCTTTGTTTTTTTTTGTCTTTTGCAATTTCATAAAATATCAGCATATAAAGAATGTTAAAAATTCACAAAAAAGAAAAAAAAAAAAATAAAGTCGATATTTTAATTCGATACAATTTAAATAGAAAATACGACAGTGATTTAAATAGTTGTATATATGTATGTATATATGAAGTTATGTTTACGATATCATAAATTTTTTATTTTTGTAATAATTGTTTAGGATTGGTGAATACATACAAAGTTGCATAGCGTTTGTTATTTTTGAAATCATTCATTATTGCTATTTTTACTATATTTAGCATTATATTTTTCACCTGTTAAAAATAACATTTATTTAGAAAAAGAAAAAACAAACAAGAAAAAAAAATATAGAATTAAACGAAAAAAATTCAATATTGAAAATATAAATTATAAAAAAATAAAAATTATAAAAAATATATAATTTTGTAAGATGACATAAAATCGAATGGAAAAAATCGATTATTTTGTATATCATTTATTATTTTTTTTTTTTTAATTAAGGATTATTTTCTTGTCACTTTTTAAATTGGTATATAATTTTTAAATAATTTAAATATAAATTTATTTTAATTTTATTATTTATAATATTTTTTTTATGATATTTATGATATTTATTTATGATTATTTTGGTAACCTAACCTTACCAATCTTGAAAGACACTAATGAGGTCAATGTCTGAGTGTGAATGCTTTGGCAGTGTGAATCGTCTTGTTCAACAAAACAGTCTTGAACCAATCAATCTCCATCTTCGTTTTTTAATCAAACATTAGGTTAAAGCATATTGTGTAATGTATTCTTTGGTTTAGGTACTGGGGAAAATTGGAATAGAAGAAATTGGAAAATGTGGGAAATATGGAAAGTTACTGGGATGCTAGGAGGAGTGTTTAGATTTTAAAACATAGATGTTGTTGAATTTAATAATATTCTATATGTTATGGTTGTAAACTTTTAAAGTTTTAAACGGGAATACTTCCGATGGCATGCAATTTTATAACCGTGCCATCGTTATAAATGAATTTTCATGTGAAGGACAGTGCCATTTGGGTATCTTTAAGAAATAAGGATTAGGCTATGCAGCCCTGCTAGTATCACGGTTGAAAGATTTAAGAGGAGGTAATCACGTTTTTATTTCTTCTGAATATGTTTCAACAAATACCTATAAAATACCAATAAAATAGAGTGATTACTCTAATGTTGACAGACACTTCGATGACCATGTGGAGACAGATTTGAGGTTAAGGCATTTTATCTTGATATATCAATGCTGTTTGTGGGGCTCCTGCCCAAATATTTGCATTGTACACCATTCTAGGCTTGATTAAGGATTTTAAAGATAGATAGCAAATCTGAAGATGAAAAGAAGGGCTTACAGTGATTCAGGAATGCTAAACATTTCGCTGCTTCCTGTGCCAAAAATATGGTTAGACCTGATTAGTTTAAGATATTTTATACCTACATAATATTAAGTTTTATTTAAAATCAAGTTTATAAAAACTCTAAAATGGTTTTCGTTTTAAAAAGAAAATCAAAAATGTTCTCTTTTAATTAAATCAAATTAATACAATAATGTATAGCTTTCAATGTTACATACAACTTAATGAAATCAATATACAATAATGTAGCTTAAAAGTTTTACTTTTGATTTACTTTTTCCTGCTTTTACTGATGAATCACAATCTTGTATTTCTTCATTTTTAAAAGAATTTATTAAGCCATGCTTGAGTGATAGCCAATGAATCGCAAGATTTAGCGTTCATATATAATTTATAAAGTTTAAAACTAATGAGCATAATTAAAACGTCATTCAATTTGGCCTCTGTCATTTGTGAACGAAGATTGCTACTGTTAGTGAAGAACAATTTGTTACTGTAGTGTCAGATATTCACATTTCGCAAGACGTTATTAAATTTTTTTTGACATAAAAAACTGTTCAAATTCAAACGGCAAAATATCGTTTTTGTATTAAACGTTTATTTAAAATTTTTCATACAACAGATGTCACCTTATAAATTTTTATATTAACACTAAATTTGTTGACATCATTGTATGTAATATTGGAGTTGGAGTAGTTTTGGTTAAAAAAGAAGTAGCGCTGTAAAAAAAATTAAAATTTATTGAAAAATTGAGTAGATTTACTTATATTGCAGTAAAGTGAGAACACGGCATATATGCATACAAAACGATGAATATGACATATAATCTTTTTCTCTATGTTATTAATTTTTACATATTTAATCCTGGAGAATAAAAAAATTGTTTTATTTTTGAAAATTTGAATTTTTTTTATCTTGTATACATACAAAATTTTTTTGCGCCCTTTAAATATGCCGCCTTTGGTAGGTGCTTAATATGCCTATTCGTAAATCCAGAATTGATTAAACACAATGTAAACCTTTATAGTTAGATAGTAAGCTCTCATTTTGTATTAGAACTCTTAGTAAATTATTTCTTATTTTTCTTTTATATCTAAATTTATATTTTATTATATTTAAATTACTGATGGTAAATTGCAACATATAAAGCGGGATTCAAATTGAAAATTATCATTTGAGAAATATTCATTCCTATTTTAAAATACTGGAAACTTGTTTTGTTTATGTATGACATAAATCTACACATTTTTAATTTAACTATAGGCTATACTGACGCTCTGGTATTATACTACTGCTTTATTATTTATGTAATGAACCTTAATGTAGTTATATTTTATAGTTTTTTTTAAATTTTAATTTTTTTATAAACCTTATAATTTATTATTTGAAAAATTACCAATTAATAACTTAAATGTTTGTACATTTGTTTTATCATACACATAAATCTAATAAAATGTGAATGCACATAAAAATTTTTATTTTTTAATAATATATAAACTAATTGAGTAGTAGTTTGTAGTACTATTAAAAAAGTCACTATTATTAAATGTTTAATATCAGCCTAATAAATTTTTTTTTTTTTGTTTTGTTTTTTTTCCAATTGACTACTTAATCATTAAATTGTAAATCATAGTTTAAATGATCAATTTTAAATAAATTAAAACATTATTTTATTATATTTATAAAATAAAATAGTTCAGTAGTTCAATGTATCTTAATTTAAAAAAAAAATGAATTATGATGGTTTTTTTTTCTTGTTACAATTTATTTAGCATATTTATTAGATTTATTTATTAAATTTACTATTATTTATGTTTGTAATAAAATAATTAAAAATGATTTTCGAAACAAAAAGAAAAATTTAATATATAAAGTGTGATCATCTTTTGCCTTTAGATGTTCTGATTTTAAATATCTGAAATTTCTTCCTTTAAATATAAAAATTTTTAACTTTTATCTTTAGATACTATAAAATTTACAAAGAAAAGATATTCCTTATTTTTGTTAAACAGTTGTTAAGGCAAATTGAAAAATCAATTACATTATTCTTGTATATATATGTTTGTTTGGCTTGTCATCTGTTATGTTTCAACCATTTATTACCTATAGTATGAACAATACGATTCGATTTCTATAATGTTACATTAAAATTTTTTTAACTTAGTTAATTACACAGTACTTATACTGTTATTTTTATAACGACAAATATTTTAATTTAACATAATATATTTTTCTTTTTTATTATGTCTCCTTATGCCTATATTATATCTCCGCTTATTAAATTTAATTTTCCAATTGTCTGTCTGTCTGTTGTGTGTTACAATTATTTCTATACCACTGCGGAGGTAAAGAAATTTAAATATTGTAGATGTTGATAAAAAATATGAAAAAATCAAAAATTTAACCTTTTTATGTAGTTAATGTTGGAAAAAAGTCTTTATTTAAATGGTTATAACATTTTTTAACAGTCTTTTGTTTATAACTTGGTTTGTATTTTCTTTCTTATGTATCCCTTTCCCTCCTCTATATCTTAAACTCTCTAAGTTAAAAATTTGAAATTTTGTGACGAGTGAAATCTTTTACAATCAATTTAAGTTACCTTACAAAAAAAAAAAATATATCAATTTACTAAATTTTATGTACTTCGAATTTGGACATCGGTGCAAATTTCACAAAGTTAAAACAGGACGAATTTAAACTAAAGACTATACTTTTACTAGGAAAACTATACTTTTTTGTATAGGTGTAGATCTTCATAAGACACCAAGAAAATCTAAGCTATCTTGGTAGTGTGGCTAATTTTGAACCATTAAAACCATCTCTCTTTTTGTAACCAGTATGGTGGGCTATTTATTCTAAGTAGAAAGCAGTGTAATGATTAGCCTACATTAGGATTCGTAAAGCAGTATGATTAGCAGTAATGGTTGAGTCTTGAGGAATATAATGACAATGCATTTTATTGGTTTTTCTTTTTTTAAAATGTGCACCTTAAAAAACCTTTTCCATTTAACGCAATAATATAATTAATAGGTACCTATCCTTATGTTGTAATTTGAAATATTAAATAATTTTTTTTTTTTTTTGTTTTCAATATAAAATTGCCTGTTTATAATCTGTAATTAATTAGTTAAAATAATAAAAGTTTTGTATTTTAAAATGTTTTAAGAATTTACTCTTTAGTATTTGATTAATTTTTATTTAAAAAGTCTTTAACTTTGAATTTTTAGTATGTATTTATGTAATAAAAAAAAACTAATGTTCAGATTTATGTTATTATCATAGTTCGAAAAAATTAAATTAAAATTAAATAAAATAAAAGTTGACAAGGGAGATATTCAATTTTAAACAGAGGAACAATGAAATATATGAACATTAATTTTGGGATAAAAACTTTTTGAATTTTGACAAGGGAAGAGATCAATTATGAATTGGATTGATGAACTGAAGGAGCAACTATTAAAATTTAATTATTTTTGTTAGTTTTGATTGAAAAGCAATTTTGTCACAATTTAAACATTCAAAATACACTCTTCAGAATTACGAAAAAAAATTATTATTTCTGTATAATTTATCTAAATTTGAAAAAGCTTAACAGACGGTCGATTTAAAAAAACGCTAAACAGACGGTCGGTTTTGACAATATTTTTTTTTCTTGTTTATTCCCCTGACACATAAAGGTGACAAGGAGGTTCCCCTACAAAATCCCAAATCACAAAATTGAAGAAAAAAAAATCCAAATATGCTGTTTCGGCTGTTCCGGCTGTTTTTTTATAGCTGCGTTTTTTCTACATTATTCCACATTGCATATTGAATTAATTAAATAAATCAAATTAAATAATATTTATTTTACATATTATATATTACAACAACAAGATATTTAAAATAGTAGAAATTGCCGCTCGCAAATCTCGCCAAAAACATTATTAAACCCTGATTTTGAAACCAACTATCTCTCCCAATTGAGAATCTCACATATATGTATAAAAATATTTTGGAAAAAGCGTATAACCCTAATTTTGAATCCAACTCTAAAATCCCTCCTAATTTAGAATCTCACATACACATATATATAAATATTCTGGAAAAGGCGTATAATCCTGATTTCGAATCCAACTATAAAATCCCTCCTAATTCAGAATCTCTCAATTCAAATATTCTGGAAAACACATATAACCCTGATTAGTGGGGGCTTTCGCCCCTAAAAGCTAGTTTCACATTTGGATCTATGTGAGTTAAGATTTTGTCATGTTCAGATTATGTGGTGTTTGGATTACTAGTGTTTGGAATATGTGGTATTTGGCTTATGTGATGTTTGAATTATGTGGTTTTTGGATTTTATGAATTTCTGAAAATAAAAAGTATTTGGATTTTGAGAATTGGGATTTTGTAGGAAACCTGACAAGGAAATTACACAGCCTTTCCTTTTCAGGTGTGGTTGTAAATGTCGTAAGGGGAAATCTTTCTTATGATGTGATTGGGATTCGAACGTATACTCTGTTGGTCTTTACAGGGTGTTTCACAAGCTTTTGCCTACTAGGCCTCTGAGGCCTCTTTTCACAATATAAAAGCTTGTATCTTTTCAAAGAATTTAAATCTGTTACTTTTATTTTTCTGCATTCCTCTAAACTAAAACCTTTACATTTTAAAGTTAATCATTGTGTTAATTTACAAAATTGAAATAAAGTACAATGTATTCTTTGAATATTGACCGTAACATATTTAAAATCACTGTTGTTGTTTTAATGTTGAAATTATGAGCAGGTATTTATATAATATATTATAATAATTATATTATTATTATATTAGGTTAGTTTATATGATGATAAGGATTGTATTTTATATCTCTTATGACATTTTTAGTCAGTTGAATTTAATTTTATTATAAGTGTTTTTTTTTGTTTTTGAAGTTAAAAAAATTACGTATGAAAGTAAAATATGTCGTTTTTTTTTTAGTAACTGTTTTAGCATTATTAACATAATGTAATAATTGTAGTTGCAATAAATCAAAAAAAAAAAAATTAAAAAAATTAAATATATAATTTAAAAGTATTATGTTATGTTGTAAGTATTAAGTTTTTTTTTTATATTGAGGCTTTTTTTTTTCATTTTATATACAAATTGCATAGCAAATTATGCTCTATAAGTTTAAATTCAATTTTTTTTTATGTTCTATATAATATAATGTAATACATATTTATCTGTATATGGAATCATTATGTAATATTAAAATTTTTAAATATTTTAATTTTTTTTTTTTTGAAAATTATATGGCATGAGTCAAAAATTTTTGTGTCAAAAATGTGACTTTTGTTAATTTGTTTATGATACCGTAAAATTCTGTTAATCAAAAATGTTAAAAAATGTTAAGAAATATGAAAGATTTAAAAAAACGCTTAGTTTGAAAAAAAAAAAAATTGTTGCCGTGTCTTTCATGTTAATGAATTACTTAAATGATACAATAAAAGATTCAGTTCTTTATTGAAACTTATCTCTTATTTTCATTGCTCGCTTATGCTTCAAGGATTACTAATTGAAATTGTTAGTTTAAGTGTATAAATTAGAACGCCAAGACACATAAAAATAGATCTGGAAAAGAAAAATGAATGATTATGAAAAAATAGGGTTACATCTTTTTTTTTTTTTTGAGGGAAGATAAAAAATATCGAATGTCACACAAAAGAACTGTACGAAGTTTCCCTGAATAGTGTTGGACTTTAACCAACCAAAATCACTTTCTTTAAAACGAAACTTTAGCATGAGTTTCTTAATATATGGTGACTTAACGTATAGTTTGGTTTGGGGAATAAGGATATGGGAAGAATGATTGAGAAATTAGGTTTGAGATAATTAGGATTATGGAGGATTAATTAAAAGTAAATTTAAATAGGTTGTTAAACAGGTAGTTGAAAAAATGCATCTAAATATTTAAAATTAAATAAATTGCTTTTATTATTCTCCTTTATTGGGTAAACCCCAATATTTAATCCCATAAAAACTTTCCAAAATATTTGAATATTTACTGTCTTGGGTTTTTTGAACATTAAATTAACAAAATTATTTAAATATGTTTTGAATTTGGAGAATGATTTCAATTTATAATTTTTACAAATTTGATTAGATTAGTTTATTTTAAAGAGATGAGTAGTAATGTTGTGGCCTTTTGATGCAGATATTTTGAACTTCATATATTATTATGTACTGTGGTTTTTGTCTCTACTTATAATTCTTCTGTCAGTCCTAATGCATTTAAAATACTAAAGATCTGCACATACGGTCTACTGGCAATTCAGTTTTGGGAAAGCAGTATGCTGCTAAGTCCACATATCTTGCCCGTAATAAAACTTCACAGTTTTTGAATATGTGCCCTAGAGATTTTTTTTTCTGGAAGAATCTGAATGTATCGTCATTCTCTATTCCAATTCTATTTAAATGCTTCTTTATTATATATATTCTTTTCCTCTATTTCTAGATGTCCAATTATTCAGTAGAGGGTTATTTTATTATCGTCATTTAAGAACGATTAAGGACGATAAAATATAATTCGAAAAAACTTCACTGATTTTAATGGACTAATGAAGAAATTTGCGGATATAAATCTTTGGAAGATAAGAATACATTATTTTAAACAAAATTTTAGCTAAAAGCGATCACGGAAAATGTTCTGCAAAATTTTACAAATGCGAGACCATGTTGCTCTTGTGGCGTTCTGAAATAAATAATACATTAAACAAAATTTGGAGAGTGTTACACGATATATTTTCTGGAAATTATTTTAAAATTCAAATAGTTAACTTTATTTTGTATACATATCTATATAATTTAAATAATATCGGGTATAAATAATATATGTAAATGTTAATATAAATATAAACATTTTACAGAAAATTCTTATAGTTGTAATGAAGACATGATAGAGTAATTACAATTGTCATAAATTTGGTTTTTTTTTTCGGTTTGCAAAAATTTTACTATAAAATTATATAACTTTTTTACATTTATGTACAGAATTTGAATTCCATAATTAAACAAATCCGTAGAACTTTAAATTTCAATTCTGATCTTTTGACTTTAATTTAAAATTTTATTCTTTTTTTTTTTTTTTTTGTTTTTTGAATTGTACTAATTTTCAAAGGTTTCTTTTAGTAAATAATGTATTTTCTTTCAAGGTAATTCCTTTGTTCATAGGTTTAACCTAAATATCTTAAATAAGTTCATGCATATTAGTTATGGAAGTATATGTACGAGTATATTTTATATAAACCAATTAATATAAGACCTTCAATAGTCTATTTTTAGTCAAGCAATCACAAAAATAAAAAAAAAAAGAGAATATTGATAAAAGTAACTTTTTTTTTTCAAAGTAACTTGTACATTACAATTCGGTACACTATAGTACTTTTCATTTTTTATTTTTATTTGAACAAAATCGTGATGATATATACATGTTGTAATTTGGTTATAAAGATCTTGACCAGAACTTACAACAATTATGCAATTGTGTAAATTTCAATAATTGAAATAAAAACCAAAAATTTAAAGAAAAAAAATCTTATTAAGAGATTTATAAAAGTTTTATAGAAGTATTGAATTGCATTGTTTAAAAAAAAGTCTTTTTTTTTTGGATCATTGGTTTTTTTGGTGGACATTGTTGATTTAATTTAAACACCTGTAATACTCTGTTACTCTTGTTGTTAGAGATGAAATTAATTTATATCGCAAACACTGAATCGACTGAAAAAAAAAAAATGTAAAAAAAACGAAAAAAGAACTAAAATAAATGTATTAAAAGAATTGTCAGTTGGGGACATTTTGTAACCAAATGAATACACGAAAATATCGTGCAATTCATATTTTTCTATTATAATTATTTTATTTTTTGGTTTCGTTTTTTTTTAAATGTTGAAATAAATTCAAATATATTTTGTAGGGATTAATCTTGAAACAAAAAAAAAAGAAAAAGAAAAAAATTTAAAGCACGAATTAAGTGTAGTAATAATTTATGCATTTTTAATTGGAATTTCAGGAAAAAGTTTATATTAAAAACAGTCATTATTAATATACATACTTTAATAAGTTTTTTTTTATTTTTTCAGAATGAATTTTAGTAATTTATGATAAATATTTTATAATTTATATTTTTTTAAAAAAGGGATGTTGTTACCATAACAATTTTTGATAATTATTTTGATTATAGTTATAGTTGTACTATAACCAGATTAATATTCTAAACGGTTAATTATATCTGCTACCGATTAAATTCGATAAAGTTATACCGAAATAGCTAAGAAACTGGTAAAAACTACAAAATAAATGTTAAGCTACATACTTGTTAATTTATAATATAACGAAAGTTTTATACTTTAGAATATCTGTTAACGAAAAAAAGAAAATTTTATTGAATGTAGTTTATTGAAGGTAATTTTAATGAAAAATGTGTTATTTTATTATGAAAAAGACAAAAGTGTCAAGGTACGTTGAGTCAATTTTTGTTTTAAATAAAGAACATGAAAAGAATAATGTTCTGAGTCATTGAATTATTTCATTTTGTTATTATGTAGATAAAATAACATAAAACTGCACCACACCTACAGATCCAATGACTCAATTGAAAATTTTATAAAAATTCTTTTATTATATTTATTGTCTTCCTAAGTGCTACCGAATACAGATAGTTCACTATATGTACGGGTTTGTAATGTAGAGCAAAATTTTCAATAGAGAAATAGAAAAAAAAAATTACTTTTGAAAATACATATTGAATTGAGATTCTAGAAAATTAATTAATTTTATTCATTTATTTTATTTATTAATTTCAAATTTTATTGTATGTTATTGTATTTATTTTGAACCATTTTCATTAATGTACATCACTTATAATTTGAATCTGTAATTCCTCATTTGACACTACACGGAGTTTAACTTTAAGAGTTCATTAGTTGCTAAAAAAATTATTGTTTTTTGCTTAATAATTAATTAATTTTTTTTTGTATTCGGTAATCGATAAAAAATGACAATAATCGAGTATTGAACGGAATTCTTCAAATTCTAAATATTCGTATTTGATACTTTAAGTTTGATACTTTACAATAAAACTGGAATCACTACACTAACCAACCATTATGTAAATTTTATATAAGAAACAGCTTTATGAAATTGTAAAAGAAATATAAATGAACATTTTGGGAAATCTACTAGATAATTATTAAAAATAAGAGTGTTCTTCAAAACAAGTTAAGTTACATTTTTTTAGAAATATATATTTTTATAAGGAAAAAAAAATAGGTCTGATTCATAAAAATTCATAGCTAATAGTAATTCATTGCAATCTCTATAAAATATAAAGTATTAATCTAATACCAAAATCTGATCATAAAAAAACAGAATCTTTACTCTAAATCTTCAAATTTCCAAAGATATTATGTAGACCAGAACAATTATAAAGTAAAGAACAATAATATAAAATATAATTAAAGTGTAAAAAATTAATATTATATTTAAAGCTTTGCTTCACTATAAACCACAAAAAAAATAACAATAAAAGTTTTTACGAATATTAATAACTGCTGTTTAAACTTAGCATGTTCATTTTATCAATAAACTTCTATTGCAAAAAAAAAAAAAACTTGTCCATTTTTTATTTACAATCTATAAAAGATATTAAAATTTAATATTTTTATATTTATTATTTATTTTGGATAATAAACGTATAACAAATATTTGAAATTTTTATTTTTATTTTTTGCTTTAAATTTTTTATAATTTTTAATTATAATAAAAATATATTGTCGTTAATTATTAATATTTTAATTTTAGTATTGCCAATACAGGTTATTTAAGGTATGGTATTTTTTCAAGTGAAGGCTACTGATTTATTATTTATTATAAATCAAATTATATTACATTTTAATGTTATTTTTTTTTAATTTAATTTAACGGCAAATCGAAAGACTTAAGGGAGAAACTTTTAATAATATTTTTTCATTAAAAGATTTTAGTAGAATAAAAACTTTAAAAAAAATTTATTTATTGATTTTTATTTTTATTAGTTATATGTAAGGGTTCTTTTTAATTTATTTTATGTTATAATAAAAAAAACCGGTGATAATAAAAGTTAATTATTTGGTTTATAGAATTTTTGGTGTAAAGTTTTTTTTGATATATTTTTATACCACTGATACATTTTTAAATTAATGTTAAATCAATTTAGCATATTTACACTTTTAAACGTACATTTTTCTGTTCGATTAATATTTTGATATTTAAGTAAACAGAACTTTTTTGTTAATATTTACGTACAAACTTATAATGTATATCGAAAAAACATAATGTATATGTTTTTTGAGAGGTAATATAGTTTGAATCACTGAACATGTGACTTATTCAAATATACAAGATAAATATAGAAATACGAATCTTCAGTATAATTATCTTTTGCTGACAGATAATACATACGTTATCAAGATATGCACAAATTCTAAAGAACTGAAACAGTCTAATTTAACAAAATTTTGTATTTAGTATAGATTTAAATCAGAATATTAAAATATAAATCATAACAAGGTTATCATTTTTTTTAATAAATAAGTTTAACTTTATACTATAAACTTATAAAATATTGCATTATTTAAAAGGATATACATTTTATTTAAAGAATTTGAACTAGAACAAGTAGTAAATTATAAAGTAGATAAATAGAATTTTCTTTTCCATATTTATGCTTCTTACATCCATTTAATCAGATTTGTATGCATTATTTATTATGGTCCGTCGTCTTAGTAGCCAATTATATAAATTTTCTAGTCTTATAGTTTTTCTTTAAGATTTCTTTTGATTTCTTAAATACATTTACTATCTAATAAAAATTTTTTCCATTTTAATCAATTTCCCTTATTATTTGGTATTTTTTTTTTCAGTTCATTAGATAATACAAATTAACGTCTATTTATAAAAAAGCTTTATGATATTATCTTTTATATAATAATCCTTAAAATTTTTTTTATATTTTTCACAAAATGAATTATGACATACATATTATATTAAACGTATAACTAATAATTAAAAATAAATTTTTCATAAAAAATATAACAATATTTTAAATGGTACAATATGAGAAAAATTTATTTTTGCAATAATAACGCCAACATAAATTCAGTAACTTTTTATTAGAATTGGAGCATTATCCTTCCTTCAAATTTCGTATAATTGTATATTAACAATTAATTTTTTTTTCGTATCTATTTTTTTATAAGATTACCATTTTTTTTTGTTTTTTATTAACTTTTATTAACTTTTAAAAATAAATGAAAAGTGTATACCCACAAATTTTTTTGTAATTTCTTTTAATATAAAATAAATTTCCTAAATTTCATACCAAAATTTTGTCATTTTGGATTGAATAGTTTTGAGATATTTTCTGTTTATAAATTAAAATTTAATTGATCTATTCTTAAAAATTTAGGGGAGAACTCTCTCAGAACAATATTTATTTGAAAAACTGAACTTAAAAATGTTGATAGAGTAATAAAATGAGTTTAGATCTCTCTAGAACGACAACATTAAAAATTAAATAATTGTGGTCAAATATCTATCAAATAGAAAATACAATGTTTATAACTATATTTGGTTTGTGGCTTTATAAAAATAAAATGTTTTCATACCTGGTTACTCACTCTGGTATTTCTTAATCAGGAATTTAGATTATCACAATATTTTATTGTTAATGTAATTAAAGTCCTTCATTAAGTTGACAGGTTGAGAATAACTAAACTCTTATCATAAAATAAGCATGAGAAATATTTTATCTATTGTTCTCTACTCACACATCCTAACAAACAAAAAATTTTAAAACAAACAAAAAACTGCTTATTAAATCTCATGAAAGTTTTTAAAACGTTTACAATACTTTCTTTGTACTTAATTATATAAGAAAGTAATAATCTGATTGATCATTTAATATATATTTTAAATTAAACCTATAACTAAACCAATCTTAAAAAAAAAAAACAAAACGAAAATAAATAATTATTGTTTAGATTAAACAAAAAAAAAAAATCAAAGTATCTTTAGTTTATAGTAAAATTATCAAGTGTGTAAAAAATATCTATAAGAAATTTTTGTAAATGTAATTTATTTGATTACAACATAACGAACGATTGTTGAAACTTGTTTTATATATTCTGTTGTTTTCTGTGTTTTAAAATAGTTTTCTTTTTTTTTTTCTTTTTGCATATTTTTTTTTTTTTTAAAGTAAATTTATTTTTTAACATGATTTACAATAACTTTATTATGAAATAACACAACATAATATTAAATCTTATCTATGCATACATAAAAAAAAATAAAAACAAATAAAAAAAAAAAAAAACTAAAAAAAACTTAAAAAAGAAAGAGAAAAGTATAGTATATGACAATAAAAAATTAAAAATAAAATAAAATCAGAAGCTATATTTAAATGGTTGTTATATTACATATGAAAATTATTTTAAAGTTAATGTGATAATGGTATTTTCATTAAATTGATTATTTTCTTGTAATAACCGGTGTATTTATTTTTCCCGCCAAATAAAGTAAAACATGGCAATTTAACTTGAATAGATGAATTTAATGAAGTAGTTAATGTTTTGATTATGATAGATTAATTTATTGTGATTAGTGGATTTGTTTTAGAAATTCTAGAAATCTGTGAATATGTAAAATATTATAGTCAAAATTCATTCTTTGTTTTAATGTTTTAAATTTCGTTTCGTTTAAATTGTATCTAAGTTTCGGATTCAATCATAAATTTCAATTCAATTCTTAATGGCTTCGTCACTGATAACAATATTAGTAATAAAATTATAGGCGAATTCATTGTTCCCGTACAGTACCACTCCTCAATTCAATTTTTTCTGCTCCTTGTCCTATTCTTTTCTATCCCTACTCTTTAGGCAATACAATAGATTAGCAGTTCAGTTTGATTCCATTTCATATTGGCTAAAGAGATAGGTGGGAGCAAAAGGTTGGTGGGCTATTCTTGGTTTCTTTAAAATATTTTCACCTTCCTTAGAAAAAAACTCAAATGTAAATTTTAAATTGATTTCTATTAGATGCATACTAAATATAAATTTCAAACAGTCTAAGAAATTCTCATAGTTATTAAAATTAAAATTTTATATAAATTTTGTTTTAATTAAAATTTCGGATCGGAGTAATAGTGATAAATGTCCTTCATATAATTTTGACATCTGTCTTCATGTCTTCATATAAGTTATTATTTCTTTCTTACTACCTATTTATTTATTTTTTGTTTTCTTTTTTTAGTGCATTTCTCTGTCACATAAATGTGAACAGCAAAATAACACAGCCTTTCCTTTTAAGGTGTGGCTATAAATGTCGTAAGGGGGAATAACTCTTACGACGTTTGTGGAATTCGAACCCACACTCCCTCGGTGTTTACAGCGTATTTTATACGCTCTTACCCACTAGGTCACCGATATCCCTACTACCTATTTATGACTTGACGTTTAGAGCGTTTAATCTATGCAGAGTAATGGAATTGAAAAACTTTTGTTAAGATATTTTGGTATTCGACAAGAAAAAAAGTGGATTCGATACAAAAAAGAAAAAACTAGACAGATGATCTGTTTAAACACGAGTAAATAATAAAGAAAAAATGAATCAATTAAAAATAAAAGTATTTTTTTTTTTTTATTATTATTTTAAACTATAAAAAAACGATCATATATTAATTAACAATATTTTAATATGTATTGCAACTCTTTATTACAATATAAATTTTTTTTTTTTAATTTAATATTATTAATATTAACAAAAAAAAAACTTTCTGACAATATTTGATTATATTTTATTTTTAAATATTTTGTGAATAAAATTGCATGCCAATACAATAATCTGATCTACTACAATTTGAGGTACACCCCAATTAATCATGTACGATAATCATTTTAATTCATTTTTAGTGGGTTGTGTTTTTTTTATTTTTTTTTGTTTTTGTTGATTAAATTATCTTTTATGTTATGAACATAAGTACCTTTATTTGCCAACATTTTTTTTCTTATATTGACCAATACATTTTTATTTAAGTTTTTTTTTTTTTTTTTTTTTATTGCCAACTTTATATTATTATATGTATTTTGTATGATATATAGGTACAAATTCTTATATATATAAAAGATTATGCAAATTATTTTCGTTAATTTTCTTTAGAGACAATAAACTATATATATATAAAAAGAAAAATTTGCATTAGATTAAGAAATTTATTTGAAATTTCATGGAAAAAAAAAAAAATTCAAATAAACGCCTACAAACGAATATATAGTTTGACATGAAATTTCATTTTTAATACCCTCAAAATCTATTTTTGTTCAAAAACTGATAAAATCGCCTTTAACTTAAATTATGTCAGAAGAAAGAAAAAAAAAAAAAAAAAATTATTGTTATAATAATAATTTTTGTAATGGACAATATTTGAATAATAATGAATAATGTATAATATATATACAATAATATAGTATATATATAAAATGAAAGAAACAAAAACTGTTTAAAAAATACCAATTTTTTTTTTTTTATTATAATATTCTTAAATGAAACTTTAACTGACATTAAAACTTGTACATATGTATGATGTAAAATGAAGTTATAAAATCACGACCTGTACCAATTGTACATTATGCATAAAACATTTATATTTGTTGGTAATAGAATAATCTTTTATTTAAAACACAACATATCCGTAATATTCTAATCATCGAATAATATGCCATTTTTTGCTGAATGAAAAGGTAGTATAATCTTTAAAAGATATTAAGAAGAATTATATAGATCCTATAAAATTTTTATTTAAAGTGGATTGTCCTTTTTTCTATTTGTTATATTTAACTACATAGATAAAGTAATGAAATATATGACATAATATTGTCCGGCCTCAATTTCCCTCTAGTGGAGTGTATTTCATTTCTTACTATGAGTAGAGTCTATGCGTAACTATTTACACTCACATGCAAAGTTTTTATTATTAACTTTAACCATTTAGAAACGACTAGAGTTAAATATGAATTTAAATAGTTAATATTAGATGAGAAAT
Organism: Poecilobothrus nobilitatus; assembly: GCA_947095535.1. Classification (NCBI taxonomy): domain Eukaryota; kingdom Metazoa; phylum Arthropoda; class Insecta; order Diptera; family Dolichopodidae; genus Poecilobothrus; species Poecilobothrus nobilitatus. The sequence continues at coordinate 40,901,554 of OX352774.1, read as the reverse complement.
TTATTTAATTCAAAAAAAGAAAGGAGCTATTAAAAAAAGTTAAAAAATTTGAGAAGTTATTAAAATTTTAAATATAAAAACAATAATATCATTATCCCATATACGTCGTAAGAGTTATTCCCGCTTACGACATTTACAGCCACGCCTGAACAGGAAAGACTGTGTAATATCCTGTGTCCACATTTATGTGGCAGAGAAATGCATTAAAATATTGTCACTGCATCAGACTTTGATATTTGTAACAAGCGTTAACACTACTCCCAAGTAGGATTAAAAATCTTTACTTCGTTATCTTAATTCTGCATTCGATATGCTATTTATCAGATCACTGAAGGTTATTTTTATTAAATTTCACTTCGTCATTTCGCAACAATTTTATCTCACATAGATTAACTCTATATCCAGTATAGAGTAACAAACAAAATGCACTTTTGTAATTCTTGTATTAAGTTTCTTTCAATGTGATGACGCAATATTTTTCACCCTCTAATTTCTAAAAGAGTATAGATTATTTGTAAATATTTATTTAAAATTTACTTCGGCTATATTGTATGCATTCATCATAAGGCTATGAAATATCGAGTTTCAAAAATGATCGTGTCTTAAAATTTCGCGTTTTGAAATTTCGCGGTTAAAAATCTCGTGTGTGAAAATCTCGCACTTTAAAACCAAATATTATTTTTCATTAGTGAAATAGGTTGGGTAGGTATTAAAGTACAAAAAATAAATTTTATGCAAAAAAATTTACAAACAAAATTTCAAATTTAAATAATGTTGTATGTACTTTATACAATACAACTCTCAAGCTTCTACTAATTCAGAATCTCACATATAATATACATATTCTGGAAAAAACGAATACCCTGATTTTGATTACAACTCTAAAATTCTCCGAATTATATTTTTTACATACATATTTAAAAAAAAAGAAACTTTTAAAATAATGAGAGTTGCATCCGCAAACCCCTGCTGAACAAATTATTGGAACCCTGATTTTATATACAATTTTAAAATCTCCAGTAATTATATTTTTTATATAAATATTTCATGATAAATAAAAGTTGATGTTATAACCCTTTTTTGAACACAGCAATTCGACATTTTTTGTTCAACATTTTTTGTTCAACAATTTTTTTTTCGAAATTTTATTTTTAAACTTTTTTGTCTATACCACTTTTTTTATATCATATTTCCTTTTTCAACAAAAAGACTGGCTCCCCATAATTCTTATTTTTTTCTACTTTTTCACTAGATTTTTTTAAAAATATCGCGAAAGCACGAGATTTTGAACACGACATGAGATTTTCAGACATGAGATTTTCACACGCTAGATTTAAAAACGCGAGATTTATAAAACACGAAATTTTAATTCACGAAATTTCAACACGCTCCCTCATAATAAGTATAAAATGTATCTGTAGTCTTCGTTCTTTTGTTTCATCTTTGAACGGCCCTTCTATAGGTACTTTTAAAGTACTTTGTAAAATATTTAAAGGGAAACAATAAACAATAGGGAAACAATTGTTTTTATTTTTAAGAGTTTTTAAAAATTATTTATTCTATCATCCTATCATATCTATCATTACATCTCAAAACGATTTTAACCACCTTCCAAACAGCCTAAAATAACTTAAAAGAAATTAAAAAGAAATGTTCAATTTAATAAAAATGGCAATAGATAACAAATATATTAGGTAACAGTAGTATGTTGTCTAGATCTGATCGAATTAAAAATATTTTGATTATTTAATAATAATTAATTGTCATTTATTTTAATAAGTCTTGCGGGTGACATTTTTTTAATAGTCCATGTCCATGTAATTAACATATCAATTAAGTAAAAAACTTTTATTTTTATTGTGTTCGTTGCTACAGAATTTAATATTATTATACTTGTTATTCATAAAAAATTTAAATTTTCTTTAAAATAACTAAAACGAACAATTTATTTAAAAAATTCTTTTAACTTAATGAGATCAACACCGTGCTGCTCCAAAACAAAAAAAAAAAAAACAAGCATAAAACAAAATGAATACATTATCAATTGATTTGTTTGTATCTTAAAATTAAAAAAAAAAAAAAAAAATAAAAGCAAGTGATCAATAATAAAAATATAACACTAATGATTTGAAAATATTGTATAGAACAAAAGTTTTAATGAAATATAAAAAAAAAAAAAGTAACTCGAAAATATTATTAAAGTTTTTACTTTAACTTTTGTAACAAAATAAAATTTAAAACTTTTTTAAACTTTATAATCGTTTCTAAAATAGTAGTGGTTTTTGCTATTTTATACCTTAAGATTTTCAGCCTTTATAAGCTTACATTTGGTTATACTTTTTTCATTTCAAGCTTCTATATCGAAGGAATTTTTAATATGTATTTCAACAGTTTTAGCTTTTGTTTAAATTTAACCGACTTCATTAATTTAAATAACGCAAGTATACAATGAGTCCTAGGTTTTTCTTCAATTTTGAACTGATCTGCAATGAGATTTTATTTTGTTTCTTTGATTTTGTAAGCTATCTGTTGTAGGCACTTCTTTTCTTTTTCAACAATATCATTACGAGCTGAAGATCTCCTGACATATAATTGACTAAAGGCGTCTTTTGTACATAAAGGCGGATAGACGATTTTAGTCAAATGCCTAATTTTTGTTTTAATAGTTCAGGATATGTATAAAAATATAAAATAGTACAGAAAAAAACAAACTATGGCGCCGATATAAAACTATGTATGTATTAATAAAAAACAAATAAAAACATAATTTATATACATATATAGATATATTTTTTTTTTGTAGATTAAATGTGATTTTGTTGGAAACATTATGAACTAAGTACAGAGTTATTTTTAAGTATTTTAAATTTTAATTGTGGTTTCAATTGATTTTGCTATCAATTGTCATTTTAGTTAAGTTTTTGTAATTTTTAAAAATTATTTTTATAATAACATCGAAACATAAAGTTTTATTTTTAAATTAACATCGAAACATAGTAATATTTTTAAGAATATAGCTTCACATCTAAAGTTTTTTTTTTACTATGTGAGAAACTAGTAATGACGTAAAAAGCGATTTGAATAAAACGGTTAAATGTCGAAGACTTTGGTATCGCTTTAAATAGGTTCATTTAACATTAAGTTCTAATAAAGTAAGACAAATCCTTTTTATAATAGGTCTTATCCTTTATGAAGATCAATGATATAACTTCAAAATTTAATATAATTTAAACTCCTTTAAAATATTAATTGTAAATCCTTTAACAGACCAATGATCAAAGATATACTTCTTAAAAGATTAATGGATCTTCTGTTGTTATTTTTTTATTTCGACCTGACACAGTTATGTGATTTTTAAAAAGATTTTGATTTACATTATACAATATCCAAAAAAAACGATTGAGCTATCGAACAAATTAACTTTTTTGTTTCAGGATCCTATGAACACTTGCCGAGGTTGTAGTGACTATAATTGTTTTGGTTATTCTAGAAATTTCTACTGTATATCAGTACTTGTAGTTTGTCTAAGATGCCTTTATATTTTAAATGGAAAATTGAGATTTTTGATATTATCCAAAAGAGCTTCTCAACTTCAGTATATAAAAGAGATTTTATGTAAAATTTTCAACTAGAGCTGTAATGATTTATAAGTTGAAAATTTTTATTTTGAGTTTTACTGAAATAACACAAGGCTGTTTGAAGCTTTGAAGTGGGAGTTCAGGCACAAAGAGTAATTTCAACAAGAAATAATCAAATGAACAGATGCTCATCATTATACACTGTAAAATTTTTAAAATGGAATAACACGTGGGGTTTATGAATTTTCGTATATCATGCACACTTCGCTTATATTAAATTCTTTATCATCGTATGTAATCCCTAAAATTGGGAATTCGTATGTGTACGATATAACAAAATTTAAGAAGAATATTAACATCTTTCTGTAAAATATGTCTTCAAATGTTCTCCTCCATCCTCCATAATTCGTAAATTTTGGCAAACTCAATTAATTAAACAATATCATTCCTAAATTCTTATACCTCTGGCTATTCTACCGTCCCTTGTTAAAAAAAAATATGATCCTTTGAATCGGACATAGGCGGTATATGACAGATGATTCCCCTTTATAAACCAAATTTTTCAATTAAATTATTTTCTCTTTTATTGATATATTTCTACCTTAATCACCCTGTATGAAAACAAACATTTTTTTTTTACTTTTATCTCATTTTTTTTCAATTTTCATTTCGTTCTGGGTTAGTAAAGTAAAAAACTGGAAAGAAAACAACTATTTTTTTGTTGTTGTGCTTTACAATTGCCACCTTTGTTTTGTTTTGTAAACAAAGCAAGCAACAGAGGCCAATAAACTTATACTAGAATTTGTTGGTTAGCTGATTTTCCTGGTATAATAAAAGAAATAACGATTGAAATCCAGTTTAATATAGTTAAGTGAGACGACCTTGCTTGTTATTGTTATATTGTGTTTTTGTTTTTGTTTCTTAATGTTCCACATTTTTAAGTTTTTCATCGGTCATCGGTTTCTCTTTCATTGGTGGTGCTTTTATTTTTGTAACTATATATATTGTAGTTATTGTTAGTAGGTATTTTATTTTTTTTTTTACTTTATTTTTTTTACTTTACTTTTTGACATACTAACTGACTTTTAATGTTAATTTATTTTGCTCGATTTTATTCATAATATAAAAACTATCTATAGCATAAGCAGTACCATATTGTATATAAATATGGTAAATCATTTGTAAAGTATTATAGAATAGCAATTTTTTTTTTATGAGCGACAACATATCATCGTGTTGCGTTATGGGTTCTTGTGCAGTTGTCAGTGCTAATGTTTCTTTTACATATATATATAGTACTTATTTTAATGCTGCGTAAGATGCTAATGCAGTGATAATATGTTTTTTTTGTCTTTTTTGATTTTTAAGTTATGTAATGTGATTTGATTAGCCTTCGACGTTTTGAATTGATTTATCAAAAAAAAAAAAAAAAAAAAACAAAAATCAGAATAAATATATTATAATTATTTGGTTCATTTTTTGTTTTTTGTTCAGATCCATTGTTATTAGAAAAATTGAATATACTTAAGTATAGATACGTTTATTTTTTTTAAAAATAAATACGATGTTCATGAATAAGATGCAAAAAATTTAATTTATTTTGTAGAATTTTAATACAGTATATTTGCATATGAGAACCAAATGAATGATAATATTTTATATTTCAACTAGTATTTAAGTTAGATATATGAAGAACTAAAATCGATGGTTGTGATTTGAAATGATTTATTTTATTCAATCATTTGTGTTCGATGGATCATATATTAGTTTTGTTAGCCTAGAAATAAAACATTTATTGTTAAGTAATTGTATGCTTGTTTCAGCGACTGATTCATTGGTTAAAAGATAAACCTATAAATTACTTAGTGCTCCTTATAGAAGTGGAAATCAGAAAAAAGAATCACATGTTTAAATATTCATAACTTGAAGTATGTTCGATCAAAAAAGATTTATATTTATCTTTTTCTGCCCCAATTTTTGTTATATCAATAAAATAAAATATTGTGGATGTTCTAATGGTCCTTAAAAGAGTAAAAGCAAAAAATATAAGCAGATATTTGAATATTGATGACTTGAGGTGTTCGATCAAAAAAGATTTATATTTATCACTTTGTTATAGCAAGTCTCAATAAAATAAAATATTTTAAGATATTACATAATAGAAAATAATAATTATTATATTATATATAACCTATACTTTATTTTTTAACAATTTAAATATTATTTAATGAATAATAATAGTATACTAAATTTTAACTAAGTATAGAAGTCAAGTGTATGTAAAATTGTGTATATAATTATATCGCAAATTTAGAATGGTTTCTATTAAATTAACTTTAAGATAGAAAAATATTTAAAACTTATTTGATGTTATCATTATTAATATGACACAAAGTTTTACTTTTGCTCCATCTTCTTAAGCACTCAAAGTTATATTTTTCAAAATGTTACTAGAAGTATAAAAAAAATAACATTTGGAAAAAATCGGGATATATTGGATATATATTGTTTTAATAAGAATATATTGGGATATGAGAAATAAGTTTAAATTTTTATTCATAGAATTTTATGTTTAGTTACTATATGGGATAAAGATATAATATACCGTATTACATACAGAATTGTTTTAAATTATTGGATCAGGCTGAGAATCTGTAAGTGTTATTTTTTAGGATACTTCAAATCTGTTGTACATAAATGAATATTCTACCCGTTTTCAGTTTTTTTTTTCGTAATTTTATAGGCATTTTGTAAAAGGTTAAAAAATTAGTAAGGTTTTGTCATTACATGTCAAAATAATTACCATTATCAGTTTTATTAAATATTTTTCAGTAACATTATTATACGAAACGAGGAAGAGTGCAGTAGAGTAGACTGTGTCAACTCTGGGATACCCGTATGAACGTAATATATCCTGTTTTTATAAAACTTGATCATCTTTTAAAAACATTCAGAGTTTTAGTACCGAACTACAGAGATATATTTATGTAAATTGTGGAGTTGTATGATAGCTACCCGAATCTATTGCGCCTAGCTTCATTAAGTTCCAAGAAATGCAAAAAGCCTGAACCGGCTGCTTTAGACCATTCAAATTTTACAAAAGTTTTTGGCATGCAACTCGACACTTTTTCACTAAATTTCAGATAGCTAGCTTCAATAGAGACTGAGTTATTTTCATTTAAAAAGAGAAGTTGTATGGCAACTATCCGAACCTGTCATATCATCACAACAAAATTTTACAGAAGTTGTTGCCATAAAACTCGATCATCATTTGCAAAATTTCAGATACCTACATTGAATAGACACTGGGTTATTTCCATTTAAAGAAAGAAGTTGTATGGCAGCTACTCGAACCCGAATTTTGTAAAAGTGACGTAAAAAAAATTGCAGCCTCCTAACTCCTTTATTTTTTGAGTTATCGTGCGGACGGACACTGAGTTATTTTCATTTAAAAAGAGAAGTTGTATGGTAGCTACCCGAACCCGTCGCACCAGCACAACCAAATTTGGTAGTAGTTGTTGCCATAAAACTTGATCATCATTTGCAAGATTTCAGACGCCTAGCTTTATTAACTTCCAAGAGGTGCAAGAAGCCTGAACCAGCTGTTCTAGGCCAAAAAATTTTTACAAAAGTTGTTGGCATATAACTCGACACTTCTTTACTAAATTTCAGATTCCTAGCTTCAATAAGCACTGAGTTATTCTCATTTAACCGGATAAGTTGTATGGCAGCTACCCGAACCCGCCGCACCACCACAACCAAATTTTACAAAAGTTGTTGCCATAAAACTTGATCATCATTTGCAAAATTTCAGACGCCTAGCTTCATTAGGTTCCAAGAGGTGCAAGAAGTCTGAACCGGCTGCTCTAGACCAACCAAATTTTACAAAAGTTGTTGGCATGTAACTCGACACCTCTTTACTAAATTTCAGATTCCTAGCTTCAATAAACACTGAGTTATTCTCATTTAAACGGAGAAGTTGTATGGCAGCTACCCGAACCCGCTGCACCAGCACAACCAAATTTTATTTTGTTGCCATAAAACTTGATCATCATTTGCAAAATTTCAGAAACCTAGCTTGAATAGATACTGAGTTATTTCTATATAAAGATAGAAGTTGTATGGCAGCTACTCGAACCCGCCGACCGAAAATGTTGGATTTAAATAGCAAAACTAACAATTTTGCAAAAGTGACGTAAAAAAAATTTCAACCCCTTAGCTCCTTTATTTTTTGAGTTATCGTGCGGACGGACGGACGGACGTACATGGCTTAATCGACTCAGAATTCGATTCTGAGCCGATCCATACCTTTGACACTATATCTAGCTCGACTCCTTTAAGGTGTCACAAACGTAATGGCAAATTTATTATACCCTTGAACATAGTTCATACGGGTATAAAAAAAATGTTTAAAGATAAGAAATCATTTTCAAATCAACTCTTTATTTGTCTTTAGATAACTTAAAAAAAACTGAAAAATCCACAAAACAATAAAAATGCTTTAATTTAGTTAAAATTTTATTTTTAAGCTAATGAGAAAATTCACACATTCTAACTCAACAGTCAATGAGCGAATAGTCATGAGATGGTATTTTGGTAAAATTTGGTAATTCCATTTCTTTAAAAATATGATTCCAAGATTTTTATTATTTTTTTTTATTCTTAGTATCTTTTTTTAAATTACAAGTTTTTTATTGAATTTATTTCTAATTGAAGTTTTCTTTTTAAAGTTGAATATATACACAGCAGTCAATGAAGAGACATTGGGATGAATGCATAAAACTGAGTTTGGACTCAAATTTAACTTTTTTCAAACAAAACTACACTTGAACTCACAGTTTTTGTTTGGAAAAATAACATTTGAGTTTAAGTTCAGTTTTATGTATTCAACCCATTCAGTTTTCTCAAATCCAATATATATAGATTAAATTTTTATTCAATGAAGTTGGAGGGATATGGAACATTGAAAGGGGTTTTTACAACTTGCTCAATTAATAACGTGGTTTTGATTATTGTTATTGTTGATAATATTCTTATCTAAATTGTTAGAAATACGTGCAAGTAACTCTATTGTTATTTTAGTTTTGCGAGTTCTGATCATTCATTATAAATTTTATAATTGTAATATTTTAGCAATTCAATTGAATAGGATCATATTAATTCAACTTTTAGTTTTTCACTTAATATGGTGTTTTACGCTGTTATTTTGTTCAATTTTATTTTAAACTACGTTTTTGATTTTAATTATTTTTAAACAGATTCATGTACTCAATGAATGACGTACTGAAATTATAGAGTTGAAAATTAAATTGTTCATTGTTAAAAGGTACGAAATGTCCACTGGTAAAAATTGTTAAGCGTCCAAGTTGCCGAGTGTCCAAGTAGCCAAGGGTCCAGTTGGTAAAGTAATTAAATGTTCTTGTGCTAATTGCCAACTTTGCTAAAAGTATTTTTGATAAGTGTCTGTTTTGCTAAATGTATCTTTGTTAAGTTTCTTTTTTTGTGAAATATCCACTGATCAAATGTTCAGTTGTCAAGTGGAAGTTTTCAACTGGCCGATTGCTAATTGTATCATTTTACCCTTAAATAAAAACAAATTTTTTTTTTTAATTTTCAGTTGCACAAAGAAGAAGCGCATCTCAAATTAATGTTATTAAAAATATAAGTCACACAATTCAAAATCGCGCAACTTTTGTTTTTGTTTTTGCACAATTCGGCAATCTATACAGTTTTTTTATTTTATTAATTTTAATAATTGTGGGCTAATTTGAGCAATTGCATAATTTTGTTTATTATAGAGAAGATAATTAATTTGATTTTCGCATATTGAAATATGAAACTGTTGATTTATTTAATTATTTGAAATAATAGGAAGTCCTGACGTACTGTCTGTTATTTTTGTGGAAATAGAGTTGGACAAATGTAATGTAACTTGCACGTCAGGGTTCTAGTGCATTTGTTAATATATATAATCCTGAGAAATAAATAAAATTTTATAGAAATTTTATATTGTTAATGATTGTTATAATGAAATAGTCATTGCAATTCTGCTCTTGCTTTCTTCTATTTTTTTTCTGTTCCTCTTTATAAAGAACAACTCTTAAATCAGACAAGTTGTACTAATAAAAATTTTTATCATTCAATAAAAATATAAAAATTTAACGTTTAAACAATAAAATATTTTATTAATTGATTTATTTTTTACCTTTATTCTAATTAAAAAATTTCCTAATCAAATATTTAACATATTTTTTTTTGCGCTGCTAAAAAATTTTATCAGATTTTTTTTTATTTAATTTTATTTTATTTTACAAACACAAAAATGTCATAAAAACTTCAAAAGTTTAAAAAAAAAAAAAAAAATTAACGTGTAATAATAATAAATTAGTGATTTTTTCAATGCCAGATTGCATTTGTTCCATATTGTATTAGAGTGACCGGAGGGTAAAAAATTGTCATAGATAAAAAAAAAAATTCTTTCCTCGTGTGTCGATATATCTATAAAAAAAAAAAATCAAACGCATTAAATACGCAACAAAAAAATAGATTTTTTTTTTTCATTTAAAATTTTTATTTTTTTGTTTTTTTTATTATCCAAAAAATCAAATCTCTTTTATAAGCTTTGTTATAAATTTAATTGAACTAAGATTAATTAGATTTTATACAGGTATAAATTACAGTTTTTAATGACAAGTGTTGGTAACAATGTTCTCTTTTGTAATGGAGTGGTTTTTTTTTCATGTTTTTTAGTCGACAAGTATATGAAAAATATTTTTTTCTTTTTTCAGGGTTTAATATTTTTAACATTACGTTTATAATATCTTTAATATATAAATATTAATTACTGTTATTTATTTTCAATTTTTTTGTTTTGTCGTGCATTGGTTGTAGCGTGATAGCATTGATAAGTTTTTTTCAGCTTATAGCAACTCATTTTAAATGTAAGCTAATATTTTGTTTAAAGAATGTGGTAATATTCCAATGACAGCAAGAAATTGATGTCTTTGGTATATAATGTCAGATTCTTAGTGTTTTCTGAATTACGACATAAATATCCGCTCAGTTTTTACTGTACAATAAATTGCTTAAGTGCGGAACTGTAAATTTATGGCCTGATTTTTGTTTTGGTTGAAAATCGTTATAAACGTAATCTTTTGCATAGGTGTTGATGGATTGATTTTAAATTAATTTAGCTGGGAGATGATATTTATCTACTATACAAAATTTTTTTATAGAAAAAAAAATATTTTTAACTGTTTAATCTTATATAATTCATAAAATTTTACTCAATTAAATTTATATTGTACCTTAGTATTTCCCTTATCAAAAATAATTTTTTTTTTGCTCTTTTACAAAAATGTAATTTTTTTTCTTCAAAAAAAAAAAAAATTAATAACTTTATAAGCAAATAATAATCAATTTGAAGGACTTCAGGAAATTAATACAGAATTATTTCTTTTAAATGTTCAAAAAAAAAAAAAAATTGAAAGCCATTATAATGGAATTAATGTTAATATTCAGATTAAAGAAAAAAAAAAAGAAAAAATCGATCCTGTTAATTCAACAACGGAAGTTATAATTTATATAGGTAGTTAATTTATTTTATTTATTTACTAACCTTAAAAATTTTTACAATAGTATAAACTGTATCACAAAATGATACGCTTTTTCAAAAAAAAAAAAAAATTGTAGAATTTTAATGAAGGTTTCTAGCCTAAAATTTATTACCTAATAATAATTATAGACAATTATTTATTTTGTATTATTGTTTAATTTATAGGAAACCTAACAAAAAAATGAAAAAAATTATATCGAGTGATTTATTCAATTAATATAATCAACTTGATCTTATACCACTAATCAATTTTTTTTTTTTCTTAAAAAGACAAATTAAGTTAAAAATTAACTTATTAAGAATTAAAAAAAAAAAAAATTTAAAATAAATTATGTACTTAAAATATTTATGCCTAAAAACAAATATTTGTTGAGTTTGTAACAGCTTAAACAATTATTTAATTTAGAAAATTTTTAACCAAAAAAAGAGGTTTGATTTCTTAACAAAATAATTTGAAATTATTATAGCTTAGAGCATATTTATTAAAATTTAAAAATTTTGCAGTCTAAGTTTTTTTTTAAAGCGTTTTTAGGAACTGTAGATATAGGAATATAACATTTTAGCATTAAATAATTAATTTAAATTTTTTCAGCATTTTTTAACTTCTGAAAATAAAGCTTATTGCTTTGTCAGTTCCAAAATGTCAATTCTTAAAATGTTGATTCCTAAATGTTTTAGATAAATATCGAATTAAAAATAAAAATATGTCGTCTTAAAAATAAATGTTATTGGTAATGATGAAAAAATCCCTCAAAATCCTCCAAAACAAATAATTGAAACCCTGTATTTGTAACCACCTATATAGAATCAAATTCATCCATCTGAATTCAGCATCTCGCATATACAATTGTTTGTATATATTTTGTCAAAGAAGCATAATCTCTATTTTGTAACCAACTCCAAAATTCCTCCTAATTATTTTGTTTACATTATATATGTATAATCTAAATCTAAATAATTTTCTTTCTATATGAGGGATTAAGTATAAACAGATGTTAATTTTGGAACATAGAACACGAATTTTGATTGCATATAAATTAAGAGCATTAAGTAAAGGATTTTCAAAATATGATTTAAGAGATGTTTTTGTGTCAAAATTAGAAGAATAAATATTTATTATTTAGAATAAAATGAATTTTGAAATTGCATTTTTAATATTTATCAAAATTTAAATAAAAGCACAACCACTTCTGTATATCTTAAACCTATGTTTACTCCATCACAGAATTTTCCCTTGCCCACACTGTACAAAACGGAAGATGATGTTTAGTGGAATAAAGTCCCACACGTTGAAAGAGGAATCGTTAAAAACAATTTTTTTAGGCAGTGACATTTGTTGTAATGGTAATAAACGAATAAATAATATGTATATTTCTAATTTTGATAATTTTGATAAATCAGTGTATAGTGATTCACATGACTTAAATTGGTTTAATTTTTCTTTAGTTTAGTTTTAATTTAAAAATCAAAATTAACGTACAAGATTCTATCTAAAAGCGTTGCGGGAATATGAAATAAGAAAAATCTCGCAAAATTCAACGGTAAATTTAAGTACTAACGGTAAATTTAAGTTTAAAAAAATTGTATAGTTCTGATATTGATTTATAAATGTAAAAGAAAATTCTGCCGTTCGACGTTTTTTGTTTTAGAGCAGAACTTGAGATATACACATTTAATAGGGCCTTTTTAAATTTTGAAGAGCGGTAGAGCTGTAACGGAAGGAGTGACATAAAAAGGTTGTGGTATTACATTTTTTTTTTTTTTGAGACCTATCGATGTTTAAAATTGCATTATTCTATCTTAAACGGTGTAGAAATTTTGTAAACAGACTGACGGATGGCAGGATGAACGGACAGACGGACAGAGTGAAACTAAAAATCAATTTCTTTTTTTTTGAAAAATGTACTAATAAAAAAAAAGAAATTTTGAATTTAAATTAAACTTTAAAGCAAAGCGTAAAATAACTTCACAAGAATATAAAATTTATTTGCCAATTTGAATAGTTGGCAGAAATTCATTATAATGTTCCATTCAAATTAAGTACCATTATGCATAAAAGTATATTTTAAAAATTTTTTTTTTTTTGACTTATATTAACAATATTGACAGATTAAAGTAACCATTGAATGGTGAAATTAAATTATATAAGTGTTTGCAATATATTTTGTATTATGTAAGTAGTTATTTTATCCTAGTATGTGCTTAACGTCCAATTACGTACAAACGTGTGTACACATACTCTTTTCCAAATTTATTACACCTGTCTACAACAAATTTGTTTTTTTAAATTATGACATTTTTAGTTTAATGTCTTATTTATTTTTTGGTTGTTGTTTTTTTTTTTTTATTTCTTTCTTAATTGTCATTTCAACTTTTTTTTTTTCTTTTCAATACTTTTAATGTAATTACACTTTATTTCCTTTTAAGTATTTATTTCTATAAATAAAATCATTTAAGAATTCAGGTCATTTAACTGTTAATGTAATTTAAAAGTTTTTTGTTACATAATAATTAAAATAAAGATTACTGACCTTGAATTTTCATATTTTATTTTCTATCTTTTCATGTTACACCGGCAAATAAAAATAATAATAATAAAAACAACTTAAAAAGATAAAAAAGATAACTTAAGAAATTGTTGTATAAAAGAAATAAAGAAATCAAAATAAAAAATAAAAACAAAAAAAAAGCGGAAAATAAAAATCAAAATTAAAGTTTCTATATAAAACAATAACAATGTATTTTTAGTGTTGCCATCGTTCATGTATTCTTGTTTTTTTTTTTTTCAAACGCACACTAAAATTTAAAATTATCAGATTAAAAAAAGAGAAAAACAAAACAGAAGCTTAAGCATAAGTTGAATTTTAAACATTAAATTTATTGAAAACTAAAATGCTAAAATGAAACTTAAAATGAGAAAAAAAAAAAGGTTTGTGTATTCGATAAACATTTATTTTATTTTAGTGCTTTGGAATAATTTTGAATAATGTACGGATAAATTTATGTTTTTATAACTGTTATTAACTATAAATTAGAAGTTTAGCTTTTTTAAAACTTGATCAATTAAATCAAGTGGTAAGTTTGAAATTGATGGCAGTTATTTTAAAATAATATAAAGGATTATAGAAATGAACCATTCTGGAAATTGGTACTAATGAATGAAAGTGCCAATAACAAATTTAAATATAAAAATAAATTTTGAAAATAATTTACGCTTAATGACAAATAGAAAAATGAAAATAATTGAAAAAGAATTTTTTTTTAAAAGCTTTAAACTTAAAAGTTTTTGGTTGAAATTGTGTAAATATGTTTTATTGTGGATTTTCTAAATAAAATCCACAACAAAATTTTACTTTTAATTAAATTTTATCACAGAATTTTAAAAAAACTTTAACTTTAACTTTTTACTCCACTTTTACTTTTTGACTTTAAAAGTTTGAAATTCATATCTGATATATTTTATTATAATTCATATTATAAAATGATTTGATAACAATTTCTTTTAGATCTTATTTATTTATTTTATTTATATTAATATTAAAAATTATATAGAATAATGCAATATTATTAAACCTTATCAGCTACTAAGAGCAAGGTTGAATTATTAAATTACATATTTTTATAACTATATTTAGTAGCAAGGGGGAATTTTATTTGTTTTTGTTATTAATAAAGTTTATTACCTGAACAGAATTCGAACTCTCACTCTCTTGGTTAATAAGCCACGTGCTTAACCACTAGGCCACCGAGGTCTACTTTTCAGATTTTTTTTTACAAATTTTCATAATTTAATATTATAAAGATAAATTGCATATGTTTAGGAGGTGTTAAACTTGAATTCTAACTATAAGGTGAAGAATTCAAGAAGCAATTAGAAGAATAATTATTATACCTTAATATTTTAAAAAATTATATTTAGTTCATAAAATTTTAAATATTTTAATTATATATATTTGAAAAAGTTTTTAAACAAGGAATTGCATAAATGTACTTACAAAGTGTTTTTTTTGTCGCTAGAAGAATCTTTTTATTATCAAAATGCAAGCATTTAATTGTAAAACAAATACAATTTATTTCCGATTTAGTATTCAAATTTACCGTTATGTGAAAATAAGATTTTACTTTGTTAATGTCTTCGAAACGGATTTTTAATTAGAACTTTGAAATTTTAAGGGAAGAAAGATTTTTTAAAAATTAGTATATGTTGCATCAGAATTTTTTTTTTTACACCACTTCCTGTTTAAGAGCTGTTAGCGGTAAAATATTAAAAATGTATTATTTTTAAACACTTGTAAGATAGATTTTTGTGCATGTTTTCTTAAAATAATACATAAAAATCAAAGCTTTTATGCTATGGTTTTACAAATTAAAATAGCTTTTCATAGTAATATAGTGCTATGGAGCTGTAGCTCGTTAATGTTGGAAAAAAACCAACGTCAATGTGTTTTTAATCGAGAGACGTCGACCAATAAGATTTTTTAAATGAGCTTTAACTTTTTAAATCAATGTCAAAAAATAGAATTTGTTGCAATTTTGTATTTAAATTTACCTTTAAGTCAAAACGAGATTTTACAAAATTTCCGAAAACTCTTTTAGTTAGAATTTAGAAAGAGAGAAATTTAAATAACTTACGTCAGATTACCTCAGCATAATTTTTGTATATCACTCCCAGTTTAAAAGCTGTTAGAGGTGAAATTGAGGTAATATTTAAAATTTACTATTTTTAGAAACTTGTAACGTAAGCACCTGTACATTTTTTTTTAAAGTAAAGCGTATACTTATATTAAAACTCTAACATTATATTTTTACATGTTTCATACGAAGCGAAGAAAATGTTTTTTTGATTTTTCACAATTTTTTCTTTTTCATATTAAATTCTAAGAAAACCTTCAAGAAAATCTTGAAATTTTGATTGATTTCCATCCAGTATTTTAAACTGTTTGTATATTGTCTTTTGGAAAATCGTATTATAAATGTAAATTGTCTTTTGGATGTCCACTTTTCAAAATCTTTGGTTTATATTCTACTTTGTTTATGTTATGTTCTGATCTTATGTTTTAATGCATGAAGAAATTTAACTTTAGAAAAACACATTAAAAAAAAATATAATATTATTATGTTTTCCAAAGCGATTTCAATTTTCTTTTTGTAAGAAGAAATTATTTTTTTAACACTTACCTCTTAGTTTGCTGTTTTTAAAATATTGAAAACATTTATTAAACTTACCTTATTCAGTACTGCTAATATTCTAAACTGATTTTATTTAAACCTGCTTTTTTTTCTGTAATTTGAATTCTATATGCTGGATTTTGATTCTTAATTTTGTTAACGTAACAAATCATAAGTTTAACGAAATTCAAATAGGTACGTATATGTGTTCGTAAATAACTCGAATTTTAGGTTAGTTTAAATTAAATACAACCATTTTTTTTTTTTCCTTTGATTTAATTCAAAAAAATACTATAATTGAATGAAAAAAATAAGCCTAGGTCATATTAACTCCCACATTGCTATGTAATACTTGTTAATTTATCATCTATTTAATCATACAATATTTAATGTCAAAATATAAACAAACAAAAAAAAAAAAGAAAAAAGAAGTTCTTTTTTTTGTTTTATCTTAAAACTGCACCCTATAATTTTTATTTTTGACATTGAATCATCACTGGTATTCATAATAATCTGATATGTCATTTATTTATTCATTCAATCGCTCATTTATCATCCATCCATTTATTATTGAATTTTCATCATCGATCTATTTAACAATTCGTTGATCTTTTTGTTATGATCAATTTTTTGATTGAACGTCAATTTGATTAAATTAAATAAGAAATAATGTCAAATTTTTTTTTTATTTTTTTGAAAATTGATTGAATGGATGAAAAATAATAAAAAAAAAAAAAGAAACAGAATGAAAATTTAATTAGGGATTAACCATCTTCTATTGAAATTTATATTCATATATACATACATATATAGGTAGGTGTACATATAATATGTAAAAATTTATTGTAATTTTTTTATAGATTTTTTGGGATCATTTTAATGAAAATAAAACCGAATTCCATTCATTGACATTTTGTATTAAGTATTCAATTTATTATTCATGTTAAGGTACAGGGTGTTTTATATACTATGAAAGTATACAGTTTTCCATTGGAAAATTTTTTCAAATAATTTTAAGGCTAATGCAAATAAATTAAAGAATTCCGAACAACAATTATTCATAACTGTATTTATTTTTAATTATGTCTTTTGTTGTTTGTCTTTCAAGTTTTTACGAGCTTGGGATGCAACTATGAAAGTACATATAAAAAAAAAGCAAACAATAGAAAGATACTCTCTTTCGACTTTGGAAATCGATGTAAACATGAAAAATTATTGCTTATAGAAAACTTAAGTCTTTTAAAATTTTTCGGTAGCTTTTAAAAATTTATAGTTAAGAGTAAAAGATTTGGTAAGTGTAACTGAGATAAAAATTGCAATATTAGGAAAAATAATATTGCATAATCTTTATGAACATTTAAAATTTTTTTTTTTGCATCTAAATAAGTAGATTCTTATGCAATAGCGTAGGTGCTTGGTCTGTAGAGTATGAAACTTTCAACTTTGACGCCAAATAATATTTGTAAATCAAATAACGCCAAAATATGGTTTTCAAAAGCAAAGAAAAGAAGAAAAATAGAGTTTTCAAAGTAAAGAAAAGACTAATCAAATTTAACTGATAAAGCACCCTTTATATTCTCATATATAAATAATATATGTTACAACATGTAAACATATGGCGTATTACAAAAAAAAAATTGTGATTCACACGTTAAATGACAATAAAAATAATTTATTATGTTATTTTTATATTTACTACCATGACAATAATACTTCAAGGTCAACTTCAAGTATAGAGTCTTGTTTTCTACGCCATAAAATTTAACTGACAAAAATTAGAAATATTTATGTGTTAAGAAAAACTTATTTCGCTTTGTGAGTAGTAGTAGCTAGTTTTTTAATAAATGTTACTAATTGTTTTTAAAAAGGATATTTAAATGGTGTCCATTATATTAATTAGCTATTCTTTATGTAAATTTGATTGAGAGGTAGAAATTAATTATACTGTAACGTATCCATATTTTTTGCAAACATTATTAAGACGCTAAAAAATTATTTTCATTTCTGTTTTCGACATTATGTTATTTTAAATACTTATTTTCCGTGTGCTTACATTGTAAATAGAAGTCTACATCACTTGTTGCCAATGTGATATTTATGGTTGCTCAATAAACTTTTACGATATCACTTCATATCACTATTATCTTCTGATTTGAAATCATAAACAATATGTCAGATAGACTTTTCTATATTTTGAAAGTTTTCAAAGAGAATTTTTTAACCAAAACAAATGTAATTAATTTGGTTAAATCATGATTATGATCACTGATTAAAATATTTGTTGTCTTTAAAAAAAAACATTATTATAAAAACAAAATTTGGTGTTACCGCGTAAATTTAAAGGTTTAAAATTGTGAATTAAAAAGAAATGAACAAAAAAAAATTCAAGATATTTTTTTGTTTTAATTAAATTCTACTAATGGATTTGCTTTAGGCAAAATTATTGTAGTTTCAGGTACGGTGGAGAGGAATTGGAAGGGAGTAATATGATAGAGGAAAGTGGAAAAGTATATTGACCACGACACGTTCGTTTTGAAAAATTGCAAAATATATAATGGATTTTATGTACATCTGTCGGAAGGAAGCAAATTAAATGGAAAATTAAAAAGAAATTTGTATATTTGAGTAGTACTCACAATAATCGAGTTTCCATAACCAGTTTTAAACTCCAAAAGAATTTTCCTGGCACTTCGAAAGGGAGCTAAAAGTCTTCCTAATGTAGTATTAGAATTGTTTAAGCAGAGCTTACTTGATTTTAGTGCATAAAACAAATGTTGCTACTTACGAAATATCAAAAAAAGAAAGATAACGCTTTCATATTTTGACGCTAAGAAGAAGTAAAGCTTATCTTAAAAATAGGATTCCCAATTAGGCATATGGCGCAGTTTGCAATGGTATTAGATTTTCTTAAGAAGTAGAGTTTGTTGAAGCACAATTATGGATTGGATTGGAGCAGAAGTTCATTGATGAAAATAAAATAGGCGATAAGGAATTCTAGAACGCCAGTATTTTTTTCGAAAGTATCAGACATAAAACTGTCGACAAGGTGACAATAGCGACGATTCGAGAAAAATTCTCAATTCATATACAAAAGGGACAGGTAGCCTAAACCAATCGCCTGACATTCCCCGAATAGAGCGAAATACTCCAACAAACGTTTTGACTTTTGTGGATATCAAGAACTGCAACCTTAGATTCATCAGAACAATGAATGCTGCTGTTGAACTCTCATAGGGCTAAGTACTATTGTTTATCACGATTTTTCAGAATTCAAGGAACATAAGTAATTTTTCATTAACTTGAATATCTATTCAATTTTATCTAATAAATTCAAAACCTACAATGAAATATATGTATAATATATACATTAAAGTTTGTGCTCGTCAAAGATATGTCAAAATAATGTAACAATAACTTTTGCTTTTGCATATCTAATTCTAAATATGTATGTTGATGTTTCTACATGTACTTCTAAAACTTGCAGTTATTAATTTTATTTATTTATTTATGAAAGTGCAAAACAGGGTTTTGTTTTCTTGATGAATAAAAAATAATATGAACATGGATTATTCAGATCTTATTTTTATATTCTAAGAATAAAAGATAGTTGGGGAAGGTACACAATATCCTTTAATTTTTATTCGAATGATAACTTCACATTTATTGGTTGATAATCAAATTAACTTAAGAAATAGCTATTTTAACGATCAAAAATTGCTATATATAGTTAAATAAAGTGTAAGAAAAAAAAACGAGATCATTTGAGACATTTTAAAAATAACTTATCTTTTGAGCGTGACTCTTTAAGGGACTAAAAATTTTAGAAAATAGGTCTAAAAATTTGTGGCTAAACTTTAGAAGATTAGTTTAAAAAAAAATTTTTTTGAACTAACTTAAGTGACAACAACAAACGAAAATCTCAACATCTAATAAAACGATTAAGCAATAAAAGCAATAAAATAATACTTAAATAAGAACAACAGATATGATTTTAATTATATGTTTATTAAAATTAATCTAATATGCCATTTCATTTTAATTCTGCCTTTTTTTTTTAGTAGTAACTTTTTATTAAATATATACTAATTCCACTTTTATTTTTTTTTATTATTAAAAATTCTTATCAAATTATTGAAGCAACTGGATCTTTATGTTTATATGGTATTTTTGGTTGTGGTCCTCCTGTGTGAATTAATTGATGAAATCGGCTACCTAAAAATTTGATAATAAAAATAAAATTAATGTATAATTATATAAAAATAAAATTTTTTGAATTAATATAAATTCATATAATTACTTTGTGTTCTAGTTCTCACAACAGCTCTAAAACCACTATCACCATTTACTTCATAATGAACGTTTCTAACTAAACCGCCAGGTTCAACTAAACCATATTGTCCTTGTACATGTTCACCTTTACGATCCTCCCAGTGATCAAGCGAAACACCAGACTTTGGATGATCGATATAATAACGAAAAGAGTAGCTTATCTGAAATTTACAAAGAAATAATTAGATTATAATGCATGGATGAAGTAAAATGTGTAAAATGATTATTAAAAAAATGTTTAGTATAATTTTCAATACTTTTGTGATAGCCAAAACTTCAAGTAATATCAGGTAATATAGAATAGAAAAGTTGATGTGGTTTTGATGGAAGAATTAAGGAGTTTTCCTTTTCTAAGGAAAATAATTCTTTATGTTTTAAGAATTTTCAGAATTAAATGACTTAATCATATCTCATAACTGCTTTCATTTTTCTATAAATTTTATTTTTGAACCAACTTAATTTTTTAACGTAACTAACTAAATTATCTAAATTAATATAAATTAAGTAGGTAAATTGTTATGATTTAGATAAAAATTTAATTATAAACTGATTTTAATTAGAAATATGTAAAAGAGATCATTTAAACATGTATTAGAAGGCAAAATGCACATAGAAATTAAAATGAATGTAGAAGGCAAAGAATAAAATTATTGAGGACTGATAAAACATACAAGATTGAGAAAAATTTAAGTTTAAATAAGAGTTTGATTGAAAATTTGAAAAACTGTCACAGACGACATAGTTATGATTGTTTTATGATAGTACCTTTTTTTTAATATAACAAAGTTAATATATTTTATATTAGGTTATACACTTCATATTGATACATGAACACTATTAAATAAAGTCGAAAAAGAGAATGATTACCTATAGGTACAAATACCTTACCTATAGTTACCTACCTATAGTTATTACCTATAGTTAGCTAGTAAATAGGTACATGCTTCATGCCATTGCAAATACCTAATGCATTTTATAAACTGCATTTGTAAAATCTTATTTTCTAAAATCTCTGAAATAGTAAAATCACAGCGAATTGGGATTGGCGCAAAAAGATTTTTTTGATCTAATTTATTAGACCATTTTGGTTAAATTGATTTGTCTAGACGTTTAATTTTTAATTTAAACTTATAATATTCTTCTCTAACGAAAAATTGAATATCTCCTGTATTACCAGAAACCGCTTTTGAGATCTTAATATTTAATACAAGCTCAAAACACAATCTCAAAAATTAGTTTGATTTTCTATAGAACATAACTTCCTGAAGTCATTGATCTTCTTATATTTTTTGATATCTATAGATTATACATCAGTTAAATGATTAGTTATGGTAGTCATCCAAATACATAATACCTTTCATATATAATTGAAAATAATTCATAATAATTAATGTTAAAGTTGAAGGTTTACGAGCAAGGTGACACAAAAAAAAAAAAACAAAAACAAGTGGATTGTTGTTGAACAAAATGTTCTGATTATTTCTGTTTACGGTTTCTCCCCAATATTTTATAATCAAAAATCTAAACAAGTTTTAGAATAATTCCGAAATATTTAAATTTTTTATTGTCAGTATCAACAAGTAATTAAAAATTCATAATCATTTTCTTTATTATAAAAATGTCTTACCGTAGATTATGAATTATTCTATTAAAACATTTTTTGAAGCGTAATATAAAATAAATAAAAAATTTATTTAATATTCATTAAAATATCAGCAACAATTTTCAAAATTAAGTCAAAAAAAAAAAAAAAAAAATTAATAAAGAACAAATTAGACAAAACAAATTTTTTGAGACAACTTCAAAATACTGGAAACCTCATTAATTCTAATTTTGACATTTCTAATTTGTTCATTTCAGATTTTTTTTCTTTACTTTTTTTTTTTTTATATTTTTTGTTTTGTTATTAAAGAATAATTAAACACTTATTTGTCGGAAGCTCCATATCATAACAACCAAAAAATGTATATCTAATTTTTATTATGTAAATATGTTTATAAACATATGTTTTATGTTTAGAAGCTTAAATTCATAGAAAATTTCAACAAAAACAAAAAAAAAAAAATGAAAAAAATGAAAAAAACCTTGAATTTTTGTTGAAAAGATGACTGAAGACTTGAATTCGAAATGACGTGAATTTCATGTTTTTTTTATTATTGTTCTTTCTTCAAGTGGATTTAGAAAAACCATAAAAAAAAAAAATAGACATTGTAAAAACATGGTATTATGCAAATTTTGTTCTTAATTTTTTTTTTATTCTTGATCTTTTTATTATTGTAATTATTGTTACTTTATGCCATTGAAATAATTCTATACTCTAAAATCTGAATTTAAAGTGGTAAGTACTTTAAACAAGTATTATTTTTCAAGAATTTTTACACAGAGAAAAAAATGTAGGAAAATTTACAGTTAGTGTTGTTTTATTTTCGTGTTTGAAATTTAGAATTTTTCCGAACAGAAGTGTGAATTTTCTAAAACACTAAGAATACCTCCTTCGTAGTGCCAAATTCTTATTGACTAAACTCACCCATCTTTTTGACCTAATATACTGCGATGAAACCCTTAATTGCTAACGCAGTATATTAGCTAGGATGTAGGGATAGGAGAGAG
Organism: Poecilobothrus nobilitatus; assembly: GCA_947095535.1. Classification (NCBI taxonomy): domain Eukaryota; kingdom Metazoa; phylum Arthropoda; class Insecta; order Diptera; family Dolichopodidae; genus Poecilobothrus; species Poecilobothrus nobilitatus. Next base: position 40,878,253 of record OX352774.1, on the reverse strand, counting down.
AATAAGATAAGGATCCAGAAACATTGAATTGGAGTGGGATTGTCAGGGGATGGAGATGAATTCGCCCATTTTTATTACTATTTTGCTATCAGTTACCAAATTCAGTTGTATATTACACCTTCCTACAGGAGATAATTATTGAAGGGATAGAGATATTTACTCTACTGGTAAATTTGTTTTTTTTTTTCAAAAAGTTCACGTCATACATAACATGACTGTTATAGGAAAATATTGTGTAGCATCTATATATCTATTCCTATGTTGTATAATTTTTATATTATAAATTTTACGATCTCTCACATTTCGAATCTCCACCTATTCTAAAGAATTATGTACCTAGTATCTTCATATGTTTAAGAATGATAATTAAACATATTCTAAAGTAAACATTTTACTTAACTGTAGGCCAAGTTCTAAATTGTTTTAGATTATCAAAGTTGATTTCAAAGCCGATGATAACTAATAGGTCGAAATAAGTGATTAGTATTATATTTGAAGTTTTCCATACAATTTGGGTTTATGTATGATTTTATGTTATTATTAAAATTAAACTGAAAATTTTCCATTTAAATAACGAAGTGCAAATTAATATGTATCTAAAGAACTTTTTGTGTATATTTAGAAAATTACGCCTCTGTTTCTAAATTTCTGTAAGAATGATTACTCTAAAATTGAATTTTAGGTTCAAATTAACTTTGGAATGCCTATTATAATTTCGAAATTAATAAAAATTGATACTCAAGATTAAGTTTTGAAAATAATAATTTTATTATATAAAAATAATATTTGATATTTTATGCAGGTCAGATAATTGTAATCACAACTTTATCTGAAAAAAAAAATTTTGAATTTTTGTTTAAAACCGTTTTATGCCCAAATTTTTTTTTGTGGCACATAATCTTGAAAAAGATAGAATGAAAAATTATTTTTTTTTTGTTTATTTCGACGAGGAAATTACACAGTCCTTCCTTTTCAGACTGTAAATGCCTTAAGGGGGAATTATTCTAAAGACATGTGTGGAATTCGAACCCATATTTCATCGGTGTTTACAGCGTGTTTTAAACGCTCTTACTAGGCCATTGTGGCCTCTCTTTGAAAATTTGAAATATTCAAAATTTCTGAAAAAATGATACCTACTGTGCGTTTTATAGTTGGTTACAGATAAGCTTTTCAATATTTTATTAAGACGGTTATTAAAACAGCAGTAACAGCAGGGGAACAGTAGCACCCACTATTTGAAATACTTTAAATACTTTGGTTTTGAATTATACATAAAAAAAATTATTATGAGAGATGTTAGAGTTGGTTACAAATTCAGGGGTATATTATAGGTCAGAATATGTGTAAATACGAATTTTAAAAATATTCAATATTGGTCCGTATCAGTGTATTTATTTTTGTTTTGATTGCTATTTTGTAATATTGCAAAGATAAAGTAGATTGGATTAGATTATTATTTAAGGGGTGCAAGTACTATCTGAGCCCGGATTTTCCACTTCACAGTTTGCCCCAACAGTTTTCCTCTTCCATTTTTAGCGATTCTCTTATTTAATGTCTACCTATGCTGAAAAAAAATTCAAGGTCTTGCAACGGTATTTGTAACTTCTTTATTTGCACGCTATAACACTTTCGAATTTTCTTCTATACTTAGGTGTGCAGATGCCCAGAAAAGGATTACTTTATTGTTTGTTCCTAAACGGTTTAGTTTCACTAAACTTATGATTTATCCCAAACATATTCGGGTTTAATTGTTTACGAGTTTAGTGCCTTTATGACTGCTTGACTGTCTGATAAAATAGCAATTTTTCTATTTCTCTATCGAAGTTGCATTGTCAGCATTTTTCAATTGCATACACTTCAACTTAAAATATCTAGAAATAAGCTAAGGTAAACAAATATACAAAAAGTTCAGTATTATTTTATTCTAAAAATATTGACTTTATAGATTTTTTTTCCAAAACATCGAGGGTGACCCCAAATAATTATTAGTTGCATAAACAAACAAAATTGTGAAAACAAACAAAAACATAAATTTAAAAAGTTTCTTTATTATCTTTTTTTTTACATGTGTATATTTTAAGTACTTTTTCTATTAAGATTTGTACTATTTGAACTTGTTCAAGGTGAACCGTTGAATTTATATCAGTGAAGTTCAAGTAAAGATTTTAAAACAATAAAGCAAAAAAAAAAAAACAAAAAAAACTACTTCCATTTATGATCGTAAATCTGGGATTATAATGTTTGTTAGTAAAATGTAATGTAATATTAATTTATTGGTGAGAGCTTAGTTACAAATTTTGATTACTTCGAAATGATTTATAATCGATTCGAATAACAAAAAATACATGTCTATAAGACAGGATTATACTGTTGTTTTATTTTCAATGTGGAATATATTTATTCAATATATTTTTTTTTCCATTTCTCTACTACATAAATGTGGACAGAAAATTACACAGACGTGGCTGTAAATGTCGTAATGGAGAAAAACTCTTACGATGTGTGTGGGATTCGAACCCACACTCCCTCCTGTGTTTACATCGTATTTTAGACGCTTTTACCCACACGGCCACCGAGGCCCTTTATTCAATATATTTTCAATATATTTATTGAATTTAGATTTTTCTTATCATTCATTTTCGCATAACAATTAGTAACCGGATCAATGAGTAACCGATTTCCTCTGTTGAATGTACAAAATACAGAGCATCTTTTACTTTCCTATAATTTTTTAAATTGTACTTTTTATTGACTGAATGTTAATGGTATATACGATGCTAAATATTTTTTTAAGACTGTTGGTTCATATTCTATAAAGTAATTTTTTGGAGCTCTGGTTAATGTAAATTAACGAAACTTGATGATTTATTTGAGGATTAATGATTTAGATATATTCGATTTTATTTTACTTATTTCTTCTGCGAACTTGTTTTCAGATGTTTATTAAAGGTAAAAGAAAGCCATTTCCCTTCCTTTTAACAATAATCTGCGCGTAAAGAAATTAAATATAACAATTATTATTGTAAATGAAAGAGTAATTGAAAGAGACGACTGAATTTTTAATGTCATCATAAAGTTTTAAGCCTTATCTTTTTTAAAAAAAAGAAACAAATTTTGAAAAAGATTTTGAAGAGGCTTTTATTCTGCTCTGCACTAAGATAATATTGTAAAACAAAATTTTTTTAGTTATGTTCGCTGTTTAATTTTACGCTTATCTCATATCATCAAAAAAGAAAAAATAACACCCAGTGTTAAAACAATGGAAATTTTTTAAAAATACATAATTTTTTTTTTTTCATATAAATTGTGGTCATATATGATATATGTATGGATGTATGGATGTTAATTGTATTGTGATGATGACGCCACTTTTAATATGTGGAAAAAAAAGAAACGAAATAATCTTAAGTTACATTCGATGAAAATGGTTTTTTTTTTTCTTTTTTCTAAGAATCTGGAGAATTTTTTTGATTAAGACGGAAAAATATTTTTTATTTTTACTTTTAAAAAAACTTTCAATATAATTTTCATGGTATAATGATGGGGTAAATTATTAAATTTACAATAATATTATTATGTACATTTTTTTTTTTTTGATTATTTTCATCTGATCATCTTTTATTGTTTCGAAGAGGGGGAGGGATAGGAGGAAGTTATTAAAAAAAAGAAAACAAAATAAAATTGAGATATTCGGAAAAAAAAAATTTTTGTTCTTATAAGGTCTGATATTAATCTTATATTATTATTAATTTTAATTGGTCATGGGTTACTGATTTTCATTGATTTAATATCTATATATATACATTATTATATAAATGAAAAGGTGTGGAAATATTCTATGTAGTAGAATGTCATTATAATTTATTAATTTATATGAGAAAATTTACTTACTTTAAAACTAATAATATAAATTTATTTAAATTTTGGTTTTAATTTTCATGTACACTAATTAGTTTGTTTTAAGTACAAATAACTAACAAAAGTAGAGCTTTTACTTAGTTATCTTATAACTCATTAAGACCAATATAATTTAATAATGTAAGCAATTTCGAAAGACAAAACTAAAATTAATCAATTAAAGTCAATTAAAATTAATAAATGAATAATGAATAATGTATAAAACAAATTAAATCAAATAATAAACAGATACATCATATTTAAATCATAATCTCGAAAATTCAGTTTAAAAACTGGAAATATTTAAAAATTAAAAAAAGATATTAAAAACAATAACGGTATCTAATACTTATGGAAATATAATTATAAAATTGTTCATCGTTAGGACTCTTTAGAATCTCGTCAAATAACTTTGGAAAATCCCAGACAAAAATTTAAGGATTCCTGATTCCTTGGAGACAGGTAAATGAGTTAGAAATACTAAAATGATAGAATATAAATAATTAAAATTTAAATATTGTAACCGGTACAAGATGGAAAAGTTTTCAATATGCTTCAAGTTGTACGAAACAAGAATAAGCAGATTTTCTGGAAAGATTTAAAATGCAGAATGTCCAAAAAGTTGAGTCAAATTAAAATTACTTCTTATTTGTAAATTAAATATACACCTGCAGAACAAAAATTAATTTGAAGTCGAAGAGATTAAAATATTGTCAAAAAAACGAATAGACCGCAGTGTCAACTCTAAAATGTAATAATTTTTTAGAAAATTTAATATATCTGACATAATTAAATATTAAGATATATATTTTATATAAATTTTAGAAATGTATGATAACTGCTCGAACCTGTTGACCCCAAGCAATCAAATTCCACAAAAGTTATATTGCTTGATCATCGTTTACAAAATTTCCTAGACATCGAAATCTTTACTGCACATTTATTAAATATACCAAGATATGGGGATAATTATATGCTTATGTAAAAAAAGAAGTTGTATGGCAGTTACCCGAATCTATTGCTCTAGAGTCTAGACCAACCATATTTAATAGAAATTATTGACATAAAACTTAACTTATATTTACAAAATTTTAGACACCTTGCTATAACAGACACTGAGTAATTTTCAATATTTATTTTATAAATAAAGTAATTTTATTGCAACTACTCGAACGGCGCAGATTGAATTTGCTAAGACTAAGAATTTTACAAAGGTAAAAATTGATATGATAAAATTTCAGAATTCTAATTCTTTAACTTTTGATTTATCTTGCGTACTTTGTTATATCTAGTTCATCTTATTTAAAGCGTTGGCAAACGTAATGGCAAATTTATTATATTTTTGAGAACTATACTTTAGTAAAGATAGGGTGATATTTTCTATCAACTCATAAGTTAACAAAATTTTCAATTTTATTCATGATGATTGACCTGTTTAGTAATTAATAGATATATAAAATTTGTATAAATACACATATGAATAAATTAATATAAAATTAAATTTATTTCTTAAATCTTACCTTATCTTCTATATGATTATTTTTATAATCTTGAAAAAATTCAACCAATTGATTTGCAATAATACTTTTTACAAAGATACTTATTATACAAATAAATAATAAAAACCAGTGAAGAAATTTTTTAAATGGTATTTTGTAATTTGATTCCTAAAATGAAATAGAAAAGAAAAAGAAAATTAAATTAAAAATGATTTTGTTATTAAAAGTAAAATTTTATTAGATAATTTAATAAAAATTACTGTAATTAATTAGTGAGTAATATAAATGAATAGTTTGCTACAATTTTTATTATACTTAATTGAAACAAAGAGTTTATTATTACATAAACCTAAAGTCATTAATATTTTAATTTTAATTTCAATTTCAATTAAATTATAATAATTTCGATTTCAGAACAACCCATAATTACATAATATATAAATAATCTCGAGGACTGTATTATTTAGGTCTCAGCTGAGATGGAGATTATTCACTAATGGTTTTATCTATAGTCATATTAAAACTAGAAGATAATACTCCAAACAATTTTTTAAAATTATAGTCGAACCGGAATTAGAGTAGTTTAAAATGAAAATTTGGTTGACTGGTGAATATGTATAGAAAATAGAAAATATGTATATTGCAATCCCAAGGATCAAAATTCAAAAGATTGCTCCTCACATGAAAATTCGTCTATAAAGCGTACAGCGCGAATAAGGAATAGCCGGTCACCGAAAGTATTTCGAAAAGTTGGCAACCATAACGTGTATAATATTATTAAATTCAATAAAAACATCAACATCTTTGTGCTAAACATTTCCCTCAACATTTAATAACTTTCAATATTTCCCAATTACCTTTATTCCTATTTTTCCCAATCCCCAAACCAAATAGTACATTGTACCATAGGTTCTAATCTAATGTTTGGTTTAAAAGGGACGTTTGGTTTTAAAGGGACAGCTGGTAGATTCAAGGACACAAGGACTTCCAAAGACAATTCGAGTGTTGATCTCATTGGTGTCGTTCAAAATTGCCACCTACCATCACAAAAACAAAACATTCTATCTTATATTACTTGTTCAAATAGCCGTCACCAGCTTTAGTTAAAGAACAATTTTTACACATCAACTAAATTAAATTCATTGTAATTTTCGTTCATTAAATTATTGTAATTTGCGCATGTCTAAACAATAACAATTAATTCATTTTGATTTATTTTAGTTGTATCATAATGGTATCAATTGTTAACACGAGACTGTAATAAAAAGAGTTTGGAGTTACATATTGGTATCAATTAAAAAATAAAATATTACTAACCCAGATTAATCAACTTTTGCAAAATCTGTTTTTAAGATACTGAATTTCAAGTTGTTTAAAAGATATTTAACAATCAAAATTTTGTATGAATGATTCATTTTAAGAAGCTAGCAAGAAAAAAAAAATAATATCAAGAAACGAAACCCCAATCTATCATAACAGTATATAGAATATTATATTAATTGAAATTGTGTTATTTAAATTTTTTTTTTCTTCATAAAATCAAATGTTATAAAAATAACACTATATGAAAAATTTATTCTATCATAAAAGAAATAGTTGTCATTTATTGAAATCTCTTTAGTATGATTTTGACACTCTTTAAATAACTAATGTTTATTTAATAGTTTTACCATATTGGGACAATTGGATTAAATTACTTTTTTTTACATATAATTTTATATTAACAATTTTATAAAAATGTGTGCATATTTCTTCTTTATGCAAAATCTTTTTTTAAATAATTGCTATGTCATAAAATGTTTAACTTTTATAATACCCTTTTATATAGGTAACAAGCATATCAAAAATATAGGTTAAATAAATATACTGTACGGTGACAAAATAATAAATAAAATTTTAGATGATCTGTTGTAGTTCCATGAGGAGTTCTTTTTTATTTTTCCATATACATCAATTTTAGAAGTATGGGGCATTTAAGAAATTTCTTTTATTTAAACTATAGACTAAGTTTCATATATTTTTATCTTTTGTTATCCTTACTGCTCTAGAAAGAATTTGGTTTCCACTAGACATTCGCAGTTATTGTTCTGGAATTTTTCTAGGATATTATTATGTTAATTTTATTTAGCTTCAGAAGTATTGTAAATCGTTGGAATGTTGTTCGATTGACCGCATCTTATTCCATTCTAAGGCCATTATTGTCAGATGTTTTCAACGGTTGTTTTTCAAGTGTGTGCATTACCTACATTTTTGTTGAAATATTTTTATTATTTATTAAAATTTTCTTTAAATTAAATTAAATTAAGTTTTAGAGACTATGAAACCCATATTATTTTAACTTACATTGGTGGGTTAAGAATGTGTTATTGATATATTTTTTAGCTTTTTTATTATTGAATATTTACTTTAGATTAGATTATTATAAAGTATGTATTACAAATTTTTATGATATTCCTAAAATGAGATTTGAATTAGAAAAGGAACTCCTAACCAGTTTCATTTTATGCAGTTGACACATAATGTTAATTCCATATTACAATACAGGAGTGGTTACAATCATGACAACTAGGTTTTAATATGTTATAAAAGGCGATTGATCATTTTGTTTTTGCATATTTCACCTAAAACATATTTTAACAATTGTACCTTTCTACATTGGGTTTAAATTGGGTAATTGTAGATTTGATTTTTCCTTTTTTCTTTGAACTGTTTTTCAAGGCTTATAGTAATACTTATGCTAAAAGAATCTAGATTGAGTTAAATTCATTTTAATGACTACCAATTAAATAACAAGAATGAACCACGAAGAAATAAATGATAAGAAATAAATTTTAAAAATGAATACTATAATAGACAAAGATCATTGGATTTGATTTCAATTGCAATAAAATAAAACTATAATAGATAATATAAAAATAAAATTGAAAATTATGAATCAATCAAAAATACTTGTTCATAATATATACGTATATATCAATCAAAACTGATTAATTGAAATAAAATACCATATATAGTTTTGTAGTCATGTGTATTCCTGATATGATAGATTTTGATAGATATGGAATATCCATTTATAATAATTTAAAAAAAAAATTCTTAAAATTAATTCACATATGAGATTTTATTATGTATATATATATAGACATATTATAAAAAAAAATACTTATTATCAACTTTGATTATTGTATTTTTTTATGGTAACATTTAATTATAAGATATTTAGTGTGAAATTTCAAATATGCTTTTAATTGACATTACCATAATATAAATTACGCAACTTTACGCATATGAAAGTCGTAGAAAGTCATATGAATTAACAAATTTTTAAATTTTTATGCAAACTATATTACGTATTACTTATGTATAGTCAAAAATTATAAAATCATATGTAGGTATTTGTCCTATGTATAGCCGTAGAAGAAACACTAAACATGACTAATAAGAAGTATCTTTTTAATACTTTATACCTCAAAATTTTCTGAAGAGAAATAAAAACTCTCTTTACTGCTTATCTTTACATATAGTAAAAATCCCTATATGGCATATAGTTTAGCATATCGAAATTCGTTAGTGACTCGAACATCGCAAATGTTAACTAGAAACCTTAAGTTCATTTTTGCTCCATAACAGAAGTGTCTCTAGCCTCAAGCAGTACAAGAATATTAAAGGTCGGCTGATCTATTGTTTGGTCCAAAAGAAAAGTGGTTTTTAATGGGTTAAAGTCTCAGATGTTGATAAAGGAATCATATTCGTACCATAGTTCTTTTTAGTGTTTTTCGATGATTCCCACCTGCTCGCGTTAACAAAAATTATAGAAGTATTATAGGTAAATGTATTATTTTTAAATAATTTTTTTTGTAAATCGAAGACTTTTTTCTCTTATCCGTTAAAATCCGTCTTATCCGTACGCTTATCTGTAAAATAAATCTGTATAAAAAATATTTCCGAATCTTCTTATAATGCGATAAAAGTTTAATACTATTGTTATGTCTTTTCTAAAACCATTAATGATCTTGATTAAGATTTCCGACCTTAATTAAGACTTCCAAGACTTCTCAATTTCGGAAACGTGCAATTTATGGAAAATTATTTTGGAAAATACAAATTGCTGAAGGTATTTAAATACGTATATTCTAGACAAAACACATGTTTGAAAATTTTTGTTTGAAAAACAAATCAATTTTGTTCACTGTCAAAAACTATGAATCAGCTAATATATTTTTGAACAGTACTGTATACTTACCTTTCATAGTATTTTTGTATTTGAAGAAAATCTTTAAAAGTTATTTAAAAAAGAATGTGCAACATAACAAAATATTTTGACAGTTTCTATTTCAATTTAAGGAATATTTTTGTTTTGGTTTAAATTTTTTCTTTTAATTTAGTTGAAGTTCCATTTAATCTTATATAGATATAACTTTAGATAAACATACCAAAACATTGTATTGGACATTACGAATTGTTGACAAATATTTTTGATTTCATTTGTTAGATCAGAAATGAAGAAAAAAAACAAATAGATACAATAATGGATTAATGAAAATTACATCGATTACAAAGTAATTTAGTTTAAAAAAATACACAGATATTTTCTAGGCTAATTATTTTCATTACGAAATTAATTTGTAACATAGATTTTTATAGTACCTAAATTGGAACTTTTGTGTAATGTTTAAACTCAAAATTCTTCCAAACTAAGTTTTGTAATATTAAAGTTGAAAAAAATATTATTTAACATTTTTGTTTCAACAGATAGAACCCAAAAAAAGAAATTGAGGTTTTGTTTAAGCATCTCCTTATTTAACAGAAACATTAAAAAGTATTACAATTCAAAAATATATTGAAAAAAAAAAGAAGAAAAAATCGAAAGGGTATTAGATATTTCATATGTAGGTGTAGGTACGAAGTATTCATGAAGAAAATTCTCCAGTAAATGGATATATAGATTAAATTTAAAATTTTGAGAACAACTACAATTAGGAGATCTCGGTAGTCTAGTGGATAAGAGCGTATAAAATATGCTATAAACACCGAGGAAGTGTAGTTTCGAATCCTACACACATCGTAAGTTTAATTCCCCATTACAACATTTACAGCCACACCTCGAAAGCAAAGGCTTTGTAATTTCTTCGTAACATTTGACAATGTCAAGGGAATAACCTAAAAAAAAAAAACTACAATTACTTTTAATTAAAATAGTAACTTAATAATTTAATATTAAATAAAATTATAAAATCAAAGTTTACATACGAAAACCGACATTTTTTTACTATTTTCTGAATTTCAAGTGATCGACATTTATCAAGTGAAAATTTATCAATTAATTCGTAAAAATTTACCTAAAAATTGTCTTGGAAACTTTTCCAATAGATCTATCTCTAAACATTTTTTATGTTCTTTCTACCAATATATTATCTTCTTTGTAAGCTAACACAGATTAATCGATATGACACAGCCGGACTTTGAAACTGAAACATATCGTATGAAAGGTCGGTGCCTTAATCACTATACCATTGGCTGGATATGTATTTAATTAAATTATCTTTATTAGTACTTTTGTGGACACAATAATCTGACCAAACTGTATTATTAAATTAAATTAAAACATCAAATGAAATTATATCATTGATGGCTTCTCTTAAACAATTCTAATGTACCACTTTTTTCTACTACAAATTTCTAGTACATGCGGAACTACTATGTTGCTTACTTCTACTATGTGGAATTATACCTAATTGGTAACATAGTAATTCATTTGTTGTCATAGAAATTCAATAATGTGGAAATTATTACTATTAGTACAAAAAAACATATTGGTATAAAAATAAATTATAATTTATGAATAAAAAAAAAAAAAAAAAGAACAAAAAAAATAGAATAGTTACGAAATTCTGTAAGATTACTGCTTCTGAATATAAAATACTTTCAATTTGGTAATCACAATATGTCGTTTTAAAAAGTAATAAAATTGAAAAGCAGCAAATTTTTAAGTTGTTTTCTATAGGTTCAATAAAAAATTTGTTTCAATCAAAAAAAAAATTTCCCGAAAAAATTTTATGTTTTGATTTAATGCATTTTTTTTTGATTATAAAAATTATTTATTTTCTTGTAAAAGTGTAAAATTTCGTGGGCTGCCTTTTGATTCAATTATTTTTCCCTTTTTCTTTTTTTTATATATGTATAGTGTATACCTATATATATGTAATAATTTATACCCTTAAATTGGACATAAATTTTCACTTCATATTTTTTTTTTTTTTTATTATACCAATTATTATACCAATTATTATACCAATCAATATAATATGAACTCAAACTATTCAACTGTCTATAATTTATTTTATTCTGAATGTATGTACATAATATTATAAATATTTGTGAAGATTTGTGTTTTTTTTTTTTTTTTATTAAAGTTATAAGATATTTATCATGTAATACAACAATTTAAGTGGATAAATTTAAGAAATTATTTTAATTTTATATGTCTAACTATTTCAGACTTAATAAATTAAAAATAAAATTTTTTTATAGCTTATTTTATGATGTATTCGTATATATATATATATATATATATAACTAAATTGCAATTGAATGAAAAAAAAAACAAAAAAATTCCATTTTCTTTGAAACTAACTATAGAAAATAAATTAAAAAAAAAAAAAAACAAAAAATTGCATAAATTTAGTGGGCAGATATATTTGTAAACTGTAAGATAAAGTAATAATAATACAAAGTGTATAAAATTCATAGGTTAAATTCAATTTTGATTTTTCATTTTGTTTTTTATTAAAATTTATGAAAGAAATTAAAATATATTTATACATACATACATATGCATATGTATAATAAAAATTTGTTTTAGTTTCTTTTTTAAATTTTGGTACAAGGAAGTTATATATTTCGATTAGAATCATTTTAATTAATTATTTTCATGTTTTTTCGTTTTTTTTTTGTTTTGTATTACCGGTTAGATGAATGGAAAATGATTCACGATTTTTTAATATATGTCTTAATTTTGTTTTTGATTTTTATTTAATTTTTTTTTAAATAAGAAATCTAGGAAGAAAATATATAATATTTATAAATAAGGGATACCGGATATATTTTTTTTTCATTTTTTATTATCGATCAATCATCAGGTAATTCATGATCTAAATTATAAATATTAAATTTTTGATAATGTTTTTTTGTTTTTTATACACATATATATATAGTGCATAAAACCATATTAATATAGGTACTAAAATTTTTAGCATATTTAAAAAAAAAAATCCCTATTTTGAAATGTATATGTCTCAGATTTAATATTTTTAGCACATTTCTAAAAAAATTTTGAAAAAATGTGCTTATTAGTCCGTCTGTTTAGAAAACTTCTACACCGTTAAAGATAGAGAAAAAAAATTTGAGCCATGGGTAGGTCTCATAAAGAAAATAATTTTGTGGAACAACTTTTTCATGTAGCCCCATCCATTACGGAGCTACAGCCCCTCAAACTTTGAAAAAGCCCTATTTTTAAACGCATATATCTTATGTTCTGCTTAAGATTTTTTCAATCTGGAAACGTCATTCGACAGGTATTTTTTTTAACTTTGTAAATTAATATCAAAATTATACAATTTTTTTAAATTTAGTATTGAAATTTACCGTTATGTGAAAACCAAATTTTGCATGATTTTTCTACTTTCATAACTCCGGCACGTTTTTAGATAGAGGCTTGAAATTTTGAGTCAAGAAAGAACTATTTTTAAACACCTGTAACTTAGGAACCTGTACACATTTTACTTCTGCAAGATATAAAAATTAAAGCTACAGTAATATATTTTTATGTGTGTTAAAGGTTTGCTTTAGTTGTATAGGGTTCCAAAGTTGCAGCTCTTCAAAATTGCGAAAAAGTCCCATTTTCAGATGTATATATCTCAGGCCCTGCGTAATGGTTTTGCAATCTAAAACCGCCAGAAGATCGAAAATTTTATAATCCATATAAAAGAATTTCAAAATTATGTAATATTTTGTAATTTACTATTTAAATTTACCGTTATGTGAAAACCACATTTTGCATGAAATTTCTGTTTTCATAACTCCGGCACGCCTTTAGATAGGAACCTAAAATTTTGATACAAGATTTTTGATGATACTAATTCAACTTTTAGAATTAGTATAAGTTTCCTCAGAAAATTTTTTGGTAACATCCCCTCTTTAAGAGTTATTACGCCTCAAAAATTAAAAATTTGCTGTTTTTAGATACCTGTAACTTAGGCACCTGTAAACATTTTTCTTCGGCGAGGCATGAAAATTAAAGGTTCAATAATATATTTTTACGCGTGTTAACGGCTTTTCTTAGTTATATAGGATTCCGGACTTACGGCCCCTCAAAATTTCAAAAATGTCCTATTTTCACATTTTTTCTTATTACATGAAATTTTCAAATTTTTGTGCAAGTCACCATTCTAAACAGTTTGTATTGAATTTGGAAATGTGCGCTTTTAAAAACCGTTGGTTTACATTCTACCTTGTTTCAATTTAAAAACATCAACCACATTATTTTTTTATGCAAGTTTTTCAAAATTTAATATTTAAATTTATTTGAATTTTGAAAATAAAATTTTGCAAGATTTTGTCTTCCTCATAACTCCGAAATAGTTTTAGTTAGAATCTTGAAATTTCAAAATAAAAAAGATCTTTTAAAATTAACATAATAAGTTACATTAGAATATTTTATTTCTACGGTTTAAGTGCTATTAGGAATACAAAATTAAAATTTTTCAATTATTTTACACACTTGTAACTTAAGCACCTGTACAAATTTTTACAAAATAAAGCCCAAACATCAACCTATTAATAATTTTACGGGAGTATCTAAAAATCCTAAATCATAAAATCCTAAACTCATAAAATCTCAAAATTACAAAATAACATAATCCCAAATTTCAATATTCCAAAATTGCAAAATCCTAAAATTAGAAATTTTCAATATAAACGTTTAAATTGGTAGTCTCAACTAGACCTTAATTCATCAATAATTTCTAAATTAAACGAGGCAGAATGTAAACCAACGGTTTCTTTAAAGAGCACATTTCCAAAAGATAATACAAACTGTTTAGAATTGTGACTTGCCCCAAAATTTTAAAATTTCATGTAAGAAAAAATGTGAAAATATGGCTTTTTTACAATTTTGAAGGGCTATAAGTCCGGAACCCTATATAACTAAGAAAAATCGTCAGCACACGTAAAAATATATTACTGAAGCTTTAATTTTTATGTCTTGCCGAAAGAAGGATTTGTACAGATGTCTAAGTTACAGGTATCTATAAAAAGCAAATTTTCAATTTTTGACCCCTAATAACTCATAAAAAGTAGGTGGTACAAAAAAAATTTTCTGAGGAAACTTATACTAATTTTAAAAGTTCTTTCTTCCTTCAAAATTCCCTAGTCTCTATCTAAAAATGTGCCAGAGTTATGAACGTAGAAAAATTATGGAAAATTTGTTTTTCACACAACGGTAAATTTAAATACTAAATTAAAAAAAAATTATAATTTTGATATTGATTTGCAAATATAAAAAATATTCGAGCCGAATGACGTTTTCAGATTGAAAAAATGTTAAGTAAAACATGAGATATATTCATTTCATTTAAAAATACGGCTTTTTCAAAGTTGACAGGCTGTAACTCCGTAAAGGATGGCACTACATGAAAAAAAATTTTTTATGAAACCAACTAAGGGTTTTCAAAAAAGCACATTTCCAAAATTAAAAAATATTCCATAATAAGCCTAGAGTAAAAAGTAGATACGTATACCTATTGAAAAATAAATTTTGATAAGAGATTTGTTTTTGTTTTTGTATTTTTTTGTGGTACTAATGTATTGTAATGTAACCCTATATTATTAAGAAAAATTATTAACAGAAACAAAAACATAATGTTGGAGCTCCACATTTTTTTGAAGTAATTTTTGTATATTAGTTCAAAAAAATGTGGACCGGTGCCCAAGTTACAGGTGTTTGGAAATAGAGAATTTTCAGTTCTTAACCCCTTACAGCTCCTAAACGGGGGCGACACAAAACATTTTTTTGAAATAACTCATTCTGAATTCGTAAGATCTAACTTCTCTCAAAATTTCAAGGTCCTAAGTTAAACCGTTTGAAAGATGCAAGTGGTTCAAATTTTTGCAAAAATTCAGTTTCAAATAATGGTATATTATCGTTTGGCGTTTTTAGATTGCAAATATGCCTTATAGAACCTGTGTTATAACAATTTAAAGATAGGGCTTTTTTGAACTTTGTAGGGCTGTAGCTCCGTAACGGGTGGGGCTACCCAATCCCTTCAATGCGTGAGAATAAGATTTCGAATTTGAGATTTTTGTAATTTGTAATTTGGAATTTTGTAATTTGGAATTTTATGTTTTGGATTTTGTGATTGATATTTTGAGAAATGGGACTTCTTATCCAACCGGCAATTATATGCCGTGTTCGTTAAAATTGAAGAAAGTAAAATGTCTCTTGATTTTACACAATTTTTTCTTACATATATAAAATTATAAGAAAATTTACAAATTTTAGTGCAACTCACAATATTCTAAACGGTTTCCATTGTATTTTGGAAAAATGTGCGTCTTTAAAAGCCTTTGGTTTTTATTCTGCCTTGATTTTATAATATACTAAGACTAAAGTATAGTTTAACTAAATAATTGTTATGATGTTGTTAATTATATAGCCAGTTAAAAGTTGATTGGTTAACATAATTCATTTTACAGGTGACTCATAGTTGTAAACTTTATACTGAAGTTAAGTTTTCAGTTTTTAGCTTTCTGTATTATAAACAAGGTAGAATGTAAACCAACGGTTTTTAAAAGCGCACATTTCCAAAACTCAATACAAATTGTTTAGAAGTGTGACTTACACAAAAATTTGAAAATTTCATGTAATAAGAAAAAACTTGAAAATAGGACATTTTTGAGATTTTGAGGGGCCGTAAGTCCGGAATCCTATATAACTAAGAAATGCTGTTAACACACGTAAAAATATATTATTGAAGCTTTAATTTTTATGTGTAGCCGAAGAAAAGTTTTTACAGGTGCCTAAGTTACAGGTGTCTAAAAATAGCAAATTTTCAATTTTTGAGGCGTAATAACTCTTAAAGAGGGGGCGTTACCAAAAAATTTTCTGAGGAAACTTATACTAATTCTAAAAGTTCTTTCTTGTCTCAAAATTTCAGGTTCCTATCTAAAGGGGTGCCGGAGTTATGAAAAAAGAAATTTCATGCAAAATGTGGTTTTCACATAACGGTAAATTTAAATCGTAAATTACAAAATATTACATAATTTTGATATTGTTTTATATAGATAATAAAATTTTCGATCTTCTACCGGTTTTAGATTGCAAAACTATTACGCAAAGCCCGAGATATATACATCTGAAAATGGAGCTTTTTTACAATTTTGAAGAGCTGCAGCTTTGGAACCCTTTACAACTAAAATAAACCTTTCACACACGTTAAAACGTATTATTGTAGCTTTCATTTTCATGTCTTGCCGAAGAAAAATTTTTACAGGTGCCTAAGTTACAGGTGTTTAAAAATAGCAAATTTTAAATTTTTGAGGCGTAATAACTCTTAAAGAGGGGGCGTTACCAAAAAATTTTCTGAGGAAACTTATACTAATTCTAAAAGTTCTTTCTTGTCTCAAAATTTCAGGTTCCTATCTAAAGGGGTGCCGGAGTTATGAAAAAAGAAATTTCATGCAAAATGTGGTTTTCACATAACGGTAAATTTAAATCGTAAATTACATAATATTACATAATTTTGATATTGTTTCATATAGATAATAAAATTTTCGATCTTCTGCCGGTTTTAGATTGCAAAACTATTACGCAGAGCCCGAGATATATACATCTGAAAATGGGGCTTTTTTACAATTTTGAAGAGCTGCAACTTTGGAACCCTTTACAATTAAAATAAACCTTTCACACACGTAAAAATATATTATTGTAGCTTTAATTTTTACATCTTGCAGAAGTAAAATGTGTGCAGGTTCCTAATTTACAGGTGTTTAAAAATAGCAAATTTTCAATTTTTAAGCCCTAATAGCTCATAAACAGGGGGTGGTCCGAAAAAATTTTCTGAGGAAACTTATACTAATTCTAAAAGTTCTTTCTTGCCTCAAAATTTCAAGCTTGTATCTAGAAGCGTGCCGGAGTTATGAAAGTAGAAAAATCATGCAAAATTTGGTTTTCACATAACGGTAAATTTAAATACTAAATTTAAAAAAATTGTATAATTTTGATATTAATTTACAAAGATAAAAGAAATACCTGTCGAATGACGTTTTCAGATTGAAAAAATCTTAAGCAGAACATAAGATATATGCATTTAAAAATAGGGCTTTTTCAAAGTTTGAGGGGGTGTAGCTCCGTAATGGGGGGGGCTACATGAAAAAGTTGTTCCACAAAATTATTTTTTTTATAAGACCTACCTATGGTTAAAATTTTTTTTCTCTATCTTTAACGGTGTAGAAGTTTTGTAAACAGACGGACGGACGGACGGACGGACGGACGGACAGAGTGAAACTAATAAGCACATTTTTTCAAAATTTTTTTGGAAATGTGCTAAAAATCAATTAAATTACACTCAATATATGTGATAATAATTAATTACTTAAAATTTTTATTGTGCAACAATAATAATTATTGACACGCCAATTAAACAAAAACGGTATTTGAAAATATTTTATATCATTACTCTATTTTATAACAAAACCATTTAACCATTTACTCTTACATTACATGTATATATACATATATTAATCCCCTTATTTTATTATTTAATTATATTTACTAATTTTTCTAATCTAGCTTTTTATTTTGCTAACAAAATAATTTCTTAACACGTGACAAATTCTTTAAAGCTTATTTTGATCAGTTTCTTATTCTATTTATTATTTTTCATGTAATTATACTAAATTGATTTTTTATTACTTTGAAAATAAATTATTGTTTTTTTTTTTTTTTGCTTTTTAAACAGTTTTTATTTATAAAATTTATTATTTTCCTTTTTCTCTTTATTTTGGTTTCCTTCTCTTTTTTACTTTACAAAAAAAAAAAAAAAAACATTAAAAAAATGAACAACTGAATTACTTTCTCCCATCATCACGTAATAAAATCAAATTTCACTATATAGATTTTGTAGAGTCCAAATATTTTAAAATGGAACAAAAAAAAAAAAAAAACAAAATAAAAAACTGCTGGTTTGTAATGACATTTATACAAATAGTAAAATATATTATTTTTTCTTTCGTTATAAAAATAATGGTAGTTTAATTTTATGTAGGTATATAAAATTGTGACTCGTTTTTCGATTTTATTGTTGTTGAAGGTCCCAACTGCCACATTTTGAAAAATGTTTTCTGGGTTATTTTCCATTTTTACATGAGAATACTTGGCTAAACTTTACTTCAGGTTCCATGTCGGATCGATTCCAAACTTTTATACAAACATGCTTGAATATAATTAAAACCGTTTGGCAGCAGTTTGGTTGAGCGTTGACGTCATTAAGGGGATCAAATAGCCCTTCAAAGTTCAAATTTACCCTTCATATTTTTATTATGTCTTTCTAACTAATGATGAGTTTTCTGAAGATATGTATTTGGTTGAAAGATATTTTATAGTTATGAGGCAAAGCTCAAAAAACCTAACAATTCATTTTTTCTGTTCCATTTATTTTCCCATTAGGTATTGCAAAAATTGCATACATAATGGTGCTTTTTTTAGGCGAAAAATAGCTATTTTCCTTTCCCTCCTAAATAGCCCTTACTAAAAAGGGTCCAAATAATTTTCTAGCTGCGTGGGTTTTATAAAAGACTATTAATTAAAAAAATATATACCCATATTCAATAATAAATATCATACTATAATATGTTGAATAACAATTTAAATTGACTACAATGTATGTCAATATGTACAAATATTGAGTATGTAAGTATGTATGTATGAATGAATGTATGTATGTACGTGTGTATATTTATGTGCAATTTTTACATAAATAATATAAAAAAAAAGAAAAAAAAAAAAGAATTCATGTGCTTCTATCAAGAATAGAAAAAAAATATTTTGTTATCATTTTGTATACCTCTTTTATTACAGATTTTTTTTAAATTTTGTAAATAGCTGCAAACATACTTAACAGAAAAATTTGTTTAATGTTTTCTTTAATATAAAAATGCAATTTCTTAAACAATTTGATCCAATTGATCCGAAAATCCATAAAAGTTTTGAATGTATCCGAGATGGACCTTAACCAAAGCATAGCCGAATACTTTAAAGCATGACTTTAAAATATCTAAGGTTATTTGAAAGTCATGACAGAATACTTGATTGCTTTCTTATAATACTTAGAGCAGTAAATTTTTCAAATCAAATAAATCAAATTTTAGATAAATTTGTACTTTTTAAAGGCTAGGACTTAACGAGGTACCTAGTAAAAAATAGCAAAATACTAGGTTAAAAAATAGAAATTCTCAGTAAAAATTAAATGCTAAGTAAAATGCCTCCAGTAAAATTTATTAAACGTGCAGTAGAAAATGATTATTTGCACAATACAAAATATTTTTTTGCATAGTAAAATAAAAATTCTGCTCAGTTAAATGTGCACACTAAAAAATTATTTTTTAAAAATAAAGACAACTAACCGTAATTTGGTCTAAATTTATTGTGTTGCAGATTTATTTACTATTAATTAATCCTTTTCAGAAAGTAATTTTTGTGTTTTTATTCTTTTACTGTAAATTTAATTTATATACTGTGACCTTTTTTTCTTTATTGAGAATTTAATTTATTTACCGAGCGTTTCATTTTTTTACTGTGAATTTAAATTATTTCCTGAGGGGGTGGATTTTTTGTATTGTGTTTAATATTTTACTGAGCAAAAAGATATTTTACTGTGATTAATTTAAATTATTAACTGTGCAAAGTTTTTATTTAGCTGAATTTTAATTACTGTGTTTTCAATTTTTTACTGTGCGTTTAATTTTTAGTGCTTTTTAAACAGTCATTTCATTGAACTTTATTTAATTTCTTTATAATAGTACCACTTCATTATAATTAAAGTTTTTTGTAAGATCCTGTGAAATTTTAAAGGTGTCAGAGAAAATCTATAATCTTATAATAGAAAAAAAATACAAACAACAATTATAGCAATGTATATTCAGAATTCTGCAATATGAAAGTTTTTTATTTAATCTAAAAATGTAAATGACTTAAAATTAATATTTATTATTACTTTACTTCAAAAATAAAATTTAAAAAAAAAAAAACATGTAATGCTCATCACGCCTATTTTCACTACACTAAAGATCAAGAAGGAGTATCATGGTGTAGGAGATTAATTTTAATTTTAAGACTGAGACAAAAAGAAAGGTACATATTTAAACTTTGGCCTCTTATATTTCTAGAATAAATTAGTTAACGTTATTTCTTCAAATAGTCTCGGGCTCAAACCCTGGTTGGGTCATATAGATTAATAAAAAATAATATAGATTTTTTTTTATAACATATAATAATTGGTGGAATATAATTCAATTAAAAATAAGTAAATATCTCCTATAAATTATAATTAATATCATATTGTAATAGTTATGTAATAAAAATAATAATAAACCATAATTCTTGTATAAGATAATAGATGGCGTAGAAATAAAAACGAAACGTCTTAGTCTTGTACAATAGCTACAGTCGAGTAATCAACGGCTTAGTAAAATTAATGATTCACGAAACTGAAGCTTAGTCAAATATGAATAATAAATGACTTAGTGGATGCCCTGTACTCCTCATAGGAGTGGCAAGAAAAAAACAAAAAAAAAAATTATTTTTTATTTAAAAGTAGAACAGACAAACAATATTTAACACTTTTATTTATTTTATATTATTTTGAATATAAATACTATACAAATATACTCTCTATACTGTATAATATACAGTTATACACTATTTTATTGTTCGTTTAAAGATGTAATATAAATATAAAATATTTATACGAACGTGTATATAATTTAATTAACATTAACCATAATTGTAACTACCGTTTTGTTGGGTCTCTAATAACAATTTATTGTGTAACCATACAAAAATGTGTCTACTGTTTAAAAAGACAGTCAGCTTGTTATTTTATATATTTCTATAATTGAATGCACATATTTTATTTCACGTTTATTATAAATATCATGTTCAGTTTTTGACCTAATAATAAATTGTTTTAATAAAAACATAAATATTCAAAATGTGAATGAAATTTTTGAAGATTTTCAATTATTTTAAAATATTACAAGTCAAAGAAAAATGGACATATAAACTTGCGTGAAATGCTTCTTAAAACTGAAAAGTTAAATAACAATTTAAAAATTTGAAATTTTGTTAAAATAATATTAAATTCAAATAGAACTTTTAAATAAAAAAATTAATGTATTCATAACGTAGGTATGTATTATAAATGCTTCAGGCATAATAGTTCATAATTCTGAAGTATTGTCTATTATAGTAAGAAAACCCTTTAAAACTTCGGATATCGTATTTCCCATTTAAATAAAAATCCACAGTTTATAAAGTCAACAATAATAACAAACTTGTATAGATAAAGATAACAATTATTGTCTGGGCATTATATTAATTCAGTTTAATGAGTCAAGTATAAGTCTGCACACATTTTACACAGTATTTTACTCAGAAATGTACTCAATATATTTATAGCCACCTTATATTTCAAATTAGTAATCTCATATAATAATATAATATCCTTTAGTTATGTAATACATAATTTTTTAATACAATATTTTATGATGTTACAATACAATATAAAATTATTTCAAGACCCACCAAGTTATCAATACCAGTTAACAACAACAGTTCAAATACCTTTACAACAAAAACAAAAAAAAAAAACAAAACAAAACAAAAAATAAAAACATAACAATTAACAACATTAAAAAAATGTCAGATCATTATTATGAAAAACTGTCCACTATATATACAATATAATATAGTTTAGTATTATCAATTTCATTTTATATATAATACATGTCAATAGATCATGTTATGTTTTCGGCCTATATAACACCACAAACTTATATTATATTTAAGCAGTGACAATCATATAGTTTTTTTTTTTTTTTTTTTTGTATTTTATAGATATACAGTGTAGTTTCTAAAAAAAAAAGTAAGTCTGTTTTATTTTACTGTTTTACCGCATCTTTGAATGAACAAATGTTTGCAATATTGTAAGCGACAATTAACTGTTTTTGGATATTTAATATTTATAATGGTTTCATATCAATCATTTAATTATGTTCTTTACATATGCAGTTGGTATAAAAATTTCTGATCGCATAAGTTTTAATGTATACAATAAGGCAGGTTATGATATATATGATATATTTCTGTATTATCTGTTTATTTGCTAAATAATATACATATTGTGAATTCCTTAGGTTTATCACTACTGATAACAAAATAGTAATAATAATAGTCGAATTAATTCTTCCCTTATAGTCCCACCTCTTGATTCAATGTTTTGGGATTGTTGTCGTATCCTCACTTATTCACACTTCTAGCCATTATACTGCTTTAGCAGTTAGGCGATTTATGCAAATATATTGTCTTAAGTGGACGATGGGTTTAGTCACTAAAAATTTGACACCCATCATCAACGAGTATTCTTGATATCTTTTGAAGATTCTCATTTCCCTTAGGAAACCAAAAAAAAAAAAAAAATAAACTGTACCTATTAGAAACTGTTGTTTCTTTTGTTAGAAAATTATGACGTTGACATTTTTAAATATTTGAGATAAAAATACTAAAATGGTTGGCAGATATTTGATTGACGATTATATAAACATTAAAAAATTAAGGAAACTGACGTATCTAAATACATTTCTATTTTCTATATATAGGTAATATACTATTAAGGAGACTAATTATATAAAAAGAGTATGTCAAAAATGAAACTAAATAAAATAAAATAAGACGCATCATTGCAGTACACTGTATTTTTGTTATATCTGAAAAAAGAAAAACTGGATTCTTAGGTGAATATGTTTTAAAAAAGTCAAAAAATTTTCTTATGTTTTTCAAAATATTTTTTTTTTGTTTTTTTTTTGTAAATAAAATCCATTGTTACATATTATTCACATATGTTATCTCTTTTATACAATAATATTACACATATTTTTTGATTGATTTGAAAAGCCGGTAATTGAATTTCTTATAAAAAATGTGGTTAGCAAAAAAAAAACAAAAAAAAAAAAACAAAAAAGAAAAACATCTTGTATAAAATGTAATAATAATGTAGAGAATTAATTTTTAATTTGGAGTTTAAATTTTTTTTAAATAATTAAATTTGATTTGCATTTTTGTGCAAGAAATTGAATTTTAATTATTTTAGATAATAAAATATAATTAAAAAAATTAATGTATACAGGAAGAGTTTATTTTTTATTTTAATTTATTGTAGTTAATAAGATACAGTAATCTGATTTTTTTGTTATAAATTTGTAAAGAGGGTGGTAGGATGTTTAACTTTTAAGTTAAACCTACATCATTTAGTTGTAGATATAGAAATATTGTTATTTAAATGCATTTATCAACAAATTTTTATCAAATTATGTATTCCTTTTTATTCAGAAATTTTGTTGGTATATACCATTCACATTTTATTTTTGCTATGAAAAGCTATGGAAAGATAATGAAAAACTGCATAATGATTGAGGAGTAAGGAAGAAAAAGAAAAATTTTTAGTTTAAGAAAATAAATTGGAAAGTTTATTTCGAGAACTGGTTTCATTGATGGTATGAATGATATGGTCCTCTAAATTTGGATGTTTTAATTGGCAGCGGACCGAAATCTTTTTATTTTTAATCTTATTTTTTCAATATCATATTTTTTTTAGTAAATCTTATTTTTCTTATCAAAAATCTCATTTTTTTTTGAGAAATTCCTTTTTCTGAAAAAAATTGATTTTTAAGAACAAAAAAAATAATAAATAGCATTTTTTTTTTTCAAAACTCTTATATATGCTAATTGTGAAGGGTGCACTAAATTTTAAATTGAAAAAATCCCGAACGTTACAAACACCTGAAAAAAAATCTTAAAATCAAATAATATCGAATTTAATTTCAAAAATATTTCGGTTAGATTTTAAAGTTGGTTACAAAATCAGAATTATGTCTTTTACAGAATTTGTATATAGGTACTTATTATGTATATGATAGATTCTGAATTAGGAGGGATTATAAAGTTGAATTCAAAAGCAGGATTATTACGCTTTTTCCAGAATATTTATGTATATGTATGTATATGTGAGGTTCTGAATTAGGAGGCATTTTAGAGTATGTGCGAGGTTCTTATTAGGAGGGATTTGATTATATTTATATATATTGTATATTGTTATATTGTTATTGCATGCATTTTATTTATTATATTATGTATGTAAAAAATTTATATAAATATTAAGATAATTTATTACATTTTGTTCTTATCAAAGATCTTATTTAAGTGAAATCTTTTTTTTTTTCATTCAAAAAGATTTCGGTTAAATAAAATTTTGTAAAATAAGATTTTGAAAAAATAAGATTAAAAATAAAAAGATTTCGGTACAGACCCGCTTTAATTATGTATTTGGAAGTTTGATTACACTTTACTGTGTATTTTATTTATATGATTGAATTGCATATTATTTTCCAGATCGTCAGATATGTAATTTAAAAGATATTTATTGGAAAGGATAGAACAGATAGTTCCTGTACATTTCAACAATGGCTTACATATTTTAACAATATTTTAACTTTAAAATCAATAATAATTTTAACTATTTTTTGTATCTTAATGTCACATATTAAATATTGAGTTTAAAAAATGAAAATGATTTTAAAGTGGTTTTTCGTAGCGTACAATTCCATTTAAAAATTCCAATTAATTCTGATGCAATAAATGTCGGTAAAAATTGTTTTAAAAGACAACATTTCTCTAGAATTACTCAAGATATTTAAATTTATAGAATTTAAGAATAGAATACAACTAATGTGCGACAAGTGTTAATTTATTTATTTATTTTAATTTTTAATTCTATATTTTATGGTAGGATATAAATTAGAGAAAAAACTATTTTTCACTTAATAACTACATTTATTTTGTCATATGACTAATACGAGTATAAAGTATGTATGTCTGTTTCATTGTTTGTTTGTTACAAGTTACATTTGAAAGGAGAGGAAATAGACAAAAAGGTCTATCACATTGTAACCAACTGCAGCAGGAATGTCTTGATAATTAATATCTAAAATGAGAGGAGAATTTCTTTGGATTATTCAAACACAAGAGGATTTTTAAATGCTTTTCTTTTTGTTTTGAGAAAATTTATGCTAAATATTTGTGCAGATCTTTTGCATATTGCATCATTCAGTTGATTTATTTCTTCATTCCTTTTAAAATTTACAGATTAATTAAATAACTTAAAAATTAAATGTCAAAAAATTTGTTTTCCATTTTATCAACATTAATAAATTAATCTTCTTTATTTTTCATTATTAGATTTAAATATTTAAGTGATGCACTTATCAAAAAAAAAAAAAAATGAATAGGGTATGTGATATACATATGTATGTATATGTACTATGTATATTGACAATGTCTTTTTCTATGACTTTGAAAAAAATTTATAGATTTATTTATGAACGTTTATTTGTTAAACTAAATCTCTACAAAACTTTTTTAACAACTCTCTTCAGTTAAAAAAAAAAAAAAAATTAATTAACATGTTTAAATACCATGTTTATTGTAATGAATTTTTTTAATTGAATTTAATATTGACAGTTTTATTGTCATTTTATCTTCAATATACTTAATACCTATCAACAAAAAATGTCTATGCGTATATTGATATATTATAATTATGATAATATGTAAAATCCAAAAAAAAAAAATTGTCATAAATATAGATAATCTAACACTAATCACAATAATAATAAGTAAATATTAAATAATAAAAGCTCATTTAAATAAAATGACATAATTTCACCTCTATTAAGTTTTTTTTTTTTTTTTTAAATTCAAAATGACATTTGAAAATTTGAAACATAATAAAAACACACCTTACAAAAAAATAAAAACAAAAATTAATAAAAAAATATGTAAACAAAATACAAAACAAAAAACAATATATTTGTTTTGTCTCTTTCTATTCCATTTACAAAATATATTGTGGTCGGATATTATTCAATTTTATTTTTACCGACCGCAATTAGTATAGTACAATTTATTCCTATTAAAAAATAGAAAAGTAAATATTAATGTTCGTAAAAGGGAGAGAAAAAGACAAAAAAAAAAAAACAAGAAAAAAAACAATTGTTTTCGAACTTCACTGTCAAGTTATTATTCCAAACCTTCCTGTTATTGTTATTAAACATGAACTCATATTGGTTATATTGAAGGTCATAGTTGAAAGATTAACAGTATCACCGCAACAATAATATTTTGTAATAAAAAATTAAATGAAAATTTTACCATTCTTTGTAGTTTTTGAGATATCATCAAATTTTTGTTAATATAAAATATAGTAAAAGAGATTTTTAAAGGAAGGGATTAATTACAAAGTATTTTTGACTAAGGACGAACAAATATAATTTAATTTGAAGAAAACAGATTGAATATAGACTTACAAGATTTAAAAAGTGTAATGAAGTATAAGAGTACGCATATAATAATATTTTTAGTGATTTTTTTTATTTGTTTAATCTGAAATGAAACTAATCAAATAGCAGTAAATGGTTCGAGCTATTCAAAATATCTTGGAAAGTCAAAAAAATAACAAATGCTCAAGTTATTAACAGAATTCACAACACCCGTGAACTACTCTAAATAAATACTTATTATATGTATTCGTAAATATAAACTATATTTCGCCTAATAACTAAATGAGAGCAGAGTAGGAGTTGGAAGAAAACAAATGTCGTTATTGCGTAATATTAAAAATAGAGAGGAAATACGCACGATTAAAGAATTGGTCTGCACAGCATCAAATAGAATAGAGTACAACAAAAAAAGTTAACAACAAACTAAAACTCTTTCTATAAGTTAAGGATTAATTCGTTTTAAATCACATATATATATTTTAAATATATTTAAGCTACGATTCGATTATTGTAATGTATTATCCTTTGGATCTTATCTTAGCCAAAATAAAATTATGAATACAATTATGCTTGAATAAGGGACCGAAAAAAAAAATTAAAAATTAAAATTCAATTTTATAAAAAATTAAATAAGTACAAAAAAAAAAATACTTTAAAAATCTTTTAATATTTATCTTTAGTTTTTTTTTTCTGTATAGTTCGTTTTTTTTGTGCTTTTATTTCATCAGGTTTCACCTTTTTTTTTATATACATATATATATATGTATGTTTATTCAAAAAATGTCTTATTTATTTGTTTTATTTTAAATTTTTCTGACATATGAAAGAAAATAATTAATATTAATTTTTTGCGTTTCAATGCGTTTTTTTTATATTGTTTATTTGTACATTATTAACATTATAATATAGAAATTTATGCTAATTGACTATCCTTGACTATAATAAAATCTAGTGACATCTCTTTAGGGAAATTTATGTCATAATATATATTTCATATTTAAAAAAAAAAAAAGAGGTTAAGTATGAGAATGTCAAATCTTATCCTGACAGCAGGATATTTATTATAGATGATAAATTAATGTAAAATGAATTAATGAGGACAAGGTCAAAAGAAAATTTTTAAACATGTTCAAAACTAATAATAATCTTTTAAAACTAAATAGATTGGATGAGAAAGCTTGTTTTTTCTAGAGTATAGGTTAGTAAATTTTAAAAGTAAGATAAACTAAATACTTCACTTTTTATATAGAATCTCTAAAACATATGCGAAATGTCAAATATAGGAGCAATTTGAATTATTTCTAAAACAATATGTTTTCCTAATATAAAACAAATTTCCTAATTCAAATATCTATTATAAAGACATTTCGAATAACTTTCAACTTGTTATATATTAGTTTATTTATGTGATGTGAACATATTTATTTGTTTTATCAGTTCTCTTATATATATTTGGATTTTTGCACCATTTTGGATACTTTTATGAAATTTGGATGTTTTTTTGGATTATATTAAATTATTGTTTATGTGTGGGGTGTAAACAGTAAAAACTGCAACTTTTTGTTGTAGATCTATTGTGTTGCCACTAGTTATTACGTGTTGTGGAATTTGCCCCCATTTATAATACTTCTGTCAACTCTATGGCCTTTAAGAAAGTAAAAATTTGTAGAAGACTTTTTGCTCGCAGTTCATTGTCGGCAAAGCAAATAGGAGGAGGAGCAAATTTGCAAAACAAAACAAAATATTTTGTTCGGAATAAAAATTTAAAGTATTGAGGATGCATCATGAAGTAACTTTTTTACAGAATCTGCATGTACCATCATTCTATCTTCCAATATTCTTTAAGTGCCCCTTTAGCCGGCAGTATCCTGACAGGAATTTTGTTAAAATTTTCAGTTTATTTTTACTGGATCCTATGATTTTTTCATATATTTTCCTTTCCACTTATAGTTTCCTAGTAGCTTCTTGAATTATCTGAGCTCGAGTTTTTTACTCCATAGTTTGCACCATTTTAAATATACCTTTACTTTTTTGAATAGTTTGGATTCCAGTTTATTTGAAGAATAAATAATAGAAAAATAAAAAAAAATAACATTAGGTTTTGAAAAGTGTAATAAAAAATGTATACATATATCTATTTGTAACTTTGAAATACTTAAACATAAATGTTTTTTTCGTATTTTTAAAATTGTCCTTTGCCATACTTCGTTCTCGTTTAAATAAATTTCGGAGTTCTGTCTTTTTGAATATAAAATACTTAAATTTTCTTTTTATCTGTAAATTGAATCTTTTTACTATACCCAAGTCAAGGAATTGACTTTATTTCTATTCTTAAAAATATACCGGTATTTACACCAGAATACTTATTACTTATTATTTATTAATGATCCCATTTTACATATTATTAAATATGTATTATCAAATTTCATTAAAAATAACCAGATCGGTATTTTTCTTTTGAAAGTAAAAATTTTAAAACTGATTTTATGACACACATTATGGTTCATAACCTTTTTTTTTCTTTTTGTAATTCAAATACAATAAATTATATTTTTGTCATTATATTCTGGGATTTCTTTCTTTTTTATTTATATTCATAATTAAAATAATATTTTTACATACTATACGATTTCAATGTTACATTACAAAGGTTTAAAATTACATTTTATTATTCATACTGAATTTTAAGTTTACAGTTATTGCGGCGTTTACGTTGCAATTCTTAAATGTAATTTTAGTTTAATATTTAAATATGTATAATATCTTTATAATATTATGTAGAAAGATATATAGAGATATTTATATATATATATAAATATCTTACGTATATTATAGTTATATAATATACGTAATATAATGTAATATAGTGTATTCATTACAGTTATTTTAAATTCAGTTCCGATAAATCAGACAGAAGATCGTTTTTAGCACATTTCCAAAAAAATTTTGAAAAAATTTGCTTATTAATTTCACTTTGTCCGTCCGTCCGTCTGTTTATAAAACTTCTACACCGTTAAAGATAGAGAAAAAAAATTTAACCATGGGTACGGTCTCACAAAAAAGTAATTTTGTGGAAAAAAGTGAGCTACAGCCACTCAAACTTTGAAAAAGCCCTATCTTATGTTCTGCTTAATATTTTTTCAATCTGAAAACGTCATGCGACAGGTACATTATTAACTTCGTAAATTAATATCAAAATTATACAATTTTTTTTAAATTTAGTATTTAAATTTACCGTTATGTGAAAACCAAATTTTGCATGATTTTTCTACTTTCGTAATTCCGGCATGCTTTTAGATAGAGGCTTCAAATTTTGAGACAAGAAAGAACTTTTAGAATTAGCATAAGTTTACTCAGAAATTTTTTTTGAGCCACCCCCTGTTTATGAGCTATTAGTGCTCAAAAATGGAAAATTTACTATTTTTAAACACCTGTAACTTAGGAACCTGTACACATTTTACTTTGGAAATGTATAAAAATTAAAGCTACAGTAATATATTTTTACGTGTGTTAAAGGTTTATTTTAGTTATAAAGGTTTATTTTAGGTTTTATTTTAGTTTCTTCGGCAAGACATAAAAATTAAAACTCCAGTAATATATTTTTACGTGTGTTAACGGGTTTTCTTAATTATAAAGGTTCCAGAGTTACAGCTCTTCAAAATTGCAGAAAAGTGTTATTTTAACATATTTCGTATTACAAAAAATTTCTTAAATTTTATTTTTTAAATTTTCAAATTTTGGTGCAAGTCACAATTCTAAACAGTTTGTATTGTGTTTTGGAAATATGCGCTTTTAAAAACCGTTGGTTTACATTCTACCTTGTTTTTTATTAATAAACTAATGGCTGTGACGTATAAATCTCAGTTATATTCTTGTTAAATTTTTATGTATTTAAAGCTTCGAGTTAACAATAAATCAGCTAAATTCAAAGATTTAGATTGGAAAATTTATTTTGATTAGTTTTTGGGGTAAAATTTTATTATAATATCAATTTTTGGCATCAAAAATTTAATTGATAGTAAGTAATTCGTTTTAACATATTTTGGCAAGTTCTCCTTCAAAAGAGCATAATTGTAAAAGAGAAATATTTGATAAAAAGTGTATCTATTATTGAAAAGTCAAATCACAAAAAATTAACTTGTTTTCTTGTACAAAATCTTGGTTTACAAAATCTTGGAGTACAAAATCTCGTTTTTTTTGGCTTAACTTTAAAATAGCTTGCGCATGTTTGTAAGAAATATTGTTAGGGATTTTAGAGTTGGATTCAAAGACAAGGTTTTCGCTTTTTCCAGAATATTTATATATGTATAATATGTATATGCGAATTCTGAATTAGTGGGGATTTTAGAGATGAATTCAAAATCAGAATTATTCGCAGATGGTGAAAGAAAGATCATAGATAGCGCACAAATGAAAATGCATATTTGTGTTTAATATAGTCTTGTACTTTTATGTTTTATATTGTCTAGATTAGGATTTTTGTTTTTGAATTATATTTTTCATACTATCAACATCTAAAGTAGCATTGAAGAAGTTTAAAAAATAAAAGTCCTAATCCAGACAATATAAAACATAAATTTATATTATTTGGGGAAGCAAAATTTGTAAACAAAAATAGTCTTGTACTATAGCTGCGGCTGAGTAATCAACGGCTTAGTGAAACTATAATGATTCGAGAAAAAGAAGCTTAATTGGATGTAAATAATAAATGATTATTTATGTATTATATATGTATTTTTTAGCTTCCTATAGGGGAAGCGAAAAAAATACTAATATCAAACATTTAATATTGGATTTACATAAAATATTGAATCACTACTCTAATTAAACATATTTAGTATAAAAAAAACAAATAAACTTTTCATTTACAGAAAAGGAGCCTCGGTGGCCTAATGGGTAAGAGCGTATAAAATGGAAAAAAAAGGCTATGTAATTTCCTTGTCACATTGTGGCAGGGGAATGCACTAAAAAAAAAAAAAAATTTCAGAAACTATAACCAAATAAGGTACTCCAAATTAAAATTTAGCTACTGTTTTGTGTTTAAAAGGTGGGTAATGTTGTAAATTAAAAAATAAATTTGACCCTTAACACGCGACTTATTTCTTTAATATTTTAAGTATCGTGTTTTATTTTTAAATTTAATATTAAACTGCAATTATCCATGATCACGAACTACTTTTAATAAGCTTTAATAATATAAATTTCAATAAATTTCTAATTATATGTTTTGAATTGAATATTTCTTTGTTTATTTACACATATAATAATATGTAAAGTCTCCAAAATTGGAATATATGCTAATAATGACCAAAAAATTTTCTATATAACATATATAATATAAAATAAGTTTCTTATGTCACAGAAATAGTATAACGTTTGAAAACGATTCGATTGAATAATAAATTTTGCGTGGAAAATTTAAAAATAAAAAATCAAAACTATAAAATGATGGTTTAAAAGTTGTTTGTGGGAAAAAAAAGTCAATAGATGTTTAAGTATACAAAAAATATAAAAAACTACTTTACTGGTTTAATATAAATATCTTTAATTTTGTTGTTTACAGTTATTTTCCTGGCATTTATTCCTTTAATTTTTTAATACGTAAGGAAAAATTCATTATTTTTTTTTTTTTTTTTATAAATTATAAAAAAACAATTTTCCTTATTTGATCAGGTTTTAAGATGTACATATATATATATATATATGTATATATATTTGGATCAACCTGTTCAAAAATAACGGCTAAATTTTCAAAAGAAATATAATATTCATCTTTTTTAATAAAAACTAAACCAGACTATAAGATTAAAACTAAACCAGACCAGACCAGACCAGATCAGTAATTAGAGGCATATTGTACCAACTAGTATCTTCTTGTTGTTGTAAAACTTGTTTAATACATCAACAACATGTATGATAAGACAATTTAAGAAAAAATAAAAATTAAATTTCTAGTTTTGAAGGAGTTCAGTATGGTTAGATGGGTCTCTTTGATGATATTATTTGTTTAATAAGTAAAGTACATTATAATAAAACATTAATTACATCATTTCTTTTAATACTAATACCTAAAATACATACATATACATATATTCAAACGCATTTTGATTTATGATGAGGTAAGTAAAAAATTTCTACATTAGGATAAATAAAAGAAATGTATTTTAGATTCAAATGAATATTTTATGTAATGTAAGTAAAGACATAGTAAATATTATTTTTTTGTAAATAATTATTATGTTTTTTATACCCTACACATTAAGTATAGGGTATATTAACTTTGGTATGGTGTTTGTAACTACCAAAAGGAAGCGAGTTAGGTATAGACATGTATATATATTCTGAATCAGGATCACCGCCTGAGTCGATTTAGCGATGTCCGTCCGTACGGACGATAACTTGAAAAATAATGATGCTATCTTGATGAAATTTATACTGTAGCTTAACAATGACTAAGGTAAGGCGGGGATTGTAAATGGGCGAAATCGAACCATGCGTTCGAGTACCTCCCATACAACTCCCAAAACCTAATACACATATTTTCGAAATTAATAAAGATAGAAACTTAAAATTTTGTACAAGGGTGTGTTTTTCTGAATCCCTGATATCCCCAAAATTTGAGATGAATTGGAGTGGTTGTTCGGGTACCACCAATACAAATCGCAAAACCGAACAAGCATATATTCGAAATTAATAAAGATAGAAACTTCATATTTGGTACTAGGGTGTTGTTTCCTGAATCCCTGATTTGTCCAAAATTTGAGATGAATTGGAGGAGCTGTTCGGGTACCTCCCATACAACTCCCAAAACCGAACATGCATATCTTCGAAATTAATAAAGATAGAAACTTCAAATTTGTTTCCTGAATTCCTGATTTGTCCAAAATTTAAGATGAATTAGAATGGTTGTTCGGGTATCTGCCACACAACTCCTAAAACCAAACAAGCATATCTTCGAAATTAATAAATATATAAACTTGAAATTTGATATAAGAATGTTCTACTCTGTTGATGTCTCTAAAATTTGAGATGAATTGGGGTGGTGGTCCTCATGCCTTCACACACTTCCCAAGACCTAACAAGCATATTTTCGAATTTAATAAAGATAAAAATCTGAAATTTTGTACAAAGGTTGTAAAAGCATTTATTTTTTTAGCTTAGTTATATTAAATACCTAACTAAAATAACTTATGGATTTTAAATTTAATTTGAATTTTTTAGGTGTAGGGTATAAATAAGTCGGTTAGATCGACTTACTGTTACTTTTACTTGTTTTTATATATTTTCTGTGAATTGATGTAGACAAAAATTAAGCCATACATTATGTTTTCAAATTGTATTATTGATATTCTGATAACTTAAGATTGAAAGATTATAATTATAACTGATAATTTCATAGAGAAAAATCTGAAAGGTTATGAAGTTAAAAAATTACTTGTATTTATAATAAATGAATGTGATCATATTTTGTTTTGCTGAGAAACGAATTTGGTGCTTTTTTATGGATAAAAATTGATTTAAACAAATTTATATTTTTATATTATTTTGGACTTTAAATATCATAAATTGTTTTCATCCTTAAATAAGTTTATTTTATATTGATAAGACAATTGATTTTAACTCCAACCAGATTAAAAAATTATGTATAGAAGAATTCTTTATATCAAATTATTTTTAACTTATTTCCAAACATAATTGAAAAAAATTTATTTTGATTAGTTTTTGGGGTAAAATTTTAATATAATATCAATTTTTGGCATCACAAATTCAATTGATAGTAAGTAATTCATTTTAACATATTTTGGCAAGTTCTTCTTCAAAAGAGCATAATTGTAAAAGAGAAATATTTGATAAAAAGTGTATCTATTATTGAAAAGTCAAATCACAAAAAATTAACTTGTTTTCTTGTACAAAATCTTGGTTATAAATACAAGTAATTTTTTAGCTTGGTTTACAAAATCTCGTTTTTTTTGGCTTAACTATAAAATAGCTTGCGCATGTTTGTAAGAAATATTATTAGGGATTTTAGAGTTGGATTCAAAGACAAGGTTTTCGCTTTTTCCAGAATATTTATATGTGTATAATATGTATATGCGAATTCTGAATTAGTGGGGATTTTAAAGATGGATTCAAAATTAGAGTTATTCGCCTTTTACAGAATATTTATACATATGTACTTATAATGTAATATAAATTATTTAAGGCTAACAAAAATAAAAAATATAAATTTAATCTTGACATAATTAAAAAAAATATAAAATAAACAAGGTAGAATGTAAACCAACGGTTTTTAAAAGCGCACATTTCCAAAACTCAATACAAACTGTTTAAAAGTGTGACTTGCACAAAAATTTGAAAATTTCATGTAAGAAAAAACGTGAAAATAGGACATTTTTGAAATTTTGAGGGGCCGTAAGTCCGGAATCCTATATAACTAAGAAAAGCCCTTAACACACATAAAAGTATATTATTGAACCTTTAATTTTCATATCTTGCCGATGAAATTTTTACAGGTGCCTTAGTTACAGGTGTCTAAAAATAGCAAATTTTCAATTTTTGTGGCGTAATAACTCTAAAAGAAGAGGAGTTACCCAAAAATTTTCTGAGGAAACTTATACTAATTCTAAAAGTTCTTTCTTGTCTCAAAATTTCAGGTTCCTATTTGAAAGCGTGCCGGAGTTATGAAAAAAGAAATTTCATACAAAATGTGGTTTTCACATAACGGTAAATTTAAATAGTAAATTACAAAATATTACATAGTTTTGATATTGTTTTTTATAGATAATAAAATTTTCGATCTTCTGGCAGTTTTAGATTGCAAAACTATTACGCAGAGCCTGAGATATGTACATCTGAAAATTAGGCTTTTTCGCAATTTTGAAGAGCGGCAACTTTGGAACCCTTTACAACTAAAATAAACCTTTAACACACGTTAAAA
This sequence comes from Poecilobothrus nobilitatus, assembly GCA_947095535.1. NCBI lineage: Eukaryota > Metazoa > Arthropoda > Insecta > Diptera > Dolichopodidae > Poecilobothrus > Poecilobothrus nobilitatus. The sequence goes on along the minus strand of OX352774.1, from coordinate 40,842,253 downwards.
TATATTACTGTAGCTTTAATTTTTATACCTTGCAGAAGTGAAATGTGTACAGGTTCCTAAGTTACAGGTGTTTAAAAATAGCAAATTTTCAATTTTTAAGCCCTAATATCTCATAAACAGGGGGTGGTCCAAAAAAATTTTCTGAGCAAACTTATACTAATTCTAAAAGTTCTTTCTTGTCTCAAAATTTCAAGCCTCTATCTGAAAGCGTGCCGGAGTTATGAAAGTAGAAAAGTCATGCAAAATTTGGTTTTTACATAACGGTAAATTTAAATACTAAATTTAAAAAAATTGTATAATTTTGATATTAATTTACGAAGTTAATAACGTACCTGTCGCATGACGTTTTCAGATTGAAAAAATCTTAAGCAGAACATAAGATATATGCATTTAAAAGTAGGGCTTTTTCAAAGTTTGTGGGGCTGTAGCTCCGTAATGGAGGGGCCTACATGAAAAAGTTGTTCCACAAAATTATTTTTTTTATGAGATCTATCCATGGTTAAAATTTTTTTTCTCTATCTTTAACGGTGTAGAAGTTTTGTAAACAGACGGACGGACGGACGGACAGAGTGAAACTAATAAGCACATTTTTTCAAAATTTTTTTGGAAATGTGCTAAAAAATGAATTTCAAAAAAATGACATTTTCAAAAAAACGAGATTTTCAAAAAAACAAGATTTTGTCCACCAAGATTTTGTCAAACAAGATTTGGTAAAAACAAGATTTTATAAAGACGAGATTTTGTCCACCGAGATTTTGTCAAAAGAGATTTTGTAAAAACGAGATTTTGTCCACCGAGATTTTGTCAAACAAGATTTTGTAAAAACGAGATTTTGAAAAACGTGATTTTTTACCAAACCCGCTGCAAAGAAAACAAAAATATCAAAAATTAACCATATAATACCTCGTTCAAACGTCGTTCATAGGTTTGAATCGCTTTATGCAGAGAGTAATTTTTTAAGGCTTTAACTGGTGAAATGATATACGATGTACTATTATAAGGTCACCATACGTTATATTAGTTGATGGAGAAAGTCCTTTTTTAAATTATTTTTTCTTTTTTATATTGTTTATCGTATACAATTTACTTTATATCGTATTTTTATTTATTGTATATCGTATACAATCTTTATCGTATACAATTATATATACGATAGGTATACTTTTCGCCCAAAAATTTGTACCCGAGATTTTGGCAAATATGCACTACTCCGGTGCGTAGAAGGCTGTAAATTTTTTTTTACCGTGATGTCCGTCTGTGTGTGTGTGGGTGCATGTGTTGGTATGTATGTGGGCACATTTACAGCCTAAACGACTGAGCGAAATTTGAATTTTTTGAAATTATTTAATAAATTATTTAAGGTTTTAATATAAATATCTCGGATTGATAAGCTTTTAGAGCAAATCGGACAACCCTAAAAGGTAGTTTACTAGTGTTATTTTTAAGTTTTTTACGAATATTTCGTAACAAGAAAATATTAAGTGAAAAATTATTAAAAAAAAGTTGTTACACAAGTAAAGAGGAACAACTTTGCCATAGAACATTTTTTGATCCGACCAACTTTATGGTTTTTTTTTAATATTTTCCTTCAAGTTTCATAGTTCATACCTACATAACACGCCATATGAATTCATATGAACAAATTTTTTTTGTTTTTTTTTTATATCACTAAAAAATTTCTATAATACCTATGCGATGAGACAAAATTCAAACGTAAAATTTTTATTAGCATATTCGGGGATTCTGAAGAAAGTGTTATATCCGCTTCCGTTATCCAAAGGTTTAGAAAATATAAGCATTTATTAACAAGAAATTCGTTTTTTTTTACCCTTTTCTATATAAAACTAGTAATGTGCCTTTTACGAAGTAACAATTTCTTTTGAAGTAGGTGGCATTTAATCTTTCAAGGACATAAAAGATTTTTAAAATTTATAAAACTTATATATTAACTTGATTTAAAAAAAATTATCTGTTTTATAACATTTTTACATGAACAAATAATGTTGTGCCTTTTACAAAGTAATGTAAGACGAATACTTTGTACATTCAAGTTGTTGTTCTAGAAAATAAAATAATACACCGATATACATGAAAGAAATTATGTTATTATGTTTTTAATTTATGTATTTATGTTATCCTTTTTTTTTAATTTTTCTTAAAATAACTTATTAACTAAATTTTATATATATATTTACCTAACAGATCGCCAGATATAACGGTTTATTTACAAAATATCAAAACAAGAAGGATACTTCTAAAAGTACTTTTCGTTCTTAAATGCGCCATTAACGAAATATACTTTGTGAAAGCTGGCAATATCAACAATGTTTTCCTTTATATTTTTTAAATTATTATGTAAAAAAGCTATGAATTTTGGCATTGTACTTTTCGTGTATTGGCGATCGGTCCATTGGTGTAGACAGCTGATTTTGTTTTCTTATTTTTCTTTTAATTATTTAATTTTATGAATAAATTTTATTGTTGCTTTCGATTTTAATTTAAAATAAAAAATATATAAAATCTATAAAATTATTTAATTTTTAAAAAAAATTTTAACATTTTTCCAGAAAATTTCATTTAATTACCCTTTTAATTTTTCTCTAATTTGAAAATTTCCAAGTTATAGCCTAATATTTAATGCTAACGTTTAAATGTATTTTATATCTTTTTTATAGGTTTATAGAGCATATAAGCGGTTAAAAAGTGATTTTTCAGAGCATATTTTTATTTGCTTTAACATCAATCTGTACATTATTATATCTTTATAATACAAAAATGGTATGAATTACTATATGCAGACATATAAAATCGTTGTTAATAAATTCATGAAATTGTTGATATAAATTATAAAATATAAAAATTAAGAGTCAGTACTGTAAATGCAATTAAATTTAAGTTAAATTAATTTTTTGTATCCATATAATATATCAATAAGTATATTGGAATTTAATATTTACATGGGGCCAATAAAAAAAACATGTAATTGCAATTAGTGTATATAATTTGTTATAAAAATTCATAATAATTTGTAGTAAATACAAGTAATTTAAAGTCATTAAAATTCAAAATAATGTTGTTAATTATATTTGTTAGCTTGTGGTTACAATGATAAGAAAAATAACTACAGATCTGGTAATTTTAATTAATTTATATTCTCAAATAAAAAATATTGTCCCCTTATGGTAATCTAGTAATCTGTGTTCATTCTATAATAAAATGTATCTTAAAAATGAATTCTTTAGTTGAAAGATTGAAGGTCGATGCAGTAGGTTAAATAGGTCGATGCAGCTACGGGAAACAGGGACAAGAAAACAAGTATTTATAAAATCTGTGTAAAATCGATCCTTCTCTACGGCAGTGAAACGTGGTTACTCAAAACCTCTACAACTATAACAAGCTACAAGTATTTGAAAATAAATAGCTCCGAACAATTCAAAATGTACAATGGCTTAGATACGACAAACACTTCGGAAAGAGCGAGAAAATATTGCTCGTCAGACACTTGACTTGAATTCACAGGCAAACAAAAAGATGAGCAGATCTAAAATAAAATGGGGTAAGGTCCGAAACCGAAGGAAATTGAAGATAGTGGTAAAATATGGGCAGTAATTGAGGCTTTGGTAAAACATGGGCACATGGAGCATTTCTCGAAAGCATTTCTTGAAATTTTAATTACATATTACAGATTTTACATAAACATGTTTCAGAAACGATGTTAGATGTCTATTTATTAAAACTAAAAAAAAATATGAAAATTTCACTTAAGTCCCCATATCTTGAAAACAAGAATAGGCTCATCCTGGCCCTTTTATAAAAAAATTACCTACTCACGAAGATCTATACAGTGGTACATAGCAGTGTTGAATTAAATAAATGTATTTTGAGAGTTTTAAAATTTTTAAAAAATTTTTCTCTTAGAATAATGATTGAATATACTTCATTCGAACAGATACATCAATTTTTATACAGCATGACATTTAAATTTAATATTTTTTGTAGTAATATAACAGCTACTAAAACAATAGTTAAAGTATTAAAAAAAATTACTATTTTTGTAATTAATTTTCATTTTTTTTTTTTAATGTTTTCAGTGCTACTGTAATGAAACAAGCTTATGCAATTAAAATTAATTCATTTTTGATGTCGCTTTTGATGTCGCTTTTACATTCTATTGTTTTTTATTTGGGAACGTGACTAAATTCATTTGACATGAAGCCACAAATCTTGTGTCATTAAAAAAAAAAAGAAGATAAAGTAAAAAAAAAAGTTAAAAATTAAATTATGTAAAAAAAAATACATTTTTATTCTAAAAATTATTCTTCTATTATGAAATTTTATTAAAATTAAATTTCAGAAGACTTAAATTTGAAAATAATGTACCTTAATACTTTTTTATAGTAAATAAAATGTGTAACATATCAAAATTAAAGAAAATTAAAGCAGTAATTTATTATAATTTATAACAATAATTCTAAGCATTACTCGATATAAACAATAATTTTTAATTAATTTTACTATATATTACAGTGATGGAATGTAAATTGCCATAATAATGTTTAATTTCAAATTTTTTTTTTTTAAGCAAAAAAAAAACCTTTTTTAAAATTATAATTTTACGTTAAGTAAACTTTATTTTCCCTAAGGGAGGTGGAAATCTTCTAAAGACACCAAGAATTCCCCCTTGGTAGTGTCAGATTCTTATTGAATAAATCCACCTCCCCCTTTAGTCGATATAATGGGATGACACCCCAACCTGCTAACGCAGTATATTGGCTAGCGAGTAGAGATAGGAAAGGATAGGACAATAGGATGCGGAAATATTAAATTGAGAGTGGGACTGTAAAGAAACAATGAATACGCTTATATTTTTACTTTTTTACTAACAGTGACAATAGCCGTTGCAACAGTTACAACATGCAGTATAGTATATATAATATATTATCTGCATGAGGTAATTATCTGTATCACAGTAGCAGCTGTTATTATTGGTATTAGTATTCATTATTAATATTATTATTATTTACTACAGGGTCAGAACCTTTTTTTTTATCAAGCTTTCGGTTACACATTTTTGATTTAGCAGCAAATATTTTTAAAAACAATTTTAGATTTAATAAATTCTAAGATAGGAATTAATATTAAAATATTTTTTCGGGAGGTTTTAAAAGTCTGATACTTTATTTCGAAAAATGTAGGGGCTTTATTGTAGCATTGTTATTGTCTTTGGAATAATTTCTTTACTATTGAGTATACTGAAAGTATACTCATGAATAGTAGAGTCTTTTGATCATCTTATATTATTCCTTTGGATAAAAATAAACTAAAATTTGACTACCTATTACCTAATCAAAAGTTTAAAGAAACGATAATAAACTTAGTTCCTATATTAATTACTATCGCTATAAAGAGAAATAAAATCAATATTTATAAATGAATGAAGGCAAGTAAAACCTACAATTTTGTAAAATTTTTCTTTAATAAAATTTCTTAACAATATCAATAGCATTTTTGAGATTTTGTTCATTTTGTCGAGATCTTATTGTTTTTAGTATATTAAAAACAAAAATTTACTTTTCTTAGGAAATAACTATATCAAAATAGTTATTCTGGGGATTGGGATACATAAATGTACTTTTATAACTTTTATACATAGTATTTTATATTATTTTGGTGATGAAAAATCATAAACGTATTTGGTGTATAACAAATATTTACAGTAAATAACTACCAAATTAATTGAAAATATATATAAAATTAAATAAGAATTTAAGAAAAAAAATTATTTTTGAATAAAATGTTTTTTTTTTGTCTTATTTAGGACAATTAGGTTGAGGACAGGTGAATTGTATTTTAAATATTTTAAAAAAATCAGGCTATATTTTATGACCTATTCATTAGTAGATAATTAATTACAATAATTTTAAAAATTTTAAATAATTGCCATAAAAATTACATAAATTACTTTTTAAGTATTTAGGTACGTTACATATAATGATATAAATATAATAATGGTATAAATACAGTACATATGTGAAATATTTATTTATTTTACTAACTGTAATATCAGGTAATATAATTTAAGATAATTAAATTTTTTTTTTTATAAATTTGTACCGTGAAAAGTTTACTCATTAAATAAATTAAAAAAAATTCTTATTTTTTTTTTTTTTTTAAATTAATTTTATTAATTGGTTTTTTATTTTTAATAATATTTTAATAAAAATATTTTTTAATTAACAAAAAGGAAAAAAAAAATTAAATATATTATACATCTAACTACTGTATACTTATGTGTACAAAATTATTATGAAATAAAATTATTTAGATTTTTTATAAATAATTTAAAGTGTATTATTTTCGAACTATGTGTCTTGTTGGTGGTGTAGTCAATGGTGTAGTGGTTAAGACATTGGCCTTTCACACGAAACGTCTCGTGTTCAAACCGCGGCCGGATCATATAGATTAATAAAATAATATACATTTTTCTTATAATATATAGTTAGTATAATATAATTAAATTAAAAATAAGTATATATGTCCTATAAATTATAATTATATAGGACATATATATAAATTAATATATAATAAAATAATAATAAAATATAATTCTTGTGTAAGATAATAGATGGCGTAGAACTAAAGAAACGTCTAGTCTTGTACAATAGCTATACAGGCGAGTAATTAACGGCTTAGTGAAATATTGAAGCCTAGTCAAATATGAATATTAAATGACTTAGTGAATGCTCTATGTTCCTTAAAAAGAGTAAGGAAAAAAAAATTTTTCGAACTGAGGATTTAAAAACTATTTAAATATTTCAAAAACAAACCTAACAACTAAAAAAAGGGCAGAAGCCTCGGTGGTTTAGTGGGTAAGAGCGTATAAAAACATCGAACGAGTTTGGGTTTCGAATCCCACACACGTCGTAAGAATAATTCTTCCTTACGAAATTTACAGCCAAACCAGGAAACAAAAGACTGTGCTATTTTCTTGTCACATTTATGTGGCAGGAGAATAGATAAACTAAAAAAACATATTAAAAGTAGGTTGAACTATCACAGCTAGGAATTAAATTATTTGTTTCAGTTGTTCTGAATGATTAACTTTTAAAACCTTCATATTTCGAAAATTTCATACTTCTTTAAAATTGTGATTGCTAAAAGTAGGATTACCAATTCCACTTGTTAGAAGCAAAGCTTTCTAAAAGTATGGTTACATCATATGACCCTTGCTAGAAATTTAAACACTATTACTATACTATATTAATTTAATCTGTGAGTTTTAAAATGTGAATTAAAATTTTTTACTTTAGAATTTAAACAACACCCTATTTTGCCAATAAATTACACAAACAATAAAAATTTTATTAAAAACTAATTAATATTTTACATTAAGTTAAATTAATCAGAGTTATAGTTTGCGACATTATCTGCTTCTAAAAAAAATTGATTACTTTTAAATTTTTTTGATCTTTAAATATTTTTATGAATTTTTTCAATCAACGTAATACATACATTTAACAGACATAATAAAGATAAAAATAAAAAGTAATAGAATTCACAAAGTTGTATTTTAAATTTAAAACTATAGATATAATGTAATTTAACATCAACTTTGAAAATTAACTGTATCCATTATAATCCAATTTATTCAATATGATGTGTATTATTTTAATCTGTCATTTCACTTCGAAAAATAATTAAAACAATTTTATTGATAGGAATTGATATGTCACTTTAAATTTTAATTTTATTTGACAATTCTTGGAAAATCAAATTTCAAAATAAAAATTTTTTTAACCATTTAAATAGTTTGATTTCTTTTCAGACATTAAAACTCACAACTTATTCAAACACAAAAAAAAAAACAAAAAAAAAAGTTAAACTTACCATTTTTATTGTTGGTGATAGTTAGTGATGGTTTTTAATATTTATTCAATAAAAAATTATGATTAATTTCGATGAATTTGAAGAATTCCAAGAACTGTGTTGTTTTATTTAATATTTTTAATATATTGTTAGACCTTCATAAGTTTTAAACAAAAAAAATAAAAAATAAAAAAAAAACACTTATTATATTTCGAATTCAATTAAAATTCTTAAGTCACGATTATTATTTTAATTTTTATTACTTATATTAGTTACAAAAGTTTTATCAGGTTTTTATATTAAAAAACAATTAAAACAAAATATTATATTATGTGTATTATGATTCATTTCATTTTTATTTACTTTTTTTTTTTTTTGTTTTTTTTAAGTATTAAAATTTCGAACTTCACTATAATAATATTTCACAATTCTTCTGAGTACATATATTGATGATTTTTATAATATGAACTGACAAAACTAACTGATATAATATTAATCTTTGTCAATTACATAAATTTTTTTTTTTTTTTTGTTTTTTGGTAAAAAAAATATCGTTTTTCCTCTTCTATTCTCAGAAGAGAAATAAAAAAAAAATATCAATTAACCAAAAGAAAGAATTAAATTACTATGCAAAATGGAAAAAAAAAACAGAAAATACCAAACAAAAACAAAAATGGCCCAGTTATATACAACCGTGCCGTAGATGGCTCTTAACGTTAATAAAATAACAAAAGATGATTTTTATAATCTTCAGCTAACTGTAAAAGTATAACATAAAAAAAAAAAAACAAATAAATAAAAATAAACTATTAAACGCAAGAATCTAACAGAAAAAGAAAAACATTAATATCAGAGAATAAAAATAGAAAAACTTAAGCAAAAACAAAAAGAAAAAAAAAAAACCTGCTCTGTAAAATTTGTTCCAATTTTGTTTTTCCGTTTTTATTTTAATATTTTTTTTTTTTTTTGTTTTAATTAAAATTTCGTGATCCTTTCAATTTTTTAAAAATTTTGCACGAATAACTGTTTTAAGATTTATCACACTTTATTATGATTACTCAGGGCTAACAACCTGATGACGAGTGGGAAGATGCTTTTTGTACTTTTCATGTCTTTTCTTTTTTATTTTATTTTTTTTTTGTTTTGTAAAGCGGCGTTCTTTTGTTTTTCTTTCGCTTTTTTTTTTTCTTGTTGTTTGTTGCCTCCTGCAAATATAAGCTGTATTACATGATAAAACGAGACAACGATGACGTTAGTTTTGTATAATAACAGAAAAGAAACAAAAAAAAAAAATTAAAACAATAAAATAAAATATAAAAATAAGAGCCGCCGTCAAAGCCGTCACAAATATCGCCAATGCAAAAAAAATACAAAAAAAAATTTCGTATCGCACCGTATTATAAAGTTCCGTACCGTACTCTATTGTGTATCGTACAACAAAAGAATTGTTTACAACATTTACTCTCAGCCACAAGAATACTTTGTATTACAGAAATGTTAAAGAAAAAACTAAAAAAAAAATAAATAAAAATTAATAAAAGAAAAAAGATAAAAAAGAACTATAAATTTAATTTTTTTTTGTTTTTTGTAGCAGAACTCTGTTCAAGATACTTTCAATATGTAATTTAATTTATTTTTATTATTTTTATATTTTATTGAACTATTGTATAATCTTTTATATATATATGTATATATATACATACTGTGTGATAGTATATTTTAGAAATAAATGTATGTTTATGTACATATAAAATATTTATATATGATGTACAAATTTTTAAATGTATTTTTTACTTGTCTAAAAGTAAATCTAAGATTTGGATTTAAGATGATGAGAATTTAAATACAAATAAAATTTGATATACCTACACGTATTTATAGTGGTCTTATAATACATACTATAGTTCGACTATACCATAATGTTGGAATAATGTGATTATCGAACTTGAATACTTTGAGTTAGAGGTTTCGTTTTTTACATCTTTTGAAAAATTCTTTTGTTTCTATTTTTAAATTAGGATTTAAAATTCAATATCTCGATAATAAATAAAGTATAATAAATAAAAGTAATCGATATTAAAAGCGCAGTACAAAAGTAATATTTAATATTACTAAAGTTGTAATATAGCTTTCATAATAATGTTCTTTTTATGACATGATACTCAAAAACTCTTTTTATGACAAAAATACTCCATCAAATAACTTCCATGTTGTCCTGGTAAACAATAATATCGGATACATAGGTAATGACTAATGATGAAGGTATACATGGTAAAGAGATATCTAAAATGCCAAAAGCACGTGGTAACTGGGTAGTATAGCAATTTACTTGACAGTAAATATCTATATTTAAAATTCTTCATATAGATCACATTCTCTAGAGTCTAGACAACGTATGCTAAAATGTTGCGCGGCCTTATACATAGTAATTTTTTGTTTAAAATTTAGAAAACTTACACATTAAAATTGAATAACCGTGACATTTAACCGTGACATTGACAAATTGCATAAAAAAAGCGTCCGATGCAAAGTATGATGATCCAAATTGTAAAACAAAAGCTTTTTACAAAGTATCATGATCTAAATTGAATTATGACAGTTTGTACACCGCCTACGATGTGCGTTTGTTTAAAATTTTTGAATCTAAAATTTTCTGGACACTTTTAATTTATCTTTGACAATTTGATAGTGAATTTGAATTGTTATTTAACCGGCGAAAAAGTTGTTCTAAATTTTATTACAATTACATTGCATTTAGACACGAAACATCGGTTTTACAATGCATTAAAAAAATTTATGTGTATTTGTAACGCATCCAAACGTTTTTTTATTGCAATTTGGATGTCACGATAACTTAGAGTTTGATTTAAATTTAGAAGACATAAATAATAAAATTAAAAAGCTTCGAGTTTAATTTTCAAGAGAAGCGTTTTAAAAAAATGTCTCATTTTTACATGAGACGTCGCCTTTGTATTAGTAAAAGCCCTCGTATAAAAAGATGTTAAAATAATAGAATTTAACTAATGATTTCGAACATTTAATAAATAACTCTTGTTATTGACAAAAGGATTCTGCAAATACAAATTGAAGAAAAAAAGGACCTTGCTGACAGTTAGATTGCTTTTTTTCGCTGATAAACAAATCAAAGAAGATGTTGACATACACAGTAAACAATATCTCATGTATGGACAAATCCAAAACCCAAAAAATGTTGAGTAAGTGTAAAACTAAACTTTATAATAATAATTTCTGAATAGTTCGCATAATATGTAGATAAACTATATAATGGGTACATAATTATTGGTGCATTTTAATGGTTCTACATATATTTATACATATATAAACCATATTAAGCTTATGTTAAATAATTTTCTGACGTTTATGCTTGTATTCTAGACTATACCATGTTAAAATAGGAGTTAAGTGAATATATTCTCGAGAGATAACAAAATACTCACCAGACTAAATTTAACTTTACTGACAATCGTATTCAACAAAAACAAATTTGGCATCAAAAAGTTATAACAAATAATTGTTTGTGTCACATTTGATTTAACGATGAGACAAAAACTTTAATGGAAATATTGGATTATGTGAACAAAATATTAACTATAATTTAAAGTAGGTATAATTAAATTCTTCTACCTAAAATCCATACAGTTTAAGATGCAATATACTAATCACAAGATAATATAAATAAATGCAATCTCATATAATAAAAAGAAATATTATTAAAAATAATGGAAATATACAAAAAGATCGTTAAGACGATTCACTCATATAATAACACTTACAGCTACAAAAAAAAAAAAAAAAATTAAAAAAACATGTTGCGGTTTTTTCACGTTTTTTGTACATGCACACAAACCTACAGTATACATATGTATGTATATTCGATGAAACACTTTATTGGCATTAAAAGTTTTGAATTCATATTCATATGTTTGAACTGTTAAATGTTTATTAATAATTAATAAATTCAAACTTGTTTTTATTCAACTATTCGTCCGCCAATCTATAAAATTTGGTGGGAATAAAGATTGTAGTCTTCTTAGAAGTTTTACTTGAATATTTCCAAAATAATAAATAAAATTGATATTAAAATGTAACAAGATTTTAAATTATTTAAAACTTGGAATTTATTTATTTACAGTTATAATATTTGGTTGAAGTGATGTTTATTTAGTATATATTTTCAAATTTTGTTATCAATAATTAAAAGCCATCTTTAATGTCTTATAACATAAGGCTTAGCTTCATAAAACTTCAAAAAGCTTCATTTTTACCAGTTTAACAAGAATTAAATTGCTTCTGTAGAATACAATTGTGCAATATATTCTAGAAAAGTTATTTTCTTTTGGATGTTTTATAAAAATTCATTAAAAAGAATTGCTTTCCAGATACATAAAACACGAAGAATCACCCTCACTTAAATTTATCATTGTTATACAGTTTCTTTATTTTATTGATATAAAATCAAAACGAAATATTTTGACATCTAAAATGTTTAACGCTCCGTACCTTGTAAGGATTGCGTGATAGATGCCCTCGTCTTCCTACCATACCATTTGCTCTTTATGATCTCCTCAATCACCCTCTTTTCTGTGCTTCGGTATTACCAGTTCATTAGTGCAAAATTTTATGAATTTAATGCAACGGATAGTAGATGAACATGAACATTGAAAGTGTGTTGGGGTTTTACTATTAATTGAATCTGAATTTTTTAAGTATAGAAGATTAATATTCTACATACAGCATCATAAACCCATAGTTTATTTATAATAATGTGTTATTTATTTTTTTATAGTACGAAATTACTTAATTTTAAAATAGAAACTTTTATTTAACATTATTATAAATTTCCCAGCTCCTCAAAAGTTTTTTTTAAATTAAAAAATAAATCTACTGTTATTAAATGTACCAATAATTTTTAAAAATATTAAAATTTTGTTACTGAAGATGATGTTTTTATGCTGCAATTCAAGTACAACATAAAAAAAAATTGTATCTTATAGATACAATACTCACAAATGTATTTTATAAATAAATAACTGCAAATTGTAAATAAACGTGAATAGGATGAATATATAATATATATATATATATATATATATATATGAGAAACTAAATATAATATATGTGTATAGGTGTAGAAATAATTGTGCAAAATATATTTTAATGATTGTGGAATATCTTGAAGCAATATGTTAAAAATGACAAAAGAAATATTACTAAAATAAATAACAAAAAAAAAAAAAGGAAAAACCAAGAAGAAACACAAAATGAAACAAATTATTTATGGATTCTTTTGAATGGTAGTTCATTCTTTTTTTTATATTGTTTATTATTAGTTATGTTTTCATTATGTAAATACAAATTAATAAAAAAAAAATTACAGTAATAAAAGATTATTATTAGTTTAAATATCTAAAAGACAATTAATCGAATAACTTTTATTTAAAAACATAAATATAGATGGTTCACATAGATAATATGCAACAGCTCCGAAATTTGATTACATTGATATTTTTAGAATTGATATTTATTATAATAAAATAATAACAGCAGTAACACCAAACATAAGTTCTCTATAATAAAAACAAGGACAGTTCAGAATATATTTTACATTATGGAATGAAAAAATTAGGAAATATGTGAAGTTACTCGATGTTTGAAGAAGTTTTATTATTCCCTTATTTTCAATTTCAACTTTCAACAATTAGGACTAATTAGTCTGATTTCCAAATATAAACCGAGTTTCTTGAAAACGATACTTTGTGAATGTGAAAAAGCTCCTCTCAGAGATTCGTGTCCAGGAGGAATTATAGTTCAGTCATTAATGTTTAAGTAATTCAGATAAAAAATAGAAATGACAAGTTATTTTCAATTGTTTGAAGCTATCCATTCATAAATGAATTCTAAACTTTCCCAATTAAATTAAACTATTAAATAGTTTATCGTAAATCTACTCTTCAACTCATTTCATTAAAATATCTCTAGACAAAAGGTTAAAAACAATAATTGTTCAAAAGAAGTTTTTTAATTGATTTATTCTTATTTAATTTCAACTTATTGCAAGAATTAAATTATGATCCCATGTTAGAAACTAACAAATTTTTTATCTTTAATAGTCATAGGACTTAATTTTTTAATCTATAACGAATAAAATTTTTGCGGTATAATATAAGAACTATATTATAAATTTATTAATTATTATCGCAGGCCTTATAATTTTGCAGTTAACAATTGCTTTAATGTGCATTTTTGATCTATTTATGTATATGGTTTGTTGGTTTATAAGATTGCTTTTAAAGAGCTCACATAGCAGAAACGATATTAGATTTTGATACCATTTCCTCTGGGCATTGATTCTTTACTATTTTATTCTAAATTTAGCCTGGTTGTGGTTGGAGCTAGCGTAAGGCTGTAAATATATTATAGAATTCAATATGAGGTTGGTAAATTATTATATAATTAATATTGTATATCAGTTTTTGAGGCGTCCAGGCTAATTCATTGTGGTGATAATTTACTGTGCAAAAAGAATTGTAAAAAAATTTTTTTGGAAGTTTTACGGTGAAACTTGTTAGGTTAGTTTGAATTTGAAAAAATAAATTTAAATTTAAATCTCTAAAAAAATTACAGTTAAAAGCTATACACACAAACTACTCACACACTAATACGTGTCATGAATTACTGAAGACTATAATTAACGTCAAAAATAAAGTTGAAGACTATAAATTAATGTCAAAAATGCTTCTCCAAAGTTTTCATAAAGTTAAAACTTTGAATTGCTGAAGACTATAATTATAAATTAACGTAAAAAATGCTTCTAATAAGTTTGCATAAAGTTACCTTTGCTTTTTTTTCTAAATTTGTAGCACATATATAGGTGACATAAGTTTAGGAGCAGTATCATGTGTCAAATATATGTGACGCTTAGCAGTAAAGGTGTTAAGAGAAATTTTAGAGTTCTTCTTAAGCAAAAAAAGTGAAATTAGAATCTAAAGTAAAAGTATAAAAGAAATGAAATTATACGGTATATATATACCAGCTTTTAAGAAGTTATATGGTTTACAACGTACCGGTGGGTTTAATTATAAAGGTAGATTTTTACACTTTGCTCCGCCTTAAAGCAATGTAATAATAAATAAAGTTTCTTAACATATTGTAAATAATACACTATACAATGAGATTGAATTACGAAAGGTGTCAGAGAAATATTATCTAAGAATTTTCATTTCGATATTTTAACGTGAATCCATTTGATTTTCATTATTACAACTTTATTTAGAATTAGAAATGATTGTATATTTGTTTTCTCTTTCTAAGGAGAAGACACGTACGTAATATCAATTGTTTATTTACTTGACGAAAAAAAAAATGAATATTCAATATGAATTACTATATATATAATAAAAAAAAAATATTAGTGTTTAACATTTTGTTACTATTATTAAATGTGCAATCATACAAAACGAAAAAACTAAAGGAAAAAAAGAAAAAGAAAAACATAATCTTAACTACTCCTATTTGTGAGGTTAAATATGCAAAATAATTTTTTAAGAAAAAAATAAAAATAAATAATAAAGAAATGAATTAATAAAACTGATTGAATGGAATTCTTATTAAATTCCAATATAAATTTATTTGTTTTTTTTTTTTTTTTTTTAATTCATTTGTGGTTTAGTAAATTATCAGATAGATGGCTTTTTATATACAGCATAGAAAAATCTATTGTTGATTTCATGAAATCCTTGACAAGTGAAAAAGAATACCGGATTTTTATGCAAAATATTTATAAGTGTTTTTTTTGTATATTTTATTTCTTTTTTATTAAATCGTAATTATTTGTTAACTATTATATTATTATACATTATGTATTTATTTAATTTTATGTTTTTGTTTTTTTTTTTTTTTGTAACTGATGAAGAAGTTATTCAATAACGTGTTATACAATGCTGTCAAATAAGTTAAATTATATTTAATTTTATGATAAAGTTATAATCATATAACATTGAAATTGGTATTCTTTGAATGTAACCATCAATATATACAGTATTAGATGTCAATCAAAAGTGTGAGCATACTAAGTAAATTGATATTTGTGGAAATATTGTATTGTATGTATTTAAATTTAACTATAGATTTACATTTTCTTTAATTTGGTATCTATAGTTAGAGATAAAACAAAATATTCTGCAAAAAATTATCAAAAAAAAAAAAAAAAAGGAATTTTTTATAAATATCTCAATGATTCACTTACTATTGTAAAGGATAGTATAGTAGTTTTTAAGGGTAAATGTTGTTGTTTAAGAAGTGTAAGTAACACTGACACCGTGACCTTTTATTGTTCTTTCCCTGTTACTAGGTGTTGTGCATTTTTCCTCCATTTATAATACTTTTGACCAGCACTACGGCTTCTTAGGTAGTAAAAATCTGTAGAAGGTTTATTCCTGGCAGTTCATCTCTGAGAAATTAGTATGCTTCTAAATGCACATATCTTTCTTCGTAGTTTTTAAATATGTGTTCTGGAATCTCTTTTTCTTCTTAACAGAATCTGCATGTACCGTGATTCTCTATTCTAATTTTCTTTAAGTGTCCCTTTATGCGACAGTATCCCGAAAGGAATCCGGTTAGAACTTTAAGTTTATTTTTACTGAATTCTATGATTTTGTCATATCTGTTCCGATTATAATTGAAGCTCCTTACATAGTCTGAGTACGAATATTTCATTTCATAGTTTGGTTCTACAGTTTCCTCTTCGATTTTTAGTACTTATCTTATTTTGTGTTTACCTATGCCAAAAATAGACCATAAATCATATTCTTACTTATTACCACATATTATTATCATTACCATGCATAATCACAAATATAATCTTTCGGATTGTATATTAAAAATTTAGATAGCAAATCATGTTATAAAGTTCAATGATTGATTATTTATGTTATAAAAGCGCGACATTTATTTAAGTATATTTAAGCGCATGTACATCTTTGGTATTCATTTATTTAGGATATTATAATAAACATATTTCAGACATATATGATTATATGGCTGAAAAATTTTCTTTAGTTTATTGTTTTTTCAAGTGTTGGTTTTAAATATATCTTTACTTTAATTTGTTTAATACTGAAACAACTTTAATTCATGAAGAATTGGGGTACTTAGTTTTCGAGATTCATTATGATTAAAAGTTAAGTCATTTGTATCATAATGAAGTTAAATTTAAAGTTTTTTTTTGATACCTCATATTTTTATCCTCATATATCCCATATATCCCAAAATATTGACAGAGTTACAAATCCAAAGTCATTATTTATTTGTACCTAATTTATTTTTACTTTTATCCTTCTAATGGTATGATCTAATGTGATTAATTCATATCTCTCAAATTTAAGAGTTTTGAAGTGTTGTGTTACGAAAGCTTATATGCTGATAGTTATAGCATTCCACCAATTGAATACGCAATATTTTTCTTTAACTCTTCGTAAATTATAAACAAATTTTTTTGCTGACAGATCAACAAAGAAAAAATTTTGTGTCATTTTGAAGAATTACCGCTGCTTAGCTGTTTAGAAAAGGAAAACTCGATTTATAGAATTATTAAAATGATTTTCTTTTAAATATTAAATTATTAAAATTTTTGAAGTGAATTTTTTAGTTAAAACATTTCTAGCCATCATCAGTTCTAACTTTTAATTCTACGATGCAGAATAATTGAAAACAACACATTTAAGTATATATAATTTATGTGTCGTTATAACTTCAGCCTAAATTTCTATTTCGAAATTTTGCAACATGTTGTCTATTATTGTAAAAATTTTTAGTTGGTTTTAAAAAAAAAAAAAAATTGTTAATTAAAATTATTGTTAAAGTTTTAAGGGTCTAATTATAGTTTATAAAATACTTTTGATTATTTATTTCATATTATTTTAAGATTTTTAAAAGCACGAAATTCATGATTTATTCTTATTATTTTTATTTTTTATTTTTAAATTTTGAAATAATTCTTAAATTTGATAAAATTATGCAAAAAAAAAAACAGAAAAATAATAATTATATCTTGTATGTCTCAGTTTGAAATCTTAGATTTTGAAAATTTACATTGACAAAAACGTTTATGTTAAATAACAAAAAAAAAAAAAAAAACACAAAAAATATGAAAAACACGTTCTAATGATTGATTTGATTTGTAATGATCATATACGAATATGAAAGAATCACGCATATTTTTCATATATCATAAACCTTCTATTTTCATGTATAACCTTTTATACATTATAATAAAAATCTTAAAAGGCTCAAAAAAATAGAAAACAAAAAAATAAATAAATAAATTTGAAACGAATTTTAATAATAAAATAATAATTCGCATGCATTAAAGCAATTAATACCATCATCCTATGATCTTCTGCTTTAAATGCATTTTTAACCAGTTTTTGTATATCTTTTCTTTTTTTTTAAACAAGTCAAATTTAATGATAGGCCTGCCAGTGCCAATAAAAAACAAGACTTGGCAATACAAATTATGAAGAAGATAACACGATCGACGAACAACAACAAAAAAAAAAAAAATTGTCTGCATTGCATTGCATTCTCTTTCACAAAAAACAAAAAAAAAAAAACTGAAAACAACAAAATGAACTACTGTAATAACCTTGAAAGTGCACACGTATTTTAAATTTGGTTATTTTATTTTTTTTTTTGTGAAAAATATCATAAATATAAACTGTTAAATAACAATATTTATTGTGATTACAATATAACAGTTAGTAGGTACATGTTTTTTAAATTTTTTTTCTTTTTTGTTTTTTTTTTTGGATTTATAAAAGTAACATATTCAGTCTGTACTAAAAAAAAAACATAATCTATTTGTAAAAAAATTCTAATTTATCTACTGAATCATTACTTGTATATTTCGACATTATGTATGAGTATTCGTTGATTTATTGGCTTACCTATAATATATATAAATATGTAATTAAATTTTATATATATAAATTTAAACATATGATACATATATATGTAAAGTTTCCTCATTCACTACATATCATAAACATTAAGTAATCAAAATATATATTTTTCAATTATTATCTTCGATTCTATATGTACGCAGACAGAGAGAGAAATGTTTGTCCTGTTAATGTATCTGTGGCCCTAAATAATTTTTCTTTTTGCATTTTCTGAAAAAAAAAAATCCAAATTTATGTTTTTTGATTATTTACTTGTTTGTTTTGTATTACATAAGTAAAATATTTAATTAGCCCTTAATAGTTTTCATGATTTACAATTCTTTTAAGTACTTTTTTACAAAAAACCAATTTTATCGCCAAAAAGTATGCAATTATTTAAAAAAATTTAAACAAAAAAGGAAATTTTAAATATGTTGGGGGCTTTGGTAGCCTAGTGGGTAGGCGTGTGGGGTATTAACCGAAAGAGTGTGGGTTCGATCCCTGCACAGGTCGTAAGTTTTTTCTTTACATACCCCCCTTACGACCTAATATAATGTAAATATATAGTATTTATTTATTTATTTATTTATATTAATATTACATACATAAATGTAATGCAATATTATTGAACCATCGGCTACTAAGGCCATTATAGGTTTTTATACTATTATTAAATTATATACTAATATTATTTATTTTGTTTATATTGTATAATATATATTTACATTATATTTGGTCGTAAGGGGGGTATGTAAAGAAAAAAACACTTACAACCTGTGCAGGGATCGAACCCACACTCCTTCGGTTAATACGCCACACGCCTACCCACTAGGCTACAATATATAGTATATAATATAAACAAAATAAATAATATTAGTATATAATTTAATAGTATAAAAACCTATAATGGCCTTTAGTAGCCGATTGTTCAATAATATTGCATTAAATTTATGTATGTAATATTAATATAAATAAATAAATAAAATAAATATGTTACTCTTATCACTTAGTAGGTTAAGATAGCTTAAGTTTTTATCTTAAATAACAAAATGTACTATTGATTTTTTTTTCTAATAACCTTAATTTTTTGTCCATATCTTCAAATACAAAAATTGTTAAAACATAAATAATTCTTATATCTAAATAAATTTAAAAATAGCACAGAAAAAAAACTAACATAAAAATTTTAAAAACTAAAATGTTAATAAGATAAAAAACAATACAAACCTGAAACAAAAACCACCCCCCTTTTAAAACTAAACTTTATACCTTAAATATAAATCTACAGTTTGGTTTTATGGGATAAGGATGTGGGAAGGATAATTGGGGAAATTGGAATTAGGAAATTTGGATTATGGGGATATATTATGATTATAGGCAGGGAAATTTGGAGGGACATTTTGAAAAAAGATGTTAATGTTCTTCTTAAAATTAAGTACACATATGAATTACCAACTTTAGGGAACCCATACGATGGTGTATGGTTCCACAAACGGGACGTGCGCATGACGAACGAATTTCCATAAGCTGTATTTCGCTATCTTGATAACATCTTGATAACATGGTAGGGATGAGCTTCTGTTTCCCTCGTTGTTTCTCGTTGGAAAAGCTGGAGCGGAGGCATTAGCTGTTTTATTTCATTGGGACAGGTGTTAATCCCTACGAGATATCTATAAAACAAGGTTAGTGACCCAACTGTGCGACGATGGATGAGTGGAGTGAGCATTGAAGTTACACTGGAGTCGTTGATAAGACGAATAGCTCTGTTTTGCACATTATCTAAAAAAACCCAGCGCTGTTTGAAGTCTTATCAATTTAGACTTTAAAACTTTTGAATTTTTAAATTGTATAAAGATTTAACAAAGTATAGGTAGGGAGGTAGGTAGGTAGGGACTATAGATGCAGACTTAGGCTAACTATGGCTGGTTATGGTACCCTATATCAGGAATTATCTTGTATATCTAATTAAAATTAGTATAATACGTAGTTAAATTGTTTTGTTTTTTTAACTAATTTATTTACCTACTCTCTTACAAAAATGTATAAATATAAAAATTGGCGTAATATTTTGCAAAAGATTTTAAAGATGTATCTACATAAATGTGAATGTGTAACATTAAGGTATTAATAAATTTATATAAAACTAAAAAAGGTTGTTTTGATATCGTGGACAATAAAAATTTAATTGGTTGAAGATTTTCCAATTTAAACAGTCATTTTCATATTTTATGCTTTTAAATTTTTATCAAAAATTAAATGACATTTAATTTATTATAAAAGTACTTTTTTTCATTTTCAAGAATTTTTTTTTTCCATTTAAGAAAATTAATTAATTTCGAAATCTTATACTTAAAAAATTATAACCATATTAATTTGTTTCTAGATTTAACTGGAAAAACCAACAAGATTGCTTTTTTAAGTTTTTATTTAAGTATTTGAAAATTGTATAGTAGGATTTTATGGTTTAAGCGTGGTATTAACAATAGTTACATAATATGTAGGGTAACATTGCTTTTCAAAACTTAAACTAATGATGTTTATTTCATTTTATTTCTTCTTATGGTTTTGTTTGGCAACGGGTTGAATTTTACTCTTAATTTTAATAAACCTGTAATTTTCTACATCTAATTTTAATAAACCTATTCAATTTTTTAGATCTATAAATTATATGAAAAGTCACATTGAAAATGCTCCTTAAAGTGTTTTTTTTTTTTTTTAATCTGAATTTTCAACATTGCTCTGATGATGAGACAATAAACTCACTGTAAACTCACTGTAAATTCCAAGGTTGATCTCATTTCTGTTTTTTTTTTTTTTGTTTTGTAGTTCAAATTTAAAAATTACTTCCAATTTATTGTTGTTATCCGTTCGTTCTCAATATTTTTTGATTTTATATCAAAATATTTAATTAAAATTTTGTTAAGATGGTGTTGATGGTGGTTTGGATGGTGTTCATAAATTTTAGTAATTTAGTTTGATTTTATTTTTAAATAAAATCGCTTAATCTAAATCAAATTATTAATTAATAGTTCTTGGTTTAAAATAAATTCGATTTCTCATGCGCAGTTTTTCTGTGACGGTAGTTTTTGGCCAAATCCAGAATCCAAAGGTAAATTTATCTTTTACTTCATAGAATTGGAACATATACTAAGAAATTTAACAAATGACATCTAATAAATTTATATTTGCTATAACATAGTCAGTTTTATTTTTCACTGAAGTACGTTACATTGGAGAAATTATAACTGCTGTATTCTGTTACCTTTTTTACCCTTTTTTTTTTATTTTTTAATATTTATTTTGAAAAATAATTTTTTTTTTAGCATTTTCAGGAGCATTTTTATATCTAGCCGAACGTACAACCCGTATATGTTATATATATATATATATATTTTTTTTGTAATGCATTTCTCTGCCACATAAATGTGGACAGGAAATTGACACAGCTTTTCCTTTTCAGGCGTGGCTGTAAATGTCGAAACGGGGAAAAACTCTCACGACGTGTGTGGGATTCCAAACTCTCTCAGTGTTTACAGCGTATTTTATACGTTCTTACCCACTAGGCCCTTATATTTTCTATATATTGGTATAAGTGTTTCTATTTACTTTTTTATAATTTTCAAAAAGTTTAAGTCAAACTTGTATGTTATCTATTAATGAAAGAATTAATTAAGGTTCGTCGTATATCTTTAAAGGTAGAAAGTCATCAAATATGTTTCCGATTTAGCATGATTTTAACTCATATTCGTTCGGCTTATACGCTATTTATGTGTAACAACTAAACTAGTAAACTTTTCATGAGTTAAACTTACTTTTAAAATTATTTATACTTTCCTTTAAAAAGAAAATATTTTAAAATTATTTTAAAGCCATTTTTCCAACTTAAATTTGATGTTTTTATTTTCAAAATCGTTATGGAATAAAAATTACCTTCAAACTTTTGTCTTTTCATAGTTCTTTGGAAATTTTTTTCATAATATTTTAAATACAATGTATACGTTTTCTTTAAACCAAGAAACATGTCAATAAGTTTAATATTAATATTTGATGTAATTAATTGTGATTATCTTAATTTTTTAATGTTATTTTGTTTGATTTCTCTTCAATTCAAAAATCAAATTTCATCTTTCTGGTTACATAATATTGAAAATTTCCTTGTTGGTTGTTTTTATTTTTTCTCCTTTTTTGTAAAGTATCACGTGCATAACTTTAACTATATTAAATAATTCTAATTCATCATTTTTATTTTACTTGATAATAAAAAATAATATAAAAGAAGTAATGTAAAAAACCACGGGTTTTAAAAAAACTCACATTTCCAAAATTAAACTTGATGACGGACGCATGTAGGTATATAGGATATAGGCATGGTATATAGGCATGTAGTAGGGACGCACCATTATACATGTTATATATATATAAATCAAATCACACTTTCGTGAATTTGAAGGTATCCCAATAACTTTCCTCATTTCAAGTTTCTAATGTAAGCCATTCCGAGGATAGAAGGGGACAAAAATTTTACAAAAATTGAGTTTCACATAACGGTAAATTAAAATGGCAAGTGGCAGTATGGCAAAAGTATATATATATATATATATATTTATTAAACTAAGAAAAGCATCTATTGTTTGGCATTTCCAGATTGCAGATATACCTTATAGAACATAATTTAAATATATGACTTTTATAACTTTAGGGGCTATATTTTCGTAACAGGTAGGGCCATGGAAAAAGGTTTTTCCACAACATTTATTTTTTTGCAATGCCTTGAAAGGCTCGTAAAGTTAAAATTTCGTTGCTTTACTTCAAACGGTTTAGAAGATTTATAAACACTTAAACGGATAGACGGACAGAGAGACGGATAGAATGAAATCAATAGGCACATTTTTTAAATTTTTTTTTAAAATGTGCTAAAAAAGAAGTTTGAAATTATTTTGAAGAGCTATTACATAGTCGTTATAATTCGTTTTTCATATATAAATACTAATTTTCTTATAGTTTCATTATAGAAATCTCTTCAAAATTATTTTTTCATAGGAAGATCAAAATAATTTTCGTATTCAAAAAATTTTAAAATTTTGATTAACAGTTATTTGACATCTTAAGGAATATTAAAACTTATTTTGCTTTTATTAAAATTTATTTGCTTTTTAAGGAATATTAAAACTTATTTTCTGGGAATATTAAAACTTATTTGCATTTATTCTATCTTAAGGAATATTAAAACTTTTCCTTGAAATACAAAATGAGATTTTTACTTAAAGTTTTATAAGATCAAAGTAAAGATTACAGAGTCGTTTGTGGTTAAAAAGACAAAATTGAAAAGTTGAAAAGTTCTGTAAAAATTGATGGTTGCGTTAAGAAGTTTAATTTAAGTTTTAATCCTTTAAACAAGTCTTTTTTATACATTTTTCAAAATCATATATCGAAAAGATCAATTAATCTTTATATGCCACCTGTAGCTTTAAAATGGTAACACATTTTAAGAATACTTTTAATAAATCTTGATTATACTCAAATATACTAAGTTTTATACTTATAGAAGCTAGTACATCTGAGATTATTTAATGAAAACCTAGTTTATCCTTTACTGATTTTTAGGATAAATTTTCCATTTCAGTTTATTTTGATATAACGGTAAAATACGAAAATTATTTTTCCTATAGTTGCAATATAAAGTTCTTATATTAAATATTTTTTTTTTGTGATTTGCCATTATAGTAAAGTTTTCTAAAATAAAAACAATTTCGATCATTTTAAAAATATAAATTTCCGTTTCGAAATTAAAATTCAATAATAAAAAAATACACGAATTTAGCAAAATTGATGATTTCGAATCCATCTTAAGTAACACCATTATACTGATGCATTTTACCTTTTTTTTTTTTATTTAATTTTAAGAAATCAATTTTAAATGGTATTTTCTTTTATTTAATAATTTATTGTTTGTTATTTTTAATAAAAAAAAAAAAAAACATTCGAAAAATGACTTTCCACCATAAAGTTTGCACAAAATTTTTAAGAATTTAGTCATGTTTGACAATTTTTATTAAATATTGTACTAAAAAGATTTTAATAAAAGATTAATATCTAGTATTAAATTAAAATATTTTTGAAATGGGTCAAATGCATAAAACTGAGCCTTAACTCAAATATCACATTTTGAAGGAAAATTGACACATGAACTCATAGTTTTTGTTTGCAAATGTGACATTTGAGTCCAAGTTTAAATTTATGCATTCGACTCAATGTATTATTTTCTGAGTAAAATTATTTGATATTGATATTGATTTAAATGATTGACTAACTTATTTAGCAGTATTTACTTAGACAGACTTATAATTAATGAATGGTGCTAATATTTAACAAACTAGACTACTACATTCAGTAAAATTTCTTGTGAACATACGAGTATATAAATTTAAATAAAAAATACACTGAGGAAGTCTAGTAACTTTATGAACATACGAGTATATAAATTTAAATAAAAAATACACTGAGAAATTCTAGTAACTTTATGAAGATTTTTGACTTGAGGAATGTCATAAGGCAAATCCATAATATACTTATTGTGAATTTTGTTTTCAGCTTGTAATAAGTGAAGTATTTACACGAAAACATTTAAATTAAGTACAGAAATTATCATTCCTCTCAATTTCGCACTTCGCTAACCCCTTCTGTTTCGATCTAGCTTAAAATTTTGTGTAAAGAGGTCTTAATGCGAAAATATGGTGTATAGAAAATTAGAGTCTTAGAATCAGGAAAGTACATTAATTCATTTTTTTCCATTTAGTTTTTTGGAAGAACACCCTAATTAGTTTTCATTTAATCAAATTGCACTTAGTTTAAATAAATCTACAAATTTTCATGAAAAAAAAAAAAATTGATGTGAGCATTATAAAGATGATGATTTTTTGTAAAAAAATGTTTTTTATTTTAGCACAAAAAAAGACTAAAAAATGTGCTTATTACATTACACCCTGAAATAAATGGATATATCTTACTTTTTATGCAGCTTAGAGATTTATTGCGTTAAATAAATAGAACAGAAATAGAATTCATTAAATCCAAAAATCATAAATTTTACTGCGTCAATCTAGAAATGTCAAATTGCAATCAAATGTCAAAATTAAATTATGTTCACCTCTATTTTCTAAAAATTAAACGGATATTTTTAATTTTAAAAGTAAATGCAATAAAGATATAGGGGTGCAAGCATATTATAATTTTGACGATTAAATGAATTTTATACACTTTATTTATAGTTCCTATATTTCAAAGTTTTAAATTTGATGATTATAGTTATTAAAATAAAATAAATTAACATTTTAAAAATGTGCACATTAAAAACTTTTGTTTTTGCAAACTGTCTTGTTTTTATTACATTTTATTGATGAGTTTTACCATATTGTACTATAGGTATGTATCATCAAACACAAGTACATTATTTATTCTATACTATTATAGGATATTTGAATGCATATTATTTATTATTTATTTATTATGTATTTTTCATTTTTCATTTTTTCAGCATAAATTATTCAACATGTATTAGATAGTGATTAATCTAAAAATGACAATGTGCTAACAGTTGTCAAATTAAAATAGTTTTAAAATAATTTGTAAACATATACAATAAACTATAGAACATGGCTGCGGCAAGAGTTTTTTCTTTACACTAGTTACAATTCCGAACTGCTATTTTATTTATTTTTGTTTATGCCTAAAGTCAGTAATAACTGGAATTGTGGTTCGTAGAGCACTTTCAAAACGGACGAGAACCTATTTGACCAATATTAGTGTTATGTTTCCCTATAGGTTATGCCACCATAATACCACTCTGTCGGAAGAAGCTTAGAAAGCTTCTCAGATCTATAACTAAATCTTGCAAACGAAACTATCGAGATATTTCCGCCTTTTTCTTAGCAGACAGAGACAGTTGCAGAGAAAGTGTTCGTTTGGATTAAGCTCTGATCTAAGCTTTGCTAGCTCATTTAAAATTTACATTCATGCATGCTGGTGTTAATATCATGTATCATGCGGGTAAATAAAATCCATATTAGAATTTGAAAGATTATAATTTAAAAGATTATATGAACATTTAACTCAAAATATATTTCTGAAATTTTAAATTTTTTATTTCCACTACACATGACTATGTTTTAGTTCCACACAAAATCATGTATTTAATTGGGTATTATTTTAGATTCTATGATATTTAATTTTTTCAATCTTTAATATGATATTCATTTATTCTATCTAACACACGTGTCAATACAAAAGAAAACAAAAATCTAAATCTTTTTTCAATCTCTGTTAAGAAATGCTATGATTGTTTTAATTTGATTATGAAATTGATCGTGCTATTGACTAAATTATACAAAATGTATTTGGTAATTGTTTTTTTTTATTTATTTTCTTTTTTATCGTAAAATTTTTCATCTTCGTTTTATTATAATATGTATATCGAATAATTTTAAAGGATAGGCATTATCTCAACCGAAAAATGTTTTGATTTAAAACAAAAAGTTGGATAATTTTCTAGTAAACTGAATACCGGAAAAAACTAAGAATTTTTCATTGTTATAATGTTATCAAACTTCTTTTGGAGTTAATCTGTACCAAAAAATCTACAAAAATCTAGTCTAATTAATTTGGGGAAAAATTAAATAAAATACTACATAGTATACATACTACACACACTACATAACATAAAACAATACGAACAAAAGTTAAACACTTTGAGCATCATTCCACCTCATATAAAACAAAGATTTTTAACAAATACAGTGAAACCCGTCTAAATTGGACGCCTGCGGTTCGATTATTTCTGGCCAAAATTTACAGGTGCTCATCTTGTAAGAACTTTTTTTTATTTTGCTTCTTTTTTTTTTACGGGAAGTAAATCTGTCGAATCTATGTTATTAATCAAAATCAATTTAAATCTAATAAATTAATTTTTTCAAACATTAAAATTAAAAACGTCAAAATTCAAAAAACTAAGTTGAAAAAAAAATAAAGAAAAAACCTATCGAAATAAGGTTCTGACTTCCGCATGTATGAATATTAAATGCTTGTTATACATACCAACGTATTAATTAATTAACATATTGATTGATTGACGTTACTACGAATTATGTATATAACTACTAACTGTCTGTTCTAAATAAGAACTTACGACGTAAAAGATCTGTCAAAATGTATTCATATATTTTGGTCCTTTACTTACAAAAAGTTAAGTAATATATTGAAGGAAATGGCCAAGTTACAAGATATACAGGTAAAACATAAAGAGGTATTTTGAATGGAATTTATATAGAATTTTCTTCGTGTTGTTAAATACTGGCCATGTTTTAAAGATGGCCAGTTCCAAGATTTCAATGTAGTTATTTTTTTTTATTCTAAATAAACTATGTTTTATTCTTGAGTTAATAAAATGTTGTTGAATAATTTAACTGATTAAAAATTGATATAAACAATAATTGTATAGTTTAAAGTGTTAATTAAGCCTACATCCTTTTATTTTAGACAAATTTTATTTTTAATATATGGATATTTTATGATTTACCTATATACCTTTGTATTTTATTTGTATAGGTGCCGTATAATCTACTAAATTAATTTTATTTATCATTAATTTTTATATGATTTATGTATTAGGTATATATTAAAACAAATTGGTTATTAAAACCTAATAAAAATATGTAGTTAAAAATTTGATAGTGGTACGAAATTTTTTTGGATATGCTTAGCTGAAATTTATGGATGAATAAATTTATGGATAAAATAACGATTTATGGATGTTGTATATAGATGCCGTATATAAAAAGACACCGGAACGAAAGTAGTTGTTAGGATATAATAAGTTTGTTTATGACACCTTAAAAGAGACGAGATGGATATTCAAAAGTATATATTTTTGTTGAGACTCGAATTCTAAGTTAAATTAATCCATGTTCATCTGTTGGTCGGCACCGTAACTCAAATATTAATAAATCTAAGATTCCTCAATTTTCTCCAATTATTTATTGAAATTGAAAAAGTTCGAACGGCGGGTTCAATTATTTGTCATATATAATTCCTTTTTTTTTGTATGGAAATAACTGAGTGTCTATTAAAGATAGGTGTCTCAAATTTTGTGAAGATAATAGTTTATCTCAACGATCATTTGCAAAATTTGGTTAGTCTAATAGTACGTTCACAAACACTTGATTTTGAGAAATCAAGATGATTTCGAAAATTAAGTTGATTTCGTTCTTTTCTTTTCTTGATTTCCCATACATTTTTCAAAAATTTATCTGTCAAAGAAATTCAGCTCGTTACTTGATTTTCTGAAAATCACCTCAAAATCACGTTGTTCGTCCATGAATTTTCGATTTTTTTTTCGATTTTAGATTATTTTAAAAAATTTTTCATAATCCTTGCTTTTTTGAATTTGTTGTCAAAAATCAAAACAAAAATTTTGTTGATAGCAGCAGATTCAAAAAGGAAATATTTTCTATTGTGTGGACGGAAAAATAAAAATAGAAAAAAGATATAAAAAGTTAATTGGAATGAGAATTCCATTAAATTGTTAATTTCCAAATCTATTTTAAATTTTTCAAATATTATTTTATTTATTTACTTTTTACAATAACTTAACTTTTAACTTTTTATTTATATTTTAATTTTTTATTAACTTGAAACGATAATATAAAGAAAAATATGTCAAATTACATTCTTGATTTTCAAAAACGGTTTGTAAACGCTTGACATTTTATTTGATTTTGTACATGATAATCAACTCGATTTCGGAGTTTGTGAACATACTATAACGTAACAAATCCGGATGGCAAGTTCGATTGGTCTAATGTAATTTCTATCTTCATAT
Organism: Poecilobothrus nobilitatus; assembly: GCA_947095535.1. Classification (NCBI taxonomy): domain Eukaryota; kingdom Metazoa; phylum Arthropoda; class Insecta; order Diptera; family Dolichopodidae; genus Poecilobothrus; species Poecilobothrus nobilitatus. The sequence goes on along the minus strand of OX352774.1, from coordinate 40,812,556 downwards.
CTTGGTACTTAATAATGGTATAGATATCTAAAATTTTCTAAAACCTGATCAAATTTACGACATTTGAAATTTGGTAAAAGATAATCAAACTTCATGGTAACAACATAATTTATGTTCGTGAGGGTTTCCTAGAGTTAGCACAGTCAACTATGCACTTTACATTGTTTTATTAATTTCTTTAAAAAGTAAAATTTATATATTAACTTTTTTTCCCAAGATGAATCATGGAGAAAACAAATTGATTTCAAAATTAGTTGTTAATTTATTGAATATTTAAATGATAAAAAAGTTATTCTTGAGGCATAAATATGAACTTTAAATATATCTTTAAAAGAGTGTGATTTTGTAAGCTTTCTTTAGTTCTAAGTTAGTTATTTTATAATATCTAAACATTAATATAATTTTAATTACAACAAAGGATTCTATTTTAAGTAATCGAAAAGATTTTTGGTAAAATATTCGAAATTGTTTTTGTAACAATTTGAATTATGAATTTGAAATTTATTTAAAAATTATGTTAAGTTACTTAGACTAAAATGACTTTTACTTAGACTCTTTCTTCAATTATTTAATGGCGAATTCGTTTCTTAAAAAAATGTTATGTGCACTCCGCACTTTTTGGACAAGACAACATTTTTTGCGTTCGTTTCTTGAAGAAATGTTGAACTGAAAATAAATTCGTGTTCGTTTCTAAAAAAAAAATGCCTCTAAATGTAACATTTTTTGCAATTAAATGTTCGACGGTTCACAATTTTGCTCTGAACAATCAGGCAATATAATAAAAGAAAAAACACAAACAAAATAACAAAATGTCAATCATTATTAATTCAAGTAGGTAAGGTGACAAGTAATACTAATAAATAAGAGTGGACAAACGATATAAATAATAAAAATTAATAATGGAAGATATTGCAGTAACAATTTGTGGAACACATTTTGTTAAATCGCATCTTTTCGATACATTGTCATATTGATCCGATGACGCGATTTTTAACATTAATTTGTCGTTTATATATTTACAGGGTGCGGAACTGTACAGCTTCAAGACAAAACTGTGAAAATTTTATATTTTATAACCAGAATTTATTTTCGAAAAACGAATTCACCATAAGACAAACAGTTTAATATACATCATACATATTATATATTATTTGTGTGATCTAACGATTACAGCAGTATTTGCAGAATAATGTGGGTTTTTGTGGTCATCTAATCTAATACATATAATTTTAAGAGCCATCTAAAGCAACTTTATACTGCATAAGCACATAGAAGTATTGTTTTGAATTTACCATATATCACATATACACTGCATGCATTTCTGTCACATTTTAAAGGAATTTTCCCTGGAATAAATCAATTATTTACATTAATTTTAATAACTGGCTTATTCTTATTCAATATTAATTATATGTACCTACTATCAATACATTACTTAGCAATTTTTTAATAGAATTGTTTTGTTAGAATTGTTTTTTAATGAAAGTGTTGTTAGTTTAAATTATTAAAAATTTATTTAATTCAAGATACTTAATTGAATAAATAAAAATCAATAAATATAATTAAATTTGCAAATAAAAATAAATTTAATAATAATGATTCTCAAATATCACTAACCATAAATTTTATTATCTACTGTATCTGTACTGTATACTGTATACTATAATTATATATATCTGTAATACTATAATTATAAGTAAAGTATTGCATTCGTGAAAACTATATATTTTGAGATTTTTTTTAAAATGAAAATAAAATTTTAAAACCTACTTTTACAAATGTGTAGGTACTCCTATTTCGTTATATAAAATTATAACTCAAGAATGCTTAAATTCACATTTTCAACTAATTTTTCATTTTTATTTTATATATTGAATAAAAATTAGAATATCGCTTAGACGCTTACGAATAGCCTTGACAACTAGAGAAATATTTTTTAGAAGTAATATCATTATAATTTTATTTATTTAGTTGGGTCTATATGACAGTTGGAATTACATGAAATGTCATGACAGTTGGAATTATGACATATAGAATTAGGCTAAATGTCTTTTTGCGAACTGGTTTTAGGCAAACTGGAATGCTCACATTTAGTTATATACATATTTTGTATTTAATTTTTATTTCTGTTTATATTTGATTATTAATTATTATTATACTTTACATTTCTCTAGTTTATTCATCTATCATATTCATTTTCCTATTACACCTTTCTTTTTTATTTCAATATCTACAATTGATGACCATCAAAAATAAAAAATTTGAAATTTTGATATATTGATACCTTGAATGAAAATCGATTACAGGACAAAAGCTGAATCGATTCTTCATAATTTTAGTGAATATAAAAAAAAATCGTTATGTAGTACTGTCAATTTTGTAATTTTATGACATTCTATATTGAAAATTTAGTTTTTATTTAACAGTTATGGTTAATAAAAACTCAAATAAAAATAAAATAAATAAATTTAATCATAATATTTATATAACTCACGGCAATCGATTGTAATCAATTTATTATTATCTGATATTATATTGTTAACTTATAATATATAAAATTATATATATTTTTTTTCAAAGATTTCAATTATTTATTATTATTTGTTTAAAAATGTGTAACGGTATAATATTTGTTTAATATTTTTAATAATAAGTTTTTCTTCCAATTAATATTTTATTTTTAGTTAATTTAAATTAAATCTAATATAATTACATAATAGTTTTATAAAATAAGACTCTCTCTCTCTTAAATAAGATATATAAGATATAAAATTATATATCTTATTTGAGATATGGTTTATATTACAAATTAATTAATGGAATGTAATATTCTTATGTTACGGTACAGTATAAGTATGTATATGCGAGTATATAATTATTTTAAATTTACCCTAAGGTTTTGTTTATTGCTATTTTAAATTAACAATCTAAAATTGAATATACATATTACATACCTATTATTTAGTAAAATTGGTTTTTTTCAATCTGTCTTGTATTTTTGATGGATTTGAGTAAAAAAAAAAATCAATCTGGACATTAGACACAAACAATCATCAATAATTATATATAAAGTTACATGGAATTATAAGAATATTAATCAAAAAAGTGTTAATATAGGTTTTTCTTAGATATTTTGTAATCAACTAAGAAATTAGAATACAAGCTCTTATTAAATATTAAAAGAATTGCCATAATAATATAAAAAAAGATATTTTAACTTACCAAAAATTGTCGTTTATACAATTAAGATATGTACTTAATTATCTTCAATATACAACTGTGGCAACACTGCGAATTTTTAATACGAGTATTGAAGCGGAAGTATATAATAGCTAATATAAAAGTATAGCCTAGAAATTGTATCAAATTGGTAGAATTGTTTGTTTTTCTTTTAGTTTATTCCCCTGCTACATAAATGGGGCAAGAAAATTACATACCCTTTCCATTCGAGGTGTCGCTGTAATTATTGTAAGATAGAATTATTCTTACCACATGCGTGGTATTCGAATCTAGATTCTCTCGGTGCACTGTAAACATTTTATACGGTCATTAACTCATCGAGGGCCCTGGTATAGTGTTGTCTTTAACAGAGAATGTTTCAAAAACGAAATAACTTACAGAGCCAAACAAATTTTTGTATATTGAATTAATTTTAAATAAAAAATTTATTAAAATATTTAAACATATTTGAAACCTTCAAAATTTTAAGAAAGCGTGTATTTTTTTTTATGAAAATACATAATTCTGTAATTTTGGACTTTAATATCGCAAAGCTACTTGGTCAAATTTTATTCAAATTTTGCTCAATAAAAATATAGACAAAATAGTAAACTCCAGACAGGTTTCCTATTCAAATTGCTGAAAATAGAGTATTAAATCTAAAAAAGCATTAACAAATGTTACAAAAATTAATTAAATTCAAAAATTGTTTGATTTTTTCGAAAAATACTTGCTAAACGAATTTTCTGATTGATTTTGTATCCAACTGTAAAATGCGTGCCTAAATTTTGAAAAGAATAATAAAATGTTGACTTTTACCTATAAAAACAAAAAACTTCATTTCATAGAGTTGGATAGCAAATCATCAATATTTCGATAATTGGTTTTTAAGCAAATTAATTGTTAGTATTACAAAAATCCAATAAAATCTTTGTGATCTCTAAAAAAGTTTATATTTTTTTTTTGCTAAATTTTCTATGAACATAATAAGTATCACAAATATTTTTAAGTTTTAATGTTGTATAAAACCACAATACTATTGGCTAAAACTTAGAACTAGAAAGCAGCTTGGAAAATTGTTGACCCTATTTTAGAAAAATTAACAGTAACCAAAGAAGAATAAACAAATTAAAATTAATGTTATATAAAAATATTTTTAAAATATTTCACTTTCTTCCGACAAAGTCAACCTGCACCTAATGAAGTGAACACTATATCGATTTATACTCTAAAGTGATGCAAAAGATTTTTGCATTAATTTGGATTTTGTATCAATATTTCAAAATTTGATATTATGCCGTTAGTGGCTTCTTCACCATTCGGGGCCCTCACCGAAGTTCAATATTTACTTTGAACCTATAATTTTCTATATGAAAAATTAGGAAAAAATAAGGTCTAATAGTTGTACGGAGGTAAAATATTTTAGAAAATACAAAATCAAATACCCATTTTATATTCTTTATAAAAATCTGAAGATGTCGTTAAATATTTAAACCTTTGACCTTTGTTAAGAAAATTTTAATTTTGAAATAAAAAAACAACATTAAATTTAATTTATTCAATTTTTTTATTTATTTTTTATTTTTATTTTTAATTTATTTTATTTTATTTACAATTATAATTACAAACATATTCATTAGAACGATCTTTAGCAAGACTGAAGATTAAATATATATAAGTAATAAGGAAATGTTTCAAGTTAAGACATTAAGAAGGAAAAAATTTTTTTTAGACAAAAAAAAAAAATTCTTTTACTCGAACGAAATTATTAGAAAAAGAAAACAAAAAAGAATTTTTTTTTTTTTTTACAAAAATGCACAACATGGATTTTATGGCCAATTCGAGAAAAAATACACATTAAAAACAAGCAAACAATGAAAAAAAAATAATTTTTTTTTTAATTCAACATTTAAAATTTTTAACTTTGTTTACTATTTACATCATTTCTTAAATTTTGTTTTTGTGCAGCAGTTGATGATGTTGTTGTTATTGATGAAGTTTTAACTGTTTGTTGATCAGGAAATGTTTGTTGTGTTGGATTAAAAAATGTTTGTGGTGCAGTTTGTGCAAGATTTTTTTGATATTGTGTTGTATAAGATTGTTGCCAATTTTGTTGTTGTTGTTGTTGTTGATTCCATTGTTGTTTAAGATCACGTTTTCCATTATTTATTTGTTTTTGTTGTTTTGAATTATTTGATTGACTGTTAAATGGTATTGGATTTTGTTGAAGTGGCAGTTGTTGTTGTTGATGAATATTTGTTGTTAATCTAAATGGTTGAGGGGCTTGTAAAAATGGTAATTTTTGTTGTGGTTGAACAGCAAATTGATATTGATTTGTTTGTGGTAATTGTTGTTGTTGCTATTATATAAATAAAAAAAGAATGGGTAATAATAAATAAAAAATGGTAATAAAATGGTCTTATTAATCATTTTAAATATTTAAATAAAAAATGGTCGACTGAAAGATAATTGAAATTTTTAATTTTTTCTTTTTTATTATCAGAAGAAGATATATTTTGTTAGTTTTTAAACTATTCAGGGTATTCGAAAGTCGAAGATTATGAAGAAAAGATGTGATAGAGAAGGTCGAAAAAAGAAAACAAATATTTCGGAGGTTTTTTCCATTCTTAACGGTTTCCATGAGAACGTTTCAAAAGGTGGTGTTGTTAAATTTTTATGAACAAAATAATATTTTCGCCCATTTTCTAACTTACCAAAATTATAGCTTTAATTTATATTATCATCATTTCTATCGAATGTTTTCCTAATTTTGAAAAAATTAAATATTACCTTCGGCTTCATTGAAATTTTATTAAACAATTTTTTCCCCATATGATACAAAAAATACAGTATACGAAAAATTTTCAACACTGTTATCTCTGAAACCATTTAAAATAGACCTTCTTTCCAATATCGTCTTCCAATATTATCTCATTTTTTGTGACCTTTTCAAATTTCTGACATCTTGTATATAAATTTTATTAGATTTAATTATATATCTTTATTTCTTTATTTCAAATTGTATGAACATTTTGTAAGCAAATGGGCAGATAAATCAAGAAAAAGTCAGAACCATATTTTTTCAAAAATTTTTCTGCAAATGTACTAAACATTAAAATTCAATATTAAATTGTAATTAAATTAAAAAAAAAAAACTCTTTTTATAATATAAACGATTATTGATTGAACAAAGTTAAGAGTCATACCATCATAAGCTAGTGTTTTAACATAAATTAGAATTATGGCAAGTTATTTTCCTAAAAAGGAGTAATAATAAAAATAATGACAATAATATTGAACATAAATCTCGGATATAAGTTCACATATCCATATAAGGATATAAAATTGTTATTGAATATATCACATGAATGAATCTATTAGATATGCAAACATTTACTTTGAGAAAAACAAACCTCAATTTTAAACTGTCAATTTTTATTTTTATTTAAGTAATCTTAAAAAGTTGTATTATTTGACAGGAGGAAATTTCTTAATTAAATTCCAAAAGGTGGGTCGAAAGAGCTTACAAAACTTTAGTTTGGAATTAGAGGAAAATGAAAAGGAAAAAGAAATACAAAAATACGGCTTGAAATTAAATCGACCCATTCAAATTGTCGAGGAATAGAAAAAAACTATATAGGAAAAGATATAGTAAAAAACAAAACAACTATTGGATTGAATTGGATTAACTACAAGGAATTTTGTCAAACTACAAAGTCATAAAACGTGAATTGTCTTTAATTATATTCTCTATTAAAACTTTCAAATTTATTTAAATTCAAATTAACTTACATAATTTTGTGATGTATATTTCAATTTATCTTCATATGCTTTATATTTTTTTAATTTTGCATTGTAACGTCCATTTTGTTTTTCATATTTATGATCATAAATATCATTTTGTTGTAAATAATATGATTTTTGTGGAATAACAGCACTATATTTATAACCAACATTCGGTATATATTGAACACCTAAACTAGGAACTATATTACTTTGATAGTTATTTTGATTTGATATAACTTGTCCATAATTAGGTTTTTGTTGTTCTATGTTTGGTATTGAATAAATGGGTGCTCTCAAATAATTATCAACAGGTGGTCTTGGTCTTGATGGTGGTGGAAGAACATATCTGTTAATGAAATTACATAATAACAAAACAAAAGAATATTAACACATAGGTATGTGTTACAATACAATATATAGTACAAACCTATATGGATTTGGATTTGGTATATCATCACTTTGATCCTCCCATACTGATGCTGGTTCACGAAACGGTGGTTGTGGTCGAGGTTGTTGTGTTGGTATAGGAGGAACTATCGGACCTTTATTAGTATTCCAGTCAACTCGTATCGCTTCTGATAACGCTATTAATAAGACTAGAATATATGATGATATTTGAATTGAATTCTGAAAAGAAAACAACAGAAAAAAAATTTAATTTTTAATTTAAAATTACTTAAGGAAAAAACAGTTTTGTTTTTTTCTTTCGTAGTTTCATTTTATATTGGAAGAGTAAAATTGTACTTTGTAATTAATATTAAAAAAAAAAAAAGGATTGGTTAATATTTCATTTAAAGTATGTTAATATCATACGATCATAATTTTATATTCCAATATTATATTATTTTAGCAATTTCTATATGGATAGTTACAAATATAATAATTTTAATGACATTTACTTAAGTGTTATCTTGAAGTACTACAGAAGGAGTGTCATATTTATATTTTTGTTGGATTGAAGGCTCATCAATTTGTTAAAAAGTTAAAAATAAAAAAAAAATGTGGTTGGTTTGGTAGGTGCGTATAGTAAATGGTTAGTTATTATTTTAATAATTATATGTATTTAAGTATAATTGAGGAAAACAAAATATTAACGCGTCTAGACAAGTAAATTAATTGAAGAATCTCAAAAACTTAAAAAGGAAATATTGATGATTTTATTGGCAATGTTTTCCTAACCTACCTTTCTGTAATATTACTATATGTTTGAGGTATAATCAAATTAATAATTCAAATTTCAAGTATTTAAAAAGAGTATAAAAATATTCCATTGTTTTATGTTTAATAATTTAAACACTTCAAATCAAACTATTTAGAATTAAAAGAAAACTTTGCCGTTTAAATTTAGCTTACCGTAGAAAAAATTTACGAAAAAAACAGTTTTTTTTTAGTTTTTTTTTAGTTTTTTTTACTAACATTTAAATTAATTGATAATTTTTATGTATATTGTTTTTAAGATATTAATTAATTCTAACTTAAATAATAGGCTAAGTTTTATAGGCCATTTAAAACCTAATAAGTATGTAATTGAAGTACTCTCATTACATTGGTTTTACTAACTAACCAATATATGCTCATAAGCTATAACGTGTGAAAGTCTATGTAATGTACTCCTCATTGTGGTAAAATATAAGTGATATTAAACCATAAACAGTAACCAAGAAAAAACTTCAATTAAAAATGATTGCATATATTTAGGGTATAATATTAAATAAACTAAACTATCACATTTTTTTATTACAATTTTTTAAAAATTTAATGTTTTTTTAATTTAATGCTTTTTATTACAATTTTTCTTTAAATTTTCTTATACAATTTAAAATTATGTTAAATTAAAATAAGCCGAACAACTTTATTTAAATTTTCATTCAATGTTTCAGATATTTTTAAAGGTTATTATTGTTAAAAGTAACGTTTACAAATCAATTTTTTATCAAATATTTTTGAAAGAGTATTTAATTATATTTTTATCAATTATATTAGATTATAAAATGAAATTGTTAAAAAATTAAAAATAAAAAAAAATAAAGAGTATTAATTCATTAGCAGATTTGGGTATCAAAATCAAAAAAGGTTCCAAGATAGTTTAGAATCAAAATTTCTGTCAAAAGATGTCAATGTCAACAAAAATAAACAATGTTATGCAAAAACATAAACTTTGTTTATATTACTATAAAAACGAGGAAGAATACAGTTGCCTTTGTCAACTCTTAGATACCCGTACGAACCGTTAGTATGTTCACAGCCTGTCACTCTGCTTACAATATTATTTTTTTAATATTTTAGTATTTTAAAATAATTTGGGTGAATTTTATAATTTCTAGAACTATGGCTTGTACATATATTCAAACTATATGTTTATACATTCCTCAAAAGCAGATTTTAACCTTCCACATAACGATTATCAATCCAAAACTTTTTCAAATATTCTATAGTACCATTTAATACTAATCGGTAAATGTATATTAAATTTACTAAGTACAAAATAGTAAATATAATTTTAAATATTATATTATATTAATGCGTACATAGTATATTTATATTGTTATAAGTATATCGCCATACATTGCAATATTTCTTTAAAAATATTTCCATTCATAGAATAATTTCTTATATAAGTATACAATAAAATACATATATGTATGTAAATACGGTGCTATATAATATACATCTATACTCTTATCATTCATTCATCAGTGACATATACGATATGTAAATAAACATGATATTATATAAGTATGTATGTATATCAACATCATATAAATAAAAATTCTTCAAGCAACTGTTATGTTGTTTATTTACTTACAATTTTTTGTACTACGCATTATATCCTCAACAATTTCAAATTATCGAGTAAAACAAAATGCAAAAAAATTTGTTGAAGAAATTTGTTAGAAAATTTGAAAAAATCAAGTAACACTTTCGTCAATTATAAAGTAACCCTATATTATTAAAAAAAGTTGTTAACAGAAATAAAAGTATAATGTTGATGCTTTAATTTTTGTGTATTGCTTCAAAAAAATTTTAACAGGTGTTCAAGTTACAGGTGTTTAAAAATAGAAAATATCAGTTTTTGACCCCTTACAGCTCCTAAACGGGAGGTGATACAAAAAAAATTTCTGAAATGACTCATACTTATTTTCAAAGATCTAACTTCTGTCAAAATTTAAAGTTTTCAACTTAAACCGTTTAGAAGATAGAAGGGTTAAAGGATTTTCCAAAATTTGAGTTTCGCATAACGGTAAATTAAGACACCGTATGCCACAACTATATATTTATTGTATATATACTTTTAAAGCTAATAAAAGTAGTAATCGTTTGGCGTTTTCAAAATGAAGATATACCTTATACAACTTGGTCTATAATAATTTAAATATAGAGCTTTTTTGAACCTTTGGGAAGCTGTAGCTCCGTAACGGCTAGGGCTACAAAAAAAAGTTATTAAAAATAAAATTAATATTTTTGTGAGATCTATCAGCAGTTAAAATTTCATAGCTCTATTTCAAAAATAATATGGGGATCTAAAAGTTAGGTGTTCGAGAGCTACCCTAAGTTTTGGTCCAAACTCAACCAAAAAAAATAGGGAGCCTACAAATTACTTCCAGAATATTTTGTGGAAATTTTCAAGATTCTAGCTTTCTTAGTTTTTGAGTTAGCGTGCTGACGGACGGACATGGCTCAAACGTATTAGAATTTTTTTCTGATCCGATCCATACCTTTGAAGGTATATCTAGCTCGCTTATTTCGAGGTGTTACAAACGGAGGAGTAATTTCCTATTAGATCCTATCGTACGGGTATAATAAATAATAAATAATTTAAATTACACTTTACATTTAATAAACTTAGATAGTGCTGCATATAGCGTAGATAATACCATATTAAATTTAATTACCTGTCTAAATATCAGCTTGATCATTTTTCTGTCAAATTTTCTGATTCAATAAAATATCATAGGGGCTTACAAGTAATACAAGTAATATTTTATTTCAAAGTATAACCACCAAGTAACAAAGCAAAAAATTAACAAATTTGAAAATATATGATGACAATGTTATAAGTTTTACTAGTTTTCCAAATGTAATAAGAATAAAAACGAAATGAGGTTTTTTTTTGGTGCTTAATTGTTTTTTAACAACATTTTAAATTATTTAATTTACCTTTAGGAAAACTAATTTAAACTTCCATTTTAATGACTAATGCTATTTGAACTAAAACTGACCATCATTTAATTATTTTTTTCTTGATTTAACAGCTCATTTTTTATAATACACAATTCAAATTGAATTTACTATATATTAAATTAATAAAATTTAAAGTTTTATTCATCAAAAATTAAAATTCATCAAATTCTCAAATTAAGATTAGCTTCAGTAAAATAATGTACAAAAAAAAAGAGGTTGAAAAAAAAAAATTCATTAAAATTTAAGTAAATGTAAAAATTAAATAAAGTAAATTGAATTGCTAATAATAATAAATATAAAAATTATAACAAATTACATAAATTTGGTCTTATTATAACCAGAATTAATATCAAATTACTATCAAAAGGCTGAGCTAAACTTCAAACTCTAGACTCAATGTTCTTAGTGTACCTTCAAAATGTAGGAGAACCTCTTCGACCTGAGTTGTGTTAAGCTTCTTTAAATAAGCATAAGCAAAGCTTCCACGATAATACCACTATGACGAAAGTGCTTTCACAGCTTCTCAGATCCATTTCAGAGAGTTCACCTAAATCTTGGAAAAGTAACTACCGAGATATTTCCGTCTTTTTCTTCACATGCAAGGACAGGCACAAAGAAAGTTCTCCACACTTCCTGTCGCGTCAACTTCTTTACAAAATTTACCCCCTCGTTAACTCATGGAAGTTCTTCTTAACTTTAAATTTGAGGGTTTCTACAGGTATATGGACAGGTGGCGTATTTTTAACGCTTAGCCCAAGATCTGATCTGCAGTTTGCTGGTGCCGACTCGTTTATAAATAATAATCTCACAGTTATTAAATTGTTAGACTCTGTTTGAAAATTTTAATCACAATTACTATATGACTTCTGAGGCAATCAATAGGAATAGAGCTAGGTAACTAATCATTTGTTTTACAGTAATTAGTGGATCTAAAATTTTTATTTTTAAAGATTTACGGATAAGTATGCCAAAAAAAAATTAATATTAGAATTATTGAGTCACCGATAATTTTTTAAATTTAGCTTAATAAAATAAAATAGACGCAGTGAAACCGTTATATGTTTTTTAAGTTTGCAATAAATTACAGTAAACTGTTTCAAACTTAAAAAAATTAATAAAACATAAAAACTATAACTATGCAGGCAGACAGTGTTTGGCGTTCATTCCATTTTAATACTATTTTATTTTATTTTTTTAATATTATTTGTAATCTAACCGACAATCACAAGTTAAAATTAATTATTGGTAGCTATATGTTAAATGTTGGTATGATGATCGAGCATTATTTAAAAAAAAAAAAAAAGATAAAATTTATGACATATCTCATGATCATGATGACCACTAATTTTTGATTAATCAATTATTTCAAGAGTCAATGAATAGAAGGTGATGGATGAAATTGTTATATTATTCACATAACCAATTTAATTTAGAGCGATCTTAGTGTGAAGGTGATAAAAAAAAAAAACAAAAAAAAAAAAAATAACAAAAATTTAGTCACGTTTTGTAACAAATTATAATTTGATTCGACACTTATTTTTTCAAATTAAGTGGTAAAAATAATTCATTTTTTTATTTTTTGGGTTTTAGGCCATGGCAAATAATTTATTTAAGAGCAGAGGAAAATTTTTATAAATTATTCAATAATGTAAACAGGAGTAAAATAATTGAAAATTATTCAATTTTTTATTTAAAATAATTTTCAATATTTCTGTGTGTAATTTTATATATTTATTTGAACTTGTTGAACTTGAAAGTAATTTTCAAAATAAAATTGATGGTTTGTACTTTTGAACTCTTGTCGGATATTTTTTTTTACAGTTTTTTGAAAAAATTTAAATAGAAACTTCTATGTAAACAATTTTTTTTGTTTTTTTTGGATGTGCTTTTTTTAATGGTTATTAGTTGAGCTTATGAATTAGGTTTTTGATAACAATCTTTTAACAGTTATTTTTCGAGTTTCATTAGTAAAAAGTTGTTCAAAATATTCATAAAACAAAATAAATGTTGGGAGTCGCGCTTTTCAATACTCCGCTCGGTATATCGGTATATCTAGTTAGTTAAAATCTTCAAAAAAATACATCATTTTTACTACAGGGTAAGTCAAAAATTTCTCTTTATCTTTGTTTTTTTAGTGCATTTCCCTGCCACATAAATGTAACAAGGAAATTACATAGCCTTTCCTTTTCAGACGTGGCTATACATGTCGTAATGCGGAATTACTCTTACGGCGTGTGTGGGATTCAAGGCCCTTTAATTTCTCTTTATTTTCAATCTCATGAAGTTTAAAACTTATTTTAGCCGGATACGGCTAATTATAATAATGAGAAAAGGGTATTCTGAATCGACTAATGTTGAATATTAGAAGGGTGCAGGCTACCTATTTTTTAAGATGATTATGAAAGTAAAGAAAAATATAATATGAAGCTAGAAAACACAAAAAGAAATATTTGACAAAAAAAATAAGCAAACAAAGTTCTTACGAACAAATTTAAAGTTTAAGAAATGGGTGACATTTAATTTAAAGTAATAGATATTAATTTTTGTTTTATCACTATGTTAAACAAAAATTGGTCGAATTTATTTTATAAGAAAAAAAAATTATTAAAAAAGAATAGTGTTTAAATTTATTGAGTTATTAAGTATTTTTTTGTAAAACAGAATTAACTTAAAATCCCTCCTTATTTGATATCTCGCATATACATATATCTATATATTTTGGGAAAAGCGTATAGCACTGATTTTGTATCCAACTCCAAAACGTTTCCAAATTATTGTTTAGATACATATTTCAATAAATAATTCCAATACATATAATATTTTAATACACATTTCCAAATCTTCGGCAAACAAATAATTGGAACCCCTGATTTTTAACCCAATTCTAAAATCTCTCCTAATTATTATTTTGTGTACATATTTCAACAAAAAAAATTTTAAAATAATGGGAGATACCATCCCGAAACTCTTCTTAAACAAATTATTAATTTCCTAATTTTGTACGAAATATGATATCAGTCCTAATTCAGAATCTCGCATATATTCCATAATACATATATTACTTCTGGGAAAAGTGTAAAAGCCGGATTTTCTACCCAACTATAAAATTTCTCTCCAAAATTTAGCTTACATTACAACAAAAATAACTGATTTAAATTGAGGCAAATGATAGAACAGGATCCAGTTAAATGATAGTACAGGAAAATGAAATCCAGTCAAAAAATAATCCAGGAAACTTGTACATATAAATACAGTCAATTGACACTCCTGATTCTGAATAACATCATTTTGCCTATATACTCTTAGCATGCTTTGAGTTTAGTTATTTTGTATATAATTTATTTCTATATTTGGTTTATACATACTTAACTTAAAAGCTATATTAACTATGCAGTAAACTACAAGGGTACAACCTTAACAGTTAATTTTGATGAATATGTTGAGAGTTTCAAAACAGTTTGTCGTGGTTTAATAAATGTGCAGATAGCAATTAAATTTGTTGTTTTTTTTTACTTAAAAAACAAATTAAATATCAATTATACATAACTTGTAATATAACATGCTTATGTACATAAATACATACTTTCTTTCATTCATAATACAAAATAGTAATTAACAAAATTATTTCTTATCATTTGTACGTGTATCTTATAATTTTTTTTTTAATTTGATTTTTTTTCATGCTGTCAATTTTAGATTTTCATTTGTAAGGAAATAATTTGATAAAAAAACGAGAAAGAGTGCAGTAGAATAGACTGTGTAAACTCTGGGATACCCGTATGAACGTAATATATCCTGTTTCTATAAAACTTAATCATCTTTTAAAAACATTCAGATGTTTTAGTACCGAACTACAGAGATATATTTATGTAAATTGTGGAGTTGTATGATAGCTACCCGAATCTATTGCGCCTAGCTTAATTAAGTTTCAAGAAATGCAAAAAGCCTGAACCGGCTGCTTTAGACCAATAAATTTTATAAAAGTTTTTGGCATGCAACTCGACCCTTTTTCACTAAATTTCAGATAGCTAGCTTCAATGAGTTATTTTCATTTAAAAAGAGAAGTTGTATGGCAGCTACTCGAATCCGGCGGCCGAAAATGCTGGAGTTAAATAGCAAAACTAACAATTTTGTAAAAGTGACGTAAAAAAAATTTCAGCCCCCTTTATTTTAGCTCCTTTATTTTTTGAGTTATCGTGCGGACGGACGGACGTACATGGCTTAATCGACTCAGAATTCGATTCTGAGCCGATCCATACCTTTGACACTATATCTAGCTCGACTCCTTTAAGGTGTCACAAACGTAATGGCAAATTTATTATACCCTTGAACATAGTTCATACGGGTATAAAGAAGAAAAATCATTTTTATATCTAATAAACTACTTTTTAAAAATGATACGTTTGACAAAATATTTTGAAAATTCATATGTGAGTTGTAAGTACATAATATTTATTTGAAATCTGAAGAAAATTAAAATTATTTTTTTATTTTTTTTTTATCAGATCGCATAGACCATAAAAACATGCTGTGAAAAGAATTGAAATTTTATTTAATATTAACATTTTATTTTGATTGTTTTTTTTTTTTAAATTTATTTTAAATTTAAATTGTAAATTAAAAAGAAAAAAAGAATAAAAAACAATGATGTTGTTTATGATTAATTATATATGATAAAAAATGACATAATGATGAGATCAGAACCTTCTAAACTAAAGAATTAAAAAAAAAAAAAAAAGAAAATTTTATACAGGGAAATTATATAAGTAGTTTAATATGAACTTGTATATATATATATAAATGTATAAAATATATTTTATTATTAAATTTATTATTAAAAAATAAAAAAAAAATAAACTCCCTTTTGTTCTGTTCTTTCATGTAACTTAGCATTGTTTTCGATTATGGGATTAAAATTCAATGTATAAATTATTTAGAATTTTTATTATTCTCAGAGTATACGTGTACATTGTAAATATTATAATTTTATATTAAATATTTATTTGTTTATGCGATTATTTCATTACAATTGCAAATTATTAATTTTATATTTTATTTTTTATTTAAAAAAAAAAAAAAAATTGAAAAAAACGATACTTTTAAATTTGATGAGTGTAAATCAATGCGACTGCTTAAAATATACTTATACTTCGTTTGAGATGAAACTATATGAAATTAACCATAACCATACATATATTAACTTCATTAAAAAATTAAAGTTGATGTTGTTGAAGAATATTTTTTATTTAGTTCGGAAACAGGCCACATAAGTCAGAAAATATCTTCCAAATGATTAAAACCAAAAACTTGGAATTTTAAAAGATTTATGCGGTTTTATAACAAGTGTAAGATATGTTGTAATAGTTATATTGGTTTTAACAGATATATTGGTTTTAACAGATATATTATATATAACAGATATATAACAGATATATATAAGTTCAAAAATTGAAAACAACCTGTTTTTATAAAAAAGGAATTTTTTTTTAGGTTTCATTTCATATTAAATCAAATTGAAGTTTAAAATTTGTAATTATCTATAAAGTGCAAAATTTTATTAAATAAATAATTTTCTCTTAGTATTGAATGAAGGATAATTTAACTTTAACAATACTCTTTACAATAAAATTCAATGAAAAATTTTGTTTTCCTTTCCACTCCTATAAGATATGATCTTTGGGAATCCACCTATTCATTTTTTATTCATATTTAACTAAGCTTCAGTTCCTGGAATCAGTATAGTTTAACTAAGCTGTAAATTACACGGCTGTAACTATTGCACAATACACAAATATTTTATTTTTATTTATGCACCATATCTATTACAAGATTTATTTTTTATTTTAGTATATATTACGATATGGTATTAATTATTATACGATTTATTATATATAATTATTTTTTTTTATATTACCTATACTAATTGTATTTATATATTATTATATTATAAGACAATTCTATATAATTTTTTATTAATCTCTATATAACCCACCCGGGTAAATATAGAAATTGTTTCGTTCTTCAACACTATTGAAGTCTTCAGTAATATAAGCATGTAATATTGACTTGTTTAGATAATTCCTAAATTTCAAAATATTTTGGTTAGTTTTATATATAAAAATTTATAGAAATATCCTGTGAGTTAATAGAAATAAAATAAAAAATCTTTTCCTCAAAACTCAACTTATATAATTTTACAAAAAAATTTGATTAAAAAAAATTTTAATCTGTTAAACTGTTATTAATTAATTTATAAAACCATAGTTTTAAAAGATTTTTAAATAAACAAATATAGAATTGTTATCCCATACTTATTCATTAAATAAATGGACAATTAGGTATGGTAACATAAGTAGTAACAAATTGTATTGTAAACAAAATATTTGGTCCGGTCAGGTTATCTTATAAATTATATTCTAATCTAATTTATATGTATGACCTAACCGGAGTTTCAACCGAAATAAAACACCGGTATTTTAACTACTGCACCACTGATTATAGATTGGGCTTCAAATATAATATTCTTTAATATATCATCGCTTATAAATATTACACTTTGTAAATCATATACCGCCTTTCTATACGCCTTGGTTTCAATTTTATTGTATTCTTTAATTTTTTAATCAAAGTTTTTTTTAATCTTAAATGACTTTTTAAAGAAATTGATTTTTTTATTATGTAATAGAACAGATTATATTATACGTATCATTTTTTATGCTCCCATTTTTACCGACCGCATACAATTATGTATAAGGTAGGTATTGTTTTCATATTAAAAATGTTTACCCTAGTTTTGGCAAATATGCACTACCCTGGTGTGGAGAAGACTGTAAACATTTTTTTAGCATGATGTCCGTCTGTGTGTGTGTCTGTGGGCACGTGTACAGCTTAAATGACTGAGCGGAATTTTTTGCAATTTCATATTTACGGTTTTGACGTAAATATCTCAGATTGATAAGCTTTTGGAGCAAATCGGACAACCGCAAGTGGTACTTTACTAGTATACTTTTTAAGTTTTTTACAAATATTTCGTAATAGAAAAATTTTATGAGAAAAGTTATTAAGAAAAAGTTGTTACATAAGTGAAGAGCAACAACTTTGCCATAGAACATTTTTCGCTCCGACTAACTTTAACTTTTATTTAATTTTTTTTTTAAGTCCAAATTTCATACATAACCATATGAATTTATGTATATGAACAATTTTTTTGTTTTTTTTTATATCTTTAAAAATTTATATATGGACATACATAATATGTATATGCTTATATCTATGCATATTATTCTTTTGTTGATGACATTACATAATAAGGTAAATGGATGTATGAATGAATGCACATGTATTTTTACGATTTCATTGCTTTTTATTATTGTTGTTGAATAAAACAAAATGTTGTTAAAATATTAGAAGTTATTTTGCTTTGATATATATAAATTATTATGTAAACAATCTATAAATTTTGGCATTGTACTTTTCGTGTAGTGGCGGTCGGTCCTGTGGTGGAGACAGCTGATTTTTTTTTAAATATTGACATAATTTCTCTAGTCTATAGATACAGATATTCGAAAACATGGAAATTTATTTTCGAATTTTATAAACAAAGTTCTTTTAATATCAAAATTTTAATTAATTGTGGAAATCGGAAGTACAGTATCTTTTATCAAATGACATTTTCTTCCAGTTTTACTATTAAATTTATTTTTTTCATATCCAAATTGAACATCTCATACTTTAATTTGAATACATAAAAAGTTCAGAATAAGAAAACATTTACCCAAATCAGTAAATTCAATTTTTTTTTCTTCTATCATACCCGTAAATTTCTTAAATATAAAAGTACATACTTATAAGAGTTAAGAGTAAAATTAATTAGAGAAAAAATAATATGGAATTCTAAAAATTCAATGAAATTCAACTATTTGAATATGCTCTAAATAAGTATTCTGTCCATTTTTATGTGAAATTTTTGAATTCTGAAATTAAAATTTTATTTTTTTTTTTTTATTATTCTATTAAAATAAAATTAAAAAAAATAAAATTAAAAATTTAATAAAGTACTACTATTTAACAATTATTGTGCATATTAAATTATTTATATGGCAACAACAAAAAAAAAAAAAATAAATAATTAAAGGTTCTTTTCAATTTCATCAATAAAAATATTTAAGTATCTTAATTAAAAAAACCAAAAATGGTTTTCTATTAAAAAAAAAAAATAAATAAATAAAAAAATAAACGGAAAAATAATAATTAACTATTATTTTACAAATGGAAAAATCTAAAATAAAAAAAAAAGAAATAAATAAAAAAATTAATAATAAGCAAAGTAAAGTATTTTTAATTATTATTTAAAAAAAATGTCTGTATACTTATTCTGATTTTTAAGAAATAAAATGAATGATTCTGAATAAAACATTAATATACTTATGTATCTGTAAGATTGCTTAAATGGTATGAGATTTTTAATTCAAGGTTAATTGGATAAAACAAAATAAAATTTTAAAGAAGTTTATTAATATGTATATTATTGTTATTGTTATATAATGTTTTTAAATATTTTTTTTTTTATTTTCATTTTATAATTAATTCGTTGCGCATCGTACAGACTATAGAGTTGTACAATGATATCGTTACTTATAAATATAAAGAATAGTTATAATGTCTTATTTTTCTTTATCCAATAAATATAAATGAATTTAATATATTAATTTATTCAAAGTATATTCAAAGTAAATTTTTTTTCTATATTAGCAATTCAAATTGTGAATTGAATTGATGAATTGTTCATTAAACTAAATGAATTGTTCATTTAACTAAAGTAAAAAAAACAAGTAAATGTTACAGTAAGTCGATGCAACCGACTTATTAATACCCTACACCAGATAATTCCAAATAAATTAAAAATCTATATAGTTTTTTTGGCAGCTGCTTGAACCGCTTCCATTTTCTTCCTTATTCAACTCGCATTTCAACTCGGATGCCTCTTCTCGGAACGTAAAAGAGGCATCCCTTGTACAAAATTAAAATTAAAATTTCAAGTTTCTATTTTTATGAATTTCGAAGATATGCTTGTTAGGTCTTGGGAGGCGTGTGTCACCCACTCGAATTGCCACTCCAATTCATCATATCCATCTCAGAGGCATAGAGGAAACGTTACAAAACACTCTTTTACCAATTTTAAAGGTTCTATCTTATTGGTTTTGGTGGTATGCTCGTTTCCTCTTGTACTCGTTCGAAAGTTTCCAAAATACGAAACCATGGTCCAAATTCTTTGAAATGTCAGTTTCCAATTTTAAAGAAAAGGAAACATATAACAGAGCACCCTTCTACTAAATATAAAGGTTCTATTTTTGTTGGTTTTGGAGATATACTCGTTTGCTCTGGTGCTCGTGCGGAAGCTTCCAAAATCCGAACCAATGGACCAAATTCTCTCAAATTTCAGAAACATAAATCAAACATAAAGGAACATCATTTTACCAAATTTAAATGTTCTATCTTTGTTGATTTTGGAGATAATCTCGTTTGCTCCGGGATCATTTGGATGCTTCCAGAATCCGAACCCATTTACAAATTTTGTCCAGATCCGAAATCCCCCTTCTTTTTGTAATTAGTAACCTACTATATAAATTTCATCAAGATAGCTTTACTAATTTTTGAGTTATCGTGCGGACAGACATCGTTAAATTGACTCAGGAGGTAATCCTGATTCAGAATATACATATATACATGTCCATATCTAACTCGCTTCCTTTTGGTGGTTACAAACACCATACCAATAAACAAAAAAATAGCCATATTCTACATAACATTATAACAAAAGAACAACCATTTTTCTCAAGTTTGCTCAAATTTAACTATTATATTTATAATATTTTTATATTTTGTCCTATTCTTTTTAAAAAGTCTAAAATTTACTCACTTTTATTTTACTTTTTCATTATTCTCTTTATTTTTTAATTTTTTTATAGCAGTTTTTTTTTTATGTTACATATTTCACAGTTAACGATTTTTCCCAATCTTGTCAGAGCAATTGTAAGTTATTTTTGCATTTCTGTCACTATTTTATAAACGTTAAAATTTAATTTACTAACCACAACCTTTTAAAGTGATTTAAAATTAATTATATTAACATAAAATAATTAATTATGTTATTACATGCAGATTTGTTTTCATAGGAAATTCCAAGAATTTCAAACGTAAATTATATCATCAAGCCTTTTAAAAGTGAGCAATATTCAAATTACATATATGAATCTAAGATAGGTAATCTAAAGATGTTGTCTAAAGGTAAAATACCATTTAAAATAAACAAAATAATTTCCATACATTCAAGATAATTGTCGAAAAAAAAATATTTGATACATATGAATTTTTTCTTTTACATATTTATTTCTAAAATTTCCCTTACTTAAATTGCGTTCTTAAATTAGCTCGTTTAAATTAGGGCGCTCTATGCTTCCACGAAAAGTAAAAAGGGGGCAAAAAATTAGGGCGCGTACCCAAACATATTCAAAAATAAAACGCAATTAAAAAAAAACTTAAAGTCTTAAAAAGTGAGGTTTTAAAAAAGAAAATTTTCAAGACGCGAGATTATGAAATATGAGTTTTAAAATGTCGAGATTCCTTACCAGATCCGTTATTCTAATGGAGTGATAAAAGATGAGTTTAGAGGAATTTTAGGAATAAATTACATAAATGTTTAAAGAAACCTATATATGTAAATACAGTCAATATCATACATGAAAATTTATATATACATATAATGAAACTACATATATATTATTTAAACGCAATGCTAATAATGTAACCTTTTAGATAATTGAATGCACTTTTTTGTCAATTTTTAATTTTTTTCTATAGGAACATAGAAAAACCTTTCAATTTATATAAAAATTTTATTGATATTCACTGTAAAAAATTAATTTAACTGATTTTTTAAGATGTTCTTGATGATAATTAATGATGATCTCCATTACACTTTTGTTTTTCTATTTTGCTTTTATGTTTTGTTTTTTTTTTCTTGTTTTATTTTTATGTGAAGGTATATATTTTCTAAACTCCAATATCAACAATAATTACATATATTTATAATATATACAAAGGAAATCACTTTTAATCACGTTTTTTTTTTTTTGTTATATTATATATATAGTAATATGATGTTCACCATGATATATATACTTGTTTTATATACATAAGTGTAAGAGTTGATTAACTAATATTTAAGTGTTTTAAGAAATTAAAGTTAAAAAACATTTATTAAATTTAATAATAGTTTTAAAATTATGTCTTCAATTTGTAATTGAAGGTTAATATATTGTATTTGGAAAATAAAAAAAATTCTTAAAAGTCTTAAAAAATTCTTAAAAGTGTAGAGTAAACTGTGTCAACTCTAGTGTATTTTAACTAACATAATAGATGTGTTGTTTCCATAAAATTTAAAAATCTTTTAGAAAATTTAAGACATCTAAATTTAATTAAGTATCGAGATATATTTATACGAATTTGAGAGTTGTATTACATCTACTCAAACCGGTTGCTCCGAACCGAACTAAGTTCACAGAAGTTTTTGCCGTAATTTCATCACCCTTTGTAAGATTTCAAATGCTTAGCATTATTAAGTTCCAAGATGTGCAAAAAGCCTTAATTTGTTCGTCTAAAGTAACCCAACTTCATAAATATTATTGCCATAAAACTTGATCATATTTTAGATAAATTAGATTTCAAGCTTCATTAAGTACTAAGAAATGAGGATATATATAGATTAGCTTAAATGAAAAAGGAAGTCATATGGTAGCTATTCGAACTTATTGTACTATAGCACAACCAAATTTTATAGAAGTTGTTGGCATACAATTTGATTTCTTTCCACCTAACTCAGATATTTCATATACTTAACTTTAAGACACTGAGTTATTTTCATTATAACCTGAAAGTTGTATGCCATCTACTCGAATACCCCAGTCAAATTTGATTAATTATAATAGCAAAAGTACCAATTTTATAAAAATTATCTTGTAAAAATTTGAAAATCTTAGCTCCTTTAGCATAGCTAGATTAATTCACAATTTGATTTTCCTTTAACATAGCTAGATTAATTCACAATTTGATTCTGAGCTAGAATTTATACAAGTATATTTTGTCATATCTATCTTGTGAACTTTAATTTGGTACGAACGTAATGGCAAATTTATTATACCATGAAAACTACTTTAGTATCAGTATAAAAATAAAATCAAATGTAGAATATATAAGTTTAAATAAACTTTAAAAATTTAGGTTTTCAATTGGTATACGAGTATATATGTATCTATACTATGATAATAATTCATACATAGTTATACCAAAACATGCCGGTAATTGTATATAATGATGGGTATATATATAAAATATAAATATTTGATTTATAACTTATTATACACTTATTCCATTGCAGTACATATATATCTACATGTATATGAACATTATTTATTCTATATGAGGTTAATATTAACATTAACATTAATTAATATTAACCGCAGTTTATAAATTAGAATTTAAAAAAAAAAAAACAGGGTTGTATTCTGTAACCACATATTAATTAATATATACATTCAATACAATAATTTATCGATATTTTATGGTTATATGGTACATATGTATGTATAACCATTTATTATATAATGTATATACTTACATATTATATTTTATAGAATTTTCACTATATTAAATTTTTCAAAAGACAATTTTATTGATTTTTCATTATAATTTTCATCAATGCATCTAATATAATAATATGTGTGTTGATATTGATGTTGATGTTGATTAAAAATTAATTATAAACCTGTAGAATTTTTATTTTTTTTTATGTTTTTACAAGGCGAATCGGAATTAAGTAAATTGTAATAAAGGTCAAGTTGAAGTTTAGTTGATTTTGGTTTTTTTTTTTTTTTGTTTTAGAGAAAAATAAAACTAAATTAAAAACTAACGATCATTGATAGATGATATAATCTAAATTTTTTTTTTATTTTTATTCTTTTATAATTTTTTTATTTAATTTTAAACTTTATAAAATTATTATAAATATACATTGATGCTTATATATTTATATATATATATATATATATATATTTAATATATATATATACAAATTATAATTATTCAAAAATAAAATAACGATGATTCGTTATTCTTGTTCAAAAGCATTCAATTTTATTATTATAAGATTTATATAAAATTAAAATTTTATATGCATATATGTACATATGTACATGATATGTCAAATTCTTAAAGTAATCATTTGTTAAAAAAGGCAAATTAAATTAGAGATTTAAAAATCTGGCAATACTATTTGTAGAATCGATAACTGACAATAGACGGATATCCGGTAATATATTTTTATAATTTTAATAATAATATATATATGTATATATATAATATATATATACATATATATATAAATAAAAATAAGTTAAATTTTATTTTAATTAAAAATTTCGGCAAATCATTTCAATTACAGAATGATGAATGAATTTTTTTTTTTTTTATATTAAGATATTATTTTAATTACTGTAAAATAAATTTTGAAAAAAATACTTAGGTAACGGTTAATTAAGGAAATTTTATTTTTGCCTTTAACAACTTGTTTTTTATTTTTCGTTAAATTTTATATAAAATTATTAGATGAGTATCGTATTTTTTTATATTTTGACATTTAATCACATTTTATAACGTAGTTTACGGTATACTTTGGTTCATAAGTGTATTCTTCATATAGTAAGTTAGAATTTAATAAGTTGTCAAGAAATTTATCTAACCATCGCCAATATAAATGTTTAGTAATCAGTTATTTTAAATTTTAATAAAAATTTATCAATGTTACCATAATGTGGATCGCGTTATTTTTAACTTTTTGTTTAAATTATTAACAATCAAAAAAATAAAGAATGATAACTATTCAATAAAACTGAATCACAATAAATAAAAAAAAAACAATAATGAACTGAAAGGAGCCAGAAATTAAATACAAAACAGGGACTTATTCTTAATAACTTTTAAAAGTGAAAAAGTATATTTAAATTGAAGGTTATGGTGTATGTGTTTCTTTTTATAATTTTGAATTTAAATCCAAATTTAAAATAATAAATAGCAACTTGTCCAAAAATTAAAAAAAAATTTTTTTGTAAAAATAATATGA
The DNA here is from genome assembly GCA_947095535.1 of Poecilobothrus nobilitatus. Taxonomy (NCBI): domain Eukaryota; kingdom Metazoa; phylum Arthropoda; class Insecta; order Diptera; family Dolichopodidae; genus Poecilobothrus; species Poecilobothrus nobilitatus. The sequence continues at coordinate 40,787,193 of OX352774.1, read as the reverse complement.
TATGCGTTATAACTAATAACTATTTCAATATATTTTATTCCATTCAATTAAACGGTCTGTCCAGTAAATTCTGTCAAAACAAATGTCTACCAAAATGTCTAACAAAATGTCTGCCTAAATGTTACCTAAGGTTTTGTTTTTTGTGAAATGAAAAAATTAAATTAACAGGCGATTACAAAACTATTATCTATTATTTATGATTTCAAAACGTTTATAAAAATTTATTTTAATCATAAGTATAATCTTTTAAATTACAATAAATTGTCTTAAAGAAATTTCGAGGAAAAAAACTGTGGATTTAAAATTATTATTTTTTTAATCTTGCATAATACTTTGTTTACAGGAATCAAAATTGAATATTTTTACATATATGTATTTTATAGTCTCTAATCCCTGATATATTCCTATGATACTTTAAAATTAAGTTTACATCACATCACTGATTAAAAAATCTCATCTCAATTTTTACATCTCATCATTGATTAAAAAACAAAAAATTTGCCATTGTAAAATAATAAGGTATGTATATTTTAAAATAGATCAGTATATATATTGATTGTAATTTTAAAAATATAAATGTAATGAATCTGTTAATAGTCATATGGCATATATATATATACAGCTTATCGAATTTCGTTTCTTATGTAAGCAGATTTAGTTATGGAATCAGATGCTTTCGAAAATTTGTTTACCAAAGTTGACACCTCACATTTATATAGAAAAGTTTAAAGAACTTTAGCATCTTTCTTCGAAGTGTCCTTCCAAAAAATTTTCTATCCTATATAACTAGTTAATTCTAAATTTTTCAAAATTCCTTTTCCCAAGAATACTTCCCTCTTTCTTCTCCAAATAGGTTGGTTGCAGATGCACGCTATAGGCAAGTTTCGGCCTCTTGAAATAGCTTAGATCAGTATTTTTTCTAATTAAACCATTGTTACCTTCTTATAAAGGGCTTTAAATTGATTAAGTGCACTTTCGGCAGTACTGAAAGATAAATTAAGAAAAATTTTCCCAGAAATTTTTTTCTCTTTAGAGCAAGAGGTGGACATTCATACAACAGATGAAATATTAATTCCTTCTTCTTTTCATCTTTGCAACTTTTGCAATCCTAATCCCATTAACAAAACTGTATACATTTCTCAATTTCATTAACGAAACTGTCCATTAAAGATGCTACCATAAAGTTTGGTTTAAAAAAAGATGGTTTGGTGTCTCGTGCAATTTCTTTGGATGATGCTACTTTCTCGATTAAGTTTTCAATCGGTCCTCGTAAAAAAATAAAAATAAAAATATGGAGTGTATATACGTACGTAAATACGTACAGGGGTTTTTTTTTTTTTTTTTTTTGATTAAATCACTATATTTAATCTAATTAAAACAATTCCTATTAAATATTTTAAATAAAATAAAAAAAAATCTATAATATTAATATCTGTATATAATATAAAATTATTATTAAATGTTATCTTACCATTTTTTTCTGAATTAGATTAGCCATTAAAATTAGTTTTAAATTCCAAACAAAAAATCCACAAGAAATTTGAAAATATTATAAATTTCTTAATATTATATAAATTATACTTATTTAATTTTTTAATTTATATAATCCAAATAGTAATTATTCACTTCACTTTAATTTTTTATATTTGTATTTATTTATATATATATCCTATTTAATATTTATTTATATATATATTTTTTTCCTTTAATTTTTAAATTAATAATTTAATAATATTGTAATTTAAAACCATTACTTTCTATTAGATTTTTATTTTTTTATAAAAATAAAATTTTTTTGAAATATGATCAAGATTGTTTTTTAAATCGAATTTCAATGAAATCGATTTTCATGTTTTGATTACAGTCCGAAAAAAAAAATTACAAAAAAAAAGTAAAATATAAAAACAAAAAAAAAAAAAAACTCAGTATTTCAAGTTTTTTATTTTTTTTATATTTTATTCGATTACAAAATGTTTGATATGATTATCGATTACAATATTGATGGTTTCAATTTCATTTATTTATTCACAATATTTTAAATTAAATAAAAATGTTGATAGGTAAAACGAAGGGCTTTTAAAAGTAACTTAAGATACAAATTTATTATTATTATATTTTTCTTTCGTTATTTTTTTGTTCTTATTTTATTTTATTTTTTTTTTTTATAAAGTGTATTCACCTTTCAATGACACCTGTAATTCTTTAAAAACATTTTTTGCTTTATTTTACCTTTAATATTTTAATTAAAAATATTTATTTATAGAGATACAATATATTTTTTTTTTTTTTTGCAACTGTCAAATATTTCAGATGAGATGAAAAAAAAATTAATTCTGTCCGATTACACTGGAAATGGTATTCATTTTGTTTTCTTTAATAATATGCGAGCAAAATTGTGTATTTAATTACATTATTAAAAACAAAAGGAAAAATATTACGCAAATTTAATTAATATATATATATATATATACATAAATAATAACTTATATACAAATAAATTGTTAATTTAATAATTAAAAAAAAAATTGCATAATTAAAATACAGAAAGAAAAAAAAATTTCTTAATGAATTTTTCCGTTTTAAAATTTTTTATTTTTTTTTTGTTTTTTTTTTTGTTTTTTTTTTAGAAAGAAAATATGAGGGAAAATCTGGTCATGGTCAAATCAAAAAATAAATAAAAACAAAACTAAACTAAAAGAAGAAGAAGAGATGGTTTGGAAATGATGATGTTGGATGAATGTTAAATTGAAAAATAAAAATAATAATTTCCTGCTTGAGTGAATTTCAGGTTTTTTTTTTTTTTTTTTTTTATGGTAGAGGTCGTTATATGTTAACTATTTTAGGCACATGGTTATAAATAAAAAAATGTAATTAAATTACTAAATATTCTTTTCTCTGATATTATTTGATTTTTGATGGAAGATATTTGTTTTTATTTATATTTTATTTACTTCAGTTATCTAAATATCTTTATATACATATATAGTCATTTTGTATAGATAATTCATAAACTTTTCTATTTTTAAAGGGTACAGCTGCTGGGGACTGCAGTTCTGATTTTTAGTTTTTCATTCAATTCGTCGTTATGGCAAACAATATTAACATTATTACATTATAATATACATTAGGTATATTACATACATTATTATATATACTGATAATATGAAAATATTTATGTATATTGTATTAAATAAAAAATGGATAACAATAAATTCTTATAACCTCAATATTTTCCTTTTATCTCAATATATTTATCATATCTCGATTTTCCTAGATATTTAAAAATCAATGAAGACATTTAAATGAAAAATATTAGAAGAATCGGATCATAAACAGTATAAGATAGGATAGGCTCAAAATTCAAAAAGTCACAAAAATGAGTTAAAACACATAACTTGATCAAATTTAATAAAAAATAACTTAATAACAATAATAATTGACGAGTTGATCAGAAATCAATCAAACTATGAAACATGATCAGCCCACATTTATTTATTTAATCAATTTGAATTTTTTTTTTACTATTCTTCAAGAGACAGTTGAAGGAAAAAATCAAAAATGTGCTGAGAGCATCGTTAATTAGAATTCTAAATGTATGATATGAGAAAATGTTAAAATATTTGAATCCAGTGACCATCTAGAATGATTAAATTTGATAATGCTCATTTAAGATATTTTACATATAGCATCAATCTAAAGCAAAAATGTATGTTAAATATTTTTCTTGAATAGAACCTGTATAGCTAAACAAGTTCATAGATCCAAAATAAATATATATGGTCGGAGAGATAATTTTTAGGTCTTTCTTTTGGTGTCGAAAAAACTTTAGTATCTCTCTTAGTTTAGCGGATATTTATATGTAAGTGTACTTATTATTGAAATATTCAAAGTACAGTTAGAGCCCTTTAATGACGTTTGAGCCCTTCTCTTGAAGACTGGGATGTGGGCAAAAATTCATAAAATGAGCCAAAGTATCTGTGTGTAAAATTAGAAAAAAATCGGGCACAGGAGTTAAATGGAAGTACACAATCAAACTATACAGTTGTTATAAATAATTCAAAAGTCATGAAATTCGAAATTTGATTTTGCCTACTCATATCTTTACCATCAGAAAATAGTAAAATACAGAATCTTGTTGGCCTAAATCTTCAAAAATACTTCTTTATTTTTATTAAAAAAAAATGAGTTTTTAGGAGGTTAATCCAAATTACGTCTCTCCAAATTTTTTTTACTTCTTATCTGTTTTGAATCTTTTGTCAATATGATTTGGGAAGTTAATCTGCCAAAATTTGCTTTAAATTATAGAATAATTTTAATTAACATTAAGTCAATGTCATTATATATATTAAAGCCTCAATAGTTTTCAATTGTCTTTAAAATCGTTGGAACAAAAAAAATGTTCTCTAACTTTCAAGTTTTGTTAAGTTTAGTAAATTTAGTTACAAAGAATCTTTAAATTTTCAGCTTCTTAAAGCCATATTATATATATTTTAAAATTTTCTAACTTTTTATTAAATTCTTCATTTATTTTGGAAAAGGGCTGAAACAATTTCTTTCTTCATATAATTGATTAATTTATACTTTATAGCATAAGACATAAGTACATAAAATATAAATTATCGGATTGAAAATTTTTAAGTTAATTTAAAGATAAAATTGTAAACAATTAATGTTATTTTTAACATACTTTTCATTTTATAATGGTATAGCAAATATTTTTCTACAGGTAATTAAAAATATTAAAGAAAGAAAACTAAAGTAAAATGATTTTTTTTTTTTTTTTGCAATAATTTATTAATTTACCAACATAAAAATAAAAATTAATTGAAAAATGATATTCAAACTATAATTTAACATCATTGCAATGCAATGTAATAGATAAGTATAGATATTATATTAAAATCCTATTATTTTTAACATAGGTAATATTCCAAATAATCAGCTTTTAAAAGCATTTATAAATTTATGTCACATTCTTCAACTATAATCAAAAAACCAGCAACAACTCTTTTGAAAGATAATTTTGAATCAAAAAAAAAACCCAAAATGAAACTGGAACAACATATCATTTTGTCTGTAAAACTCTATATATATCTCTTGTATACATTAATATAAGTAATATTAAGCCCTCATAAAATCTCTTTGTTTAATTATTATTATTTAATTTTTTATTTGTTTTGTTTCGATTTTAAGAATATATCAAGAATGTTGTTTGTACCCTTGACTTTCTCGAATAAAGAAAAGTAAGTAAATATGTTGTATTCATGACTTTCACGAATATAGGGAGATATGTAATATTTTTTGTTTTGCTTTAGGTTAACATAATACATAAATGTGACAAGGAAATTACACATGGGGCCTCGGTGACTTAAGAGCGTATAAAATACGCTGTAAACACCGAGGAAGTGTGGGTTCGAATCCCACACACATCGTTAGAGTTATTCCTCCTTACGACATTTACAGCCACACCTAAACGAGAAAGGCTGTGTAATTTCCTGTCCGCATTTATGTGGCAGAGAAATGCATTAAAAAAAAATAAAAAATTACACAACTTTTCCTAGATGTGGTGAAAAATGTTGTAACAAGAACTTATTCTTATGACTTGTGTGTGATTAGAACACTCAAACCCTGGTGTTTACAGCATATTTCATACGTTCTTACCTCCTATAATACCGAGGCTTCATGTAATTTTTATTATACACTTAAATTATATGTTAATCAAAAACAAAATGTTATTAGAATAATCTCAAAAATTCAGTAAGCTGTTAATTTTAATATTTTATTTTCTAATGTACTCGTATAACAGTTGCAAATTGATTTTAATGATAAGATCTTATATAACATTTTTAATATAAAAAGTTTTGAAATTATTTTCAGGTATTACGAAAATTCTTTCTTGAAATTTTGTTTAATATCATTTGGTATAAGTACATAATAATTAATTTTTGAAAGGGTTAAGGAAATTAATAACATAAAATTGACTTAAACATTTTTATCAAAATTTTTACAGTTTTCCACAAGTTTATAATAATACTTTCCACTATTATAAAAACATAGGGCATCCACAAAACTGTTATTATTCATATTAGACTAAGATTAAGCTTCTTCCTCTCGTTCCAATACCCTGAATGTAATGATTTTAGTTTTAGATTAATAAATCAATGGCTTAGTATTATCATTATTTTGGACTAAGCCGTTCTTGATTACTTGGGTGTAGCTATCATAAAAGATTATTAAACAGAAAAAATATATTTATGCGCCATCTATTATCTTGTACAACAATTATTTATTTTATTTTAAGAGATCAAGTAGTATCGCCTACTCATATTATTGATTTGACTTGACTGTCATTTTAATACAATTGCCGACAATTGTCCACTACACCATTGTGGTCATGTATTATTACAATATTCTGTATTACATTATTATTATTATGAATAACAAAATAAGATAAAACAAAATAAATTATGCAAAAAATTAAAGAAAAATAGAAATCATATATACATTATAATATGTATCCTAATCTATATATTATATATATATTTGTATTCAATAAAAAGGCTACTTTACTTAGTTAACAAGATATAGTATAATATTAAAATTCGTATTTTATTTTTTATGTAGTTATTGAAACTTTAGTACACCAATCTTTAAAAAGATAAATATTGTTAAGTTTTAAGAAAGTAAACTTTCTAAAATGAAATTTTCTCTATTCAAAAATTTAAATTTTCATAAAGATTTTATTATTCAGATTAAATTGTATAAAACCCTACGAAAAAAAACTAAATTATTGCATTAATTATATTATAGGAAAATACTATAAGGAACAACAAAAAATTTAAATATTTTACAATAATAATAGTACATACATATATATGTCAGGAACTAAATTGAAAACATTTATTATAAAAATTAACAAATAATTTTTAATTCATGTAATATAACTCACATAAAAAAAACTTTTAAAATACAACAATGTATGCGTCCCTTTTACACGAAAAGAATAATTGAAAATAATTTTTGTGTATATAGTTGGTAAATGTATCGTTAATTAACATAACCGTATTTACATCTATCTACTCTTACTCAAAAACTGGTGTAGTTGGGAGTAGAAAAGATTAGTTTACTATATAAAAGGATAGCAAATAATGAGATGCAAATCGCTGTAGTTTCATAAAATGTAGAATTAATTATATGATACAGCATCTCTCGTATAATCCTCAGTTTTAGTATCTTGAGATAATCTCAATAAGTGCATAAAATTAAATTTGTAATAAGTGCATAAATATTATTCGATTAATAAACATTTAGTATCGATATTCTTTTTCTAAATGGTTAAAATTTTGATATTTGAAAGGAGTAAAACATTTTATTAAAAACGTAAAGACTATCATTGCAAAAGCATCAATCTTCTTAAGACAGTTTAGAACAGAGAACAACAATGAAAAGAACAATGGTAATATTAACTGTCTTTCAAAATATTTAAAATAAAAAAAGATTTAGTATTCTTCAAAATAATGATTGCTTAGATTAATTAAATATTTTTTGAAAAATACTTAAAGAAGATACAAACAGACAGTTGATATAAATAAATAAGTACATATACAAAAAAAAAACGAGGAAGAATACAGTTGCCTTTGTCAACTCTTAGATACCCGTACGAACCGTTAGTATGTTCACAGCCTGTCACTCTGCTCACAATATTATTTTTTTAATATTTTAGTATTTTAAAATAATTTGGGTGAATTTTATAATTTCTAGAACTATGGGTTGTACATATATTCAAACTATATGTTTATATATACATTCTTCAAAAGCAGATTCTAACCTTTCACATAACGATTATCAATCCAAAACTTTTTCAAATATTCTATAGTACCATTTAATACTAAGCGGTAAATGTATATTAAATTTACTTAGTACAAAATAGTAAATATAATTTTAAATATTATATTATATTATATTTAAATATTCCATTGACAGAATAATTTCTTATAAGTACAATAAAATACATATATGTATGTAAATGCGGCGCTATATAATATACATCTATACTCTTATCATTCATTCACTAGTGACATATACGATATGTAAATAAACATGATATTATATAAGTATGTATATATATTAATATCATATAAATAATAAAAAAAATTCTTCAAGCAACCGTTATGTTGTTTATTTACTTACAATATTTTGTACTACGCATTATATCCTCAACAATTTCAAATTATCGAGTAAAACAAAATGCAAAAAAAAATCGTTAAAGAAATTTGTGAGAAAATTTGAAAAAATCAAGTAACACTTTCGTCAATTATAAAGTAACCCTACATTATTAAAAAAAGTTTTTAACAAAAATAAGAGTATAATGTTGAAGCTTTAATTTTTGTGTATTACTTCAAAAAACTGTTAACAGGTGTTCAAGTTACAGGTGTTTAAAAATAGGAAATTTTCAGTTTTTGACCCCTTACAGCTCCTAAACGGGGGGTGATACAAAAAAAATTTCTGAAATAACTCATACTTATTTTCAAAGGTCTAACTTCTGTCAAAATTTCAAGTTTCCAACTTAAACCGTTTAGAAGATAGAAGGGTTGAAGGATTTTGCAAAATTTGAGTTTCACATAACGGTAAATTAAGACACCGTATGCCACAAATATATATTTATTGTATATATACTTTTAAAGCTAATAAAAGTAGTAATCGTTTGTCGTTTTCAAAATGAAGATATACCTTATACAACTTGTGCTATAACAATTTAAATATAGAGCTTTTTTGAACCTTTGGGAAGCTGCAGCTCCGTAACGGGTGGAGCTACAAAAAAAAGTTATTAAAAATAAAATTAATATTTTTGTGAGATCTATCAGTAGTTAAAATTTCATAGCTCTATTGCAAAAAAAATATGGGGATCTAAAAGTTAGGTGTTCGAGAGCTACCCTAAGGCTTGGTCCAAACTCAACCAAAAAAAATGGGGAACCTACAAATTACTCCCAGAATATTTTGTGTAAATTTCAAGATTCTAGCTTTCTTAGTTTTTGAGTTAGCGTGCTGACGGACGGACATGGCTCAAAAGTCTTAGAATTTTTTTCTGATCCGATCCATTCCTTTGAAGGTATATCTAGCTCGCCTATTTCGAGGTGTTACAAACGGAGGAGTAATTTTATTATACCCGATCCTATCGTACGGGTATAAAAAATCTTGTTTATCTTAAAAAAAGAAAACAAAAAGGTTCAATTGCTCTGCCCTATAAATACTCTTCTTATAACTATAAGTAATAATTTACTATAACATTAAATAAAGAAGGAAACATTTCACAGATAGTAAAAGAAAATTATAGAAAAATATAACAAAAAAAAACAAAAAAATTTTTTTTTTTAAAAAGTTATCCAATATTTTTTGTAATTATGTTGTTGGAATTTTGATTTCATGTTCATATCAATCTTTGTATCTTTATTGCAAAAAGTTCAAATAGTTATCTAAAGGTTAATTTTTTTTTTTTGTAAGTTTAATCACGAAATTTAATTTTTTGAATGAATTTATTTTAAAATTTAAATTTTAATCTTATAATTTATATTATATAATATATATATATATATATATGTATAGTGTAAAACCTTTATCACAGTAATTTAAGCTACGATGTAACTATATCTAAACGTTTATGTTTAAATTCTTATATTGTAGGAGTTAATTATTAATGCAAGTTGATTTTATATTATATTAAAGTATATAGATAACTTGATTAAAAATTTAATTATTTTAAATTTATTTTAAGCAATAATTTATTCAATTTCCTTTATCATCATCTTTTATAATAAATAATTTGATAGTGTATTCAATTCGATTAAAAACAAAAAATTTATTATAGCAATCAATAAAAGAAGAATTAAATGGATGCTGTTGTCAGTGGTTTTGTTTGAAATTGTTTAATCAATAATATATGTACAATATACATCAATATATTATGTTAATTATGTAGATGAAAAATAATCCGTATTAAACACAATTTTCTTTTTTAACAATTAATATATAAAATTTTTAAATATCTACACTTCTATATATGAGTTATTCGAAACGAATAGTTAAACAATAATTAATTTAGAATAAATGAAATAGAATATTCAAATATTTTTCTTTTTTTTAGTGCATTTTCCTGCCACATAAATGTAACAAGGAAATTACACAGTCTTTTCTTTTCAGGCGTGGCTTTAAATGTCGTAAGGGGGGATTACTCTTACGACATGTGTGGGATTCGAACCCATACTCCCTCGATGTTTACAGCGTATTTTATGGTAGGCTACAGAAGCCCCAATATTCAAATAAATTTTAAGCTTGATATTTCCTCTTTTGTTAACTGAAAATCTTCATTAACTCTGTATTTTAATATCAAAAATTAAATTGAAAATTGTAAACAAAATTTTCAAAACATCTAAGAATATTTTCCACAAAATCCTATCTTGAGAATGTTTAATTGTTATTAATTATTTTTACTCCTTAATAATTAAAAAAAAAAAAAATTAATTTTTAAATATGTCGTATATATCATACATAATTATATCCTTTCTTTGATGTTGTATTTTTCAAACTCTGTTTATCTAATAAACCATATACATTATTTTACATTTAGAGTTTATAACTCGCAGACAAAATATACATTATAATAGTTTAAGTATTGTATATTTAATATAAGAAGATATTTTGTGAGAATTTATATCTCAAGAAGTGTGAGTTGAGTATAATTATATTGTACAAGGAAAAATGATATTTTCTGTTATTGTCACTTGAAAATAAACATATATATGTAAAATTCTGATAAATATGTATATATATATAAGGTTCTTTAATGTAAAATTATCGTTAATTATAGTTAAAACTTAATTTGAACATCAAAATAACATAAAGTTTATTAATAAATTGAAAATTATTAATTTGATAATAATCATACCTACATATATTTATTAAAATTTGTTAGATTTAGAATTTATTAGAAAAATTTTTTTATAAAATTTAAAACTGTTTTCACATTTTCTTTACTCATAATTAATAATTAAATATTTTCCAGTGTATGTTTTAGTTAATTATGTATATATATGTATTTTTTTTTTAATTAATTCAATTGATAAAAAAAAAGTAAAAGGAGCCATCAATCTTTATTAATCAATCTAATCAAATATCCACCCACAACTTTAAAAACTACTGGTTTAATTTCCATCTCACCTGAATATTATTAATAAAAAAAAAAAAGTGAAGAAAAAAAAATGAACTGTTATTAAATAAAAATTTAATTTATTAATCCAATATTTTTTTTTTTCCTCTATTCATTTAAAGACATAACAAGAATACAAGAATTTAATTTATATATATATATTTCAAATGTTGAAGTTTTATATTAAAAAAAATAATATTATAACGACAAAATGTCATGCCATTCATTTATTTAAATTATTCAATATTGACTTGTTATGTTAATTATTAAAATTTTATTTCATTTTAAACTAATATTATTATTTATTTTTATATTTTAAATTAGTTTGTTTTAAATTAAATAAAATTTAAAGGTAAAATTAATTGACAAGTAATTTTACTTTTTTGTTTTTTTTTTTTTAATTTTTTTTGTATTTCAAAAATTTAATTTTTCTAAACATTATTTATATTTTAAAATAAAAACACATTAATTAATTATAATAATATTAAGTATACTTCAAATGTCAGAATCCGAAAAAATTTTATAACGAAAAATATTGATATACACGCGATGGCAACACGAGCCAAACTAAAATGCTTTTAGGCTTAACATTTCAATTGAAGTCCATTTGAAAAAAAAATAAATATTATATATTTTATTTTTTTCTGTTTTTGTTTTTTATCATTTTTCATTTTATTCGATCATAGTACAAAAATTTCAGCTGTTTTGTTTTTCTTCTTTAATTTTTGTTTTCATATTCCATACTCTTCTTTTTTTTTACATTTTTATAATTTCCTCTTCATCTTCTTTTATTTTTTTCTTCATCATTTATTTGTCTTTTCTGACTTCTCTTATTAGTTATTATATTTCTCTCTTTCTTTTTCTCTCTCTATTATTCAATTCTGTATTTCTGAATTCTGTGTACTTTTTCTTTTTAACTAAATAAATGAACTGTAGTTTGTTATTGTCGCTTTGAGCAATTTTTTAGTGTATTTCATTTATGTACAATTTTCAGAAGTGGTAGCTCTGATTGATATGTTCTAATTGGAATAATAGTTTATAACTGTTTTTTATAATAGTTTATAATAGTTTTTTAAATTTTCTTTTTCTGATTCACTTTCACTCTTCTATAGGTATAAACTACATGGTTTCTAAAAAGAAGCTTATTAATGACAATTGACAAAGGTTCAGAGTTTTTTCATTATCCGTTTATTATATGTGTAGCTGTCTTAATTATTAATCATTATTTTGATTTAGCCATTCATTAAGTTAGATAGGAGGGTTACTATTGTAGATACAAAATTAAAAAACCTAAATATGTCTAAAGTTACTAATGCGACATCTAGTATCTGGTGTAAGAATTATTTTTATTTCATAAATCTTCAATATATTATAGAATTTTCTTTTAATTTATTTTATGGACAAACCACTGTTGTAAGTATTTATTTTTATAAATTTTTAAAACAATTTATTTTATTAGTTTTATGATGTTAAGTTATTTTAAAATTTTTTCGGGATAAGAAAAAAAAAATGTTCGTTTTGTAAAATTTCGTTTTGAAAAGGAGTTAACTATTAATAAAAGCTGTGATTTTGTGGTTCCGTGTTTAGTCCGCTTATAATGTTTACTTAATACCATGTATGAATATTATAATTGTAATTACTAAAGACATTTCGGTTTTAATTATCGAATAATGTACCTGATTCCTAAATTGTTTACATAGTATAATTGATGAAGATTAAGAATGGAAAGATTTTCGATTAGAAAAGTATATGTCATTGTAAAAAAGTACACCTAATGGTCATTGTACAAAAAAAAAAAAATGTATCGCAACTTCATATTAATTAATTATATTTTTCTGCATACCTTATAGTTGTAAGTGTAGTTATATGTATATCTCTTTTTTTTTTTTTATATTTTCTTATTCATTTGTATTTTACTTCTATTACAAATGTTTTTATTTAACCTTTGGTGTTTTTTCTTATTTTTTTTTATGTTAAATGCTACTAGCTGAATCCATTCAGCTTCATTCCATTCATCGCATGCGAGATAAAATTCCAAACAAAATTTTATTAAACTAAACTAACATACATATGTATATATAAAACTATAAGAGTGACTATATTAAGATTATACGAGCATTATTTTATAACTATGCATTACTTAAGGCAGAAGCAGTAAAATTAAAATAAAAAAAAAAATAGGTAACTGATGTTATTTTTAAGTTAGTTAAAAAGCTATTATGTCAGCATGAAGGTAAGGTAAGGTAAGTTAAAAATAAAAAAATAAAAAACAAATTAAAAAAAATAAAAAGTGAGAGTGAGAATATATTTACGCTCAATTCAATATTATTGAATTGAAATTCTGCCAATGTAATGTTACCGCATATATGTATACATATTGGGTATTAATTATAATGTATTTTGAAAAGAATAATTTGATGTGTTAGATTTTTGGATATCTAATGGCTAATTATTTATTTGACCGAAATTAATGATGATCATAAAAACTTTCCATTTCAACTATACCATAAAATTGATCTATCAATTCTAACAATAAGAGAATATAACATTAAGTATGAATTATGAAAACAGTGGGGAGTCTTAAATGTTTTGTTCAGAAAATGTCAATCAAATTAAAATCAATTAATTTTCTTTTAAAAAACAAGCATAGGCTACATAGTTCTAAGTTATAATAGATGTAAACATATGATTGTAAGCTCTTTAATATATAAATTGGCAAAGGCAAAATTAGTAAAATTAAGGCAAATAAATAAATAAAAATAATATAATTAAATTAAAAATAAGTATATATGTAATATATGATAAAACAATAATAAAACATAATTATTGTACAAGATAATAGATTGCGTAGAAATAAACGAAACGTTTCATAGCCTTGTACAATAGCTACAGCCAAGTAATCAACATTTTATTGAAATTAATGATTCCCGAAACTGAAACTTAGTCAAATACAAATAATAAATGATTTAGTGGATGTCCTAATAGGAGTTTGCTACTTATAGGATTGGCAAGAAAAAAAAAAAATTTTATATTCTAAAAAATAAGAAATATCAAATACCAAAGGTTTATAGCTTTTTGTTTTACACTCATCTGAAGAAAATATTATATTTATAAATTTGCTTGCATTTGGATTTGTAAAAAGTATTACTAATTTTTCTTTTTACTCTATCAAGATAGTGTTACAGTGGTAAAGTAACTAATACATAAACAAGACATTAAATATTATTTTCACATCGAAAATTAATAGTACTCTTGTACTTTTGTATACAAAGTACGAAAACAAAATACGGAAAAAAAAAAAAACAGAGAGGAAAAATTGTTCTCAGTATGGCAACACTTTTATTGTTGTTGATGACATTATTATCGAATAACAGTGGGATCCTAAAAAATAATATAACATACCTATATATATATATATATACACAATTTTATGAACATATTATTATACTAGGTTTTTTAATTATAATTCAGCAAATTTTATTCACTCATTACATTTTAATTCAGCAAATTTTATAAATTTAAAAATATAAATTAAAATAATAATAATTTATTTTATTTAAATACTTATTAAAATTTTTCTGACATGAATTATTATTATTTTTTTTTTTTTTAATTAAAATTGCATCGATTCATGATGAGTTCCATTCGAAATAAAAAGAAATGTGACTTACTTATAAATGAGTTTTTATCACTTTGTACAGGTGATTTTTTTTTTTTTTCCCCAACAGGTGATTATTTAAATAAACTTTAAAATTTATGTTAATCATTATTTATTTTTATATTAACTCATCTGTGACATAATAAATTAATTATGTTTGTATGTATGTATACATATATTATATATGTGTACAATTTGAAAAAAAAAATCTTTTAAGAAACTTTTAAAAAGTTCCTTTCCATTTTTTTTCATATTTTACACTTGAACTTTAAATGTTATTCTAAAATAATTTTTATATATATACTTACATATTTGTATATAACCAGGGTTTTTATATACGTTATATATAAAATTATATTAAATTAAAAATTTTAATTAATATGATACATCTTTTGAATCTTTTACAATTTATATTGAAAACAAAACAAAAAAAAATAATGGAAAAAATAAACAATAAAAAAAAATGGTTTTATGTCCTTGCAGTGCTTTTAAATTATAAAATTATTTTAAAATATTTTCTGGATAATTATTTATTTATAATTATAAATATTAGAAATTCAGTTGCTGTAAAAATATTATTTTAACATTTAATTATAAAACAGTTTCTTTGCTTAGATAATAAGATAAAATTAAAGAATTAAAGATGTTCCAAGAAAATGGTAATTTTGTACTTAGAAGTAGTCAAAAAATTGTGAAAGATTTAAAATATGAAGTAAATTTTTTTTAAGCCCTATAGTTTTGTCGTCTATTCTAGAGAAAAAAAAAAATTATTTCAGGATACCATTATGTTATTAGTAAAGAATTTCATATATAAGTATATGTAGGTACAGGTACATTCATATCATTTTGTACATGTTAACATTTTATGACTGTGATATATAAAAATGAATTAAAATTTTTTGTTTATTAAGAATTTTTTATTCTTTTTTTACTAATTATTTTTTTGTTTTTTTTATTGTAAAATTGGTACATTAATTTTTAAGTTCAACTAATTATGCAGTGGATAAAAACACCGACTTTCCATTTGGCAAATATGACGGGTTCAACCTCGAATCGGTCTTATGGATTAGTAAAGTAGTATAGATTATAATCTTATAGAATATAAAAAATTGTGTATAGATCTTATAATATAAATTATAATTCTTGTATAAAACAATAGATGGCGCAGAAATAGAATTAAAGTTTCATTCATGTACAATAACTACGAATAATCAACAGCTTAATTAACTATTATAATCCAGAAACTTAAATTTAATCAAATATGAATAATAATTGACATACTGGACTCTCTTTATTGGAGTGAAAAGGAGGAAAATAAAACTTTTTAAGATTTCATGTTGACTGTCTACTTAAAATTCTTGTATTGAATGCTCTTTTTCAACTATGTTTCTGTTTTTATTTGAACTTATGCAGAATTCTAGTTCTTATAAAGAATATGCAAGTTAATTCGTATCTGGCAATAGTAACACCCAATTTAGTTCTAATTACCATTTGAAAGTTACTCGTACATACGATAATATAAAAAACTTACTACAAAGTATATTCGTAGTTGGCAGACAAAGTGTTAAGATTAAATTTTTATGTATACCAAAAAGTATGTTTTTCTATCTTATGAACTTAATTTTAAATATTGAATATATTTTTTTTTAATTTTAATTATGTATTTTTATTGTCAATGAGATCATCATTACATTCATATTTTATATACGACAAGATGAAATAAAATTTTTAAATGCATCTATTTAATTGTAAATTCAGATCACCTTTACTGTAACTACTCAAGTAATTTTACACATTTATTTTTATTTTTATTTTTTTTCTAAAGGTAATTTGCTTTAATTGAATGGTAAAAATGGGGCAATTATATAACATATAAAAATTGCATTGTAAAAATAAATATTAAAATTTTTTCAACTGGTTTTTTTAATTTTATTAAAAATAAATATACATAAACCTTGAAAATATTTACTATTTTATAAAATATATTATATAAAATGAAAAATATCAGATTAATATAATTAAATGAATATTACATAATATTTGAATTTAAGATGATCCACATTGAATTAAAATTACTTGAAAAACAAAAAAAAAAAACAATGTTTTAACAACTTTTTTTTATACTTATTTTTGAAAGTGATCGTGTGATTTGAAAGTGTGATCATGTTATTTTCAATTAAATAATTATAAATTTAATTAAATTATTTAAAAAGATTTTTCATTTTGTTTATTTGCTATCATTGAAATTTTCATTCCATTCCATTCAATTATTTAGGCTTTAGGCTTTATCAAAAAAAAACTTCAAAAATCATTAGCATTAGCATGAGAACATTAAGTTATGCTATTACGGAAGAAATTTAATTATTGCTTTAAATATAGTTATACGGAAGAGATTTAACATACTATTGGGCTGACTCTTGATTACCAAAGTTATTAAACTAAGTTAAGTAAATTTTCTTACTATGTTTTACAAAAATTTGAAGGATATGTGGGAAGTTGTTCGGACGAAATAAAGATCATACCTTTACTCAAAGATTTCTAAAGAGAAACGAGAAAAAGCTTTGCTACCCTCCTTTACGTTGGTTCAAATCCCTAGAATGAATAATTCAGCACATGTGAATTCATTTGTGATTCTAAAATCGCAAATGTGGAATCATTTACCTCTCATGTGCTCTCTAAAATTGGAGATCAACACCTTCGTTCATCATATTCCTGTAAACCTTAAACCAATTTTTACTCAAAAGCAGAATTCTTTTCTTGGCCAAACAGTACAATATTACTAAAGGTTCGATAACATGTTGTTATGATCAAAAAGTTGGTGTTTAGTGAATTAAAGTTCCACACGTTAACAGAGGTATCATACTTGTACCGCTACTCTTTCTCGTCTTTTAATTATTCTTGCCTACCCCCGTAAAAAAAAAAAATGCTTAACTTTCTTAAAATATTATTTTAACTATAAGCCATTGATTATTTGGCTCTTAATACTTTTGTACAATATTATGAATTTTATTGAAAATATTTGTGCGCCATCCATTATGTTACAGAATTACTATTTATATCATTTATTTTTATTTAATTGTGAATATTTATTTAAATATATGTTTATGTGACTATTGTTGGATTATTCGGAGAGGAATCAAAATCATGGTATACTCTGGTTTATCGGTAATTCTTGTGGAAGTAAAAAAATTAAATCTAATATATTAAATATTTTTATAATTTTAGCTTTTAGTTTTTTTTTTAAATGTTTAAAAAGTTTAGTTAAAGTTTATAGTGTTTAAAAAAAATAAACTATAACACATTATTCGAAAGTATCGGACTCATCATCGGACATCATAGTGTTAAAATATAAAGATAAAAAAAAAAAAAAACTGAATATGACATAAAATGTTCTTTTCAATATTACAAATGAAGTAGAATTATTTTTATATTCATATAATTGACGTACTTTCAAAGATTCACTTGAATTTTATACTGGTTTTATAACTTGATGTAAACTTGAATATTTGATACTAAGTATATATGTATATATATATATATATATATATTTTTTAAATTACTGATGTTAATTGGTTTTGTTTTAATGAATTGACTAAATTTTTCATTGAGCTAATAAATTACCTACTATATATATTATAGATTACTTATTACTTACTTACTAACCGATCAATTAAATGTGCATACATTTTGATAAATTTACATTTTTCTTTATTGACCTCGGTCTTGTTTTTTTTTTTTTTTTCTTTTTTTTGTTGTTTGATGGAATTATTTCTTGTTTTTAATAATTTTTCTTCATCCGGAATATGATAGGTACTATATATATACAATGAATTTTATTCTGGTAATGATAAGAAAAATTAAAAATAGTATTGAATTTCACTACTCCTACTACTAAATTTTAGTTAGAGAAACTTTATTTTGATAAAAAAACCGGAGATAATAATTTGTATTTCAATTAAAATCTTTAATTATATTTATGACAATTATTTTTCTTTTAATCTTATAATTTTAAGCAGTTTCCGTATGTAGATATCTTGTTCACACAATACGGTATAGGAATTAATCTATATAAAAGCGTACAGCGTATATTTTCTGTCAAAATATTTTTAAATACATGTATTTAAATGATAGCAACCGAAATACGCGACGTCCAATTTTTATATATTTTTTTTTAAAATTGACAAAGCATATAAACATTTTTTTTGTTGTTGTTTTTTGTTAGGTTGTCAAATCATTGTTTTTAAAAATGCAAAAAAAAATTAAAAAATTTTATTTCGTGTATTAATTTAAATATATTTTTTAAATATATGTCGACGTATCGGTGTATTGGCGTATAAAAATTGTGCGTCGTACGCTTTTATTTAGGTTCAGGCTTTAGATTAGCGCATGACTTTTGAAAATTATGATAACAAATTAAAATTATGAAAATTAATAAAAAGAAAAAGAAAATTTCATTATTGGAATTTTCGCAGTTTATAATAAACACAAATTCCGTTAAAAAAAATTATTACTTAATATAATGAAGACTTAATGAAAATATTCGATTCAAGACCGTGTGAAATTTAAATTTTTTTTCGAAAATTTAATTTTTGTTATCACAACAATTGCCTTTTACTAATTTTTAAAAGTTATGAAATTATTAATTTGATTTATAAATTAGATAATTATTTGGTATTTTAAATTGCAGATATTTTAATTGTTTTTTTTTTTAATTTTTTTCTACAATTTTTTGCTAAAACTTTCTTCATTATGACACAAATGAAATTATTGATAAAAGGGTTTAATTGAAAGGAATTTAAAACTATTAACAAAATATATTTATAAATTATAAGATTTTGTATCATAAATATTTTTATGTTTCTTCTTATTTCTTTTAGATGCTCTAACTTCTAACTCCTCTATCTAACGAAAAATAACTCCTAACTCTATGGTTTTTAGTCATTCATGTTAGTTCTGCAAACGACTTTTTTCTTCTTTTTTTGTGTTGCAGTTTCATTTGAAACAGTATACTTTTCCATGTTCTTTTCTGTCTTCCGATATCTTAAGGGATTCCATTCAAAACATTGTTTCAAGTGGCAGACGGATTGATGTTTTGATGGTTAGACTCATCTTTAAAAAAGCTGCTCTAACTATTTTTTAATTTAAATATTTAATCTATACTTTAAAAATTAAGATGGTTTTTTAAGATTGGTTAATTAAGAATTAAATTAAGGAATTTGTGTAATAAGAATAATAATTTTTTTAGTATTTTTTAAGTAATAGTACTTTAATTTTTTGCTTTTTTTTTCTATATTTCTAATCTTAAACCTTACTGATGATAAAGTAACTTGTAAGTTCCGAACTCTGTGATTGTATTAGTCATAATAATTAATTAAGTAATTCATTTTAACGCTTTTGATGCAAAATATTCAATATTCTGAATATGTATTAAAATTTTTTTTAGGATTTGAAATTTAGTACATGTTTTGTTTAATATAATTTTTTTTTTTTTCCTAAAGTAGGAATCTTCAAAAGACATCCAGAACACGGTCTTGGTAGTTTATTCATACTAATTAAGCCCCGTCCTCCCCTTTTAACAAAAATAATCGGATAACCCCTCACTGCTAATGCACTAGATATATTGACTAAGGAATAGAGATAAAACAGAATAGGTCAAGAATTGCGAAACTTTAAATTGGGAAATGCAACAGAAACAATGGATTTGCCTATTATTCATTTTGCTATCAGTAACGAAGCTATCAACAATGAAAACATACAGTAGTATATTACACCATTCTGAGGTGAGGTAATGAGGTAATAATTGAAAACACCTTCACTATCACTGTAGCAGTACTATTATAAGTGTTCTTATTAGTATTAATTATTATTATTACTATTTGCTACAGAGTTAAAGTCATCAGTCAGTAACAACAACATGCCAGTAGTACATTTCCGCTGAGATATTAGTATCATACGCTATACATTATTTCGATATAAAATTACTACTTAATATTTTTTATTCGGAGTTATTCGGAGTTTAAATCGAAAACCTACTCATATTGAAAGTCTGGCGTTTTAACAACTATGCTACAAGTCAGTTAATTGAAATTAGAAAAAAAGGTAAACAAAGAAATAAATTTTAAATTAGATAAAATATAAATTTTAAATAATTATCTTATAATTGAAGATAAACTCTTTGTGCATAAATCTTTCAATATGAGTAATTTTTTTTTAAAGGTTCATTTAGATTTCTTTTATTTCTCAAGTATACCCAATTATCACAGTTTTTTTTAAATATGTTTATATATATATATGTACATTACATATATTGCTCAAGTAATTGTAATTCTTTTCTGACATCATTTATAATCATTTTTTTTTCCATTCACTTAAAAAAAAAACCCATCTCAATTGTTTTATAAATTAGCTTCTGTTGTTTTTCTTTTTTCTCATCATATTAAAGTTAAATTCTCATTACAATAACAAAAAAAATTTCATTATATTTTTTTTTTTATTTTTTACTTTTTCATGTTTGAACTTCGAAATTAACACACATTACCCGTTAACAATATGATGATTATCATAGTACAAGTGTAAAATGATATTAATCCATTTTTGATATTTAGGTTCACGTTAAAAAAAAAAAATCACTTTAATAGGATAAAATTCCAACAGTTAGTACATATTTAACATTCACTCAATAATATTAAATTGATGATATTTTAAACTATGGTCATTTAAAAAAAATAAAGATATTCTGAAAGTGTTAATTACAGACATAATTTAATTACAGATTAATAAAAGATTGATAAGCATATAATCTGATTAAGATCCCCAATTTCTTACTTTACTTAATTTGTATTTTGTTTATTTTGAATTTTTTTAAATATTAAATCCACATTAGGGCTAGGTGTCAATAATATTTTAAAACTGGTAAATTTTAATATTATGATTAAGGGATTTTGAATAATTTTTTGGCTCTAAAAAAAAAAGTTATCAAAGGCATTCAAAATCAAGAATATAATACACAATAAAAAAGAATTTAAAATTAAGAAATTTTATAGTTTGTTTTACAAAATCACGGTTATACGACTCTTACAGAATATATTATGTTAGATTTAAAAGAGACTTTATAGTTGGTTAGAAAAACAGGGTTTCAATAATTGGTTTAAGCAGGATTTGGTGTAAGTAGCCCCGCACTATTTTAAAAGTTTTGTATTTCAAATATATATGTAAGAAAAATAATTAGAAGGCGGTGTTAGAGTTGTTAAGAAATCACGGTTTATCCTTTTTCCAGTACATTTATATATATTCAGAGTTAGACAATAACTACTATAGGGGTTTTATAATTTGTTTCAAAACAGTATAAGTAGGTTAAAAATAGTAGAATAAGTAATAGTTTCCAAAAAGTGGGGTATCACCTGTTTTTTCTAAAGCTTTCGTTTTGTTTGTTAAGTAAGCCCTAAATCACGATACGATAAGTTAGATATTTGCTTTTTTCCCGAAAGTTATTTTTATAAATAATTATTCTGTTCGAAAAAACGGGGTTCTAATAAATACCATTTTGTAAAAGCTGGTTTTGATTTTATAATTTCGGCATTATCTAATTTCGATATTTTATTTTGGAAATTTTGATTTTTAGAATTTTTGGTTCATTTTTCGGAATTTTTTTAGTCAATCCATTTAAATCATATAATTTACAAGAAAATAACATCAGAATTGAACAAAAACATTATCAATTTTTTATTAAATTATTAATCTTCGATAAATTTTTTAATCTATTTTAAACTTTAAGAAATACCAGAATATAAAATATGTTGTTAGACCTGATAAAATTTATTTTAAAAAGCGCAGTCATGTACTAATGTTAGAAGTTAAATTAAACAAAAGATAACTAAAATATTTTTATAAAATTGAAACACCTTTTTTCTGTATATTTTAAATTTGAAACTTGTACATATGCATTTGCAGCTATTGTAAAACATTGATAAACGAATTTAAATGTATTAGGTGGG
Organism: Poecilobothrus nobilitatus; assembly: GCA_947095535.1. Taxonomy (NCBI): domain Eukaryota; kingdom Metazoa; phylum Arthropoda; class Insecta; order Diptera; family Dolichopodidae; genus Poecilobothrus; species Poecilobothrus nobilitatus. Next base: position 40,764,338 of record OX352774.1, on the reverse strand, counting down.
ATGTTTAAAAATTGGCGTAATACGCATCTATCTATAAGATTACAAGTTTAAAAAAAAAAAAAACATTAAAATTTACTTTAAAGTTCTATTATGTATATATTGTTTAAAAGTTGATTATCTTAAAATGATTAATTGTGTATTCTGTAAATTCGCCTTTCTATGTAGGCTGTTTAATAAACACATAAATATTTTGTTTTGTTGTTTTAAATATTAATGAAAATTGTTTGAATTTTAAAATTTAATCGTATCAAAGATGACAGTTATTATTTTTATTATTATTATTAGTATAGATTATTATTATTATTTAAGTAGTATCAGTACAACTTTGACTTTTCCATCTAGATCTATTATGCTTCCCCTTTTTACTATATGTATTGTGAAATTTGCTACAACTTCCATTGTCAGCACTACTGCCTCTAAAAAATGGAAGAACTGTATAGAATTTATATATAGCGTTTTAAATGTCATATCTATATAAAAATTTGTATGAATATAAATTTAGCTAAGAAACACTTAATAACAATAAGCATAAAAGAAGTTTTTTTTTTTTTGTAGTGTCTACCCCTGTCACTTAAATGTGACAAGGAAATGACACAGCCTTACCTTTTCAGGAATGACTGTAAATGTCGTAAGAAAGAAATATTCTTACGATGTGTGTGGGATTCAAACCCACACTCCCTCGGTATTTACAACATATTTCATACGCTTTTACCCACTAGACTATCGAAGCCCCTAAAAGAAGTTGCTACATATTCAATACAAAATACATAATTAAGATTTATTAAATAGTTTTAAAAACGAAAAAAAATTATACGTTTTCAATTGAGCAAACGTTAAAAATTTTCCCCCATTCTTTAAAGTCTTTAAAAAATAATTACAGGGTGTAAAAATTAAAAATAAAAACCAATTAACATAATTTAATTTCAGGGTTAACAAAGAATAAATAAATTGTACTTATTATAAGTGTTTTTACTTGTTTATACGTTTTTCATACTACATTTATATGTTAAGTTAATAAAAGATTTTTGTAACTAGTTTATTATTTAATGCAAGATGATCTTTGAATTAAAAATATATATATATATATTCTTTTTTTCTTCTTTTTAATGGTAAATTTAGTAAATAAAAATTTTTAAAATGTTTGTAATTAAAAATCTTAAGTTTTAATTTTGAAAATAAAATGTAAATAATACATAAATTTAAATCCGGCTATTTTAAGCTGTCCTTCCAAATTGAAAATATCAAAGAAAAAAAAAATGTTTCTATTCTCATGGTACAATTGATTTTTTTAACTCTCAATATAAGTTTATTTATTTATTTATTTATATTAATATTACAAATCAAATAGGATATTGCAATATTATAAAACCATCAACCAACCAACCACTAAGGTTATTATAAATTTTATTTTTTATTTATTTATTTATATTAATATTACATACATAAATGTAATACAATATTATTGAACTATCGGCTACTAAAGGCAATTGTAGGTTTTTATACTATTATTAAATTATATACTAATATTATTTATTTTGTTTATATTATATACTATATATTTACAATGTATTTGGTCGTAAGGGGGTATATAAAGAAAAAAACACTTACGACCTGTGCAGGGATTTAACCCACACTCCTTCGGTTAATACGCCACACGCCTACCCACTAGGCTACCGAAACCCCCGATAAATTTTATTTTATTTATTTATTTATATTAATATTACATACATAAATGTAATACAATATTATTGAACCATCGGCTACTAAGGCCATTATAGGTTTTTATACTATTATTAAATTATATACAAATATTATTTATTTTGTTTATATTATATACTATATATTTACATTATATTTGGTCGTAAGGGTGGTATGTAAAGAAAAAAACACTTACGACCTGTGCAGGGATCGAACCCACACTCCTTCGGTTAATACGCCACACGCCTGCCCACTAGGCTGTCGAAACCCCCCGGTAAATTTTCATTACATTACAAAATATATATTGCAACTTGCATACTTTTAGGGGCAATATATAATTCTTTCACTGAAATATAATTTCTTTTTTAATTTAAATAAAAAACTTTTAACTTAAACTTATTTTTTGATTGATTGAAAAAAAAAAAAAAATTAATAAATGTATAAATAATAAATATGTATACGCATTAAATAATCTCAGGTGTGCGTTAGATGTGCTTTAATAATAAATGTTATATTTCATCAAAAATATTATTTCATATTTGATTTATTTAGGTGCGAAGGAGTGACATAAAATCTGATTATTATATTGTATAGGGAAATAATAATATTCTATTTGATTAAAAAAATATAAATGAAATAAAAAGATTGCATATAATTGATAATGACAAAAGTTGTTCTCATTGAAAATTTATATTACATACTATTATTTATAAAATTGTAAAAATCTTTATAGACCGGGGGAAAAAAAAACATAAAAAATTAAAATAAATTAAATGTAAATATTTCATTTATCATTGCTATTTTTTGCATAATAATAAACCAGATTAGTATAAAAAATATTGATTAGATCAGAAAATAAAAAGGGAAGTCAGTTATATAAAAGTATAAGTAAACATCATATATTATGTTTTTTTATCTGGATGACACAAACAATTGTTCTTAAATTGATTTTTAAAGTTTGGAGAATCAAAAAACAAAAAAAAAAAATTAAACAATTGACTTGTTCACCTTAATTTATTCATATAATTTAAAATAATTTTTTTTTCTTTTTTTAATATTTTGATTTCCTTCAAAATATTTTTTTGTAATTATTAATAATAAACTAATAAAATGTTATTATCTTAAAAAAAAAAAGTTACAAAATATATCTGCATATTTTTTTACTCCATATAGTATTAAAGTTTTTCTTTTATAACTCTCTATATTTATCTAATTTCCTACTCCTACGAAATAACTCTCAATTTAAGTTTATTTTTCTGGGTTTCTTTTTTAACTTTATAAGAAAATTCGATCTTACTCAAATTAGTCAACTTTTTTTATAGGAATCTTTTCAGGAAAATTCGATTTTTTTTCATTATAGTCATATTATCTCTCAAAAGCCCAATAGAGCTTATTTGAAATTAAAAACCTTAAATCTTTATTATTAAGTTCTAGATTTTGTTCAGATTTATAAAGTTTCTTCCTTTCGAACTTTTAATTATATATAGTAGATAATCATAAAAAACTTTTTTTTTTTGGGATTTATTTAATGATAATAAATACTTAAGTTTAATTTGAAATACTTACATATAAATATTTTATATTGACAGATACTATAACAGGCATTGCTACTCATTAACGTTAATAAAAAAACGAGGAAGAATACAGTTGCCTTTGTCAACTCTTAGATACCCGTACGAACCGTTAGTATGTTCACAGCCTGTCACTCTGCTTACAATATTATTTTTTTAATATTTTAGTATTTTAAAATAATTTGGGTGAATTTTATAATTTCTAGAACTATGGGTTGTACATATATTCAAACTATATGTTTATATGTACATTCTTCAAAAGCAAATTCTAACCTTTCACATAACGATTATCAATCCAAAACTTTTTCAAATATTCTATAGTACCATTTAATACTAAGCGGTAAATGTATATTAAATTTACTTAGTTCAAAATAGTAAATATAATTTTAAATATTATAATTTATTATATTTAAATATTCCATTGACAGAATAATTTCTTATAAGTACAATAAAATACATATAATATGTTTGTAAATACGGCGCTATATAATATACATCTATACTCTTATCATTCATTCACTAGTGACATATACGATATCTAAATAAACATGATATTATATAAGTATGTATATATATCAATATCATATAAATAAAAATTCTTCAAGCAACCGTTATGTTGTTTATTTATTTGCATTTTTATGTACTACGCATTATATCCTCAACAATTTCAAATTATCGAGTAAAACAAAATGCAAAAAATTTGTTGAAGAAATTTGTTAGAAAATTTGAAAAAATCAAGTAACACTTTCGTCAATTATAAAGTAACCCTACATTATTAAAAAAAGCTTTTAACAAAAATAAGAGTATAATGTTGAAGCTTTAATTTTTGTGTATTACTTCAAAAAACTGTTAACAGGTGTTCAAGTTACAGGTGTTTAAAAATAGGAAAATTTCAGTTTTTGACCCCTTACAGCTCCTAAACGGGGGGCGATACAAAAAAAGTTTCTGAAATGACTCATACTTATTTTCGATCTAACATCTGTCAAAATTTCAAGTTTCCAACTTAAACCGTTTAGCAGATAGAAGGGTTGAAGGATTTTGCAAAATTTGAGTTTCACATAACGGTAAATTAAGACACTGTATGCCACAAATATATATTTATTGTATATATACTTTTAAAGCTAATAAAAGTAGTAATCGTTTGGCGTTTTCAAAATGAAGATACCTTATACAACTTGTGCTATAACAATTTAAATATAGAGCTTTTTTGAACCTTTGGGGAGCTGTAGCTCCGTAACGGGTGGGGTTACAAAAAAAAGTTATAAAAAATAAAATTAATATTTTTGTGAGATCTATCAGTTTTTAAAATTTCATAGCTCTATTGCAAAAAAAATGTCGGGATCTAAAAGTTAGGTGTTCGAGAGCTACCCTAAGGCTTGGTCCAAACTCAACCAAAAAAAATAGGGAACCTACAAATTACTCCCAGAATATTTTGTGTAAATTTCAAGATTCTAGCTTTCTTAGTTTTTGAGTTAGCGTGCTGACGGACGGACGGACGGACATGGCTCAAAAGTCTTAGAATTTTTTTCTGATCCGATCCATACCTTTGAAGGTATATCTAGCTCGCTTATTTCGAGGTGTTACAAACGGAGGAGTAATTTTATTATACCCGATCCTATCGTACGGGTATAAAGATTGTCCTGTTTAGGGTTAAACAATTTTCGCAATCTTATTATCATTGCAGAAAAGTCACCACATTTTCTCTTCACATCGATTAGTTTAAACTTTGATATATTAACTAAAATTTCACTTAAATAATATAAAATTTAGATCTTTATTATAGACCTTCACAATTAACATTCAAAATCTTTCCATTCCAATTAAAATTTAAAGAACTGCAACCAGAGTAAATTAAAAATTCTAATATATTATCTTAAGCTTAATATATTAGAATTTTTGATATCTAATATTGTATCTCTTATAAAAATGTTAAAGATTCAATTTTCCTTATAAGAAAATCTTACAAAAATTTAACATAATTAATCTTAGTTTTAAAATCTTGTTTAGTATTTTAATCGATTATTAGACATTATAATAGGGTACATTCAAATATGTGGTAACATACGATATAAAATACATAGTATCTATATATTTATAATTTAAATTATAATTAACTACAATCCTCTATAATATCATCTTTTTACAAAAAAAATAATTTAATCAATTTATTCAGCCCACAAAATTACTTTTTTCTTTTTGTATATTTTTATATTTTATTAATTCATTTTGTAAATTTTCTGTTTATTTACTTTATACAATGCACAATTATTACGCAATCATCAACATACTGACCTCTTTCGATTAAACGATTAAAAACATAAATTGATAATATCGTCTTACATACTTATATTGTTTGTAAAATAAAAAAAAAATTAATAATAATAATAACCAAATAAAACAAAAAAAAAAAGAAATATTTACGGTTATTATAATAACAGTTGCATACTATTTGAATTGCATCTACTGATTTAGAATTATATTAGGAAAGAAATTAAATTTTTTAATATATAGAATTAAAAAGGGGGCCTCGATGATCTAGTGGGTAAGAACGTATAAAATACACTGTAAACACCGAGGGAGTGTGGGTACGTCGTAAGAGTTATTCCCCCTTACGAAATTTACAGCCACGCCTGAACAGGAAAGGCTGTGTAATTTCCTGTCCACATTTATGTACATTCAAGTACATTCGAAAATATCGCACAAAATTTACTGATCGTACTTGATTATCTGCTAAATTTTGAGTGTACCCACGGCTACACTAAGTACTCGCAGTAAAACAGTAATACATGTAGGAAAGGAAGTGTCAAGTATCTAATGTGAAATGCCAGTGCAATAGTTTAGGAAACGTATTAAGATTCTATAGTATTTAGATATATTTTATATTTCAAACCTTTCAGAAATCCCATTAATAGAAATAGACTAATTAATTTTATATATATGTATATATACTTCACAAAGCTAAAATTATTTTAAAGAAAAATTTTAAAACAGTTTTAAAACAAAATTTACTGCTGTTACAAAATAAAATTCTGTTTCGCAAAGGATTTAAAACATCTTATATAAAATTATAATCCATATTTAGTTTTTAATTAAAAGTTTTGTCATTTTACGTTATTTTTGACAGTTAGATTATTTGATATGAGAAAGAAAAAGACAACAAGTCAGTATAAAAAACCGCTGGTTTAAAAAACAAGAGTATCCCACAAAACATTAAAAACAGTTTAAAGTAATTGTAACTTGCACCAAAATTTGTAATTTTGTTTAGGATTTTAGGATAATAAAAAAAAAAAATTATAAAAAATTAAGAGACCCTTTCTTTTATGAGTTTTAAAGAAACCATTTAAAATTTGCAACGCGAAGATACAGGTGTTCAAAATTTAGCAAATTTTTAATTCTTTGTAGCTCTTAAAAAACTTATGCTGAGGCAACTTATGGTAATTCTTCTCTCAAAATCTTTATCTAATTTAAATATTGTAAGGTTTTATATAAAAGCGTGCCGAACATTTAAAGGAAGTAAAATACTTCCAACATTACCGTTTTACGGTAAATTTAAATACTAAATTGCAAAAAAAAAAATGTCTATCATATTTTTAAATTTAAAAAACTTAAGCCGAAAAACGTGATTTTTTTCCAACTTTGAGGACCTGTCAACTCCATTAAAAATTGATTCCAAGTTGTTAAAATGTTATTACATAAAAAAGTTTTTTCATAATATGAATTTTTTTAAGTGGTGACCAATGCATAGGTGAAATTTGCATTGTTTTATCTTAAATTTTGTAAACAACCAGACGAATAGACAAAATAAAATTAAAAAGCAAATATTTCTAAAAAAAAAAATTTTTCATAAAGTATCTAACTATTATATTTTTAAAATTTAAATTTAACTGATATACTAAAGCGAAAGAGAACTAAAAAATTTATTATATATGTACATACATATACACACAATATACATATGTGTAATGTGAACATACAAAAAAAAAAAGAAAAAAATTAAGTGTAAAATTGGTAAACTGGTCAGTTAGCATAAAAATAATAAAAGAAGACACTATACTGTAAAAATATAAGTGAGTAAGTATATACATATATAGTGAGTACTTTTAAAGTGATTATTAAGTTGATTGCTCTGAGTTTTTTTTCTTTTTTTTTTTTTGTTTGCAGTTTTAATTTAATTTTTTACTTGTACACGAATTATTTTTCAACTCAATTGTAAATAGATAAGTATATATATATTTATGTATATATATATATGTAACTATATATGATGATATTTAATTATTGATTAAATTTTAAGTAATTTCATATTTAGAAACTTCAGTTTTGACTTTTTTTTTTGTTTTGATTCATTTAAATTAATTGATTTTAAATTATTTTCATGAATTTTACTCTTCTCGTTTTAATGATCTTGACTTAGGGATGGAAAAACTAGTAAATGTTTAACCTTAATTAACCTTGAAAATTGATTGATAAAAAAAGCAGATGAAAGAAAAAAAAAAAATTAAAAAATCAAAAATAAGTTAATTTATTTCTGGTAAATTGGTTAAGAAAAAAAAAAAAAAAATATAATGTCTTCTTTAACCAGAAATAATCAAGTACATATTCTTTGTGACCAGAAATAGTACCAGTAAAATATAACATTAATGTTAAGTAGACTTCTTGTGTATTCATAGTTTTATGTTTTTTTTAAGTAGATTGGTTTTTAGTAGATTAAAAAGTTCCAGAAACTCATAGGGGACTTGTACACGTTCCACTCCTTCATAGTGTTTTTCGATGATTCTCACCTTCCCTCGTAAAAAACAAAAAAAAAAAACAAAAAGAAAAGAATGCACCAAAGAACATGCTCTATAAATAAAAATCTTAACATTTAGCTACTAGGATACGAAAAAAATCAAATTATATTTTTTAAAATTAACATACTCTATACATACATAGATAGAAGGTATTTAAAAACTACTGACAAATGAAAAAAAAAAAAAAACCAGAAAAAGAATTTATGATATCTGTTTAGATTTTTTAAATATATTTTTAAGTTAATAAAAATCTAAGCAATATAATCTTTATCCATAAAACAATGTTACAATCATCTTAAATATCATTCAATATTTATTTTGCCTAAAAACTACAAAAAAAAAAAATATATAATTTTTGTAATTACATTGGTAATTTTTGGTGTAATATAATCGTACTACCACACCTTATAAATATTTATTATTTATTTGAATAGTATCTATTTTGACTTTTAATTTAAAAAAAAAAAAACAAATAAGCACAATATTATATTAATAATCTTAAATAATAAAGATATTCATTTTAATGAAATTATAAAACCAAAAAAAAAACAAAATATATAAAATGTAAATATGCCATATGGTCAGTTTTAAAAATACATTTTGCTAAGCATCATTATAACCAATTTAATAAAAATCCTCTTAAATTAACAAAAAAAAAATAAATTAAAAAAATAAAATGAATTTAAAAAATAAAATGATTTGAAATGAATGAAAAAAATTATTTTAAAAAGCTATAAGTATTAATTGACCAAAACATTAAATTTAAATTGCCTAAAGGTTTACTTATAACTTTAAATTTTTTTTTTCTTGGTATTTAATAACCTAAAATGAGTTAATTATAAAAGATCTATCTTTGTGATATATGTATTTTACGAATCCTAAATTTACAGTAAGAAAAAAAAATTTAAAGAAACGTGTCACTACCGTTATTAGGTTTATAATATCTAAAATTTAGTTTTATTCTACGAGTGCTTTCAAAACAGCAACGAAAACTACTCTAATTTGAATACAGGAAAACAAAGGGTTGATGTCTTAAAGTTATTGCCGAAACGTAGATAGAATATTGTCTGTTTCAAAAATATTTTCTTGGCAACATCACTTTTCGAAGTATAATGTCCAAACTTTAATTAATCATAACTATAATAAATATGTAGACTATAGCTCACAAGCATAATTACGTAATTCTTTTAATATACCGAAATTCAGGGAATAGGGCAACTTTGCTATAGAATATGCATTTAATCTTACTTCTACAATGTAAAATTAAAATGACAATTAAAATTAAATTTCTTTTCCCTTTCTTTTCCTTTCCTTTGCTTTCCTGTTTTCCTTTTCTTTTCTTTCCTTTCCTTTCCCTAGTTTAGTTCTGAACCATTATATTACTTTGCAGTTTTTTTTTTTTTATTAACAGACAAAGATAAACAGTAAAAACTGGTATAAATCTTTTTTACAAACTAGCTTAGTTATAAGCTTAGTAATTAAATAATAATGTATTTGTAATAACAGTAATATTATAAAATAATAATTTATTTATTGGTGTTTATCACATTATTCTAACTTTGGAGGAGGTTACCTTTAATTGGTAAAAATACTCATACGAACAAGGGGGTACTAAATTTAACTGAAATAATTTTATTGAAATTAATAAATCTTATTTTTTTGCAGCATTTACCTTAAATACTTCTCTATTTGCAATTGTGAAATTAATAAGAAGAACATCAACATCTTTGTTCTAAACACTCCTTCCAACGCTCAGTAACTTCTCAAAATTCCCAGTTACCTTTATTTTCTATTTTCCCCATTTGCTAAACCAAACAGTACATTATACCATAAGTTCTAATTTAATGCGTGGTTTAAACCTATCCTAACGTTTGATTTGGTTTGGTTCATGTCTAACACTAGAGAATTCGTGTTTTTCGAGATTGTCACCTATCCTCAGAAAAAGAAAAAAAATAAAAGATGGAAAGGTGTGAAGGTGTGAAGAAAACCAATATTGTAAAGCATCGCATACAGAACATCTAGTTGGACTTTTCTTTTTTAAATTGATTTTGAAAATTTTGCTTTCTTTTAAAATTTATTCAAAATTTTTTTAAAAAATTTATTTAAAAGATTTGTATCTTATTGTAAGTAGAAATGGTGTTAAAATAATTGCTTTAATTTTATATTTTATATCAAAATTCAAACATATTTTCTTTTTTTTTTTTTCGTTAATAATCGTATTATTTTGATGAGTTTTTTCTTAGATTTGAAACGTTCAATTAATTTACACCCTCCTTATGAATTTTATTAATAATTTGTGATTAGTCCATGTAACAATTATCTTGAAAAAAAAATTTTACAAATAATTTTAGGTTTTTTTTTTGAGAGATCTGTCAATCATTTTATATTTGATATAATACTCCTATATATATGAAAGTTAACTATTTCCAATAATTACTTAATTTTAAAATAAAATACGTGTATAGAAATTATGTAATGTCATATCATATTAAATATAGTTTATGATTTAAAAAAAAAAAAAAAAAATAAACCTTCAGATATAGTGTAAAAAATTAGAAAGTATTTACGATTAATTGTTTTTAATAAAGTGTATGTTTTATTTTTATTTTTTTTTTAATTAAATCAAGGTGCTAAAATTTGATTAGAAATTAGCAACTCAACAAACTAATAAGAATTAAATTAATATTGAATCATGTATAAAATTTAACTGATATTGCAAATTAATTTTTCTATTTTTCGTCCTTCATAACAGTGCACTTTAAAATAACTAATTTTTTTTTTTTTTTTAAATATATAAAAAGGTACTACACTTATTCTAAAAGAGTTTTCTATTTTTACTTAGTGGAGTTTTTGTTTTTCACTAATAAAATCTTCATTAGGATCATAAGTTCAAAATTATGCAAGTCTATCAATATTCACCAATAAAATTTAAATCAAACAATTGCAGACTTATTGTATCTGGAAAATTTCTTAAGTTAAACCACAACTATAGGTTCAAATAATAATATTTACTTATCGATATAAACATACAAATTGAATTTATATAATGATTCAAGAAAAAAAAAATTATAAAAAAATAAATATACCGAATCTATCAGCCTAATTTCGAAGAATTAACTTCTTATAATTGTATAAGGGTTACTATCGCAAAACTATTTCATTTAACTCTATGTTATTTGACTGTATAATGTCATTTACCTGTATTTTCATTTTACTGTATTATCATCTGACTGTATTTCTTTTGGATGGATTTTGTTTGTAATAAACTCTAAAATCCGCCCTAATTATAAATTTTATATAGTGCTACAACAATACATTTAAAAGAGTGGAGCATATATATGACACGCTTCCGTTGTATAAATGTTTATTCTTTTTCTATACTCATACGAAGTTCTGATAGTATATTAAATTTCCCACTATTTTATGACACTTAAGCAGACAAAGATCTCGGATTTTCTCTCAGGATCGAATTCTGAATCGAGTTACTTATGTATGTATACCCGTCCTTCCATCCGTCCGCACGATAAATTAAAAAAATAAATGAGCTAGGATTTTGAAAATTTTACCTTTGAAAGTTAGTTTCGCTATTGAACTGAAATTAATTTCGCTATAGACAGGCAGGTTCAAGTAGCTATCGTACAACTTATTTCTTTATAAAAAAAAAACATAATACAAACTGTTTAGAATTGTGACTTATACGAAAATTTGAAAATTTTATGTAAGAAAAAATGTGAAAATGGGACTTTTTTGCGGTTTTCTAGGAGTGTAAGCCCGGAACTCTACATAACTAAGAAAAACCGTTAACACATGTAAAAATATATTACTGAAGCTTTAGTTTTTATGTCTTGCCAAAGCAAAATTTGTACAGGTGCCTGATTTACAGGTGTAAAATAGCAAATTTTCAATTTTTGAACCCTAATAACTCTTAAACAGGGGGGCGGGGGGGCTACAAAAAATTTTTCTGAGGAAACTTATACTAATTCTAAAAGTTCTTTGTTGTTTCAAAATTTGAAGTTCCTACCTAAAAGCGTTCCTAAGTTATGAAAAAAAAATATTATGCAAAATTTGGTTTTCACATAACGGTAAATTTAAATACTAAATTTAAAAAAATTGTGTAATTTTGATATGTTTTACAAAGATATTTTGCCGTCGAATGGAGTTTTCAGATTGAATAAATGTTACGCAGACCATGAGATATAAGCATTTAAAAATAGGGCTTTTTCAAAGTTTGATGGGCTATAATAGCTCCGTAATGGAAGGGGCTGCATGAAAGAGTTGTTCTATAACATCAACTTTTTTATGAGACCTAGCCATGGTTAAAATATTTTTTATCTATCTTTAACTGTGTAAAAGTTTTGTAAACCGACGGACAGACAGACGGACAGACGGACGGACGGACAGAGTGAAACTAATAGGCAAATTCTTTCAAAATTTTTTGGAAATGTGCTAATAAATAACTCAGTGTTTATTAACATGTTTAATGTTGTTTTACTTCCGTAAAATATTGTTGTCTCTAGCACAACAAGGTAGCTGCCATACAACTTATGCTCTTTTTATACATGAGCATAACTCAGTGTCTTATTTAAAATATCTTGGTATTTAAAATGTTGTCAAAAGAAGTTAAGTTTTATGCCAAAGACTTTGTTAAAATTTTGTTAGTCTAGAGCAAAAGATTCAAGTACCTACAACTTAATTTTAAATAAATATATCTTGGTACTTAATTAAGTTACATATCTTAAAATTTTGTATAAGATGGTAATTTTATGGTAAGATCAGTATATATACTCGCATGGGTATTCCTAGAGTTAACACAAATCGTTTTCTTCATTTTCTTGAAAAACTAAATAATATGAAAAACGGTATTATCTGATGCTAAACTTTAACATAAAATAAGAAAATCAACAAAATTATATAAGGTGGTTTTAATTGTGTATTTTTAAAATTTTACCGTTTAAAAAATTTATTTTTTTTAAATCAAAGCAAAAATTATAGACTCATAACTGTAAATATATATGTATGTGTAAATAGCATTTTAAAAATAACATAATATTATTATACGTATAATTTTGTTACCTTAGTTAGACACATAGACAGTTTAATTTTATGATTCATTTGTACGTGATTAAGTGATAGTTTACGTAATTTTTTTGACACCTCTGCTTAAACTATTATTATACCAATTTTTTCTATAATTATTTTATATTTCCAAAAAATTTTTAATATATATTATGTGTAACTGTAAAGTATATTATTGCCTAAATATTTACCTTAAGGGAGAAATTTTTTATTATTATAATATATATATATGTATACATATTACATTAACACAAAATCAAAAAAAAAGTTGGTTTCAAAAATTTACAAACTTTACTGAAACATTACCGAAGTTTAAAAAAAAAATACATTTTTAAATAATAATAAATAACTTTACCTTTATTTAATAGAATATATGATAAAATACTTGTAAATATGTATTTTACTGTAAAATGAAGATGTACCTGTAAATCAAATTTCGCTTTTTTTTTAGCCTTTGGATATATAGTAGTCTAAGATATTTAAAAAGTTGAGTTTTGTCAATTTTTGGAAATTGAAAAAATAAAATGGATTTTCCAGAAATGTTTTAAAAAAAAAGGAGAAGAATTAATACATCGAACATTGATTTTGTTCAAACCAGTGCAGTAGGACTAAAGGCCCTATAATCTATTTTTTGATCAAAAGGAGAGTTAATGTTTAGTGGGTTAAAGTTTCACTCGTCTCCTGGGGCCTCGTTGACTAGTGGTCAAGCATACTAGGTCACATATTTAGTGGGTTTGAGTATCACACGCGTCGTAATAGTAATGCACCCTCACGACATGTACAGTCACGCCTGAATAGGAAAGGCTGTCTAATTTCTTTGTTACATTTATGTGGCAGGGAATGCACCAAAAAAAAAGTTTCACTCATTGATAGAGGAATCGTTCTTGTATCGTTCCTCTTTAGCATCCTTCGATGATTTCCGCCAACTCAATAAAACTTAACCAAAAAAATCAAACATATATTTAGGAGATCAATTTACAACAGTTATATATAAATCAGTAACGCTGATTTAGTGGTAGTTTCTGGTCAGCGAAAAGAAATTTATACGCGAATAAGGGCATTTTTCTGAAGATGCATTCATTAAAAGTTGTGGAAAATAATACAACAATTAGAATATAATAAGTAAATGTTTAGACAGACACTGAAAAAACTTTAAAAGTCATAATATTTTTTATAATAACTTCCTTTATTTAATAACTTCCTGATATTTAAAGTGTATTATAAATCTGTAACGTGACATTAGATGATACAAGAGAAAAAAACCATATTAAATGATAAAAACAATATCTTACGAAACAGTAAATATCAAAAAAAAAATCTTTAAACCATAAAAAGTATAGAACTTAAAGTAAATAATAATTAAAAATAAATATATAATGTTAGTGTTAATGATTATATAAATAGATAAATCTTGATAGGTAAATTTATGATATAATTTTGATTTTACATTTTTTTTTTTGAAAATAATGTAACTAAAACTGAAACTTTTGCACTAAATTACCAAACTAATTTACCAAAGACTGTTTTATTCAAACAAAAGAAAAGAAATTATTATTTTAAATAAAATTTTTCCGTGTTTTTTTTTGTCTGTCGGTTTTATATTTGATGTAAAATTATAATTGAAATTTTAGTTGAAGATAAAGCAAAATCGCGCGATTTTTTTCATAACAAAAATGTCGATGTATGAAAAAAAATATTTTCGTGATAAATAATGCAAAAAAATTAATTTTTTCGGCAAATTTATATTCTAATGGTAAAATACTATCGGTTTGCACTCTATTTTGGGGGATCCAGGTCACTTGGCCCACCATTTAATAGTATTAATATTAAAATATTGCATGAAAAGTCGAAAATTTTAAACTTAAAAAATGGAAAATATAAAATAAAAAAACTTAAAAAAAATTACACACATCGAACAAGAAAAGGCCAAAGAATTTTAACAATCACACCATTACAGAGCATTTTACAGGCATTAGAAGTTGACCCACCTAAAAGCGATTCTACCCGCTAACTTTAACAAATCAGCACTGAGAGCCAGATTTTAGGCGGACATGTTAAATTCTTTTAGTTTTGCGCATGATTAAAATCTTACATTTTAATTTAAATTGCATATTTCCATAATGTTAGGAATGCTTCCATAATGCTTCCATAATATTATTAATATGTGATAATTAACTAAATGAACAATATAACGTATTAAAGAAAATATCTCTTATAATAAAATTAGAACACTTAAACAACATAAACTTAATCTTGAACACCAAAAACAAAAAATCAACTCTTTGACTAAAATTGGTTAAAGTAAGAAAAATATTTACAGATATTGCGATAAAAACATGTCGAAGATTTGGAAGCAAAAAGAAGGAAAAGTTTTTCTGTAATGTTGCAGAATTTATTTTATGGTATATTTTATGAATTTATTTTATGGTATAAAAAGATTTGAAGATATTGAAAAAATTTTAAGATAATGATATTATCTTAATAAGAACAAATTCATGGATGCTTAAAACACGATAATTTTGTTATTAAATTGATAATTATCTAATTCTGTAAATAAAATCTATTGCCAAACATCTTGAAAAGGTTATTAAATATCTCTTTTGTTTTTCCGATTTTCTAGTTCCAATTGCCTATTATTAAATTTCCTATTGTTATAATTTAATTTGATGGCCCGAATAAGTACCTTTTTCACTTTACCTCATTTGGGTTTTTAAAGTATTCATGAGATGCAAAAATGTAATCAAAGTAAGTACTGACCCAATGCATGCTTTAAAAAATTGCTTTGAAATTTCTCTTTTATCATTTTTTATGAAAAGTAAACAAACATATGTATGTATTTTTAAATTGTGTTTGGAAAAATAAAACTAAAATTAATTTCTTTATTTTCTTGAATATTAAATAATATTACCAGACTATCTAAAAAAAAAAAATTTGGAAAAATCCTATTGATTTAACAATGGAGTTACAAGACAACCGAAGTTTTATGATGTAAAAGTTTATTTCTACATTATAATAAGTTTGTTTTGTGCAAGATTTATTTTTTGTTTAAATACATTATGTGTTTAAAAAATATTTAAATGTAAAACTGTCAAAATATTTCAAATCAAAGCATCAAAAATTTGTCAAATCGTTACAATGCTTCGTTCAGTTACTTTGAATACTTTATGTATTTGGTCAAATATAATAAGAAAAAATTTCGTATCTACAATTAACGCTCGCGTTATGCTCTCTTAATGCAGCCAACAAAAGAGTGTCCACAATGAAAACGCAATTTGTAAAATGACAGGACTTTTTTAACATTGTTTTGTTTACACTTTAATATAATTTAATTATACATTTAACTTTACTTTGACACTTCGATGCGTGTAAAGGGCGTAGAAGCAAGGTAATGTAATTCATTTTAGCTGTCAAAGTTTTTAAAGGAAGTAAAGCAGGTGAAATAAAAATTTTAAAAAATTTTAAAAGTTATCGATAATTAATAAAGTTTATGAATTTTACTTTATTATATAGATTCAAAATGTAAAATATTATATTATGGATTATTTTTTAATTTTTTTGACATAAATTTTATTAGTCATAATCAGTTCTATTCTGTTTTTCTAACAAATTCGTAAGTAACCGAATTAAATTTATAAGAGACAATTGAAAAAGCGATTCAATTATTTATATATGTTCCTATACATATCTTAATGTTCAGATTTTTTTTTTTTTTGTTTTTTTTTTATATATTCATGCATGTAACATGAATGATAATTTCTTTTGTAATACATACCATCATGGGAGTTGATTTTCATCAATTCCCATCTTAAGCAATTAAATTTTTGTAAAACAATAAATTTCTAAATGAAAATTTTAAGAAAAATTTTAATCTATTTTTTTTCTTTTTTTGATTTTGTTTTGTATATGGGTTTTTGTTTCAATTTGAGTTTTTTTTTTTTATACGAAAAGTAAACAAAATTTGGGTTATTATCGAGTTAACGAACCGCCTAAAAGCAAATTAAACAAAAAAAAGCTTTAGTAATATTTAGAAATTGAATATAAAAAAAAACATAATTAAATGCCAAAAGCATTAATATTAAACATTTCATATTGGACATCAGTTTTTTTCTTAATTTTTTTTTTTTTTTTTTGGCAAAATATTTTATGAAATTTAAGAAAATTGTTTTTGTTTTATTTTATTTTTTTTTTTTATACATATTTAGATACCGTAGGTTATTCAACATTTTATAATTCTATTTACAAAAATTAAATAATATTGCATAAACAAAAAAAAAAAAAAAAACGCATCTATTAATCAGATTAGTGGATTTTTCAGCTCTGAAATTCACTTTCAAATTGAATCATTATTTTTTTCTAGATTAAAATTATAATTTTTGGGGTTAATAACATTATTTCTTTTTTTTTTGAAAACAAATTACAAAAAAAAAAAAAAAACCCAAAATACATATTACGCAATTTAAAAAAACAAAAAAAAAACAAACAATAGATTACAGGAGAAAATTAATTTTTTTTTTTTTTTGTTTTTGTTCCATGTAATCATTAATTTTATTTCATTTATTCAAAACTACTTAGAATTAATGTACAAACAAAATGTGTATACTATATTATACAGGATAGTAATTGATGATCAGTAATCACTGTTTTTTTGTTATTATTTAATTTTTTTATCACAAAAACGAGGAAGAATACAGTTGCCTTTGTCAACTCTTAGATACCCGTACGAACCGTTAGTATGTTCACAGGCTGTCACTCTGCTTACAATATTATTTTTTTAATATTTTAATATTTTAAAATAATTTGGGTGAATTTTATAATTTCTAGTACTATGGGTTGTACATATATTCAAACTATATGTTTATATGTACATTCTTCAAAAGCAGATTCTAACCTTCCACATAACGATTATCAATCCAAAACTTTTTCAAATATTCTATAGTACCATTTAATACTAAGCGGTAAATGTATATTAAATTTACTTAGTACAAAATAATAAATATAATTTTAAATATTATATTATATTATATTTAAATATTCCATTGACAGAATAATTTCTTATAAGTACAATAAAATACATATATGTATGTAAATACGGCGCTATATAATATACATCTATACTCTTATCATTCATTCACTAGTGACATATACGATATGTAAATAAACATGATATTATATAAGTATGTATATATATCAATATCATATAAATAAAAATTCTTCAAGCAACCGTTATGTTGTTTATTTATTTACATTTTTTTGTACTACGCATTATATCCTCAACAATTTCAAATTATCGAGTAAAACAAATGCAAAAAATTTGTTGAAGAAATTTGTTAGAAAATTTGAAAAAATCAAGTAACACTTTCGTTAATTATAAAGTAACCCTATATTATTAAAAAAAGTTGTTAACAGAAATAAGAGTATAATGTTGAGGCTTTAATTTTTGTGTATTACTTCAAAAAAATTTTAACAGGTGTTCAAGTTACAGGTGTTTAAAAATAGGAAATTTTCAGTTTTTGACCCCTTACAGCTCCTAAACGGGGATACAAAAAAAATTTCTGAAATGACTCATACTTATTTTCAAAGATCTAATTGTCAAAATTTCAAGTTTCCAACTTAAACCGTTTAGAAGATAGAAGGGTTAAAGGATTTTGCAAAATTTGAGTTTCGCATAACGGTAAATTAAGACACCGTATGCCACAAATATATATTTATTGTATATATACTTTTAAAGCTAATAAAAGTAGTAATCGTTTAGCGTTTCCAAAATGAAGATATACCGTATACAACTTGTGTTATAACAATTTAAATATAGAGCTTTTTTGAACCTTTGGGGAGCTGTAGCTCCGTAACGGGTAGGGCTAGAAAAAAAAGTTATTAAAAATAAAATTATTATTTTGTGAGATCTATCAGCAGTTAAAATTTCATAGCTCTATTTTTAAAAAAAATGTGGGGATCTAAAAGTTAGGTGTTCGAGAGCTACCTTAAGGTTTGATCCAAACTCAACCAAAAAAAATAGGGAACCTACAAATTACTCCCAGAATATTTTGTGTAAATTTCAAGATTCTAGCTTTCTTAGTTTTTGAGTTAGCGTGCTGACGGACAGACGGACGGAAGGACGGACATGGCTCAAAAGTCTTAGAATTTTTTTCTGATCCGATCCATACCTTTGAAGGTATATCTAGCTCGCTTATATTCGAGGTGTTACAAACGGAAGAGTAATTTTAATATACCCGATCCTATCGTACGGGTATAATAAAGTACGATCTATGGAAGATTAGAAATAAAACTTTCTCAATAAATTATGACTAACGTATAATAGTATATAGGGACTTAATTTGATAACGTAATAAGTACTATGCTTTCTTTTACCACATTTGCTTTTTCAAAGTGAAGCAAAGTAAACAAAGTAAGTACTAAACCAATGCATACTTTTAAAAAATTGCTTTGAAAATTTCACTTTTCTATTGATGTTCATCATGTAAGCCACTAACACAAAATAACATATATTTTAACATTTAACAGTTTTAAAATTTGATGCAGATTAGAACTATTTAGTTGACTGTTAAGAAAAGAGTATAATAATATGAGTTTCATATATACTATATTTTGTACATGTACTTTCAAAAAATTGTTCAAAAACAAATTCTAAAATTACATTCCATTGATTTTCTTTTGTAACTTTTTTTTTTTTAATGTTTTATTTATTAATTGCTAAATTATTGTATTACATATTCCTAAATAAAACTGAAAAGAATGAATTTTAATTTTATATCCTACTTAACTAATGACTGAGTATTGTCAGATCTCAAGTTAATACATATATATTATTTTTGTATTGTATGTTCACTTAATATATTTTTCTATTGTTATAATTTATAAAGAATTATTAATAGCTATTAATAAGCATTTAATATTATTTGTTTATATTTATTAATTCGGAAAAAAAAAAATGTTCACAAAAAAAAAACTGATATGATAATAAAAAGAAATAAACTTACAACTAATTAACCCTAACACTAACCCTAACTTAACCGAATTAATCTAAAACTTAACCTAAATTTTTCCAAAAATTTGGTTTTTCATATTTAATATAATTGGTTTTTTATTTGGTTGCTTATACTCTATATGATTATTCATCATAACAATTTTATATAAATGATAGTATCTCTCATGGATTAGTTGTTTCGGGGAATTTATTTCGATTTTCAATATGTCAATTCCAAAGTGTCAATTCCTAAATGTCAATTTTAAAAAGTCGGTTAAAAAATTGTCGACTTGGACAAAATGTCGTCTTAAAAATATATGTTGCCGCCAATGATGATGATAATCCTTCGACCCTTAAACCCCACTAAACCAATTATTGAAACCTTGATTTTATTCCCAATTTATCAGGAATATGACGTTAAATTCAGGGTTTTGCAATGATACCGCTGTCATTGTCATGGAGAAAAATTTTTTTTCCATTGAATTAATTAAATCATTGGTGTCAGTTTTAATAATTTCTACTTTAAAATTTCAACAGTCGGTTTGACTTTATTAACTTTTACATTAAGTTAAACTAAAAACACAATTCATTTAAACATATTTTTGATGTAGCTAATGATGCGGGAAAGATTTATCGTATTAAGTTTCTTGTATACTTGTAAATCTTTTACTTTTATCTTTTAGATGGAAATTTAAAATTCAAATATAATGCACATATTTGAGTAAATAAATCCTCTATAACTCTTTTGTTTACTCTGCTTAAACTCTGTTTAAAGTACAGAATAGAGCATTTGTCTAATAAATTACCTGAGTCAGTTAAACATCTACTGAGTTATACATCTACTTCGAAATTCGGATGTCTAAAGATATAACATACAAAATATAAAATCTGATTTGTGAATTTTAAATTTTTCAAATAGGAACAAGAAAATCATATCTATCGATCTCTAAAACTGTAAATAATGTATATCTATGTATAAATCCTAGTTAGAGTTAGATGATATTTATTTTAAAAGTTTTAAAAGTTAAATAAAATATAAAAAGTTAGTAAAACTATTTCATTATTAAGAATTCTCTAAAGAATCTTCATTCTAAAAACTATAATAAAATAATCCTATGATTTATAGTCTTAAAAATAGATATACAAAAGTGTTATAAAATATAACAATATAATAATAATAAGTATAACAAACTAGTAAAAAAAAATTAAAATATTTTATTTGACAAGTGTAAAGTGTAAGATTTATTCAACAACTAAAAAGACACCAAAGTTGTATAACACATATATAAATTATTCTTTGAAACAATTTTAATAATATTATTTGCATATTTTTAGGCTAAACATTAATGATATTGAGTATTTTTATTGAGTAAAAAGTTAAATTCAATAACTCTTTGAATAGATAAGTTCCACAATAATCGAAAACAGTAAATAATAATAACAAATATAGGAGTAGTATCTAAAACCATGTAAAACCAAAGGTTTTTAAAAGCGTGTATTTTCAGAAAGACAATAAAATGCGTTTGAATAATGTAACTACTTTTACTTTTGAATTTATCTGCCTTAATTAAAACAAATTTGAATAGGTGTTTAAGTTACAGATGTCTAAAAGTAGCAAATTGACAATTTTTGAACCCTATAATAAATAGCCTTTAAACAAAAGAAATACAACGATCTTTTCTAAGATAATCATGCTAATTTTCGAATCTCCTTAAAGATTTTATTCTTGTCAAAATATCATTATTCTCATTAAAAACATTCCGGAAGACTGGGGATACAAAAAAAATCGAAAATTTTGGTTCATATAATGGTAAAATTAAATACGGAATTGCAAACAGTTATATACATTTTATTTTTTGACATGCGTGTTTTGGGTTGGGTTGTGAAAAATGTCCAAAAAAGTGTAATATTTATATAATTAAAAACGAGGAAGAATACAGTTGCCTTTGTCAACTCTTAGATATCCGTACGAACCGTTAGTATGTTCACAGCCTGTCACTCTGCTTACAATATTATTTTTTTAATATTTTAGTATTTTAAAATAATTTGAGTGAATTTTATAATTTCTAGAACTATGGTTTGTACATATATTCAAACTATATGTTTATATGTACATTCTTCAAAAGCAGATTCTAACCTTCCACATAACGATTATCAATCCAAAACTTTTTCAAATATTCTATAGTACCATTTAATACTAAGCGGTAAATGTATATTAAATTTACTTAGTACAAAATAGTAAATATAATATTAAATATTATATTATATTAATCCGTACATAGTATATTTATATTGTTATAAATATATCGCTATACATTGCAATATTTCTTTAAAAATATTTCCATTCATAGAATAATTTCTTATAAGTACAACAAAATACATATGCATATGTATGTAAATACGGCGTTATATAATATACATCTATACTCTTATCATTCATTCATCAGTGACATATACGATATGTAAATAAACATGATATTATATAAGTATGTATGTATATCAACATCATATAAATAAAAATTCTTCAAGAAACCGTTATGTTGTTTATTTATTTACATTTTTTTGTACTGCGCATTATATCCTCAACAATTTCAAATTATCGAGTAAAACAAATGCAAAAAATTTGTTGAAGAAATTTGTTAGAAAATTTGAAAAAATCAAGTAACACTTTCGTCAATTATAAAGTAACCCTATATTTTTAAAAGAAGTTGTTAACAGAAATAAGAGTATAATGTTGGAGCTTTAATTTTTGTGTATTACTTCAAAAAAATGTTAACAGGTGTTCAAGTTACAGGTGTTTAAAAATAGGAAATTTTCAGTTTTTGACCCCTTACAGCTCCTAAACGGGGAGTGATACAAAAAAAATTTCTGAAATGACTCATACTTATTTTCAAAGATCTAACTTCTGTCAATATCAAGTTTCCAACTTAAACCGTTTAGAAGATAGAAGGGTTAAAGGATTTTGCAAAATTTGAGTTTCGCATAACGGTAAATTAAGACACCGTATGCCACAAATATATATTTATTGTATATATACTTTTAAAACTAATTAGCGTTTTCAAAATGAAGATATACCGTATACAACTTGTGTTATAACAATTTAAATATAGAGCTTTTTTGAACCTTTGGGGAGCTGTAGCTCCGTAACGGGTGGGGCTACAAAAAAAAGTTATTAAAAATAAAATTAATATTTTTGTGAGATCTATCAGCAGTTAAAATTTCATAGCTCTATTTCAAAAAAAATGTGGGGATCTAAAAGTTAGGTGTTCGAGAGCTACCTTAAGGTTTGGTCCAAACTCAGCCAAAAAAAATAGGGAACCTACAAATTACTCCCAGAATATTTTGTGTAAGTTTCAAGATTCTAGCTTTCTTAGTTTTTGAGTTAGCGTGCTGACGGGCAGACGGACGGACATGGCTCAAAAGTTTTAGAATTTTTTTCTGATCCGATCCATACCTTTGAAGGTATATCTAGCTCGCTTATTTCGAGGTGTTACAAACGGAGGAGTAATTTTATTATACCCGATCCTATCGTACGGGTATAATTAATACTTAAGAGAAATGATTGAATACTTTTAGGATTATATACATTTTGGTATTGAAACTTAACTTTTTAAATTTACTGTTTTTGAAAATAAATAAAATTATTAACGACGATTTTTGATCTAGATTTTTCAATATTTATCTAAAATTTGAATGGATCAAGAAGATTTTTTCATTGATTTATATGAAAAATTATGTCTAAGTGGTTTGCCGCCCCATTAAATATATATATTAAATAGATATTTTGTAAAGTTTGATTAAATAAAATTGAGTTAAAGTAAGTTCGAAACGCATATAAATACAAGCTAAAAGATAAAGCCTTTTATTTTTTTAAGTAATAGATAAATGCACTTCTCAATTCCAACAATTTTTAAGGTTAGCCATTCTTGTTTTCAGCAGGATTGTCAGATTAATTGACATCAAAGTCATTTAAAAAAAATTAACGAACAAGGTACCTATATAATTTTGAAATGAGTAGAACAGAAAATATTTTGTAACTAAACAAAGAACTATGCAAATAATTTTTAAACTTAAAACTTGTCTAAGCAATTTAACACTACATGCCTACTGAAGAAGTTCAGTAGTGTTAAAGAACGAAACAATCCCTATTATTAGTAAAGTAGTTATTTAAAAATGGTAAAACCATAATGATGGTGTTAATTTTTTAATTATATATGTATTTAATAGTTTTCACTACGAGTTTTTGTAATAAAATTTTTTAAATTATTTGTTTAAAAAACTAAAAACTGTTAACCTTATAACCAGATATTGTAAAAAAAAAATTTTACTTAAATAATGGAAAAATAATGAATATGTATAAGTGGAAATATAAATCAAGAAGGTAATCTTAATATTTTTAGTGCGAAAATCAATTAGTATCATGCTATATGATTTTTGGGTCAATCATAAAACGGTCGTTCTTTAATCTAGTAGCAAAGTACGTTATGCCGATAAATTTCAATGAAATTGTTAATTTCATACAAAAATTCACCTCAGACGTTTAAAATTTAAAATATTTAAACAGCCCAAAAGCAACATTTCAAAACATGTCAAAATATTCGTTATAATAAATTGAAAATCGAAATGTACTAAATTTCGCTGTCAAATAGAAATAATACTTATTTCGTATAAATTTTTTAAAAATGAAATTTAGTTCTTCGTTGTACTTATGTTATTGTAACGACTTTTTTGAGGTTGTATTTTGCTGTTCTCTTACGTCTATTTGCAATACGAAATTAGAAATTATAGAACAACAGATATTCAGTTCTGCGTTATGCATTAAAGTGGAAGGTTTGATAAGTTAATTTTTTTGTTAGAGACAAGTTTGTGATTTTTGTAGATTTTTATATTGTGACCAAGGTGATTCATAAAAATACATTTTAAATGCTTACCAATAAAATATATATAAAATTTAATGAAATTCTATATAATATTGTGAATTCCTAATATTTTGTTAACCAGAAAAAAATTTGAATAGCATTTATAACATTATTTGCTGTACATGAAGGAATACCATGGGTACATGGAGGTGATTGTTACCATGGAGGTTATATAAGGAGGTGAATTACTTGATAAATGAAAATTATTTTACAATGGATATCTTAGATATTTAGTAAGTTTTATTAATTTAGGTATCATTAATTTTATAAAAATATATTTGAAAATAGGAAAGGAAAATGGGAAAAAGAAAGATACTGAAAAAGCAAGAGAATTTGAAATCACCTTCATGGGCCAATGTAAATAGATTTGCTAATAATTTATTAATTTAAATAGTTTAATCACTGCCTTGTCGATAACGTACTAATTATTTATTATATAGATGCGAATAATAAAAAAAAAAACTTAATAATTAGAAATAAAAAAAAAATAATATTATTTTTAGCATATTACAAGTAAATTAAAGAACGACCCAAAAGTCTACTGAAACCATATAAAAATGCCATCATATAAAAATTGTTGGGAGTCAAAAATATAAGATTAGTTTGTTATAAGCATATGGATTTCATTGCAATTTAAAAAAGATAGGTAAGTTTATGTTTGTCTTGGCAATAAACATTCATATTATAACAAAAAAAATGACTTCTTTCTAATATGGTAAAAAATAAGATCTTAGTAAACTGTCATCATTGATTAAAGTAATTTTTGAAATATTTAAGGTTAATTTTGATAATTTAATTTTCCCGCTCTAAATTGTTAATCTTTTACTACATATATATTGTATTGTATATTGTATATATATACCTACATGTTTTTTTTTTAATTAATTTGTGAATTATCTGCATTTGTTGTGGTTTTGACTAAAAGTTTGTCATTTAACGTTCAAATTCATACACAAAAATGACTCATATAATAATAACACCTATAATATATTTAATAATATTTTCAATTATTATTATAATAATATTTTCAATTTCAGCTATTTTTATCAATGTAGGTGCATATTCTACAGTTTTTTTCATATTTTAGTACCACAAAATGTCATTGCACTCAAATTCAAACTAAATATCAAGAAGATGTTTTTTTTTACATGGACACATCGCCAATTCAATTTTTTCTGATATATTTTACTGCAGATTTTTAATTATAGTTTCATATTTAATTTTACAAACGAAAAATGCTCTAATACAAATAAAATAAATCAATCAAATATTAAATAAATAATTTTTGTTTTACTTTTTTTACTTACATGCTAAATCACTTTTCTTTTACTTAAATAATTTCACAATCAAAAAAAAAATATTCAAATGCTCCACTCTGCATAATACTGTAGTTTTTTTAGTAAATTTAACATCAAACAATTATTGCATATTTTAAGAAAATAATTTTCCAAAAGTAGCCATAATCAATATATTAGAAGTTCCATTTTAAAAATAAAACCAATAACTATTTTTTATATACAAACATACATATTATAATTTAAAAAATATTTTATTCTTCAGATATATGTATAAATAATATAATTTATATATTATAAATAATTTGTTTTTTTTTTTTTTATCTAAATCGAATCGATGCACTTTAATTTAATATTTGATCTCTTTCATTTTCAAATCTTGAGTACCTCCTGGAATCAGATATTTTAGCGGGTATTGTTTTTTTGATAAAATTTTCTTTCACATTTGAATCTAAAATAAAATGTGGTTGCAAAAATTCCAATTCTTTGTGTAAATAATATAAATTTTTTTTTTCTTTTAAGGTTCTCTAATAACTTTGACGAATATTTGACCATTTCTTTTTACATTTATTTTCTTAAATTAAAAACAAAACATTAAAATATTTTTATTAAATAATTTTTTTACTAGAAATTAAAAATAAAATTATTTAATAATAAATTTAAATAAATATTACCTGTTTCCCCAATCTTTTTTGATATTTCCAACCAACCATATTTTATTAGAATCTTTCGTTCATTTTTTTTAACATAATTTGAATCATAAATGGCTCTTCTTTGTTTAATAAGTTTTATTAATTTTTTCAAAAAAACAATTTCATCCATTTTTTTGACAACCATGATATCTTTTTTTTTTTTTTTTTTTTTTTTATTTTATCTTGTAAGAGTTGCAGTAGTTGTAGAAGGATGAAGCATTAAAACAAAAGTAAAATAATTTATGTAACAAATATAAAAATTTACTTACACTAAAATAATACAAATACGTTTTTAATTTTAAAAAGTACTTATAAAAAATTTTAAAATTTATTATCCAAAATTTATTATTTTTTTTAAATAGAAAATTAAATTTAATTGTAAAAAAATCAGCTCTTAAAAGAAATTTAATTTCTGTCCGCTTCCGTTGATTGTGAAATCCTAATTGATCCTAATGATAACGATTTCGTATACTCTAATAATGATAGACCACAGTTCACATTCCACAACATAATAAATTGACAAGTCGCAAATCACAATTCACAACACAATACTCAAAAGTGATTGCGAGTATTGATTCGATACTCGAATTTATTTCTAACAAAGACGTTTACCATATACTACAAATTATTATTTTAATAATTGAGTATGATGACATGACAGGGATAATAAAACTTAAAACTGGAATAGAATAATTATCAACATAAAACTGGAAACTGAGAATTTCTTGATAAGAAATATAATGAAATTAAATTCCTAATTTCTGTTCATAATAATTTAGTGGTGTTTCAAGTATTGAAACAAATGAATAAATTTCATTTTAAAAAAGTTTTTTTGTTCTTTTTTTTTAAATGCCCATTTTTAACCGTTTTCATACGAGGTTTTGTTATAAAATATTTTCCAAAATATGAAGAATTTTACATTAAAATACGAGTATACATGGAATTTTTCCTATAACATATCGAAAATTTAATTCTCAACTCAGTTCAACTTAATATAAATTACTTTTTAATTATTTTTTTGAAGTAATACCCAAAAATTAAAGCCTCAACATTATACTCTTATTTCTGTTAACAAATTTTTTTAATAATATAGGGTTACTTTATAATTGACGAAAATGTTACTTTATTTTTTCAAACAAAGTAACATTTATTTTTTCCAACAAATTTCTTTAACGAATTTTTTGCATTTTGTTTTACTCGCAATTTTTTCTCGCGCGCCTTTTGACATTTGTAAAAGAAGAATAAGAAATTTTTTTTCAAAAGATAAGAGTGGGATTGAAACTTTTCTTTAAAAGCTTTTCAACATAATCAAAATTTTTTAAAAACGAGGAAGAATACAGTTGCCTTTGTCAACTCTTAGATACCCGTACGAACCGTTAGTATGTTCACAGCCTGTAACTCTGCTTACAATATTATTTTTTTAATATTTTAGTATTTTAAAATAATTTGAGTAAATTTTATAATTTCTAGAACTATGGGTTGTACATATATTCAAACTATATGTTTATATGTACATTCTTCAAAAGCAGATTCTAACCTTCCACATAACGATTATCAATCCAAAACTTTTTCAAATATTCTATAGTACCATTTAATACTAAGCGGTAAATGTATATTAAATTTACTTAGTACAAAATAATAAATATAATTTTAAATATTATATTATATTATATTTAAATATTCCATTGACAGAATAATTTCTTATAAGTACAATAAAATACATATATGTATGTAAATACGGCGCTATATAATATACATCTATACTCTTATCATTCATTCACTAGTGACATATACGATATGTAAATAAACATGATATTATATAAGTATGTATATATATCAATATCATATAAATAAAAATTCTTCAAGCAACCGTTATGTTGTTTATTTATTTACATTTTTTTGTACTACGCATTATATCCTCAACAATTTAAAATTATCGAGTAAAACAAAATGCAAAAAAAAATCGTTAAAGAAATTTGTTAGAAAATTTGAAAAAATCAAGTAACACTTTCGTCAATTATAAAGTAACCCTACATTATTAAAAAAAGTTGTTAACAGAAATAAGAGTATAATGTTGAAGCTTTAATTT
Organism: Poecilobothrus nobilitatus; assembly: GCA_947095535.1. Lineage (NCBI taxonomy): Eukaryota > Metazoa > Arthropoda > Insecta > Diptera > Dolichopodidae > Poecilobothrus > Poecilobothrus nobilitatus. Next base: position 40,735,226 of record OX352774.1, on the reverse strand, counting down.
TTGTGTATTACTTCAAAAAAATTTTAACAGGTGTTCAAGTTACAGGTGTTTAAAAATTGGAAATTTTCAGTTTTTGACCCCATGCAGCTCCTAAACGAGGAGTGATACAAAAAAAAATGACTTCTATGACTTTCTGAAATGACTCATACTTATTTTCAAAGATCTAACTTCTGTCAAAATTGCAAGTTTCCAACTTAAAGTGTTTAGAAGATAGAAGGGTTAAAGGATTTTGCAAAATTTGAGTTTCGCATAACGGTAAATTAAGACACCGTATGCCACAAATATATATTTATTGTATATATACTTTTAAAGCTAATGAAAGTAGTAATCGTTTGGCGTTTTCAAAATGAAGATATACCTTATACAACTTGTGCTATAACAATTTAAATATAGAGCTTTTTTGAACCTTTGGGGAGCTGTAGCGGGTGGGGCTACAAAAAAAAGTTATTAAAAATAAAATTAATATTTTTGTGAGATCTATCAGCGGCTAAAATTTCATAGCTCTATTTCAAAAAAAATGTGGGGATCTAAAAGTTAGGTGTTCGAGAGCTACCCTAAGTTTTGGTCCAAACTCAACCAAAAAAAATAGGGAACCTACAAATTACTCCTAGAATATTTTGTCTAAATTTCAAGATTCTAGCTTTCTTAGTTTTTGAGTTAGCGTGCTGACGGACGGACAGACATGGCTCAAAAGTCTTAGAATTTTTTTCTGATCCGATCCATACCTTTGAAGGTATATCTAGCTCGCTTATTTCAAGGTGTTACAAACGGAGGAGTAATTTTATTATACCCGATCCTATCGTACGGGTATAATTATTTTGCTAATGAGCTTTTCAACATATTCAAAAATTAAAATAATTAAAAGCTTTTTAACATAATCAAAAATTTATTAAAAATTATTTTGATGAGGTTTGAGAAATTTTAAATTAATACCGAGTTTTCATATTTTTATTTTCATTAAAAAAATATAAATTATATATCAAAATAAAATTTAAAATTTTTCTTTTTTTACAGTAAAAAAATTAAATTTCAATTTGTATTTTTCAGTAATGTTTTAGCAATTTAAAAAAAAAAAGTCAAAAAAATTGACCTTTTTTTTGTTATTTTCTATACAGTCATTGTAAAAAAAAAAAACAAGCAAGTCTTTGTAATGTTTTAATATTTTAAAGTAAGTATTGTATACTATTTTAATTTTAATTTTTATATACATAACGATTCGAATTTTCCGATTCCTGAATGTACATCTAATTTAAATATTTAGAAAAAAAATTACGTCTCATGTTTTAAATTTCTTAAAATAAAATTTTCCACAAATTTCCTTATAATTAAAAAATGATGGATTAGCGTTTCATCGAGATCGGATTGGCAATCATTGAACGTAAGTATAAGAAATTTTCCCTCTTTAAAGATGCTTGAAGAGTTTGAGAGAGATGCATATGCTTGAAGAGTTTTTTAGAACTTCCGCTAGAATTTTTATAGATCTTTAACTATTATATTATCTAATAACACAGCTGCAGTTTAAGTTTCTGAAAATTTCGAAAATTTCATTTTCATCTATCGGTCTTAAGTAAATTGTTTTTGAGTTGATAGAGTTTTCACATTGATCATTTATCGTATTTCATTTTGTAGTTTCACTCGCTATATGTTTGCCTATATTTCTCTAAAGAATTAATTCATAAAATTAGCAATTTCATTATCAGTTTGAACTTTGAGTAATTTTCCCATTTTCTTGAATTAATAGATTCAATTTTAGTATTTTCACTATTTTTTTATTTGTATTGTTGATAACTTACCATAATTTTCTAGAGTCATTTTCCAATACTTCTATTAATGTTATTTTGCTTGGCTGCTTTTATTATTTTAATAATCTCTTACATTATCTATATTATCTATCGTACCTATCTTATTTTCTTTATTATATTATATGGGGTTTTAATGGGCGTAAGAAGCACCTTTATTGTTATTTTTGTAGCACGATAGATGTTATTCATTCATTGCTTCTTGTTCTTACTGAAATTTTGTGCGTATACTTACTTCTTTTAATCCTGGATTATTTTAATCAATGTATCAACATCTGTTAAGCTATTTTTTTCTATCTGCATTTGCACTATGTTATAAAGTTTTTTATAATCAGTTTTATTTATAAATTGTTTTTTCATTTTTTTTTTTTTAATATCAATAGCATTTATTGTAGTTATGGAGGACTTATGATTGGAAAGGCAGTTTTACTTAATTTTATAATTTATTTTACATTTATCACTTAAATTTTACAAAATATGATCTATTAGATCATAAATATAACAAAATATGATATATTAGAGTTTCTGAATTAACGGCATCTTTTATGCTGTGAGTGTGTTAATAATTTTATACCCAGATGTAGATAACATGTCTGTATATGCAATAAATGCATGGAATCTATCAAAAAGATTGATATGGGTGTGAGCCAAAAAAATATACGAGTATGTGGTTATATGTACAATAAATTGTGTATAGTGTTTTAGTTTGGGGCTTTGTAAAACGTTCCTATTTTAATTTTTGGGCATGTGTTTCGAATTGCAACAACTGTATATTTGTATTTTTCTTCCTTAACTATTTTATAACAATCAATATTATTTTATATAAATATTACTGTTCCACTATTTTAATTAGTTGTATACTGCTTTAAAATTAAGTAAGTTAAACGTTCCAATCTCAGTGTCATATAACCATGCTTCTATGTAAAGCTATCCTTATATCAATTAGTTCACATTCATTATACCCGTACGATAGGATCGGGTATAATAAAATTACTCCTCCGTTTGTAACACCTCAAAATAAGCGAGCTAGATATACCTTCAAAGGTATGGATCGGATCAGAAAAAAATTCTAAGACTTTTGAGCCATGTCCGTCCGTCCGTCCGTCCGTCCGTCCGTCAGCACGCTAAATCAAAAACTAAGAAAGCTAGAATCTTGAAATTTAGACAAAATATTCTTGGAGTAATTTGTAGGTTCCCTATTTTTTTTGGTTGAGTTTGGACCAAAACTTAGGGTAGCTCTCGAACACCTAACTTTTAGATCCCGACATTTTTTTGAAATAGAGCTATGAAATTTTAACTGCTGATAGATCTCATAAAAATATTAATTTTATTTTTAATAACTTTTTTTTGTAGCCCCACCCGTTACGGAGCTACAGCTCCCCAAAGGTTCAAAAAAGCTCTATATTTAAATTGTTATAGCACAAGTTGTATAAAGTATATCTTCATTTTGAAAACGCCAAACGATTACTACTTTCATTAGCTTTAAAAGTATATATACAATAAATATATATTTGTGGCATACGGTGTCTTAATTTACCGTTATGCGAAACTAAAATTTTGCAAAATACTTTAACCCTTCTATCTTCTAAACCGTTAAAGTTGGAAACTTGAAATTTTGACAGAAGTTAGATCTTTAATAAGTATGAGTCATTTCAGAAACTTTTTTTGTATCACCCTCCGTTTAGGAGCTGTAAGGGGTCAAAAACTGAAAATTTCCAATTTTTAAACACCTGTAACTTGAACACCTGTTAAAATTTTTTTGAATTAATACACAAAAATTAAAGCTACAACATTATACTCTTATTTCTGTTAACAACTTTTTTTAATAATGTAGGGTTACTTTATAATTGACGAAAGTGTTACTTGATTTTTTCAAATTTTCTAACAAATTTCATTAACGGATTTTTTCCATTTTGTTTTACTCGATAATTTGAAATTGTTGAGGATATAATGCGTAGTACAAAAAAATGTAAATAAATAAACAACATAACGGTTGCTTGAAGAATTTTTATTTATATGATATTAATATATATACATACTTATATAATATCATGTTTATTTACATATCGTATATGTCACTAGTGAATGAATGATAAGAGTATAGATGTATATTATATAGCGCCGTATTTACATACATATATGTATTTTATTGTACTTATAAGAAATTATTCTGCCAATGGAATATTTAAATATAATATAATATAATATTTAAAATTATATTTACTATTTTGTACTAAGTAAATTTAATATGCATTTACCCCTTAGTATTAAATGGTACTATAGAATATTTGAAAAAGTTTTGGATTGATAATCGTTATGTGGAAGTTTAAAATCTGCTTTTAAAGAATGTATAAACATATAGTTTGAATATATGTACAACCCATAATTCTAGAAATTATAAAATTCATCCAAATTATTTTAAAATACTAAAATATTAAAAAAATAATATTGTCAGCAAAGTGACAGGCTGTGAACATACTAACGGTTCGTACGGGTATCTAAGAGTTGACAAAGGCAACTGTATTCTTCCTCGTTTATAAATACTTTCAGTTCAAATAACTTATTTCTTTTGCTGCAAATGTTCAAATAAAGAATTTTTGGAAAAAATTTTTGAAATCCCATCTGGCTTTACCAAAGAAACCAAAAGAAACAAAACAAAAAAAAATGAAATTGAATAATAAAATAATTATTTTTTCATTTACATGCTGAATTACATATTAAACAAAATTTATTAACAATAATTTTAAATCTAAATTATGCGTGATATTTTGACACAAAATACAAAAAAAAGGTGTTCAATTATATAAAAATGTTTAGATTATTATAATGATTATATACCGTTATGAATATTTTTAGATTATCTCTGAAAAACATTTAATATTCTTTGAAATATTCCTTTATGTATTTACAGTTCATATATTCCATTTTTATTTTCTTTTGAATCAGTGGAACAAAAATCGCGAATCTCAAAATCTTAAAAGACAAAATTTAGTTTTTGTTTTGCTAAATCCATTATCATAAAATCCATAACACTTAATTTTAAAATTCTGTAATCTTAAAATACAGACAACTGATAATGTATAGAAGATGGATTTAGGTAATAGTAGATATATATATAATAATATAATGTATATATAATGTATACAATGTATTTCGCAAATTATGCTATGTTTATGGTCGATTATGTCCAACTGAGCAACAAATTAGTAATATTGTGCGCAAATTTCAAGAAACTGGTGCAGTGCAAGATTGAGAAAGACATCAGTATGTTCGTGCCGGTCGTTCACAAGAAAATATTGGTGCTGTGAGTGATAGTGTTACAGCTCACTCCGCCATGTTAATTTCCCGACGCTCACAACAATTGGGACTTTCTGAGTCAACTTTATGGCTTATTATGCACAAAGATTTAGCGTTAAAGGCTAACAAAGTTCAAATGACACAAGAATTGCTACCATAAGATCATTCCATGCGTCGGGTTTTTGCCAATTGGATACTGGAACAAAACGACGATTTTTCAAAAAAAAAATCATCTTTTCGGACGAAGCACATTTCGAGATCGGTGGCTACATTAATAAACAAAACTGAGGAGAGGAAAACCCTCGCGTGATCCAAGAGAAGCCATCACATCCACAAAGAGTTACTGTTTGGAGTGCATTGTGGTCTGGTGGTGTGATTGGTCCGTACTTTTTCGAAAATGATGTTGGAAGAGCCATAACCGTTAACGGTACCAGATATCGCGACATGATCACAACTTTTTTATGGCGAAAACTGGAAAATATTGATACTGAGGACATGTGGTTTCAACAAGATGGGGCTACGTGTCATACAACCAGAGAAACACTGCAATTACTGTATACAAAGTTTCCAGACCGTGTTATTTCCAGATTCGGTGAAGTGAATTGGCCTTCAAGATATTCGATTTGACACCGTTAGACTTCTTTCTCTGGGGCTATGTGAAAGGCCAGGTCTACAAGGATAATCCTCGAAACGTTGAAGCATTGAAAGCAGAAATTATTCGAGTTATTCGTGAGATAGAGCCGCAACTATGCCAGAATGTGACCGAAAATTAGAATAAAAGAATCAGATACTGTAGAGACGGAAGAGGTGGTCACATGGGAGATATCATTTTCAGAGTATAAATGACAAACGTTGTACTTCAAAAATAAATAAAAACTTTTCCAGTTTCAATTCAAATTCTATGTCTTTTAATTATTTACTTTTGAAAACTCAATTTGAAAGACCCTTTATATTTTTGTATTTACAAAACACGAAAATATTATATACCAAAATCAAGCTTATTTTCAAACTACATAATATAATATAGCATAATATACATAAGACACTATTATGAGTATATATCTATTATAATGCATTTTATATAGAATACATAAATATTTGCGCATTTGCGCATTTATTTATTATTAGCATATGGTATCAATTAAGTTTCCACTAAATTTCTTACTATAAGCTTCAATTTCTGGAATCATTGTTTCATTAAGCTGTTGATTATTCGGATAACTCGGATAATTATTGTACAAGACGTATCAAAGACAAATATTTTTATTTGTGCACCATATATTATTATACAAGAATTAACTTATTTTCATACATCTTATCAGATACAAGAATTATTTTATTGTAATTTTTTTGTGACAGGAAAGGTGGATATCTCGTAAGAAACAAATTAGACAAACGCACGAGTTCTCTTTGTTGGTGTTGGATTTGAATCAACGAAACGCCATCTCCCTGTTAAAAGAAATATTATGTTAGAATCTATGGTGTAATATACTGTTTGATTGGGGCAAATAAGAATAAAAAAATTGGATTAAAGTTAATTGGAAAATATGGGAAGCTATTGGATGGTTGGGAAGAGTGTTCAGAACAAAAAAACAAAAATATTATATAATATATCACGATATAATATTAATTATATAATATATATACATATATATATAAATATTTTTCATTTAATTATATTATACTAATTATATCTATAATATGATCCAAATGGAGGTTTGAACCCGATACCTTTCGAATGAAATGACGGTGTTTTAACGATTATATGACTGCATTATTAATAATGTAGATATTTATTTTAGTCAGTAAGTAATGTCTTTAATTTATTTCATACTCATATATTAATTCTAACATAATAATTACATTTTTTTTATAAGTCAAATTAAATAACATTAGATTTGAGCTTTTTTTGATTATTTTAGAAAAATCAATTATGTCCAAACTCGCACACAATAATTGGCGTTACCGTTCAGTTATCATTTTAGTTAAATTTACTGTATAATTTTATTAAAATAAAAATTTAACTTTTGTATCCTTTGTGAAAATGAAGTTGTGGGTTTGAAAATCATAAGCGGGTTTGAAGGCGGGAGAAAACGGTTTATCGTATATTTCTAAAAATACTAAGGATTAATTAAATCCTTAAAAACAAATTTAAATCATAATTAACAATATATGTAGGTATTATAATAATAACTATAATAAATACTAAGTATATTGTTTTTTAAATTCATACTTAAGTGTATAATTAAATATAAAATTATTTTGTTACATTTTATATCAAAATTATTTTCGTTTTCAGATCGTAAATATAATTTTAGATATCATAATTAATTTTCGTTTTTCTTTTTGTTTCAATTTCAATTTGGTGTGCTAACCTCAAAAATTAGTAAGCATACTAAAATATCTATCATGCATGATTCATGTAATTATTTAATCTTTCAAAATTTTCTATATTATATTCAAATTATAATTTGATTTCAAACATAAATTATTATACATATACATACATTACACATTTTCTTTCCAATTCCTTTGTTGTAAATAAATAAATAAAGAGGCGTTATGTTTTTTCTATAATATGTAGATACTAATTTATTAAGTTATAATAATAATATACTAAGTTGAACCTATATAAAAATAATATTTAGATATATTATGTCCATCAGCAAAATGATACATATGTATATGGTACAAAATACAGTTATTCCTTTAAAATATTTGCACATGGTAAATTTTCATCAATTAAATTATTTTTCTTAAAAATATTACATTTTTATAATGTCAGTTTAAAATTATAATTATGAAAAAATTCTTTCAATATAATCTTTCGAAAATCTATACTGTGAGTTATAAAGTATTAATTGAAATTGAATTATATTATTATTATTTTATTTATGTTTTAAAAATATGTGTGCGTGCGTATGCCATTTTATTGTAATATTTTTATTTTAGGTTAATTAAAAAATTTTAAATATATAGAAGTATATATATAAATCGACATTTATTTAAAAAGAAAAAGAAAGAAGAATTTAGAAATAAAGTGAAAGTATGGTAATATTAATTACAAACCTAATGTAATTGTTATGTAATAAGATTTTTTTTTTTTATTTTCAAACCGCAGTATCAATAATCAATATTATTATTACATTCAAAAATACAAAATAAATTTATTTATTAAAACAAAAATTTTTAATTGAAATATTTAATAAACATATATGTTAACAAATTTACGTTAACTCTTACAAAAAACCAAGCAAAATGAAAACAAAATGCAATAGAAACAGTTTACAATTCTGGTGACTTGTATTAAAATTTGTAAATTTTCTTAGAATTTAATATGTAAGAAAAAATTGTGAAAAATCATTGCAGTACTTGAGAATATATACATTTGTAGACATTGAAGTACTTGATATTTATACATTTGAAAATAGGACTTCTTCCTAATTTTAAGGAGCTGCAATCCATAACCCTTCATAACTAAAAAAAAAAGTCGTTAACACATGTAAAAATATAGTATAGAACATTGATTTTTTTTACCTTACTTTAAGAAAATTGTAAGTTAAGCAGATGTTTAAATATAGCAAATATTATATTTTTGAGCCCTAATACGTTTAGAAGGGGTTGCTATCACAAGCCTGTATTTCTTTTGACTGTATTTGCATTTGCCTGCATTTCATTTGCCTGTATTTCATATTATACAAAAATATATTATATAAATATTCTGTAAAAGGCGTAAAGCCCTGCTTTTGAATACAACTCTAAAATCTCTTCTAATTTAGAATGAAATACAGGCAAATTATACTACGGGCAAATGAAATACAGGCTTATGACACGCTCCCGTTTAAAAGGTTTATGTATAGAAAAGAACCCTAATACGTAAGAAGGGGATGCTGTAAAATATTTTTCTGAGGCAATTTATGTAATTTTGTAGGTTTTTTCTTCTATCAAAATTTTAAGGCTCTACCTAAAAGCGTTTGAGGGATATGAGGAAAGCAAAATCTTGACAAATTTACATTTTTATGAGGAAAACAAACTTCACAAATGGTAAATTTAAATACTAAAATATTAAAAAATCTTACAGTTTTAATATTAGATTTAAAAAAAGTATTGTTATGTTGAAAAAAAGTTAAGTAGAATCTGAGATATACAAGTTTAAAAATAGGGTCTTTCCATATTTTGAGAGATGAAGCTCCGTAATGGGTGGGGTTATATAAAAAGGTTTTTCTACAACATTAATTTTTTTAAGAGACCTACCTATGCATGGTTAATCATTGTTCTATCTCTAGTGTTGTAGATGTTTTGTAAACAGACGGACGGATGAACTCACGGGCACATAGACAGAGTGAAACTAATATCCAAATTTTTCAAAAATTTTTAATCACTTAATCTAAAATATTTAGCAAAGAATTTGAATCACTTAACATTTAATGAAACAGAAATTTTGTTATAAAAATAAGGATTTTTGTTAAGTTAGTCAAATTCTAAATATTCTAAAACGCCATTTTACCTAATATGTTTTGAGGAAAGAGTAAATTTTGCAACTTTCCCTTTGGCATAATTGGACATTTCGCAAAAATATATTTAACAAACATCTTTTTTGCAAATATTATATTATTTTTGTGAAAAAAGCGTATAACTCTGATTTTGTAAGCAACTCAAAAAACCCTACCTAATTAAAGAGATATATGTTGAAAAATATGAGTTGAGTACAAAATACCATTTCTCAAAATCCCAAACAAAAGACCTTAAATTTCAAAATCCCAAACGAATTACGAAAATCTCATTCTCTAACATCTACTACTAACCCCTTAACCTTAAAAAAAACGAGGAAGAGTATAGGGGTCAACTCTAGCATACCCATATGGATATAATATATATATGCTGGTTCCATAAAACTTGTTTAACTTTTACAAAATTTCAAATGTTTCAGTTAATTAGTTCCGCTGCATATTTATGTAAATTTTGGAATTGTATAACGGCTACTCAAACCTGTTGTTCCGAATCAACCACAAAGCTATTGCCATAAAACTTGATCATCTTTTATAAGATTTTGGAGGCTTAGTTTAATTATTTTCCAATATGAACAAGTTACCTAAACCTGTTGCACCAGCACAACTAAATTTTACAGAAGTTTTTGCCATGCAACTTGACATTTTTTCAAAAAACTTTAGACACTTAGTTTCAATAGACATTGAGTTACTTTCATACAAATCAAAAATTTGTAAGGCAACTTACAGCCTTAATCGACTAAGAATTGGATCCGATCCATACACTTAAGTTTATATCTTGTTTAAAGTCTCAAAAAAGCAATGGAAAATTTATTGTACTCTTGAACTATATGTTCATACGGGTACAAAAATCTTAAACAAAAAACATCTTAAAAATACATATATATATTATATTTTATATTCGAAATATAAATATATAGGTATGCAAAATGTATTATCTTAAAAAAACCGTATAACTCAGACTTTGTAATCAACTCTAAAATCCAATATTGAGAGTTACTGTTTCTAAAATCTCCGCTAACCAAATTATTGAAACTCTGATTTTGTAACCAACTCTAAAATTCTTCTTTTTTTGTTGGGAGCGGGTTACAATCGTGCACACCCAAATCCATCTTACATAATCTTTGTTTTTTTTTTATCTTGCATTACAAAATCTTTCACAGACTAAATCTTGCAAAATATTTTTTAAAGGAAAATAGATTGTTGCTTTGATTTTTCCAGAATATATATATACAAAAAAAAACATTATATATTGTGGTTGAAAAAAAACAAATTGAATTAACATAAAAATATAAAATTTTTTCTCATATCGGTCTTTTTCTAGAATATTTAAAAAAAAAATTGTTTTTGATTAACATGAAGATTAATTTAAAGAAATCTGTGGTACCGTTTTTCCAAAGTTTTTAGAAAATATACTATTTTTATAAATTATTACTATTTTTATAATTATTGCTATGAATTATTATATAACATGAAATATGTATGTAAAAAAAATTAATTTAATAATTTGTTTAGGAACCTTGGTGGCCTATTAATTGGGTAAGAGCGTATAAAATACGCTGTAAACACCGAGGGAGTGTGGGTTCGAATCTAACACACGTTGTAACAGTTATTCCCCCTTACGACATTTACAGGTACGCCTGAACAGGAAAGGTTATGTAATTTCTTGTCCACATTTATGTGGCAAAGAAATGGATTAAAAAAAAAAAAGAAATAATTTGTTTAGCGAGGGTGTGGACACAACCATCACTTTTTTAAATACTTTATTGTGACATAATTAATATGTAACATGCAAGATTTAATCCTAGTAGATTTTGGAAAAATGATTTTGCTTTGAGAGATTTTGAAAAACAAGATATTGTATGCGAGATTTTGTCGCATAAAATTTTCATTGTATGTGTATGTACTTCAAATTTTTTTAACTTTGCAAATTTTGAGAAATAGAATTGTGGGACGCTCTCAAAAAAATATGATATAGCCATCTTTATAATTAATAAAAAAAAAAAAAGTTTTCATTTATGTTGTTATTTTTGGAATTTATTTTCATTTATTTATCGCGCTTTTTATAAAAATTAAAAAATTATTATTTTATTTAAATTATAATCAAAGAACTTAAATAATTTATTTATATTTTTGTTTAATGTCTTGTTATTCAAAATAATTAATTAATAAATTAATAAATTAATATTTAATATTATGTAAATTGAACGCTTCTTAGTTTTAATTTCTTTTTTTCTATATTAAAAATATTTGAATTTTTTTTTTTTATACATTATATATATATATATATTTTTTTTTTGCAATTTCATTTATTAATGTATTCATATACATTTTAATGTAATTTATATAAAATTTAATTTTTAATTAAATTATATTTAAATTAAAAAATAAAGAAAATTTTATTTAATATTAATAATGATAATAATTAATTAATATAAAAATGAATTGAGATACAGCTGTCTTAATTTATTGTAGCTAATAAAAAAAAAAAAAAATACTTGATTATTTTTTGGTTTTAATTTAATAAATATTGATTTTAATAATGTCCATAATGATCATATTGTCCATAATGACCACCATCATAATAATTATCATAATTATCATAATCATAATGAATTGGGCTAGGTGATGCATAATGAACTTTTTGGGAAACTGTAAAGAAAATTTAAAATAAAAATAAAAAAAAATTAATATATTATTAAATATAAAAAAGAAATAAATATATTATTAAATTTTAGAATCTATATAATGTAATTAAAATATTCCTAATATCACTGATAAAATTGTTGTTATAAATTAATAATTATATTTACAAGCAGCAAGCATATATATACAAAATTTTAAAAGCGGATCATTTTTAAATCTTAAATGAAAAACTTTCAAAATTTATTTGATATTAAAATACATTATATACAAGTTTATTATTTTACAGGGTGTACGTGTAATTGGGAGACCATAAATTGTTCTGTTACCTGAGGTTTATTTTCATCGGTTCTTGAGATTATGGAACTTAAAGTTTTGTTTTTTAAGTTATATATTTATATTTCAGTGCTTATATTTCAAAAATTACGCATTATCTCAAGATCCGAGCGAAATAAACCACCCCCTCCTCCTTACAGAACAATTTATAGTTTATATTACTACTCAAAATACACCCCATAAATATTCAAGACCAAAAGAGAATCATCCTGGTAAATGTTTAATTCGAAATAGATTTTTTATTTATTATTTGTTATAAATAAGAAGAAATTTCAACACGTCTAAAAATATAATGTTGGAGTTTTTTTTTTATTTTACTTTAAACAAATTTACATTGGTGGAGGTTCTTAAATTACAGATATCTAAAAATAGAATATTTTCCATTTTAGAACTCAAATATAGCTGTTAAACAGGGACAAGAAGAAATTTTTTTTTTTTTAGAAGCTTATCCAAAAGACAAAATTTTGTCTCAAAAATTCAATTTAAAACTTCAAAACAAATCAACTGAAAAATTTGACATTTTGACGTTTCATACATAAAATACAATGTGTGTAACATAAATTTGAATAGAATATAAATTTCACAATTTCTGAAAAATGCAATTTCAAGAAGAAACTCTTCAACGGGCGAAAAATCTTAATATTTTAGGAATGCAGCTTAATCAAAAAATGCTGGGGAATGAGCATATTTTTATGGTATAGCTGAATGCTGCTTTTCTTCTCGTTGTAAAGCTTATTTTTCTCCTAGAAATTTGACAATCTATAAAACATATATTCGTCCTAGAATAGAGGAACAACATCCATATTTGGGCTTCTCTACTGAGTTACTTCAACGAATTTCACTAAGTTACTTCCACAAGCTTCAAAATCCGGTTATACGACTAATAGACGATACAACTGTGTTTTTTTTATTCATCGAAATATTGGAGCTTTAACCCTTTTTATAGATATCTTGCAGGGAATAACACTTGTTCTATTGAATTAAAATCAACAATGCCTCCTCTAAAATAATTCCAACGTAATAAACGAAAGGCTGCAATTACCCATTTCTACACCATATGGAAATTCATATAGGTGGTTTAAAACTGGTTATAGGAGTTGGGAACTCATTTGTTGTGAAAACTGCTAGAATGTGTAACATGCTTACATTTAATTTTCCTCTATATGTATTCTCCTATACATTATATAAAAATACAAATGGTTGGAAAATATCGTGATACAAAATGTTTTGTTCTTTTAAGCGTTGTGACTATATATAGATTCGATTGTACATTCAAATTTTTCAAATACAATATAAAATTTCTACGAGTTACTTAAATCATTTGAAAATAATACTTTAATTTATTATTGAATTTATTTTGTTTTCATTTGTAATTTTTGAAATAAAATGAAACTAATTTTAAAATTTTATCAATTTAATATTTTTATATCTCATATTTATGTCTTATCTTTTATATATCTTAACTAATTTAGTTTAAACTTTTGATAATTTATACTCAAGCAAATAATTTAATTTTTTAAAATTAATAAATAAACCTATATAAAATAATATTAATAAGAATAATAATATTAAAACTATTAGTATACTTGATATATAAAAATAATGTTATAAAAATTATAGTATATATGAGTTTAAAAGATTTTTTTATCCAAAAGATTAAAGTATCTGCATATTTAAATCATTGATTTAAAATAAAATGCATGTTCTTTTTAAATTTTAATCGATTACAACTTTTACAAAATCAAACAGATAAAATATATATTATGTCTATATATATAGTTTATATACATAATATACTTATGTATATTCATACTTATATACAATTATATATTCAAAATATTTCATAATAATTATTTAAAAAAAAAAAAAATTAAAATACATATTATATGACCATAAAAACTCCGTTTTTAATGTCGTATCATCACGTTTCAGTTTAAACATTTCCAAACATTTCTATAATATATATATAATAAGTATATATGTAATAATAACCTTAGAAAAAATGCATAATATCCATACCGTACTAAATAACCAATTCACTGAAAATCATTATATTTAAAATATTGGACTATTTGGTTTTTTTGTTTTTTTTTTTTTTCAAATAACAAAGAAAAACCAAATAGTAACAGTGATACTTCAATGTCATGCGCGGCAACAAAAAAAAAAAAAATGTTTAAAACAAGAAAACATTTACTAGAACAATGCGCGGTTAATCTTTTACAATCAGTTACAAAATCTTAAAAAAAAAAATCAAATCTTTCCTATATACAGTTACAACACTTTAAAACTGATGATACATATTTTTCAATAATTCGTGCACTGAATTTATACAGTGATCAGTGATTAAAATTTAAATTATTTTTTTTTTTTTTTTTCTATACCTTTGAGTAATGATCATTTTGTTACTCATGTAATATGGAAATTTCATTCAGAAAAGAAAAAAATACCAAATTTGTTGCTAAATAGACAATTTTCTATAAAAATTCAAATAATATTATGGGCATCCTTTTTTTTATTATTTTATTTATACTGTATACTATAAGAAGAAAATTTGTTGACTTTTATTGAGTTTGTAAAAGTATTGTAGTTAATAAATTAGTGAATTATTATTTTCAATATAGAATGCGATTAGGACATACCAACTTAACACACTCATACCGCTTCTCAAAAAAGAATTCCAATATATTTGTCAATTTCTCATTAAATAGATTCTCTCATTAATCATTAAACATATCCTATTCGAATTCACGGCCCTTATCCAAATTCGCTCCGTTATATTTAACAACTCGAACCGTCCGGAACTTCTAATTTTTACTACCGATAATAACATCAGAATAATACAAGAAGGGGCCTCGGTGGCCTAGTAGATAAGAGCGTATAAAATACGCTCTAAAATATCGAGGGAGTGTGGGTTCGAATGCCATACACGTCATAAAAATAAGTCGCCCTTACGACATTTATAGCCATGCCTGAAAAGGAAAGTCTGTGTAATTGCTGTGTGCTGTGTCACATTTATGTGGCAAGGAAATGCACTAAAAAAAAAAATTAATATAAAATAACACAAAAAAAAAAAAATTAAAAACAAATATTGTAAACCTAAAATCAAATATTGAATGTATAAAATTAAATTAAATAAGTATAATGTAAATATCATAAATAATATAATTTAAAAATTTAAGTCGATAGGTCTGGTAACTATAGTTGCTTTAAATATAAAATATGTATATGTAATTGTAATAAATAAGAATTAATAATAGAAAAAATATTTTTAATATACATATTTTCTATCGAATTCATGAAACGTATAATAAGGATGTATATAAGTAGTTGTGACTTGTATATACATTAAAAGTTACATTTTTCTTTTGTGTATGATGTCTAGAAAAATTGACATGTAATTGAACTCAAATAGGATTTTGATACACTGTTGAATATTTTTTTACTAACTAACATTTTAAAAATGGAATTCCTTAATATAAATTCTATAATTTAGATATATATAAATTTAAACTTCCCTATGTACATATATAAGGATCAGTTAATTTAAGGGTTAATGATGAATAATCTTTCAGATATGATAAGAGAAAAAAAAAATTGATAAATTTTATCTTTAAATCAATATTTCTTTAAACTGATTAAGTTATCTTAAACAAATAACTGAAGTTTAATATTGCATAACTTCTCTTTTTTTTTTATGTACATATTAAATATTATAAAAATAAATACAAATACAATGCACTTGGTTATAAGGTCATTTTGTAATCATTTAATTACAAACATAAATTTATCGTAGAATTTTTTTTGAAATTTTCAATGACACCAAAAAAAAAATAAAAAAAAAAATAAAATAAAACAAAATGAATTATTTGAGCGAATTTCTATTGAAATAGTAATCACCTTTTTAATTTATTTTTAATGTTTATTTTATTATATATATTACCTATATTTATTTTATATTATATATTTGTGACTATTCACTAATTTTATTAAAAAAATATCCATTCGCTTAAAATATAATCAAAATCTAATTTCTCCTATTCGTTTAATTCTTGATTTTACTATCTAGCCTATAAATAACAATTTAAAGATTTAAGGAAAAAAAATTATGATAAAAAATACAACAAACTCTGAAAAATTATTTTCCTATAGTCTAATATTCATATAATTTAAATTTTCTGATAGATGATGAAACGAACGGATCGATTCACAAATATTTTTTGTTTTTCCATTTTGATAATGTACAAAAACCTGTTCATCATTAATTATTTATATTATTTCATATAAAATTTTTCTGTGAGTTCTAAAGTATGAAATAAAATTGTTTTGTATTTTTCTTTTCACTTAATATATAATATACAATATGATCGGAGGCTGTAAGGGGTTAATTGTTAATATCGCCATTTTAAAATATTGACACCAAAATTTTAAAATGGCAAGTGTGAAAATATTCCTTAAATTGCTAAGGCTATCATATATTACTTGATGGATGGGTAGATTGATCGCATCGTCAAATTATATAATATCAAACTTCGCTATATATGATTATTAATTTAAAGATAGATTGATTTTAAAAGAAAAACAAAGTTTTAATACTTTTAAAAATTTTCATATTTTCGTTACTTACTTTCTTCCTTTCTAAAATCGAATCGTTTTTCTAGTTATAGTGTAATTTCTGAATTATATAGGAAATAGTTGGATATAATTTTTAATATACTTATGTAAATATTCATTTTTAATTCATATGAGTTAAAGTAGAAAATTTTCGACTTCATTTATATCATTTTCATGAATAAACGACTTTTTAAATTTTTAATAAATGTTAATGTGAAGAGAAATAAATTCATTGTTGTATTTCATATTATGAATACATGACCTTTTATAAAAAAAAGACCTTGAATTCATGTTGAATTTAAGGAAAAATTTTTAAATAGAAAAACTATTAATATTTTTACGAAAATAAATCACTTTGTTTTTGTTTCAATAAATTGATCATTTTAAATGTCGCAGAGCTTTTCTACATTATTTTAAATATTTTGTTGTTGAAAAAATAATAAAAAATTGCTTTGATGTAAAAAAATATTTTTTTTTTTTAAATCAGACTTCTTTTAAACTAATAATAATGTAGTTTGATACATAATTTGAAGGGCAGATCTTTTCAAAAGGCGATATTTGTCCCTTAATAGCTCTGACACTTGGTGGAACGATGAACGTCATTTCATTTTTATTAAATTTTCTTTGTGCAAAATTACAATGAAAGCTAACTTGTTGAATGGTCATATTCTATTGTCACAAACTTTGTTAAGTCGAAATCATGTTACAAAAAACAAACGATTAAGGTGTTTATATGCATAAAAACTTGAAATTAATTTATTAAAAATTTAATAATAAAATTAAAAAAAAAAAAAACGGAATATCGCCTAACACTTTTAAAAATTTCTTTCTGCAAAGTGGCCGATCTGATAAACACAAACGGAAATTAGAAATACAAAATAAAAAGTTTTAAAAAATGCAAAGTTTAAATTAAAGCAACTTAGAAACTTAAATGAATTTAAAAAAAAACGATCTAGCGCCCTTTTTTTTTTTTTTATACAATAATATACTGTACAAAATACAAACCATATTATTATGAGCATATAATATGTATGTTTGTATTTGTGAAGAAGTACAGTTACAAAGAATGCATACAAAAGTAAATTATTTTGTTTGTGATGCTCTTCATACATACATACATATATTTTCTTAGTGTGACACAACCAGGGAATATGGGACTATTATAAAATAATAAATAAAATGCATAGAACTAAAACTCATTAAAATAACTGTAAAAAATTGAACTAATACAAAAATCTTAATTAAAATCTGAAGAATTTATGTACATATGTATGTATATATGTATGTTCTTTTAGAAAATATCTTTGACAATATAGTCCTAAAGAATTTAAAATAACATTTAAAATTAACTAAATAACTAAATATGTACAATAACAAATATCTCAATTGGACATTTTAAAGTCAATAGACATCTAAGTAATATAACATTGAAGAATGTTAAAAGTATGTATTATGTATATACATACATATATGCGAAAACTTAATGAAAGAAAAAGAAGAAATTTCTATGAATCTCATAAATTGCAGAGCATTGCTTGTCATTCAGTACAACTACAAAAATTCAATCGTAAAATATTATTTATTTTGAATAAATTACATACATATACATATATCTCACAACCTTACCTATTTATATATATATATATAACTAAATGTTATTACCTTTATAAAAATTAAAATAAAAACCATCTTAAGCCATGAAAATTTAATGAAAGTATTATGTATAATTACAAATAAATTTTCATAAGTTTTATTTAATTTCAGGAAAATAAAATTCCGGAAAACCGAAAAAGAAAATAATTATCAAGAAAAAAGTCAAGGTAATTTAAAATAATAATTTAAAAATTAAATTTATTTCAATTTTTTGTTTTTAAATTTCCTCAGTTTTTGATCACTGCAGATAAAATCTTTTAATTTATACAGACGACTGATTACTGGCTGATGGCTCATTAAAACTGATGGTAATGAAACATAAATTTATCTATGTATGTATGTATATTTTAAAAATGTTTCTATAATTTTATAACTGTAAATAATAACAGTTTATTATTATTATTTTTTTTTTTTTTTTTTCTGTTTCAATTCTTTCATCTTATGAACTTCTAAAATAATTTTAATCATTTAAATATTTAACCTTCTTTTAATTGTCAAGGTTACGGATAAAATTTTTCTGTTAACTCTTATCAATTATTAAATCTTTAAAAAAAAAAAAACAAAAAACTCATTAATCAAGACTACATATACATATATAAAATAAAGATAAATGGTATACTTAAAAAATATAATAAAAATATTTAAAGAAAAGTTATATTATATTAAGAAAAATAGAAGAAAATAAAAAATTAAGAATGATATGAACTTGAAAAGATTAAAAATAATTCTGTAGGAGTAGAAAATCCATTGATTATTTTTTTTTTTTTTTTTGTTTTTTAGTATATTAAAGTATTAGCTGGTATTAGTATACAAAAGTATACAAAAAGTCTTAGATTATGTTTAGACCAAAATTAAAATATTTTAAAATTATTTTATTTTCTTCATATTTGAATGCATTTATTGCGTCTTCTTTGATTTCTTTACCTACTAAAATTTAAAAACGTGTAAAGTTTAAATTTATATAATATTTAATTCTTTCTGAAATTTAAACATTTAGATTGACTTAATAATAATGGCTGAATGATTGAAAAAAAAAAAATATTTTCTGTATAAATTTTTTTTTTTGAAATGATAAAAATTTCAATAGGTATACAATTACAGTTTTCCATCAAACAGTCACCTGTTAATTTTTACTTTTTTAGAATTATCGAGAATTATGTCCACTTTAAAGTTCTAGAGAGCGTAAGAAATATCATTAAAGGTATTAAGCTTAAAGAAAGGAAAAAAAGCTTAAAGCATAAACTTAAAGAAAGGAAACGGGACCATAGAAATTGTTTTCAAATGAACTTGGCATAGAATTAGACATGCAAGGGGAAACCAACAGATTAAATTTTCTGAAAGTACATGATAAAAATTAGTAATGTGACTACGCCCTGAATAGGGTATTGGAAGAAGGAGAAGAAAAAGAATCAACAATGTTTTATATTTCCGTTACAAATTTCAGTTATCTCCAAATAAAAATTGCTAAAGGTTAAAGATATAGAATTCTTTTTCAATATGGATATTTATTTAGCGTATATCAATTAGTTACTATATAATATCTTATCTTGAAATTGTTTATATATACTAAATTCAACGATTACCATACATTTAAAAAAAATTACATTGCAAGCTATTAGTATTACAAAAATTAGTTTGTTTATATGACGCAAAAATATAATATGAATTTTTTTTGAAGATATGTATTTAACATTTTTCTTTTTTTTTTAAATAAATACTTTTGAAAAAGAAAATATTGAAAAATTATTATATTATTTAAATTAATATATAACAGTAAAAAAATCTAAGCTGTTTTTATGTAAATACATGCAAATAAGTATCTATTTTTATTTTAAAAGAAGAAATTTAAACTTTAAGTGAAGAAATTTAAACTTTAACTGAAGAAATTTTACATTTTAAGTATATTTATTTTTTTATTTAACTTTTCTATTACAAATACCTGTGATTATATGATATAATATAGATGTTTTTCGTAATAAAAAAAATATTGAAGCTTTTTCTGTAAAATAAAATTTATTAAGACAAATCCAGACGATTGGATTTTATATTTAAATAAAAACTTTGTATTATTTTATTTTAAGTATTTTTTTTTTTTTTTTATATGAGTACTAAAATAAGCCTTCTATTTAAATTAGTATTTATTCGGAAATTTCAATTAAATTTTTTCAGTCACGTCATTTGCAAATCGTACCAGTAGTGACTCAGTATATATTTACTGCATTTTCATCAGAAAAATACAAAATTTTATTTTACCGTTATCTACTCCACCATAATTTAACAAGATCTTCTAATTAATAACTTTACAAATTATGTAATTCATTTCAATTAAATTTTTTCAGTCACGTCATTTGCAAATCGTACCAGTAGTTACTCAGTATATATTTACTGCATTTTCATCAGAAAAATACAAAATTTTATTTTACCGTTATCTACTCCACCATAATTTAACAAGATCTTCTAATTAATAACTTTACAAATTATGTAATTCATTATAATAAAACTGACAGAGACATACAATGCCTTTCCCTTACAGATGTAAGAACAGAACTCTGCCTTTCCCTTACAGATGTGGCAGGAGTTTTATTTTACATTGTTTAAAAAGTTTTCTAAAATCGTGTTATTATATTGCATGTTATATCCTTTTTTAGACCTATTTATGTAATTTTCATTAGACTATCTTCAATGTAGTAATTACTTTAAAATAGGAAAAAATTAAAATAGGAGAACATTAAGTTATGAAAAGTAATACCAGAAATAGTTCCAAAAGTTTGGTCAAAATCCGCAAAAAGCAGAAGATTTCTCAAGAAAGAAAAAAAATTTTAATTAATCTTTACGAAAGTGGCTTAAAGGTAGTAAATGCTGCTAAAACTACAGGAATAAATTGTAAAACAGGTTACACTATTTTAAGTTGATACAAAAAATATGGGAAGGAGTTTATTCAAAAAAGTTGGGGTGGCCATCGTAAAAGAATTCGCACCCCAGAAACCTTGAATAAAATAGAAAAAATTATTGAAAATAATCGGTTTATAACTTTAAAAAAAATCAAAGAGGAGTTACAAAAAACAGTTATATAGGAATTTAATTTAGTTTTTTTTTGTGGTGAGTAAAATTTTATTAATGAATAACATTTAAAATTAATATTTAACTATGTTCAAAATTAAAGTTTCTTCACTTAAAATTAAAATCTCTTCACTAAAAATTAAAAAGGTATATTACCTATGAAGAGAAATCTTAGCTTTGACAAATCGAAATATATATTTTCGCCTATTATATTGATTTTTTATACAATCAATTTTCATGAGAAAGTACCGAAACCAAAGAAGGATGACTTACTTCTAGATATAAAATAAGGATATTTTTACCCTATATTAGTGATCCCGGTTTTCATAGTTGTATAAAAGACGATTTTTAAATTTTTCGTAATACAGTATGCAAAACCATCATTCATTACAATCTTAATAAAATATGCAAGAAAGCAAAATATGAATGAGTTAAATTTTCATCAGCTCCAATTGAACTATAAATGAAGCAAAAGAAAAGTGGCAGGAAACATTTTAAAATTACAGCTGTGTTTGATGTTTTAATTTTACTACACGATGAATATGTAAATAGAAATTGCTATGGTAGTATAAATGTACAAGCCACTTGTGATGCGTATGAAAATATTACAAGCATAGATGCACAGTGACATGAAAGTTCCCATGATAGTAGGCTTTGGCGGCGAAGCCAGGTAATCGAAATGTTATCACATTATAACGAGTCATTTTGTTTATTTAGTGACAGTAAATATGGTATATTTTACGATTCTTGACTTGTTATTTACAAAAAACAAAATGTGAATTTAAATATTATGTTATTAATGTACACATGACAATGCAAAATCATGTTTATACCCGTACGATAGGATCGGGTATAATAAAATTACTCCTCCGTTTGTAACACCTCGAAATAAGCGAGCTAGATATACCTTCAAAGGTATGGATCGGATCAGAAAAAAATTCTAAGACTTTTGAGCCATGTCCGTCCGTCCGTCCGTCCGTCCGTCAGCACGCTAACTCAAAAACTAAGAAAGCTAGAATCTTGAAATTTACACAAAATATTTTGGGAGTAATTTGTAGGTTCCCTATTTTTTTTGGTTGAGTTTGGACCAAGCCTTAGGGTAGCTCTCGAACACCTAACTTTTAGATCTCCACATTTTTTTTGCAATAGAGCTATGAAATTTTAACTACTGATAGATCTCACAAAAATATTAATTTTATTTTTAATAACTTTTTTTTGTAGCCCCACCCGTTACGGAGCTACAGCTCCCCAAAGGTTCAAAAAAGCTCTATATTTAAATTGTTATAGCACAAGTTCTATAAGGTATATCTTCATTTTGAAAACGCCAAACGATTACTACTTTCATTAGCTTTAAAAGTATATATACAATAAATATATATTTTTGGCATAAGGTGTCTTAATTTACCGTTATGCGAAACTCAAATTTTGCAAAATTCTTTAACCCTTCCATCTTCTAAACGGTTAAAGTTGTAAACTTGAAATTTTGACAGAAGTTAGATCTTTGAAAATTAGTATGAGTCATTTCAGAAATTTTTTTTGTATCACCCCCCGTTTAGGAGCTGTAAGGGGTCAAAAACTGAAAATTTCTTATTTTTAAACACCTGTAACTTGAACACCTGTTAAAATTTTTTTGAAGTAATACACAAAAATTAAAGCTCCAACATTATACTTTTATTTCTGTTAACAACTTTTTTTAATAATATCGGGTTACTTTATAATTGACAAAAGTGTTACTTGATTTTTTCAAATTTTCTAACAAATTTCTTTAACGAATTTTTTCCATTTTGTTTTACTCGATAATTTGAAATTGTTGAGGATATAATGCGTAGTACAAAAAAATGTAATTAAATAAACAACATAACGGTTGCTTGAAGAATTTTTATTTATATGATATTGATATATATACATACTTATATAATATCATGTTTATTTACATATCGTATATGTCACTAGTGAATGAATGATAAGAGTATAGATGTATATTATATAGCGCCGTATTTACATACACATATGTATTTTATTGTACTTATAAGAAATTATTCTGTCAATGGAATATTTAAATATAATATAATATAATATTTAAAATTATATTTACTGTTTTGTACTTAGTAAATTTAATATACATTTACCCCTTGGTATTAAATGGTACTATAGAATATTTGAAAAAGTTTTGGATTTATAATCGTTATGTGGAAGGTTAGAATCTGCTTTCGAAGAATGTACATATAAACATATAGTTTGAATATATGTACAACCCATAGTTCTAGAAATTATAAAATTCACCCAAATTATTTTAAAATACTAAAATATTAAAAAAATAATATTGTAAGCAGAGTGACAGGCTGTGAACATACTAACGGTTCGTACGGGTATCTAAGAGTTGACAAAGTCAACTGTATTCTTCCTCGTTTTTAAAGTAAACTTAGTATATAGTGAAAGTAATTGAAAGATTTTTCAAATAATAAATATTTTTTTTTTTTCTATTCGCTATATTCACTTGATACATTATGTTTGTATAAAAAATTAAAATGATTAATTTCATTTCTTCTCTGTTGACACTTGCATTGCGGCGAAGGAAACCTGGCCTACATTAGACGTCAAACGATCGACTAAACTCTTATCCCTAAATCGCCGCAATATAGATAATGTAACAGGGGTTTTAACAGATCATTGTCCGATCGGCAGACATTCCAGATCACTAGGACTTCCCTTATATGATTTTTACAGCAGCTGCAAAGTGAAAAGGGACAGGAATCAATCTTTCACCTGCTGTGTGAAAGCTCGGTTCTTGTTCTAAAAAGAAGAAAGTTTCTGGGAAAATTTTTTTAAACAACCTTTTCGATCTGTCGGAGTTGAACTTAACAAATTTACATCGCTTTGAAAAAAGTTCCCAATGGTTTCCCAAAAATTAGGAGAAACATTCATCCAGGGTATCACAAGGGGCATAAAGTGTGCATCAGCAGCCTGTACCCATCCATCTACATATATAACTAAATCTTAATATATATTTTATTTCTTAATTTTATATTTTTATTCCACTCTTCTTTAATTAATACCAATGCATTTATTCTTCAATGATACCTTAAATTTCTTATTATTTAAATTATGTTTTTCATGTTTTTATTTTTTTTGTTTTTTTTTTTGAACTGTTTCAAACAATTGCCCATTGTGAAAAAATAAAATTAATTATATTTTTCGAAATAAAGTTTTTGTTTTTTTAATTTATTGGCTACACCAATTCAAATGTTAAGTTATATTCTTTTATATTTTTTAATATTTTTTGTTTTGTTTTATTTTGTATTTTTTTTTTTGTTTTGTTTTATCTATGAGTTTAATTCATAAATACAAAAATAATATAAAAAAATTTATCATAATCTTTGTAATGTGTTTTCCTTGTATTTATGATGGTTTTTTAAAAGAATTTAATTATAATTTAAAATTGTGTAAAAGAAATTCATTTTGGGTGAATTTCAAAAATTTAATTTGAGTTTTTTTTTTAATAAAATTGAAAATTAGATTGAAATATTGAGACTAAATATTGTAAATTTAATAATAAAAAATATTCACTTAAAGTAAAAAGTCTTCGCAGTTAAAGCAAAAATTGCTTCACTTAAAGTAAAAATGTCATCAGTTAAAGGAAAAAAGGTAAGTATATATGTATGTATGTATATATACAAAAAAGGAAAATACTAGAATCAAAATAATTTCTTCATTTTCTGAAGTTAAGAAATGATATATAAACATTGTAAGATTTTTATATAAACTCTCAACATAAAATTTTTACATGACCCACTTGATATACGGATTTTATGTAGGTAAACATAATTTATATATGTACATATATATACGCATAAATATATTTGAACAAATTATAGTTAATGGTGATTAGTTTGAAAAAATTGTATTATTTTCTACAATTTATTTATATATATTGTTATATAATTCTCTTATATATAGAAGTTTTTATTTTTTTTATTATTTAAACAACAAAAAAAAAAATTATCTATACATATATATAGTTTTTTATTTAATGTTACTTATATATTTTTTTTTTTTTTTGCTTTTTCTAAAGGTTGAAACATTATATTGCACTTATGTTATACAATTATTATATTATATGAATAAAATTGATAGGTGAGAAAATTCACATATGCACAATATGAAAATGAAAAACACAAAAAAAAAAAAAAAACAAAATAAAATTAAAACAATGTTTTAAATTTATGTAATACTCGTATAGAAGTTTTATTTGTTTCTATTAAGAGCTATTTTCTAATTAAATTTAAAGTATAATTTAAAGAAAAAATAAAAACCGATCTGTGTTAATATATTTTCCATCTTTTTAGATTTTTACAAAAATCAAAAAATAAAATTATCTTTAATTATATTTTTATGATATATTAATTATTTTTAATTTTATTTTGATTCTAAATCAAAATAATCTTCAAATAAATAATGCGATAGTTAACTTATAATAAAAATCTCAAAACTGTAGATAACACTAAGATTAGTTCCTTTTCTAATGACTTTTATAAACTAAATTAAAATTTTAGAAATTAATTTTTAGAAAATTATTTACATATCTATAATAGTTAAATTTAATTTTAAATTTTAATTTGCACTTTATATTAATGAAATGAAATAAAAATATTTATCTTAATATAGAAAATTAAATTTTAAAAATATTCGATTTATACATTGAATAATTAATTCGATTTAAAAACATAAAATATCGAAAAACTTTTTAGAAAAGAAGAAAAGATTGACAGATAATCATATTTTGCTATAAATTTTAATGGATTTGCCAAAATGTCAAAATGTATATAGTGTCAAAATGTATATAGTAGCTGAAAAGATTTCTATTATTTCAGGTATAAAATATATATAGGTGATCACGAATAAATATATAATAAACTTTCAAAAATATAAAAAAAAAAAACAAAAATAAAAAATATAATTTCAAAATTTAACAATTATTTCTGTTGTTTCAAAATTTTATTAATTAATTTTTGGTAATTTAACAGAGAGTTAATTAACATGTAAATCATATTAATAACGATATGAAAAATGAGTTATTTTGATTTGCATTGTCTTGCTCACATAATTTAAACAAAATATACACACAAATCGGAATTTTAATACAGTTAAAAACCATACTAAAAAATTAAGTTCACTTAATATGAATATCAAACTATACAGAGTGATTCTTTTCTGGTTTTGAATATTTATAGGGTGTGTTTGGGAGGTCAAAACCAACAAAAAATTGTTTTGCGTCTTCTATTTCTATTAGTTTTCGAGATAATAAGGTTTAAATTATTTTTTTTTTTTTAGTTTTTATTTATTTTGTTTGTATCTCAAAAAAATTACTTAACTAATTATCAAAGATGGCTCTTGAAGCTTTCCACAAAAAAATGTGTTTTTGTATTTCAACTACTTTTCTTTCAAAAGTTATGAGCATTTAAACAAAATTGAATTGAAAAAAGAACTAACTTTTAGAGTTTTTGTTTTTTTTTATTTCCTTTCCAAGCACGACTCCCTATAAATATTCAAGACCCTAAGAGAATCACCCTGTATATCAAATAACAATATCAAAAAACAAAATCAGATATCAGATATTTAAAAGATAAAAACAATTACATAAGAGTTCATAAAAGTAAATGGATTTTTAAATATTTCTTAGAAAATATTATTGATTAATATAATTTTAATTAACTATATATTATATAGCATTATTCATACATACTTATGTTTTTTTTTTTTTTCAAAAATAATTTCATTTTTTAATATCTTCGAACAAATCCATACGGTTTAAATATTTTCATCATTTTGTAGGTGTCAATACCTATATATATACATATACATATAAAAGTTGAAAAAAATTAATAAATTTTCAATTTTAAATTTATTCTTATGATGTCTTTTCTACTTTTAATACTCAGTTTAAATTAAAATCCACAATAAACCAAAAAATGCAAAAAAAAATATACTAAAATAGAACGTAAAAAAAAAACAGTAAAATGAAGGTGCTTAAAACAAACAAAAAAAAAAAACAAAAACATCATAATATGTCCGTGCCTTGGCCCTATCCTAATAAATTCTATTACAATTATTATATTTTATTATACATATATAATGAACTTTAGTTAAAGTCTAAATGAAAAAAGTTTTGGCAAAAATGAAAAAAACATAAGACTAAAATAAATTATAATTAAAATTATTTCCCCTTTAATTGAATTCCCTTCCTTTTTATAAAAAGTTTTACTCTAAACACCACAAAAAAATACATAATAAGTCTTCAACAAACAAAAAAAAAAAAAAACTATGAAATATATTATTATGTTCATCCCAATTAAATTTATTTAAATATATTAAAATTTTTTTTAAATATAGGGAAAACTTACCATAAGGTGCTGGTGAAGCATAAACTACTGGTGCTGGTGAAGCATAAACAACTGGCGTTGCTGGTACAATTGATTTATGTAAAATTGGTGCTGAATGAATAACAGCTGGTGCTGTATGATGAGCATGTATAGTTGGGCCAGTTTTTGAAACCACAGCATTAAAACCATGAATAGAATCAGCTGTATAATCAACTGTACGAATTGAACCATCTGGTTCAACTAATGAATATTGTCCTAATTTAAAAAATAAATAAAATTATATTAAAAAGAAAAAACAAATCATTTTTTTAATTAAAATTAAATAAAAAAATAAAAAAAAATAGACAAAATTATAATTATAAAAGATTATATTTATATATATACCTTTAACAACATCACCATCACGTGTTTCATGTTGTGATTTAACATCACCGGTTGTATGATCAGCTACACCATAATTAAAAGCATATTTTGGATGATCCTTAAAATAAAAAATAAAAAAATAAAATATTTTAATAAACGCATAAAGGTATATAAAACAAAACACTTTTTTTTTAAAATTATTATTTAAACTGAAGCATTATATCAATATTTATTTTACATACGGAGTATGTATATAGTAAATGTTATTAAAAT
Organism: Poecilobothrus nobilitatus; assembly: GCA_947095535.1. Classification (NCBI taxonomy): domain Eukaryota; kingdom Metazoa; phylum Arthropoda; class Insecta; order Diptera; family Dolichopodidae; genus Poecilobothrus; species Poecilobothrus nobilitatus. The sequence continues at coordinate 40,706,303 of OX352774.1, read as the reverse complement.
TTTTTTGATACTTTAAAAAAGAAGTCTTTAAAAATAAGAAATGCCTACATGCAAAGGAAATTTAACATATTTTTAAAATATTTACAATACAATTACTAAAACTTATAACATTTTCATTGTTAATTGTTAATTTTCCTATAATATATATTTCATAATTTATTTATTAATTAAATAATATATAATTTTGTTTTTAATTTATTAAAATCATTTTTACTTTTTATTATTTTAAATGGTTTTTTGCAGAGTTTTTTCTACGAAACTAAATCAAAATTATCTTTATTTTACATAATATTTTTCGAGAATCCTTTTCGATTCTCGAAAATCGATTTTTTAGTTTTAATATATATTAATTAATATATTTTTATTTTATTATATACAAAAACGAAAAACAATGTTTTTTTTTTTAATTTTATTATGTTCATTAATTTTTAAACAAATTATATTTTATTAAAAAAATTTATATTATCTTTAAATAATTCCACTCAACTCAAATTTCAGTTTTTCAGAAATAAAAATACAAAATTGAATTTAAATAAATTAAATTTGAGAATGCACTTTTTTTTAATTTAACAATTTCATTTTATAAATAATATTATATATTTAAAAATCCATTAAAATTATATTTTAAATTCTATATATATATCTGTAATTAATAAATTCCATTTATATTTTGTTTTTATTCATTTTAATTTTCAAAATTAACACTTTATATATTCAGTTAATGAAAACATAAAAATAACGAAAAAAAAAAATAATTTAATAATTTTTTAATTATTATCTATAAAATATATAAAACACTCACATAATAATCAACATTATTATAACCATGATGTGAATATCCTGGACGAGCTAAAACATTACAACCGAATAAACAGATAACAAGGATAACACTTAAACAAATTTTTGATGCCATTTTAAATTTTTTTTATTTTTGTTTTTTTATTTCTTTATTTTTCTTTTATAATTTTTAACAAAAAAGTTTTTTTTTTTTATTTATTTTATTTTGGAAAATACAAAATTAGTAAAAAATAAATATAAAATTTAATAAAATAAATAAATGTAACGATACAAACAATTGAAAGATACTCGAAAAACTGTACCAATTCTGGAAAAAAATTCCAATTAAATACTTTCAGTTGATGAAAAACTAAAATTTAAAATCTTTAAAAAAAAAAATACCATAAAAACTTTACCTACCACAAAATAAAAACTTCTAAATTTTTGTTTTGTTTTTTTTTTTTTGTTTTGTTTTTTCTAATTATGAAATTAGTTAATTATCTATGTAGCCAAGACAAAAACCTATACAAATAAATTTTCTTGAAGAAGGGGTTGCTCTTCAAACTTAAAGAAAAAACAAAATAAAAAAAACAAACAAACAAATAAACAAAAAAAATTATAAACAATATATTAACAATGAAAATGTTATTCTTAATATTGTCATTGTTGTTGATGTTTTATTGCCGAAGTTGATATCGTTGTCGTTGTCAATCAACCGACCGATCTCTTTATCATTTTTATAAATAAGTCAGAAGCAACAAAAACAAACAATATCCATATCAAATCTAAATCCTATCCAAATCCAACCAGAACCAACACATATTATTATCATCTCTCTCTCTCTCTTTTTGTCTCTCTTTTCATCTTTTTCATTTTATACACTAAAATACTAGTGGAAAAAACGCACCATTTTCAATAGCAGTTATTAATTTTCCTCTACATATAAAAGAGATAAATAAAACGTAAAAAAAGAGAGAAATAAATCTTAGCTAAATTTTAATTCTTTTAAAATGCAAAAAAAAAAAACAAAAAAAAAAATTTGAGAAAAACTAGTCTAAAAAAAAATTTCTGTTTACATTATGCTGTAATCTTTCTTTGTTTTTCTTTTAGCATCAATACAAATTTTTCTGTCTATCGCAAAAAACAAACAATACAAAAAACCATAAAGTTTAAATAAACAAAGAAAAAATAAATAAAACAAAAACATTAAAATACGGGAAAAAATTTTGTTATATTCATAATAACTGACATAATTTTTGTTAGCGGGTGGGGGTTTACTTTATTATCTGAATTTTCAGGTAAAAACTAAAAAAAAAATAAAAAAAAAACCCAAAAAAGAATATGAAAAATTTTCCCCGCTTCACATTGCCATTTTAACAGTCAAGAAAATATTTACCACCTTCAGTCAGTCGGTCGGTTGATTCATTCATTCATTCATTTTCTGGTAAATAATAATTACTGTTGATCTCTCGTAATTCACGACCTATTGGTGAGGTCGCGTGAACAAAAATGTATTTTTTTTTTCGTTTTTGGTTTTTGTTTATGTTTTCTGTTCACTTTTCATTTGCTACAACTAGTTTTTGTTTTTTTTTTTTTTTGCTTCTTTAGTTGGAAATGAAGAATTATTGGAAAATAGTAACAAATTTTAGTTACCGATAATAAATGGAAAAAAATAATTTAAAAAAGAAAATTAAATTCAAAGGAAACAAATAAAACTGGGTTTTATATATAATTTAGTATAAAACTACTACAGTTATATTTGAATGTCAAGTAAGGGATGTAAAAGCTGCAAAAATAAATTTTGTTATTAGAAAGAAAGATAAAAAATTATATTCAGCAAATTCTGATTAACTCCTTCCTATTGAACATCATCTCGGATTCAAACCCCGCTTAGATCATATCTAATATTAGTAATTTATATCGAAATAATCAAAATCGGAATAAAAAATAAAATAAATAATAATTTTTAATAAGACAATAAAAAAAAAATTTCATTCACTAGTCTTATACAATAGTTACTGCCGAATAATCAACGTTTTAATGAAAATAATGATTCGCAAAAACTTAAACTCTTAGTCAAATATGAATTAAAAATTACTTTGGGGAAAGCCCTAAGCTCCTTATAGGAATGGAAAGAAAAAAAATTAAAAAAATTATAGAAACTTGTGTTTCTTTATGACAAGAGTAAACTATCGCCAAAACTTCAAGAATAATTCAAATTTAGAATATAGAAGTAAATAATCCATTGTGGTAACATCCAAGAAATGAACTTTATAAAATTAATATTTTTAAAAACGGTGTACTATGAGAATGCCGCCCTAGAAATGAGTAATATATAAGGTAATGTAATGAAGTAATATAAATATGTCTTCACTTGTCAAATAATATATAAAAGATTATATTATACTCGTACATATAGACGAATTATTGGAACGAGTTTTATTGAAAAAAAATATAGAATAAAAAAATGTCGACTAGCCAAAAAATTTGAATATAAAATGTCGAAAAATAGTCAAATTTCTATATTAAAAAAAAATTTTGACAGTTTTTTTAAACTATATTTTAGAGTTTGTTACAAAATTAGCTTATATATCAATTACAAAATATGTTTGCACAAAATTACGTAGAATTTTAAAATTGGATACAAAATTTGGGTTCCAATAATACGTTTACGTTTCATACGCGACATTCTGAATTAAGAGGGATTTTATAGTTGTATTCAAATTCAGGGTAGCTCTCTTTATCTAGAAAATATCACCAAAAAGTAGAAACGGAAAAAACATAAAAAAAATTACTTTTTAAAAAATGATTACCCAATTTTTCAATATTATATATCTTATAATATTTCGTTTTCAATTGTATTATTTGAACCACCAAACATATTTAATTAATGAAAAGAGTTATTTGGTTTTAAAAAGCGAGATTTTGAAACACAAGATTTTGAAACGCAAGATATCGTAGCATGGGCGCTTTTACTAATAGGCAAACCTAGGCAACTGCCTACGGGCGCCAACCGAAAAAGGGCGCTTGCAATATGATTTTCTTTATAATTTTTTTTTTCAAAATTTTTATATATTTATTGATAATTATAATTAAATTATGTAATAGAAAATAAGAATTAAACAAGATAATACTATTAATATACATTAACATTATTTATAAGTAGTACTTTGCAGAAGTAGTTTGCGCGATGTGCGGGCGTACGACAGTCAACAAAATTCTACAAGTATAATTTTATTGTGTTTTTGTTTTACTGACGGGTTTTACTGATGGGTTTTCAAATTTGTTGTATATAAAATAAAAAGATTGTAGAAGTTAAAATTTTGAAAATTTGAATTGCAGTAGGCTAAGTTATTGCAAAATATTGGATTTCATGTTTGAAAAATTGAAATTATTTCAGTTGGTTGTTCAGCTTTCAGAATATATGTGTATAATTATTTTATAATTATCTTCTTAAACTTGAATTTGGTATAATTTTTTAGTACAGAATATTTTATAGTGCTATTTGGTGATTTATATAAAATTTTCTCTAATTTATAATTTTATGGTAAGCGATTTTTACATATTTAGTAATTTATTTGTTTTATAGAGGTATTGTTTTAAATATTAGGTAATAAAAATTAAATGGAAGGGCGTAAAAAAAATAGTGGTTACCAAAATAGAAAATTAGCAAAAGAAAAACAAAGAAAGTTCGATAAAATCATTGAAAAAACAACTAAACTAGATGGATTTTTAATTAAAAAACCCGAAACCGCAGTTCAAGAACGGGTAAGCAATTGTGTTTCCATTGTGGAAATACATAACGAAACTACCACAGATGTCTCATCACTTGATATTCAGACATTTAATGATTTAGAACAAAATAAAAACTCTGACACAAATAATTTAGAACAAAACAGTGACACATCTGCTAATTGTTCGAGAATGGTTAATCTGTCCGAAAATCACACAAACATTCAAATAAACCTTGATCCTGCTACATGGAAACGGTGTGATAACTCTACTATTACATATTTATGTAGTAGAAATAATTTCATTAGTCAAAACATCCCTACAGATTTCTCGTTAACAAAGAAGGTTTATACCGACAAAATAGCAAGATATCTAAATGAAAGTGTTTTTAGAAGAAAATTGCAAAATGGGGAATTTATACGTAAAAATTATCTAGTATATTCAGAGAGTAACAAATCAATTTATTGTGCTCCTTGTCGATTGTTAGGAGGTAGTAGTTCAGCACTGGCAACAACAGGTTATTCTGATTGGAAAAATGTAACGGAATGTTTATCTCAGCACGAAAATACATCACAACACAGACAGTTAGATACAGTTTTAAAGCAGCGATTATTAGGAGACTCTGCGTCAAATGTGAATGAACTATTAAATTCCGAAACTCTAAAGGAAAAAAATTATTGGATTCAGGTACTCAAACGGGTTGTGTGTATTATACGAAAACTTGCTAGCCGAACAATGCCTTTAAGAGGAAAAACTCAAATAATTGGAAGCATCAATAATGGCAATTTTTTAATGGCATCATATTTATCGTCAATAGTTTTCGAAGAAATTGTAATATTGATGGCCGAAAAAGTAAAACAACAAATATTTAAGGAATTAAGAGAAGCAAAATATTATTCAATTAGTGTAGACTCCACTCCTGATATATCACATACTGATCAACTTGCTTTTATTATTCGATATGTAAAAAACGGAGTCCCCGAGGAACATTTTTTGAAGTTTTTGGAAAATGTAGGGCATAAAGCTGAAGATATGGAGAAAGAAATTATACAATTTTTAATTGAAAATAAAATTATCCTCTCAAATAAAAAATTTGAGAGGACAATCATATGATAACGCTAGAAACATGTCTGGAATTTATTCAGGACTTCAAGCACGAATTAAGAAAATCAATGAATTGGCTCATTTTATACCTTGTGCAGCACACTCAATGAACTTGGTTGGAAAATGTGCGGCAGATTGTTGCTGAGAAGCAGCATCCTTTTTCAATTTTTTACAAGAATTATTTAATTTCTTTTCTTCTTCAACAAGTCGTTGGTTAGTGTTAACTACTACTTTAAACGGGCGAACCATAAAAAATCTTTCCGAAACAAGATGGTCTTGTCGGTATGATGCATGCAAAGCTCTGTATGAAAACTGGGCGGGAATATCTAAAGCTTTAAAAAAAATATCACAAGATGAAACAGTATCTTCTCAAGTTAGAAGCCAAGCTCAAAATATTAACAAACAAATGAATCGTTTCGAATGTGCTTTTATGATGACATTTTGGAAATCTATCTTAGAACGTTTTAATGCTACTAGTTTAAAGTTACAATCAATTGAAAATGATTTATCTATTGTTGTTGAGCAATACAAATCATTGATTGAATTCGTAAATTCAATGTCAATTTTATATGAAAACTATGAATCTAAAGCCAAAGAAATATCTTTTGTTAAAGAATTTGAAAGAAAACGAGGGAGAAAACGGAAACTGTTTCATGATGAAACAATTGAAGAATCGGAATTACATAGCAATCAGAATTTTAAAACCAAAACATTTAATGTTATAATTTCATGTCTTAGTGAAGAACTGAAAAAGAGGCTTGAAGCATATGAATTAATTTATAAAAATTTTGAATTTTTAAACAATTTAACGAAATACGAACCTAAATTAATATTAGAAAATGCAGAAAATTTATACCAGATATACAAGAACGATTTAGATGAATGTTTTATTGAAGAATGTGTGCACTTGGGTTCATATTTGCAAGCTAATAAAATTCCTGAAAATTCGATATTAGAGCTCAGTAAATTGATATATAGCAAACAATTAGAAACTGTTTTTCCAAATATAAATACAATCTTAAGAATATTTTTGTGCACGCATGTAAGTAACTGTTCTGCGGAACGCAGTTTTTCGTTATTGAAAAGATTGAAAACCTATTTAAGATCTACTATAAAGGAACAACGCTTAAACGCATTAGCTATATTATCAATAGAAACAGATTTTACATCAAATATAGATTATTCTGATATAATTCATGATTTTGCTGACAAAAAATCAAGGCGAAAACTTTAATGCGTTAAAAGGAAGTAAGAAAGGCAAAATTTTACTTAATTAGTGCGTACTCCACTGACTTTTTTAGTTCTTATTAAATCAATAAATTAACAAACAAAAACAACAGATAATTAGTTTTAATTGTATATTTGTACTTTTTAATTTTTAATACGAATAATGGGGCGCGTTAATATATATTACCTAAGGGCGCCAAAGATACAAATGCGGCAATGTATCGTAGCCAACCCTTTTTCAAACTATTTTAGACTATGTTAGAACATTATTACTTATTATTTAAAAAAATTTGTCAAACCAATTAAAGAAACAAAACACATATGACATGAATAAACTATGACACTTTTTCAGATTCTAAAGAATGTTTTTTTTTTTTTAAATCTGTTAAAAAAAATATTTATCAAATAATCTTTTATACTTACCTTAAATAATTCACAAGAGTATCTTTTTACTGTGGTTCTCTTTTATTTTTATTCCGTATATGAAAATATTTTCAACATGCAAAAAAACAAAAAAGATTTTAATATTTACATACATATGTAATAATCACATTTAAGTAGAAACATTTTTTCTAATAATAAAAATTAAAAAACTACAAATAAAAAAATAAACAAAAAATATGTATGTACACATTTTGTATTTTGCATTTCACTGATTACGTTACAATTTTCTTCGTTTCTTTTTGTTTTTTTTTTTACTGTTTTTGCATAATATTGTGGCTCATCTATATATTATTGCACCATATCATACCAAACCATACCACACAATTTGTATACATATGTATTCACATTGATTAAAATTACCCATCACAGTCCTATCATCACATATTAATGATCAATATCATGATTATAATCATCATAATAACAATCATTATCACTATACCTACCATTTTTTGTGATACACTTGAACAAATATGTCCAGGTAAGAAAAAAAAAACAAAAAATAGAAAAAACCGCTTTGAACAAAACTTTAAAAAGTGGATCACTACTAAAACCAACATAATATGAACTAAAATGTAACAAAAAGTCATTAAAAAAAAAAAAACAGAAAGAAAAAAATAATTTTATTATTTTACGGTAGTATATTACATTCAATGAATACATCAGCAGCATGTATGTCATATGTGACATAGTAAATAATTGATTGTCAAAAAAAAAAAAAAAAACAAAAGAAGAAATAAAACCAAAAATAGACATAAGTATTTACAAATATATTTTTATGCAAAGAAAAGGGAAAAACATTTTAGGAAAAAGAAAATCATAATATATTCTTTTATAATGATTTTTATACACACAATTACAACATCAAATAACCAGTATCAGACATATTAAAAACTAACATATATAATAATTGTATATATAAGTAAACAATATATATAATATAAGCATATAAACTTCATGTGAAATTCACATCATTTCTATTAAATAATTGTTGCAGATCCTCAAGGCCATCAATATTGTAAAACAATTGTAGAAATAAAATTTATACCAACAGATGGTAACACCCATGCAAACAAATTTTTTTTTTTTTTTATAATAAAAATTTTCAATAATAAATTTATTTAAAATGTATTCTTTTATTATATATACATAAGATATTATACAAAATTTCAGTTAAGTTTTCTTTTGATTAACATTAAACTTTAGTAATAAATTCATCACGTGATTATCCGATGATAAAGATGATACAATGAGTCTAATTAATTTTAATTAAGATTTTCTTATAAAAGATGTTAAAATTAAATTTATTTTTTATTAATAATATATTCTATTACTATATGTTCATGTTCAAAATATGTATGTATTTTGATTCTTTTTTTGATAATTTAACTCATATAAGGGGAGCAAAGATAGGTAAAAAGCTTTTCCAATCTTAGATAATAATTTGATCTTTTTTTAAGTTTAAACTATGATATTTGTTGAGACGTTGTTCAAAATACGTTGTCATTATAACAGTTATTCTCTATGTCCTTTTTATTCTATCTATACGTTTAGCATACTATGTGGATTTCATTCCAAAAATATCGTCGATTTCGATAAAGTGCGTTCAATCCATCACTATTTTTTTTTCAGTTTTAAAATTTTATGAAGTCAAAATTATTTTTTTACTTTAATAATTTGCCTTAAGAAATTGCACCCATTCATATCCGAGTTTAAAAAGGACCATATGGACACTTCCCCTCTTTAAAGCTGAAATAGAACAAAAGGTTGGAGTTATTACGAGCCAAACCATTGTCTTGTTGGTAGACATGTTAGAAAATGTGGTGTGCATGTGGATCGTAACAGTACATTTTGCAGAAGAATTGACACGATAGAGAGCCTGAAGCACTTTTTTTGCACAAGTTCTAGTTTTTTCCCAAGATTTAAGTGTACTCTCTTACATGAACCTGAAAAATTTTCAAAGCTTGTTCCGCCAGAATTATATTATCGTGGTATAAATCTTAAGAGAAACTTAACACCAACTCTGGCCGAGGAGGTTCTCCTTCGTTTTGAAAGTATACTACGGACCTTGAGTCCAGTGATTACAGGCGCCTTAGATCATCCTTCAACAATAAAAAGATATCTCCGTAACCCTTCTTTGTAGATTCTTGAAATTTTCAGAGAGAAAAATCTTTTAGAATTAGCATAATTCTAGAAAATTTTTTTGCTCCTCTCTTTGATTAATAGCTATTAAGGGTCAAAATGGAAAATTCGATATTTTACATCAGGGGACTTGGTGACCTAGAGAGTAAGAGCTTATAAAATACGCTGCAAACATCGAGAGACCGTGGGTTCGAATCCCACACACGTCGTAAGAGTTATTCCCTCTTACGATATTTATAGCCACACCTGAACAGGAAAGGGTGTGTAATTTCCTGTCCACATTTATGTGGCGGAGAAATGTATTGCTTTTCTTAATTATGTAGGGTTTTCCTAAAAATTGAAGAAAGAACTTTTGATTTTCATATTTTTTACTTATATATAAAATTCTAAGAAAAATTACTAAATTTTTATGCAAAGCACAATAAATCCTCTAAACTCTTTTTATTACCTTTTGAAAATGTGTGTCTTTAAACACCTTTTGTTTTATATTCTGCCTTATTTTGTTATTTATTTCAGTTTTTCGTTTTAAAATAGAAATTAATTAAAAAACACTGAAAAAAAATTTGAAAATTTTTAAAAATTAAATTTGAGGATAAGTTACGACGATTCAGGATTCAGGATTTAGATTAACAGAAATTTTAAAAATATTTTGAACAGGAAAGAATTCAAAGTTGATGTTTAAGTTCAGTTTTAAAATCTAAAGGTTTATTTTAATTTTTTTTTTTAAAAAGACAGAAATTTTAAAAAATTCGATATAATTTTCAAAATGTAAAACGAACGAACACAGAATTTCAAAAGAGAGTAAAAAAAGTTTTGAGGATTAAAAAAATTTAAAAATTGGGAAAGGTCTCTTATTTGAAAACCTATCATAATTAAGAAATTCTATACTTAACTCTTTTTTTAATAGGTATAAAGAATTCTATAATAACTGATATTCCAATACTTCAAAGTTTTGCCTTAAATAACTTCTAAATTTCTTAATAATTTTGAGAAAAGTTTTCTTAATTTATTGTAATAAATTTAATCATAAATCAGTACTTGAATTATTATTTGTAGATTTTGATTAAGAAACATTATATAATAAAATCACGAAAGTTTAATTTTAAATGAAAATTTAAACAAAAAAAAAATTATCTATTTCTTAATTTAAATTACATAAATTCTCCTTTTTACCTATTATTATTTCTTTTTAGTTTTTCTTTTTTTTGATTTAGAACCTTACCTTTTTATTTTACATAATGCAATTTGAAATTTCTAAACTTTTAAGTTAAATCATTGAATTGAAAAATTAATTATTACATAACTATATAGACTGGCATTTAACTTATAATTGTGTAGAAAGATTTATTAAGAATTTTTTTTTTAAGGTTGACATTTAAAATTTATAAAGGTAATTTATAGTTTTACATAGAAATATTAAGAATTATTTAAAACTATGCATTCTAATCATAGTTTCAATTCAAAGTATAAGTAAATTAATAGTTGTCGTACTGTTCTGTATTAAAAGTTGAAATTGTAACCCAAGCACTATGATGGATGTCTGTAAGTGTCACAAAAATTTGTAACATCAAACTTTCTATCCTTCTTTTTTCTTTAGTCCTCAGCCATTATAACGCAGAAGCAGTTAGAGTGTTTTTTGTCTACTATTCTGGCAACGACAAAAATTCGAGGCTTAGAATTTCTTGGAATCTTTTGAAGATACCTACCTACATATAGGAAAATACAGAAAGCTTAATAACGAAAAATAAAAATATACAGAAAAAGGGCAAAATATTTGAAAAAAAATTATAGACAACATAATTATAGGTACATATCTTATTGCTACAAAATAACTATACTATATAATTATATATAATAAGTATAATAGCTACAACTTCCAATTCATCAACACCTTAAATAAACGATATAATAATCAATAAAACTGAAAGGTAATCGTTATAAATTAAAATTTAAAAAAATGTTTGCATATTTTACAGGTACATGGTAAAATGAAGTGACTAATCAATGTTCAACTGCTAAATTATCAGTCTTTAAATCAAAAAATCTTCGGTTAAAATCTTTTTGAAGAAGATTCGGTTAAATCTTTTTGATTTGCATATCCAACATATCCAATAAATTTATATTGTAATAATTTAAATCGTAATATAAAATAAATAAATAATTATGAAATAAGATAAGATCAATAGCAAACACATATAGTATAAGTACGCGCAAGATTCTTCTTGTGGGACTTTAACCCACTAAACACCACCTCCTTTTTTGAGCAAAAAATAGGTTAGGTTACTATTGTACAAATAACCAAGGAAGATACTGCTATGGACTAAAAATCGGATTACAGTTGCAAAACTGTGATGAACGTTAACCTTCTCCTTAAACCCATGTAAATTTAAAATGTAATCATCCTCAATTTTAGGGAACATATAAGGTGAAATATGATTCAACATTTACGATATACGAGTCACAAACAAATTACCATATGCTGAATTATGTTATCTATCAATTTCAATTATGTAAGGGTGGACAGCGGATACTTTACTTGTTTCTCTTTGGAAAATTTGAATGAACTGTGAATTCCCGCTCCTACCAAATACCTGTAAAACAGAGAAATATATCTTATTAAGCATCGAAGCCCAAGTAGAGAGAACATTGAGGTGACATTGGGAACATTTATTAATCGGATTACTCTATTTTGCACTTTATCATGAAATGCCAATGGGATAAGGAAGTGGCTTTTTTTTTTTCTATATGTTATCTTCATAAAGGCATTGTCAGTCTTCAGAACTATAGGTTGGATTGAAATTTATACTTAATAAATCATTAACAAAAATGAAGAAGAGAGTTGGTGAACTTGGAGACTGATGCTTAAAAAACAACAACATTGATTTTATATTGTTCAGATGAGTAACCATCAATCCGGACCCTTATTGGAATTTATACTTAATAAATCGTTAACGAAAATGAAGAAGAGAGTTGGTGAAGTTGGAGACTGATACTTAAAGAACAACAGCATTGATTTTATATTGTTCAGATGAGTAATCATCAACCCGAACCCGAACCGGATTTCCTATCCAAAAGGAAATGTTCAATTAAAATGTTCAAATTCAATAGTCTAATATAAATAGACGTAGACTGGGGCCTCGGTGGCCTAGTGGGGAAGAGCGTATAAAATACGCTGTTCACACCGAGGGAGTGTGGGTTCGAATCCTACACGCGTCTTAAGAGTTATTCCCCCTTACGACATTTACAGCCACGTCTGAACAGGAAAGGCTGTGTAATTTCCTGTCCACATTTATGTGGCAGAAAAATGCATTAAAAAAAGAAAAAAAATAGACGTAAACGCTAGACGTATATATGCTCCTTAAATAAGTGCAAAGGAAAAATAAAAAGAGAAGTGAGTAATGGGAAAAATCTCATTAACTCACTATCAAACACTGTGATATCGAATGTATACCCATAATATAATATTAAATGTCATCTGTTATAATAAATATTAATAATAAAATTTAGGACAAAAAGTGAATACAAAAAAAAAATATAAAATGAATCAATTATAACTGAAGGCTAATCAGTTCATACAACTCAGATTTTGTTAAATTATCAAATAATATACAAATTAATATACTGTGAATAAAATCTTAAAATATAAACTAAAACCCAATATGAAGGTTAAAATTCATATAATATAATTCTTATTAAAAATTCATAAAAAAATATAAAATTTAAATCAGTTTAAAATATTTATTTGAAATTAAACATAAAAAAATTTATAGATATTTTTTCAACTAAATATAATGTTATATAAAAATTGTTTTTTAAAATAATTTCATTAATAGAGGAATATCTTTATTATCTAATAAACTTCTCTTTTATATCATAATAAAAAATAATACAGTTAATTATATGGTATATAGAATCTTTTAAAAGTTTCTTCACTTATTGTTAATAATTTAGATTAATTTTCATTTGTTCTCAACATTTAAAATCTGTAACTTAACCTCAATAATCATTATTCTTGTCATTTCTCTGGTATTACATTTGTCTTTTGATCATTTATAAAATGTAATAAATACTTTCTGGTATATAACTAAGTTTGAGCTTTTGCATTATTATATTTTATCTAATAAAAATTTATACAGGTAATTTTAATATTGTAGGTGCATAAAGACTTTTCTTTTGTAATAGTAACTGTAACAGTAAATTCAAATACCGAATCACCAAAAATGATGATTAATAAAGTTTAAAAAAGGTGAAAATATATCGGTATAGTTTTTTTTTTTCCAAGATTTAGATGAACTATGTAACATGATTCTGTAAAGTTTTTAAAATTTCTTTCATCATCATCGTAGCGTAAATCTAGAGATCTAACACCAATTTTTGTCGAATATAGTGTTCTACGTTTTGAAGATGCACTACGGACTTAGAATCTAGTGATTAATGACGCGTTAACTCAGTTTTCATTAATATATATTTGATATCGTTTTGGCGTTTACAAATGAAAAATAAATATCTATTCATTTGAAATGATGTAAAGGTTTTGTAAAAAATGTTGGACGGATGGACGGATGAAAATTATTTTGAAAAATTTATTAAAATGATTTCTAACGAATTAGGCCGGTCAGAAACTTCAATTATAATTTACACAAAAAAATATATAAAAAGTATATATGTATTTATATTGTTAAATGTCTACACCATTTGCAAACTGATTAGAATAATAAACGTATAAAGTTGAGAAAAGAACTTACACCTTCATAACAATACATATAATTCATTAAGTATTTTAATTTTAAAACAATTTTTTTTTTTTTTTTTAAGAATGATTTGTGGTTGAGTTCTTATTTTTCTTTATCTTTTAGTACAAAATTAATAACCACAATTAAAGTTTCAAATTAAAATAATTTTTATAATACTTTTTACAAATTGGATTTTACTATGTCATAAAAAAAAAAATATTAAACTAAAAAATTAAGTATAATAATGATTTTATGTTCTTTGCTGCGTAAGATCTACAATCAGATATTACAGATATAATTATTTTTCTGTTCTTTTCCTTTTTGGCAAATATTAGGCTGCCTATTATTTTTTGTGTTGATAACAGTTGTATTACAAAAGATTTATTACAAGAAATATTGAATAATTTTATTTTATAAAGTGGTTTTATAAACAGGTCTACCCAAATTTTGTATTTAAACTCTACAGTGTGGGTCTACAGTGTCAGTCACAAAATGGGAGTTTCATTAATTTTGATTTTTTTTTTTTCCACTTTTTAAATATATTTTCACTTTGTCTACAAATGCGAAGTTTATCATCTTGTCTTAAAATCTTGCAAAATTCTAAAATCCACGTCTGGTGACTTGCGTGCTCTGATCGACTGCGAAACCGCGAAAATTACAGATTTATTTTTGTACAAAAATTTCATTTCTTATTTTGAACACTTAGTTTCAATTATGAACTAAATGAAAAATAAATGAATTTCCGCGAAGTTTAACTGTATTTAAAAATGAATTTTGCTATTTATGTGTTGTTCGTTTGCTGTCTTCAAAAGGATAATTATTGCTTACATTAAAGTCCTAAAAAACTCATATAAAATTTTTATAACTTTTTACTCAAATTATCCTTTACTCAAAATATTATCCTTTTTGAAAAACATATTAATATTAATTCTTTATCATAGATTAACGGTGTTAGATATAAAATCAAAAGTTTCATTTCTATTAGTATCTCATATAAAAAACTACACCTGTTCAATAGTTTAATGAAATTTTAAAAATTTTAAAAGAGTTATCAACATTTTGTGAATCAAATTTAGTTCGATTCGAGTCAATCACTTAATGAAATATATTTTTAAAATAATTATGCTATGCATCTCATCACATTCCTCAGCCATTATACTGTTTTACAGTTAGGGTTATTATACCCCTATATTGGCTGGCTACGAAAAAATCTTACATTAACAAGGTGTTCTAGGTTTTCTTGGTGTATTATGAAGATCTAAACTTCAATTATATACTATATAAAAACTTTTCAATAATAATTTTTACTTATTTGAAAAAGAAAATTTCTGCTTAAATGAAAAAAACTTTTTTTTGCTTTTACCTTAATTTATAACTTACTGTATATTTATTTTAACTAAAAGATTAACTAATAAAATAGAAAATAAAATATGTATGCCTACTCCTAATATAAAATGCCCTCGTTAAAAATTTATTAACTTTACATTTTTACAAACATTAAAATCAACACTATTGAAAATTTTTATAAAATTTTACAATAGAGTAATAAAATTTTAACAATATAATTAAAAAAAAAAAATATTCACCAAAGTATTTGAAGATCATTTTAAAATTTACGTTTCTTAAAAGTTAATTTAAGAAAATTTCAAGGATAAATTCTATTATATTATTTTGCAAATTACTTATTTTATTTTAATAAACTTTTTAAAAGTTTCTTGTTTTTGTTTTTTTTGTCTTCTTCTGTTATTTTGAGAACCACTTAACCTTTATAAATCACTGTTAAATCACATCTTAAATGTTTTTGAATATAAACAATTTTATATACAAATTTCCCCTTGACTTAATCTTATTCTGCACCTATATCCCCATTAGGAATGCTCTAAAATGGACGGCAAAGCCAGTGGTGGGGTATTCTCCTATGATATAAATATAAATGTAGCTTTTCGCTTGCCGGACCATTGCAGCGTCTTTCAAGCAAATAGCTGCCATAAATAAGACAGTGAATCTCCTGAAAGGAAATGTGGCCTCCACTAAGAAAAATTGCATCTTGACGATAGTCAAGCTCCTATTAAAGTCTTAAAATCCTATGAAGTTAGCTCAACGGTTTTCAGTAACTGTCTCTAATCTATAAATGAACAGGGTTAAGTTATATACATCTACCTTGTCTGAAGAGCTGAACACAGTGACTTCACTGGATATTACAGAGCTGACGAACTCGCTAGGAGCAGTAGAAACCTTTAAATTCTTCAAGAAAAGGAGAGTCTCGGGATTCCTATCACAACCTGCAATTATTGCTC
The DNA here is from genome assembly GCA_947095535.1 of Poecilobothrus nobilitatus. NCBI lineage: Eukaryota > Metazoa > Arthropoda > Insecta > Diptera > Dolichopodidae > Poecilobothrus > Poecilobothrus nobilitatus. Next base: position 40,689,850 of record OX352774.1, on the reverse strand, counting down.
TAAACAAAAAGATAATACACTCATAAACTATTTGTGATTTGGCTACAGTTTTCTATTAATACTTGCCAAACAAATCAGCTGGTCTACATTAGATCTCAAACGGTCGACTAATCTCTTATCCTTAAATCGCCGCAATATCGGTTATGTAATAGGGGGTTTAACAGGTCATTGCCCGATCGGCAGACGTGTCAGAAGATTAGAACTTCCCTCATATGATTTTTACAGAAGCTGTAAAGTGAAGAGGAAAAAGAATCAATCTTTCACCCGTTGTGTGAATGTCTTACTCTAAAAAGAAGAAAGTTTCTGGCAAAATTTTTCTTAAACAACCTTTTTGATCTGTCGGAGGTGAATATAACAAATTTACATCGTTTTGTAACAAGCTTACTTGTTTAGAGAAGTGGTTTATTTAGGAGATGGTTTAATTAGGAGAAACACTGATCCAGGGTATCACAACGGGTCTAAACTGACATAAGTGTGCATCTGTAGCCTCCATCCACCTACCTACCTAACCTAATTCTAATATATAAAATATACATAGTTATAATCTAATTTGGTCTAAAATTGTTTTAAAGAAACTAAAACTAAGGATAGCTAATAAGTTTCCCACCAATTTTTTTTAGTTTCTGTGGAACTAAATCTTATTTATATAAACGTATCACTATTATATGTAAAATTTTATACAATATTACAACACTGTAATGTATGATATAAAATTTACAATTAATTTAAAAGACATTATGTAAAAGACATTATGATATTATCTGATGTTATAATACCAGATGTCAGACATTATAACATCTGGTATTAAAAGTAGTTTTTTCTTATTGTTTTTATTTTCGCTAGTTATAAATAACTGAATAAAATTCCAAGATGTATTCCTGTAGAATATCGTCTTATACTTATAGTTTTATTATTTATATAAATATGACCAATCTGCAGTTTGATCTCGAGATCTTTCAACTTAAAGGCCGGAAACTTACTTACTGTGCCATTGGTCAAATTATAAAGTTTATGAAATGTTTTGCATTTTACATTTAGTCTCTTTTTACGGTTTAGTACAAGAATTCAACCTAAAAATATAATGTCTATTAAAAAAAACATGTATTGATATTATGGATATCTTGCAGGTCCTTTTAGTGGCATATGTAAATATAAAATAAGACAAGCACTAAAAATAGAAGAGGAAAACTGCGTAGGAGTAAAATGGAAATTCGGACTCAAAAAATCTAAGCAACTTCTGGAAATCTATTTGAACCGGAGAAGATATGAAAAAATCATGATATCGTGTAAAAATAAAGTGATAATTCTTACGAGATTAAAAAACATTGGAATAAAAAATTACGGTACATACAAAGTCTGTCAAGAAAAAGAAGAGACTCCAGGACACATACTCAACAATTGCGGATATTTAATCGGAGCAAGATATGTGCATCTAAAAGTATGAAGAGGCACTTAATCCTATACAGAGTATTTCTTTTATAGAGGTAGTGGGACTAACAGAAATATTATAAGTTGAGGCAAAATCCACAACACGTTGTAACTGAGCGACCATAATATTTCTACATTAAAAGATCGCAGTGTCACTTCTACCCCTAAAATAACAATTATCTAATAATCTATTAGGTATGTAAAAATTTTAGCAACGCTTATTTTGATATTTCATAATAATCTAAAAAAAAATCGAGTTTTTTAATGATTAGAATACTTTACTTGTATTACAAATATAGGATAAAGTGAAAATACACAAAATTACACTAAAGTTAGTTAAAAATGTTTACTTTCAAATTTATTAAAGCTATGATTTTACTTCTTTATTTATTTATTTTGGATTATAAATTTAGCAATTTTTTATTTACACAATATTTAATAATCAATAATAATAATAATTTTTTATATTAATTTTTCTATTAATTTTTATTTATTTTTTTTTTTAATTGATTTGTTCCTTGAATTGATTGATTTCTTTTCAAAATTTGTTTTTAAGTCTTTTGTTTAAATCATTTTAAATGGATACATTGAAGTAGACTTCTTAATTTCCATACATATTATTTTTTTTCTATCAGATAATATTTTATCTATTAGAATACAGGTTTGGTCTTTCGTTTTATTAATATAATAGCAATATTGAATACTTTTCCCAATTCCCTTTCAATTAAAAAAAAAAAAAAACTCTCATACTCTCCTAAAATAATAAATGCAAATGATTATGCAAATATAATTTACTTCTATGCATGTTTCTTATTAGCAAACATGATACACAAATATTATATTCATATATTCATATTTATTAAGCTTGGAAAATTTTCTTTCTTTATAATTAAAATTATTTTAAAATTTGCTTCAATATGGAATTCATTAAAGAACAGACGATCATGCATTGCTAACAATTTGGCTTTTCTGTTATATGAAAAGGGAAGAGACGACAATTAAGACTATGCAACTACCGATAGTTTAACTGAATTTAAGAAAATTTATGAACGTATTCCAGGACGATTTAAATGGATCCTTTATAAAATAATACATTCATTTAATAGATCAAACACAATTTTAGGAATTCAATACTTTTTTTTCTTTAATTTTCAAATTTTAAAAGTTTTTTAAAAATATTTAATTTTAATCTGTCAAAGGTCATTTTAGACAACAAGTATTTATTATTATTTTCATAAATAGTGTGAATGTAATAAAAACGAATGTTTGACATGTCAGAAGAAATTACAAAAGTAAATCATATTTTAGAACTGACTCTAATTCTGACATTTTATATATGTATTTTTCAGATACATTTGTATAAAGTAAAAGTGTTTCGTTGCAGATAATTCCCGTAATTACCAAAAAGACAACCAAAATAATTTTTTCTTCATCACTCACGTAATTCATAATTAATTTTTCTAAAATAAATTTAACAAAACTCAAACATTTTTTTTTTTTTTTTGTTTATAAAATTTATTTAAAACAACTGTCAAAATTGTCAGATAAGTGAAAATGCAGTAAATATAAACGACATAGAAAAATCTGCATTATTGTCTAATCAGCTGTTTTTTTTTTTTGTTTTTACACAGCTAAGTCAGTTGTAAAAAAATTATAGTCTGAAGCGACTTCCAGATGCATAAAAACTTTATTTAAAAAATATCAAGGAATAATTTTAGAAATCTTTACAAATTTATAATCGTTAATTGTACGCGTTATTTAAATTACTGTTACTATTCTATGAAAATGAAATTCAAATTACTGCGCTACTTATTGCTGAAAATTTGTTTTAGACAAGAGTCAACCTTGCTAAAAAAAAAGATTTTCTTTTAAAGTATTATAAATGCAATGTACCCATACTTATACACATTTTCCGAACCATTTATGACTACCAATGTTAAACAATTAATTAAGTTAAATCACATTAGTTTTAATTTAAATTGAAATTAAAAAAAAAAAGATTTTTTAAACAAAACAAACAAAAAAGCATAAAGAATTAAATTTATTTTAATTGTCATATTAAAGAAACAATGGAAGTTTTTATTGTCTTAAGTTTTTCCACATATTTTTTTTTGTTTTTTTTTATGTTTATAATGAAAGGTAATCAAATTTTTTTTAAAGCTTAAAACGTTAACTGTTTAAAAGTTTTTTAGCGATCATTATGTCAAATTTGCATAATATTATATATTACATATCTAGTCTTTGTGATATTAAGATAATATTGTGTATTATTCTATATATTTTTATATATACATATATATAAATAATATGTACAAGGTATCCAACTATTAAAGTATAAAAGTGAAGCCAAGCAAATTGCTTTTGAATCCAAAAACATCTAAATTGATTTTTTTTTGTTTTTTTTTGGATGAAACACAATTCAAGTATGGGCAATTTTCGTTGTTTTTGATTGACATTTGGAAAAAAGCTAAAAAGAAAAGCCGAAAAAATAAAAAGTTAAGACGTACTGTTCTGTTCTGATCTGAATATAGGAAAACATAGTGAGTGATACGTTATTGATTGTGGTGATCTTGTAAAATGAATGTAATAAATATATTAAAATTCGTTCAATATATCATTTGTAGCAAAGTTCTTCTGTACTTACAAAAAAGTATTTGATTGACATTTGACATGACACACTTCACTTTCATTAAACTTAATTTTATATTGATTTTTAACGGTTATTACGCATATTACTGCATTAGCAAAATGCTAAATGGCATAATATCCTACGTGATTCTTTACTGGTTTTACACTCAGTAATATGTATATAATACATATAAATTTGTAATGTATATCCCAAAAAATATGTCCTAATACCTTGAAAAATCTTATGGATAGTTGTACAATATGAATCTACAATAGATCGTTTCTTGTAATTTTCACAAATGAAAAACAAAATGCAATTGAAAAAATAAAATGAAAAAGAATATATGGGTAAAACTAATGAATATATAGAAAAATAATTGCTAGTTTTAGCATATAAACATAAAAACAAAAATTAAATAAAAAATTTTAAAACAAATTTCTTTATTTTTTGTTAGGAAAACAATTCAATTTATTTTTAAGAATTGCTCTTAAAATAAGAGTGCAAAAAGACATATGAATGTATAACAATAACATTACTTAACTTAATTTCAATTTTAATTAAAAATTAAAAATAATATAAAATCATAAATAATAATTTTCTCTATATATAGCACATTTTTAAATTAATTAATCTACTCATTGTTCGTATATCTATATACATCTGTTTATTCTTATATTCGTCAGTTTGTCTGTTAACGAAAGTTCTACACGACCATTTAATTTTATAAAAGAATTTTTTTGACAAGTCATAAAGCTCTTTATATTTAGAAATAATGTGTCGAATGCATAAAACTGAGCTTAAACTCAAATTTTACTTTTTTTGAACAAAAACTACGCTTGGAATCGTCTTTTGTTTGAAAAAGTAGAAATTTTGAGTTTTAGCTCAGTTTTATGCTTTGACCCAATGATAATTAAAGTGATACTAGAAATTTTTGTCAAATAAAAAATGTCAAATAACAGATTATTTTCTTAAACTTTATTAATTCATAACATACCTATTAATTTTCTTTTTTATTTTCACAGATAAATTTTAAATATTGTTTACCTGTTTACCTTAAATACCATACACGATTAAGATAACATTTTGCAAACATGCCGTTTCAAAAACCCTTTATTTTATATACTGGCTTTTATTTTTATGATTTACTTATTATGTTTAAAATCTCTTGCAACAAGTTTTTGAATGATTATGTATTCGTATGATTGTGATATTATTTATGTATACAATTATACTAATGTTTAAGCTTTTCAACATTTGGTATAATTTGTGAATTTTTTATTTAAAATTGATTTGATTAAATGTAGTGCGCATTGATTTGCTCTAGGTTTAATACAAGATCGAAACAAAAAATATTATATTTGTGGGCCATCAATTATCTTATGAATCAAGAATTATTTTATTTTATATTTAACTTTATATTATCCGATATTAATTATTACGTTTATATCCATATAAATGACTAATATTGGATATAACATTGGACGTAACCTGAAGCCGAGATCTTTCGAATGAAAGGCCGGCGTTCTAATCATTTCATCATTAGTGAAATATTATTACTTTAAAAAACTCTTTATTTTATAAGAAACCAATCGGTTTTGTCCTCCAGAGAACCAATCCCAGGAATAGGAAAACTTAATACTTGTTTTTTTTTTGAATGGTTAGTAGTGGACACGTAGTCCTACAAAAATTATCCCTGTTGCTGTTGTTAAATAAGTAGATACATATATAAAACCATAGGAATATAAATGTTTCTTACAAAAAAAAAAAATGCTTAGCATTATTCAAATGAAGTAATAAAAATGTATAATAATATATATATAAATATATACATATATGTATATGAAACATGTCTATAGATATATTATCTGTATATGTATACATTTTATATATTATCTTTACTATATGTACATTTTCATGCACAAAATTATAAAATTGAAAAAACAAAGTTTCCACGCAAAATAAATTTCGTATGTATTAGTAAAAATCACTTAGAAAAAATCGTGTGAAAATAAGGACGCATCTAAATGTTTGTCAGAATAAAAAATATTCTATGAAAAACTTGTTGATGTTTACTTGTCTAACAACTTTCCCTTAAAAACTATTTTAACAATATTTTCCTGTTTCAAAATATTCGTAAAAAATATAAAAATAACTCTGGGAAAATGGCACTTGGGACTGACGGATTTTTACCAAAAGCTTTTCAGTTAGAGATATTTACGTTAAATTTTAAATATGAAATTTGATCGAATTCCGTTAAGTCATTTGATCTGTACACGTATCCACAAACAGATAAACACCACTCAGGCTTTCTATACAATGAAAAAATAATTAAGTGAGTTTCGGTGGCCTGGTGAGTAAGAGTGTATGAAATACGTTGTAATTTGTAAACACTTAGGAAGTGTGGGTTCGAATTCCACACACGTCGTAAGAATAATTCCCCCTTACGACATTTACAGCCACGCCTGAACAGGAAAGGTTGTGTAATTTCTTGCTCACATTTATGTGGCGGAGAAATGCATTAAAAAAAATATATATAACAAATAATTATTTGACTATATAATAGCGTACTGGTGCAGTTGGCGACCTTTTAATCGAAAAGTATTTAGTTTAAACCTTGACTAGGTCAAATACAATAGTATAGTAATTTTTAACGTAATATCAATAATATAAAATAAATAATAATTGTGTAACTTAATAGATGTCATACAAATATAGTATTTGTGTTTCATAATTTAACTATTATACAGTACGGTAATCAACTGCATAATGAAAATAATAATTCAAGAAACTGTTATTCCAATATTAATAAAAACTGATTTAGTAGATGCTTAGTGAAACTTTTCATAGGAATGGAAATGAATAAAAAATCATATGATTAATAGGAGTTTGGTATGCACCTAACAGACAACGATTTTATAAAATATATCAACTACAGAATTGATTGATACTGTAAATTGTTTAAAAATATAATAAATACACCCAATATATAAAGCAAACTGTCAATCATTATTCAACTTTAATATCTTAGTTAGTACACCTAACGCTGTTGATGCGCTAATCGTGCACCTAACGCTCTTTTTTTGTATTTTGTACAGATAATGAAGAACAGCAGTGTTAGGTGCACCTAGCTAAGATATAAGAGATTTATATTTAAATAGTGACTGAAAATTTTCTTTATATATTGGCTGACATATCAGAGAATATAAAGTTATTTATTTATTAATATTTTTTATTTTGAAACTATTTACAGTATCAATCAATTCTATAATTCATATATTTTATTGATCCTTTGGCTGTTATACATACCAAACTATTATTAATTATATGATTTTTATTGATTTCCACTATTATAAGAAGTTTCACTCAGCCATCTACTAAATCGCTTTTTATTCATATTGGAATAAGCTAATACAGTTTCTTGAATTAGTGTTTACATTATGCCGTTTATTATCTGATTGTATAACTATTATACATTTATGAAACACAAGTATTATTGTAGTGCGCCATCTATTAACTTATACAAGAATTATTTTAATATTATACTGATGTATACATTAAAAATTTATAATACTATTGTAAATTTGACCTGACCAAGGTTTAAAATAAATAGGTACTTTTCGATTGAAAGGTCACCAACTTAACCACTACGATATTATAGTCAGATAATTATTTATTATATTTTCTATAATTTATTTTAATATGAACTGGATACGAGATTTAAATTTAATTTTTAAAAAAATATTCAATTTCTGTTTTAAAATCTATACATATTCAATTAACTTAAATATTTTTTTTTATTGTATAGAAAAGAAAAAAAAAAATATCAACAAGGAATTGGTAAAACAAATTCATTACAAATAACAGAAATACAAAATATTCTTTTCTTTTTTTTTTTTTTTAATTTTTAAGAATTAAAAAAAATTTGTTTTTTTTTTTTATTATTGTTACAAATTTTTTTTATTATTTCCTTATTAGCAAAAAAAATATGTATATATGTTGCGTTTTTATTATGATTTAAAAGACTTCAAAAATTAATTACATTTTTATTCTATTTAAGAACTAAGATAAAATCAAATTAAAATTATTTAATTATAAATATCATAATATTTTTTTTTTTTATTTTTATTTTCTGATTTTTAGAATTTTAAAATAAAAAAAATACAAACATTACTGCAGTACACCAATTAACAACTTGTAATAAATAACAAGTCATAACCTTAAAGCAAAAAAAAAAAACAAAAACTAACAACAAACGACATCTATATTATAAGACGTAAAATTAATATGAAAAAGAAAATAAAATATTCTCATGAATTATGTTTTTAGTCATTATTTTATAACATTGAACTCAGAACAAAGGTTCTTAGTTTATTTTTTTATAATTTTTTATTTTTTTTTTATTTTTGTTTTAAAACCACATCACTTCCTTGACTCTTTTTTTGTTTTTTTTTTGTTTTTTCTTTTTCACTTTTTGTTGAAATATTTAGACCAATTACTCGACTGGTATTTCAGAAATTTGTTCTAGTTTCTACCACAAAAAACAATAAAAAAAAAAAGAAACAAAAACAAAAGAAAAACTAAAAACTAAAAAGAAAAATATGTACACTTAAATACAATCAGTGATTAATGGATCGTTTACAAAAATAAAACAAAAAAATTGATTTAAGGTACAAACTTGATTTTTACGCAAATTGTAACAATTGTGATAAAATTCAAAATTTGTTGAAAATTGTTAAAAGATCCATGATTAACAACAGATAAATTTTTAATAAAACTTTAAGATTTGTTTGTATTATGAATAAATCTGTTCTAGACTTAAAAATTATAATTTAAAATTATTAGAGTTTGACAAATTTTTGACAAGTTTGACAAGTTTGAAATTATATTAATTTTGTATAATCTGATATAAGTAATAAATAACGATTATTATCGTAAAGGTATAAGTATTATTATCTTTAATTATGTAAAAGAAAAACTCTCAAAAGTCTTTCATGCGTTTATTGATCGTTTTGATGTAAAGTAAACTAAATTTGAATTAATAACTAAGTAAAACTCCAAATCATTTAAATATCTTTGAGCATAATCACATTATATTAGTAAAGGGTATATACACTTCATATTTACTAAGATGTTTTAAATATATCTTATAAAACTTTAAATATTGTCAAAGGAAAAAAATTCAAAAAAAATATCTTAAATTTCTTTTTCATAGTTCATGGAAAGTACAATATCGATTAGCGTTTTTTTTTTTTTTTTTTCCTTATTCTTTTTATATAATTAATATTAATTTGCAGATTTCTTTAATTCCGAAATGTGTTAGGAAAAATCTTAATTAGTATCCATCCATCCATCTGTGTTATTTTCGTCTATTAAGAGTGAATTACACAGCCAAGGACATTTTTAGCACCAGTTCTGTTCAATATCCACATTAGTGAAGTACAAATACATAACCTTTCTATTCTACTAATATAGATTTTCAAGGCACTTCTACTATTGCATTTGCAGATGATTTCATAAATTGATTCAAAGCAACTTTATTTTATTTATACGATATAATTGACATGAAAAGGAATTAAAGAACATTTAATATTAAAGCGGGATACATTGACATCATACACAAAAAAAACAAACTGTTAAATATTAAGGAGTATAACTAACAAATAATTTCAATTTTAATTTAATTTTGTGACTCAACAGTAAAGCAAAACAGGAATCGATGATTTTTCAACAGAAATATAAGTCAAATAGTAAAAATAATCACATACCAAACTTTCATAAAACAAATTTTAACATTGGGAGCACATATTATGTTTCAATATATAGACATCAGTAATAGAATGAATTACTATGAAAATATTAAAGAATACCTTACCAGAAAATCAGAAACTGAGTTATCTCAAACAGTTAAATTATATTTCAAACAAAAATATTTATGAAAAAAATTAAATTTAATAGAATAGAGAAAGTTATAATAAAATTCATACAAAGACAATTTGAAAGAGCGATTGAAATTAAAATCAATATATATATATGATTTCCTTTTCTCACTAGATGGATATAAATAAAAAATACAATTTTACCAGACCAAATACCATTAGAACTCTTTATATATTTACAAAAAAAAAATATATAGCAAATGGTCAGAAAGTGCGAATTTTATATCATATATATATATATATATATATATACAGAAGAGTGTCTGATAAGAGATTATTATTTAATGCAAATCAGTAGCATAACCTGACATTCCTTTTCTTATATTCCTTTAAAAAAATAGAAAAGAAAATCTCAAAGAAAATTTATAATTTTTAAATTTCATGTTTGAAAGTAAGCAAAATATCCATACATTTACTAATTTTTGTTAATTCGAGTTATCAGAGGAATATAAACTGTTCTTTTGTTTTACACGTTATAGTCAGTGTAGTGGTTCAGAAACCGTGTTCTATATGACTCAACAATAAATTAATAAAAGATAATAAAGATTTTTCTTATAATATTTAATTAGTATAATATAATTAAATTGAAAACGAGGAAGAATACAGTTGCCTTTGTCAACTCTTAGATACCCGTACGAACCGTTAGTATGTTAACAGCCTGTCACTCTGCTCACAATATTATTTTTTTAATATTTTAGTATTTTAAAATAATTTGGGTGAATTTTATAATTTCTAGAACTATGGGTTGTACATATATTCAAACTATATGTTTATATATACATTCTTCAAAAGATGATTCTAACCTTCCACATAACGATTATCAATCCAAAACTTTTTCAAATATTCTATAGTACCATTTAATACTAAGCGGTAAATGTATACTAAATTTACTTAGTACAAAATAGTAAATATAATTTTAAATATTATATTATATTATATTTAAATATTCCATTGACAGAATAATTTCTTATAAGTACAATAAAATACATATATGTATGTAAATACGGCGCTATATAATATACATATATAATCTTATCATTCATTCACTAGTGACATATACGATATGTAAATAAACATGATATTATATAAGTATGTATGTATATCAATATCATATAAATAAAAATTCTTCAAGCAACCGTTATGTTGTATATTTATTTACATTTTTATGTACTACGCATTATATCCTCAACAATTTCAAATTATCGAATAAAACAAATGCAAAAAATTTGTTGAAGAAATTTGTTAGAAAATTTGAAAAAATCAAGTAACACTTTCGTCAATTATAAAGTAACCCTATATTATTAAAAAAAGTTGTTAACAGAAATAAGAGTATAATGTTGAAGCTTTAATTTTTGTGTATTACTTCAAAAAAATTCTAACAGGTGTTCAAGTTACAGGTGTTTAAAAATAGGAAATTTTCAGTTTTTGACTCCTTACAGCTCCTAAACGGGGGGTGATACAAAAATTTCTGAAATGACTCATACTTATTTTCAAAGATCTAACTTCTGTCAAAATTTCAAGTTTCCAACTTAAACCGTTTAGAAGATAGAAGGGTTAAAGGATTTTGCAACATTTTAGTTTCGCATAACGGTAAATTAAGACACCGTATGCCACAAATATATATTTATTGTATATATACTTTTAAAGCTAATGAAAGTAGTAATCGTTTGGCGTTTTCAAAATGAAGATATACCTTATACAACTTGTGCTATAACAATTTAAATATAGAGCTTTTTAGAACCTTTGGGGAGCTGTAGCTCCGTAACGGGTGGGGCTACAAAAAAAAGTTATTAAAAATAAAATTAATATTTTTGTGAGATATATCAGCAGTTAAAATTTCATAGCTCTATTGCAACAAAAATGTGGGGATCTAAAAGTTAGGTGTTCGAGAGCTACCCTAAGGCTTGGTCCAAACTCAACCAAAAAAAATAGGGAACCTACAAATTACTCCCAAAATATTTTGTGTAAATTTCAAGATTCTAGCTTTCTTAGTTTTTGAGTTAGCGTGCTGACGGACGGACGGACGGACGGACATGGCTCAAAAGTCTTAGAATTTTTTTCTGATCCGATCCATACCTTTGAAGGTATATCTAGCTCGCTTATTTCGAGGTGTTACAAACGGAGGAGTAATTTTATTATACCCGATCCTATCGTAAGGGTATAATAAGTATGTCTTATAAATTATAATTAATATCATATTGTAATATATAATAAAATAATATTAAAACATAATTCTTGTATAAGATAATAGATGGCGTAAAAATAAAAAAAAACATCTCATAGCATTGTATATTGTACTATAGCTACAGCCGACTAATCAACGGCTTAGTGAAATTAATGATTACCGAAACTCAAGTTTAATCAAATATGAATAATAAATGAATTAGTGGATGCCCTATGATTTCTCCTTATATAGGAGTGGCGAGGAAAAAAAAAGTTAAATTTTAGAATGATGTTAACTTAAATACTATTATGTAAAGTTAAATACTATTTTTAAAAAAAATTTTTATAGCAAAATATACCTACATATAATTTTATTTTTTAATAAAGTCTCTTTTTATCTATAACCACTCATAGTTTAATTATACAGCTTTATTAATATTGACATATTTAAAACCTTGATTGCACCCACTGAATATAACAATGTACGTAAATAATTAAATTGTTAGAATATTTACCTATAGTCTAGATTTTAAAATTATTTAAAATTTTATGAACTATATAAAATTTATTGAGCTACAGTTTACTCTATTTTAAATTTTAATAAAGTCACACGACTGTTATGTTATGTTAATTATACAGTGTTATGTTAAACATAATTAATAGGTATATATATATATAAAACGAGCACAATAACCATTTAATATTAAATAAATTAAATTAATTATAATTTTAATTAAGTAGTTAAAACTAAGTTTAAAAATCTAAAAAAAATTTAAATCTTTAAAAATACGGAAGTTATAAAAAGTGCACATAAAAATTACACAAAATTCTTGTGATTTTTTATAAATTTTAAAATTTAACCTTTTTTTGGTTTTTTTTTTTTTTGTTTTATTCTTTAAATATTTCAATAAGATTAGAAATGTTTTACTTGAGTGATTCAAAATGAAAAAAAAAAAAATTTTTTTATAAATATTTTTAAGATATTTTTATTGGAGCAATAAATAATAAGTATAAAATAAATTAACAAAAAGTTTTAACATTATGGTATTAAAAATACGTTTTATCTAATCGAATATAATTTAGAATATGGTAATTAGTCTATTTTCTTCTTTTGATTATTTTTAAATACCACATCATATCGAATTATTACCAAAATTACCTTGAACCCGTTTATAGCATATATTTCAAAAACAATTTGAAAATTTTGCTTATTAATTTTATTAGATCCACACTGACAGCCCGTCTGTCTGTTTATAAAACTTCTATACCATTTATTGTAGAAAAATAAAATTTTAACCATGTTTAGGTCTTATTAAAAAAATTAATGTTACAGAACAGCTTTTTTATGAAGCTTCATCCATTACGGAGGTACAGCCTTTAAAAATTTGGAAAAGTCCGATTTTCAAATGTGTATATCTTTAAGGTTCTAATTAATGTTTTTTGAATTTCTAAAAGTCAAACGACCGAACTTGTTTTTTTTTATTTTATAAATTAATATAAAAATTATACATTTTTTTGCATTTTAATATTTAAATTTACCGTTATATGAAAACAAAATTTGGCAAGATATTGCTCCCTTCATTACTCGGATAAGCTTTTAATTAGAACGTTGAAATTTTTTTAAAAGAATTGGCATAAGTTATAACTCACAAAATATTTAATATTTTGTACCACCTCCTGTGAAAGAACTATTAGAGTAATTTACAAATGAGTATTCTAAACCGTTTTTATTATCTTTTAGAAAATGCGCACTTTTAAAAACCTTTAGTTTAGCCTTCTGTCTTGGTTTCAAATTATACTTTGATAATTTTGAATGTAATTAAAATAAAATTGAGAATTAAATTTAAAGAATTAAAGTTGATCAGTTATCCTTCTATTGAACATTTCTTTCCATATTTGCCTATCTTAAATTTTCTAAACTTCATTCTAACCTTCCCACATTCTTATCTCGAAACCAAACTGTACTTTTGTATTAAAGACACCCTTCTGAAGTTTGAATTTGGTTATCAAAAGTGCAATACTGCTCAAAGAAACGTCCTGTGCTTCCGTTAGTAAGAGAGTCACTTCACTTGTTCTGTTATTTAAAAAAAAAGGCTGATAAAATGTTTAATCAAATAACACAATAGGATTAGAGTGTTTACAACAATTTAGAGTTTAAAGGATTTAGAACCACTATAAAAATAACAGATATATAAATATGTAATCCTATGATTGAAATTAATAATTAATAAAAACTTTCTATGATCAAATATACAAAATATTTAAGAACGTTTAAATTACTTTTGGGTTTGATTATTGATTGGTACAGAAAATTATACTAAATTAACCATAAAAATGGACATTAAAATAACAAGATAATTTGAAACCATTCATTTTTTTTTTGCAATAAATTTCATTGCTTGTTTTCAATAGCTTTTTTTAATGACCACCATTTTTTATTAAGAGTTGGTATACAATGGAAATTTCACACAATGAAAATGATGGTTAGGAAATATAATTTTAAACATAAATAAATAGAGAAGTTAAAAAAAAATTGATTATTATATGATTTAATAACATCTTATTAAAAAGAATAAAATAAATTCTATAATATTTAACACGTGACTGATTTTAGTGTTACCAAATGACTAAATATTTTGATGAAGAATTAATGGATTAAAAATTTTATATGTTTTATTTTATTACATGTGAAAATTTAAAATTTTTTATTTTATTCTGAACATCTATCTGAACATCTATTAAAAATTTTTAAACTTCATGTTTCAGTTATATAGGATTACTTCAAAATTTAAAAAGACTCCCTTAATTTCTTCAACAAATTACTTTACAGATAAAAACTTACAAACTTGATGTCAAAATAGTTACAATTCTAGAATTATAGTTTTGAAAATTTCATTCATAAAAAGATCTAGTTTTTCATACTGTCTTCTTTTTATATTGAGTGAACCCAGAAAACGACAAAGTTGACTACGGCATCACAAAAAATATGTAAAAATTGTCGTTACTTTAAGATAAATTAATTTTGTTTATCGAAAACATACCTTAAAAATTTCATATTTTAGTTCAATTTTGATACTTTTTTTAATATTTTTTATCCTTTAGTATCCTTTTTTTGTTATTCCATTAGTATTTTATAGTATCTTTATTTTTTACAAAAAATAAAACGCTGCCAATTTACTATAAATAACTGTAACAATATTTGCGTTCCTTTTACACGAAAAGAGTAGTTGGTAAATGGAACGCTATCTTAACATAACAGTATTTAGTCCTACCTACTCTTTCTCGAAGTAGTTTACTCTATAAAAGGAACGCAAACAAATGTATTGAAATCCAAAATTGATATAAAATTCATTTTGTTTTTAATGCATTTCTCTGCCACATAAATGTGGACAGGAAATTACACAGCCTTTCCTGGCTGTAAATGTTGTAAGGGGAATTCCTCTTACGACGTGTGTGAGATTCGAACCCACACTCCCTCGGTGTTTACAGCGTATTTTATACGCTCTTACCCACTAGGCCACAGAGGCCCCCAAAAATTAATTTGAATATCTTAGATTTTAATTGACACGAATTTTTAAATGTACCACACAAAACAAATTTTTACAATTAGCACCACACACAATTTTTACAATTACTTACTATTAAAAATTGCAGACTTTATTTAACTGCCAATCCTTTTTTGTTTTTGTTTATACCAAGGGCTGTGGTAGCACCAAAACTCAAAACTTCCCAGAGGAGCTGCACGAAATTAGTACTAGTAACTTGAATCAACTCAAAACATTCTCTTTAGAACCAAACTTCAGGATGGATCTTTAATACAAATGTGTGTAAATATTTCCGAGATAAGGATGTAGAAAGGATATTTGACAAATGTTGTTTGTGAAAATTTAGAAATTATAGAGAATGGAGTTAAAATTATGGTGCGATATTTTAAAAAAGATGTCTAATGTTCTTTTTTAATCAAATTAATATATCTCCAGATATATCTATTTCCAGATCTGTTGATCAGAATAATGTTCAGGTCTACATAATATATAAAATCCTCATTTAAAGTAAATTCAAATACTTTATGATCTGATATCAAAATAGACAATATAAAATATTGCAAAAATATGGAAAATATAGTATAGCCCAAAACTTGCTAAACCTTAATATTCAATAAAAGAATGCGATTTTAAAATAAAATATTAACCTCCTAAGGGAGGTGGAAATCTTCCAAAGACATCAAGAATTTCCCCCTTGGTAGTGTCAGATTCTTACTGACTAAACCCACCTCCCCCTTTATCCAATATAATGGGATGAAACCCTTACCTGCGAACGCAGTAGTAAGGATAGGAAAGGATAGGAAAATGGATACGGAAACATTGAATTAGGAGTGGGAAACTCATGTCGATATTAAACATTTAGATACATGGACAACATTAACGAGACATCATAAAATCTTATCTATACACATATAGAACATAAGCAATAGAATTAAACAATTAATGAAACCGCTTACAAAATAGGTATTATATGGGTGAAAAAGAAGAAAAGAATGAAAGAGGAAAAAACATAATAATTAAAAATGGTACTCCTTAGTAATGACATAAATATACATTTTAAAATAACAGAAAATATAAAACATTAATTGTACAATGAAAAAATTTATTATCATACTAAACTATATGTAATTAAAAAAAAACTTCTTTTTGACCTTTGATTTAATTTTAAATTCATAACATTTTTTTTTCACTTGCTTATTTTTATCGTTCCAATTTTAATGCAAGTAGTATTTCTATTACAAAATTAAAAATTATAATTTTAATTACACTTGATATAAATTATAACATAAAAAAAAACTAACAAATAAAAAATATACATTTGATTGAACACAAATATAAAAATTATGAAAAAATAATACTAATACTATAATAATATACTCTTAAAAGTCTAGATGGTGCTGATTTGATTTTGTTAAAATAAATTTTAATAGTGAATACAAAAATTTTGTAATTGGCTTTTTTTTTTTTTTGGATGACAAAATTGTTGATTTGTAATATCCCATGTATTAAATAAATAACAGAATAACAACAGGTAGTTTTTCTTAATTATTATAACCCTACTTTTTAATATTTCGCATATTCATTGAATTTTAAAGAAGCAAAGTTTTCACGTACTAGAATTCTACTACGTGTGGTACTAAGTAGAAAAGTATTGGAGTCGTGTTGAAAATCGATCAATCTCGAAAATTTGATTAATCTTGACTGATTATGTCCGACAATACCATTTTTGAAACATGTTTGTGTTTTTTTTCTATGGTTCTATTTGTCGAGTACACCACGGTAAACAATAATTCGAGGTGTGAACACTAAACGAAAAAAAGCTGTATAGGAGGCGAATTTTTTATGACAATATACATGTAGTCTTACGGGCCCACTATCAATCATGAAATTACTTAAAAACTATAATTTTTTTTCAAGTTCGTCCAAAGGGGGTGTTAAAATTTCATTTTTTTTTTTGCGTCATTCATAATTTATATTGCACTTTTTTTTTATTTTCGAAATTAATAAAAATCAAACTAAAAACTTTAGCTATTGTTTTAGATAAAGTAAAAAACTTAATTTTGCATCGAGAAATTTCGATTTCAATTTTTACCAAATAAATAAATTATTATTGCATTTTTTTTTACAATTTCTTTTGTTCTTTCGGTAAGGATCTTGAGAATCATCGAAAGTGACAGAAAACACCAACCCTATCTTAAAAGATTCCAACTAGTCTTGACTAAACATTAATTTTGTGTTAACTAAATCGAAGATCTACTGGAGTTGGAGACCTACGTAAAGGTCATCTGCGTTTTTCGGTAAATCTAGTGGCTTAGTTGTTTTAAGACTTCTTTTGGCATTTTCGAGATATAGGAGTTTTGCTGCATATATTTATTTACGCCACTAAACGGATCTTATTTATGTTTTAGTGCACATTTTCCTATTTTTTTTATATTAGGAATCTCTAAATCTCTTATTTAAACCGCAATTTGATAGAAGCACTAAGTATTTTAGGTAAATTTTTATTTTAGAAAATTTCAATGCTGTGACTATTTGTTTGTTTGGCATAACCCCGTAGCCTGTCAAATAAAAAGGTTCAATTATTTGGTTAGGTATATAAGAAAATTTTATATTATGTTTGCAATTTAGAAATTTGACCTTAGAGCCAATATATTTCTCTATATGTATTTCGATTCTAGTTCGGCTTTTTTTTTTACATGCTCTCTCCACCTTAATTTGACATCTAATGTCATTCTTGTAGGTATTTTTTCTTTTTTTGTTGGAGTATATCTACCCCATTTAATTTTACGGTTGGGGAATTTTCTACCATTTCATTTGTAAAATTTATGAATTGTAATTGGTTACAATACTTTTCTTATACTTACATATCTGGGAAAGCAAAATATATACCTATATAATAACTGTTGAAAAGATTTTAACGATATATAGTAGTTTTTTTTTTTTTTTCCAAACTTATTATTAATTATAATTTATTATTAATTATAGTCAAGCTTAATAAATTTAAATGAAGTAAAATTTTTATCATATTAGAAATTTATTTTGACAATTTTTGTATTATAATTAAATTACAACATTTTTTTTTTATATGAATTTTACAAGAACTGTGTAACTTAATTGCATATATAAGTCCACAAATAAATTAAAATTAAAAGTTTAAAATAAAATTTCTCTGTTATATTTTAAAAATATTAAAAATTAATGAAACATTAATATTGGCGTTATAAAAGTTTTTCTTGAACTTTATTTAGAGTTAAAGTAATATTACAATCTGTTTAAATCATGCATTTCTCTGCCACAGATCTATCAGTCCTACCGGTCTCAAAAACCATAAAATATCTGGGAATTCTTTACACTAACCTGTATAAATTCAACGAGCACATACACGGCCAAATCACAAAAGCAAAGAAAGCTTTTATGTTTTTAAAAAGATTATTTTACTCTAGAATTCTTTCTAAACAAGTAAAAGTGTTATGTTACAAAAGTCTAATTCGACCAATTCTAACATACGGCTGCCCTATATGGTTTAACATCAGCGCTTCAATGATGGAAAGAATAAGGCTTTTTGAAAGACACTACATTAGAACTTGCACAAATTTACGAATGAACCCCGCCAGAAATTATCAACAATACTACTCAAATAAATCTATCTATAATGAGGCTAAAATTGTTAAAATAGATAATTTTATAATTAATTTAATAAGAAATCACATCCAAAGAAGTATTGAGACAAACGAAAATTCACTAATTTGTCACCCGTGGTATGAAAACGATTTTTATATAGAAAACACTTTGCTTTCAGGCTTCATTCCTCCAGAAGCATTTGTTTTCTTAGATAAATATAATTATATTGAAAACACAAACAAAATTCCTCTTATATATCACTATAAAAGAAATGCCTCCAATAAAAAAATTCCCTTAAATTTAAATAACAGCATAGATATTAACGATTCCAGCAATTTTAAGTATGATCAATTCATTCCAAATAAAGATAAACTTAAGCCAAAAATGATATACTTTTGGAAATAAATTATTAAAAAGGGCAATAAAGCCACAATTTTAGTGCTTAGTTCTTTAGGGTAGTTAAGGGTAGGATAGGGTAGTTAGTTAAGTTAGTTCTTTAGGGTAGTTAGTTTTAAGTAGTTATAAGTTTTATTATTTTAAAACAAAAATTACTATAGTTGTTTTTTCTCCTTTTCGGCGAAGCCGATAAATTGTTTTTTACAACACAAAATTATACTATAAAAATACAAAAAATGTAAAAATTTATTATAATAGTTATATAATAATTTTAAATCAAATATAAATAAGAGTTTATTTTATTTATAATATAGTTATCACAATTTTAAATGAGAGAGTTACTATTGTAGCCATGCACATTAAAATGTTATAATATTTCAGTATTCTTTAGTTTTATTTAGGATAAGTAATAAATGTATCAAAACAGGTAATAAATAAAACATTGAAAAAAAAAATAAATAAATAAATAAATAAAAAAACGCTTTTAAAACAATATCCATGGTATACAACATAAATCTTTTTCTTTTCTTTTTTTTGTATTGAATTTTCTTAAGTTTATTTCAAAGCTTTTAAATTATGATCACAGTATAAAATAAAAAATAAAAAAATTATAATAACATATTGCATAAAATTAGGATGAAAATTTTTACTTAAAAAAAAATTAGCACTACATATTTTTCAGTTTGTACTAAAAAAGAAAATTAAGAAACAGTGGATAAAATTCGTATTAAAAAATCTTAAAAAACCTAATTTTCTGAAAAAACTTTATTGTGTAAGGGTAAAACTTGATGGTTGATGGTTCGTAGTTTAAAACTGTAATAGTCAAAAAACGTACTTTATTCAAATAATTTATTATATTTTACTGCAATATGGAAACATTAAATGCGAGGAAATTTTTTAATCTTCATAAATCAAATAGAATTTTTCTTTTCATTTTATCACGGCAAAATGGATCTTACAAATTTTTCAATCTATAAATATTTTATAATTTTAGGAGAAAATCATATAAAAAACTGAAATTTTGAATTTAATTATAGAATCAAAAAAATTTTTTATTTTTATTATGTTAGGAAAAACGGAATTGATAAAAATAAAAATTTTTAGAAATAAATCTAATAATAAATCTAACTCTAAAAAATCTTATTTTTATCTAATATGTATATGTAAAAAATATAATTAGGGTGATTTTAGAGTTGTATTCAAATAAGTCTTTTTGAAAGCGACATAAAGGCAATTGCCATTAAGTCACCTCCTCGGTAAGAACGTATAAAATAAACTATAAACAATCAGAGAGTGTGGGTTCGAATCCCACACACGTCATACAACTTAAAAACTTATATAAACATATAATCAGTTTTACTAAGTGAAATATCTGAAATTTTGTAAAAGATATACATATAATAGGTATGTTAGAGTTGGCACAGTCAACTATTTACTCTTTCTCGACTATCAATATTGAAATAAATTGATATGAATAGGAATATAATAAAGTATATAAAATATATAAATTAAAAGATAAATAAAGAAATAAATATATATTATTTCATAATTTTATGCTAAAATAAGAACATATTATTAGCGCAGTAATAAGAGAGGGTGTGAAATGTATGGTATAGAATGGACAGTATTATAAGTGAATATGGAAATTTATAGCAAAAAATTACTCATTTATTTATTTAATAAAAATATTTTATGGTGACTTATACAAGTATTTTCCTTGTTTAAAATAATAAATAGCATACAAATATTATATTTATGTTTCATAATCTTACAAAATAGCTACAGTCGAGTAATCAATGGCTTATTGAAAATACTGTTTCAAAAAACTAAATCTTAGTCGGAAAAAAAGAAAACGTTATTTGGATCTCTTTGGAATTTTTTATAAAAACGTTTGTTGCAATTCAAACATCACTTTTTCAAACAAAAACTACACTTAACTTATAGGTTCTTTGAGTCAAATGCATAAAACTGAGCTTGAACTCAAATCTCACTTTTTCAAACAAAAATTACGTTTGAACTCGTAATTTTACTTTAAAAAATTAAGATTGAAGTTCAAACTTAGTTTTATGCATTGGGCTATTCGAATATATAAAACTGAATTTAACTGAAATCTCACGTTTTCAATCAAAACTTACGAGTTTTAGTTTAGTTTTAGAGTTTAAAGTCAGTTTTATTCATGTGATCCATAATATTAAACATGTTTTTGGTAGTTTTTAGAAAAACTATAAATTTTTTCACCAAAAACTGATAGAAATTACAACATAAAATTCTAATTAACTATAATTAATCAACTTTAACCAAGTACTAATCAACTTTAACCATTCTATAATAAGAATCCAACAAGTAGGTAATAGAAAAAACAGGCAGTTTCTACTATTAAATTTAACACAGGCAATATATACATATTATCATTTACTTAAGAAAAGATTGTAAAAAGAAATTCTTATCTCTTGAAAATTTAGTTTTCTTCTTAAAGTTTTCTTTTACGTCTTTAGACGTTTTAAGTTTTCTTAAGTTGAACAAATAAAAATAAAACAAAAAAATGTTCAATACTCTTATAAAATATACTATTAATTTATTTATTATTATATAAATATACATGTATCCTTATAATTTTTTTTCTTACATTTCCTTCTTAAAAAAATTATAAAATAATTATAAAAAAAAAGTAAAAACTGATATTTTAAATGTAAATTATTAAGTGGTGAATAAAAAATCTGTAATACTTTAACATTTTTAAATTGATTTAATTGAAAACTATACATATATATATTTATATATATACTTGTATATATATATGTACATAATATGTATTTTATAGGCAGTTTATTTTTAATAAAATTTGATTTACATTATTATCAGTAAAGGAATAAAAACATTATTATCAATTTGGTGGGTCTAATTTAAGTTCAATTAAATAAAAAAAAAAAAATATTCAAAATAAATTTTCAATTATGAACTTTAAATTATAAAAATTAAAAAAAATATTATTTATTTAATTTAATTTTCTTTTTTTTTTTCATTTTTGTTGTTTTCCTTTTAATAATGATAAGCATGATGACCATGACCAGCATATCCAACTGGTGCAGAATAAGCAGCATATGTTATTGGATGTGATGCAACATGAACGGCAGCTGGTATATGATGAGATACATGTGATTCTGTGTGTGATACAGCAGCTGGTGCTGAATGAGCTAAATATGCTGGTGCTGATACAGCAGCTGGAGCTGAATGAGAATAATATGCTGGTGATGAATGTACAGAAACAGCAGCTGGAGCTGAATGAGTTAGAACAGCTGGAGCAGCAGAATGAGTTACAACAGCTGCTGGAACTGGTGCATGAGCTGCAGCATGTACAGTTGGTGCACTTTTTGTTACAATAGCATTAAAACCATTATGATCATCAGCTGTATAATCAACAGTACGTACTGAACCATCTGGTTCAACTAATGAATATTGTCCTTTAACAACATCACCATCACGTACTTCATGTTGTGATTTAACATCACCAGTTAATGCATCAGCTACACCATAATTATATGCATATTTTGGATATGACTGAAATTTAAAAAAAAAAAAAAATATATATATATATACATATATTTTATTATATAATTTAAAAAATTAATTTGTTGTAATAAGTACATTAGAACTAAGAGTATATGTATAATTTTTTTTTATATTCGATATTAATATAATTGATATCCTGAGTTCACAATTTTTCTTAATAAATGACAGTCTGAGACAATAAATGATAAATACAATTCTAAGTTGAAAATACAATTTCTAAATAATTATTAAAATTCGGTATAATATTTATATTTATATTAGGGCCTTATTTCACCAACCAGTTATCGATTATTTAATTATAAAAGAGAACAGATATCGGCAATTTACTGAAAATGTTGTGTCATTTTATCTTTTATCTTTCGGTTTAAATAAAATTTCTTAAAAAGTTTTATATAGCATCAGAATTGATTTTCTAATATTATTTAATATAAATTTTAAAGTTCACATTGAAATAGGTATGCCTTCTTAAGTAATATTTCGGCAAAAAGTTCAGTTCTAGTAGATTTTTATGCTCTTTTTAAATTATGTTCTTTTTTATTCTAAATATGTTATTCATTAAAACGATAGGAAAATTAGTTTTGAAAAGATGCATATGCGTACCGCAGCTTCGCTACACCTGAAAAATTTACTGCCGACGACTAATAGTACGACTAATATATTAATATAGTCATATAGCCTTGATTTTGTATACAATTCTAAAATTTCTTCTATTTATTTTTTTTTTTCATAGATATATTTCAAACAAAAAAGGATTTAAAATAGTATAGGTGCTGCAAAACCCCCCTAAACAAAATTTTGAAATTCTTATTCTGTAGCCAATTCCATGCAAAATTTTTCTTTTTCAAAATATTTTGATACAAAAGTTCAAAATTTTGTCCATTTAAGATTTTTATTTTTCAAAATAACGTATTATACCAGTTAATTACTTATATAATTCTTTAATAGAAAAAATTAATCAAATATAACAAAAAAAAATTTGAATAAATAGAAAATCCAAAAAAAAAAAAAAAATACTTTCATTTTTCATTTCTTCTTAATGAATTCTAAATTTTTGTAATCAGAATCTATTAGACATAATATTAAAATTTCAGTCACGTTTATTTTTTTTTTTTTTTTTAATTTTAAATTAATTGAATATTGACTGTAGACTATTTTGTATTCGAAATAATAATAGATAATTTAAGTATTACTTGAACTTATATCACAACGTTCTGAACATAGGTTTAAAGAAAAAGAAATAGTCGCAGTGCCTCTAATTCTTTTTCTTCGTTATCATTATTAATATCTAGTATAAGATTCTTTTTGTTTAAATATTCGTATGTCGAACGACGGTCAAAGACTTCTTAACCAAAATTATTTTGTAACATTTGACAGCTATTGTAATTTTTTTGAACTCTACTTTTGAAATTTTTGTTTTATTTTGTGAAAAGTTTCAATAGGCTCAACCTAAATAAAAGCGTACGGCGTATACATGTATTTCAATCAGACCACTCAAAATACGCGACGTACTGTATGTCAGATTTTTAAAATTTTAAATTTAACAAAGAGTAGAAAAATTTTTTTTGTGGTGTTTTGTTTTGTTGTCAAAGCATTGGCTTTGAAAATACAAATGAAAGTACAAATGAAAAATTGTACGCGCGTATCAATTTTAAGATACGTCGACGTATCAATGTGCTGGCGTATGAAAATTGAACGTCGTACGCTTTTATTTAGGTCAAACTCTTAAATTGAAACTGATTATTCAAAATAAAATGACTTTTTTAATTTTGTTACGCTTTAGAGATAAATGTCAACACCGATCATTAGCAAATAGAAAAAAAAAAATATTTAAATCTCGGCAACGATGAATTTTTAGTTGGACGGTGATAGTCTTAATTGTCAGTAAATCCATAAAAATGTACTCGTATGTATATGTATATGTTTTAATTTTTTAGTCGCTAAATTTCGTCGATACTCGGAATGTTTTTTAAATGTCTGTAATTTTAATTTTAATTTTATTCTTTTTGTTTTTTTTTGTGCTTCTATCGCTTTTATAAAATTTGTAGCGCTGCATAGCCATCCATTCGAATAAAAAACAAAGTGTTTTTTTTTTTTTTTGTTTTTTACTTATTTTTTTTTAAATATTTTGAATTTTTTTGCAAAAATTTATTAAAAATTGTGATTAGAATAATAATTTAAACTATATAATATATATATATATATATATATGTATGTCTAAAATGATAGTAAAATTTTAAAAGAATTTTTATTTCTTTTTGTTTTTTTTTTTTTGAAATAAATGAATATAAATTTTTGTTTAAAAAGTAATTAATTTAAATCTAATATAATAGTAAATAGTAAAATAAATTTTTGTTTTATTTTTTTTTTTTCTTCAAATTATGTATAAAAGAAAACATTTTTTTTTGTATACATTTGAAAGGAAATAATATATAAATATTCGCATTTGACTAATAGAATACTAATTTTTTTTAAAAATTATATAAATATAAATTTTAAAATAAAATAAAAATAAATTGAAAATAAAGAAAGAAAAAAAAAAATTTTTTTTTTTTTTCGTTTTAGAAAATATTGCATAAGAAGATTTCGATTTTTTTTTTTTTTTTTTCTACTTCCTATATTTATTTTTCTTTTAAAATAAAATTTTTAATGATGAGCATTAGTTTTAGTACATATATTTTGAAAGAGTCTGACAAGGAACTAAAGTTAAATATATGATAATGAAGTTTTATAAAATATCTAAGAACAAAATTAATAGATATATTTAAGTATTTATTGTAGGTATTTTGAATGAAGACAAAAATAAAAATATAAATATAGTATAAAGATTAGTATAAAACTTTTATTTATCAACAAATTGAATTTAATATATTCCGATTATAGAATCATTTTTAATATAATTTAATAATTAAAATAAAAAAAAAATTATTTTAGACAACAAAACCATTGATTTCCTTTTCCCTTCCATTTCTTTTCAAACACCAATCAAAATAAATTTTGTATCATTAATTTATAATAAAACTTACATGATAATCTACATGTTCATCATCAATATAAGCTGTTGGACCAGCAGAATAAACACCATGATGACCTAATGGTACTACAGATGATGTAGCAACACCCAAAATTGTCAAACAAATAATTGACTGAAATATAAAAAATTAAAATTATTTATTTATATATTTTATATATAATATATATGTATATATGTAAACAAAATAGAATTAATTAAAATCATTTAAATTAAATATTCTAAAATTAATGTAAAATTACCCAACACTATTTTTAGTAATTGAATAAATTATTAATTTTACTCATTTTTTTGATCTTTTCATTTCAAAAAATTATTGTAGGAGTAAATTTTATCAATTCAAACTTATAATAAATTGTAACATTACCTAAATAATGAAGGTTATTTTTTTTTAAAGAGATTAATTAAAAAAATCATTTTAAATTAACTTTAAATTAAGTCAAAATTCAAAATTATTGAAAAAAAAAATGGAATAAATCAGAAATACTCAATTTAAGAGGAACATAAATTAGGTCTACTCAATTTAAGATGAAAATACTTTTTTTTAACGTTATTCTTTATTTATTCGAGAATCCTATTAATATTAATAGACTTATTAATTTAATATACCTACAGAAGGTAAAATAGGTAAAAAAAAACAAAATAGGTCAAAAAAACAAAAAAGAAATGTAAAGTAACTTTCAAATTCTACACAAGTTAGAATCATTTTTAATAAAAAAGATAATAACTAAAAAAAAAAAACAGTGATTTTTATATACAAATCCTTTAACATCAAATCTTTTATTTTTAATTACAAATCTTTGGTTGTAAGCAAACATTAAAGAATCAATGTAAAAATAAAAAAGAATCCGGAACAAAAACTATAATTAATTTACATATCCGTCAATAAAAAAAAAATTTATAATATAAAACATAATTAATCGATTTCAATCTATTTTGTTTCTCTTTCTATCTTTAAATAAAATTTAATAAATAAATTTCTTTAAATTCTTGATAAAATTTTTTTTTTTTTTTTCACTCTACAATAAACACCAAATTCCTTTTATTTAAATTTACAACCATCTTTTCTTGTAACATAAATATTACAAATAAAGTTAAGTGTTCCTTTTTTTTTCTTTTTCTTTTTTTAATTTTAATTTTTTTTTTTTTTTGTTTTTTTTGTTTTTTTTTTTAAAGGAAAGTGATAAATATTGATTTAAGATAAAAACAAAAAAAAATGTATGTTCCTTTTATTTTAAAATAATATCACTTTAATTAAAACAATTCCTTAAATAAATGTTAAAAAAAAAAAAAAATAATAAAAAACAAAATTCACTCACTTTAATAAAAGCCATTTTTTTTATTTCGAATTTATTCTAATTTTTCTCTTTACAAATTCTTTAAAAATATTCTTTAGAAAAAAAAACCGATAAACTAATCACCAAAAGAAAAATATAGAATTTTAATTTTTTTTTTTTTTTTTTTGTGTTTAGTACACTTCAAATGACTTGAGGTAACTGATAACTAGAACTCAGAAGGTAACTCTCTTTATATAGACCAACTTTAATTCGATACAGATTCATAAATTCAAAAGAAAAAAAAAAGAAAAAAAAAATAAAAAATAAACAAATAAAAAATATTAATAAGAAAAAATAAAAAATTTTCCTGTTTGCACTTTGCATTAAATAAACTACTGACAAAAAAAAAAAAAAAATTAAAATAAAAACTAAAAACAAAAAACAAAAAACAAAAATTATAACATTACAGTTTAATAAAAGTAATGTAAAGTAATGTGTAATGTAATATGTGATAGATAACATATATATTATACATAAATGTTATTAATAACAGATTATTTGTAGCATAATTCTCTGCCATAATTAAATGTATAACAATTTATGTTTCAATTGTTTTCATGATTTTTTTTTTTTTTATTGTTATTTTGTTTTTTATTTTTTTATTTTAAATATATTTAAAAAAATGACGAAAAAAATTCTTTTTGTCTATTTGTCTGTTTTTTTTTTGTTTAAAATTAGGTTTTTGGGATTTCGTTAAAGCGAAAAAAAAAATTTAATTGGTATATAAAATTTAAGGAAAAACAAAGACATATTCTTTTATGTCACTTCACTGTAGCTCAATATTAGCTTTTGGTACCTTTAGCTTTGCACCCCTTCCAAAAAAAAGTGGTGCTCTCTAAGGTGACCTATTGAGCCAAATGCATAAAACTGAGCTTGAACTTAAATCTCGCTTTTAAAACAAAACTTAGAGTTCAAGTGTAGATTACAATACGACAAAAATTAAAATATTTTAGATAAATCATTGCTTTCTTTATATATTTTTTACCGTTAAATAAATTTTTTTTTGGGAATTTCTTTGTTTTCCATACCTTAAACGTGACTGTTATATTAAAAATCTCTAAATGTATATATAGCATCACATATTTATAATAAAATGATTAATAAAACAAATATTGAATAAATATGTAGAATTGTAATTGTGTCCACGGCATTAATTTTAATTACAATTATACAAAAGTTTAACATTGAATATTTTTATAATATCATAGAGTTGCCAAATTAGTAAATATATATTTTCTAATCTACATATTTTTTATTATTTATAAAATTACAACAACAGATTATTCAATACATCAGACAGCTTTAAGCTAATATCGCAAAAAAATTATTTTTAACATTGTATTAATAAATTTATTTTTTTTATGCTATATGAATTTAATAAAGAAAAAAAATATATATATATATATATATATCATTTTGAAGTATATTTTTTTTTGGTTTTTGTGTTTTTGGATGCTAAAGAAAAGCGGTACTAGAATTTCGGAGTTTATCCCACTGAACACCACCTGCCTTTTTGACCAAGCAATAGGTTATGGGACTTTTAGTACTACTGTACTGTTTGGACATTAGGTTTAAGATTTGTAAGTATGTGATGAAGGAAGGTGTTGACGTTCTACTTAAACCTATATAAATTGAAAATGTAATCATTTCAAATTTTCGGGAACACATGAGTTGGAAAATAACTTCACATTCACATTTACTATATAGGTGGGCATTATTTATTGAATAATTCAATTTATTGATAAAAAAAATATTTTGTATTTATATATTACATAAAACTGTATTAAATATACTGTTTCCATTATAACATGTTATCGGTGTAGTCTTCTAATTTAAATATTATTTAATATATTTAATGTACTTATATAAAATAAACAAATAAACAATATAATATGTTCCAAAAGCTAATATATGTCGTACAAATTGGTAAAAAATATTTATGATGCATATATTATAATAGAATTGTAATATACCGCCATTTAAAATTAATGATTCATAAAACTGAAATTTAGTTTTTTCTTTTTATTTAATTTTTCTTCTTTGACTGCGTATCCACTACTAGATGTTTTCGATCACATTTTTGATGCATTCCTGTGCTGTGTGCATTAGCTCTTCCACTGTTCAGATGTCCGTTCTTGTCTGATGATATTTACAATATTCTACGGTATACCCACATTTTAAATACTGTAAGCTTATTAATGGTCGCTATTCTTTCTAATTTAATTATAAAAAGACTTTTCTATATACTAAATGCTACATTAGTTCCGCCAATGTCAAGTTTTTAGTTTAGTGCAAAAATGAAAATGTTTTATCTCTTAATAGGATTTTTTTTTTTGTCTTTCATTAAATTATTTTTTTTATATTTTATTCAATTTTGTTTTTAGCACTCTATGGCAACTCTGATAATTTTTTATATTTTTTATGTTTCTTCTTGCTAAATCACCACCCCTTCATAGTATTGTTTTAATGCTCTAAAACAGTAGAATTGAATAGTAAACATTTTAAAAATAAAATACGAGGTACCTTACAGTAAAAATTATTTCATGCTTTAAATTGGCTTTGTACAGTTTCGAATAATGGTTATTATCGTCATTTGAAAAAAAAAATAACAATTTTAAAATAAATTAGAATGTACCTTCTGAAATAAATTTGTTTTTTTCGGAAGAAAATTTTGTGGAGCAAAAAAAAAGAGGAGTATAATTTTATAGTTATGGATAAAAAAGAAAATTAATTACTGGATCAGAGACACAAATTTTTCTGTTTGGTTTTCTAAAATTTAATTTATTGCATTTTTTGTGTTTTGGGACTTCTACATACACATAATAAACTTAAGATATAAATTGAAGTGATAAAGGATTTATATTTTGATTTTTTATATATGTGAGTTATAAGTATAAATTGAAATTGTTTATTTCCAACTTAATTAAGTTTAAAAAAATATATTTTAAATATTATTAAATTGGTATATGTACAATAATTTAAATGTTTTTATTATATTTTATTTACTTTGGTACCCGCTTTATAATCATAAAAATATTAAATCTGATAAATCAGAAGTTAAATTTTTTTTTTACCTTGGTACGTTTAATTTAAAAAAAAAAAAAAAAAAAACTCTATACTTATTGAATTTTATCTTTTAACCGGCAATAGAATTACTAAACTCATAAATTTATGCATTTACTTTTCATTTTAAATTTTCTTTCTTACAAATAATTTGTCATCGTATCTTATTTATAAACATTTAATACTATAAATTTATCTAATCATGTGCAACAATGAAAAATGTAATAAAGCTTATGCTATATCTATTATAGTTACATATTATATTATATCGATTTATATGGTTATATGGTTTTTCATATTAACTATAGTATGGAAAATTAATTTTTTTTTTAAATTTTGTGAAAAGCAAATAAATTTAACTTAATTATAAATAAATTAATTTTGTTTATATTTTTTATGTTATACGATTTCGGTTCTTCGATTGTATTAACAATGTAAATCGAAATTATAGAATGACAACGAATTTTAATTTTAAATTATTAAAAGAAATTTATTTATGAAAAAAATTTCGATTTACGTTTTTATGAAAGAATTTCAAATTAATTTCAAAACCAATGTGTACATATATATATACATAAATTTTAATTAAATTTATTAAAAGACAATTATAAATTTAAAAACAAAATCAAAACATACAATTAAAAATCATATACACTTTTCTTAATAGAAAAGGTTAAGTCAATTTATAAAACTTTCAAATAGATACATCACGCTCATACCTCAAATTGAGGTAAACGTAAGAAAAACAATAGTTACCTACAGTAAGTTATGTAAGATAATATAGTGCATAAGTAAAGAAATCTATAAGTTGGGTGGAGAAAACTAAAAGTGAAGGGTTCGATTTAAATATACTTAAAAATAGGTATGAATACTATACACATAGTTATTAAAATTTGATAGTCCAGATCCACATATTAAATACTAGCTCTAGTTGGTAGTACACATGAAATATTGTAGGGAATGATTATCAAAATTGTAAAAAAAAACTTTTTACTTTAATTTACATTTAATTTAGTATTTAATTTAGTATAGTAAAAATATAATATAAAATTTGAAATAAATGTAAAAGATTCATGGTAGGTTCCAATATACTATAAGATAATTAAAAATATTAAAATAATTTTACTTTAATTTTTTTTTTAAACATTTTCCGTTTAATTTAACATTTTATTAATATGACAACATAAAATTTAAAAACTTGAAAATTAAATTAATTACAAATAAATTATGACTTAAACAAGGAATTTAACAAATTATAAAGTAATTTAATGAAACATGTATAGTTATATAAATATGACAAAATACATTAAATATTTCTTAGTTCCTAGACAAGACAATTTTTTTTTTATTAATAATAAATTTCTTAATTTTTTAATTGTTAAAATAATAAATTAATTCAGTTTTAGGCTGCAATAAAATTGTTGAATGTTATAAAAATTTTAAATCATATTTTATTTTAATTGTTTCGTTTTAATTATTTATAAAAAAAAAAATTTATTTATTTTTCAGTTTTAATTACATACATATTTAATTTTAGTAACAATATATAAATATACAGAATACATTTTAAACCCAAAATAAACTTAAAAAACTACTTTTTACTCTTATTTTGTGTTTTTTTTTTTTTAATAAAAAAAATTAATATGATTCATACCAATCAAATACTAATTTTTAAAAATTAATATTATTTGTTTTTTTATTTTAAAGAAACAAATAATATTAATTTAAAATTAATTCTTTTAAAACTTCTATAATATTTTTGATAAACATTTTAAAAGAAATGAAATTTGGTTTTTGAAATCTTTACCAAAAACAAAACAATATATAAATTTCTTTAATAAATAATAAACAATAAAATGAAAAACCATAATAGAAATCAGAAAACAGTGAGATACGATAAAGTTACAACAAAAAAACAAAAATTATTTTATTTATTTTTAGTAATAATATTTTTGAATTAAAACAAACAACCCCAATTAATTTAAACAGACATGCAGAAGAAATAAAAGAAAAATATAATTTTATTAATATATTTATTTTTATTAATATGGGAAATAAAAATAAATTCGAAAAAAAAAATCAAACATTCATATTGAAATCGAAAGACTTAAGTGAGGAACTTGATTTCAATATAAGGTTTTAATGATGCGTTTATAATTAAAATCTTTGCGGTACCGCGTTTATTGCGAATCAAATTCTTTTTATTTTATCTCAAATATAAAATAAAAAACAAAAGTAACAAAAAATTTGTTATTTCTTTTTCAGTTTTGCACAAAATTGAATTTAATTAAATTATGTTTATAGAATATTTAGCTTTTTTTTTAATTTTTTTCTGTGGTTTTAAAATACATTTCGATAATGTTGCAAATAAAAATCTATTTATTGAATTTATGTTTTTTTTAAGTTTATTGCACTGAAATATCGCAATTATCAATTGATTTAGAAAAATTACATAAATATCAAATTGTATTTTTAATATTTATTCATATGTACATATATAATATATGTATATGATATTAATATTTCTATATTTTGAGGTTATTTAACCCCTTTAATTATTGTAATTGTACTTTATTATTTAGTAAATTATCTTATATGCATATTAAAAATGTGAGAAAACAAATTCTAATCAGGTTTAATTTTAAAATTGTTTTTTTTTTGTTTTATCGGTTTTGTGTTACTACAAGTACGTGGTGAATTTTAAGAATGATATTTCAAATATGTATTTATTTTATGAGAGGAATTATAAAATTAAAATATGATTATTGATATAAAAGTTCAAAGTTTGTTTTAATGTTACATTTCTTTAAAAACAAGTTGATGTAAAAGCTATTCCGTTTAGTTTAAAATTTTGTGATTGTTTTTTTTTTTTTGTAAACTATAATATGGTAATTTAAAAAACTTTCTTCATAGAACAACCGTATAATATAAAACTGTGTCACAATAATTGATATAATATATCGTCTTGAAAGTAAAATTTCTTGTGCCTCTGTTCAACCTCTGTTCAATTTCTTGGATTTGAAAGTGTAGTGGAAGAACTGTAAAGTGTAAACTGACTTCATAATAACATAGCAAGATATGACAACTATGAAAATATTAAAGTACACTAAAACTATGTGTAATGACGACTTTTTAAGTGGTCGAACTTTATACTTTACGCAAACAACTTCCATATAAAGTAAACTATTTTATAACTTTGTATTTAAGGTTTATTTTGATCCCAAAAAGAACATATAATCATTTAAAATTTTGTTATGCTACTTACATTATTTCTTAAACTTTTATCTAAGCTAAATTTAATTTAAATCAACAACGTTCTGCAATTTTTTTTTTATTTTACATATATTTAATTATAATTTTATATCTATTAAAAGGAAAATAAAATAAAAACAATCATTAAAAAAGTTGATTGCATTGCTCAAGGTCAAATTACATGCAAAATCAACTTTAATCTTTAAACTTAATTTATTATAGTTAATTTTTTTTTGAAGTCCAGTCATAAAACAAATGAAAAATTATAACTTTATAATATTTAACAAAATTATAATTAAATAAAATGTATAATACACGAGCAAATTATAGTTACCTTTCTTTAATAATTTTTTTTCAACTTATGATTTATTTATAAAAAATAAATAGCAAAAATTGGACCAAAGTAAAACAAAACAAATTTTTGTAATAATATTTTTCATTATTATAAACAAATCTGTAATAATCAATAAATTTTAAAAATTATTTACAATATCAATTACTATACAAACACCAAAAATGGCATTTAAAATTCCAATATCAAACCTAATTATTCAATTTTATTAAATTGCAGTTATAGTTTAGACTGTGACGGCAAAATTTTAATTTTTGTTTTGTATTTTACAAATTTGAGTTTAAATTTCAACCCTTTTTAAATATCACTTTTATTTTGATTTTTTATATTGAATATTTTTATATTTAATATACATATTCATTTATCATAGATAAATTTTTTAAAGTTAATAAATTTTTAGTTCCGGTCCCTGCATCTTAAATTGACACTCGCTTCAAATTTAATATTATAGCAGTATAATATTGAATTCAGGCATTAAATATAGTCTGCAAAATTCTAAAACATAATATTCAGTTTAGCTTCTAGTTTTTTCAATAAGTTTTCTGCCAACTTTTTTAGCAATTCTTTAAACAATAGAAACAATTCCCTGAAAAAATAAAAGCATTCTTGACACCAAAAAAAAACAAAAAAAATTAAGTAAAATCCAATAAAATACAAAATTGTGCAAATTATATTGTTCCGTTATATTTTTTTTTTAATTTTCATTTTTTTATTATCATTTTTTTATGATCTTTTTACTTTAAAACATGACTTAGCAAACAAAATAATATTATGACACGTGGGTTTTTCTTTCTAGTTCTTTAGAATAGGATATGAAATATAGTAGAGTAGTTGAGTTTGTTAATTTTGAAGACAAGATTAAAATCTGATTTGTTTGTTTGTTTTTTGTCAATTTTTTTTTTTGCTTCACAGGAACTACAAAAGAAAAATAATGACTACTTTGAAATAAATACAAATGTCCGTTTTGTTACTGATTCCGTAAAAGAAAGAACAAAAAAAAAAAAAAAATCATGAAAGTAAAAAAGATAAAATGTGTTAACAACATAAATTACACAAATATTTTTTTTTTTTTTTTTGTTTTTACACTTTAAATCAAATAATTCTTAGAATATCGTAGAAAAGTTCATTTTTAAAATGATTGTATAGTAAGTCTTAACGCCTACAAGTATTACATGACATTGCATAATAATTGCAATTATTTTTATTTTTTCTTTTCCTTATACTTTTTCCCTTCAATTTTAAAGATAAAAATTTTTAACAGTTTAGTATCGTTTTTATATAATACATATATATGTTTTTTTTTTTTTGTGAAGTAAGATAATTGTGTCCTTGTCCCTTTTTATATTTATAATTCATGTCAGTAATTTAATAATTCTTTAAAATGTCATCAAGTTGACATTTATTCCATGAAAATAAAAAACAAATGTGTAAAGAACGCTATCAAGTTTATTGAACTAATAGTTTCTTTTTTTTTTTATTTTTAAATTATTATCGCGCTTTTTTTTTATTATATGAAATAAAATTTTGCTAAAATTTAATTTATAGATTCAATAGTGAAAATATCTAATATGATAGATTTTTTTATTAAACACAAATCTGTTTTTATTATTTAGTACTGGTTTAATCCATTTTGACTAACAGAGTTAATATATAAAACTTTTTCAACTTCCCAGAAAACTTAAACCAGCCCACCAAAACAAACTGAATGAAAATCAAATGAAGTCTCCGCTATTTTACGCTGCTAGTTTATCAACTAACCTCTAATATTAATTGTGAACTAACCCTAAAAAAAAAATTAACTAATTAATCCCCAAAAGTAACAGAAAAATGTAGTATAGGGTTAGTAAAAAAAAAAGGGGTTAACCTTTTTGACGAAATAATTAGAAAAGTTTTAGAGTTGTTTACAAATCAGGGTTATACCTTTTTTCAAAATCTAATTCTAAAATTCTTCATAATTCAAATGTCGCACTTAAATATATATATAAATATTCTGGGAAAAGCGAATATCTTGATTTTGAATCCAACTTTAAAATCCATTCTAATTTTGCATCTCCCATATACGTATTTATAAATATTTTGGATGCTCAATAAACCCTGATTTTCTTTTCGCCTATGAAATCCCTTCTAATTATTTTTTTTTTACATTACAAAGCACTTTTACAAAAAATGAACTAATCGCCAAAAATATTTTATGGAACTCTTGGAGTTTAGTACATATAAATTAAACCTTAAATTCTAAAAATGAACTAACCTCCCAAAAAAATGAAATTAATTCAAGCAAAATATTTGCAAAAATAATGGCGAATAGTTCATTTTTATTTTGAGGATTAGTTTATAACTTTAATCAAATCTTGTACTTATAGCTCCGCAACTGAACTTAAATCTCCAAAGAAAATTTCCATAATTTAAAAATATTTCAGATATTTAAGTTTATTTAATAAATTTTTATTAACCAAACTAATATGGATCATATTGTGATTATATTTTTATTATATAAGTTTATTGAGGCTATTATTTTAAAGACTTCATTGTTGAAATGTGAATTTGTTAAAAAAATAATTAGAAGAGATTTCATAATAGGTTTAAATAATTGATCATCATCATTACGAACAAACTACCAATATACTTAAATAATTTTAACAACATCAAGGTCATCCACGTTCAAAATGCTCTATTTTCCAAAACAAAAATTGTATTTGCGCCAAAAAAAAAATTTTATTGAAAATATTACATTTGCTACATGTCTAATTTTAGTTTTTTTAGTTAAGTGGCCAAGTGTTTTTTTGAAAAATTGTTTTATGAATAAATGTCATAGACTCCTTCTAGACATTTTGAGGGACACTTTTTTATTTTTTTTTCTAATAAGATTTCTGAAAAATTAAAATAGATGTTTTTTTAGAGCTCTGAAATTTTTGGCAGTGCTTAGTGGTTAAATAATTCTTTTTTAAATGCCAACACATATATTTCGTAATTTGTATTTGTATGGTTTAACGAAATTTGAGAAGAACATTAACAAATTTCTTCAAAATAACTCTTCTAATTTTCGCCTTAATTTTTTATAATCCCAATTAATTATCTCAAATCAAATCGTTCATCTTCATGCTTCATTATCCCAATTATTCTAAATCCAATTTTCCATGCATCCTTCCCACATCTTTATCCTTTCAACCAAAGCGTACCCTCTTCATGCTTCATTAGCCCAATTATTTCAAATCCAATTCCCCATGCATCCTTCTCACATCTTTATCCTCCCAACCAAAGCGTATAACTATGTATCAAACACCCATTATAAGTTTTTGTTTTAAATCGCGTTTGGTACGTTAAAGTTCAATAGTACTCAAAGGCACCTTGTGCATTTCCTTTGATTGACTTTCGATGTTTCCCACCCCCTTCCCTCAAAAAAAAAAAAAAGTTGATTTTAACATATTTGTACTACCCTTTGTGAGATTTTTTTTTTGGAGAATAAACTTTTGAACAGAATTAAAAATTAAAGCAGAGAAGAAGAAACAATATTCTTATGGGGGGCTCGGTCGCCTAGTATGTAGGAGCGTATAAAATACGCTGTAAACATCGAGGGAGTGTAGGTTAAAATCCCACACGACATTTACAGCCACGCCTGAAAAGAAAAGGCTGTGTAATTTCCTATGTTCACATTTATGAAATTATCTTATGGTTTCAATTTCAACAAACTTTCAAGGTTTTATGTTAAATCGAATGGTAAGTTTACTTACATTATCATCTTATATTAATTTATTAATTAGAATTTAAAATAAATTTAATTATGAATTATTATGAATTATATTATACTGAAATCAAATTTTTGTTGTATTTTGGTAATGAAGAATTTTTATTTAGATGTGGAAATATTTTTCTCCTCAATCTACATTTGAATAATTTTTGACCTTATTATTAACCCTCTTCACCAAAAATTTCAATAATTAATAATAGTTAATAGTAATAATGATTAACTGTAAAAAAAAAAAAAAACAATATTTTTAAAAGAATTTTTGAAGAAGAAAAATTTTCTGTATCTGAGTTATTTAATTCCATATATTTTCAATACTTTTTCCCCACTATGTGAACCATTCATACATTAAATATATTTGTAGTACGTCATATTGTACAATTAACTCAATATTTTTCTTCTTTTTTTTTTCAACTATAAAACTTCATTCCGATAAATTTAAATCTTAATAAAATGTTAATAATAACTAAAAGATAAATACAACATAACGATAATAATATTATGTCAACTAATGATTCATGAATTTCATCAATATTACATGCTTCCATTTCAAGGTTATTTATGTAACGCGTATACTATACTATATATATACCATAATAATACAATGTATTAATTAAATTCAATATAAACCGGATTTATTGATCTAATTCGATTTAAAATTATATATACTGAGTTGATTTTTATATAATACTTCCGAATATTCATATAAAAATATACAAATTGCGTTGGACTAAATCCGATTCATTTAAAAAAAAAAAAAAATGTATGGGGTTAAAATCTCTAGAGAGAAAATATTAATATATGTATGTATGTATGTTTTTAGAAAATTTAATTTTAAAAAGATTTAAAAAAAAAATCAATTCAAGTTTTTTTAAAACTAAATCAATAATAATGAATATTTAATTTTTAATTTTTTTTTTTTTTATTTTCAATATATTTTCAATTATTTGATACCATCAGGTTCAATTCAAGTAAAGTTAAAGATTTATAATTAAAAGATATATTTATTTTTTGTTTATTAAAAATAAAAGGGAACAACTTAAAATTAATTTTAGAAATAAAAAAAAACACTTTTAAATTACATTTTATATTTTATTTTATTTTATATAAAAGTAGATATATTAAAAACAATGTCGATCTTATTTCGAAAATTTTCAATTTTGAATTAAAATTAAGTATGTTTTAATCCACTAGCAATAAACAACACATACATAGAGGATGTGACAAATTTCAACTACCTTGGCAGTATTCTTACCGCAAACGAAGGAGCAGAAGAAGACATTGAGAATCGAATAAAATTAGCAAAGATGGCATTCGGGAGACTTTGGCCAATCTGGAAATCACCACAGTTAACCAAAGACACGAAAATAAGGATATATAAAGCCTGTGTGAAATCGATTCTACTCTACGGCAATGAAACCTGGTTAATCAAAAACTCTTCAACAAATAAATTACAAGTATTTGAAAATAAATGCCTCCGAACAATTCAAAATATAAGATGGCCTAGAAGAATATCAAATGAGGACCTACTAACTATCTCTACACAAGAAACCATACTCTACCAAATCAAGAAAAGGAAATGGAGATGGATAGGTCACACACTTCGGAAAGCGCCAGAGAACATTGCACGCCAGGCGCTCGACTGGAATCCACAGGGAAAAAGAAGTGTGGATAGACCTAAAATAACATGAAGAAGGTCTGTGGCTAAGGAAATTGATAATAGCGGTAGAACATGGGCAGAAATCAAACATTTGGCCCACAATCGAGTGCGATATAGAAGCTTTGTGGAAGCCCTATGCTCCCCCAGGGGGTAAAAGAGGATAAAAAAAAGAAAATGTTTTAATTTTAAATCTAAAATATGAATATAAGACAAGGATGAATACCGTTTAAATTGTTCAACTATAAATATTATTGAGTCAGTCTATATTTTCATCAAAATGAAACGTTTTCCTCTTTTAATCGCCTAACTAAATATTTTTCACAATAGTTTGACATTCCTGTAAAATAAATCGTTTTTAGGATTAAATGTATAAAGTAATTGAATAATTTATTTATTAATTTAGAAATAATTTCAATTATATTCAAAGAATAAAGTAAAAACTGAATGCAGTGCTTCCTTGTTAGCATCACACTTGTTACAGAGAAGCCTGTATGGAAAAATATGTAAAAAAAATATTCTTTTTTCATGTATTGGGGAGAATCTTAAAAAAAAAATATACAATACTACATGGGACAATGCGGGATTTTTACCGACTAAATTTCACCCCTGCTCTATTAAAACTAGTCGAACTAACTATTCATTAAATTTTTGTTTTTAATGTATCTTATGTATTTTCCCTAAGGATAAATCTGTATCTTGCGCTACATCTAAAGATCGTATTCTTTAAAGCCTTTCTGTAGTAATCTTACTCTCTATAGGAAGAGTAATTTTGGTGCCGTGAAATAAGCGCCTGCAAAATAAAGCTCCCGATTTGTTATTTCTCTTTCAATTCTAAGATTTTGAGGTCTTATTTCTCATATTAAATGAGAAATAAACCCCCTGACATGTTATTTTTCTTTCAATTTAACTTTCGACTTTTTGAGAAATAAAGCCCCGAGGTGTTATTTTTCATTAATTATGTAGTAAAATTCAGTTTTGAAATGCATACTCAAACTTGAAAAGTATTAAATTATATTTAAAAATAAAAACTTATTGTTTATTACCAATTTTAAAACATTTTATTAAAAAGGCATTACCCGACTGAATTAAAAAAAATTAAAAATTATTATGTTTTTTTTTCAGAATATTCATAATATGGTGCTGTATAAAAGATTATATAAATTGATTCTCTTAAATATATTTGGCTTTAAAAAGAGCTAAAGTTTGTTTGTTTTGATTATATTCTCTTATACATTATTTTTATGTTTGTTAGGAGCAAATGTAGAATTTCTTACATACTGATACAAAAAAAAATGGATTCCAATATTATAAGCAATATCAAATCTAATCGTTTGATAGCAATGAAAAAACTTTTAAACAAGAAAAATATTTTAAATTTTTGTGTAGTTTCACAGCATATTATAGAAAGTTTTTTATGGAAACTTTAACTATAAATAACGAATGTTTGTTACGGTTTTTTATTTTTTATTTTTATTTTTGACTAATTAATTATTCTAGTAGTAAGATTAACATGGACAGATTTACTCTCATTAAGTGCTAGCGAATTTAGTTACTGATTATATTTTGTTTTACTCCCGTAGGTCACTTGTATAAAGCAATAATATAGTATAGGACCTAGAATACTGGTATCGTTAACCATTAGAATATTGAATAAATGTAATTATTCTCATATTATTGGTATTTAATAAACCTAGATATCTGAAATTTTATAAAAGATGATCAAGTTATCGCTTAATAACTTCTGAGAAATTTGGTTTATTCGAAGCAATAAGTTTCAAATAACTGAAATACAACTACAAAAATTTACATAAATATATCTCGGTACTTATTTAAGTCAGATATCTGAACTTTGGAAAAAAGGATTAAATTTTAGGGAAAGAACATAATTTATGTTTGAATGG
Source organism: Poecilobothrus nobilitatus (assembly GCA_947095535.1). NCBI lineage: Eukaryota > Metazoa > Arthropoda > Insecta > Diptera > Dolichopodidae > Poecilobothrus > Poecilobothrus nobilitatus. Next base: position 40,648,224 of record OX352774.1, on the reverse strand, counting down.
GTATCCTAGAATTTACACTATCAACTACTTACTATTCATCGTTTTTATTTTATAACTTTGTGACCGAAAAATTGAAGTCTGGAACCGTTACTGTTTTATAATAAAAATCTAAAAGATAATTTTCATTTAGTTTTTAATTAAATTCATGGAGCTAATCATTTTTAGGTTTATTAAATTAACTATTACTTGTCATTTATTAGTATATTTTTCATTTCATTTCATGAATTTTCCCACTTAAATGATTTGATCGTGAATTAAACTAATTATTTATACTATTTGTTGAATCATGTTTTATGAATAAATAATTAAAAGTTAAATTAAATTAATATAAAATATGTTTATTTAAGAACATTTAAACATTTAGAAAATTACTAAATAACAAATACTATTTTGAAAGTTGTTCGCTATTGATTTCATTTTCTCGTACAATTAAAAAAAAATTTTATTTCCTAAGAGAAGTAGGAATCTTTCAAAAACACGAATACTATATTCTTGATAGTATCAGACTCTTACTAATTAAATCCACCCCCTCTTTTAATCTAATATAAAGATGGGATAAAACCCCTAACTGCGTTATCAGTCAAGTTATCCTAATCCTATCCTAATCCTATCCTATCCTAATCATATAGAGAGTAGAGATTGAAGAAAGGATAATAGAGGAATCCGGAAACATTGAATTGCATAGTGGAACTGTAAGGGAACATTGAATCCGCCTATTATTATTATTATTCCGTAATCAGTTATCACATATATAGGACAGAGATATTCAAGATATTTTACAATTTTAACCATACATATATGTGTCGTGTTAAAAAATCTTAACTCAGCCAATGCTTAAAACTTAAATGGCAATAATACATTTTTTAAGATAACAATATTTTTTTTATATACGAAAGAATTATAAAAAAAAAGTAAAAAATAATTAGTAAAATCTTTAAAGTTTTTAAAAATCTTTTACTAGTTATATTATTTTTTAGTCAACTACTATTATTATAGTAGTGTTACTATATAATTCTTACCAAAACTAATAGAACTTAGTATAACTTAATTTACTATAATATTCATGTTAAAATTAATCACCTTTAGGCGCGTAACAATAACAGTTTTAATTTTTTCCAAACAAAGAACTCAAAAAAAAAATTTCACACGATCATTTATATACATATATATATATATATTGTTGCATAATAAGTTCATAAAATTTCTAACATATCATTATTTATTTCATAATTTTTATTTACAATATTATTCCATCAATAAAAAAATCCCGAACCGATTCATAAAATGACTGTTTATTGGAACTTTAGAACCCGTTTATTGGTTCAATAAAAAAAATTTAAATTATAATTTTTCACCTTTTAACCTATATTTTCTCCTTTTTTTAATATGTATATATATATATTTTTTTTTATGTTCTAAAATCATATTTGTATCAATATTATTCAAATATCCGTGACTAACCATAATGATACATATATAAATACATTATCTATTCTTTAAGAAATAAAATTACCACATTTTGATTTGAGCGGGAAAATCAAAAAAAAAGCAAAAAAAAAAAATTTTCAACGAATATTATTTTTCAACCGTAATCAAACAAAGTTGAAATAATTTTTTTTTAATTCCATAGCAATAATAACAGTAGGAAATATGTATATATTTTTTTAAAATTACATATTTATTATACATATATCGTAATTATTAGCAAATTTTACTTAACAAAATTTTAAGTGCGGTTTCGTTTTAACTGTCTACTTTAATTTCATTAATCACATTAAGTGAACGAAGAACAATGTTATAAAGAGAGTTCTAATGCTTTAATTTGTATAGACAACCATCAAGTTCTCAAAAAATGCAAACCAATATTAACTTTAGCATTAACCATCTCCTTCTTTAGTTCTTCAAATTATAACGAACTATTATAATACTTCCTTTTCTATAGAGCGCAGTGCTTAAAGCAGAAAGAAGAGAAAAAAAAAAAATGTTTTAAACAGCTATCTGAATTTTTATCCTTTTTCAGTTAGGTTTCTGTTTTAACTTTAGATTATGGTTTATATGTGGGATCTCAATGACACATGTTCTTAATCACATGGTTTATTAATCGAGGAACCGTGGATGCAAATCCAACACAGTTTACAAGTGTTTTTGATTATTTCTTTTACGTTTGAAGACTTGAAGATTCCCTATCGATCTAGTGTTTAATTATTAATGATACATCAAGTTAGCTTTCATAAAACAAAAAGTTTTTATAATATTTAACTAGTCTTGAGTTTAAGCCCCGTTTTTATATAACAAAAAGTAGTTATTTTATATCGTAATAATGTATATCGTATAATAACAATTATAATAATAACTGCTGTTATAGTAGACCTACATTTGGTTACCTCATGTAGGAAAGTGTTATATACCACTGCATGATGTAACTGTTAATGGTTTCATCACGATCAATCAATTTCAAGTTTCATCATCAAAGAAACAGCATCAATTCAAAGTTTCCAAATCCTTGTGCAGCCAAAAAAAAAAACAAAAAAAAAAGTGTGCAGCCAAATTCAAACTAAGCAAAAGTTTCCCTCTGTTAAGATTATATATTTTTATTTTCAACTAATGAACAGCTGGACAAAATAAAAACTTATACTATATAATAAAATTTTTCATTTATAATTATGTGAAAAAGTGAATGAATGACTTAAAAAAAATTATATTATAGTACAAAATAAAGTAAAAAAAAAAAATTGTAACGACATTGACAAGGTTATATCGTTTAAATTGACCATTGCTGGTATAAATATTTTTTTATTTAATATAATTTTTTTAATAACTGCACACACCTTTGCAAAAAAAAAAAACAACAATAGAAATAATTTTTAAACTATAGTATAGTAAAAATTATATTTTTATTTTTCACTTTAAAATAACCATATACCATTTCATTTAAAATGCATTTTAAATTAAACAGATGTTAATACTAAAAAAAAAAAATGGTAAAAAAGCAAGTAATCGTGGCAATTTTTATTGGTTACTATACATTGGTTAAATTGCACTAAATGATAATATTACATTATAACAAAAAAAAATAAAAACCCCATTTAAAATGGTTCAATTGCTAAAAGCACATTTTAATTTTAATTTGATAAAAAAAATTATAAGTTAAATTAAACTTTTAAAATTACATTACAAAGTAGTTATTTGATTTCATTACAAATTATTTGACTATATATTTATTTGCATTTATTTTACGATTTTACCATTTAATTGTAGTTAATTAAATTAATATTAATTGAAGTATTTATTAATTTAATCATTTTTAATTAAGGATTTTTTAAATTTAAATTAGAATTTTTTAATTTTTTTTTCTAGTGGGTTGATGGAAATCTTCAAAAGATACAATGTACCCCGTAACACAATATATATCGAATTTTTACCGTTTTCACTCATACTCAAAATAGTCAAACTGAATAACCATTAAATTTTTACTAACGTTTTCTTTTTATGTACCTATCTTAAGTTCTTTCCCTAACGAAATCTGTAGTTTAAGTTTCATCTAAAGATCTGATTCTTTTAAGTCATCTGGTGGTAATCAGATTTTCTATAAATAGAGCAGCTTAAACATTTATATACCATTCTATACGAGCTTTATTTTTTATGGCATATTTTTTTATTTCATTTATTTATAGATTCCTTAATCTCATACACCAGACAGCACTAAATATATTTTGTAGAAACTTATTCTGAAAATGTTGTTTTTTTTTAATATACGTTTGTTTTGTGTAATTCCAAAATTGAATGTCATACGTAGGTGTCATATCTATATCTATACGGTATGTCATATATAGATGTTTAATAACTTGATTGTAGATGAACACTTTATTTTATATCGTTAATTAAGACTTATGTCCGAAGGAACCAATATTTCTATCGGTATTTATTATCTAATTCTATTTTTCATATCCTTTTTAATGGTTTCTTCCGTTTCGACAAAATTATCTGTCTGACTAAAATAAAATCTTCGTGTCAAACTTTGTCAAACACTTGAGCTATGCTTATATAGAATTATTGTGGGATATAATTGCTTCTCAAACCTACCGCTTTTCCTATAATTTTGTTATTCTTTGAACTTGATCAATTATTTCATACTTTGTTCTAAAATCAAATTGATGATTCGGAATTAATTTTCTATTTTCTACGACTACCTTCATAAGAACAATTTTTCATACATCAATTTTAGCATTACTGGTAGTAGAGATATTGTTCTATATGATTTTGCGCCATTTAATATCTTCGCTGGTTTTGCTATCATGTAACTTCTACTACTTTCTCAGTATTAGGAACATATTTTTAGTTTACTCCTGCATTTAGGATTTTTGTTAAGATTATTAAATTTTGAATACAAATCAGAAACGCTACACCTAAAAGTTTTTTTCTAAAGACTTGATATACATTTGAATCAAATATAATATTATATACTTGTAAATTGTATATAACATTATGTTTATATCAGGATTGTAACCTAAACATTTAAACTAAAATATTAAGTACTTCGTGAAGAGTTGTATTTCGGGGAATGAAAAAGAAAAAGCAATATTAATTTAAAATTATAAAATCCTTACTAGGATTACTTATCTGTCATAACGGAAGTAAAATAAGTTCATATAAAATTTATTACAATTTACAACTAAAATGTTTTTCAATTTTAAATTTTAGGTTTCTAAATTTTTTTTTTTTAATTTTTTTTTTAAATTTAGACGAGAATTTACAAAAATTCACAATAGTAATTGTGAGATTTGTAAACGTCAAACGCTATATGGTTTGTGTCTTCAATCAATTTCACTACGATTTTAACTTTTATCAATAAAAACAACCAAAGTTTGATAAGTAAAATACTTTAAATATTATAACATTTGTAGGTAATAACATATTAACAAAGAAATTTTAAAAAATTATAAAGTATTTTGACTCTGCGATGGTTTTTAGATAAGAATAACTAAAAATGTATTATGAGTTCTAATACGTAGTAAGATTCTAGTACGTACCTATAAACTTGAATTGCATTAATTATAGAATTCTAAAATGATTTTCTAAAAAATTCTAATAAGAGAACCTAACAAAAAGAATCTTATTGAAACAGTTTTTAGCTTTTTATTTCTATGTTTCTATAACACCGTATTGATTTTTCGGAATTAAGTTTAATATAACATGTACATGCAAACATTTGGTTGGTTGAGAAAATATATCGTATTAATGACATGCTTTACCTTTCGCTCATTTTAGATACAAAATTTTTTGCATCCTCTATAAGAGCATACAAGATGCAAATTTGTTTTAATGTCAAATACAGACGTAAAACCAAACGTCAAAAATTTTAAAGACGTTTTGCGCCTCGTGAACTAGTGTATGCATTATAATTTATGGATTCATAATATTCGTTAATATTACCGAAGGGTACACGAAATGTAACCGCAATAATTTTTGCATCTGGATGCATGCATCCAATGTGAACTTACCCTTAATAATAATTATTACACCAAAAAAATTTTTTTATTTTGTTTATGTCTATACTTCCTTTTCAATGAATTAATGATTTTTTTTTTTTTATTTTGTGTTAACTTTCTCACTTTTATACTTAATTAATATTTTTCATGTAAATCGATCAAAAATTCAAATTCAAAAAAAAAAAACAAGGAAAAATACATTTACCCTTGTCAACTCTTAAATACCCGTACAAAATTTTATAATATTCAAAATGAAATATACTATCCCTGTGTTGTTTAAAATAAACAATTGTACTAGTAAAAATTTTTAAAATGCATGGTGGGTACCTCAATCTCAATAATTTCAGTTTTATTTCATTATAGCTTATAAGATAATATGTACACCTAATGTGTATAACAAAAAAAAACACCCCAGCAGAGACGCGAACCTATCATCAAACCATTATCAATCAAAGTCTTTTCCAACTACTACCTATTCTATAAAACCATTTATTTAATACTAAGCGACAAATGCATATTTTATACTTACTACCAATTAACAAATAAAATGCATAATACTTACGTACATATCTATATATAATGCATAACTATAATATTTATAAGTACATAACGCCATACATCGCAATTTTCTTTAAAAATATTTCATTTATTTAATTTTTTTTTATAAGTAGACAAAATACGTACGATTATAATATTATATGCAGCTATACATTTATACCTGTACTATTATTCGAATATATCATACGAATATATTCACATTATAACAGTACACACATTAGATACGATTTTACATAAACACAAAAAAAAATAAAACATAAAATCTACAAATTGATCCAAGAATATGTAGTATTTAATTTGATGATAGAGTATTTCTTAGTTTTTGAGTTATAGTGCTAACGGATGGATGGAAAAAGGTCAATCGAGATATTTTTCGAGTCTAAACCGATCCATATACTTAAGTAAGTTAACGGGCTTATTTCGATGTGTTACAAACGGATATACAATCCTAATATACACGTGAACTCCTCTTTGGGTATAAAAACAAAAAGAAACAAAAAAATATTCTATTTCCTAAATATCGCCTTCTGTTAAAAAGTTATAATTCTTATTTTATAAATTTAATTATTATTATTTTTTGTTATTTTATCATCCAATCTGAATCGACAAATACTAAATTTGGATAAAAATTAATTGAACCTAAAGAACATGACAATATAATAATTACAATATTTATTGTGATTTGTAAACTTTTATTTAAATGAAATTTAAATACGATTTGAGTAACACGAGTTCGTTTTTTTTTTGTTTTTTTTTTTTTGTTTTTTATTTTATTTTATAGACAAAAATGGAAGTAAATTATCAATTTATTGAATCTGTTAAGTTTCACTTAGAACTACTTCATTTATTATAGTTTAAGAGCTTAATGCTACTTAAAAAAAAATATTGTTTTTTGTCATAAATTATTAAAAATTTCGAAATTTAGAGTAGAATTCTTTAAATTTTTCTTAATGAGTGTAAAATTAATTATATTCAACTTTAAAATGGTAATCATTAAATAGTACTCATTTAAAAAGGTAGGATTATGCTAAATTAAATTAATTCAATTTAAAACAATAGATCTAATGAATAAAACTGAGTTTGAACACAAAAATGACTTTTTCAAGCTTAATTTTGATTTGGAAAAGTATTAATTGAGTTCATGTTCAATTTTATGCATTCGACCCATTGAGTTGAATTTTTACAATTGAGTATAAAGTAAGAATTCGTTTAAGTATTCGTACTAATAAAATGAATAATGTCAACAATCCCACTAATCTGATTTAGTTAGAAATGAGAAAAACTGATATAGCTTTGTTTGTTTAAAATTTTCAAAATACTATTAATAATAAATAAAATTTTCTTTTAATCTTCACATAATTTAATTGTATTTTATCCATAATTCATTTTGGCAAATGAAACCCTAGCAAAATTTCTTAAACAGTATAAAACTTTCACTTGTTTTAACGATTCCATCCTAGTCTATTATTTTTGTTGTAAATTTTTTTTTTTTTTTTTTCTTATAAAATCATACAACCTTGAGATTAAGGAGTGCCATATATGATTCAGAATAAAAGTGTAAATTCTCATCAATGGTTTTCCGGGCATTTTACAAAAAAGACAAAAAACAAAAAAAAAAACAAGAAAAAAACCAAATACGAGTTGGTACTATTTAAAAAAAATAGTCTATTAAAAAAGTAATCTATTAAAAATGGTCACTTTTTAAAAATTCTATATATTATTTTTATTTTGATTATTTTTATAAATAATAATAAGTTTTCAAATAATTACACAATAATTTTTTGTAATAAAATTAAATTGTCGCCACTTTTAGTTTTACAGCAATTTGTTTAGAGAACAAAAGAAAAATGTAATCAAATCATTGAATTTTAAATTTAGTTTATAAAAAAAAAATAAAAACAAGAATTGATTAAAATCAGTAAATTTTAAAAAGTGAATAATAGGTTATTTTTTAATGTAAGTTATATTTAAAGATTAGTATAATTGTCTTTAAATTATTTCACTAAATGTCATAATTTTAACCTTTAATTGGTAAAACCAAAATTTCCTTGGCTTTTTTTTTGATAACGGTGCATAGGTATTATATTTATACTAATGCATATATATAAAAATTTCAACTCGAAATTTTTAAAACATAGAAATTTATCACTATATAAAAATAATATTATAAAATGATCCCATATATTGCGAATAGTAAATGAAAAAAAACATGTTAGCAAGTAAAACCAATGGTTTATAAAGGTGAACATTTTCAAAAAGACAATAAAAAGTGTTTTAGACCACTTATTCAATTTTAATGACTACTTTTACACCAAAATCTATAATTTTTCTTATAAATTTTTTTTTTTACAAAATAGTAATAATAATAGGCGGATTCATTATTTCTTTTTAGTCCCACATCCGGATTATCAATGTTTCCGGATTCTTATCCTATCCTCTCCTATCCCTCTACTCTCTAGCCATTATACTACATTAGCAGTTAAGGGTTTCATCCCATTATATTGACTGAAGGGACTAGTTGGGTTTAGTCAGTAAAAATCTGACACTACCAGGAGAGTAGTTGGTGGTTCTTGATATTTTTGAAAGATTGTCTCCTCCCTTACAAAAAACTACAAAAACAAAAAACAAATATAAAAAAAAAATTTTTAGAGTCAAAGAGAAACGTTCTTCAGTTTTATTGTAACAAAATACATATATGTAATTTAAAGAACTTTTAATAGACGTAATATGTTATTGATGCTTTAATTTTTTATGTCTCACTTACGGTAACTTTAAACACGTGTCCAAGTTACAGACAATTTACTCTATTAATTCAGAATTTCCGATTTTTGATCTGCTGTCATTAACTCATAAAGATGGAGAAGTACAAAAAATTTAATTACTAAGATATACTTATGCTTATTCTCAAAAATCTACCTGTTCCCAAAAATTTGAAGATCCTGCTTAAAAGTCGGAGCTTAAAAGTACTCGGAAACAGAGAAAAAAAAAATCTATCAAAATATTGTTTGCACATAACGGTAAATTTACATACTAAATTGCATAAAATTATATAATTTTTAAATAAAATGCATTTTTCATATTTTATCTCTATGTATTTTTTTTAGATTTATTAGCCCCATGATAAACACTTACAGGTTATTAAATATTTATTATACTTGTACAGAATAGTTTTAATTTCAAAATAGAGCAGTTAAAGACACGTTAAAATTTAAAATGAAATCATTGTTAACATTTATTAATAACATTTTGTTTAGTATAATATTTAATTTTATCTTTATATATTCCTATGGGTATATTTATATATAATATAATATATATATGTATGTTTATATTTATTGGTTATAGTTGATTCATTTTATTTTCAATTAACTAAACTAATTATTTATTAAAGGATAATTCTTATGTTGTTTTTTTTTAAATTCTTATTCTTTATTATATATACTAAAAATAAAATAATACAATTGCATCATAAATTTTAGTTAAAATCAGAAAATTAAAATTAAATTAAAGTTTAAAATTTGACAAATTTATTGTGCTTACAAATTGCAATAAATTAACTTTTAGTGCCTATTAGTTTAATTTAGTTTAGTAATTCTTTTTTTTTAATTTAAAAAATGTAACATGCTTTTAGGTCTTTTTCCTAAAAGAATTTTGTGCCTTTCTTAGGTTTTAGACCTTTTGAACCTGTCTTATTTATTTAATTTTTTTTTTTCTTTTTTGTTTGTTTTACTTTAATATTCTTTACTTTACGAGGGCCGGTGAAAAATATTAAAATTCAACCAGAAAAATGCACATGGTTTCTCCTAATCGTGTTGAACTATAACCAAACAAAACCACCTCTTTAAAATTAGACTTTAGGATGAGATCTTTAATACAAATGTAAAATTCGGTTTTACGCATAGGGATTTGAGAAGGATTCTTGTGGAAATATAGAGTTTAGGAAATTTAGGATTATGGAGAATGGATAAAAAAATTTGAAGATAGATTTTGAAGAAAGATGTTTTAATGGTCTTCTTCTTTACTACATTGTACCCACTTGAGTTACCAACTTTAGGGAGATATATGGTTCTATATATGGTTCTATAAAGATAGATAGCATATGGTTTTAAATTTACAAACAAACAAATTTACACAAACTATTTGCATCTATTGCACTCCTTGTTTCTCCTGTGAAAATTTTGAGTGAAGCCGTTAACTATTGTATTTCTTTAGAACAGATGTTTATTTCCGATAAAACAATTAATAACCAAACTGTATGACAATGGCTGAGCGAAATCATCTTTGAGGTTACACTGGGATCGTTAACAACCCGAATGGCTTTGTTTTAAACATTATCGAGATATCCCAGCGCTGTGCATTGTACTCTATTTTAGGTGAAATAAACTTTTTACAAATGTTGAGAAGATCTGACGCAAAAAAGTAAGTTTTAGTTTGAAAATTATGTATCATGTCATACTTGGTAAAAAACTTTAGAAATATACATAGCCACAACATCGGATTTACCAGAATTGTGAAGGCTGACCTTTAACTTCTCGCAAAGGTAAGTCATGAGATCATTGGTTGAACTGGTTGATTGCTTGATCATTAGCGAACTATCAACCTATCACAAATCCGATCCATGTATATAATTTGATTCTAAATGTAAGTAAATTAAACTTAAATTACTAAGTGTAACTAACATCATCTTAAGGACGACAATTAAAAATAGTAATTCTAGAGGTAAAATGAATTTGTTTAAATACGAATCATTTAGTTTTTCCTTTACCCTGAAAGACTTTCAAAATGCTTTTTTCCATTACAAATATATTTATATTATTTACTTTTTGAAGTAATTTGATACTCCATTTTATATTATTATAATATTAAATGGAGTATCAATATTGTTTATTTTTTATTATTAAAATTTAGTTTCGAAAGATTTAAAAAAAAAATATTAATTTCTGTTCTCTTATTAATCTTTTGAGCTCTTTGAAATTTACATAACATATTTATAGTAATTTTGACAATATTTATAGTAACAAAAAAGAAAAGTAGGAAGCAAAATATATAGATACAGCTGTAGAATATAGATACAAAATACAGAAATATAGAAAAATCTTTTATAGATACAAAATTAAACTATATGTCATTAAATTAATATTTTATTAATTCGAATTTTATTTTTCCAAAGAATAAAATGCAGTGTTCAATTAAAACATAAAGATTTCAATTACGTCACTGCAAATTAAATATATATAAGTATGTCGTATTATTAATATTAGTATGATTTAAATATTACTCATATTCATTTAAGAGGTAAAAAAAACTAATTAAAATATGAATTCTATTAAGAATATAATTTAAATAATTGTTATTTAAAATACTTTATTAAATCGTGGGAATTTTCTAATCCATATATGGTTTTTTTTTTTATATAAATTGTAATTTGCATAATTTTTTTTTTTATTCATAATGTAAAATCATATTATAATGAACTTTTCTACTCGGAGAAATATACTTTTTTACATAAATGCAGGAAATAAAATTTTTCTTTATTATTTTTCAATAGTTTGTCGTTATTAAAAATAAAAAAAAAACAAAAAAAAGTTATTAAAAAAGCTTTTAAAAATTAATTTTTTAAAAATATAATATTGCATAATTTTAGGCGAAATAAAAAACTAATTTGTAAATTAAGTAGTAATCTATACTAAAAGTTTTTTGTAGAGCTTTCATAAATATACTAATCAATTTCATACTTTAATCTATTGGTTCTAAAAAGCTCTACATTTTTACAAACATTAATTTTAAGAAATTAATTAAAAAAGAATTTAATATTTTCTCTTTTAGATTATAAAAATTTTCAGTTTAAAATTATAAAAGTTTTTGTTAAACAGCTAAAAATCTATTCCTAAAACATTTTTTGGATTTTTTTTTGGAAAAAAAATTTAAACATTATAAAAATTGTTTTCTAAACATAATATTGAAAAAATTTTCGAAAAGATCGAAATCGCAAAATCTTTCTAAAAGAGTTACCAGATCATTTATTACTCAAAGTATTTTTATTAACTCATAGTACTCTCATAGTCCGCACAAGTACTTAAAGATTAACTCATTTTACAAATTTCTGGAACATATAATATAATTTATAAATAAATAATTATCTAGCAGGATACTTCTTTAAACATAATTGTTCAATTTAATTCTATTAGTTTTGAGCACATTTAAAGAAAAAAAAAATTGAAAAATTTGCTTAATAGTTTTACTCGTCTGTCCACTCATCTATCTATTTACAAAACTCTACATTATTAAAACTAGAGCAATAAAGTTTTAGCAATCGATTGGTTTCATAAAAAAAACAAATGTTGTGCAATAAAATTCATTTATAGCCCCATCCATTACGAACTACAGCCCTATTTCCAAATCTCAGGTTCAAATCTGTGGTCAAAAATTGAAAATTTGCTATTTTTAGCCAACAGAAATTTTTTCAAAGTAAACTCCAAAAATCAATGTTTTATTATATTTTTACATGTGGTAACACTATTTCCTTAAAATTGAAGAAAGGAACTCTTGATTTCCCATAACTTTTTCTTATATATAATATAAAATAAATTTAAATAAAAATAAAATCTTATATGTATTATATTGTATATACCTAAAATGAAAAATTTTTCCAATTCTAAAGTATATTTATTTTCTTTTCGAAATTCTGCGCTTTTAAAAAGTTTTAAAAAGATGGGCTTCAACATTCTGTTTTGTTTATTTACTGGTTAAATCAAGAAAGCAAAAACGTAAAAACCAAAAAAAAACAAAATTATTTTACAATCTTTTAATTATTTTACAAGTTTTATATTATTTTTATTTAATATATTTAATATTTCATAATATTTGTACATATTTATTTAATGCTATGTTAATGTAGTGTTAAAGAATGTTATATACTACCAACCGTATACATTAATGTATAAGATAGGTATTGTTTTCATACTAAAATTTTATACCGAGATTTTGGCAAATATGTACTACTCCGGTGTGGAGAAGGCTGCAAAAAATTCTTTAGCATTATGTCCGTCTGTGTGTGGCGTGTGTGTGTGTGGGTGCGTGTGTGGATATATCTGAGGGCACGTGTACAGCTTAAACGACTGAGCTGAATTTTTTGCAATTTCATATTTAAGCTTTTGACGTAAATATCTCAGATTGATGTAAATTTCTCAGCTTTTGGAGCAAATCGGACAACCGCAAGTGGGAGTTTACTAGTGTACTTTTTAAGTTTTTTATGAATATTTTGTAACAGAAAATTTTATGAGAAAAATTATTAAGAAAAAGTTGTTACACAAGTGAAGAGCAACAACTTTGCCATAGAACATTTTTTGATCCGACTAACTTTAACTTTTATATAGTTTTTTTTCTAAGTCCAAATTTCACACATTTATATTTTTTTTTTATATCTCTAAAAATTTATATACATACATATTTATATCTATGCATATTATTCTTTTGTTGATGGCATAAAATTAAAACGGTAAAATTTTTGTTAGCAGATTCTATATTAATCTTATGTTTGTTTTGTATTTTGTTTACAGTTTTTATTATTTTTTACTTCTAATATTTTTAAATGAAAAAAAAAATCATGTACATTATATAATAATGTATGCAAATGGATGTATGAATGAATGCCCATAAGTATATTTTTACGATTTCACTGCTTATTATTGTTATTGAATAAAACAAAATGTTGTTAAATTATTAGAAGTTATTTTTCTTTGATATAAATTATTATGTAAAAAAACTATAAATTTTGGCATTTTGGCATTAATTTTCGTGTAGTGGCGATCGGTCCTGTGGTGGAGATAGCTGATTTTTTTTTTAATATGATCCATCAATATGATTCGACCTGTTGTCCTCTTGGCTCGACCCCTTGTTTAATATAAATATAGATTATAAACAAAAGTTTTAAACGACCATCCATAAAATTTGAATTCGGCTTAAAAGCTTGAATTTGGCAACTGATATATGATTCAAGATCCTATTAAACTAAATAAAGATCTTTTACAAAAGTCTCTGATGAAACTAAGTGTCAGTTTCATTATCTTAAGTGCAGTATAAAGTGTCTATCACATCTTAACTGGAAAATTAATTTTTCTTTTTCAAGTTCTTCCAATAATACTGAAAAACTTCCAAATACTAAGAAATCTAACTCAAATTTAACATAAAAACTGATTGTCACCTTACTTAAAGTTTTACTAATGTGATGATATAACGACTGTAACTATTCAACAAAATATATAACTTTAAATTATCTCTCACCGACTGAATTTAATACTTTGAATACTTATTATATCGTTATTGATAAAATGATAACAAACGGAAATCTTATTTTATTTTATCATTTACATACATTACCATTACATTATACAAAAGATAAATATGCTGTAATGAATATGGAAAATTGAGTGAAATTTAGAGTGAAAAATATAAGTTATAATATAAACTTTTTTGAGCTCTTTGTTTTACAAAGTCTAAAGCTGTTCTAAAATACTAGATAACAAAAAAAATTGCTTATTTATTTAGAAAAAATGTATAATAAAAAAACACAAAATATTTATTTATATTTTTTTAATTTGATTTTATTTTCTTCTTAATTTATTTAACATGTTCGAATTTTTTTTTTTTTGTTTTTTCTTTGTTTTTTTGGCATTTTTTTTTTCTATCTATTTAGTATATTTTTTTTCTTTTAATCTCTTTTAAAACAACAATTTTACATTTTTTTTAAATGAAAAAAAAACAATATTAGACCAAATGTGTTATATATATATATATGTATATAATAATAAAGTGTTCATATGAATAAAAGATATTTATATAAAAAAAAAAATTAGAAAATAAGCTATCAAATATTAAATATTATATTTACAAAAATTAACATTACTATTTTTTTTTTCTGTTTTTTAATTTTAATAAAAAGTATTTTGTGTAAAAAAAAAATTATATTTTCCTATAATTTTATAAGAAAAAAAATTGTATTTCAATTGAAATGAAATTTAAGAACAAAAAAAATTGTTAATTATTGTAAAAAACAAACTATAAGAATATGTTAAAATTAAAATTTACTAATTTATTAATTTAATAAATATTTTAAATTAAATGTTTTTTTTTTATTTTTAAATCATAACGATCTTAACATGTTGAGTGGCATGTTCATCGGTGAACATAAAAAAATTTGCGTTAAGTTCTATAGCAACACCGGTGAACATCACTCAAATGTTTCAAAATTCCATGTTCTTCGGTGAACAAAAAAATAAACTTGTGTTAAGTTCTAATGTATCACCGGTGAACATTTTTAAATGTAAGAAACAGTACACTAAATAAATTTTTGATTTTGAGAACATTAAAAAATGTTCACCAGAGATACATCTGGGAGTTGATACAAGTTTATTTTTATGTTCACATGTCAGCACAGCATTTTGCAACATTTGAGTGATGTTCAGCGATGATACACGTGAGACTCAATATGTTAAACGCTTTATATTTTTCATTAAAATAAGAATATATTCAAACAAAAATTCTTATTTAAAACAAAACGCGATTAAAATTTTAATAATTTATTATATTTGTTCTCTTTAATGTATTTGGGTTTTGAACTACTCAATTGACTTTACTCTTTTATTATTTGCAAACAAAATAATAGAAATTTTTTAATTTAAAACAATAGTTTAAATATCTTTGAAAACAAACCCAGTATACGTAAAAAAAACTCAAAAATTACATAACAAAGGAATTGATTTGAAACATAAGTTATCGTTTTATACTTTTAAAAAATTTACATTTAAAATATATAAATTTACATTTTCTTTTTCTATAGTCTTTTAATATACCAAATTATAATCTGTTTTATCAGAATATTAAAATTTTTAAATCTTCGTCGAATTTAAATCTAATTAAAAATATTTACTAAAATTTTTTATTTTTTTTTTTTTGAAAGCATAGGAAAGAAATCACACAAAAAATCAATAATATTTTTAAAATCATCACGCAAGTCCAATATATATTTTATAAAGCGGCCGCGTGTAAGAAAAAACAAACAAGAATCGCGTTATAAAAGGTTAATTACCTGTATACGTATTGATTATTTAATTAATATTTTAATTAACAGCAAATTTTTGTTTTTAAATAATTTCATTTCATTTGAAAAACATATTTAAGTTTTTTATACTGATTAATTAAAAAAAAAAAAAGCCAAATAAAAAAATAAAAATTAAAAAAGAAAATTAAAAAAAAAAAAATAATCAAAATTCATATTTATATCACAGAGCTATTATTAAATAATATTGTAAAGTTCATTACATTTTTTTTATTTTTTTTTTTTTATTTTTTGTTATTATATTAAAATAACACTGGCTTTTTTTTTTTTTTTTGTTTGTTTGAAAATAAAGAAGAATTTAACAAAAATAAAAAAAATTTATAATAATTTGACATTAAAAATTCACAAAATAAAATTTTTTTACACCACTGAAAAATGTACTGAAAGTTTTTGCACACACACAACTACCTATATACATTACATTATAGTGAAACTGTAATATTTTCTTTTATATTTGTTTTTTTTTTGTCTTTTTCCAATACATATAATATTGTTTCATTTAGGAAGGCTAACGTCCTAATTTTAAATAAAAAAAAAAACAACAAAAGAATAAAATTTAAAAAAAAAATTAATATTCTAATTAAAAATTATAAAATAGTAAATATTAATATATAAAAAAAAAAAAACACTAAATTAAATAAAATTTTTAATCCGTCAGTTATACTTCTTAAAATGAATGTTCATCATGTTGTTCATGATGTTCTAAGGCTTCATGATGATCGTGATGATCATGATGATCATAATGTTCATGTTGTTCATGATGTTCAAGTTCTTCATGATGATGTACTGGTGCTGTTTTATGTACAACAGCATTAAAACCACTATGTTTATCAGCTGTATAATCAACAGTACGTATTGAACCATCTGGTTCAACTAATGAATATTGTCCTATATTAAAAAAGAAATACATATATACACAAATGAAAAAAAATAAAATAATAAATAATAACTTGTGTTTTTTTCCTTTAAAAAAAATGTCTGACAGAAATTTAAAATAAATTTCTTTTAAATAATCACTATATGAAATTCATATTGACAGTTATGACAACTAAGGTTGTCAATGGAAATTTTTTAATAATTTTTTTTTTTTTGACATCAGTTGTCATTTGTTTCTTATTAGATAATTAACTTAATAAAGTTAAATGACGACCAATGACGTCACAAAATTATACCAAAATAATTCTCCTACATATTTAAATGATTTACTTTTTAAGCCGATAACTTTAAACATATAACAGTGTGTTTTTTAAGAAAATTCACTTACAAAAAGTGTGTCGTGTCAATGTATCAAACAGCTGTCAAGAGAATAATCAAATAATGTACACATAAATTTTTATTCTAAAAACTTAAAAGCCCAGTGTAGCCGTTCATGTTTTCAATATTTTGTATATTCAAAAAAATTTGAATTGAAAACCTCAAAATTATATATACTTATATAATTTTTTTTGTTTTTTTTTTGTTTTTTAATGTTAATCAAATTTTATACCTTTAACAACATCCCCATCACGTGTTTCATGTTGAGATTTAACATCACCTGTATGATAATCGTTTACACCATATTTAAATGAATATTTTGGATGTGCCTAAATTTTTTTATTTTTTATTTTGTTTTATTAGAAAGGAGAAATAATTTTTACATTATTATCATACATATATAAAAAAATAAAATGATATTTACATAATAATCAACATGTTCATGTTCTTCATGTTTTTCAAAATGTTGTGGTTCTTCTTCTAATTTTTCATAATGATGACCTTCTAATTCATGATGTGATGATTCGTGATGTGATGGTTCATGATGTGATAATTCATGTCCTTCATAACCATGATATTCATGAAATTTAATTGGTATGGCAAATGTAAATGATAAGATTGATGCAAAAATTAAATACTGAAAAATTTAAAGAAAATTAATTAATAATATTATATAAAAAAAAAAAAAACATTAATATAATATTTTGTTTAATTAATATACACATTCAATACCCTCTTATTTCTGACAATATCAAAAGAAAATAAATTTTGATTACAACAAAAATCTCAAGTATTGATATAATCAATATCGCTTTTAGTTTAATATTAAATCTAAGTGATTCTAAGGATCTCATCTAGTCATTGTAAGTCATCATAGCCTGCGTGTACATTGTTAAGATTTATTTTTATTTTTCTACTGCACTATACAGTACAGTTTGATGTTGACCCTTAATCTTTTCAAATACTCGCTTTCAGGTATCTTGATATTTATATATTAAACTTCTGCTCTTTCAGCTTCCATTTTAGAGTCTATATTAATTGGAAAATTGTCCGTTTTCGCATCAACAAATAATTTTCGGAATTCTTTTTTCATCTTAGATTTTTATTTATTATCTCAGTTTAAGTCACTTTTTGCAATTAAAATCGATGCTTACTTTTTTTAATTTTATTTTATTTAACAATTTTAGAAATGTTCCACTTTTCATAAAACTACGAAAAATAAAACAAACTAAGGACTGATTCTTTTTGCAAAAAAACTAATTCAAATTTAAAAAAGAAAAATGACATCTAATTGTATATGCCGAATTAGATTTTCAATCACCAAAAAATAAATTAAGAAATAAAAATTAAGATAGATCTCAAATCAAGAATAAATTAAGACAGATTTTTAACAGAGGTTTGATTTTTAGATGATATACAGAAAATATTGTCAATAAATAAAACGACAAATAAAAATTTAATGATTTCATTATACAGTGCAACAGAAAATTATATAAATGGTATACATAAAAAAATTCATTAATTTAAATTTATTTTATTTTTTTCTGTTTTCCTTTCTACACCTAACTTAAAGCATTCTGCTTTCCTTTTCTATAAATAGCTTAAGGCTTCCATAAAAATTAGATAAAACTTTAGTTTTTTTTTTTCTTTTTTTTTTTTGTAGAAAAATCAATAATAATTTTTATTAAATTGCTTTTTTATTAATTAATAATTATATAATTTATAAATATTTCCTTAAACATTTTCTTTTAACTCTCATCATTATTTCTATATATCGTGTTGAATTTCTTCGTTTCAACACAATTGTTAAATATTTGAAAGTTGATTAAAGAAAAATTTTATTAAACCTAAGGAAATTTTTTAGTAATAAAATATTTTATTAACAAAAATATAAATTACATACAAGCAAGATTTAAAGAAAAATAAAAAAAAAATTAATAGTTATTAATATATACATATATATATTAATATATAACTAATTTGTTTTTAAAACTGACTTTACAAGTTTTTTTTCTTAATTTTTATTTTTTTTTTTCTATAAAAACTATTAATAACTATTAATAAAATAAAAATTACTATTTTAGTGTTAATGAAATAAATAAACGACAACGCGTGAGAAAAAAAAAAATAAAAGGAAATAATGACCGAGTGGGTTGAATTCAACCGTGAATATGTGGGTTTAAATTAGGTACAGGTTGCTAAAGTTTTTATTAGAAAGGAGAATTACAGAAAAAAAAAAAAATTTTTTTTAAATAAGAAATTGGAAGGTGGATTTGTGGACTAAATATCATATAAACAAAAGAAATAAGTGATAACTTATAAATTAATAATGGTATTATGGAATACATTCTAGTGAAAAAAATCGCGAAATTTCGGCAAATAATTCCTAAAAATGGTTTTTTGTTTTTTTCAAAAAATTGAAAAATTTTAAAAAAAAATTTTGAAAATAAATATTAATATTATATTTATAAATATATAAAATTATTAATTTTTTATTTCAAATATTTGAAGTAAAGATTAAGCAAAACTTTTAAAGGCATAATATTCGATAATTATTTACTACAAAAATACAATTTTTTTTCACAACAAAAAGTTTCATTCATTATTTAATGTACCTATCCAATTAATGTTAAAAAGGTTAAAATTATTTAATAAATACTATATGAAATATATGATTTTAATTTATAAGTATATAATTGATCAAATATTCGTAAATGGGATAAAAAATTTAATTTAATTTTATTAAACACAATTATATTATGTTTTAAATAAATACGATTTACGATAAATACGAATAAACGACACTACATTCAACTAACAAAATATATATAATAATTTTTTTTTTAAATATTTTACATTAATAATTTAAAACCATAATATTTTTAATTAAGTCAGAAAAAGTCCCACATTAAAAGTAATTTTGTATGTATTTTAAACATGGAAATGTTAAAAAAAAAATTTTTTTTAAATAACTGAAATCACTAGAAAAAATAAACAATAATATTTTTAAAAACATATACATACTACATTTAAAATAAATCAATAAAAAAAAACTAATTTATGGTAATTTAAAAAAAAAAAAAAATTATTTAAATAATTATTATTATTATTTTTATTAATTGTATATTTAAAAATTTTACAATTAATTTCTTTTTTTAGCACTAGCTGCTAGGGCTATCGGCTGTTAAATAATAATTATTTCATTATTAATAATTAAATTTTGTACAAAAAAAATATTATTAATATTAATTTAATTTTTCAAATTATAAAAAAAAATATTAAAAAAATGTTGAGACCTGTTTTGTTATGATGTAATCATAATATACTATTATTAATTTTAAATAGTTAATAGATAATTTTAACAATTAATTTAATTATAAAAGTTTTATTAATAAAAATAAAAATTAATTAATAATATAAAAAAAAAATTGGATTTCTTTAGTATATAAATAATAAATAAAAAAAAAAAAAAAAAAACTGATATCAATAAATATATTTTTTTTTTCTTGCTTTTTTCATATTAAAATTAATGATATTAAACCCTTCTTTTTTATTTTTTTTTTTAATTCATTCACTAAATAAAAAAAAACTTTTAAATTTGTTTTTATTGAAATAATAAAAATTAATAAAAAAAATGTTTTTCTTTATTAATATAAATTAATTTAATTAATAAAACATTTATTTTTTAAAATTTGATACACACACATACACTGCAAATACTTTTAATTTCACATTTATCAATTTATTAATTAATTTATTTAAATCCTTTAATTTTTTTTTTTTTTATTAAAATATCATCCTTTTTTATATCCAATTTTTGTGTGGATTAATATCCTACCTTGAATGCCATTATTAAAAGATTAAAATTGTTTTTATTTTTTTGTTTTAAATAAAATAAATCTTAAAAGAAGGAAAAAAAAAGATTTAATTTAATAACTTTTACTTTAAATTAAATAAGATCTTAACGGTACAAATATGTACAACTGAATAATGACATACAATTGAAAATTTCCACTTTTATATATTTAGGAAGAAAGCAAAAGTAAAACTTCATTTTAACTTTTTGTTTTTTTTCTTTATTTTCCTTTCTTCTTGCAATTTTTCTTTAAAACATATTTTCTTTTGTCTTTAAAAGCTGAAACATGTCTTAATATTTACCAATAAAATTTTTGAATGTAAAGTAAAACATAAACAAAAAAAACAACAAAAAAAAAGCAGGAGCAAAAATATTTAAAACATATTACAAAAAAAAAACAAAATCGTCATTTACGTATACGAAATGAATTTCATTTCACATAAGTATAACAAAAAAAAAGAAAAAACTTAGAAATAGAAAAACCATATATATATATGTATATACGTTTATAAATATATGTATGTGGGTATAAATAACTTACGATCTTTTGTTTCAGTCAAAAAGTGCCTTTTAAAGTGTACTTATACTTATTATAAAATTAGTTATACATTAATGAAAAAGTTTAGCAACATCAACTTGAAATTAAAATAAAAAAAGAAGAAAAAAAAAGAAAAAACAAAACAGTCGTTCATCAAACTATCTTTAAGATAATGGTCAAATCTTTTGAAATATTTAACGGACAAAATCAAATTATTTTCATTTTATTTTCATTTGAAAAAAATTTAATTAATAAAAGAAATATAATACTTATGATCAAGTGGATCTGAATTTATTCTACGGCAATGCACCTTATTTTTGCACTCATCATTTTAAATAAAAATGTCACCATTCTATATTTCGAATAATTTTTTTATGAAGTCTATTTTTTGGAAAAAAAAAAACAAAAACCCATTTTGGCAAGTAATAAGTTCTTATTTTCACACATTTCACCACCTCTATCACAAATAGTTTTAATTCATGTTCCAAGATGAAGAGAATTATAAAAATGCAACTTATACATATATTTTAGCTACATATCTTATAACAATATACTTTTGACTCAACAGTTTCGAAAATACTAAGTTATTTTACATTTTATTTCGCCATAAGAGTTATCTAAATCTTTCACGGGCCATATAAAGACCAAACTCAGACTCAACAACTTCGAAAATAATAAATTTTTCACATGAGAGTTATCTATAAATCTTTCAATATCCATTAGGTATAAAAACCAAACTTTGACTCAACAGCTTAGAAAATTCTAAATTATCCTCTATACATTATACTTCAACATGAGATTTATTTAAATGGTTCTGCCTTTAGTAAATATAAAAACGAAAATCTTGTATCATTCTCGAGATTTTTAGATCTTCCTCGAGAAACTTAATAAATGAAGAGATTAAAGGAGTTAAGGTATTTTTAGTATCATTAATTCTGACAATCTACAACTAATTTATATTTCTTAGCTCTGCTTCAGAATATTGTAAAATTGAATTTAGAATTTGAATAGATAAGTCAGCAGAAAGCAACTGGTTTTAAAAGCTAATGAAATCCAATTATCGCTGCAAGGGGAATAATGTAAATAAACATTGAACATCCTAGTCACCTAATTATTTAAATTTGTCTAAGTATTCTAAGTTCTAACTATCTTAAGCTAAATCTTTAAGCAAACTGTAATATTTTTTCCAGATTTTATAAAAAAAATCTTTTATCTAAGATTTGACTAAGCTTTAGTTTCGTGAATCATTAATTTCACTAAGCCGTTGATTACTCGGCTGTAGCTATTGTACAAGACTAAGAACTTTCTTAACCTAATTGAATATAACACAATATAATAAATCATTTTAGGTAACCATTTGAGTTAGCACAATTAAATAATGATTAAAAAGATTTAACTAAAATCTATTGTACAATAAATTGTCTTTATATTTTATTTTCTAAGAAAACAAAAATAAATCGAAACATAATGTCATATAATAAATATATTTTTTTTATTTATAATACCTTTATTTTTTTTTTGTTTTAAATATTTAAAAAATTAATTGTAAATATAATATATTATTAAAAAAGTAAATATTGTTAAGTTAAAAGTGAAGAGTTTCTATCAAACATCATTATTATTATAATCATCATCAATTTTTTTTTTTTTTTTTTTTTTACCATAAAAGAAAAAATAAAGACAAGACGTGTTTTGTGGTTTTTAATTTTGGTTTTTTTCTTTTTTCTTTTTCTTCTTGTTGTAATAAATGAGAAAATGAGTTAAACAGTAAAATATATGCATTAGAGATAGATTGCAACTTTCAAGTGTTAAATATTAATACTTAATAATAATAATATGTGGTGAATAAAATATTTTCTCATTTAATTCAACACACCTTTTTATCATATTACGATACGATGAGAGATAATATTATTATAATATATATACAATATATACATATTGTGTATTTGTTGAGAAACATTTTAAAAATTTTTAAAAAGTTTACAAACATTTTACCAGTTTTTTATGCTTTTCTTTAATTTAATAAAAAAAAGAAAATTTTAATTTTAAATTTTATTCAAAATTAATTCTTGGAATTTTACACTTTTTATAATTTAAAAAAAAAAAATTGTTTTTATTTTTTATTGTCTAATTTATTTAAGTTTATTTACAACACATATGTATATAGAAAAATGTTATGGGAAATGTTCGAAGAATATTCGAAAAGTGTAAAAAGAAAAAGTTGTCTTTCGTTTAAGTTGTCGTTTGTTAGAACTAAGATTTTATTAATATAGCTAAAAATATAGCTAGTCATTTCCGAAAAATGGTAAGAAAGTTTAAACTATCTTGTGATAAAGTTACAAAGACATTTATGTCAAAATGACAAATTTTATTTCGTATAGCCGCCATGAAAATGTAATACTCCAGCAACATAAACAATGTTGTCAGTGAGTTTGACCACAGACTAAATAAAAACTATACAGACGATCAGTTTCATATAATGATGGAGCTTTTGGAGTTTCATAGTTTATGGAGCTAGCTACTAGACTAAGTATTTTAGAATATTTAAATTACAAAAATAGAAAATACAAAAGGATATTCTATAAATTTTTGTTTTTGCTATTTAAATATCTAAAATACTTAGTCTGGCTTCAAAAAAATGTTCATGTTGGCTCCTAAAAATGACTTAAAATTTTTATATGAAACTTTTCGTCTGTATAATATATTTAGTCTGTGGTTTGAAACACAATTAAAATTTTACTTGAATAAACAACGGTTATAGCGTTAATAGGTCTATTGTATACTTTTGTATTAGTAGCTGTCACTGTCATTGTATATCTTAACCGTTAAAAGACGATAAAGTGTCAGTATTTTGTTATAGTTGTAAATTGTAATATAAGTGTATATCTTTAATGTTATATATATTGGAATTATAAGGCTTCGTTCGCATAAAATGGATTTTCTTTTACTGTATGTATATATTTTATGAAATTTTTATTTTTTTTTTTTTTTTGGTATATAAATTATTTTGTAAAACTTATTTTATTGTGTAAACTGTTGTCTTAACCTTGATTATAAATAATATCTTAATTAAAAAAATTTTTTCAAGTGACATTAATTTATGACCCTATTCCCCTGTCATTTTTAAGGTATATTTGTAGTAATATTGGAAATTTCTATTAAAATTTTTTATACTATATATAAAATATATTACAAATTTCGTATTAACATCTTAACATGTTAAATAAAAATAAAATATATTATATTTTTTTTATTTCTATATATAGATAAAAAATTATATACATATTATATATCTTTATAATATATATTATATATATACTATATTTTTATTTTTCTCTGTTCATTTATTTTAACAATTCAATTGTATAAGACTGTCTTATTTGATGATTTCTTTTTATGCAAAATATTTTAATTGGAAAAAAATGTTTTTATAACAGTTTTTTATTTAATTTTATTTTAATTTTCTAATTTTTTATTTTTTTTTTTTTATTTTTTCTATTTTATATATATTATAATATATTATTGTGAAAAAAAAAATAATAATAATAATTTATAAAAACTATCTATATAATATTTATTTCTGTTGTATTGTGAAAATTGCCCGAATATGAAAGAAAATTTTGAACCTGTTTATTATAATCAGGATATAATTCAGGTTTACTGGTTTATTGTGTTTTCCTATTTTCAAATAAATTAACAAATAAATATAAAACATATAACAAAAAAAAAAATTAAATCATATTATTAAATACATATATATTATATATAGTTATAAAAATTAGATCAATAGAAGAAAAGAAAAACGATTTTAACGATTATTGTGAACTAACAATTCAATTGTTGTTAACTACTGGGATCATTGTAAAAAAAATTATTTATTTACTTTCATGATTTTATTTTTCTTTTTTCTTATTTTTGTTTTTTTTTTTTAAGTTTTATAGGAAAAAATAAAATAAATATTGATTAACCAATGCAAACATATATATATATATATATATAGCCATTATCAATCTGATTAACGATCAAAATAATTATTCATAACCCAAATATTTCACTTTAATTATTGAATGTTTTATATAGGTAGATAAGTACACAGCAAACAAAATAACTTTTTGTTGTTAACGGATATATTAAAAATGCTTCTCCGTTTGTAACACCTCTAAATAAACCCGATAGATATAGACTCTAGTGTATATGGATCAAATCGGAATCAAAAAACTATAGTCAATTAAAAACTAAGAAAGCTAGAATCATGAAATTAACACAAAATATTTGTGTACAATTTGTAGGTTGCCTATTTTTTTGGTTAAGATTTGATCAAAACTTTGGATCAAAACACATTTTTCATACAAAATTTCAATATAACAAAAAATTATTTGAATGTTTTTTGTTTTTTTTTTAGTGTTTTTGTACCTTTTTTTTTGTACTTTTGTACCTATCGATAATTAAAATTGTTGACGATGATGAGTTATGTATTATATATATATATTATATAATTTATAAAAATAAATTTTATGTTGACAAGGGCAACTGTATTCTTCCTCGTTTTTATTAAATTCAATAATTTTTACAAAGCTTTTGACCATTCGTCATTATTATCTGCTGTAATGTAATAAAATCATTTAAAAAAAACGTTTTTAAGTTTTTCCAATAAAATACTTAAAAAAAACTTTTTTTTTTTATTTTATGAAATATGTGTGTACAATCTAGTAGGTGTAATAGCATTAGAGTTTTTCATGACCAATTTAAATAGTTTTTAACTCATATTAATTATAAAAAAAATTTAGTAATATCTAGGAATAATTTCATCGGACCTAATAATACCAAAACAAAACTAAATTGAGATTTTTAAAAATATCTTACAATATAACAAAAACTGCAGTTTTTTTTTTAATTTCACCATAAAAACTCACCTCAAAAAAAATATTTGAAAATTTTTTGTTTATTCATTTCATTTTGTATCTCCGTCTATTTACAAAACTTGTACACCTTAGAGTTTAAGGTATAGAACAATGAAATTATAATGATAGGTCTCTTAAAAAATTAATGTTGTAGAACAAAATTTTTATGTAGAATCACCCATACAGTCTCTCTAAATTAGAAATACTCTTTTAGAAATTTTGCTCAACATTTTCGTACCATAAATCACCAAACAACAAGACTTATGGTGATTTTTTTAACTTTATAATTATACATTTTTTTGTAATTTAGTATTTAAATTTAACGTTATGAAAAGAAAAGATTTTGTTTTCTGCATATCACCTACTAGACTTTATGTAGAACCTTGATATATGTTAAAAATGTCTTGATTAATAAACATAAGTTACCTTTGAAAATCTATTTGTACACTCCATCATAAACAAGTAAGAGTTATTAGGGAAAAAAAATTGAAAATTACCTATTTTCAGACACCTATAACTTTTGTGCCTGTATACATTTTTTTGGAAATAAAATGCAATCATTAAAGCTTCAAAATTATAATTTTATGTGCATTAGCAGCTTTTCTTAATTATATTTAGGATTCCCTTCAAATTGACGGATGCGTCTCTTGATTTTTCAAAAATTGTTCTCACATATAAAATTCTAAGCTGTTTTTATTGTATTTTAGAAAATGTGCGCCTTAGATTTTACATTCGATTTGTTTTTTGACAGATAGAAAAAAATACTGTATAGTTTAGTAGGTTTAGTACGTATATAACATTGGAATATATTGTTTTACCTTCATTCTATTATAGTTTTTTAAATACTTTAATCTTATAAAATGCGAGCTTAAAATAGGAGTAGACTTCTTGATGTACAAAATAAATTACATAAGCTGAATTTTAGACTACAAAAAAAAAATTCCATGACAGTTTTTTTTAGGACGGCCACTGAAAACTTCAAAAGTCACCCAAAGGAATTGGAAGTGATTACTCAGGATAGTGCTGAACTTTTAAAAGTATACAATTAATAAATGTACAGCATTTATTGAAAATAAAATGTACAGTTTGTTAGTGACGTGGGCAAACGTGGGAAGAATTCTTGCCAGAACGGGATTTAAACCTTTAATACAAATGTACAGTGTGGTCGGTTAGCTAAGGATGTGGAAAGGATCCGTGGGAAAACGGGATTTACTAAAATTAGGGATTTTTATGTAGGAAAATTTTCAAAAAGTTTTGAAAAAAGAGTTGTGCTCTTTTTCATATCTTATCAATATATTGGGATCGTTAATTAGACGAATAGCTCTGTTTTGTACATTGTTGAAATTAACCAGCATTGTTTTGGGACCTCCAGACCAAATATATTGATAAGATGTGATGTAGAAAAGTAATGTTTTACAGCAATTCAAATAACCCAAACATTTAGCTGTATAGTTATACCACAAAAGTGATTTAAAGAAGGCAATTTTTGGTTTAATTTGTTATCGAAAATATTTATGAAAAGAATAATATAATAAGAAAACATTTTGACTTTAATAAAACTCTTGTGAGAGTGCCGATTGGCATGTGGAAATATTCATATAAAATTCAAATTACTATAAATTTCTATTGAACCTCTACGAGTATAAATAGTTAAAATTTGTTGCTTATTTGTAAGGTTATCAGATGCTATAAAAAACTTGGAAATGTAACCATTTAGTTTAAGTATAGGGTAGTTTTAAAAAAAAAGTTTGGAACATATTTTTAAAAATCATTTGTATAACAGTTTTATCATACTATTTTCCTTTTCAAAATTTAATATTATGTCTAATATGTCACATTCTCTAACATCATATCATACGTCAGCTACAAAGAACATTTTTCTAAACTGTACATAAAAATTTTGTAATTATAATTAAGAACTATATATGTAAATTAAAAAAAATTAATTAATTTTATGACAGACATTATAATTATTCAGTATAAAATATAAGGAGTAAGTATAGATATTACTGTAGGGGAATTTTCTATATACTAACTTGTACACTGTCTAAAAACAGTGTATGTCGCTTAAATTCATTATTATAGCATTTTTGCAAATTGATAAAAAAAACAATGAATTAATGACTCAGTTTTTTGCAATAATATTTATTAACATTTTAACATCTATTATACAAGATGCAAAATTTTTTTTTTTTTATCAAATTACTTAATTAATCTTTAAATTTAAAAATAAAATTATGTAATAATCTACAATTAAAGAAAAGAAAAAAAACCATTTTACTAACCAATTACACTTTCAAAATATAATTTTATTTTAACAATAATTACATTGTTTCGATTTAAATGTCTTTTTAAAAACTAAAAGACGACTAAATGATACGCTCTAAATATTACTTACAAATAAATTGTAAAATACACTTTTTTTTTTTGTTACATACATAATATATATTGTTATAATACTCATGTGACATATTTATGTAGTTAATATGTAATCAAATATATTACCATCTTATATATAGGTATACAATATAGTATATGGAACTTAATAGTCCTGAAAAAATTCACAATTGGTCTGTTTTTTTTTATATATATTTTCGAAGGCAGTTTTTTTATTCATTAATTTTTTTATTTAAATGTAAACGATAAATAGGATAAGTATAGTAAACATTTTAAAAATCAAATATATGTAAAAATTTTTCAAAAATTTTTTAAAATCTAAATTTTAAGGTAAATAACGGTAGGAAACGTAACGCAAATAACCCATTTAGATATTTCCCTTACATTTTTGATGAATTGTCAATGTTATTTCATATTTTCTTTTTTGCATTATTTCTTACGGAGCTTGCGGGAGCTAACATAAATATAGTCTTTTAAATTATATTCAATTTAATTGGTCAATTGGTCAAAAAATTAAACTTTTTAAGAACCTCATATAATTTTATTTATACATAAGATGATTTTATACTCGTACAATAGTCTTGGTTATATTAAAATTGCTCCTATGTTTGTACACCTTCAAATAAGAATACCAGATATATATACTTTATATATACTTTTTTCTTTTTTGCGATTAGGGGGTGGAAACAAAAGGATCGAATAATTGTTTTGGTCGCAACGATTAATACAGTACTGTGAGGAGTTTCACCATATTAAACCACATTTTCTATTTCAAACACTCAAACTAGATCAATTTTTCGTTCGTGCTATTTATTATAAAAGTAAATCCATAATGTAATAATGATATTTGATGAATTATGGATTTCAATGAGATGGCACGGCAATGTTTGTTTTAGTTTTAATTTGATAACATTTTTATAAAAATTTTGTAATGTCTAAAAACTTAATAAATTTTAAACGAAAGTCGAAAATTCAAAAGATCAAATCTAATGATTCGTAGGACGCAAATACACTTTATATGTTTTTTTTAATTTATAGCGAACTTTTCGTTGTGATAAAAAAATTGGAAAGTCATAATGTGTTGTCACGTTAAGACTCCTTAAGAGTATTTCTTAAAAAACAGTCCTTTCTTAATGCCTCCCTTTAAAATCGCTGTTTTTTTATCGTCTAATTTTCAAAAGATATATATATATGTATGTAGGCTATATACCGTCATTATTTACAGACGATATCTCTATAATAAATATTCGATAAATTCTTTCATTTTTAAATATAACGAATTTATTAACACATCCGTTTTAAAAGAAAAAGTCAATTGGAAAAATAATTTTTGGTTTTTATTTTTTTTATTTTTAAATGCATTAACCGTTTACAAAAAAAAATCGTTTAGAATTTCAATTAAATTTAAAGTTGCAATTACATTTTATTTAAGGTTATTCCAGAAGAAAAAGAAAAAAAATGCAATTAAAAGCATATATATATAGTTTGTTAGTTAATATAAAAAGTCACACGTCATGTCTTTTCTTAGTTAAAATAAATTGATCTGAAATCTCCATTATTAAAGTGAACAATATTATACACCTTTTCATACCAAATGTATACAAGAGTATGTATAGACTATTATGTTTCTATATCAAAACTTTATCTCAACAATTAAAGCTTCAGTGTTCTTATTAAGTGAAAGTAAAACCAAACTGTAGCTACAGTTAAACATACATATATATATAGTTAAAATATATATATATATATATAGTATATATATAGTTAAAATTAAATGAACTGAAATTTATATAGATTGTTAAAATTATAAACCATAATATACGTATATACATATATAGATTCTTCTGCATCATGGAATACACTTCATCATACATAAATTTAATGTATTTGTAATGAAAATTGTGAATCACATACGTACATATACAAATATACATATATGTATTTAAAAAAATAAAATTTTTATATAATAATAAAATATAAAAATTTTGTTACAAATAATTTTTTTTTTTTATTACATATATGTATCTTTTACAAAAAAAAACTTTTTTTTTCTTTTTTTTTTTTCTAAAAGTCTCTAACTATTAGCAAATATTTTCGCATTTTATTATAATAATCATTAAAATATTAACATAATATATTAATCGGTTAAAAAAAAATTAAAGCTATAAATATTCAAAAAAAAAAAAAAACAAAAAAACAACCAAAAATATGTAGCAATCATAAAAATATGTGAAGCATTACAATTTTTATGTATTTAGATACCCCTTACACACTTGTATATACACATATATAACGGTGATGTTAAAATAATCACGATTTTTCAATTAAAATTGTAAAATTAATAATGATTTTTATAGTTTGTTTTTTTTTTTTTTTTTTTTTTTTTTTACAGCCAAATATCTATTAAATATATATTTATAATATTATTGTTATAGATATATACATATTTTATAAATAAAATGCCAAATTCAATATATTTATGTACATAATAATATTTTTTAAACCCATAAACCAAAAATTCGTTTCTTAAGAAAATAAAAATTTAACGCAACTGAATTTTTAGCGAAACAACCATTAAAAAAAAAAAATAAAAACAAATTAAAAGGTATAAAAGGTATTTTTTAATCAATATTATTAAAATATAAATAAATTAATTTTTATAAAATAAAAATGTGTAGGTATATTAAAAAAAATAGAATTTTATTATATCATTATTATTAGCAGATTTCAACTATATGTCTTTTGTTTCGTAGCTTACTGTTTAAAAAAAATTTTTAATTACAACAATAAGGAAAAACGGTTTTCTTTACATTTATTACATAATATGAAATTGTGTACCGTTATGTATATGTTATATAACATAAAATTAAGTACTTTCAAAAACAAAAATTTATTTTTATTCTTGTATCCTTTAAAAACAGTTGATTTCTTTAAAATAATTTAGATAGCCATAGTAAAATGGTTTTTAAAATTATTAAAAAAAACAAAAACACTAATTTTTGCTCTAAAATTCGGATATACATCCTATCAAAATTGTATAAAACTAAAATTTAATTATATGAGACTATAAAGTTTCATTAATATTTTTAATTAACCTTTTATAATATGGTTTTAAGAGATTCATATTAGTTAACTATTATCAAATCCATTTTTTGTAATTTGTTATTAAATATTATCGCCTTAATAAATTTTTTTTTATCTGCGGGAACTGTAAATCTTTAAAAGACACCAAGACACCTTTTTAGTAGTGTGCGATTTTTACCCACTAAAATCACCTTCCTCCCATAGCTAGTCTAATGGACTAATAAACCTAACTGTAAAACAGTATAATGGCTGAGAAAAAGGATAAAAGAAGGAAAGAGTAAGAGGAAAATAGAACTCGGATTGTAGCAGCGTGTTTAAATGGGAATTATAACAGATAATTATTAAATGGTATTAAGTTTAAAAATAATTCCGACCCTCGATTAAAAATTCGTCACTAAAAAATTAAAACATACTTATTAATATTTTTTCATTGATGATTAGATTTAAAATTCATCTCTTCAGCAACAAAAATTAAAAACGTTGTTCATTTTGAATAAACACATTATATTTTTATTTGATGAAAAATAGTTGGGCGAAGTGAATTTCGCCGATAGTCGAAATTGTGTTTATTACTATTTTAAATAGTAGATACTTACGAAATTTAACATGTAATAGTCTCTCCTACTTATTGCAGATTTATAATTACTTTTGAGAATATTTTTGGTTCAACAAGGACATCAACAAGGTGCTTATTATTTTATATTTTATTCTTAGCTTGAGTTTCTTTTTAATCAATATTTGCACTAAGTCATTGATTATATTCAGATGTATCTATTGGACAAGATTATGAAACACAAATTCTATATATTTGTGGCCCACTAAACACGAATTCTTTAATTTATTTATTTTTTTTTTAGTTCATTCCTCTGCCACATTAATTGTGACAAGGAAATTACACAGTCTTTCCTTTTTAGGCGTGGCTGTAAATGTCGTAAGTGGAAATTATTCTTACGATGAGTATGGAATTTGAACCTACACTACTTCGGTGTTAAAACGCATTTTATACGGTCTTACCCACTAGGCCATCGAAGCCCCTATTTATTTTATTTTATGATATTAATTATCGTAATGTAAAATCTTACCTATTACAATATAAATTATTCATATTATATATGAATGCAATTAGTGAGAACAATTAGTTAATCAAATCGTTGAATATAATTTTTTTTTGTATATATAAAAATGCTAATATTTCAGAATATATTAAAGATCAAATATTAAAATTCGAAGATATTACCAGATATTACCATATTATAAGAGATTAAATACTGAATACATAAAACTTTTTTTTTTGCGAGGGTAGTTGGGAATCTCAAGAAACACAAATGAATCTCTTTGGTATAGTTTTGGACTTGAACAAACCAAACTCCACCTCCTTTTTACAGCAATGTTCTGTTTGGTTTGTAGATTAGAGAAAATAGGAATAAAGGAAAATTAAAAATATGGGATGTTACTGCATGTTGTGAGCAGTGTCTACATCTACAACAAAGATATGATATTCACGTTCTTCTTGATTTTATCAATATTCTATACATGTTATGATATTTAATTAAAAGAAATATTAAGATTTTGATTGGAACAAGACCAAGTAATAAAATTAGGTTATTAAAAAACTAAGGCAGTAAAAAAGATTTTTATATGATTTCGTTGGAAAACTTATTACTAAAACTGTAATACCAAATAAAGAAACACAGCGAATATTAAATTAAGTTAATACTTTAATTTTATTTAAAAAAAAATTCAGCAAATATTAATGCCTA
This sequence comes from Poecilobothrus nobilitatus, assembly GCA_947095535.1. Lineage (NCBI taxonomy): Eukaryota > Metazoa > Arthropoda > Insecta > Diptera > Dolichopodidae > Poecilobothrus > Poecilobothrus nobilitatus. Next base: position 40,614,267 of record OX352774.1, on the reverse strand, counting down.
GTTAGATAGATTATATCAATAAATAGTTAGATTAGATTATCATCTAGGAATATACTACGAAATTTGCTCAACAAAATAATTCTTGTACTCCAGATCGAGTTCCTTTCTTATGTTTTTGAACAATCAGTAAACCAGTAAATTAAATATACCCATATATAAATATATATATATATTAATATATATATATATATATATCTCATTTGTACTCTTACTCTTAGATTCAGCGTATTTTATATCTTATACTTATACACTTATATGAAAATTTAGTGCATAGTTGATTAATTATTGATTTATTCAAAACAAAGTTTATTTTTTTTCTCGTTTATCTCCAAATTTAATCTGATTTTATTTTAAATTTTGAAAATGGTAAAAAACTATACATTTCATTATGGATTTTACTCAAATACGGGATTCACATCTTAATTAGTCGGAAATTGTATAACATTATAATAATATTATGTGTTAATCCAATTAACACACAACACAATTATTTAAAATAATAATTAGTTATCAATCAATGAAATTGAAAATTAACATAAATATAATAAATTTAATTAAAATGCATTAATAATAATAACAAATAATAATATTCCAATAAATTTATAATTTATATTTTATTATTTAAATAAAAAAAAAAGGAAAGTTGAGGAAATTAAATATTTTTGTGGATATTTGTGGTTTTTTTTAATTAAATTGAGAAAAGAGCATCATAATCGTATACATATTGTAATACAGTCGAACGTAAATTATTTGTCTTTTATATATAGTCAAAAAAGTCATTCTTATTACTAAAAAACTTTTTAGTACTTTTTTCTTTAATATTACAAAAGGAATCGTATATACAAAGAATTGTAGTTTCACAGTGAATTTATGAAATATTAAACATAATGTCTAAATATAGACAGTGGTTGAAAATTTAGAATTTTTCGAAAAACTTCTTCCAACATACAGTAACTTTCCATATTTTCCAATTTCCTTTTTTCCTATTCCTTTATTCCAATTTTCACCAAATTTCCAAACCAAACAGTACATTATTGTATCATAGATTCTAAATCTAATGTTTAGTTTAAAAATGAGGCGTCGTTTGGTTGGTTCAAGTCCAATACTATCAAAAAGAATTCGCATGTTGATCTCAACATTGTCTTTCGAGATTCCCACCTACTCTAGCAAAAAAAAAATAGAAAAACATTTTTTAATTGAAATTTTTGGAGTCTTTTTTGTATTTATTTGTTTTAATATATTTATTGCAAAATGCGCTAAAAACGTACAAGACACACTTGTCAAAGTAATTTTTGAGACAACAGCTCCAGCTTTATAACTATTTTAACTTCAATACATTCAGACCGCTATTCTATACAAATGATTTTTATTATTTCAGGTATAAGTTATATATCAACATGTTGTATCCTAAGTTAAATAATCGTTAAGGCTATTTTATAAAAAATATAGGAATTGTTTTGTTCTTCAACACTACTAAACTCTTCAGTATTGGCATGTAGTTTTAAATTACGTTTTCAGTATTTCAGACTAGTACCAAATTTCAAATTCTTTCACTAGTATATAAAAATTCACTGATTTAATTTTGTTAAATCAAAAATTGAATAAATATTTTTTTTTATATTTAATTTTTTTTTTTTTTTTTAACTATAAATTTAGTCCTACGGTTTAGTCAAAATAATGTTTCGGTCTAGTTCTATTAAATCACAGCAGACTTCTGTTCATTTTTATATATAGAAGTAGAACTAGAATTTGAAATTTGGAAGTTGCCATGCTTGAACTTGAAGAACCGAACTACTCCTGTAATTTTATAAACCTATGCAAATTTTTAAGTGTAAAAATAGTGAAAAATTAACCCTTAAACTCTTAAGTAGTTGTAGTTTTCTAAATTAAGATTTTAATAACTGAAGTCGATTAAAATTTAATGTATTCTTGAATAAAGGATTCTTTATATATTTTAAATTTGGATAAATTATATTTTTTTTTTTTCATTTATTCAGTTAATAAAAGGTTTACTGTATACATACACAAATATTATATTACGTTTATATGATATTACCATATAGGCAATGTCTACTTTCTGTCTGGTTTTTACTTATTAATACAAAAAAGAAAATGCGTATGTAAATTATCTGTATAATTAACCTATTTAAAAAATTTAATTTTAAATTTATACTTATATAATATTGTAATCATAATTAAAATTAATTAACCGCTTCTTTTTTTTTTTAATGTATTAAATAATTGTTGTAAATAACCAGTTCGAGATATTAAGAACATTGCGTTATTCCTCATTATCATGTTCTCTTTTAAAACTTTGAAAGGAAAAAAAAACTTATGAAAAAATCAAAAGTTTGATAATTTTATTATGTAAGTTAAGTACTAGAATCTAGATTATCAATTTGCAAAATTCATGAAATATAAAATTTAAAATTTATAATAAATGTTATAATTTTTTGTAATTTGTAACTTTCAAACCAGAAACCAGGTCTCTCGCAGTAACCAATTTCAAAAAGTCAAAGTAACACCCTGTATGCATAAATACAAATTTAATTTCATTAATAAATAAAACCTTAAAATGAATCTAAAATTGTCTTTAGTAATGTTCAAATTGTTGTATTTTATTTTAAATTATTAACTGAATTATAATTATTCTATTCATAACGAAACTGATTAAAAATTAAAATATTAACCCTTCGTTTTTCAGATGGTTCTGGCCAAACCTTTTTCGAATTTAATTGTATTTTATAATATATTTCTGATTATACCTGTGGCTTGTGTTTTCCTGAGTTTTCCTAACTTTTTATTAGCAATAGTTTTCTACAAAAATCAAAACTAAAATAGATCTACAATGATAGTTATAATCCCATTTCATTATACACATCTTATTAGTAACACATGGTTCCAGCGAAACTCCTATATAATTTATATAAAAATTATTACGTGTTTTTAATTATAATTGATTTTAAATATGATTACTTTTGGAACTATAATGAAACGGCATTAAGAAAACTGGTAATGAAACAACACAAAGAAAACAAGTTTTTTCTTTTACTAAATGTACGAATCCAGTATGTCAATAGTACTCAAAAGTTGAAAACGAGTGTTTCAGACTCGTTAACATGTTAGATTGTTACACATACATTTTTTTGATCTATCTATAAAATCTATAAAAATCCATCACCTTTCAAACCTTTTCCTGTGCTATCTATATGTTTAACAAACACATATACAACTACATGTAAACAAAAATCTAGAAAACCCTGTACATGGAACACTCACAAAAACCTCACAAATAAAGCAATATTTACATGTAAATGTATAGAACTATATATAGGGATCTGGCCAGACTTATGTGTGGATCTGACGTGGATCTTATAGGGATCTGGCCAGACTTAATATGACAACTTAAAATATATGTATAACGTAGGGTTAACGGTATACTGTAATTATTAATTCTTCTTCACAAAATATCAAAATACTTTAAGTCAAACAAAAAATTATGTACTCGTTTTACATATTGTCAAATCATTCAAATTCAAAAATAATCTAGATGAATGATTATGAATTTTAAAAAAAATAGAAATTTATAATTGAGGCCATATTATATTAGTAAGAGACTTTTGTTTTTTTTTCTTGTAATTAAAGTTATACAGTCATGATAACATAATATCTGACGATAAGTGTTCGAAACGAATAGTGTTCATTACTTTTGTACATGTATAGGTTAGCAAATAAGATTAATACATGTTTATTTTGTAATCATCATTAATATTATTATGCAATATGTTGTATAGAAACCAGTAATTAATGTTGTTTTAGACTTAGATTGGTTTAATATATATGAAAAAAAAAAAATTTAATTTTTCCTGTACTTGAATTAAAAATTTTATAAAAATAAAAACAAAAAAAATTGTTTTAATGTCATTTATTTGTAAAATTTCCTTACCAAGATGAACTTTATAATAACTTAACAGAAATGTATAGATTAAAAGTTATCTTTCAGGTTTTTTGTTTTTTTTTTTTTTTGTATTCAGTTATTTTATAATTTGATTTTCATTTGAGTTTTGACTACAGGTCTTGAATCTTGACCATAAAGTTATTATTTTTATCCTATTTTTTTTTTTTTTTTATTAGTTTTAATTACAAGTGTAAGGTTTAAATTAATTTTTCAATTATTTTGTTTTATTTTTCACTTTTTTAATTTTTTTTTTTTTTCGATTATTAGTAAATAATTTAAAAATTGCAGATTTTGATTTTGTCTTTAATTAAATCAGAAAGACCGATTAAGAAATTAAAAATTATTCCACATTAGAATTTGTAACTTCTCTTTTTAAGGATTCTTAAAATTTATTATTTCTGTTTTGAGAAATTTTTTAAGATTAAATTATCACAACAATAATAACAGAGCTATTATTTTTGTTTTTAATCTATTATTTAATAAAAAAAAAATATATACAAAGACGTCCGGATCACCAGGTGAAGATAAAAGATCATTTTTTTTTTTAGTAATGAAAGCTGAGCTAACGCGTCAGTAATCACTCTAACTCTATAGGTTCGTAATCTATGTGCAGAGTTTGTACTAAGATTTGCTAGATTCATGCCACAATTATATCACTATGACGGAAGAAGTTTTAAAAATTTCTTAGATCCATGTCAGAGAGTTGACATAAATCTTGCAATAAGAAACTGCCGAGATATCTACGAGATATCTCCCCCTTTTACTTGACAGACTAAAACAGATGCAAAGAAAATTTCCCATGCTCTCTATCGCGTCAGTTCCTCTGCAAAATGTACAGTAAAGAGGCACATGTATACCTAATCTTCTAGTATACGTCTACCCATATAAAAAATATTAACAAATAATTTACATTTTTCATTAAAAAATAAAAAGAAAAATTATATTAAAGTGCCACAATTTAATTTCGTTATTTCTCGTGCGACAATATTAAAGCTATAAACTGGAAAGCTTAGAAAATTTAATAAACATCATATCGTAAAGAGCAAGCACTCAAATTTCATTTTTCAAACAAATATTACGTTTGAACTCGTAGATTTTCTTTGAAAAAATTTGAATTCAAGCTCAGTTTAATGTCTTCGATCCAATAACAAAATAAAAATTTAATTTAATTTATTTTTTTGTTTTTTAATGGTTGCTATTATAAAAAAGAGAAAGTGTAATGAATGTAAGTTCTTAATATAGATTAAAATTACAAAATCGGTATTCGGTAATCGGTATTACAAAATTATATTAAACCGATTTTATACTTAAAAATTTTATATGATAAACTCGTGTATACGATAAAAATTAAATTAAATCGTAAATATTTAAAATATCTGTGCATTCATTGATCGTCATTAATACATAAATATCTTAAAAAAGATTGTAAAACATTTTAATTAAAAAAATAAAATGAAAAAATGTTATCGCGCAATTAAAAATAATAAATGTTAGATTTTAATTTAAACATTCAGTTTAATTTTGGATAAAAATTTCTTTATTTCAATTAATTTTAAAAAAATTAATTTTTTTTTTTATTTTTATATATCAAATTAATTATTTCCTTCATTTTATTAGATTCTTTTATAGATTGACGTCCACCTTATATGTCATAAAATGTCAGAAATTTGAAAATGACAGATAAGGTTATTGTCTATTTTGTCCTAAAATGTTAATATTAATTTAAAAATTTATGCTGAATCTATAATTAACGTTATCGTTTCGCTTTCTTAACTTTAGTCTTTGCACAGCCTACAAAAGAGAACATCCACAATTAAATTTGAGTTTGGAAGAAAAAAATAAAGTAAAATAAATTTTACATATTATTAAATTTTGGGGCTTTCTCTATTTTAACTCATATTTATTCAATATTTAGTTTCTTGAATATTTTAAACTGAATTGGAAAGTTTTTTAAAAATATTGCAAAGAAATAAATATACCTAATATAAAAATTGCTTCTTTTTATTATTTTTACTTTTATACTGTTCAATTATTTGACAATTCAATCCGTAAAGAAAGCGAAAAAATTTATAGCGTATAGAGATAGAAAAAGCGCGTTCATTATAGATAGTATTTAAAAAAAAACACAAGACTTTCTAAAATTTTTGATAAAAACCAATTATTTTGGCAAAAAAAAAAATTTTAGGAACCTATATTTAGTTAGAAAAATATCAATTATCAGCTGACGAAAATAAATGAAATTGTCAATTTACAGCACAAATATGGCAACCATTATTTTACTTATACTTTAATAATACTTAATTTGAAAAAAGATCTTAATGGGGATCTTATACTTACTTCCCTACAGCAAATAAAAATTATTAATTATCTTATATTTGTTTTTGTTTTTGCCGCTTACTGTACAAAATACATGTTATAACAAAACAATTTAAGTGACATTCAATTAATTTTACACGCATCATTAATTTTAATATTAAATTTAATATTCATTTAAAGTAATGAACTTGCTCTGAGTTCGATTTTTGAAATGAATTTTAAATCAGTTAAAATTATATATGATATGATATGGAATTTGCATGTTTACTTTGCCAAAAAAAAAAATTTTATTTTGATCGACTTTAAAATGATGTCTCTTATGTTACTTACTTATTAGTTAGAAACAAAACCGAAAAAGAAGCAAAAAACTAAAAAGAAATTGTTGAAAAATTTCTCTTGTCATTTATATTAATTCGCTTTTTGTTTCTTTTGGCAATGAAATCAATAATGACTGTCATTCTTTCACTTAATTTCATTTAAAATTTTATTACATATTAAAACACTTAATATTTTCTATGTGTTGCCATTGTTTGTTTTTTTTTTTTCAAGTTGTAAAAACTTTATTAACCAATATGTACAACGAATGTACCTATACAATATTAAGTGTTATTTTTATATTTACATACATAGTCGGGTTTTTTGATAACTGAGACCAAATAAAAAGGAATACCATATGAAATAAAAGATTTTATCATTAATGAATTGACAATATTAGAACAACAATGTAACAAATTAAAAATTTTGATTAAAGATCTAATGCTTGTGAGAGAAAGAGGTTGAAATAATTATACAGATAATTCAATTGAAAATTGGAAAAGTATAGTATGTTCTCATATTTTATAATCTTCCTTACAAAAGAATAACTTTAAGTATTTATTTATTTATTAACTAATAAATGCAACCTCCACAGAGGATAGAGAAATAGCTTTTTTATCAGATCTAAACTCGTAAGCATAAATAAATCCCAATTAGGGATAAACAAGAAAATAACCCTCTACTTAGTACCTGATACGCTTAGGTATAAAGAGAAATGGATAAATGAATCTACTTGTGAACGAAGGAGCCACAAATTTCTTTACAGGTCCCCAACCTTTTTGTGGCATAGATAGATGCAAGATAAGAGAAGCACTAAAATTTAGAAAAAGAAAACTGCAGGAACAAACTATGCAAAGAAAATTCAATCTTACATAATCTAAACAGCTTCTGGGAAACTATAACCGGGTATGATATAGATCGATATGATAAACTATGATATGATATGATATGATAAACTATAACCGGAAAATATAGGATCCAGAAAAATAAACTGAGAATTCTCACAGGCGTCATGTGCAACTATAGTTGTATATATGTGCAACTATAGTTGGAACATAATTACTTTACCGAAGTTGAATTGCTAGCAATAAACTCTCTTCAGATCTTTATATTTTAAAAGGGTTTTAGGTTGACAGAAGTATTATAAATGGAAGGAAAACATGTAACAATAGGGGGAGCACAATAGATCGATATCAAAGAGCTTCTGAGAAACCTTAACCGTATATGATATAAAAAAAAAACATAGGATCCAGTAAAAATAAACTGAGATTTCTCACTGATGTTAAGTCAGAACGATGTCCGCTAAAGAGGCACTTAAAAAAATTGAAATAGGGAATGACGTTAGACCTAGATACTGTCAAGAAAAAGAAGACGGTCGAGGACAGCATACTCAGAAACTGTGGAGTTTTAGTCTGAGCAATATATGTGCAACTATCTATAATTATAATTTAGTAGTTTTCAGCCACACACTACGTATTATGAATTTCGTTTCAAGCTTTGAACATCAGTAACTACATATTTTTTACGATTTTTCTACTATAAAACCTATACATAATATTAATAATAAAAAACAAACAACACATTTCATATTTATAATACAGTAGTATGGTACCTACGATAGTCGGTAGCATGTCGTAACAAAACGTACACAACAAAACAGAATAACAAAAAAAAAACAATATTATAAGAGACCTTCTCACTTACTCTCTTTAAAATTGTGTATTCTTTTTTTCCTCTCGAGTCACGAGTCTCGACTCGACACGACTCGATCTCAACGGCTCAACTATTCTTTGGCTATATGTATGTAATGTACTTAACTTATGCATGTGTAAAGAAAAAAATTGAAAAATTGATAAAAATCATCATTTTTCAAAATATGTATTGAAATTTTAAATAATGATGAATGATATTAATCTGACATTAATAATCAATACGTATCTAAGTATGTACTTATGAATAACCAGCGGGCGAGTCTCTTTAAAATTCAAATATATCATTGTTTTGGTTTTTTACTTTTCTATTAAATTGTTGCATTTATGTATGAATGTTTGTATATTATTTGAAGCGATTTTCTAATTGTATTCTTTTTTGAATTCAATTTCTTCTCATATACTTAAATTTGAGTATACAGCAGTTCTTATAACCAAAATTAAATTTGAATAATTTTTTATTTTTAAATATTTTGTATGTCAATTTTATGCAGGGTTACCATTTGTACAATTGTGGTAATATTTGTACGGTTTTCTCGCCCTCTGTACCATGTTACATGTACAATTTTAATAAAGGATTGTACGACAAATACCTATAGGGTCTTTTTAGATTTTAAATTTTTCACATTAGGGCAAGGTAAAACGAACAACGGCAATATTGTTACAGACAACGCTGCTCATTAAAAAAATTTAACTGTATTTTGCTTCAACTTTTGTTTGTGCATTTTCCGAATGTTTTCGGGTACCTATTCTGTTTTCACCACGTACCTTTAAAACATTTATTTTGAACTCGATAAATAAATAGACATAATAGTCCTCACTTACAATACGAAATAATCTAAATTCTAAATATACGTACACCAACTACAGGCTCTTTATACAATTTAATTTTATTTTGGCGTTATTTTAAAGATAATTTCAGTTAGTGTTTTGACGAATTTGATTTTGCTTTCTGATTTTTTACGGATTGTACTTTTTCCATAAATTCTATTTTTCTAAACTGCAACTGTCTATAATATGAATTGGGATTCATCATAAAATTTGACTACACATTAACAGGGGCTCCTAGTTGGAATATAATTGTTTTACCGAAGATGAATTACCAGGAATAAACTCTCTCCAGATCTTTAGTTTTTTATAAATTGTTAGGTTGACAAAAGTATTATAAATGGAGGCAAAATCCACAACATGTAGTAATAGAGGGAGCACAATAAATCTACATCAAAAAGTCGCAGTGTAACTTATACCCCTTAAATAATAATCTAATATCTAACTAACAAATACCTATTTTTAACTCTGCATTATTTTAATTTAGACAGTTACATAGCCTTACATAGTACATAGTACATAGCCTATAAGTAGGATATAAAATCCATATGTAACATTGATAACTTTTTGTTTTTAAATAATTTATATAATATATAAATTCAGTGTTTATATAATATATAAATTCAATAAATTCAGCTTAATAAATTTAGATTTTATGTTCATCCTTTTAAAGAGGAGCAAGTTTCCTCAATTTTTATTTTCCTAAATCTTGGAAAAAGAAACTACCGAGATATTTTCATCTTTTTCTTAACAGACTAGGACTGCTGCTCCACTTTGACAGAAATGAGAACCAACCAATAAAAAAATGAGAAATACCAACCAATTGTCTTATTTGAACACTGCCGCACAGATATTACTCATATTTTATACTTTGTTATTTCATTCCATCAGCATATAATGAGTGCTGTGAATCTTATATCTAAGTTTGTTTTATGAAAAAGAAAATCTCTATTTAATTATGAAATTTCTATTCCTACAAATTAGCTAATTTAAATTCCTTCATTAACTTAACATTCTTCGAATTGATTTTTCTATAAGATAATAAAATTCAATATTAAAATGTTGACTAAATGTCATTGTAGTATTTCGGTTACTTCAATTTCCATAATGGTATTAATTCTAAAACGAAATAGATATAATTTTCCTCTTTTATAAATTATTATAAAGTTAATTAATTTCAATAATACGTTTTTTTAGCATCTATAGTACAGTTTTGAATTTTTCTAGTAAAATTTTGTTATTATTATTTACATTTTTTTTATTTTCTGTCACAATAAATTATAGAGCGGCTAAACGCAAGTATTTTCTTTGAAATTTATACAACTTTATTGGTTATTATTTGGCTTTCAATAGCAAAATATAAATGTAAGCAACAAAATTATTAATTTTTCTTTGTTTTGCCTTAAATATCTGATGTTTTTTTTATTTTTCTGTATGATTTTTTTTTTTTTTGGTGCCTCAAACCTATAGAAGGAAACTTTATGCATCCAAAACAATTTTTTAGTTATTTTAGTTTGATTTTTCTTTCAATTAAATTTTTATTTTTGTTAATTTATCTAAGCGTGAACAAATCACATATTGAAGTTTACAAGATTACATTTATTTCAAAATGATTGATGTTGTATACAAGAAATTCTATTGCATTTTTTTTTCTTTATTTTTCTTAAAGAAATTCAGATGTTACCTAAAGGAGCATAAATAATTTCGTTAAATAATTTCTTTTATTTGGTTATTTTCTGAAAAATTATAGTTTTGAGCTTCTAAAACCTATTTTTCGTTTTAAATTCTGCTTAATTTTTAATATATCATTAAATTTCACGTTCCGAATATCACTTTTTAAATTTGTTCTCAAAAGTATTTCTCAACTTATGATCTGAAATATTTTAATTTTAGGGGCCTCGGTAGCATAGTGAGTAAGAGCGTATAAAATACTGTGTAAACACCAAGGGAGTGTGGGTTCGAATCCCACACACGTCGTAAGAGTTATTCCCCCTTAAGACATTTAAAGCCACGCACAAACAGGAAAGGCTGTGTAATTTCCTGTCCACATTTATGTGGGAGAGAAATGTATTAAACAAAAAAAAAAATTTTATTTTTGCTTCATTTCTTTATTCTTGAAAAAATATAATTAATACAACCTAAGAACCTTCACGGTTAAAATTCATTTCACAATATGTATATTGTCATATGACTTGGAATATGTATTATAAAAATTTCACATTATAAAAGCAGTCATATATTTTGAACTGAAAAAAAAGGGTCTCATTTTTTTTTTTTTTTTTTATTTAACTTTTATTTAATAATTTACATTCTAATTTAACCTAAAAAAAGTTACTACAAAAACGGGTTTATTTTCAAAATATTAATTAACATATAAAAATACAATATTTTTTTTTGTTAAATTTTTTTCATATGTTTTAAAATTTTTTTTGCATTTTCTTATATCTATTTTTGAGGATTAATTTATAATTATTTTAACATTGAAAACTAGAAAAACAATGTTTCTTATTTATTTTTTTTTATAATAAAATTCCTAACCTAAAAAGGGTCTCATTAGATTTCCTTATGTGATCTAGCATATCTAGTCAAATGACAAATTTCATTCTACTGACCATTTCGAAGACATTCATTGATATTATTAATGTTATTATTATATGGGTTAATTCTGGGCTGGGGTTTTCTTTACTTTTGTTGGTTTGGGCTTCTTACTATAAAGAAGTAAAATTAAGTTAATTTTAAAAAGGCCAAAGATTTATTAGATAAGTGAAGAGAAGCCAGAAATAACTTCTTTAATTGTTTTATAATATATTGCATACTTATAGGATAAATTATTATTTTTACAATATAATACCAGGGCTAATGGTTAAAAGTAAGTGTTTGTATGAATTATAAATACAAGAATGTATATATTGTAAATGTAAAATAGCATAAACAGATAATGGTTGATTACTCTATGAGGCGAATATCCTATACAAAAAAAAAAAAACCAATTAAAAAAAAACGAAATTAAAAATAAACCTATAAAATATTAATTTTTTTTTTTGAGATTATCTTTACCTTTAATGAAAACAATATTTTACATTAAGATTAAAAACAAATCGATATCATCTAAATTACCATCATTATATCTATTATATAAAGTAATAGAAGCTATAGTATAGAAAATTATATTTTCTTGTCTACCACACATCAGAAGTAATAAAACATTTTTTTTTAAAAAAATTAAATAATACTATATAAAATGTATGTTGGCAGCATTAAATGTTTATTTCGTTCCTTAATTTAAGTCAGTTAGAAAAACATATATAAAAACTATTATGTATACCCTTAAGTTTTTCTCTTTTCAATATCTAAAACAATGGTCTTTTTTCTTTTTTTTTTAAATCTTACATAAGTTTTTAGGTGCATTTTAATGTGTTTAATATTTTTAATAAGTGCAATAATATTTTTCGTATTACATATATGTTTATTGAAGCGGGTGAAAAAATTTATTCAAATTTATGTATCTTACTCTTATTTTTGTTTTTAAGACGCGACGATTGTATCATAACTAATATATTTTCAACAATACAAGAATTTTTTTTATATACAAACAGTTGTAATCATAACAATAATACCATATATAAGTAAAATAAAACTCAATTATGTTAATCTGCATGATCTAATTAAATTCAATACAACAGCTATAACGTGTGTTTCACTAAAATTTTATCTTAGTTAGATAAATGTTTAAATTAGTTAACACTATATATCCTATTACTTAATCTATCTTTAGTACATAATAATTTAATTATGAATGCAAATATCATACAAATATCAAATATAAACTTAAAAAAGTCAAACAAATTTAGAATATTAATTAACAAATTAACATTTTTTTTTTCAATTATAGTCTACAATTCAATTATAATGTCTATTTAGATATCAAAGGACAGTGAGAGGTCATAAAAGTAATAACAAACCATGAAAAAATAATTTAATAATAAAAACGAGAAGGTGTATAGAGCAGGCTATCCCAACTCTGGGATACCCTGGGCTGTCTCAATACGGGATATGTATAGGAACATAATACGTATATGCTGTTATCAATTACAATAACATTTAATCATCTTTCACAAAATTTTTAATATCTGACTTAATTAAGTATACCGAGATACATTTATGTAAATTTTGGAGTTGTATAACAGTTATTCGAACACGTTACCCCGAACTAACCAAATTTCAAAGAAGTTATTGCCATAAAAATTGAGCATCTTGTACAAAATTTATATGACAGCTTAATAACTAACTAACCGAATCTGTTACACTAGAGCAACAAAATTTTACAAAAATTTTGGGATAAAATTTAACTTATTTTTACAAAATTTCAGAATCCTAGCTTCACTAAGCACTGAGTTATATTGGTGCAGAAAAATTTATATGATAAATAACCGAAGCTGTTGTGCTAGAGCAATCAAATTTCTCAGAAGACGTTGATAATAAACATAACTAATTTTTGTCATAAAATTTCATATACTTAACTTTAATAGACACTGAGTTATTTTCATTTACAAGTGGAAGCTAGTTAAGCCTAGAAGCTGGAAGTTGTATGGAAGCTATTAGAATACGCAGATCGTACTTGCTGAATTTAAATAGTAAAAATAACAATTTTGCGGAGATGAAATGGTGGGAATTTCATAATCCTAGCATCATTATTTTTTTAGTTATCTTCCGAATGGATGGACCGCCGGACATACTTATAGCTAAATCAATTCAGAATTCGATTCTGAGCAAGAATATATTTAATTACCGCATCTTACTCTTCTCCTTTAAGGTGTCAGAAACGTAGTGGTAAATTTATTATATTCTTCAATTATGTTTATACAGGTATATTAAAATTGATCACATTCATCTAAAAAAAAATTCAAATGTTTATAATTCAAATTGGGGGCCCTCGGTAACTTAGTGGGTAAGAGCGTATGAAATACGTTGTAAACACCGAGGGATTGTGAAATTCCACACAAGTCGTAAGAATAATTCCCTTTATGCCATTTACAGCCACGTCTGAAAAGGAAAGACTGTGTAATTTCCTTGTCACATTTATGAGGCAGGGAAAAAACTAAAAACAAAAAAAAAAATACAAAACGTTTTCATTTTTAAGATTACTACTGTAAATTTATATATGTATGTATATATGTAAAAAATATTAGAGCATATTCAATTCACATATTAAAGATAAAACAAAAAGAAAGAAAATGTTTAAAATAGTTTTCATTTAATTTCAAATTTAGTTTATTATTGGATAATTTCCCAGATGGTGTTTTTTCTTTCATTTGTAATCAATATTGTATTTATAAAATAATGTTATACATATCTATATAAGTATATGAATATACATACATATATAGAGTTATGTTGTTATTTTTTCTTTTTTTATTTTTATTTTATATTAATATATATATATATATATATAAAATATTATATCGCATTTATATATTATTATGTGATAGGTATACATTCACTTTAAAATTTTCCAGGAAATTTAATGATGGCACCCGTAGACAAAAATGAAAATTCTTTCGTGCATTTCAATTTTTCAAATAGCATGTTATGAATTCTGTATTATAATTGTAATTATAATAATGAAATAATTAAATAACGAATAAATCAATTGTGTTTTTTTGTTCACTTAAAATGTTAAATAATTTATTATTTATTGAATTAATGAAAAAAATAAATAATTTGAATCCTTTAATGTTATGCGTTTTTTCCTTAAAACGATTTTTTTTTAATTCATTATAAATATATATGTATAATTTTGGAAAAAAAAAAAAATTAATGAATTACAATTCAAATACTTGTACATACATATTTGTAATACATACATTGTATATAATATACTCAATTGTAAATATATTGAACAATTCAAGTAGAAAATGTCCAATGAAGTTGAAAAGAAAAAGACATGAAAAAATCTATAAATTTTTAAGAAAATCTTATTTGAAGATAAAATATAATGATTGTTGCATTTGAAATTGAAAATTAAAATGACTGTAAATAAAAAAACACAATAAAAAATCAAATATTAAATTATAATTTTACTAATCGTGTAGCAATTAAATGGCTGGCCTTCCAATCGAAAGATTTTGATTTTAAAACAATGGTCAGATTATATGCAATATTAGTAATTCATATCCTAATTAGTTTATATTGTAATAATTAATATCGTAATATAAAAAAAACAAAAAATTATTGTATAAGATAATAGATGGCACATAACTATTTTACACCCTTATTCTCTTAGACTCTTCAATCACTGAGACGATGAAAAAATGTATCACATCACGTCTAGTTAAAAGCACATTTCTGGAAGACGCCAAAATGAATTTTTTTTTTTATACAGTACGGTAGTACTTTAAATTTGAGTGTTATTAAATGAAAATTTTCTCATATTTAAATGTAAACATTTGGAAAACTTATAATAAATTTAAATTTGAGAAGAACTTAAAATTATATTCATTAAAAAAACATTTGAACTTAAACAAAATAGCAGCTTATTACTCATATTTGGCTAAGAATCATTTTCTTTTTAATCATTATTTCCACTAATTAAAAAAAAAAAACAATAAAATAAATTAAAAAAAATGTTTGGATTATTCTCAATTAACTTTAGCAAAAGCTCAAACTGCTTTACATTTGTGATTTTTTTTCTTCTTCAAGTCTTCAAGAATATGGATGACAATCTTGTACAATAGTTACAACCAAGTAATCAATGCCTTAGTGGAAATAATGATTAAAATTAAAATGAAGCGTAGCCAAATATGAATAATAAACTGCTTAATTGATGCCCTATATGTCTACTAACTAATATTACTAATTATATATTTTCACTATATTTGCTAGCAAGAGTGATTTGTTTAGAAAAACTACTTTTTCAATAATTTTCCTTAGAATTAAAAACCCTACGTACTTGTAAAAGTATTAAAAGTACTAAATTGTATTCGCCCTGATGATGACAGTGATGCCGAAATATATATAGGCTTTATAATAAATAAATATAATAATTTAAGACTTATAAAAAAATAAAATATTAATAAAATTATTTTGTGGACAAAAAGTATAAATAAAAAACAATTTTTTACTCAATAAATCCAACTTGTAAAAGATTTAAACCTATATAAAGGAGACGAGATACATATATTTAAAAGTATACATATAATTTTGCTCAGGATTAGATTCTGAATAGATTTTGATGTACTCAGGATTGGATTCTGAATAGAATAGATGTACGACCATTAGTTCGTCTGACCTTTCGCACAATAATTCAACAAGTTCAACATGCGTGTTTTAGTAACTATCATTGCAACTACTTTTTTTTATACATATATGAGAATAAATCAGTATTTAATTAAGCTAAAATTTAACAAAAATTCATATCCTCATATCTTGATAGTTAAGATTTTAATATCTTGCTACCTTATATTTTGGTCTAGCTTAAGAAATCTGAAATTTTATAAAAGCTGATCAAGTTTTATGGTAATAATTTCTGTAAAATTTAGTTGATTTGGTGCAAAAAATTCAAGTACTTATCATACAACTACGTAATTTATATAAACATATCAATGTATATACTTAATTAAATCAAATATCTGAAATTTTGTGAAAAATGATTAAATTTACCCGAAAAAACATAACTCAACAGTCAAAAACAGTCATAACTCAACTATACACTCTTCCTTGTTTTTCACTAAATTTTCTTTGTGCAAAATTAAAATAAAATCGGGCACATTAACTAATATAAAAAAAAAATAGTCAATACAAAAAAATAGTAATAAGTAAATAATGTTAGAAAGAGAAAGAAATTTTTTCTGTTTAATAAAAAAAAAAATATAAAAAGAAATAAACAAAATAATTTGATTATTGTGAACTTTTATTTAACTAAAAAAAAAAGTTCAAAAATTAATATCATCCTTAACTATTCCATATAATTTAATATCATCCTTAAAACTTTCCATATAAAATTTGTCATTAATAGTTCAACTATAGAACGAAAATTTATATATGTCGCCGAAAATTAAGAAAATAAAAACAAGAAAAGAACGAAAAATATTTTTGGAGTTCGTACAAATTAAATTAAACTTATAACAGTAACGGTATATTTAAAGAATTTATTTTATATTACTAAATATTTATCGTTTTTCTAAAAACTTACATAACATACATATATACCTATACTTAGTAAACTATGTATTTTCAAATTAAGTTTGTCAAAACATGTTTGAATCCTAAACAAGTCATAAAATCTTAATTTATATTAATCTATTAAAAATACTTTCATATTACTTTTGATTAACCTTCAAAAAAAAAAAATATCTTTTTTTTTGTAATAAATTTTTAAAAATATTTAAACCAGATTATGACAACTTTTATAAGGGTATAAAAATATATATATAAAAAAAAAAAAAAACAAATTATTTAAAATCAACTTTCATTAAATCGAAAATATAATAATTGAACTTTAATAAATCACTGACCGTCATCACTAAAAAAAAAAATAAGATTTTTATCTATTAACATTTTATCATGCTAATATATATATATACAAGTATATATACAATATGTAACTTTCTTTAATATCTTTCATCGTCAGTTAAAATTCTCATAAGTTTAACCTGTAATTTCAACTAGTTTACAAGTTATATCATAACAAAGTCAAGTTATTTTAATTTTAATTTTAATTTTTTTTTTTTTTCACTTTAAGATACTTTTGAATACACCAGTTGTTTAATTATTCACGAATAATTCCAACATATATTGTATATATAAATTTAAAAATTTTCCTAAAAAGAAAAACAAAAAATATAAATAAATTTGTATTTGCTTTAAATTTATGTAAATTTTATACTTCCATTTTGACAATTAGGAAAATAAAGTAACTGAAATTTTTCATGTAAATTTTTAAAATAACATGAAAAAAAAAAAAAAAATTATAAATTATAGAAGGTGCATGTATTACAGCAGCCCAGTAGCCAAATATATGCTTAAAAAGGTGTTATTAATACACATCATTTATCTTTAAAAATGCAAATGAACACTGTATACCTACATAATATGTATAGAGAGGTAATTGACGTATT
Source organism: Poecilobothrus nobilitatus (assembly GCA_947095535.1). Classification (NCBI taxonomy): domain Eukaryota; kingdom Metazoa; phylum Arthropoda; class Insecta; order Diptera; family Dolichopodidae; genus Poecilobothrus; species Poecilobothrus nobilitatus. The sequence goes on along the minus strand of OX352774.1, from coordinate 40,596,025 downwards.
TTCTATACTTATGTTAAATTAATATACATATAGATATAAACATAATATATTTATATATATTATATATATGTGAGATTATATGAATGAATGAAATGCTATACATATGAAATTTTATCGTTAATTATATCGTTATATACATACAAGTTATAGTTAATTGTAGTATGTAGCCAATTATTATTATATTTAACCGTTATTTTTAATTTAAATTATTATCTTTATGAAATTATTAGCTTTTTATTAGTGTTAACAACTTTAATGGTTTTCTTCTTCTTTGTCTGATCTTATTTTTAATATATTTGGCTTCCCTTCTGTAAGATTGTAATCATTAAAATATTCTATCCAGAAATTTTATTTTCTTTATTTAATTAAGTAGTGTTTTAAGTGTTCTTTAATACAAGTGGTTTGAAAGTATGTATTAATTTCTTTTCTAGGTAATGTTAACCCTTTTTTGTTGTACCCATAAATAGTTGTTTTTATCTAGTGAGGAAAAAACTCTTTATTAAAATAATTTAATTAATATATTAAATAAAAACGGATTCAGTACAAATTTTGAAGCTGATAAAATGCATAATTCTAAGATAAATATAATTTATATCATTTGTATATGAATTTATATGAAATATTATAATTTAATCTCAGGCAACTTTTTTTGTAAAGAATTTCTTCTTACACATCCCTAAGTTCCAACCCGAGTGTCTCGATTAGAAAGTCACTTACTTGCAAGTCACAATACATTAAAATATTTAATTAAAACATATCAATTTTTACAACTTGCAACTCAACTTACATGATTTATTTTCTGTCAATTAATCTGCAAGTGATTTGGCACTTCTATAAAAACAACACAGATCAAAAAGCAGAGTTTAAGAATTGACGTTTTTTTTTCTTTTAATGATTTTTGAATGGAATGGTCAAACTTGACCTCGTGCAATATCACAAGATTGATATGGCCCAAAAGCGATTTAAGACGATCCAATGATCTGCTTTCTCTTAAAGAGCAGATTTTGGAATGACAATGAGTATAATCACCGGTCACTGTCTAATAGGGAAGCATGCTAAAAGACTTTGCTTATCCGCAAACGACTATTGTAGAGCCTGCCAAAATGAAGAAGGGGAGGAAACGACTCTCTATCTCCTTTGCATATGCCCAACCTTGTTGGCAAAAAGGAACACCCATTTGGGGCAATATCCCTTCAACAACCTTAACGATCTAGCAGGTAAAAATGTGAAAAGCATTCTTCGCTTTGCAAAAAGCTCAAATTGGTTTTAACGAGTGGTATAGAAAAGTTTCTATGTGGTACCACAGTGGACCAATATTATGGTCTAAGTGTACCTTTTTTCATTGTTTGTAATAAATAATATTAAAACTATAATAGAAACAAATATCATTAAAAATATGTATATAAACCAAAGAGTAAATCTGAAAAAAAAACTAGATTCAATTTAAATTATATTAGAAAATTATATTTTTGAGAATCTATAACTGTACACCAGTTTGATTGCAAGTCACTTGTTAGTCAAGACACAAACCTAATTTTATGTTAAATAAATTTTAATTTCTGTTATACTTTCTATACATCCTTAATATAAATCCATAAATACATCTTATAAATATCACTATACATCCGTAATATGTTAATACAGATTATAAAAATTGATAAAGTTCCCAAACAGAAAAAGAAAAAACTTCAGAGAAACAAACAAAAATTTTAAAAATTTAAAAAAATTTTATTTCTTTTTAAACTGTTATGATTTTTATTATAAACTAATTTATCAAATATGTATTACAATTAATTAAAAAAAAATAAAAATAAAATAAAACCATACGTTTTTCTTTCTTTTTCCTTGAAAATAAATCAAATACAATTCCCAACACTATTTTGAAGTAAAAGAAACGGAAACAAAATCAAACGACAAATAAAAAAAAAACACAATCATCATCAAAAAAAAAAAAATAAAAATAAGGAAGGAAGTAAAAAATTTCACGCATAATCTTGCAAATATCTTAAATTAGCTGACAGCATTATTTTAAAGCGTTCATATTTTAAAATCAATTTTGCAAAAAAATCTTCATACCATTTTATACTACACATATATATGTATACACCATATCATACCATAACTCCATTGCCATTCATTCATTCATTCAATAATGAATTGAACGCTAACATGATATGATATGCATTGCATCTTAAGATATTTGATCTTTTACAATTGGTATTCAACATAGTATCTATATATATAAAATATTATAAGTGTTTTTATATTTATTTTTATAGTATATATAATATATTATGTATACCTTTATATAAATATTTATTATGTACATTTATGGACATTTAATTAAAAACTTAATTTTAAAATTGTAATTTTTTTTAAAAAAAGAAATGCTTTAAATTCCTTCATGCCACTCATGCCAATAGTAATAATCAGTTGTAATTAGAAGTAATCAAATCACTATAATCATTTATAATAAATTCATAAAACAAAATTAAAAATATGTATATATATATATAAGATGAAATGGTAAATATTGAATTTTAAATAATGTTAATACGATTTCTTTAATTAAAAAACAATTTAAAAATAAATTAATATTAATTATTAGGCCATAACTGTAAATACAGAAAAAAAAACTGTACGAATAACGATTTAGAAGAAAACAAACAAAACGGAAAAGAAGTCGTTGGCTTTAAGAATGAAAAATTGTTGGTAAATTTTTTTTTTTTTTTTTTCTCACTCTCACTTATTTAATCTTTTTTTTTTATTCCGTGTTATATATTTCATCTGGATTGAAAGGAAAATTGGCATACATTATTAATATACCAGTTTTAATTATGGTAAAAAATTGGAGGCGCTAATAAAGCAAAAAAAAAACATTTATGTTTAAACAAAAACTTTAGTTTCTTGTTATGAATACAAAATTGGCGGTAAAATAAAAAATCTTTCAAAAATACAACAAAAAAAAAAGAAAAAAACGGAAAAAAAAATTGCTATTTTCAGATTTTATTTAACATATTTATAACCTAAACAGTTATCTTTTAAATAAACAAATTATGTGCCCATTTCTACACCGTGGAAATTCCTAAGTTGTTTAAAACTGGTTATGAAAACTCATTTATTGTGAGAACTACTAAAATGTGGAACATACCAATGTATTCTTTTCTAATAGATGTGATTCATTGACCATTATATAATTTCGAATTTTTCAAAAACAACTTGTACTATGTGTTTTTCTCCAATCTACCTTCCAACATACCATTATTATATTATATTTCCTTTCCAATTTTTCTCCACCGTACCTAAACCTATAATAATTTTATATAAAAGAAATCTTTCCTATGTATTCTTTATATAATAAAACAAATATAAATAACGGAAGGGAATACATTTTTTCAACAAATCCTTTTTCATTTATAGGAAATCAAATAAATTTCCTTTGTAATATTAACACATATTTTCCCATAATACTATTTCAATGTTATACTTCTATTCAACACTAACCTAAATTACAATTTTAGTCGACGTTTTACGATTTAAAATTTAAATAAAAAAATTATAAAAAAGAATTCCATTACATTGCACTTGTCGAGATAATAAATATATAATATTATATAGGTATTATATAATCTATTATTTGCTTTTGATTTGTTTTTTTATCTAAATTTCTATAAACATTAAAGAAAATTTGTTTGCCAATAATAATTTCTGAAAATATTCTTTAAGAACTTTAGTTGAACACTGTTTGTTAGAGACTTGCTTGTATTTTCCTTAGTATTTAAAAATATATAAAGAAAGAGTATTGTATTAAATGTGATAAATAAATCTTCGTCTCAAAATAGATTATATATATATATATACATCATACTCGTATATCCTATAACATAGATTCAAAATTGCGTTGGATGCAACGTTAATATAGCAGTAATATTAGGGAAAAAATGTTGATGAGAAATACGTCAGATAAAACATTTGGTAGATATTGAAAAAACCAATTCATTTTTATATATATTTCAAAAGATTAAGGCTAGAAACTTATATGACAGATGTAAAAATTTTTAACAGTAACAGTTACCTAACAGCAGTACCTTTTGTATTTCCTATCAATTAAAAGCTACGGTGGGTCTCAAAAATTTAAAAATTTTACACCTCAAACCTTGACCCTTATTCAAATTGTATTTTGACAGTCACTTAATATAAAAACTCTCTCATATAAGTTAAACTAAAATTTTGATAAAGTTTTCTTTAAGGTTTCTTTCATTTAGAGATTTCCTTTCAATAATTGAATTGTTATCCAATCATACATTTTACTAGATTATAGGCTCATTTCCATTGCAGTATGTTCAAAAGGTGTCCTCCCCAAGAAGGATGAGAATGTTTCAAAAGACACCAAGAAAATCTATATGTCTACCCCCATTATCATTCTAATCTTCTTCACTATTTAATATTATTTTAATTAATATTATCAAAACACTTTATAAATTTTTATACTATGCTAAGTAGATGATGTGGAAATATGGTTTGGAAATATTTCTTTTACATGACAACTGTATATTTAAAAAAAGAAAACATATCCGCAAATTCTTATTAAATAACATTAAATTAACGGTGATATAATTTTTTGCAAACTGATTGACCAAGAACAGTGGAACAACACAGTTAAATTGTTATATTACAAGAAAGAAATTTAAAAAAAAAAAAAAAAATTTACTTATAAACATAAAAATAACACCAAAAGAAAAATATATTAAAACGGAGGTATAGGTGAAATATACCTATATACATTAATAATAATTAATAATTTCAAAATCAAAAATTACCAAAAAATTTTACTTTCATTTTCATAATATAAAATAAAATAAAGTAATAATTACGCTTAAAAAATAATTGATTTTTTAGTTGTTTAGTACTTTTGGTTTTTTTTTTTAATTTTTTTTACATTAAGTGCAATAAAAATCGAAATTTTTATTTTTTTTTTTTATTAAAAAAAAAAAAAATACATATTACAAATCTCATTTATAATTCCACTTAAATATATTTCATAATACATATACCAATTAATAGGGAAATACTTGAATTACCTACTTATATATTATACATATAGTTGTTTTCGTTTGTTTTCTTTTGTTTTCCATTCAGTAGGTACATTTGATAACAGTGAAAAACGCGATTTAAAAATAAAAAAATAAAAAATTAAATTAAAACCGCCAACAAAATAATCTCGTGCCATTAAGTACAAAATTTTTATAAGTGTATTTTTATTTTTATGTTTTTTTTTTTTTGCTTATGCAAAAAATTCCTCTTTTTACCAAAAAACAAAAATTAAATTTTATTATAATTTCTGTTTTTTCTTTTTTTTTTTGACTAATTTCGATTTAAGAGTTTAAAAACTAATAAAAAACAAAAGAAAACACTAACAAATAACATTAAATTGAGTTAATAGTTTTAAAACTCTTATAATTAACCGACCCAATTAATAAAGTGTACTTTTATTTTCACAACTCTCTATCAAAAAAAAAAAAAAAAAAACAGAAAAGGTATCATGAAATAATTTTATATTAATATAATGCCCAAAAAAAAATATTACAAAATCCTATGATAGTGATTTACAAGTACAACATATTATATACTTATATTATTATAATCATATAAATGTATTTTCAGATTTTTCTATAACTTAATTATCAAAAATTCATTATTTATTAATATTTGATCATGATTTGATTTCTTGCTATTTTTCGTCTGACACGGGCCTCTAACTTAGCCTAACACCAAGATCCTACGATCTGTTATGTCCATTAGCTTGTCATTTATAGTGTTCCATCGAGGAAATCTTCAAAGTAAGAACGCTCTTTAAGAATTGAATATTCTTGGTTGAGTACTCTCATTTCGTAGAAGTTTTTCGGTCGTCCCTCTCCCCTAATCTTATTCTATTCTAGGATTCCACAACCGGGTATTAGCACAGGATATGTTGTAGTATTTCCGTTTCCTGCTCGAAGTCCCTATACAAGTTACTTTTTTTTTTACCTATTTTTTTAATTGTGTCCGTAGCATAAAGGTGTCCGTACTTATTTCGAAGTAAAGTCTCAGATCCTTTCTATTCAGCATCAAGGGACTTTTCTTTTAACTATATTAATTCAGTTTAAATTTTAATTTTCATTCGAAATTTTTTTTAAATCTTATTTTATATAAAAGTTTTATACAGATATAAAGCTTAAGTAGATTTGATAATCTTAAATAATTGATTATTATTAAAATAACCGCGGGAGAAGAAGGATTTAAAAAAAAAAAATTCTTATATAGAGAAACTTTAAAACTTAGTATGAAACTTCTATAAAGAATATCCCATAAAGGCTAATTTTCATGAAAAAAATTTCATCTGATATCGGATATTTAGAAAGAGTAAACTATACTTAATACTACCAATAGGAAAGAGGGAGAAAAATAATGAAGTTAAATATCATGTATCCATAAGAATGTTAGTAGTGTGCCCATTTTTCTTGTGTACAATACACATTTTTTATGTATGTATTAAAAATATCGGAGATAATTATAGAAAATTTAGCTTCAGTGAGTTAAATTTCATCTGATATTTTGGCATATCTCCGATATTTTCTGAACGCTTGTACAATTTTATTGTTAATTCGTCCGATATTTTTGTATTTTTTCTCTGTCACACAAGTAATGTATCTTCTGCCTATGCTCTAACAAATATCGCCGATATTTTTCTTCATGAAAATTAGCCTTAAAATTGACTTAAAAAATAAAACGCAACATTTTACCTACACGAACACCTAAGAAATTTAATGTATATACATAAGTAATAATTGCATATTATAACCTTATGATCTTTTAAAAATCTGTTGGTTTTCAAAAATTTTCAAAAATCATTTTGAGAAACTTAATATAGACCAAAAATTTTGAAATAAAACAATTAAAATATCTTGTCAATTTTTTTTTTTTTTTAATAATTTCAAATCATTCAAAATTTAAGTAAAACAAGAAATTTTCGATGATTTCGAAAACAAAATAAAAATGTCCATATATATTTTTTCCAAAAATAGAAAATTCAAAAATTATGGTATATAATAAATATAGATAGACCTACATTTATTATAATACATATCTAGGTTGATTGGTTGATATAGTAAAAGTAAATATATAACTTATATTTATTACACACAGTATACATATATTTATCATTTAATATATAAGTAAATCAATATAATAAATTGCATAATTTTCTCAATCAAATATTAATTGCAATGTCTTTTACTCCTTTAATATAAAATGTTATACATACTTAAATTGTACAATACAATATACAATATTCTCGTGTAATATGAATGTGTCAATATAAAAAAAAAAAAACACAATATATAACAAAATGTTTTTTTTTTTGTTTTTATGTTTTAATTCAAAAGAAAATAAAATTAAAAAAAAAAAAAAACTTAAAAACAATAAATACAGTGGACATTTTCATTACACAAATAATACAAACAAACCATACGTTAAACAATAACAAATATAAAAACACATAGATATTTAATTTTAACGACTTATATAAGTAACTTATTAAACTGACGCAAAAGTAGTTAAAAATCCATAGACGTACATACATATATCTCTGAAGTATAGTTATGTTTTTTTTTTTTTACCAATTATTGTTATTATTAGCCCACATAAAAAATTTTTTTTTGTATATTTTTTTTTTTCGGTACAGATCATTGTAACAAACAATAATTGCAACAGTCTATCAGCAACCAAAATCCCACAGTATCTGATCAATGAAATGAAATGTAAAAATTTTTTTATTTAGATGACATACTCAGTTACATAATAATTCAAATGTTTGTTTTAAGTTTATTTTTTTTTTATTTTTTTTTCAGTTTAATCAATTTTTCATGTTCGTGTAAGTTTTCAAGCAATAATTGTGAATATTATAATCGATTCAATAATATAGAAGATTTTTCATTTATTCATTTAAACGAACATATATATACAGGGTGTTTCCCACTCGATGGTTTTCCTTGAAATGAGTAATCGTGCATGTCGAGATGAACAAAAATATATATATATTCTGGAGATATTCTGGATCCTTCTCGAGATATGAGGAATTAAAGATGTTTTAGCGACTTTTCATAAAAAAATCTATAACTTTCGAACGGCTTGCTATATAGGGAAATAAAAAAAGAATGCATTTTGTAGAGTAACTTGTCAGCTTGTTTAATTTTTATGTACTAATGATTCCCATATCATAACAGTTGCAAAGTTATAAAGATTTAAAATGATTTAAAATGAAAAAATGATGTTTCAAACTCAATTTTCTTTTGAAACACCCTGTGTATTTGGGATACTTTTTATAGCATATTTCGAAACAGCTTTTCAAGCACTATAATTAAAACCTAATAATTTTTTCTCTATCTCTAACTGTTCTTGTACCACCCCCCAGTAATATTATTTTACGTATGCTAACGGGTTTTCTTAGTTATATAGGGTTCCAAACTTAAAAGATTACCATAAATTTTATTTTTGTTCTATATAAAATTACCAGGATTATAAGAAAAGACCAAATTATAAAGTTTACCAGTACATATCATGTCACACTTCACAAATACGCAACGCTGTTTAGAGTATATGAGTAGTTCTGGATAGCCATGAATTCAATGCTCTTAGCGATTCTAGCGGTTAAGCAACCTGCAGAAATGGTAAGGTTTTTGAAAGCCGTGAAATGCATTTAAAAATTAAATCTAATATAGCTTGAATATAACCTTGTGGTCATGGAAATGGTAGGAAAATGGTGTTAACGCACTACTTGGGGTCTTTGTCATGAATGACAGGTTCAGCCTGTTATTTTCTGTAACAATACTTTCAGAAAATATACTTTCAACTGTCCCTCGTGAAAAAAAGAAATTAAATGACTTTATTTGATAGTTTTTTATTTGATTTAAATTTTCAATGGTTTTCTGTTATTTTTGTATTGTACTCATACAAAACAACCAATAAATTTGGTATTGCACTCAAACAATTATTCATGTAAAAAATCTTGATTTTATTAGTATTCAAAGGAATTTAATATGTTGAAATAAAAAAATTTCTGTTATACTTAGCTTCTTGCTGTGAATTATGTTTATTTAAAATTTTAATGAGAATCTAATGGGGGAAATGATTTTTATCGCATGTTAAATAACAAAAAACATAATTTTATTAAATTGTAGTAAAATTTGAATTACATGTAAATAATAAATAAATACAAAGTTAATTTTTTTTTTTTAAATTGAAAACTAAGAGTAATTAACATCATCAGTTAACAAAAGGCTATACTAAAAGAGGATGTTGCATAATTCAAAAATGTAATAATCAGTATTATAAATTTGTTTTCTTTCTAAGGTTTACTGATTACAGAATCTATTAAATTATATATATATACATAGTATATATATTTTTTTTTTGCATTTCCCTGCCACATAAATGTGGACAGGAAATTACACAGCCTTTCCTGCTCATGCATGGCTGTAAATGTCATAAGGGGGAACAACTCTTATGACGTGTATGGGATTCGAACCCACACTCCCTCGGTTTTAATGGTGTATTTTATACGCTCTTACCCAATAGGACACCGAGATCCCATGTCATAGTATATTAATAGATATAATAAATATCTTAGCTGGATAGCACAGTCTCATGGTTAAAGTGTAGACTTTTCATTTAGGGACTTCAGATTTGAATCCTAGTAAAAGCGAATCCTATTTATATCTGGTTTTTTTTGATCTGAAGTGGTAATGACAAACTGTAACTTGTTTCAATCGACCATATTCTAAACCAAAATTGAGGAGTATCACGTAAATTGATTCGAATAAAAAAGAAACCATCAAAAAAAAATTTTTTTTCAAAATATTGGTTAAAATCAACTACTTTTTAATATTTTTACTAATTATGCTTTTATCTGGATTAACGGTCCTGCTCTGAACGCAACAAACAATTTATTTGTTAAGTACTCAAATTTAACTCGGTACTTCTCATCCCGTTTTAATGAGTTGAAATTTTTAAATTTAGCGTAAATCCGATGACAATACATAACAATACAATTATATTAAAACCTAATTATACCAAAAAATTTTACTATTGAGTTAATTAAAATTATTTTCCGCAGTACTAAGTATGATGTCCTTTCTTTTACAATGGAAAAAAAAATTTTCTTTATACTTTTGAAAGTATTTAATAATTTACTTTAAAACATTTTTTATCATATTTTTATTTTGCGGTCATTATTTCTCTTAAAAAAAATGTCAGCAATAAATGCTGGAATCAAAACTTAAATGCTACCAAAAAAAATAATTCAAATAAAAGAAACGGAAACAAATTTAAACAAAGTAAAAATAAAATTATGTCCTCGCAATTATTGAAAAAGTCAAAATAACCTATAAACAAGTTACATACATGACATCTCTGAATCAGTTACCATTCCATTTTAAAGCAAATAATTGTCATTGGATTCTAATAACTCAAATATAAAATATAAACAAATAGAATATAATGACAGAATCATTAAGCCGATATATATGATAAGCTCTTATAGTTAGCACTATATCTTAACACGTCGTCATTAAAATGTGTGAAAGAATTATTGAGATAAATCGTAAAATAACACTTTTCTTATTTAGAATAATCCGAATTTCCTAGCATAAATTCTTTTTACTATATTTGTTTCAAAATTATCTACCGATGGTGTAGAGAAACTATCGATCTAATCGTTAAATAATTAGGAAGCAAAATAAAATATGATAGTTATAGGGCAATTTATATTTTTCAATATTTTTTTTTTTTTTTGATACTATTGATTTACAAAATTTTAACCCAAGTCCAACCCAAGTCCAGCACTCTTTAACCAATGTCCATCAGCGAGGTGACACGAACTATGAATTTATATACTTACTGTTAGACGAACGATGTCTGTTTTCTTGTTTTGATGTCTGTTTTGTTGGGACAGTTTATTTTGTTGGCAGTACTGCAGTCAATAAAGAAAAATGGGATATGATTGCGATATTTGACTTTTGTTTGAAATTCTGGAAGTATAGATTTTACAGTAGTAAAATTAAATTTCTCGTCATTATATTAATTTTTTTTTTCATCTTCCGAATCAAAATTACGTACAAAAAAACAGACCACATTTATTTTTTAAATCTTATTCTTAAAATGACTATTCAGTAATTTCACTAACCAAAACTATTAAAAATAAATTTAAACTTCTTAGAAAAGAACTAATAATACTGATCATTCAAAAATCTTAACGAGACTGAATAATGGCTTATTACTTCACAGGTGAAGTTCACACAGAAATACTACAAATACAATAAATCGACTTCGTTTTAATTCAAAAATAAAGCTTCAGTGACTTGCAGAAATAATATTAGTCCTTTTAACGTAATCGTATGTTGTATCTTTGATAAAGAAGGTACCTACAGTTATTTAGACACTTTAACTTTGCTGCTGCTCATAAGTTAAAATTATCATCCTTATTCTGAATTTTGACATAGATTTTCTCTTAAAGATTATAGCTATACGTTACGAACCTAAATTTCGTCGTATAATATTGAAAATTTTTATCTGCAACCCTTTTGTTCGAAAATCCCTTTGACCCCTTCGTTCGATGTTCTATTTTTTTTTTTTGTTTTTTAAACATTGAAGTTTATTGAAGAAAACAGTTTTAAATTTAAAAAATAAAAAAAAAATTTTATAGAAAGTATCTATAAAATAATAATAGATACATATAATACCTATATTACCTACCTATAATAATATAGGTAGTAATAAATAATAATTATTCTTTGCGCATAAGCAAAGCTATTTTAAGTTTTCGGAGAAATGTTGAAAAGGCCCTGCTTGTACCTTCAATATTTCTTTTTTAGATTTGATTTAGTTTGAGTTGAGCTGTCTATTTAGTAGCAATTAGACAACAAAAATTAAAATGAAAGAACTCTTAAAATTTTAAATAAAACTATTGATAAACGTTTGCTTTCCACTTTTTCACAGTTTCAGTTTCTTCCGTGCTGTAATTTATTTACCTAAATTCATTAGTTATTTTCACAATTAGGTACATTTAATTCGTTAACTTAAAAAACTTCAATTTTAAAATCGTAATCCATTTTTAATTATAAAAGTTTTCAAATAAATACATTCAACAATTAGTAGAATCAATTTGACAGCTGCAGATTCTACACTATTTCTATACAGTTTTAGTATGGGGTGAATGGTGATGTCGCTGCAAACGTTCTATTTTTTTTGTAGCGCTTTTCAAAAACTCTTTACATTTTAATACAATATAAAAGCAATGAAGAATTATACTGAAAGATGCAACCTTGTTTTGCAAAAAAAAGAACCTATTTATTAATAAATTATGAACTAACGAATGAAATATTTCTTTCATAAATTTTTGACCTTTTTTTCTTTACATTATACCGTATAGGAATTAAGAATTACTACATAACGAAGCTTCCCAAAACAGAAAATGTAGTGCCTACATCGAAATTGAGAATTAAATTTTCGTAATTTCTACTAAACTTGTTAAAATTTAGAATTTTTTGTTTTGTTTTGCTTAAACTGTTTTGTTTAATACTAGTGTCGTATTTTAAGGGATCTCTGCTAATATTACCCGAGTTATATTCGATAGTTTTACATGTAGTGTAGCGCTTCTACTATAATAGTGATAAAGAAATGGGACATGATTGTGGTTTAGTATGTAAAGATTTTTATCAAGAAAAATTAAATGTTCAAGGGCTATAAATCCCATAAGGAAGATATTTCTAGAATACTCTTTAGATGTCTTTATTTATTTATTTATTTATATTAATATTACATACATTAATGTAGTGCAATATTATTGAACCATCGGCTACTAAGGCCATTATAGGTTTTTATACTATTATTAAATTATATACTATTATTTATTTTGTTTATATTATATACTATATATTTACATTATATTAGGTCATAAGGGGGGTATGTAAAGAAAAAAACTTACGACCTGTGCAGGGATCGAACCTACACTCCTTCGGTTAATACGCCACACGCCTACCCACTAGGCTACCGAAGCCCCTAGATGTCTTTATAATATAAACAAATCCATACTTAATTGCATATTTTTAGGTTTAATTTTATTTAACTTTTATCCTTTTATTAAAGCATCAGATTTCTAAAGATATTTTATGTAAAATAAAACATTTATTATATATTTCAATATATTTTTATTTTTATTATTGTTTTATAGTTTTTTTTTTTTTTTTTTGTTTGTTTATAATAAATAAAATTTATATATATAATAATATTAAATAAATTAATTTAATATTTTATATATTTTTGAAATATATTATAGTTATTATATTATATATATGTATATATGGTTTTCATTAAATTATTATATAAAATAAAAAAATAATTGTAATATTACACTGAAATATAACTAAAGATATTATTTTGAAAAAAAAAAAAAACCTAAAAAACACGACATCAATATCTATTTTTATGTATATACGAAAAAATTTAATTTTAATATAATTTATTTATAATTTAGAATATATTAAATATATATATATATATAAATAAAACTAAAAATATATTATTGTACTTTTTTTTTTAATTTTTCTTTTTTTTTTTTTTTTTTTTTAAATATTTTTTAAATTTTTTTTTCTGCATTTTTATTTTTATTTAATTGATACTTGAATATTAATCATATTTTTACCATTATTTGTAAGACGATCACATTGATCTGGTGTTAATATAATACCTTTACCAGTTTTAAAAATATTTTCTGGTGTTTGTTTTTCTCTAATTGAATATAATTTACCAGATTGTACAAAATGATTAATTGGTATTTTACCAGAATTTGACCATACAACAATTGTATAAAATATTGGTAAATCAATTGTTATTAAACCAGTTAACCAAATTACAATAAAATATTTTTCATTATTATTAATATTATTATTATCATTATTTAAATTTAAATTTATTTTATTATTAAATAATTTTTTAATATGAATTTTACTTGTCATTACAACAATTGGTAAATAATCTTTAAATTCATGATTACCTAAATTTTTTACTTTATTTGTTACTAAATATAAACCTAAACATTTATTAATACCTTCATGTGTTATTTTTGGATCAAAAAATAAATTACGACATTGTCCTGGTGTTATTGTTTCAATTAATATTCTTAAATGATCAACTTTAATATGTTTTGAAAATTCTGATATAAAAATTTTCTTTTGATTACAATATGTAATTGGACATGTTAATGGTTGACGATCAAAATTAATATTTGTTGCTAATTTTATTTCTTTTGTTATTTTTGTATTTAATTCAGATTTAGATACATTATGTATAATTTCATATTGTGGTAATGGTATATCTAATTTTTTTTTTGTTGGTATATAACGTGCTCTACATACATATGATGTTACATTATCATATTGATAATCATTATCATTATCATTTTGATTTTGATTTTCATTTTCATTTTGATTTTCATTTTGATTTTTATATTGATTTTTTGTTTCAAATGATGTATCAATTTCATAAATTTTTTTTGATAAAAAATCAATTGTTGATTTTTCTTCATCAATTGGTATTTTTGGTATATTCTCTAATATATCTTGTATATCTTTTATTGTTAAATGGGGATTTTTATTTTGTAGAAGTTTTATAAATCTTTTTAAATCTTCTAATATCGAATCTTTTAATATCGATTGTTGTTCATTTATATGATAAGAATTTGTATTTGCATTGCTAGTAGTAGTAGTTGTAGTAGTTGTTGTTGTTGTTGTAGTAAAAATAGTATTATTAGTAGTAGTAGTAATAGTAGCAGATGTTGTAGTAATTACAGTATTAATATTATTATTAAAATTATTAATAGTTGTTGGATTAATTTTTTTTTCTGTAATTAAATTTGGTGACATTTCACCAAAATATGTTTTACCTTCATTTGTTAATAATGCTGTTTCAATTTTTTCAAGATTTTCTTTTGTTTTTAATTTATCATTTGGTGTTAAAATTTCAAAATAATTTGCTTGTGTTATATTTTCTGATGGTATAATATTATGATAAAAATTGGATTTTTCAAATAGTGATGGATATAATTCAAAATTTGGTTGAAGAAAATTTATTTTATGATCACCTTGTTGCATACAATTATTATTTAATTGTTGTTCAGATGTTAAATAATTATTATATAATCTATTATCATTATTATTTTGTATTAAATCTGAATTTATTAAATATTCAGATGAAAAATTATTTTTATTATTATTTGATGATTCATTTATTATAATTTCATTATCAGATGGAAAATATCTATTATCATTATTATTATTATTATTATTATTATTATTATTATTATTATTATTATTATTATTATTACTATTACTATTTGATTGTTGAGAAATAAATGATGGTGCATTTGGATTTAATTTTTTTCGAAATTCAATTATTGATGGTGTTGGACTTATTTTTTGATTTGAATTTGAATTAATTGAATTTATTTGTGTTACAATTGAACCATTACCAATATTTTCATGATTTATTTTAATACAATTATTTGATCTAGGTGAATATATTTGTTTTATTAATTGATTACGTATTTCATTTTTTTGATTTTCAACTAATTGATCACGTTTTTGTTTACGTGAATTTTTTAATTTTTGATATGTAAAATATTCTAATGAATAATTATCTGGTGTAGAAATAACAAAACTATTTTTTTGATTTTTTTTTAAATAATTTTCATTATCATTTTCAGAAATTTTCAAATCAATAAAATTTTTATTATTTTGATCAGTTAAAATACCTTGATTATTATTATTTTCAATATTTATATCATGATTTTTATAAGGACATTGATATTCTGATGATGTATTATAATAATTACATGTACCCTGATAATTAACATTATGTATTGGTTCATTTTGATTCTCTTTATATTGTGAATCAAATTTTTCTTCTATTATCATATTTTCACAATATTCATCATTATGTTGTTGTTGTTGTTGTTGATTTTGTTGCTGTTGCATTTGTTGTTGCATTTGTTGTTGTTGATGTTGTGGTACAATATAATATTTATTATTATTATTATTATTATTATTATAATTATATGAATCATATTCACTATTATAAAATTCTTTTTTATTAAATTCATCATTTGTTTGAATTTGAACATTTTCAGTTGAAATAATTTTTTGATATTTTGAATTTTCAAATAAATTTGTTTGATTTTCAAAACGATCATGTAACTGATTCATTGTTTTATAATAATGTATTTGTGGATTAAAATTTGGTTCAATTTTACCAGTCATTGCTTTACCATAAATATTAATCGGATCTTCTAATTTATTATTTGCTCTCTTGCAAAAAAAAAAAATAAAATTTATAAAATTGAAATGAATAAATTTTTTTTTTCGCTAATATGTATACAATGAAAATTATTAATTATAACATATATACATACCTGTTTAATAATTATACGACCATCTGATTTTAATTGTTGATCATTTGATTGATTTGAATCAAAATTTCTATTATAAATTGTACCCTCAGAATCTTGAATGTCAGATCTATAATTAAATTGTTCATTTCCATTAATTGTATCAACCTTTTGTTGTTCTGATGGGCAATTATATTGAATTGCTGCTGCCGCCGTCCCCGCCCCCGCCACCGTCATCTCTTCATAATTCATAAGTATTTTTTCAGGAAAATTCATATTATTACCGGTAATAGGAGTTTTTGGTATAGCATTGTATACTGCTGTTGGAACATAATTAATTATTTGTTGTTGATGTTGTTGTTGTTGTGATGATTGATTTAATTGTTGTTCTTGTTGTTGTTGTTGTTCATTTTCTTGAATACTTTGAATATATCTTAAAAAATTATTTTGTTCATAACATGTCGGACAATAAACTTGACCATTACAAAATTTAAATGAATTTGAAAAATTTTGATAATTATTCGTATTAATTTTGTATTTCAAATTATCATTTTCCATTCGGAATTTTATTTTATTTTAGTGTTTTTTTTTTTTTGTATATTTAAAATTAAATTAAAATTATAAATAAAATATATATATAATAAATTTAAATGAAAATTAAAAATTATTAAAATTAGTTTTTAAAAAGTGATATAATTTTCTAAGAAAACTACAGAAATGAAAATTTGTCAAAAAATTTTTGTTTTTGTAAAAAAATCAGAAATATTTTCAAAAATCAGAAATGTTTTTAAACGCTCAAATGTACAAATAAAACGCGATTGTTTATGTTGCTGCCGCTTATTATGCTTGTTGTAATTTCTCATCATCAAAAGATTTAAATCCTATTTGAACATATAATGTTAAACATACAGATTTGAATTTTGCAAAAAAAAAAAAATGTTACCTATTGTATTCACATTGAGTACACGATTTTACAATTTTCACTAAATTTTTAATGAAAAATTTAATTTGTGAACTAATATTAAGAATATTATAAAATAAAACTGACGAACAAAAGTTAGTGCCAATTTAAAAAGTAACTTTGAGCTTAAAATAAAAAGAAAATCAAAGATTTTCAAAAAAAGAAAAAAATTCTCAAAAATCAATAGACATTTTCTTCAGATTTAAGGAGCTCTCTATAAATAAATAAAGCTGCCAGCTGGTAACATATGTTAAAATATAATGTTAAAATTTAATATTAATGTTAAAAATTTGCTTACATTACAAGTGTCTAAAAATTGCAAATTTTTAATTTTTAACTCCTAATAGCTTTTAAACAGGGGGAAGTACAAAAAAATTTCCTGACACATTTCAAAGGTTTTCATTCTCTTAAAATTTTAAGATTCTAACTAAAAGCGAGCAGAATTTAAACGAAGCATAAATCTTGCATAATTTTATTTTCACATAACGGTAATTTGAAGGAAATTATAAAATTTTTGATATTGATTTATAATGCCAAAAAAAACATTCCTGTAGTTTGGTGTTTTTAGATTAAAAAACTATTACTTAAGCAGAAATTGAGAATATATATACACATTTGAATATAGGGTTTTTCCAAACTTATCTTATAGTCTATAGCTCCGTAATGGATAGACTACATAAAAAACTTGTTCTACCAAAATACATTTTTTTTAAAAGATCTATAAAAACCCAAATAATAATTTAATTTTAATTAATTTTTGAATTATCTAATTGATTTAAAATTATTTTTAAAAATTAACTTGATATTTTATTAAAAATATTACTGTTAATAACAAACAAAAACTTTAAATTAATTTGGTGGCGCAATTTTTATGTATAGTTTACTGAGGCACAAAAACTAAATATTCCTTCAATAAATACATTCAGAACCCTAAATAGACTGGGAACTATTAAGTTATATCTTAGCCAAGAATGCTGCCAAATGTTTAGGGTATCTCAACCGTTATAAAACATACTTTTCTCCAAAAGATCTGTCAAATATCTATAAAGCTTACATTCGGCTTAAGATGGAGTATAACTCACATATATGGACTGGCGCTGCCCAAACTTTTTTAAGTTATCTCAACAAAGTTCATAACCACGTATTACGCCTAATTGACGACTCCGTCAACTAGAAATATTAACGCCTCTTATAGCATGCGTCGAAATATTGAAGTAATTTCACTCTTTTATAAATATCTTGTAGGTAATTAGACTTGCTCTAAAGAGCTAAGGTCAATTATGCTTGCCCTCAAACTATTCCAATTTCAATGCCACGAGAGAGGCAACAAGTGCTTATTTCTGCACTGTGGAAATTCCTAAGTGGTTTGAAACTGGTCATTTGAAACTCATTCGTTGTCAGAACTGCTAAGATGTAAAACATGCTTCCACCCTATGTTCTCCTCTGACAATAATAATTCATTCTACAATTTGCAACTATTCCAAAAGAACTTTTTTAGGTTCATTTCTAATTTACTCCCCCAACTCACCCTTAATATCGTTCTTCCATTTAGCTAAACTTATATTTGTATAAAGGAATTCGTTCCTAGTGTTAAGTTAGCGAATAAAAAAAATAGCATTTTTCAACCCAGTTTTGAATCTTTAACAAAATTATAAAAAAGAAAAAAAAAATAAATAAGAAAGTGTATAAAATTTTTAAAAATTCATAGGTTACATCTAAACACAATTTTTTTTTAACTTCAAATTCGAATTTCAAAAAAAAACTGCTTATATTTTAACAAAAATATTCTGTAGACAGACACCCAACTGAGATATAATTTCCAATAGACTTGTTAAAATATTATAAGAATTATAAAAAAAAAAATTAATTTTTATATAATATTTTTGTACATATGTATGTATGTATCCAAATGAAAACTTCCAGGAACAACAGAAAAGTAAAAAAAAAAAAACAAGTATATTAACATAATATATTGTATAAAAAGTAAAAACTTTTAAATGTTATGTAATTGTTTCGTTTTTTCTTTTTTGTTAACCTGGACTCTAATCTAAATCTATCCAAGCGGAAAAAAGTAAAAAAAATATATATATAAACTAAATTGTTAAATACATAAAATTAAATTCATGATTATGTGATAATTTCTTTATTAATTTTCTTTATTTTCTTTTTTCATTTTCATTACATATAAATAGGCGCTATTTAAAACAAAAAATTTTACATGCAAAATACAAATGAATTTAAAAAAAATGGAATCATTTCGACAAAACACTTTAAAAAAAAAAATTAAATTTGAAATCGTACAATGTACCTATGTTGGATATCTTTTGAAGTTCTTAATAAAATTTATTTACTTGTGCTTAATAAAATGTTACATATATAATCTATTCCACAAATTTAAATTTTCAATTTTAATTCAATTCAAATTCAATTTTAATTAAATTTTAGTTTGAAATTTTTACCAAATTAAATGTAAGTAAAAGAAAAATCTCTAAATTCGTCTTTCCACACGGTTCTTCTATTCTTCAAATCAAATTTTTACTTATGTAAAATTTAACTGTTTATTTCATCTTTTCTGCGCAAACTAATTATGTGGTGGTGGGATTTTATGATTCTTTTCATTTCAGAATATATTTTCAAATAGACACGCTTGAGAATTTATACTTCTCGTTTCAAAATTTTTTTTCAAACACTCATACATATAAAAATGAATGTACTTTGTGAAGAACCGTGTGAAAATAAAAAGTAATTAAAAGTATATATTCAAGAAGACTCATGTGGAATGATCCTATTCTGTAATCAAATGTTTCTCTAAATAATTCGAGTTAAAAAAAAAACAGTTCAAAGCTCTGATGCCATAAAATGTTATGTGTTATTATAATAATCTGAAGACTAATGCTAATATTCTAATAAGAAGACTAAGACTAATACTAATACTAATATTCAAGAAGACTCATGTGGAGTGATCCTATTCTATAATCCAATGTTTCTCTAAATAATTGAAGTTAAAAAAAAAAACATTTCAAAGCTCTGATGCCATAAAATATTATGTTCTATTAAAATACTAATAACCTGACGTTGCAAGGTTGCACATTTTTCAGCTGACATTTCTCCGTTCTTTTCTGAAAAAAAAATTCAACTCTAAAAATTGTTTTCTTATTCTTTTCTAGCAAAAAAAAAAATTGAGAGTAAAACTCGTTCAGAGAAACAGGGATGAGCTGAGGGCAATAAAATAAATTTTTTTTAAACTAATTGAGTTGAAAATATTTACAGACAGAGTAAATAAAATAAGTTTTTCTCTCTCCAGAATGACAACATTACAAAATACATGTGTATACAAAATACATAATTGTCACTGTCAGTCAAATATGATAAATAGTGATTAAGTTTAATTATAATTTATTATAACAAAAATATTATAACTTATTATAGAACATTAAAAAAAATTAAGTAATAAATAAATTTAAATTTTTTATATAAGTTGGTACATAAATAGTAAATTTAGTATAGTAATTAATGATAATATAAAAAATTAAAATATTTTTGTTTTTTTTTTTTTATTTTAAAAATATAAATAACAGAAATAAAAAAGAACAGTGTAGCAAAATTTATAGGTTTGATTTTTTTTCCGTTTTGATCTTTTATTTAGATCAACATTTTTTTTTTTTGCTATAGTAGAAATGTTAATCAAAATTTTGATCAATACTGTAGTTTATTTAATTATATTATAAAATTTTAAAGAAATTAGCAACATACTAACCTAATGTCGTCAACAATATATCTGCTATTCATAAAATCTATAATTTAAATTAGTGGGTAATGCTAGGTTAATCACTTTCATATCCTTCAAATATAAGCTGTGTATGTATGAAATACTATATAAATATTGATTTAAAAGATACATACATATTTATAACCACAAAGTTAATAATTATGATATATACATACATATGTACATCTATAAAAGAAAAAAAAAAACACCAACCTGTTAAAACAAGTTCATATTTAACTTAAATTTTTGTTGGTATCTTTTAATTTATTCTCCTTACTACTGTGCGCTTACTACTTACTAATAAACTATACACACTAATACTATTATAAAAATAATAGTTATACAGTTGTTATAATCAAACAGACAGGATATTTTTTTTTTTTTTATTTTTATTTTGAAAAATTATATGCTATTATGAAAGCATATAATATGCTTATGCTCATATTATATGCTTTCCAATGAAAGATTTAAGTGTTTAAATGTTTTTTTTTTTAAATCTTAAGATTAAGTTTGATAAAAATTGGAAGTAGGTTGATACTTATCTATGATCGTTTAGTAAATTAGTAAATAAAATCAGTTCATTTAGTAAATTAGGTTATTATTTGCAGTTAATCTAGACTTTTATTCAAAAAAAATTTTTTTTTTATTTTAATCTTTAATCAAGTTTTTTTTTTTCTTTTATTAGATCAGCTATACATATACGTTTTATTGAGATCAAAATTAAAAGAGTTATTTATTTATTTTTATCTATTTATTTATATTTAATTTTTTATTTAAATTTAAAAAAAAAACTTACCATTTGTGTATGATTTGAATTCACACTTTATCGGTTGATAAGCAACAAGCCTAACCACTAGATCTGCGCCATATTGCACCAACCATTTATCACTAATCAAATGATAAAATAATCATTTTGTTTGATATAAGTGAGTGTTTTTTACTAATCAAAACTTTTTTGAGTTTTTCCCAAATATCATTTTGGTGCAACAAAAACTTATCAAATAAATAATTATTTGATTAGTGATGATAAGTTTTTTGTGCAATAGGGTACCCCCAGGATTTGAAACCGCACTTCTTCACTTAATAATCCACAAGCAAGCATTAGACCACCAAGCCCCCACAGTAATTTCTTTTTTTTTAGTACATTTCCCTGCCACATAAATGTAACAAAGAAATGAAACAGCCTTTCCTTTTCAGGCGTGGCTGTACATGTGGTAAGGGGCAATTACTCTTACGACGAGCGTGGGATTCGAACCTACACTCCCTCGTTATTTACAGCGTATTTTATACGCTCTTACCCACTAGGTCACCGAGGCCCCATTGTATTTTTAGTTTAATTAAAATATATGTTTATACTATATTTGGTAGCAAGGTGGATTTACAGTTTCTTTCAACATTTCAAACAAAAAAGTAAATTGCATATGTTAAGGAGTTATTATATTTATATGCTTAAATGAGAGTCAACCAGCAATATTTTATAATGAGACACATACAAACTGCTATACCATAAAAAAAATACTAAAAAATTAAAGTACACGCCTATGATGTCATATGAAAAAATGTATATAAAAATGTATATAACATAATTAAAAGAAAAAAAAGTTCTCAATAGATATTTATTAATTAAATAATATTTTTAACTAAGTAATTAATAATTTGAAATATATTACAATGAAAACATTTTATAATGTTATCTTCACCAATATCGAATGCATTCTTTTACAATATTGAATGAAGATGTTTTTCAAAAAAAAACAAAATCAAAGTAAACTTGTTTTATTGATCAATTAAAAAGAAAACATTAATAATATAAAACTACATATATGATTAAAAATATCTTGAGCAATGCAATCACCAAATCTTAACACAATTTTTATAAAATACTTAAAAAAAATTATATGGTAATGGTAATTTCATTTTGGTACGAATCATTTAAAAAAATTTTTTATGTCTGCTTTAAAATTTACTTAAAGATCATTTAAGGTAAAAAAAAAAATTAAGTAATTGCGTTTTAATTTTTTTTTTTTTCGAGCGTCGGTAGGAAACTTCAAAACTCATCAACGCGAATTATACATGGTTCTTCCAGATAATGTTGGATTTTAACAAACCAAAACCACTCATTAGACTTTAGAATCAGCCATTTTACCGAAATTGCGTTTGATTTCGTGGATAAAGATGTGAGAGAAATTTTTCGGGAAACAGAGTTTACATACATTTTACATAATTCTAATTATGAATTAGAATTATGTAAGATGTATAGGAAAATCTGGAGTGAAATTTTGAAGAAAAATTTTAATGTTCTTCTTCAACTAAATCACATATACATTATATCGTATTTGATAGTATTTGATTCCATAAGAACGACGTGTACATGATAAATGAATTTCTATAAGTTTTGTTCACCTTCTGCAATGTAGGAATGAGTATCTGTACTGTCCGACGGTTAAATAGCGAGTAAGATTTGAGGTAATACTTTGATTGTTAATAAGACGAAAAGTTCTATTTTTGCACATTATATTGCACATATTAACCCAGAGTTGTTTGGGTTGCTCCAAAGAAAAAAATGCATTATACTAATGTAAATTTTATAGATCTAAGATTCTATAGGTCAGAAGATCTTAATGGAAAAAAGTAAGTTTTATAAGTTTCCAAAAAAAAATCAAAAGATTTTAACTGTATCTTTAGCTTTACCAAAAATGTAAAACCATGTAAATTTTTGGTATAACTCGATATCTAGAATGTTTAAATCTATTGAGTTCTGCAAAGCTTCTACCTAAAGGACTAGGTGAGGTGTTATTTTTCGCAAGATGAACATCAAACAGCATTTGTTTTTATAAAAAAACTTTATTTATATGCATATATTTATGTATAAATATATAAAAAATATATTTAAAAAAAATCCCTACTTAAACTTACTTATATATTAAACAACTCAATTAATTTTGACCACACAATACTTGACATATTTGTACCAACATATAACTTATTTTGGTATTTGGTTATTTCAATCAATCAAGAAACTAATAAAATTAATCTTGTTATAACAACAAACTAATTGTTTGACTGTAATACAACAAAAAACAAAAAAAAAAATAAAATAAAATAATAAAACTTTACTATAGAACTGATGGGTTTGTTGGTAAAACGGATTTTAAAATCAATTGGCAATTAAAATGGCAACAACAACAACAATAATAGCGTCTTCCGGAAAATTATAGATTTTCCAGATTTAATAAATATGTATGTACTTATTAAATAGTTTTATCAGGTATTGACATTGTATTTAATATTACATTTAATTGTGATAAAACAAAGAAAAATATTTTAAAACTGGACTGAACAGCTTAAAAACAAAAAAAAATTTCACCTAATGTCCAAAATAAGTTTTAATGTCTTATTTTTTTTTTTTTTTTTTGCAGTCGATTGTTAGTTTTTTTTTTTTTTTACTCAAACTATTTTATTTATAACATCTATTTTTCTCTTATATATATATATATATATATATGTGCTTATATATGTACAATATATGTATTAACATTTTATATGAATATATTATTGTTTTTGTCATCCAATCTGTCGGATATGATCAGTTTTGTTTAATTGACAAGAAAAATTAAAAAAAAAAAAAATTAAAACAATCAAAAATATTAAAGAAAAGAAAAACTAATAATGCAAATAAATTAAAACTAATAAGAAAAATATAGCTACAAATAAAACTTGAATTAAAAAACAAGAAGAATGTCTTTTTTTTTTATAAATTTTTAAACTTAATATCAGAAAATATTTAATAAAAATTGTACATTAAATAAAAAATGGTATAACTAAAATTTTGGTCATTTTAAAGAAATTTTGTATTGTAAATTAATGTCTTAATTATTTATTTATTTATTTAAAAAAATTTTATTTGCGGGATTTCAACTCATGAAGGTTTTATAAGCCCATAATGTCTTATTTAATTTTATTAATTACTTTATGTTTAGTCATGTGAGTTATTGTTGTTGTTGTTTCAAAGAAGATAGGTTTTTATCTGTTTATACATTTAAGCTCTGCAATCAGTTGTGATCTCCTGCTCGATGATGCCCTCGTCTCTTAAAGCGTTTCAATGAGCTAATATGAATAAATCCAACATATTAAGCGATCAGTTTGAAAAAAATTAACTACAGGAAAAAATAATTTAGAGCCTAAAATGAAAACCAGAAAAATGGTTCCCTCTTTATTTCTGCATAAAATATGTTTTTAATTTTATTATTGGATTAAAGTAACCGTTTGCAAAGGAGCGGCAACATCTTTTATAGGTTCTAAACCTTTTTCTGAAAATAAGAGCAGCATTAAAAATGGAAGAGGAAAACTGCAGGACAACTGAGAATTCAAACAAGTTTTCTGTCGAAACATTTCCCAATGCATAAAAAAAAAATTGGAATAGAGAATGACGGTATATGGCAATTTTATCAACCATAGAAAAAGAATCTCCAACGACACATACCTACTCAAAAATTGTAGATCTTTATTCCAAACAAATATTATTGGACGGTTATTGCCATCAGCAATAAACCGTCTACAGATTTTCAATTAGAGGTAGTGGTAGTTGAGCTGATAGAAATATTATAAGTGAAGTCAAAATCTACAAGATATTGACAGCTATAAGGGGAGCATCAAAAGGTCACAGTATTACTGCGTTACCCCAAAAAAAATAATCTAATCAAAATTATTGTATTTTAAGAGCCAAATTCATAAGATTTTACAAAACATTGTTGGAGAACATTTGGTTTTTTTTTTATTTTCATATACTTAAGTTATTTTGTTTTTTAATAGAAAAACCTAAAAGAGAAATATAAAACTTAGTAGTCATTTAGTCATTAACAAAAACATAAATTAAATGAATAATAAATCTTATTTAATCTCAAAAAACATCAAATTTCGAGTTATGCTAAATGTTACTTAAATATCAAATAAACAGTAAATTCTCGATCATTTCAAACTACACACAAAATGTTTGATAAAATTTTAATTTTTAACCAAACGAATAAGAAACTTTGAATTCAATAATTGGTACCTATTGTAACAGTTATAAATTTTGAATAAATTTTAAATGAAATTTTTAAATTTTTAGTTAAATTTAATGTTAAAAAATTTGTTTACATTTCAAAAAAATCTTTTTAGACGCCCTGATAACACCCTAAACATTATCTTAATACTGATAACGCCCTAAACATTATCTTAATACATATATTTATAAAATCAATGGTGCATATATGTTTATAACCGCAAAACTACAGTTTAAGAGGACCTTCCGAAATTGTCCATTTCCACTGAACCGATTGACACTATATTTTGAACATATATGTTACTTTTGTCTGGAAGCAGGTTTTTAGTTAGGTTTAGCTTCAATAAATGGCACTGAGATCGAGATATACGAAAAACTTTTTCTACTTTATGTTGCTTATATCGGAATCAATGATCACTCTTATATATAATATATAATAGCTATAGATTTTGTAAGGTTTATAATTCTGTTTGTAATCTCATCTGCATATTGTCATCTTTTGACCTTATTTTTACTAAAAAATTGTGTACACAGCTTTACTATTCAAAAAGAAAAAAATTCTAAAATTAGAACATTATAATGTATTTTAAATAGTAAACAACATTTTCAACATTGGATTTGATTGTGGAAAAATTACGAGACAGGAATCAAGCATATAGACACATATATTGCGCGTAACCAAAATATAAGAGTGAGCAGAGAACTTCTAACGTCAGAACAATGTTTAGAATGAGATGAATCATAAGCTGACAGATACTCCAATTTAATTTAAACGTTTACAATTGCCAAATTCATTTGAACAATCATTAATATACGGTTGGACTTAGAAATTTCATGTTTTTCCCATGGCAAAAATTTAACGCCGAAACAACAGCGTTTAAATAGATATGACAGACAGATACTGCAATTTAATTTAAACGTTTACAATTGCGAATTCGTTGTTTCCAAATCAATGTTTTTCCCATGGCCAATTATATGTGGCATGCTTGTGTGTTAGGAAGCTCCAAAGTTTATTTATATACAAAAAAACAGGCTGATCGAAAAACATATAGTGCACACATTATAGCAATACAATAATTGTTTTTTTTTTTCATATTACCATATCTTCTATTGTACTATGTGCAAATTGACACTTTAGTTTAAGGCGGAAAAACGTTTATCCGATCAGCTTAAGTATATAAATATAATAAATATTTTTAAACCTTAAATTTTGTCTTATAAAATTTTAAAAGAAAGTTTTTAGTTAAAATTATTATAACTTTAATGTATATTTTATTAAATATTTTTATATAATCTAATGCTTCAGTTCATTAACTTTCCTATATACATATATATATAAATATATATAAATATAGGATATATAAATATAATATAACATATATACATATAAAAGAAAACAAAGTAAAGAAAATTTAAGAAAATAAAAAGAAAAAATAAATTAAAAAAATAAAAATACTTGCAAGAAAATTAAAAACAAACTTTAAAAGACATATACATAAGACACTATAATATAAATAAATGAAGTTTTTGGTGATAAAATTTGAAGGTAAGAGATTTTATATATATATATGTATGTATACATAGATACAAATGCAATTTCCACTTCATTTGCGTTACATATACTTAATATAAATATATAAGTAGTAAAACTTTAAATGTATCTTATAAATACATTTATTTATTTTTTATATATTTTTTCTTTTTTTTTTGCTTTGTTTTCTTTTCATTTTATCTTATTTTATTATTTTTTCTATAATTTTTTACAAACAATCATGGGATATATAAACTCATGGAAATTAGAAATTGGTATGTCAGTTGATCTTAAAGTGCTGCATTAACAAGATCTAAAAACCTAATTTTAACATAATATTATTTAATTTGTTATAATTTTCATAAAAAAAAAAAGAAAACAAAAAAAGAAAAACCCTATTAACCCATAATTTATATTTAATATTAAAATTAAAATTAACAATAAAAAAAAAAAAGAAAAAAAATCAATAACAACAAAAATACACAAATATAAGATAAATAAAAAGAAAAAAAAAAAAAACAAAATATTATTAATTAATATTAATTAATACAAAAAGAAAACGGTTTAAAGTGATATAAAAAATAAAAGAACAAAAAAAAATTCTAAAAAATGCAAAATTTCAATTTTGGATTAATAATTTTCATTTTAATCATTTCAATAATATGCTTAACAAAAGGTGGTGAACATCATCAACATTCCGAAGAACATCATGAACATCATGATTATCATGCACATCCAAAATATAAATATGATTATGGTGTACATGATACACATACTGGTGATAGTAAAAATCATTGGGAAATAAGAGATGGTGATGTTGTTAAAGGTAAAAAATACAAAAAGGCAAAAACAATAAAAAAGATTTAAATATTTTTTTTTTTTTATTATTTTAATTTTAAATTCAATATAACGATATAAATTTAGCCAATGGTGTAGTGATTAAGACATCGGTCTTTTATACGAAAGATTTAGAGTTTAAACCCCGGCTATGTCAAATAGATTCATAAAAAATAATATAGATTTTTCTTATAGTATATAATTAGTATAATATTAATTAAATTTAAAAAAAAAAATAAATATGCCCTATAAATTATAATTAATTTCATATTGTAATATATAATAAAATATAATTCTTGTATAAGATAATAGATGGCGTATAAAAGAAACATCTTAGTCTTGTACAATAGCTACAGCCGAGTAATCAACGGCTTAGTGGAATCTTGAATGATAGCTCATTAAGATTCACGAAACTGAAGTTTAGTCAAAATATGAATAATAAATGACTTAGTGGATGTTCTATGCTTCTTATAGGAGTGGCAAGGAAAAGAAAAATAAGAATATAAATATTATAATGTCATTTTTAAAAGACAAAATAAACCAGATATAAAGATAAGCATTCATATATAGGTATAATAAATAACAATAGAATCCTTTCAAATACATGTATATCTATATATATCTTCTTTCCATTTGATTCCATTGATTTAATACTCTTGTACTGAAACTTCTTTTTTCTCTTGTTAATTACAATTTGAGATTTAATTAAATTTTATAAGGTTTATATAAATTTTTATGAATATACAAGATCGATTTATTTATTTATTTATTTCCAAGTTATAAATAACTTAGGGCAATATATATAGGGTCTTGTTAAGCTACGATTCAGATCATTTGAAGATCTTAGCATTTTGTTCTTATATAGCTGTCAGATTGCATATTTATAAAAATACATAGTTGGTATTTATATCTTCAAGATAGTATTTACATATAAGTTGATTATATAAAAACAAATAATTTAAATTAAAGAACTATTCATTATACATATTCATACCTATATGTAAAAAAAAAAAGTATTCTAATGAGGCAGGAGATTTTTTTTTTAAATATTAAAATATAATTTTTTATTATGGGGCTTCGGTAGTCTAGTGGATAGACGTGTGGCGTATTAACCGAAGAAGTGTGGGTTCCATCCCTGCACAGGTCGTAAGTGTTTTTTCTTTACATACCTCCCTTACGACCAAATATAATGTAAATATATAGTATATAATATAAACAAAATAAATAATATTAATATTTATATAATTTAAAAACCTATAAAGGCCATTGCCTTAGTAGCCGATGGTTCAATAATATTTCATTACATTTATGTATGTAATAAATAATTAAATAAATAAATAATTTTTATTATTTTGCAATTCATTTCAAGAAGTTATTAAAAGATACTCTTTTTAATTCCTTTATTATTAAAAATTAACATACATATTATTTATACTTAAAAAATATAAAATTTTAGGAAATATTTTGTTTTACAATACTACAATACTATCGAAACTTTTCAGTAAAAAAATAGTACCTATATTGATTATATGCTTAGACAATTATTCTTAATTTTAATTTTCAACAAGTACTCTAACGTTCTTATAGGAATATTTAAAAAAATCTTCTATTAGGTAAATAAGACTAATTAAAAAATGTATTCTATTTTATCTATTTTTAATATTATTGTATACTTTTAAGAATAACTTTTTTTTTTGCTTTATATCCAAAATCTTTTGCATCGGGATTAATGTATTGCATTTTGAATATTGCTTATTTTTTTAGCGAATTTAAGTTTTAAATGTTTATTCTAAAAACTTTCTAATTTCTTCGGAACTGTCCCAGTTTGATTTTGCAACATTAGTATTAAGTATATATGTATATATATATACATATATGAGTATATGTATATAAATTAAAATCAAAAATTATAAAAATAACATAACAACTAAACATAAATAAATTAAATTTCATTTAAAATTCAAAAAAAAAACTTTTAGGTAGGTTTATATAATTTTATAACACTTTAAGGTAATTAAAAATTTAATTATAATGTCTTAATAACTGTAAAGGACAAACCTAATCAAAAAACTATTAGATTTAATGATGATAATAAATTAAATCAGAACCATCCAGAACTAAAAAGATTTTATAAATGCAAAAAACTTCAAAGCCGACACTACGCGGATTCGTTATTAAAAGTCATATCAAAATAAACGCCGAGATGCTGCCTAACATTTATATGTACATAAAATTAATGGTGTTTTCCTAGGTGAAAAAAGACAAAATAAAAACTATAAAATTCAACTTCGATTTGAAATGAAACTGATTTGAATTTAGATTCTACAATGGCTTTATTAAAACTGGACATTTGACGCTAAGACAATTCGAAAACATCAGTAGAAAAAAAATCTAAACCAACGGTTAGAGATCGCGACAAGAGACTAAAACAATCGTATATACGTTATCTAACAAATTTCATCTACAACAAAGCAAAAATAAACAGCCTTAAAGGAAGGAACCTGGAAAAGTTTTTCTAAAGTAAGAATTTTCCGCTAAAGAAAAATACCTCATCTGCTTTGACAACGGTATATTAACTGATTAAGGTGGAAAATAATTATGATTAAATTTTTTTTTAAATACATATTTTTAAATTCACATCATTAAGATTGAAAACTACCAAATATATTAAAATAATCATCGATTGTTTTATTTTAAAAGACAAAAAAATTTATCATTTCAATTTTTGTATATTAAATTTAAAAAAGGTGGATATGAAATTCAAGAACCTGATGGTACAAAACGAGTTGTTGAATATAGTTCAGATAAACATACAGGATTTAATGCTGTTGTAAAAAGAGTTGGACATGCTCAACATCCTCATGGTAAAAATTTAAAATATAATCTATATATGTACATACATACACACATATATTTTAAATATTTTCTTACTAGTATAATATAAATTTCATTGTTATAATTTTATATTATTTATTTTTATTTAGTTTATGGACATCATCATGGACATGAAGAAGAACATGGTCATGAACATGAACATGAACACGTTGAACATCATCATGGTCATGCTACCAGTTATGCAAATGTTAATCTTCATAATGAACCTCATCATGTTAAACATCATTCTTAAATAAAAAATCCCATAAAAAAAGATCTCAAAATGAATTAATATTCATAAAATAATATTATGAGCGATTTTTAAGTGCAATAAATATTTTTATATAATAATATTATCATTTAATTTAAAAAAAAAATAAATAAATCAATTCAATAGAAATTTTATATTAAGAAACCAAAAATAATATAGTAATTAATTATATATTATATGTACATTAATAAATTTTTTTAATTATTTGTTTTGTAATAAAAAAAAATGGATATAAAATTAAATGTTTTTTTTCTTTTTAATTTTTCTTTTTAATGATAATTTTTTTATTAACCTTATCATTAACAATTTTACTGCAAGATAAAGAATAAAGATTATATCCACTCTTTTTAAATTTAGTTACATAATAGACCCCATTCACAAATAAATTTATTTAAAAACATGTTTTTAAACTTACTATGTTTAATCGTGATTGGAGTGTTTTCAAAACAGTTTGTTAAATGAACCCCATAATTTTTTATTAATATCTTCAATTCAATATATTATTATGTATGTATACATATTACGGTTTTATTTCAAATTTTTAGTTCAGTTTTCAAGATTGTCAGAAAAATAAAAAAAAAATACAAAGAAAAAAACACTAAAACGGAAACAGGAATTATTGGAATTCTGCAACTTTGCAAGAGAAATTTCTACTCAAAGAAAACTGTCAATCTGCTATTTATTTATTTATGCAAGTGTGTTTACTAATGTAAAAGATTTAGAATATAAAATTATATGAACGTTTAAAAAATGATTTTAATTATGACTGTTGTAATAAATGTAACAAATCTTATTTTATTAAACTATGTAATGTACATACATATGTATATGTATACTCATCATTTCAAATATCTCCTTTTTAACATTATATTTGTCAAAAAATTTGTCAAAATTTCAAAATCGAATTCATCCAAATTTTCAAAATCAATTTCTATTTTTAAAATTAAATTCTTTTTTTAAGCTTTTTTAAATAAAAAAAAACGTAAATTTCTAAATTTTTACGATATTGATTTTGAAAATTTGACGAATTTGATTTGAAAAAAATCGAAATAGATTTTGAAAATTTGGACTAATTTGATTTTGAAAAAAGACAAATACAATACATATGTACGTATAATGTTAAAAAGAACAAATTTGAAGTGATTAAAATAGATTTAGAATTAAAGAGATAGAGATTAGAGATAGATTTAGAAAAAAAAGTTAAAAACAGTGTAAAAATGGAGGATGTCTTTAATGTCTAATTTTTAATATTTAAATTTCTTATCAATTTTCACAAATTCACTTTTTCCAACATTTTTCACTAAAAGAAATTATTAATAAACATTCACAACTCACAAAAATACATACATCTGTCAAAATTTCCTTGCACACTTTCAGACAACTTAATGAACACAAATCAGAACACTTTCAGACAAAAAAAATCACAGTTTTGAAACGAATGAACGCAAAAATCTGTTCTAGGTTGTTCTAGATCGTTCTTAGGACAGACTAATAAACACTGTCTGTAATGCTGCCCATACACGGCGGACTAGGTTGAAAACTTTATACGCGGACAGGTTTTAGAACCATACCACACACTTATCCAACCTAATATCCAACTATTGTAATTATGTACTTTATATTTTTATTATTTTCTCAAATCAAAAAATCAGCATAGTGAAATTTCTTTTAGTGAAAAATGTTGGAAAAAGTGAATTTGTGAAAATTGATAAGAAATTTAAACATAATAGATAATCTTTGGTTTAAATAAACCAATATTGAAATTCCGCGGCGGCAAAGGCGGCGTTCAACAAATTTTTCCAATGAAACACAATAATGGCTGTGACGGTTGACGAAAACAGTTATAGAGGCAAATGATAACATTTAATTTTGACAAAAACCAAATATCAAAATTAAAAGTATGTATGTATGTATTTTAAAAATTTAAATTGTGATAATCGTTTGAATAATTGGAATTGTGGGTTATTTCAGAATTTTTTTTTAATTTTATAAAATTCACTCGTAACTGTTTGAATATTTTTTTTAATTACTAAAATTAATAATAAATTAAAGTATATTTATTCACATTCTCTGAAATATTACAAGGCGTGTTAATTTTTTTTTTTCGACTGAAAGTTCTGGTTTTGTCTTGAATGCAAATGTTATATGGAGTGGAGTTTTTATATATTTCTCCATGATAGTAAATCAATAAAGTACAATGTTCGTGATTTTTTAAATCTACACAAGGATGTTTCATTCTAATATTGTTCCTTGTGCATTGATACATATTTTTGTAGCTAGCTTTTCGCTCAATGGGCCTTTCTACACGAGTAGTGTCCTCTTTCGTTTCGTGACTACTTTCCTCTTTTTTTTATTTCTACACTGTTCCTCTCGATAGTCGTTACTTTTATATGTGTGTGTAAATATTTCATTTTAAAACAAAATTTGTTGCGAGAGGTAGATAATAAATATAAAATAAAAGCACGCATAAAACAAATACATTTTTTTTTATTTTAAGTAACATAAGATTTTTTTGCCTGTAATTTTTAAATAATATATATTATATATGTATGTACCTAGAAATAGAATAAACTGTACTGTGCACATAATTTCTTTTTGTCAATAGAATATATTTTAATAATTTCATCAAGTGAAAGATCGAAAATCACTTTACTTTTTTAAAAATTTGCTGCGACCGTTTCAAAAACATTTTTCTTTAATTTTCCAAACGAGAATGAAACGTATGTACACATAAAATTTTTTTGACCCTCATAAAAATTTTTATTTGAGTTTTTGTTTGTGTTAGTGGACTCAATTTTTAAACTCTAAAATTTTGGTTTAAAAAATTACTCCTAAAAATCCCCACCACAAATTTAGTTTATAGGCAAGAGGGTATGAAACGAAGGTAAAAGTAAAAAATGACGAAAGAGGACACTACCCGTGTGGAAAGGCCCAATGTTAGGTTATTTTTTCGTTTGTTTGATCTATTTCTTTACTAATTTCTCTTTCTTGTAAACACTGTCACATGGAAGTTTTGTTCCTATATTTAAAATTTTCTTCCATCGGACTTTTTGTCCTGAATTTTTCGGAAAGCTTTATAATATTTATAATAATGTACATAAGTATTGTTTAATTTATAAAAATTTTTTCTTAAAATGTAAAAATGTTTTTTTTAAATCATATACCTATATTTAAACTTACTTGAGCTTGAACTTACTGAGCTTACTTGTTATTTAGTCCTATGTCAATTAGAACTACTATTGACATAATTTTTGCTTCATCTAAAAGGACTATACAATATTGTTTGTAAATGAAATCTTAAATTATTGTACTCGTATATAAAAAATTACTAACTTCAATTTTAAAGAAAATAAAAATCAATTGCTATATTAGTATCAACCTATAGAGCAGGGTTCAAAGTTTACTCTTAATAAAGTTTACTTACCAATTTCAATAAATCCTAGAACAAACAGAACAGAAAATATGTTAACGTTTAACTAATTATAGCATATAACGAAGTTGAAATAAACTAATTTTAATTAACAAATAGCAAATTCTAAATATATACAACTTAACTAAACCCCATTTGTTTAAATTTTACAAAGGTTAATTGGAGAAATTACCTTATTTTCAACAAAAATTATAAAAAAAATATTTTTTTACAAACTACATACATACATACTTATGCGCACAAGTTTTTTTTAAATTTTAATACATTTTTATTTTTATACTCTATCTATATGTATGTATGTATATATGATCGAAGATTTTTTCATACTGATATTTTGATACGTAATAAAATTATTAAATTATTAATTAAAATAAACAAATATATTTTTATAACAAAAATTTTTATTTAAATTAATTTTTAACGTTGATTTTCAAAAAATGTCTGACTGTCACATCTTATATTAAAAAATATCGTTAAACGATAAGTTGTTTCTAGAGACAATATATCGATAGAAAATAACAGCTTTTTAAATTTTATTCCAATTTTGGTTTATTGGGTATTAGAATAATTTTTTGCAACAAAAAAGCACCAAAACAAAAATAAAAGTACCTCATTATTCATATGACATTCACATTGACAGTTGTCCTTGGTAAAAAAAAATATAAGTTTTGTGAAAAAGCGATAGTAATTTTAATTTTAGTAAGAAAGAAAGTTTTATCAAATTATATATCAGTGATTGTATTTGTTCTTGAAACTAAATAAAAGTGAAATTTTGCAAAAAAAAGTGAAAAAATTAATTAATTTTGGGCGAAAAAAAAAAAGAAAAAATGTCCGCTAATACAGTTTTATTTGATTTTTCAATTGATCCAAGTCGTATTGGTGATGATTCTTTACGTGCTGATGCAGTAAAATTAATCCGTACTGAATTGGAAAGAATTTTTTCTGATTTAAAATTCATCTATGATATGCATACCGTAGATGGTTATTTTGTTATTTTATCAGAAAATAATATTTTAATTACAATTCGTTTTTACAATCAAGGATTAATAACCATTAACATTGAGTATTATCTTGAGAATGCTGAAGAATCAAAATTAAATTTTGATGTAATATAAAAAATAAAGTTTTTTTTTTTTATCCTTTATACATTTTAATTAATTAATTAATATATTTATATATACATATTTTTTTTTAAATAATTTTTATTTTAAGAAAAATCAATAATGTATATCTTTTGTATATACCTAAAAACAGTTTTAAAAGAAAAAAGAAAGAAATGAAAATTTCTAAAAATAGCCAAACAAAAAAAAATTATTTTTGTCACATTATAATGTAATATTTCATAATTAAAACCTTAAATGAAAATTAAAAATAATTATTAGGAAAACAATAAATTTAGATAATAGGTACTTATAATTTATATGTAGATGAAAAAAATTTCATATAAAGAAATTGAAGGTCAATGGCAAATCAAAAAGAAAAAGCGCTGTGTTAAGCTATTGATTTTATTTAAATTTTTTTTTATTTTTGCAGGCCTATGAAATTATTTTAAAATTAAAACTGAAAAAAAAAATATATATATGTATATTAAGAAAGCTTTTTAAAATATCAAAAAATATTATGTACAAGTGTTATATTGACGGATGTTTATATTTAAATATACATAGGACAACATTAGCAGAACCCAGTTATAAAATATTATAATATATATTTAGGTACATAATTTTAAAGCACGTGCTTTTTTATTGTATGTGTTGTAAATATGTATACTTTCACTAGAAACAAATATTTTTTTTTTTTTGTTTTGCCAAGAACATTGACTTTGTAATTTGTTAAATACATAGATACCAGAAAAATAATCGAGCCAAAAAAATTTATATTATATTTACATACATAAGTGTTAAAGAGATATGCTTATTTTTTGTACAATTTATACATTTGTGTCCTAAAGAGATTTTTTAAATTATTCAATACTATAATTTAATTCTAAAGTATACATATATGTAATACATACATACATATAAAGGAATTTGTTTAAAATAAAAATAAAAGCTTTCTTAATAAATTTATAATTTATTTATATTAAAATACATTTTATATAAAAATACCTATATAAAATGATATTTCTACCGACATACTAAATTGATAAGATACATATCTAGAATTCTGTTAGTTTTTTAATAATTTTTTTTTTTTTTTTTATTAAAATTTACAATTTTTTACGATTAAAGTCCTAGAGTAATATTTAAAACGATAGGCGGCAGTTTGTCTCGCACATATTTAAACTAAAAATGAAATCAAAAAAAAATTTTCTGTTCCATGTCGTTTATCATCATCATCATAATAGCCCAATAGTATTAGAAATCAATGTACCTAAATAGGTATAAAAAAAAAAAAAACAAAAAAAAAATTATATACTTAAATGTAAGTTCTTAACATACAAGTTGGAGTTTTAACTGATATAGGTGATGGCATAGTACTGACTTTTCTTTTAACATGAATATGCAAAAGTATTTAAAAGAAAGTAAAGGAATCGAAGTAAGAATTGTTCGATCATCATCGATTCTTCGAATTGTAAGAATCGTTCGACCAAAAGATGAAATCGTTAAAAATAAATTTTTTTTTTTTTCAGAACTTGTTTTCATATTTAAATTCGAATTTTTATTATCTCCGAAGATATTCTTAAATGTTTATAAATCATTTATTGAAGCATTAACTTCAAGACATTGTTTAAGATTCCTTTCTGAATATTCAAGCTTTACTATAGTTATGTAGTTGGAAGAAACATCTGAATAAAATGAACGTATTTTATTTACATACGTAACATTGAAAATATTTTATGTATCATAACTGATGAACATAACATTCAATTTATTTCTATGAAAAAAAAAAATAATAATAAAAACCTAATTATAACTTCTATTATTGATGACAAAATCTGAAAATACCAATTTTATCAATTCTAATGTTATAACTGAACGTTAAAATAAACCATCATCATCAATTAGATCCGAAGCTATTTTTTTTTATAAAGCGATTATAAAATAAAATATTTCGGTATAAATTATGTAACACAATTTACAAAGAAAAGTTTTTGTAATGGAAAATAATGCATCGGGACAGCTTAATAATTTAGTAGGGTTTTTTTACAATTTTGATTTTCATTACAAATTGTTTCAAATTATATTAAAAATAAAGATTATGTAACTTATATTTAACTTAAGAAAGACAATATTAGGTAAATTAAAATTATTTAATTAAAAAATATTCGATAAATTGTAAAGTATAGCATAGATTTATAATATATGTATATTATATAATTATCGTACAGGTTATTTCTTAGGTAAGTGCGTTGGGTATATGTCGTTGCATAAGTCTTAATGAGTAGGTTAAATATTTTTATGAAGCCAACGTTCAATGCTCAACAGTTTCCCCAGACAATTTCAAAATAATTTTGTTTTATTTTTATAATTTTAAGTGTATGTAATTTGTTTGTAAATGCTGAAGTTGGGGAAACACCTTGTATAAGTCGATAATTTAAAAAGAAAAAACTATATTTATTTTTTAATAATTAAGAATAAATATATATCAGATAGTAGTAAAATTTTCTTTTCTCTGATTTTTGTAAATCAAAAACTAAAAAAAAAAAAAAATTAAGCTTTTA
The DNA here is from genome assembly GCA_947095535.1 of Poecilobothrus nobilitatus. Taxonomy (NCBI): domain Eukaryota; kingdom Metazoa; phylum Arthropoda; class Insecta; order Diptera; family Dolichopodidae; genus Poecilobothrus; species Poecilobothrus nobilitatus. The sequence goes on along the minus strand of OX352774.1, from coordinate 40,557,167 downwards.
AGAAAATAAAAATGTTTTTATTTTTTTTTTTTTATTTTCTTAAAAGATAAATAATATTTTTTTTTATCATTTTCCTGTACCGAACCTTTCATATTACTTATTTTATTAAAAGTTATTTCCCTTTTTTTTTTTTTTTTGTTTTAATTGTAATAAAATATAATTTCTTTTAACATAAAAAAAAAACTTTAATAATATACTTAATATTTAAAGTTATCATAAGAATTTTTAATTTAAATTAAATATAAGTATGTATATAATTGCTATTAATATAATATGATTTATTTATATATATATATAATTTGTGTGTTTTAACGAAATTAAAATAATAAGTTTTATTTATATGCATGATATTAAGTTAAAATGTTATTGCTTTTAATTAATATATCAATGTATATATATATATACATGTTGTAAATGATGAAATAAAAATTAGTAAGATATCAAATTTACGATTTAAGACGATTAAGATTTTATAGATAGTTTTAGTATTAATACTTACTTATTAAAAATAATTTTAATATAATCAGTTATTTTACTTAATATCATAAAATTATAAAATATACTTTTTATATTTTAATTTAATGCTTTATTAAAATCGTAAACTTGTATCTTCCTAATCCATATAATATAATATTATCAGATATTAACATATCTTTTTATTTTTAATTATATTTTAAAGATTTTGTACAAAAAATAACATTAAAATTTTAAAGTTGATATTAAATTTAGAAAAAAAAAACAAATTTTTGCTTAAATATTTTTTTTAATATTAATAAAAGCTTTGCTTAAATATTATTTTATGATTAAGGTATTTTACATACATATATAACTACAGGAAATATTATTTATGGCATTTTTAGGTCCTCTTAATTAAACTTATAAAATTTAATTTGATTAAGTTAAGTAAGGAAGTAATGATGTAGAAAAAAAGGAAAATTTATTTAATTTAATTGATCTTTAAAAAAAAAAAAAGCAAATAGGTACATATATAATCTACATAAACATAATCTCAAATAAATATTAGATTTTATAGTAAAAAAAAAAATGTTATTTAAGTTTTTATTTTTATAAAAAATTTTGTAAATAACTCATTTATTTACATTTGCTATTAAATTATACTGAAGATACTATATTTAGATTAAGAATGTGCGTGTAACGTGAATACTGTAGCTCAAATATTTACTAAATCAAAATACCATAACTTACATGAAAATTATGAACTTTTATACGTTCATAAAAAATATAATTATTGAATTGAAGAATATACACATTACGGAGTGGTTATACTTTACTTCAGATACATCGTTGGATCCTTTTTAAACTTAACTGAGAGATACCTTAGATCACGTGATGAAATGTTATATAAATCCTACTAAGTGAAGAAAACATAAAGGGCTTTGAAAAGTCCTTTGAAAATTTGTGTGAACAATTTACTTAAAGAGCTGTAACACCTATATTTGTGGAAAACTTAAACCAAAACCCTGAAAGCGAAAGACGTATACATACATAATATTGTTAATTTTATATTTAACGATTTCCATACAGAAATGTTTAAAAAAAAAATTTGTGGTTTTTAAATAAAATTAAAAAAAAAAACTGTGAGGGAAAAGAGGCAAGCTAATGACGCCATCAAAAATGTACCGTTATATTGATTTTTTTTTAAATATCTTGTACCGAAAGCGTTGAATATCTTATCACTACACATGTCTTTGAAAAGGAAATTGTCACGGCTAGCCATTCGTTTAAGCCATGTCGTTTATCAAAAAGATTATTAATTTTACGAAGGGTGCAAATGTAGGTGTTACGACTCTTTATAAGTAAATTGTCCCCATACATTTTCAAAAGGTTTTTTGAAGCCCTTAGTGTCCCCATCGCTTAATTGGACCCATATAACTTTTTATCACGTGATCTAAGGTATCTCTCAGTAAACATTGAAAAAGATCGGACAATACATCTAAAGTAAAGTATACCCCATATTACCATTTGCTTTGAAATTTGAAGATTTTTTTTGGTAGCGATTCATTAAATTTAAAAAAAAAAAAACCTAGTAAAAGACCTTTTCTTATTGTTTTCTTAATTTATTGATTTTTCTATATGCAAGATTTATATCAATTATATAACCACAAAATATTTGTACTTATGTAGTGATTTAATAAATAGTAGTGTTTTAATTGTTGACGAGAATTTAGTATTTGTTTTGCGAACCCAGTAGTTGTAGATCAATCTTTTTCATTCAGAAAAAATTGGAGTACACGTTATAATATTCAAATTATTATTTTCTTATTCTCTTATGGTGAAAATAGGGGGTTAGTTGATTGTTGATATAAAATTTTAAATTAAAAAATATAAAAAGAAACTTTATTAAAATTAAAGGGGAAAAGTTGTAAAAAGCTATAAATAACTTCTATAACTCTGTATTTTTATCTTTAGATTCTCAAATAGAACAAACACAAACAAAATATTAATGATACAACTTCATACAAGTCAAAATAGGATTTCATTAATTTTATATCTACTTATAGTAAAAATAGTTTTGTAATACAATTTACGATTTGAGAAATTTTAAATTGAAAAACATTTATATAATATAAATTATTAAACTGTTAACTACAGTTACATCGCAGTTAGATTTCAATGTTTTCAGTCCATATTTGTTCCATATTTTCTTACTATTTTGTTAATTTTTTGAAAAACATGCATTAGCATTTAGCGACTACATGTCAATATTTCATATTTTCTTTTAAAATGAAGGAATAGGTTCTAAATGTCATTTTTTTTGTAGGAGTTTAAAAAAAAATAATGAAATAGTGATGAAAAATAAAAAAAACTAAAAATAGTAAAGAAATAGTGGTGACTGGTGTCTAGCCACACTAAGTTACATGTTGTTATTTTATAATAATTTCTTATTTTTTTTTTTTTATAACTTTCTTTTTAAATATTTTTTAAAAACTTAAAATTTTTAAACATTTTTATAATTTTAAGTATAGCTTTATATTTTTTTAAATTAAAAAAAGAGAAGTAATTTTTTAAAAGTAATAAAATTGACAATTTGATTAGAAATGTGTGTAGTAAAAACAAAAAATAAAATATAAAAAATTATAATTTATTTCTAGTCATAATACAAAAATTATATTTAAAGTTTTAATATTATTTTTTAACACAATCTGGGATTTTTTTTAAAAGTATTTTTATTATAGGTATAATTTATAAATTTATTAAAATATTTATGAAAAAACTTTTTAATTAGTTTTATATATGTACCTACCCTATTCATAAACTTTAAAGTGATAAACAAAAAAAATAACAATTATGAATTAAATGACAGTTAAAAAAAATCATTTTATTAATCAATCATCTTTTCGTTTAAAATTTTTTTTTTTCTGTTTTAAAAAATTAAATAAGGTTATGCTGAATAAAGGCTAATTTTCATGAAGAAAAATATCGGCGATATTTGTTAGAGCATAGACAGAAGATACAAAAACACTACTTGTGTGACAGAGAAAAAACACAAAAATATCAGACGAATTAACAATAAAATTGTACAAGCGTTCAGAAAATATCGGAGATATACCAAAATATTGGATGAAATTTAGCTCGCTGAAGCTAAATTTTCTATAATTATTTCCGATATTTTTAACATATACGTATAAAATGTGTATGTACACAAAAGAAATGGCCAAACTACTAACATTCGTATGGATACATGACATTTGAATTCATTATTTTTCTCCCTCTTTCCTATTGGTAGTATTAAGCATATTTTACTCTTTCTAAATATCCGATATCGGATGAAATTTTTTCCATGAAAATTAGCCTTAATAAATCAAAAATGTAATGCAAAATATTCTTATAAATTTTTTACTTTACATCCGAATTTTTTTAAAATAACATAAAATTATTTTTGACTGATATTAGGTTAAATAACTGCCTTCATAAAATAATAAATATTAGTGTAGTAGAATTAGTAAATATATTTTTCGAAATTTTTTGTTAGTTTTTTTTTTTTCTTGAATTCTCTCTGTATATAAAAATAAGAAGCCCTCTCATCATTTCAATGTAATTTTGTAGGTTCTCAATTACACACAATCATTGTATTGAAATTTTATTTCACATTATCTAGAGTGCATTTCGTTTCTTACTCTGACTATAGTTTATGCGTCTATAGGATTAAGTAAAACATTCACATACAGAGTTAACTTTATTCTGCCATTTCGAAACGACTAAAGTTATTGAATTATATGAATTGTTATATGAATTTGAATTGTCAAAATTAGATAGGGACTTTATTTATGTCAAACAAATAATGGATTTTCCAAAAAAAAAAAAATTAATTTTTAAGAAGTATTATAAGTTTAATTGAACGAATATAGAAATAAATATTTTATTTGTCACCAAGTAACTCTAACACTATGAGAGTTAGGAACGAAAAACAATCCTAGTTAGTTTGTTTTTTCAATCATCATAATGTTGTTATTATAACATTTGAGATCATGTATAATCTTTTAAAAAAAAATAAAAATATGACCTTATTAATTTTTGTTAATGTTTCGATTAAAAAATCTAATTGGTTTTTATTTTATAAATGTTTACATGGATCACTCTACACGGATCTTCTTGAATCGGATTGTTAATTAGTGTTTATTTTCACACAGTTCTTCAAAAAGTAGATTAATTATACCCGTATGAAATATGTTCAAGGGTATAATAAATGTGCCATTACGTTTGTGACACCTTAAAGGAGTCGAGCTAGATATAGTGTCAAAGGTATGGATCGGCTCAAAATCGAATTCTGAGTCGATTAAGCCAAGTACGTCCGTCCGTCCGTCCGCACGATAACTCAAAAAATAAAGGAGCTACAACTTCTCTTTTTAAATTAAAATAACTCAGTGTCTATTGAAGCTGGGTATTTTCAATTTAGTGAAGAGATGTCGAGTTAAATGACAAAAACTTTTGTAAAATTTGATTGGTCTAAAGCAGTCAGTTCAGGCTTCTTGCACCTCTTGGAACTTAATGAAGCTAGGCGCCTGAAATCTTACAAATGATGACCAAGTTTTATGGCAACAACTTCTGTAAAATTTGGTTCTGCTGGTGCAACATGTTCGGGTAGCTACTATACAACTTCTCTTTTTAAATGAAAATAACTCAGTGTCTTGAAGCTAGGTATCTATCATTTTGTGAAGAGATGTTGAGTTACATGCCAAAAACTTTTGTAAAATTTGATTGATCTAAAGCAGTCGGTTCAGGCTTCTAGCACCTCTTGGAACTTAATGAAGCTAGGCGCCTGAAATCTTACAAATGATGACCAAGTTTTATGGCAACAACTTCTGTAACTTCTGGTTGTGCTTGTGCAATAGATTCGGGTAGCTGCCATACAACTCTACAATTTACATAAATATATCTCTGTAGTTAACGTCGTTACTAAAACATCTGAAAGTTTTTAAAAGATGGTCAAATTTTATAGAAACAGGGTAGATTATGTTCATATGGGTATCCCAGAGTTGACACAGTCTATTTTACTGCACTCTTCCTCGTTTTTATATGTATTTGAATTGAAAATAAATTTTGAACCGTATATAAAGTCATAATATGTAAAATAAAAAATTGAAGTCTTTTTTTTTGTTGCAATAGATACATAAAATTTTATTTCACTTTTCCTTGTATTTGTGCCTGTTCTCTGTACACCACATAAAATTTTGTATTCAAAAAAGATGAATGGAATACCCACGACAAAATTATTTTACCGAAAAGAAGAAATGAAACGTAAATTGTATTTAAGAAGAATCGTGTAAAAAAACCGAATAGATCAATAAATTGCTCTTTTTAAATTTTACTCTGAAAGCTTTTTCATTGTTTATATTGTTAAACTCAGACATTCCTAATCATATGCTTTTTGTATATAAACAAAATTAAAAGCTTCAACGTACGAACCTCAATTCAATGATAAATTTTATTGGTACATGATATGAGAGTATCATTTCCTGCTAATTATTTGCTTCCTATCAAAATATTTATACATATATTATTGTGAACGAAAGTTTATTTTTCGATTAAATTCAGCACAACCTTATCCAATGTATTAGAAACAAAATACTCATGAAAATCTTTTTTTTTTTTTTTTTTTTTTAATATTTTCTTTAAATTTAAGATTTGAAAAAAGTTATTTCTGATGATGGCATGTCAAAATAATTTCATCTGGTCTTTTTTTTTTTTTTACCTTCATATATATATATATATAACTTTTCATAGTTACTTTTAACTTCACATTTTGTACTAATATCATTATTATCCCTTGTTTTTTTTTTTGTTTTCTTAATTTTCTCTTTTTAAATTTTAAAATGAAAAAAAAAAAAAAAAAAACGAAAAAAAAGAAAAGAAAAAAACCAAAATAAAACAAATTTTTACAGAACATCAGAGCTATGGAAATTTTAATACATAATAAACTTAATTCAATTCGATCAAAATATTTACCTCCAATTAAAAGGGGTGCAGTGATTGATGTTTACTTAACTAGTACAGGTCAGCATTATTCTTAATTGTAAAAAAAAAAAAACAAAAAAAAAAAAAACAAGAAAGAAAGTAATTATTAAATTATAGTATTAATATTATAAAAGAAGAGTAGAAGAGTAAAATAATATATATATATTTTTTTTTTTTTTTTGAATCTACACTTATTTTTTTTTTTTTATTTTAGTATTTTTTAATTTCAGTTTATTTTTTTTTTTTTTATATAATTTGTTTATTTCATTACATATTTTTTTTTCTTTTTTTCAAATCATGAATTTTTTTAAGTTTGTATTAAAAAAAAAAAAAAAAAAAACTTTATTTTATTTTATTTTTTTAGTAAAAACAAAAACTAAGTAAATTTAGGGTAAGTGCATCAGATCATATATTATAATCTACATAGAAAAAAACAAAAAAAGTCTTTTTTGGAGATTATCAATATTACATTTTTTTTTTAAAAGAAAATTTCATTTTGTTTTTCAGCTTAAATTTTTTTTTTTTTTTTTTTTTTTTTTATTATTATTGTTATTTAGAATTAGTATGTGAAACCAAACTAAATTAAATTTAGATAAATATTGCATTATAATTATTGTATATAAAAAAAAAAAAACAAATTAAAAACCTAATTTATATTTTTTTTACCTTATAAATCGTTTTATTTCAAACCTAACCTCAATCAAACTATTATGTATCTTATATTAAAAAAATTTTTAAATTTCATAAATACCGAATCATTCCATTATTAGTAATCAAATTTTTTAAAGACTATTAAATTTTAGTCTTGAAAAAATATACTTATTAATTTCACTCTGTTCGTATGTCAATCGGTTTGACTATTGTACATATTTAAAAAAATTCTATTTTTTTTTGCAAAAAAACTGCAATGACCAGAAAATAAAACTTACTAAACAAAAACATTTACTAAAAAAAAAAAATATTTTAATTTAATACAACATTTTCAAATTTCAATTTCATGAAAATTACAAATTTACACAAATCTGAAATTAGTTTGGTTCCATACTAAACTTTTAGGTTTATATATAATTAATCGAATTCGAAATTACAAAATGCTATTTTGCTTAATATTTTTTGGCAAAAGGGTGATTTTACTACTATATTGTTCATTTGGCATTAAGAGACACTTCGCAAAAAGATATTTTGACAAAAAACATATACTTTGTAAATGTTAGATATAAATATTTTAGAAAAGCTTATAACTCTGATTTTGTAACTAAATTTAAAAACGTCAAAAAAACAGGTCACTTTTTTAGCTTTATAAAACGTTTTTTCCTTTATAACTTAAGGAGGCTTTCATAGTTATACCTTGAATTTTTGAGAGAAAAAAAAAATCTTTCAGAATTAGGATAAGTTTTATCATTTTTTTTATCTTCCCCTATTTAAGAGTGTACAGGTGTCAAAAAATTTTCTTCTTCGTTGCGTTTGTCCCAATCACATGGGGTCCGCTTTACGTGTCCTGAGGCGCCAAGTTTTCCTATCTTGGGCTGTCTCGTTGTTAAGATGCTTTTCTTTCAGGTCTTTTTGTACTCTACTAAGCCATGTAAACTACCTTGGCCTACCTTGGTCTACCAGGTTTTTTTTTTGGGCGACTTGAGTTTCAAAACTTTTTTTGACAAGGTGGTTTTCTTCTCTTCATATTCCGTGTACATATCAACGTAGTCTTGACTCAGTAATTTTATCTCTAATCGGTGCTATTTTCATAGTAAAACGTAAACGTAATCATTTCTTACGTGGTCTCGGAGTGTTACACCACTAGCCCATCTTAGCATTCGCATTTTAGTGATACTCATTTTTTTTTCATGCACCTTTTTTGCAGCCCAACATTCAGCACCATACATTAAGGCAGGTCGGACGATTCCTTTATAAACCCTACCTTTAAACCTTTACTTTTAATTAAAAATTTGATATTGACATTTTGAGTGAAAATTTGTCAAAATTGAACCCAAAAATTACAGCTTCTCCATTATAATTTTATATATTGTGTTAACAGCTTTTCGTAATTATACCTATATATAATTTGTTTAAAAGTGAAGAAAGTATATGGGCTTTATTGAAAATGCATTTCTAACTTGTAACTAATGTGAAGTATGTTTGTTTATCAAAAATTGATAAAACTGCAAAAGAAGTACGTTTGAAAATCAAAAACTGCCATTGCAATAATGTGTTTGAAAATGTTAAACTGCAGAGAAATTTTGCAAAAACTATAGTAAATTTTGCAGTGTCAATTATTTTTTTTTTATTGATAAATTGAGGCCTGTAGTAGGAGTAGGATTAACTAAGAACTTTTTTTTACTTCAAAAATTTTTTTTTTGTTTTTGCATTTCTGCAAATATTTGTTTTTTGCGAAAAAATTTTAGTTTTAACTTAAAAGTATGGCTGATTTCAGAACTGTATATATCTGCGGTATTACTACAATATTACAACTTACAACTTTGTAGATATAAATCACTAATATACAATGCATTTATTTACATTGCATATATAAAGTTTTTGAAGTGTAAACATATCTGCTTAAAATTGTCTAGAACTATTTTACAATTTTTTTTTTAAAACATTCAAATTCATAATGCTGTTCATACACGGCAGCATTATGAATACGGACAGGTTTTAAAACCATATCACACAATTATCCAACCTATCATCCAACCATTGTAATTATGTACTTTATATTTTATTATTTTCTAAAATCAAAAAATCTGAATGTTAAAATTACATTTAAGTAGTGCAACTTGCCGATACACGATACAACTCAACTACAAACCAAAGACTCCGCCCACCAAAATCAAAATTTTTTGATATTCATGCAACCAACTTTCCAACCATAAAAATGGTTTTACAACTTGCCCATGCACGATATAACAAAGATCAAAATAGAAAACGATTTGAAATGTATACTAAAGTAGCTACAAATTTTTATATATATAAAATACCCACTTTATACACATTATCTGCGTTATATTGTTTGTTATGTATTAATGTTATATGTATATCTATTGAATGCAAAACTTTGTAGAGATCTCTGCGTATAAACTTTTTGAACGCTATACTTTGTAGTACTACAGTATATATCTACAATTTTGAAGTCAATGTATGTGTGCTCTCTACATTTTCAAAAAAAAACCCTATTTCTCTTAATTTTTAACAATTTTTTCTAACGATTTCTGTGAACTGTTCCTTTTATTAAAATCATTTTTGGTATAAATATTTAATTTTTGTCAACTAGCATTAGACGAAATGTCTTTTTGGCAAATGGATTAAGTAAAACTGGAATGCTTCCAAACTTTCTAATAGCACAATTTTTTAACAATTTCAAAATTATAATACATATACACATATAATTATTTTTGTAATACATATAGAGAAATATATTAAGTATCTGTTTTTAAATAATACTTATGTAAAGTTATTATCTTAAACCATGCTGTATCTTATATTTCATATTAATTAGTTCAAAATGAATACAGTAAGTATATATATTATTATCCTTTTATTATTTAAATTTCCAAATTATGGATTAGATACGAACTTATTTAAAGTTGAAAAATAAACAAATAAATTACATACATATTAACGACTTTTATAATGTGTTAAATTTAAAAAAATTTTCTCGATTTTTCTGAAATAATTTTTTTTTATTTATTAATTAAAAATAATTAAATTTTGTATATATACACACCCATATTGTGAAAGATACATAATACGATGAATATCACTGAAGTGATAATTTTGTATTCTGAAAATCTGCAAAGGTGATATTTGAAAATAGAGATGATGATAGAGAGTGTTATATATCAAAATCATCATGTTTGATAATTCTGGAAGACACGCGATATTTATTACTTCTAAATTTGCATATACTAAGTACATAGTATCATGTCTAAAAATTAAAGTTTTTAGTTAGTTGGTTTTTTTTTTTTTGTTTTTTCTTAGTACATATTTAAATTTTTAATATGAAAAATTAAAAAACTAAAATCCGGGAAACTCGAAATTCCTCTATTTAAAATCCCGGAACGTTAAATTCAGGAAGTAAAAGTAAAAAATAAAAGTGGCCACCTTCATTTCATTTTCATTTTTGAGACTCCATTTGACTCCAAAACTTTCTAGTTGTAAATATAAACATGTATCGAAAAAAGAGGCAACCTGATTTTGTAACCATCTAATTAAATCCATCCCAGTTATTTATTATATATTACAACAATAGGGTATTTAAAATAGTACAAAATTCCCGTTAAACAAATGATTGAAAATTTTGTTTTGTAACCAACTCTAAAATCCTTCCGAACTATTTATTGTACATATAAAAACCTTAAACTCACCGCTAAACAAATAATTGAAACGTTGAATTTTTAATAATTATTTTTTCAATAAACTTTACTTTGAATTTTTACATTTTAAAAAAAAAAAAACTAAAAAATCTGAATCCTTGAAAAATCCCAGAAGAATAATTTCTTGGATTCTTTTGGAGTTTCGGAATTTTATTTTTCGCAAAAAAAATTTCCGGAATTTTGAGCTTCCGAGATTTTATATTTGTTGTATAAAATAATTTGTGATTTTTTATTTCAGTCAGTTTGAACAAGTTACGAATGTTAAACAATTTTAAAAAGTTATTTGAAATAATGTATAAAAGTCGGGATTTAGATTTTGTTCATAAAGGCAATGTTTTTAAAAATGAAAAAAAAAAAAAACAAAATGTAAAAATGCGGAGTACAAATAAAAACTGTACGCGCGTATTGATTTCGGGATACGTCGACATATCGACGTACTGGCGTCAAAACTGCATTATTTTTGAAAATAAATATCATTTAACACTTTGACAATAAATGCTACCAATATAAAAAAAAAATGCATTATGCCCATAAATATATTAAGTACTTTAGATTGGCTATATAAAAGAAAAATTCAGACAATTTTGAGTCACTTGTTGATGTAGATGTTTTTTTTTTTGTGTAAATTTAAATTTAGTTTCTCCTGGAAACAACAATTTGAACAATTTAAACTAACTAATTTAAAACTTAATAATTTAAAAACTTAAAATATGTATAAAAATTAATTTTTAACATTTAATTTTTCAACTTTTCTTTTATATTCATTAATTTTATTTGCAGAACGATAATATATCCAATATCTATGAGAGAAACGGTACTGCGATTTTATGATAATTTTAAAGAAATTTTATGATTTAAAAACAGCTGGTATACAACTTACGTCAAATGAACGACATTACTTGGATGTCATACTTATGTTTTATTTTTGACTGAAATTTCGTGTATAGGAAAATACATTAGAGTGAAAGAGAAAATGCCAATGTAAAGTACTTAATATATTATGATCGTGCCTCTTTCCGAAATGTCAGACGTGATATTTTAAAGTAGACGTGATGTAATACATTTTTTCATCCCTTCAGTAATGCATCTTTCTTAATATGGGTGATAATATGTATAACAAAATATTTGTCGTAACATGTATTTTTCATTTCATATTCTTGAGTTCGTTATAATGAATATTTACTGTAAATTGTTTAATTTTATAAATTTAATGGTCTTTAACTTAAAAGTGTACATATAACAGTAAAATTATCTACAATTGTATTATAGAATTTTATTTTTGAATATAATTTTATCTTATCAAAAATTTTTTTCAAAACAATTCGAATTGTTAAATAAAAAAAGTTTAATACTGATGACAAATACTTTAAATTAATCGATGTTTAATTATACAATATATTTTGGCGATATTTATTTAAATTTTTTTATTTTTTTTTGTATTTAATATTTTGCATGTTTTTTTTTTATGTATAATTGTTTTTCGTTTGAATCATACATATATGTATTTCACTTAATTATTATGCATACACATACATATTATTATATACAGCTTAAGTATATCTAATATTTTAAAAATTTTATTTTATTTACATATTCATTTTCATATATTTTTTGTATGTTTTTAGGTTGTTGGTAGCATTTTTTTTTTAATGTTTTCACGATATATAACTATATTTTTTTTTTTATAATTTATTAATTGGTAACTGAAATCAATTTTCTTCATCACAACAAGCTAAAAAAAAAAAGAAAGAAAAAAAAATATGAAAAAATAAAGGCTTGCCAATTGTGTTTAGTAATTGGCGAATTAAAATATTTTATTCAAAATTTATTTGTATATTATTATAATAAAAAATTTAATTACCTAAAATAATCAGTGGAATGTTTTTTTTTTTTTTTTAATAATAATAATTATTTAATAAATGAAATTTTAAATAGTTCAGTTTTATAAAAGAAAATAATTTCTAAATTAATAATAAAAATAAAATGTACAAAATTTAATAAGAAAAAAATTTGTTTGGCAAACCTTAAATTATCAAATAATCGTATATATACTCTTTATTTATTATTAGCATTAACATTAATTATTATATAAATATATATATGACTATTTTACATTGTATTTTATATGTAATTTTTTTTTTTTTTTTAAATCATTTAAAAATTTACATAAAAAATTTATTCATTAAATAAAAATATGAGTGATTTAAAATAAAAAGCTCGAACTCGTACCTAACAAAAACAAAAACATAGCGGTAAGATAAAAAAAAAAGAGATGACGAGAAAAAATATAATCTGCGTATAAATTTAAGACATTTTTTATATCATTTAAAATAAAAACCTTTAAGGACTATGCAGACGTTAATTTTGCTGGAAATTGATTCAAAAAGTTTGTGCAGTGTTGCTCTATGAAGCAGTGTCCAATCTTTTTTCAAAATATTTGTTTAGATTTCTTCACTGTCTTTGGTTTTTTTTCGCAACTCTACTCTACTTCCATACATTCTCTATAATATTTAAATTATAACTGTACTTTGGCCCATAGCAGGGCATCAATGATCCGAAAACCATTCCAAGCTATTTTTAGTAACAATGGGGTCGAATATTGTCGTCCTGAAATATAGTGCTATGCAATGGCATTTCCTCTTCCGTAAACGGTAGTATTTTTTACTTTCTAAAATTTACAACTACATAATATTTTGCAGCATCTTTTTTTTTTTTGTTTTACGAGGGTTGATGGAAAACTTCAAAAGTCACCAAGAAGAAATGCACGTGATTCTTCGTTAGGGATTCCTGGGAAAAAAAGATTTAAGAAAAATTTATGATTATGAACGATTTATTTATTTTGCTATGATGTGTAAGTCTGAGTAATAACAATACCAAGAAAGGCCATCCCAAATTTCCTTACCTTACCTCCACTGTACTGAGTTACATGGTCGTTTACAGTTCGATTCCTGGCGAAAAAAGGATTTAGGAAAAATTTAGGATTAAGTATAAAAAATTTATTCATTTTGCTATGATGTGTAAGTCTGTGTATAACAATATCAGGAAATGCCATCCCAAATTGTCTTACCTTACCTCCATCATACTAAGCTTTTGGATTCAAGCAAGAAACGTCCATATATTTCTTTGATGAAAAGCATCAAACTGTTTTTCTACTGTTATGGAAGGAAGCTAAAATGTATTTTCATCAGATAAGTAAGTAAATATTATCAAGTTTCTTGCTTGAATCCACAAACTCAATATGATGTTAGAAAGAAATATTTAAATATTTTTGATCTGATGTCTCCTTTAAATGTATATAAACAAAAGACTAATCATTTTGAATAAAAAAATTTTTAGCAAATCAGGCAATTCTTAACGATATTTTCGTATAAAATAATGTATGCACACTAAGCGTTGATTTTTTTGTTATCAGCAAGACTTTCGAGATGGTATTGTAAGCACATTAATTTTTTTTTTTTTTGGATTAGTTCTGAAACTTCGAACAAATCTTATTAATATAAAATTAATATAAAATTTAAATCACTCAATTAATAAAAAAAAAATTTAAATCGCTCAAAAAAAAAAAATTATAGAAATTAGTGTATAAAAAAAAAAGATCATTAAATTATAATAAAAAAATCATAATTTCATAACTACATTTTTTTTTGTAATACATAATATTTTTTTCATATTTTATTTCATATTTATTTAATTTCATGTATCCTCTAAATTTTACCACAATTCAAAATCAAATTTCTAAATTTCAAAATTAAAAAAAAAATAAAAAAAAAACACACACATTAGAAATCAAAACAACTCGAAAATACCTTGGCAAAGAAATTAAATATTTTAAATGGACAAGTTTTGCCGCCAATAAAACGAGGCGATATTCCTAGGTATTTTCCTTCAGCAGGTAATTCTAATTTAAAAATTAATTTAAATTCATTAATATCTTCTTTTTTTTTTTTTTTTTTTATTAATTTTTATCTTTTTATAACTAAATAAAAAAAAAATTTTTTTTAATTCTCTTCTTTTGTTTGTAAATTTAAATATGTATTAAACATTTTTATATAATGTTTGATTAAATTAGTTTTTAACTATATAATATAAGTATATATGTATATATATAAGTATTATTATAATTATTAACAAAAATTTTAATTCACATTTATTTATTTATTTATTTTTATATTTAATAAGAAAAAAAACATACGTTTCATTTTAGTTGCTATTTATTAATTTTTATTTTATTTTTTATTTTATTTATTTATTTATTTTTTTTTTTTTTATTTTTTTTTTTTTTATTTTTTTTATTTTTTGTTTTTTTATTTGTATTTTTTAATTTAATTTAAATTAATTTTTTTTTTTTTTATATATAATTGAAAAAAGAAATATTTATAAAAAGTTTTAAAAATATGTAATCAAATTTAATATTTAATTAATATTTTTTTTTTTTTTTTTGTTAATTAATTAAAAATAATTTTTATAAATTTATTTATAAGAGCGAAGCTTTGTTTGTATAAAATTAATTTATTAATTAACTAATTAATTAAATTTTTTGAATCTAAGTTTGATATTTTTTTTTTTTAGTTTATTAAAATTAAATAAAAATAAAAAAAATAATGATGTTTATTTTAAGAACCCAATGGCTGCTGCGTTCAGTTGAATGAAGAAATGAGAAATTGCAGCGCTTAAAAATTCTTGTTACAAAAATTTTACTCAACATTTTGCAGCAAAATTTAAATATTTCTTTTACAAATTTAAAAAGTTTTTTTTAAAAACAAAAAAATTGTCGCTGATTGATTAAGCATAGTTTTTTTTTTTTTGCTGGAAAATTTGTAAAATGATTTATTTAAGCGCATAATAAAAAAAAAAAAAAAATGTTCAGTAAAAAATTACACCGTTTTAATAAATTTAAAACGCTTTATTCAATTAAACTCATCCAATGTACATATTTTATTTAAAAAAGAAAAAATAACTCAAAAATTGATCAGTTATTATAATACGGTGTTATATGATAATAAAAATATGTGGTACTTCTTAGAATAAAATTAATATTGGAGAAACTTGCGAAAACTTTTTATTTTTGATTCAGTTTTTGAATACGTAGTTTTTTATTATGTCACAATTATTAAAATGTGACATTTAATACCGTGGTTAACGGATGAAATTACATTCATTTATTTTAAATTAACTGTCTATATAAACGTCAAATTTTCATTTATTTGCTAAAATATGAAATTTATGTCTAAGGGTACGTTCACGAGTATGTTAACTTTGATGATTTTGCATGGGATGCATGTCTCTGGATCAGTGTTGTTATAGAAACTTTTTTTCAAATCGTACACTAAATCGTTTCAAAATCGTATTTATCGTATTTTGTATTTTGCAATGGCTACTAGTGTTTCAATCCGGTCAAATTTGATCGTTTGACTGCAAAAATTTTTAAAAAATCTGGTCAAAAAATTCAGTCAACAAGATTTTAGTGTAAAATCCTGTCAAAAAACCGGTCAAAATAAAAACTTTATTAAGAAAACGGGCTAACTTTTTGTTGCTGTATTTATAAAGTGGTAAAATACTTAAATAAAAGAAAAAATAATTTTAAAAATAAACACTATGTATTTTATAAAATAAACAAAAAAAATTACTTCATAAATTCAACAAAAACCTTATTTCATAAATATAATTACACATGGGCATTGCTATATAATTACACTTTGGGCACAACTATATAATATACATATATCATTAAATATAGGAACATAATAAACAAAAAAATTATTTCATAAATAGAACAACGTACCTTATTTGCGAGAAGGTACGTTTTACATTTGAAGAAGAATGGGACAAGAATAATAATTGAAAACATTTTAACATCAATGGAAATGAAAACTGCCATTCATTCATTCATCATTTCTCTTAATTTTAGAAATTTGCTTCCAAAATTCTTCAACTCAATTTTTTCGAGAGATTCGCCAAATATATTAACAAAATTAAAATTTTTAATTTCCAGAAATCCTGAATCAATAGTTTCATGGCGAGACTAGATTTGGAAATAAAAATAGACTCGTACCAACCCTTATTAAAATTTAGAAAATAAACTTTCTTTGACATATTAAAATATTGAATTATTGAATATTGATGAAACTTGTATATTATATAGTTGTAACTTGTAACAATATTATTCTAACTACAGATATATACATATTTTTTTTGTTTTGGGTGAAAATCATATTTTTCCTTGTTTTGGGTCAAAATCGTATTTTTTGTCAAAATAAGACTAAAAATCGTACATCGTATTTTTCCTTTGAAATTCGTACAAAATACGATAAATACGACGCTATAACATCACTGCTCTGGATGCAAAATTTTAATTAGTTGAAAATACATATATGTACATTGTATTCATGACATGCTCTCCCTTTCGCACATTTAAAAACAAACATTTCTGTATCCGCTGTAAGATGCAAGCAAGAAGCATATTATTCAAACGTCGAAATGTCAAATAGTATATTATTGTTTTTAAAATTGTTTTTTTTTTTGTTTTGTTAAAATTAAAAAAAAAATGGATAAAATAAAATGAAAGACTTTTTCAAAATAATTGCCTTGCAATAAAAAAAAAAAACGAAAATAAATATGTCAAAATAAAAAATTGTCGCTTGCATGCAGCCTATGAACGAACGGATGCATGTTGAATGCAAAATTTTTATTAATATTTTCGAAGAGTACGCGAAGTCTAACCGAAATATGTTGTGCATCCAAAGACATGCATCCCATTTGATGAACTTACCCTTAAGGAATTAATTTTGTTTTTTTAATATAAAAACTGAAAGAAAAATGAAGAAATTAATAATGTAACTAAAAATAGAGAGCGTTGTTTTTGTTTTATGCATGTATTTTATTTGCACGTAATGTCATTTGACAGCTTTTTTTTGTAAGTTGTCTGTAATATCATTTGGTATTTGTACATTATTTGACTGTATTATGATTTGAAATACGTACATACAATGAAAGGCGAGTGACATACAATTAAATAAAATACATATTCTTGTGATAATAAAGTAACCCCGAATAATTTGATACGTGTATAATCAAAATTATTGAAACTTTTTAGCTTCTCTAAGGAGCGTTAGAATATATGAAGAGAAAAACTGATCAAAAAATATATTTTATACATAAATTTGATTACATATTATTACAGTTATAAAATTTAAGTTTAATTTTAAGATAATAAATAAAATAATATTTTATTTAATAAATATTTAAAATTTATAAAATTAAATCTAGAAAATAACAAAAGTTTTCATTAATTTTTTTTTTTGTTTTTTATTTTTTCAAAATAAAAAAAAAATAAAAAAAATGATTGAAAAGTTAAAATTGATTTTATTAAAATAATAAAAATTTATTGAAATTAATAAATAAAATACAATATATTTTGTGTTTTTAATAAATATTTTCAGATGAACGTATTATTGAATATGATATTGATAAAATTATGTTTGAAGAACGTTCTGAATTTCAGAAAATTCAAATTGTTCATTCAAAAACTTTGGGAAATATGTTAATTCTGGATGAATTACAGAGTGAGTATTAATTTTTTTAATGGTTTTTTTACTAACTTTAACTTAAATCTTACCAAAATCATCAAAAACTACAAAAATTATCCTATTGGTCCAATAGAGTCGAATGTATAAAACTGAAATCATACTTTTTCAAAACAAAAACTACACCTGTTGAACTCATAGATGATGTTTGAGAAAGTGAAAAATATGAGTTCAAGCTCAATTTTATACATTAGACATTCGACCGACCTTCTGTTCGACCAAACGTAACCTAGGTTTTACTCAAATATCATTAAAGGAGTTTGTAACTGTAATTACATATTAATACTTAAAACGAAAAGAAAACATTTTTTTTTTAAATAATACATACATATATTAATTTGTTAGAGATGATTTAATTGTTTTAGCTACAGAGTGGGACAAAAAAAAATTTTTTTTAAATGTTTTTGGTTTAAATAAAATTACAAAAATAAAGAGAAATATAAATTTTTTTATTAGTTCTGTTATATGGAAAAAATAATCTGAATGATTTATGCAATCTAATGGTTCTTAAGTCATGATGAATTTTATGATAATATGTCTACCTAAAGAAGTTACTACTACTTATATAATCTTTGTTATTATTTAATTATAATTTTATTTTATTTTATTTTCAGATATTGCTGATGTTGATTTAATATATACTGAAACATTAATGCAACGTGGCATGGAAAGTTACAAGGATAAAGAAATTTGTATTCTTGGTGGCGGTGATGGTGCTTTATTATATGAATTACTTAAAGAGAATCCAAAACATGTTGTAATGTTGGAAATTGATGATTTGGTAATGAAAGCATGTAATAAATATATGAATACAATATGTGGTGATGTACTTGAAAAACGTAAAGGTGATAATTATGAAATAATTGTTGGAGATTGTATGGAATATATGAAACGTTTTATACAACAAGAACGTAAATTTGATTATGTTTTTGGTGATTTAACTGATATTCCAATATCAGATACACCAACTGGTGAAATATGGGATTTTATACGTAAAATATTGGAACATTCATTTAAAATATTAAAACCAGATGGAAAATTTTTAACTCATGGTAATGGTAGCAGTTGTCCAGAAGCATTAAAAATGTATGAGGAACAATTAAAATTATTAAAACCATCAGTAAAATTTACAACTGCAAAAGCATTTGTACCATCATTTATGGAAGAATGGGTATTCTATCAAGTCAGTTTGGCATGACCATCTAAATTAAAAAATATTGAAAATTGTAATTGCGTTAAAATGCGAAATAATAAAATAAAAAAAACAGAAAAATTTGCCATTAAAAATTTTCTTCCAATTGTTAATCGTTTCGATAAATTAAAATTCTTAAATCATTGTTGGATTTTATATCATTTGATGATATCCTAGTATTGTTTTTTTTTTTTTTAATTTTTTTCTTTATCTCTTTCATTTTTGCCATTATGTGTATTAATTTAAAAAAAAAAAACTTAGAATTAAAAAATAAAAAATTATTTTATTTATTTTTTTTTTTTTTTTTAAATAGGAATTAAAATTTATTTTATTTATGTATAATTAATGTTCCTTATAATTAACAGAGTGTTTCTTATTATGTTAATAAGTTTATTATAATAATTAAATAATTGTTACAGAAAGAAAAAAAAAAGAAAGAAAAGTATTTTCAGTTTGTGTTTTTTTTTTTTTTAAATTTAAGTTGTAAAATTAATTTCAAAAGATTTTAAAATTCAAATGATAAATAAATAAAACGCATAAAAAGTTTTAATGAAAAACAAAAACATTGATGTTATTTTCTTCTTTGTTTTTTTTTTTTTAGTTTTAATTAGAGTGATCCCAGAATCTAGTCTTCAAAATCCAGTTAAATAAGATTTTGGGATAGAAAATCCTGGGAAAAAGAGCAAAGGGTTGAAAAATAAAATTTGATCAAAAATTTATTTAAGCTGTTTTCTTATTTCGATTAATTTTTTTTTAACTGGAACAGCCCTTGTACTATAAATATACGTACATACTTAAGAATTTTTTTTATTAGATATTTCAAACGTTATGGAAGAAAAATACTTCATAATTCGTAATTTTTAAATTTTTGACATCTTGGATTCTAAGAAACTACATCGCTAACAAAAAGTGTTTACATTCCGAATTGTAATTAAAACAAACAAATATTCTACAAATCTATAATCAGACCATAGTTATTACAAATGAATGTGAATTATGAACGTTAAGTGTAGCAGATGAAAAAAAAAAGCTAAAATATTCGAAAGGAAACTTATTGCTAAAAATTTTTTGAACCTGAAAAACGAAAACTGGAGACTGAAAAACATCTTTATATATTAGAAGAAAAAATTCTAATCGATTTATCAAGACATAAAGACTACAAACGGCTGACCATATGATTAGAATAAACCAAAGCGGAACACAAAAGAAAATTTTTAAAGTTAAACCACAGACTAAATATATTATACAGACGAACTGTTTCATATAAAAATTTAAAGTCTTTTTTAGGAGCCAGCATGAACATTTTTTTGGAGCCAAACTAAGTATTTTAGATATTTAAATAGCAAAAACAAAAATCTATAGAATATTCTTTTGTATTTTCTATTTTTGTAAAAATTTTTATGATGATCTTAACTGATCGTCTGTATAGTATAGTTTTAACTGATCGTCTGTATAGTTTATTTAGACTATGGTTAAAGCTAATTTAAGAGCCAACTGTAGACCACGGATGAGATGGCTAAATATTAAATATGACAACACGTCAAAACTTAACATGACAGCAAGTCAGAAATTGGAAAGCCGTACTGCAAAATCGTAATGTGTGAAGAGATGTTATGAAAATTGCCGAATCTGACACCGAGCTGTACCGTCATAAGAAGAGAAATTCTTTTGTAAACAGATTTTATTCTTTTTTTCATGTTTTTTTTTGGTTTTTATTCGATTAAATTTAACATGCAGTTTAGAGTTCTAATACAAAATCAGGATATTAATAATTAGTAGAATTTTAGTGGTGAATTATTGAAATAACGTAGATTTGGTGACGGCAATAAACTCACCTGCTGCATTGCCGTTGATAATGTTATATTAAAAAAACAAAAAATACTTTAATCACGGTTTAAAAAAGTTTTCATTAATTTTAGGTCTGTTTGTTTTTAAGTTCTGGCTATACCAGTTACGCAGAATAAGATTGGGAAAATTAATAGTATCAGAATTTAGAATGTTTTTGTAAGCTTAAATTTACTATTTTTATGTTTATGATTTTTATGAAAGAATCTAAAGATCGTTCGCCAACTTTATATTTTTAATTGCAATTCGACAATTAAAATATTGCTGTTATACGAAATAATATTTTACAAAATTTGCTAAGGGAGGTGGGAATCTTCGAATAACATCAAGAATACAAGAGGATGTTCATATTCCTACCTATGAAATTAAACGGGAATAGAATGAAACCTCTAAATACTAACGAACTTTGACAATACATTGGCTAAAGAAACTTTGAATTGTAAAGTGGCACTGTGAAGGAACTAAGGATCCGCCTATTATTATTGCAATATTTTGATATCAGTGAGGAAGCGAACAACTATAAAACATACAGTAGCATGTAACAACTTCCTGAATAAAGTAACCAAAATGCAAAACCAACTCCAATGCAGTAGCTATTATTATTATTATTATTATAATCAACCAAACTTTGGTAAATAAAAGTTAGGTAGCTCGTTGCAACAGAATTGTTCAAGATTTATTACATAAAATTTGATTTTTATGGGATATGGCAAATTGAATGAGTTCATAATAAATTTCCCATGAGAAACACTGGGAAAGCTTCTCTGAAGTAAGAATGCTCAATCTTAATAGAGATATAATACGTTTGATGAAGGGTATTGCTTGGACCAATAAGACGCTGTAGGAGTGTGGATCGTGGAGCATAACGAGTAGCAAGGCCTAGGTGTAAGAGCAATCACATGCCCCCTCTCCGAAAAAACTACAATAATT
This sequence comes from Poecilobothrus nobilitatus, assembly GCA_947095535.1. NCBI lineage: Eukaryota > Metazoa > Arthropoda > Insecta > Diptera > Dolichopodidae > Poecilobothrus > Poecilobothrus nobilitatus. The sequence continues at coordinate 40,534,773 of OX352774.1, read as the reverse complement.
TAATACGATATATATTATAGATGTACGTGTACGGTGTATGTTCAATATATACACGTTAATATCACATTTACCAGATTGTATTCAAAAATTACTCTTAACAGAAAATTAAAAAAAATGCTAGTTGATATGATGGTGAGAAAATTCTTTTGATTAACATATATACGATTTAATTGAATCTTAACAACTAAAAATGAGGCGTACATTTGACATGCATCTACATATAACGGATTTTCCAAGAGGAATGATACAATTTAAATAGTTATAATGGCAACACTGCATATTATTTTTGGACATTTCTTAATATCATTTGTGTTCAGTAGGCTATGCCATTTAATCATGGAAAGATACATGGTTCAACAACGTTTAGAAATTGTAAAATTGTTTTATCAATATCAGTGCTAATTGCATTTCAACATTTTTATCGAAAAATTTTATTCAGTGATGAAGCTCATCCACAAGCTGAAGCTGAAAATCTACAAGAAACTGTTCAGACATCATTACATCCAGATAAAGTCACTTTGTGGTGTGCAATTCATACTGGCGGAGTGATTGGTCAATATTTCTTTGAAGAAAATGGTCGAATAGTAACAGTCAATGGAGAACGATACAGAATAATGTTAAAACATTTTTTTTTTCCTGCTGTTGTTAAGAATAATCTGGAAGATATGTAGTTTCAATAAGACATACGCATCCAATCGATTTATTGAAAACAAAATTTGGTGATGAAATTATCTAAAGAAATTGTCCAGTTAATTATCCTTCCAGGTCGTATGATTTAACACCTTGTGATTCCTTTCTTTAAAGATATCTTAAGTCACAAGTTTATGCTGATAATTCAACAACAATTGAGCAATTAAAAATCAACATTGAACGTGCTATTGATGAAATACATCCAAATTTATGTGAAAAAGTGATGAAAAATTGAGCTGACAGAATGCAGTACATACGGAGAAATCAAGATGATAATTTGAATGATGTTATTTTCCATACATAATGGCATAATGTAATCTTTCAAATAAAAAAAATTTTGGTCTCACTGAATAATTTATGTGTTTTTTTTTTTAATTTTTAAATTGTATCATCCCTAAGGGAAAATCCAATATAATTTTTAAACGAAGTTGTAATCTTCAAAATATCACAGCTTCTTTTGATCATTTTTTAATACAAGTTTGTTATTTTTACATTAACCGTAATATTGTTTTACATTCTTGAAATAATTATAAATATAAATAACTATAATTATAAATAGTTGTTAAAATCTAACAAAATTTAGTATAATTAATTGAAAAATGATATTATGCAGTTCCTAAAAAAATTAAATAAAAAATAAATAAAACTTTTAATATTCATTCAGTGTACTTTTTTTTTTGTTTTTTTGTTTAATCTTTAATATTGAATAATTAATACATACATATATTATTACATTTTTTTTTATATAATAACATTAAATAACTATATTTATATTTTCTTTTGAATATTTTTCTATTTCTTTTTTTTATCTTTTTGTTTTTTTTTTTTTTGCTATTAACTAGTGATTTAAAATTTGTAACTATAATAAATGAAAAGCTTCTTTTGATATTCTTAAAACTAAATATATATTATAATTAAAAATTTTTTAAATTTTATTTAATAATGTGAATGTGATGAAAAAGAAGTGATCATTTTATTTTGATTATTTCAAATGGTAATACTTTGGTTAATTAATTTTTTTTTTTTAAACTTTTAATTGTGAAATAAAATTTCTGTTCTGTTAATTTTATACTAATAATGTGATTTTCTACAAAATTTATTGTGTTTTTATGTTTTTCTTTTTTTTTATTTATATATTTTGGAATATATATGTAATTACATTCACAAAAAAAGTTTTTTTTTTAGTCCAATACTTTTAGGAAATTTTATTTTAATTTTTTGATGTTTTATTATTATGATTATATTTATATAAAGGTATTTATATACAAGGTTTATTATTAAATACCTTTAATAATAAAGTTTTTAATTACGTACATAATTTAAATACAATATTTATACACTTTACAATATTTACATAATTAAATGTTTCCTTTTTTTTTTCTCTCATTTTAGAATCATAAGAAATATTTGTTTTTGATTTTACCCTATTCTGGAATAAAATTATACAAGATTGTTTTATTGTTCTTCTAAATGAAAATTAAGATTGTATTTATTTTAGCGCCCCCGCAAAATGATAAATAAATAATGATATGTTATAAATATTGTATTGTAAACTAAAAAAAAAAAACAAAAAATATGAATCAATTTATAAATATGTACAATATTAATGTTTTTATTTTTAGCAAAAGAAAAAAATTAATAACTAAACCCCTTCCAAACCCATGTTTTATTTTTAAATGACATTAAAAATACAAAAATATTAATAAAAAAAAATCACTAATTTGTTTTTACTTTTTTTTTTTTTTTGTTTTTGAAAATTAGAACCAATTTTCATTAATTTCTTTTACTTTTCTAATTTTTAAAAATTGGTGGTATATAACTTTGGATGTGATTTTAGTAATAATAACAACTTAAAAACAAAAATAAATTAAGTAAATACAAAAAAAAAAAAATCTTCAAAAAATTATCGAACAAATTTATAATATGCGCTACCTATAATCATGTATATTTTGAAATGAATTTAAAAATCTTTCTTATTAGTTTTAAATCAAGAAAAAAAAATCTGCTATTTAAATTTATAAACGTTATTTAGATTTAAAATATATATATAATTCTCAGTTTAAATATTATATTTAATATCAAATTTAATTGAATGTAATGAAATTATTCTCGACATGAATTTAAAATATATACACCTTATAAATAAATTAATGTAACAGAACGAATAAAGTGAAAATAAAAATGCAATTCTTTTAAAATAAATAATTTTTAAGCCTATGACTATTTTATGAGCCTTAGTTTTTTAAAGAATTCAATCTTTTTTTTTTTTTTTTAAAATAAAATATTTTCTTTTCTTTCTATAAAAAGTCTTGAAGTTACAAAAAAAAATGCGATAACGAAATGTATTTTAAACGTTTTGGAATGATCGCTATTAGAATAAACTATCAAAATTATTATCAAATAATATCATTATATGATAAAGTGAAAATGATAAAAAAAAAAAAAATCACTTAAAAAAATGTATTTAATATGTACAATTTACATACCCTATAATATTGTACAAATAATTTCCATCAAAAATATTGTACTCAATGAATTTTACATGAATTTAAAATAAAAATGTTAAGTACAGATACACTTAAGATAAAAACATTGTTTTTATTTTTTATTTTTGTGATTAACGTTAAAATTTTCAATTCCAATTAAATATTATATTATATAAATACATGTATTTAACTTGTTGAAGCATTACTTTTACCACATGTACTTGTTACTGTACCACTTTGTATTTTACTCAATTCTAAAATTTCTGAATTTAACATTGGTTCAATTTCAGTTTCAGAAATAATTTCTGCTAACCATTGTTCAATTTGTACTGGACGCCCTTGTTGTTTACTACCATTAGATGAATCATCTTCATTTTTCTCTAATATAATTTTTAAATTTTCAAGATTTTTTAATAGCAATTTTTTATTTTGTTTCGATGAACTATTTTTAGTATTTGTAGAATTATTATTTGTATTTGGTGTAGCTAATGTTGTAGATGATTCTCCTGCACTAAGTTGTAATTCTTCAACATGAATTGGATCAATATAATTATTATTTTCATTATCACCATTTTCAACATTATTGTTATTTTCTTGGTTATCATTATTGTATGTGGTGTTTAAGTGTGAATGAGCATGTGCTTTAGCATGTTGATGTTGTTGTTGTTTAAGAGTATTTTTTATTTCAGCAATTAAACGATTATAAAATTCACAATTAACATAATTTTCGTTATCTTTTGTTGTCGTTGTATTTGATTCATTTACTGTTGTATTATTATCGGAAGTTTCTGATATCATATCATCATTTTCGGAATTTTCACCATTTTCTGTTATTGAATAAATTTGTTGAGATTCAGCTATAGAATCTTCATCATTGATCGGTTCACTTTGTGATGTATTTTGATTAACATTCATTAAATCTTTATTGGCGCAATTGATTGTTAAACTGGAAATATTTTTTAAATTAATCACACCATTACAATTATTAATCGTAATTTTTGGTTTAAGTTTAAATGATTTTTTTTGTTTTTTCGATTCAACAGTAGTTTTGGTTATATTAGTAGACGAACTGCTTGATGCAATAACAGATTTATTTAAACTGATTGGGGTTATAGATTTTGAATTATCATTCGATGTATTTAATTTTTTTTCTAAAAATAAAATATACATACTTAAACAAATATAACTAAAAATAAAATTATATTAATATTACATACCATTTTCAAATTCTAATGGCTGTAAAACATTTGATGATTTTTCAATTAATTCTTTTGCTTCATTTAATGTGATATTAATTACAGATTCGTTCAAATTTGATACATTTTCTGTTATATACTTTCTATTGTTAGAAAAATCTATAAAAACTTTTTCTTCATCGTTTATATTTTTGTCATTAAAATATGTGGTAACATCAATATTTTTATCATTATAATCAACATCACCACCTTTACCCGTTCTATTTGTGGTACTTGGTGTTGTAACAGTAACATTTGTCATTTTTGTTACATTTTCTAAACATTTAACCATTGTTGGTGTATCGTGTTCTGGCTCATCCTCATTTATATAAAGTAAGTTTGTAAAATTAACATTAACATTTTCAAGGTTGAATTTACCAAAATTTCTTATTAAACCTAAAATTACTTCAGTATCGGAAATAAATTTTATTTCATCAATATCATTATTTCTATTGTTGTCATGAATTTGTGTTGTTTTATTTAGGTCATGAGTGGGGCAAATTGTGGTGGTAATGTTATTTTTATTGAGATAGGATTGATTAGAATTACAAATAACATCAAGTTGCCTCAATAAAAGTTGTTCACGAACATTTATTGCTTCACGTATTTTATTAAATTCAGTTTGAACATTTTTTTGTAACTAAAATTAAAAAATATAATAAAATTATTAATATGTATGTATTTATAAAATTTAATTAATTTAATCAACGTAACTGATGTTTTTACTTACATTTTCTAAAGAAAAATTCATTTTTTTCATTAAAAAGATCCCCCCCTCTTTTAAAAATAAAAAAAAAATGCAAAATAAAATTATGTATACAAAAACAAAATTATTATTTTTAAATAAATATTCCAACAAAAAACTTTAAATCTTTATTCCTTTCCTTAATTCACCTGTTCGTTTTAAAAGACTGCGGAGGACTGCGTAAAATAAAGAGTGAGTGACATGACAGCTGTTGTTTTTGGTTTTGGTTGTTGATTTCTTTTCTTCTTCTGTTTTCTTAATTCTGTAATCTATTTCTGAATATTTTCCCAATACAACAAAAAATTCAGACAGAGAACCAACAGGTATATTAGGAAAGAAGGTGGAAAATTAAATTAAACAATTTAATAGTTATAAGTTATAGTAATAGTTATAGTTTTAATTTGTAAAACATTAGAAGTGCATGTTGTAAAAAAATTATAATTTTAGTTTAAATATCATCTATCCATTATTATTTTAATATATTTATGGCCAACTAACCATACTTAAGATAAATACCAATGACAATTGACAGCTAACAGTTAGGTAATAAATTTTGAAACAAGTTTATTATTTTATATTTTACACAATTTATTCATTTAAACACGAAATATGTTTATTTTTGTTTTATCTTAATTAATTATTATATTTTGTATTCTTATATGGAAAACTTCATCTTAAATATTTTTATAATACATGTAATATACAATTAATCAATATGCATTTATATTTTGACAGTTAAAAATTTGGTACAATTTAAAAATGTATCTATAAATTATAAAACACCACACACACACCACGGATGACGGAGCATTTGTTAAAAATGAGTGAAAAAAAAACGATCAAATTATATTTTAACATTTAGCTAGTTAATTAAGTAGTAAATAACTACTGAACCTTAACTCAAAATAGTAAATAGTTGATAATTAAATTTTCCTCGAAAACTACAATTATTTTAAAACGTCTTTTCATAATTAATAAAATATTTTTGTACATTTAAAATTTTAATATTTCATAAAACGGTATCAAATTACTTTTATCAAATTCTATATTTAATAAGTATTAAATTCCAAATTTATCAAATTAAAATTATTTTAGTACTTATATTAATTAATTACAAAATTCCAAAAAAAAATTAAAATTATTATCTATAAAATTTAGTATTTTTGTTTTTTTGTTCTTTTTGACTTATAGAAATTGATTTATGTAAACGTATGAAATGTATAATTCGATTTTATTTCCACGATAAATTTGAATGTTTGTTGGGTTAAATAACTCGGCAAAAATTTTTGAGTTAAATATTTTTTGACATTCGTGTTGAGTCTTTCGGTGGAATGTGCTGTTGTTCAATTAATTTTGTCGAGATAAACTTGATTAAATTTAATTATTAAATATTTAATTTTGTTGTTATTTTGATTAAATATTTTTTTTTTTTTTTTTTTAATGAAATGAATATTATAAAGTATTAAAATAAAATTAAAAATACAAAAAAAAAAAAAAAATAAAGCAAAATTAGTGTAGTGTAATTTTTAAATAATTATATACATATATATTTATATATATAATATATAAGTGTAATATATATATACATATATATGTATGTACGTTCGAATATATTAATATTGTAATAAAAAGTGCAATTTGTAATAAGAAAGAAAGAAAAAGTTTAAAAAGTGAAACATTTTTTTTTTATAATTTATTATTATATATATACATATATATGTATATATAAATAATAATATATATATTTATATATATATACACCTCTATATATAAATATAATTATGTACACAATAAAAATATTTACGGATATAAAATTGTCCTATAAATAATTGGAATATATAATATAAAATACTAAAATAAAAAAAAAAAAAAAAAAAATTAGTATTAAACTACTACAGGTAGGTCAAATTATTCACAAAGGGTTTAATAGAATTCTTTTTCCCTTATATATGTATATATATATAACTATATATTTTTAGTAAAATAATATAAATAATTTCAGTAGACAAGTTTTAACATTAATACCTATTTAAAATATGTAATTTGTTATTAAACTATACAACTATATTTAATAATGCATATAATTAATTGATAATTAATTGATTCAGGTGAATCATACTTACTATTTATGTATGCATTCATTGATCATTTGAAATAAATATGTATGGAAAAAAAATAATTATATCAAACATGTAACACTATTATATTAAGGGTTATTTACTTATTTATTGAGGTCATGAGCCATTATAGAACCTCAAACACAAAAAAAAAACAAAAAAAAAATCACAATGTAGTTTAAATGCTATTGCAGTAAAGAATATACATATTATATACCTACATATATATATATATATATGTATTTTTTTGTGAATTTATATTCTTTTATATTTATTTAAATGAGGCCATGAAGAATATATTAATTAAAATTTTTATTAACTAATGCATTTTATTGTTTTTAATGAAAATAAAAATTACTAAGTACTTACTCGTTAATTTTATTTTATTTTTTTAATTTAACACTTAAATACATACTTTTTACATATCCTTTTTAAACTAAAAAAAAAAAAAAAAAAAAACTTATTTGTTATAAGTAAGCAGTTAATTAATATTGAATCCAATTTATCACACATTTTTTTTAATTAATTATTTATATATATATAAGTATACACTTAAATGTATAAATATATTAATTATATTTACTTACATTCTATTGATTAAATTGAATAAGTAAGTGTTTAGTTCTAACTAATAATTCAAAATAGAAAAATTCAATAATTAATTATTTACTTAAGTATAATGTTATTTTATATGTTGCTTATATTGATATACGTATATTGGGATACCCTAATACTTAAGCAATAATAAATAAATATTTTAATACTACCTTATAAGTTTCTTCTTCTTATTTTTAATGCATTCAATAACTATAAAAGTTGTATATTTTTTTTTTTGATTAAAGCAATAATTATTTAAAGCTGTAAGATAATATTTAGTTATTAGGTAGTTAATGTTATTTATTCAAAATTAACTTTACATACAATTTACTTATAATCTGTTATTGCATATAAGTATATATATATATATATATATATACAAGTTTATATATAATTAATTGTAGTTGTATTTTGTCAATTAGTTATTATGAAAAATTTTAATATAAGTAAAGTATTTAAAAACCTTTTCCTGAAATGATCAAGAGAAAAGGAAACTTTATTAACTTTCAATATAAAAATTAAGTTTTTACTTAGTACTTAGTTAGGGTTTTAAAATCAGTCCAGTCATTTGTTATCAATCATTAATTTTTGTGATACTTAATACTTTAACTAAAATAATGATTTGAATAAATAAATTAAAACCATCAGAAATTATAATTTACTAATTCAATAACTAAATAAATATTAAATATTATATAAATGAATTAAGTATTTAAGTATAATGTTATTTAGTAATCGATTCTAAAATTATATACGTGTACTTATGTATATATAAATATATAGTTTTATTTTAACGAAAAAAAAAAAACCCTTTCTTTACTTTTTATTACTTCTTTTTAAACTAAACCAAACATTTATAATTAATTATTTATTTATTTACTTGTCTTATCACTCCTATGAGGAGTATAAGGCATCCACTAATTCATTTATTATTCATATTTGACTAAGCTTCAGTTTCGTGAATCATTAATTTCACTAAGCCGTTGATTACTCCGCTGTAGTTATTGTACAAGAAAAACGTTTCTTTTTTTATTTCTAAGCCATCTATTATCTTATGCAAGAATTATGGTTTATTATTATTTTATTACATAGCTATTACAATATGATATTCTACTAATTATATATTAAATATAAAAAATCTATATTATTTTTTATTAATCTAAGTATATGACCCAGCCGGGGTTTGAACTCGAACCTTTCTTATAAAAGGTCGGTGTCTTAACCACTACAAAATTGGCTGGATTTTATCTTATAATGAAAACAAAAATTAAAAATTTCAATATTTTATGTACGTATAAGTACTTACTCTTAAAATAAAAAATTCAGAATAAATATGTACGTAATTAAATTCTGAAGTGTTTAAAAAAAAAAAAAAAAATACAAAAATAATTTTTTTAACTCTTTTAGGTTTTTCTGTGACTGATATTTATTATTATTAAATATTTGAAATAGCTGTTGTAGATAAAATAACTTCAATAATATGTAATAAGTATGATAAAATTTTCTTTTAAAAGTCTTATGTTTTTGTGACAATAAAATTTAACTCTAACTATAAAATATTATCAAATGACGTTTTCATTTCGTTAAATTCAATAGAGGAAAAATAAAAACAAAATACAAAATAAATATGTAATATAAAAATTATAAAAAAACAACAATTAAGTTTTGCACTTGAACTTAAATTTACAAATAAGTAAATATTATATATATACTTACTTAGTTATATATATTACAATACTATAAGTATTATCAAAGTTTTTAATATAATTTATTAATTTATATGTGTATATAAATTTCTCTAAATAAATTAGTAAGTAACTAAGTATGTATTGTAATTTATTACAATTCACGTTTATACTTAGTTACTGAATACTTATCATATTTTTAAGTATTTTTTTTATCATTATTTTTTTATATTTATACAAAAATGTATTACTTAGTTATAATTTGTTTACTTATAAGTATATAAGTATACATCATTAAATTAAATCAAATTACTTTCTTATGGAAGATTTTTATTTAAAAATATCAATTTGCTGATACTTAAATTAATTATTGCAAAATTATAACAACAAATAGAATTAAATTTGAGAGCGTATCTACGCTCTATTACGCTTCCTAACGCTCTATTAACGCAGTCTATAAAAGAGTGTTCACATTAAAAACTTAGTTTGTAAAATTTACTAAAGTACCTACATATTTACTAACTTCAAAAAATGGCTTCTCTTTAATTTTTAATTTGATACTATTCAATTATTTGATACTTCAATGCGTAAAGAAAGCGAAAAAAGTTAAAAGTTGTAGAACTTTTTCCATGATTGATTACGTCATGAGAACTTTAATTGTGAACACTTAAATACAATTTAATACATTTATCTCTACTTTGATACTTCGGTACGTGTAAGGAATATCATGAGAGCGTGCATTATGTTTTTTTTTTCTCTTTTCGCTGCTGTATAAGGAGCATATAGGGATAGGACATTCACTTTTGTTTTTTTTCTTCTTCTCTTTTTTTCGAGTACTTACTTATAGAACAATCACTAAATCATTTGTTATTTATATTTGACTAAGGTTCAGTTTCTTCAGGCATTATTTTTACTAAGTAACTCGTTGATTATTCGGCTGCAGCTATTGTACAAAATTAAGTATTAAGCGGCAATTAAATATTTTAATTTGTGTGCCATCTATTATCTTATACAAGAATTATATTATTTTTATTTCATATATGATATTAAGTAATTATAATTAACTACTTATTTTTATTTTATTTAATTATGTATATTGTTCTAATTATATATTATACTTAAGAAACGAATAATTTTTTTTATTAATCTATATGATCGGGAGATTTTTCAACTTGAGATCTTTCAAATGGAAAACGGATCTTTTAACCACATTGACTGCCGTTAGTTATGTATTTTAGTATAAGTACTTACTTAAGCATTTTATTTTTAAAAGAAAAATTATTTATAAAACATTATTTTTTATATCTTAAGCTACTATTTTTGAATAAATAAATACTTAAATATTTACTTAAATATTTTATTTTTTACATTCACATAACTACGTACTTACTTTCTCTTTGCAAAAAAATTACATATCTTATAGTTGTATATACGCATACCTATTTTTTATTTTCTTATATTTTACACATTATTTTTTCGATTATGATATTTAGAAAAAAAAAAAAAAAAAAAACAACAACAACAAAATACTGATAACAATGTCATTATCATTATTAATACCAAAAATAAATATAAAATTAGTTAGTTATGTTACTATAATATATTGTTTAGATATATATATATGTTTATAAAAATAACTCGAGAAAAAAATGTCTACATATAAAATATAATTTATTACAAATTAATAAAAAAAAAAGTATTACAAAATTTTATGGAAGATGAATGTGTGAAGTTAACCCCCAAAAATTTCATTTTTTTTTTTTTTTTGTTATTTTTCTTTCTAGAAAATGCAAATAAAAAAATATAGGATAAGTAATACAGAGTGCTTATAGTTATAATAGTAAATGATTTATAACAATTATGTATAAAAGTTAATTTTAGGTTGAAAAAAGGTTTTTTTTTTTTATTACTTACCCTTTTAAAACTAAAAATTACAGATGTTATTTTTCTGGTTTTTATAGTGTAGATATATACTTATTCTTTTGTACTAAAAAAAAAGCTAAGTAGATAATTTTCACCAAATTTTTCAAATAAAAAAAAAAATATTTTGGGATCTACTTATATACATATGTATACTTAAATATGCTTGATTGTTATTATAAATAAAACCAATTTAATTAGTTACTATTTTTATAAACAAAAGAAATAAAATCCCTCTGTATCCGACATTTCAGGCATACTTAAGTATAATTAATATACTTTACTTAATAAAAGTATTTATTAATGTCTAATTTTTATATATTAATAGCTTTTAATATTAAGTAAGTGGAGCATTCAAAAAAAAAAAAATTAGTAAGTACCATATGTATATAAGCATATAATTTTGTTTGTTGTTTTTTTTTTTTTCTGCGAAATTTTTTTAGGATCTAACTATGTATTCATAAAGTTTTAAAACAAACTCTTATACTTAAGATTGGAGTTCGATATTGAATACGTTTAACTAAATAAGTGCATTTTTAAAAATAAAACAGTTTCTTAGTGGAAATTTTTTTTTTTTAACTTTGATAGATTGGACGTTCAAAAACTCCAAAATCTCAAATATTTATACTGTGACTTTAAATACTTTACATACTTTTTGTATGGCAGTTTTAATATACCATTTTTTTTCCCTTTTGCTGAATAGGGTCTAACTGTTATAACCCTTTTGCTGAATATGGTCTACTAATGATCTATTAATATCTCAAATAACTAGTTATTGTAGCTCAAACTTTTTGTATGGCAGTTTTAATATACCCTTTTATTTCCTTTTGCTGAATAGATTTTAACTATTCATAAAGTTTAAAAAGAATCTCTTATACATAATTCGAGATTGAATAACTACTTAACCTCAAAAAAAAAAAAACAGTTGGTGGTAGTGTTTTTTTTTAAACTGTGATAGATTCGGCTTTTAAAAATTTATTAATATCTCAAATAGTTACTGTGACTCAAACTTTTTATATTTCGGTTACTTACTTAATGTTTTTTATTTTGTATTTTTTAAATACTTATTGATATTTTACAAATTTACATACTTAGTCACTTATTGTACATCTAAATCAATGTCGTTCACAGTTTTTTTCGTTTTTTTTTTTTTTAATTCACTTTATGCTGCGAATTTTTTTTTTAATGTATTCATTCGTTTTCTTTATAAGTTGTAGGGTAAAACGTGGAGTTTGTGTCATCATGATTATAGTTTTCAAGGTTCCATGTGAAAAAAAAAATTTATATATATATATATATGTAACGAGTATATAAAATTATTTTTTTCTTATTACTTACTTACTTATTATTATAAAGTCGATAAATTGTATATTGTTAAAAAATATGTAAGTACTTATATATATATATTCAATGTAAGTATATATAAACGTTTTTTTTGTTAGATTAGTTTTTTTTTTTTAATTTTTACGCTTAGCAATATTTATAATTATAAGTTTAGTTTTTTTTTTGTTTTGGATAATTAACCACATTGATTTGTTTAATGCCATTTTTTTTTTAATTTTGTTTTAATATATATATATATACATATATGTATATATAAGTATTTAAATAAAATTGAAAAATTGACAAATTGATAGCAAAAAACTCATAAAAAAAACTAAATACTTAAATACTTTTAATATTTAATATTAAAATAAATATAAATTTTTAATTAAAACTTCAAAAAATAGTTTATTTGAATAGTTACCAGCTACTTACTTACTTTTATTTATTTGTTTTTTATTTCAAAAATTAATTTATTATACTAATTTATCAAGTTATCTTAAATAAAATTGAATACTTACTTAACTATTCAGTTCATTTTTATCATTATTAAGTAATTATTTATATATAGGGTGTTCAAAATTGAGGTATCATTTTAATTTTAATAAAAAAAGACTTTTTTTTTGAAATATTAAATATATTTTTATTTTAATTTATTGCAAATAGGTTCCGGTTAATAATGAAAAATTATGTCGGCCAAGTGGCCCCCCCAACTACTTCCTCAGGCTTCCAATCTGTTCTTCTGAAAAATTCTGAATTACGTTGTTCAATAAACTGTTCTCAATGGTTGAAATCTGCTCGATAATGTTGTTTTTAAGCTCTTGAATTGTTGTGAGATTATTGCTGTACACTTTCGATTTCACAAAACCCCACAAAAAAAATCCAACGGTGTCAAATCGCACGATCTTGGTGGCCACATCACTCCTCCTCTACGAGAAATAATGCGATCTTCGAACTTTTCCTTCAAAAGATCCATTGTTTCTCTTGCTTTGTGGCAAGTGGCACCGTCCTGTTGAAACCACATATTCTCTACGTCCAAATCATCAATTTCCCGCCACAAAAAGCTTTGGATCATCTCGTAGATCAATTCGTAGCGATTTCCATTGACCGTAATCTCATTTCCATTTGCGTTTTCAAAAAAATATGGTCCGATGATTCCTCCTGACCACAAACCACACCAAACCGTAACTTTTTGTGGATGTACTAGTTGCTCAAAGATAACCCTTGGATTCTCTTCACCCCAAATGCGGCAATTCTGTTTATTGACGTAGCCATTGAGCTGGAAATGAGCTTCGTCGGTGAAGATTATTATGTTAAAAAAATTCTCATTTTCTTCTTGTTTTTCGATTGCCCAAGCAACGAATTGCCGACGTAATGCATGGTCAGTTGGTTTTAATTCTTGCGTCAGCTGGATCTTATAAGCTTTTAAATGGAGATCACGATGCAAAATGTTGAATAATGTGGATGGTTTGATGTTTAATTGCTGCGAACGATGACGAATGGAAGTTTTTGGATCTTCTTCAACACTTCTGCTCACAGCTGCTACATTCTCGGTTGAACGACCACTACGTTGATAAATGTTGCCTCTGTTATCAAGAACAGATCCAGTTTCTAGAAATTTATCAACCATCAGCTTGATGGCACGATTTGTTGGAGCATTTTCTCTACCAAATTTTGTTCGAAATTTCCTAATTACATCTTGAAAACTTTTACTTCAAAAAATGTTGTAATAACAAAAACACGTTGTTCCTTCGTGTAACGTTCCATATTAATTAACCGGAATGTATTTAGAATATACCTAAAGAAACCTCGTATAAAAATTCCAGCTAGAAAAAAAATGGCGGCAAAATCAAAATAATACCTCAATTTTGAAGACCCTATACTTATTCTAATTTTTCATGATTTTCCCTTAGGCAAATATGTAAGTAACTAATTAATTTACTTATTGAACTTAACTAGTTACTTAGTTAAGTAAGTACTTACTTTTTTTTTTTTTTTTTAATTTTCACACGAACCTTTATACACCTATTTATTAAGAAAACAAAGGGGTTCTGTCAGCTAATGTTGGTTAATATGGTATATTTAATTTCTTTATGAAATTATAAATATTTAGGTAATCTTAAGTAACTTTTTTACTTTGACTGAAGAGATTTTTACTTTAACCTGCTAAGCACAACACAACACAGCGTAGCCGTTGCGTAGAAATATTATTTACAGTACAAATGCACACAATGAAAAAAAAATTGATAAAGTTTCGCAGCCTTCGGGCAAATGTTAAACAACTTTTAACTTTAACGAAGAATTTAAACTTTGACAGCTTAAGTAAGTGATCATTAACTAAATAAAAGTAAATAAATTTTACGAAAAGATTTTATTAGAATTTTAAAGTAATATTAACTATATACTTATTTAGTTAGATACAAATAAGTATTTTATAGTAAAATGTTAAGTATTTTAATTTTTTACTTTTTTTTTTACTTATCTACTTTTTTCTTTTTTAAATATCATTCTAACATCTTCAATGTTTTGTATTGTACTTGTAAAATTTTATAGAGTACCTTTTTTGACATTTTAAAATTTCATAGCTGCGTGGTGGCTAGACAGGTCGCGGTTCATTGTGATCAAGACATAAGTAAGCAAGGGAAGATTTTTTACTTAAAGTGAATAAATTTTTACTTTAAATGAAGATTTTATACTTTAAGTGAAGACATTTGCAATAAAAGCTAAAGTAAAAAAATATACATATAACTTCTTAATCTATAAGTAATTATAATTTAGTAGTTTTTAGCCACACTACGTATTATGACATTCCGCTAGTTTTAAATACAAGTACATATTTGGATACGATGTTTCCATTACAAAATCTACATTAACTTATACATACATATGTATATGTTTAGAATCATGATTTTTTTGTTTTCTTTGGGAATCAAGAAAATTTGTATCCAATACGAATTTTTTATAATTTAGATTTCACGGTAAAATATAACTACTTACACACCAGCTCCCTAGTATACATATATACTTAAGTATCCATTTAACTACATAAATATCAGATTTAAGTATAAGTATATGTATATATTCATTAAATAAATTAAGAACTTAAATATAATAGTTATGTATACATAAGTAATACTCATAAGTAAGTAGTTATATTAAATATTTATACTTATAACATAAATTACTGAAGTAAAGATTCTTCATTTAAAATAAAAATGTCCTCACTAGTTATTAAAATAAAAAATATTCACTTAAAGTAAAAATGTTTTCACTTAAGGTATAAGAAATATTCACTTAAAAAAAGTTTTCAGTTAAAGTAAAAAAGGTAAGTATGTACTTAGTAGATAACTATAAGTATATGGACTAAAAATTAAATATTTTTTAAAACTTTAATTCATAAGCAAAACATGAAACGTGAATAAAACGTAAAACATGAAAAAGACGCCGTTTTATGTTTTACTTTTCATGATCGAACAATGTTAAAAAAAGTTATTAGCTTTTTAAAAAATTACTATATAAGCAAGTATTTATGTTTAAGAATAAAATGAACAAATACTAATGGAGATAAAAATACTTTCCGCGTAACATTCACTTTGGCTTTTAATTAAAATTTACTGTATGTATGTATTTTTATTTTTAAATGTTATCCAAAATTTAGGAAAGGCTTCCTTTATACCAAATTATTGTAGGTTTATGTAATAGGAAAATAAATTAGGTTATAAAGGTTAATTGGAAGATAAATTGATAAAATAAATGGTTCATATCTATCAGACGAGAACACATTGCAACCATTGCAACCAGTTCTAAACCATCTATAAGTTTCCACGGTGTAGAAATTGACACTTGAAGTGATGTGCAATGTGTTGCATTGCAATTGTTTGAAGAGAGGCATTATTATGAATTTTAATTCAATAAAACGAGAATCATTACGTACAAGATATCTATAAAAGAGTGATAATATTCCCATATTTCGAATTATGTTAAGAGAACTAAATGTTACCCAAATAATAGCCAAATAGGCGTAGACCGTAATTGTAGATTCTCCCATTTTACTCAATGTAGATTGAATAAAATGGGAGTTGTATTCCATTTTTGGTTGGATATATGCTTTATAGATATTAAGTAGTCAATTTTCTAGAAGAAAAAAAAAAACTTTAAAAAGATAAAGAAAAACTAAACATAGTTAGCAACTTTCTTCGCTACATCAAAAATATGCTCATTTCACAAGATTTTTTGATTTAGCTGTATGCCTAAAATAGTTGTATAAATTTTTAGACCATTGAGTATAGTTTCCTTTTGAACAGTTTTGAGTTTTGGAAGTGAACTCGACTCAATTGCGTTACTTAGCTATTATTGCTAGATCATGGTTAAATGAGTTAAGTAGTCATAATTTGCCTTTTTAAACTGATTACCGTACAAGTGACATTAGATTTTCTTAAGAAGTCATATGATGCTACAAGAGTGCTGTGGTCAACAAAACTGTGAATTGGATATAGATGATAGTAGAAGAGAGTAGGTGCTTATTGATGATGATGAAAATCAAGGAAAGAGTGCATGTTAAGGCAAAGCCTTATGGAACACCAGCATCTATTTTGTAAGTGTTGGTCATAAAACTGCCGACTTGGACACTAATACGTCGATACATAATAATAAGTATGTAAATTAAAGAATAAAATGCCAAAGTTATAAAAATTATTTAAAATTTTAATTTTGATAAATTAAAATAAGTATTTAAGCCATTTTTCTAATTAAGTATGTACATGTATTTTTATTCCTCTAACATAAAGGATCTAAATGGTTAATGTAATGGTTGTCAGGTCAGATTTATAATTGATATCTAACTAAGTACTTACTTACTTACTTACTTACTTCTAATTACATATTTATAAAAAAAAGCATATCTTTTCTTATATAAAAGATAAACATATATTTTCTTAATATAAAATGTCAAAATATGACAAGTGTTTTTAACAACAATTTTAATAAATTTTATTTTTATTTCAGACATCAGTTATATGTATAAATAAATTCTTTAAATTGTAAAATGATTTTATTTCGCAATTAAGTAATTAATTACTTAAAAATTTTTTAACCATATTTAGTTAATGTCATGTATTAGATTATTAATATTACGAATCCCGCTGTTTTAAAAATAAAAGGTTATTGAGTTTCGATTTAAAAAAAAAAGTGAGACGGATTTTTCACCATTTTTCGCTTATAGTATAACTAACGGACGGACGGATTTTTCGCATATAGTATAATGTATGTTTTATTACAGACTTAGTAAAAGTTTATAAGTAAGTAACAATATTAAAACTGAAGTTTTTATTTTTAAGAGGTCTTGTTACTGATATCAAGTCAGTCAATAAAATGTTAATTCTTAAAAAAAACTCTTTTTCCATTTTTGAAAAAATGGTTTATATCCTTTATATTTATGTTTAGATTTAAATATGTTCGACCTTAATTGAACCTATGTATTATATTGCTGAAATAAAAGTTGATAGAAGTTGAATATGTTTTAAACGGCCTATTTTTTTTTTTAAACAACGAACTACAGAATAATAAAATTTTTGGGTATTTAATTTAAATACGAAAATATCTGACAGTGTTAATTTTTTTTTTTAAACTTTTATTACTTAAAAATTAGAAATAAATTTGAATTTTACGTTTATCCTTTCAGAAATTAAAGTAACAATTCCTATAAAAATACTATTTATATTTTAATATTTATTTTAATTTCTCATAATCTTGTCCTTTACAAATATTTATTTATTAATCCAATTAAAATGTTTTTTCCTTTTTTTTTTGAAAATATCAAATTGTAAACTTCATAAATAAAAAAAAAAAAAATTTGTCTACTCTTTTTGTTACATTTTTACTTTTAAACATTTTTTTTTATTAAATGTAAAAAAAGAAAAGTTATAAAATCCTGGAAATTTAAATCAAAACTAAAGATTTGTTCAACACAAATACGTAAGAAACAGTAAACAAAGAAAACAAAAAATAAAATGAAAAAACAAAAAAGCAACAAAAAAAAAAAAATTTCTCATCATCATTATGATTATTATCCTTTCTCTTTGTAGTCCTTTTTATTGTTTCTAATCCCTTTAAAAGCTTTAAATTTCTTTAAAAAATAGGGATTTTAGTCAGACTGAATTACATTTAATGGTTCTTTATGTATAACATGTTCTTATCTTAAAAGTTATATATATATATATATATAAGTATATTTATCAAAAAATATATACTTAAGTAAGTATATATATACCTATACATTACTTAAGTATTTATATAGGTAAATAATTTTTTTTTTTTTTTTAAAAGCATAATAACATTTGTTGTATCATAAAAAATCGGAAATAACTTTTGTAAAAAATTCATTTCCTGTTTTTATTTATTGCGGCACAAATTTTATTAATAAATATTTTCACTTTTAACTAAGTAAGTATAAATGATATAATTTTGAAAGTAAGTAAGTATACTTAGTTATTTTTATTTTCGTTAAATGTGTTCCAAATTTTAAGTAATCTAGTCACATTATTATGTGTTCTGAAAAGTAATTTATAGTCATATTATTTATAAGGAGAATATAATATAATTACTTTAAGATATAAGTAAATAAGTCAATAAATAATTTTATATTTTAGAATGATCGGAACAGAACAGATATTTCAAACTCAATAAAAATTCTATAAAAAAAAAAAAGAAATTTTAATTTTTTTCTAAAATTTCAATATTATCTATATAAAATTAAACTACAGTGACCGATTCTTAACCGAAGGTCAGACTAGATAATAGTAGCAACTTAATACTAATAAAATAGTGCACAAATAAGTACATAAATATTTTCGATAATATACTTAATTACATTTTTCAAAGCCCGATAATACTTTTGTCAGCCCTACTAAGTACCTTTAAGAAAGTAAATAATTTGGATTAAAATAGTAAAAATCTCTATACAGTTTATTGCTGTCAGTACATCTTCAGCAAAGCAATATGCTCCTATATAGGTGCACATATTTTGCTCCAAGTAATGCTCCGCAATTTTTGAGAATCTAAGTTGGAATCTCTTCTTTTTGGCAGAATCTACAAGTATCGTCATTCCCATTCCCATTTTATTTTACAGAATCTACAGAATGATTTTTCTATCTCCTTAGATTGTCTGAGCCTGGATTTTTCACTCCATAATTTTCTCCTACAGTTTTCTTCTTCCATTTATAGTACTTCTCTTATTTTTTGTTTAGCTATGTCAAAAAAAGGTTCGGAACCTGTAAAAGGAGTTGTAGCTTTTTCTTTTGCAAGTCGATCCGCTTCCTCATTTCTCTCTATACCTAAGTGTACAGGTAGACAGTAGAGAGTTACTTTATTGTTTGTTCCTAAGCGGTTTAATAAAACAAAAATGCATTTTTTTTTTTAGTAATTTCAGAAAACTATATTTTTACGCTATTTCGGAAAATTGAATGCATACTTTATTTGTTCGTAAACTTTTCTCTGTTCTAAAATTTCACTATATAAGTTAACATGTTTCTGCAAAGCTGCAAAAATAGTTTCGGAACAGGATCTAAAGTCCAATGTCCTATAATATTTTAATATATACTTACTTATATACTTTCTTAACTAAAGTTAGATTTTTTTTAGGTACCATATTAGGTACTTTTTTGTACTACATAACTAAGTATAATATAAAAATTCTTAAATCTTCCCCACTTCAATTTTACTCGGTAAAATTGATAATTAAATAAAATTACATATAAGTACACCAAAAATAACCCTAAGATCTAATATACCACAATCGTAAATTTGGTCAATTATGGAAGTAATAATTAGGTCCTTTTAGAATTTAGGGCATCAAAAACATTTAAATGACATTAAAATAAAAATAAATCATTAAAAAAAAAGTCGTAAAGAAATTAATTTATTGTATAATAAAAATTGTAATATAGTTAAATTAAGTATAAACATATTCTCAGTTGTAGTATCCTTAACATCATCATCATATAATCATCATCATCATTATCAATCAAATATTAAATTTTTGACAACACAAATTTTATGAAATTTTGGTGAAACAGATACATATATACTTAAGTACTTAAACCTTTTTTTTTTTTTTTTTGTTTCTTGGGTAAATATTTGAGGTCAAAATGAATTTTTATATTATTCGCACGTTTTGCATTTAATTTGTTTTTTTTTTTGTTTTGTTTTTTTGTTTTGTTTTAATCCAATGTTTTTTTTTTTTTAATTAAGGATTTACTTAAAAAGTAATCGTAAAACACTGGTAAACCCTATTAGATTCACATATGTACTTACAAAGAAAATCATGTAAATTTAATATTTTATTGAATGCAAAATGTTTTGTATTTTTTTTATTATTAAAGATAAAGAATTGTATGAAAATTTACTATGAAAAAATATGTTTCTTAATTTACGAGTAAATTTCAAAAATTGTGAATATTTTAAAATATCCTCTCAGATCTTGGTTATGCAAACAGTGACCGAAGCAAAATTTCAAAACTAAATATTATCAGGCTTAATATCTTTATTCAATAGTTAGTTTGTAGAGTAATAATTGTTCTGAAATTTTCCTTTCAATCGATGGCTCATAGCTATCAAGGTTTTTTATATACTTACTTAGTTAAATATATATTTAGGTATTCAATATGCAATTATTTCTTATACATATATAAGGAGTTACATACAGCATCAGTTTAGTAAACTACAAGATCTAAGGTAGACATTTGAAGGAACTGTCTCTTAAAAAAAATGTCAAATCAAGCACAAAAATTTGTATTGACTAAAGTAAGCACTTAATTAGTTTTTTTTTAATGTGTTTTAATCCTTTAATGTTTTTTTTTTTTCCTAAGAGAGGTGGGAATCTTCTAAAGACACCAAGAATTCCCGCTTGGAAATATCAGATTCATACTGACTAAACCCACATCTCTTTTAGCCAATATAATGGGTTGAAACCCCTATACCTGCTAACGCAGTATATTGGCTTGGGAGTAGGGATAGGAAAGGATTGGACAAGGATGCGGAAATAATGAATTGGGAGTAGGACTGTAAGGGAACAATGAATCCGCCTATTACTATTAATGTTTGCTAACAGTGACTACAGCCATCAATAGCTACAATATGCTGTAGTATTTATAACACCTTGGTGCATAAGGTAGCAATTGAAGGCAATCCTGCTGTCACTGTAGCAACAATTATTATTGGTATTAGTAGAAGCATTATTATTGGCATTAGCAGTTTATAACACCTTCTTGCTTGATATAACCAAAGATAGCTCCACTTTAGCGGATATTATTATTACTATTAAGTATTATTATTAATTATACAATATACTAATTACGATATAAAATAATTATATATTTTTTATATGACCTGACTGGGTTTTGAACCCAAGACCCTCCAATTGAAAAGCTGGCTACTTAATAAGTACACCATGAGTCTGATCAGGATATTAAGAAATATAAGGATATTGCAAACTTATTAAGATATATGTAGTTATACTTAAACGTTTTTATTCATGTAAAATTATTATAATAATAATTACTTAATAATATATGTAATTAGAATTCTTATAATTGTTTGAGATTATTTAATAAAGTTATTATAGTAATATATCTTTTCGGTCCTAAACAACATTATATACTTAGTACCTACACATACTTAATAAGATCCAATGAAGAAGAAATGGCAATAATTAACAATGAGGATGTAGTAAAATTATATAATATAAAAAAACCGAAGAATTAAATGTGAGGGTCATGTTAAACACCTAGAGATCGGGCTCAAAAACCATCTTTGAGGTAAGAATAATTGATACACGTCATAGAGATCGTCCTAAAAGCAGATGGTTAGATAACATAGAAAATGATTTAATGAAAATGAGATGCGTTCGGATCTGGACAACAACAGTAGTAGACCCAGAAAGTTGGCGGTATATTGTAAAGGAGATCAGGAGACTCACTTTTGACTGTAGTAGCTAAAGATGATGATGATGATAGTATAAGAAAAACTTTTTAAAATATACATTACTATAATATACATATACTTACTATATAGTACAGTAAATAAAATTCTTATACTTTTAAATTTTTCTAACTACATATTAAATTTGTTAAATTAAATGTAAAATGTTAAGAGCATTTATTGTTAAGTATAACTGGTATAACCAACTTTCGTATATATAAGTATACTTTTAATTCTGAATTAAATTAAAATTTCATTAGTACTTATAACCTAATAATATTGAGATATTTCTATAAATTTTAAATTAAATTTAAGTTTTTTTAAATGTATTTAGAAATTTTTATTAGGTATATAACATAAATTTTGTAATCATTATACCATATTTTATTTTTCATTTAACTTTATTTATTCTATATATTTAAATATTAAAAAGTGTCCGTAATTTATATATATATATGCATCTGGATTTTATAGGAAGAGATTTAAATTTCAATAAAATTGTTTTTTAAACCAATAATAAATAAATATAATGTTTTGTAAACGTTTTAAGATAAAAAAATAAAAAAAATATTATCTTTTTGTTATGAAAAGGTCCTTCTTATATAAGTACGTTATATCCCAAAAAAAAAAATTAGAAATATGTACGATTTTACATAATGTTAAAGCAATTTAGTTTAGTATATGCTAATAATACTTAACAAAGGAATAGGAAAAGCTTAAAATTTTCTGTCTCAATTTATTTTAAATTTTTCAAATTCTTTTTCTTTTGGTTACTTTTATATAATATATATACTTATATACATACTTATACGAAAAAAAAACGAAAGGATATCAAATAACTGTAAAATACTAGGGTATAAAATTTTCCATAATAAAAAATTCAGGAAAGTAAAAGGGATATAAAGAAAACCGCCCACATATATATTATGTATGTCTATTATATTTTCATATATATATATATACATAATATATATATATATATACATAATATATATATATATATACATAATATATATATATATATATATATACAACTTTTATTTTTATTTTATTTTGATAGGTTTTTAGGTTAACTGATGTCCTTAACCATAAAATAAACGAGTAAAACCCCTAAGTTCGAATATATTAAATTATACAATTTTTGGTAAAATGGTACAATATATTTCGATTTTTTTATTGGGAAAAAAACACTCATTTCGGAGATAAGAAAGAGGGTACACAATTGAAATAGAACCATATGAAGAATATTGGTTAAATTCTGCTGAACTTTACTTTTGTTTTTTTTTTTTTTTTTTTTATGTTTTAAATGTGTTTATGTAGGTAAATTTATATTTTATCTATATATATCAATTTCTTATGCATGTAAAATTTTGTATACATAGTTATTTATATAATATACAAATATTGATCCGATTTTATGTTTTGACAAAAAAAAAAAATTAAGAATCATGACCATTTAAATAACTTCTCAATAAATCAGAACAAAAGTCAATATTATAGGGAAATGAAAATAATATAAACTAACAATAGCAAAAGTAAAACAGTGACATATAAAAACGAAAGGTGACAGTGAAGGTAAAAAGTAACGAAATAAAAGATAGTCTATCTAATGTATTGTATATACTATATATAATAGCCTTTAAAAATAAGGTATACTTAAGGCAAAAATTTAATTTTTCTTATTTGCTTGCAAAATTTGTGGCAGTAAAAATATTGACATTGAATTATTAAATTAGGGGAGCACTTTGAATGCTCATCTCTTCGCATTCTTCGGTATAAAAATTTTTTTTTTTTTTTAAATTTCGTTTTTAAAAATTTTGTTTTCTCAAAATTTCGTTTCTTAAAACCTCGTTTTTTTTTTTTTAAATCTCGCTAGATCTATTTGTTTTAGAAATGTTTTGTTAAATGCTTTTGCGGCAGCTCCCACTATTTTAAATGCTTTGTTATTGAAATATCTATATGAAAAAAAATAATTATTGAAGGAATTTTAGAGTTAGTTACGAAATCAGAGCTAAGTATCCACTTTTTGTAGTATAAGCGAATATATCGATATATTCGAAATTCACTCAAACTTAATTTAAATTATATGTAAAAGTTCTAATTTAATTTAAAATTTTTTATAATTTCATTTAAAATTAAAAAAAAAACAGAAATAAAAAAAAGAAATAAAAAATAAAAATAAATAAAATAAAAAGAAAACGAAAAAAACGAAATTTTAATAAAGATTTTTTGTGATATGAGGATTCGTATCTGTAACCTATAAATTAGATGTAATAAGAAGCTGGGATTTAGAATATATGTATCTAGTTTTTTAAAAAATATACTTAAAACAAATGATACCCTTTAATGATTATTAAGTTTAATTATTCAAAAAGTACCGATACTTATAAGTTATTTTTTTCTTCAGTTTATTCCGAAATTACACAACCTTTCCTTTTCAGGTGTGGCTGTAAATGTCGTAAGGGAGAAATTATTCTTACGACATGTGTGAAATTCGAATCCACACTCCCTCGGTGTTTACAGCGTTTATATATACGCTCTTATCCATTAAGCCACCGAGGCCCCTATATTTATGTTTTGATTACTTAGTTATTATTTTATAACTATTTATACTTAGTCAGGAAAATGTTGAATAACTTTTCAAATGAAAAATGTACATTTTATATTATTTAAATTAAGTATATATTTAAACACTTATTTTATTTCGGAATTTTTACGGAACAAAAAATCACAATTTCAAAGTAAGTACTATTTTTAAATATACTTATTTAAGTATTTAGATAATGTTATTTAGTTATATTTTGTATGATTTTGGTTTATATTAAGATTTAAAGCCAACTAAGTAAAAAAATATTGTTTTTAGTTATCTAAAAACATAACTATACTTAAGTAATATATAAATATAGTTATGCATATAAGTAACTATATATAAGTATGTGAAATATAAAATAAGTATAAATTAAAAAAATAAAGTTACATATATTTAATATTCGCAATAGTAAATTTTTATGTAGTCGAAAATTGTACGAGAATAAAGTGATAAATAAAATATACGTATATACATACGTACTTAGTTTTGTTTTTTTTTTTTTAATTTTTGATTTTTTTTTATTACTTTATTCTGATTTATTTTTATTTTTAATTAAGAATTTTATTCATTTTGTATTTTATTGAATTATCGGAATCGATCGTTGTCAATTTTAAATAATTGAAGACACATTTTTTAGACTAAATGATCGATCAACTCAATTTCTATACTGAAGTTTTTGCTTTTTTTTTGTTTTTTAATATGAAAACATTTCAAATAGCATTTCAAATTTTTGTAATCATTGAAAAAAAGATAATAAACGGAAAACTTAAAGAAAATGTAAATTATTTTGAATACACATACTTAGTTATTTGTCAAACAAAGAATATTAAAATTTCTTCTTAGTTTTTTAACCCTTCGGTGATATATAGGAGCGTTTAAAGTTCGAAATTTATAAATCAATATTCTTTAAGACGTATTATACGAAGAATGACCGAACAATCATTACAATATGATGCGATGATTTATTATTCTTTTAGATTTAAGAATGATGTTTTTAGATTGTCCTGATGTTTAATTGTCATAAGCATTGGTTCTAGTAGAAATTGTAAGATTTTTCTTTAAGTATACAAAGCGGTAGTAATTTTATACAACATATTTTGATTTTATCAACGTATCACTTTTGATTTTAATAGTAGTTGTATATAAAATAGTTTTTTTCATAGTTTTAAATTACATAGTATATTAGATAATAAGGCAATTTATTTTTCATCTAGCAGCTATTTTTTTTTTTTTTACTGCATTTCTCTGCCACATAACACAAGGAAAGAAGGAAATTACACACCCTTTCCTTTTCAGGCGTGGCTGTATATATCGTAAGGATAAAATAGTCTTACGATGTGTGTGAGATTCGAACCCACAATCCCTCGGTGTTTACTGCGTATTTTATATGCTCTTATCCACTAGGCCACCGAGGCCCCCTGTAGCTATTTATTTTTAATAATTAATTATTTTTAAAAGTTATACTTTTCTTTTTGTTTCCCTTATACAAAATAAAATAAAAAATTCAAATTTAATTTTCAAAAAAAAAAAAAAAAAATTTTTAACAGTAAGTACACTTAACAAATATTACCAACATTAGTTACGAATATTTTTTCAAGTGTCTTAGGGAAATAGATTTTTAACTATTCGTAGATGGGACGCGATACATTGTTTCATTTTCACAGCATTTAAGAGGAACAAATTACTTAGGTACTTACTTATAAATAAGTATTTGAAAAAAAAAGTTTTAAGATATTTATACTTATTAGAAGTTATACTTTTCTTTATAAATAAGTACTGAGATGTTATTTAAGTGAAAATTTACAATTTTTACATACACGGGAGATTTTGATCTTTGTTCTAATTTTTGAAAGGTAAAGATATGGTTTATGCTAAAATATTAAAATTGAAACATTATTTATACCTCAACATTAGAAATACAAAATTGTTAAGTTAACTTATTTGTAACCCGTTTGTTTAACATATGTACTGCTTTTTTTGATTACCAGCTACTTATTAGTCATAATCCCCGATAAGATGAGATCTCAATACTTATAGTTATTAACAATGAATGACTAACTAATTCGCAAAATCTTAAAATCTTGTTGATGCTTTGTTAAATTTTATCATATCATCCTTGAAGGAATTTTAAAATACATACATACATATAATTAAATTATTATATATATATATATATAGACAAAAGATAATTGGACAGGATATTTTTAAGGATTTCAATGTTATTTATTAGTTATATATTAGAAAAATTTCGTTTTTTTAATGAAAAATTACTAAGGAATAAAAAAAAAAAAGATTATGTAAAATTTGCATATTTACATAAGTATGTATTTGTTTATTTTTTTTTTAATGAATTATTTTCTTTTTAGTTAATATACATAAGTAGATACATATTCAACAAAATGTATATATGTATATATTAACTATATAAGCATCCATGTATATATACTTTGTTAAAGATTATAAGATTATATATAAAATGCGAAAATTTAAAAGAGATTTTATATTAAGTAGGTATATTAAATTACATAATAACACATTTAAAATATAAGAATAAGTGTATAATGTATATATATATATATATAAACAAAACAAGTAATTTAAATAATTTGTTTTGGGTTAAAATTTGAACATAAATTTTAGGGTTTTTTTTTTCTTTTCTTGTTTTCTCTTTTTTAACACTTATGACTTAATTTATTATATATATATATACATAAGTATATATGTAGTTATGTATGTATTTTCAATTAATTTATGTAAAATATTAAAATAATTCAAACTTTTTGGTCTATAGAAAATTTAAATACTTTAAGAGTTAAGTATTTATCGTTATTTACTTATTCATTTAAATATTTTGCATACAAAATGATATGTTTAATATTTTATTGTCTAATTTAAACTCATAAATTTTGAATAAATTTCGATTTAAATCTTTTTCTTACAGTTCATCATGATTTTTGATAATCAAAAGAAAGGATGTTAAAAACTTTATACTATAAATGTGAATTTAATAAAGGAAAAGGCAAAAAAAATAAAAATATTTTTTTTATATCCTATTTTTTTTTGTTTTTTTTGTTGTTTAAAAATGTTTTTAAGAAATGTTTTATGATTGTTACATATTATTTTTAATTTGACAATAAAGTAATTAAAAGTTTTTTTTTTTTCATATTTTTTCATATTTATTAATTTAGGGTCATTTTTAATTTTGGGATAATTCAGTTATTAAAAAATATTTTAAAAATAAATTTAAAATTGTTAGCTCCTAAATTTTTGAGAGTATTTGACAGGATTTAACATTATTATTAAGTATAACAACGTTTGCAATTATATTAAGGTAAATGCGAATTTATAGTTAGTGAACAGTTAATGGTATTGGGAAACGTATTACTGTATATTTCAAAAAAAAAAAAAAAATAGGAAGCCCCTAAAATAAATTTAAACAAATATTTAAAAAAAATTCTTTAATTCGTTCTATATAGGGATAACAGCTATTGAAAAATTGTAATGTTTGTTCTTGTCCTTTTTTTTGTATTTTTATTTTTATTCCTAAGCATAAGATGAGCGCATCTTCCAAAGACTTGAAGCATATCTAGTTAGATTTTTGGATTCTTATTGGCGTAAACTCACCTTTCCTTTTGAGAAACTCCTAACTGTTCTCGCATTATATTAGATAGAAAGTAGAAGAAAATATAGGACATGAATGCGGAAACTTTAAATTGTGGAGGACGATTGTAAGGCAGCAATGAATCCGTCTATTAATATAATATGATTATTTTATTATCAGTGACAAATCCATCAAAAGTTACAAGCATGATGTAATAAAAAGCAGCTCCAATATAGTAGCTATTGTTATTATTATTATTAATCTACCGGGGTTTAAATCCAAGATCAACCACTTGATTGATCCAAAGGTTTGAATCCACGCCATTAGTCTGATAAAAATGTAGTAATGTTTATGAAGTGGTGTAATTACTTAATATTACTTATTTTATTTTTAAATTTCTCAATTCCCTAAATTGTTAGTTTAATTATTTTTTGACGATTTAACTATATATTAAATAAATAAGTAATAAAATAAACTCATTTTGTATTTTATATTAAAAAATTTCGCGAAAATAAGTACTAATAAATTAACTTTAAGTAATTCATTTTTGAATAAATTTTCTTAATTTTATTTTAAATGCTTTCAAAGTACAACATATAAATACCACACGAGCCATAAAAATAGTAGTGATGCAATAGTAGTGGAATATATGTATGTCCATCATGATTAAATGCGATAGTTTTAAAAAATTCTCTTTTTTGCAGCAGTGAACTAAAAGTTTGGATTTCAAATTTCCTAAAGTACTTAATAGTTATTTAAATAATTGATCAGCATTTAATTACAAGTCAATGTTTCTTCTTTTTTTTTTTTCACACGCTATTCAAACTCTATAGGAAAGTATTAATTTTTACAAAGTTATTGTAGGTTAGGGTAATGGGGAGAGGAATTGAAGGGAAATAGCACATTTAAAAAGATTTGAAGGGTATAAATTGGTAACAATCCTGCACAGGCTTTTTTTTTTGAAAAGTTGCTAATTATAAAAAAACATATCTATCAGACAGAAATACATTGGATGAAATAATTTTCTACATTTTATCGTTTCTCAACAATAAATGAGTTTTCATAACCAGATTTTAAATTTAGAAATTTCCACGGTGTAGAAATGAGCACTTAATGTCTGCTTAGTTTTACGTTGGAATTGTTTAAATGGAGGAATTAGTTCGATAGAAATGAAACTTATTTTACATACAAGATATCTGTAAAAGAGAGATAATGCTTCAATTTCGACGCATATGAGGACTAGAAAAATACTATAAAACTATAAAAGAAAAATTTTGTAAAATTGTAAAAAAAACGTTTAATTATTACACATTAAATAATTTTTTTTTAATTTGTCAAACTTTGAATGTATATATGCTTCGGCTTACGTTTATGTTTATGTATACGTTTATTAACCATAAGTACACTTATCAGATTTTTATTTAAATCCAATTTTTTTTATTTGGTCCAAAATTTCATATTTAAGTATTAGAAATAAACTATAACTACTTATGTACTTATATAGTATCTACTTACTTATTTATCATTTGAAATATTCTTTATTATCCTTGTTATGATATACGTATATTGGATTTTATTTTCATTTTAAAAGCAATAATGAAAAGAAATTTAATGAAAGTTTGAATGTGTATTTAAAAATATTAAAAATTTTAAAGTACTAAATATAGCAGATAAAAAATAGCATTTTGCGTAAGGTAGGGATAGAATAAATAAAAAAATAATATAAAAGTAGGATACAAAAGTCCCCATCGTATATTTTATATATTTACATAATAAAGAAAAAAAATTGATATAAAATTTTTGGTATAACTACGGTTTGTGATTTATTTTTTTTTCCCCCTTAGTTTGAGAATTTTTTTTTTTTCTTATGGCTCGGTAAAAAGTTTTTTTTATACGTTTGGATCTAAAAGTTTTTTTTTTTGTTTTTGATTTTTTTTATTTTCTTTTTAAATTTATATACTATTTAATAACTATTTACAATTTGTTGTAAAAAATACTTTTGAAAAGTACTTTATATTGTGTAATGAGTGAAAGTACTTTTATATATGTATATGTATTTTATGGTTGAATTTTTTTAAATACTTAAATAAATTTTTTTTTTTTTTCTAAAAGTTGATTTAAAAATACATAAATACTTAAAAAAATATACTTTAAATATTTAAAAGGATGCAAATTTGTAACAAATTACCTACTGAAGAATATTTTGTTAAATTGTGAAGTAGAAAAAAAAAAAAAAACATTTCAACTTGATTTCAATTATATTTTTTTATTTAGATAATTTAATTTACCTACAATTATTTATTTTTTAAACTTTGTGTGATATTATTGTTTTAAAGATTTCAAATTTGAAATTGAATAATTTTAAAATTTTTAATCTAAAAAAAAAAAACCGTATTGAAAAACAGTATTTTAAGAAAGAAGGATCTTTAAGGGCTTGCGTTTCGTAAACATTATATAATTTTTTTTTTTTTGTAAGTAAAAGTCGAAATAATAGGAAATTTAATAAACAATATGTATTTTCTTATAAAACATACGCCTAAAATATTTTTTGTTGAGAAATTGTAAAAAATCAGAGAATAATCTGCAATTTGAAAAGAAACCTTCTTTAATTTAGAAATGCATTTTAAGTGCTTATTTCATGATGCAGTTGAGATATTGAGTAAAATTATGATCTGATGTTGTTTTGATGTGTTTTGGTTAAAATATACGCACAATTACAATCTAATGAGAATTTTAGTTCAACAAAAATATTTATGCATTACATTGCTTAACTTTTCAATGACATGTTTTATTTACTATAAGCATTTTTTTTTGCATGGAATTTTGAAAAATGTTTTCGGGCTATAATGATATTGGATATTGGGAACGGCAAACATATAGTTAAAAATCTCCATAACATTGGTTCCGAGTTTTAGAATTATAAAAGTATATAGCAGTAATATGTAAATGATATTTCTTTATTTAGAATATTATTTTAGTACATATACATAGTTATTTATTTATATAGAAAGAAAATATCTAGGTTTATCTAAAAATTTTTAAATAATAATAAAATCGGTTCAATGTGGGTTGAATATACGATACTATTTCCATTCGACGGTTATATACAAAAGGCGGTTAAAAGTTCATATAGTATTCAACCCCTCAATATTGTTTCAACTGTTAGCAAATTGCATTTATACATAAGTAAGTATATATACAATACTACGGTTGTTCACCAGTCGCTTGATTTTTACAAATTAATTTAACCGTTGATGAACTGTTGTATCGTGTAAGAAGTATATATATAACTTATAGATTGATCTTCAAGTTTAAAATTTAACAGCCAAAAAATGTATGTACATGTGTATTAGAATCTCTCTTCAAAAACAGTTTTCCGCACTCTTGTTAATTATTTTCTTTTTATTAATTAGTAAAAAAAAAAAATAATCAATGCCGAAACGATTCAAATTTTTCTACTAACCCTAATTACTTATATGTACTACAAAAAAAAAGAAGTTGACACCTCTTTTAAAATTTACTAATGATCAACTATGATTTTAATAAATATATATAAGTATACTTATATAGACGTTCCAAATAATTAGTTAAAGTTAAGTAATGACAAAAAATTAATTTTACATTTTTCTTTCATACATAATAAAAAAAAAAAAAAAAAAACATTTAGATCAAGTTTAAAATTTCCACCATAGAATTTTTCTATTTCCTGTATTTTTTTAACGTGTTATGAAATTTTTATCTTAATTTGATATTTTTTGTTTGTACATATATAAGTGTATATATATATATACATATATATTTGTTTTTAAATAAATTAAATAAAAGAAAAAACCCAAGCAGTATCGTATCATCTTGATCTATTTTTTATTTAATTTTAGTTACTTATAGTGAATGTTACGTTAAAAAAAAAAAAAAATTAACAAGTGGAAGTAAGAACATTTTCTACCCTACTTTTTATCCTTCTATTTTTATATCACTATAAAAAAAATATTTTTTGTTTAGTTTAATAACCTTGTAACAAAACAAAAAAAAAAAAAATCATTGTTTATTACTGACATAGGGTTGTCACTATTTTATTTTATAAAACTTATAATGTGACTAACGGTTGAGGCCATTTTTTTTATTTTCTTCTTGACTTGACATTAAAAAAGAAAAATCAAAATAAAGAAAAAAAATCTATCGAATTTCCTTTTTTTTTTTCTTTTTTATTTATTGTTAATATTTTTTGTTCATGTTGTCTCTTGTATGCCTTTTGTTTGCTTTCATCACTTAAGGATGAAGGATGAAGGACTAAAAATATAAAAAAGAAATAAATATCAAAAATAAAAAAAAAATTTTTTAACTATTAATTCACCATATATATACTATTTGGATTTAGTGGGTGATGATATAAAAAATAAAAATAATAAAAACAAAAGAATGAAAAAAAAAAAAAAAAATTGATCTTGAAAAATGGATTCGAAACGCAAACATTATTGTGCTTATATCATCAATTTGTTGTCCTTTTCTTTAGACTTATTATCACTTTTCTTTTAAGTTTAGCATTAAACAAATACATAAAATAAAGTCTGTCATATAAATTTAATGTATAATCAGTGCTGTCACTTCGTTGTTGAGAGGGAGTAGTAAAATTTAAAATAAAATGTAGTATATTAGGTGCAAATGTAATTGATTTCTTTTTCATGAATTAGTGAACAAATTTTAGGGATTATAAAGAAAAAATTAGACGAAATTACAAATTTTTGAACTTTTATATTATTTTCCTTGTCTTACAAAGATTAATATTTAAAAAACAACCAAAAATAACATAAATGAAAATAAGAATTTGAATTCACAAAAACATAAATTAATAAAAACTTAACAATATTTCAAAAAATTTAATTATTAATTAACATAACACAAAAGTAAATCAAAATATTAAATCAAAAATAAAACTATATATATATTATTCTTTTTGATTATTATAATATCACATAAAGTAGTTGTAAATTATTTTCGTATATACTTTCCATCTACAAATTTAAATTTAAACATTGACATTTGAACAATGTCACTGACAAGTGTCAACTATCAAAGTTGTTCAAGTTTGCGTTTATTATTATAATATGGAAGTTAGCGTTTAAATAAAATAATTATGGTGCGTTTTTTAAATATCACCTAAATTTTTTTTTTAATTATCAGAGATTAACAAAGAAGTGAAAAAATGTTTTTTGAACAAATGGAGTAGGATTTTTCAACTTTTTGTAAATAGTATAGTAGTATTTATTTGTTACTACGTAGTAGATGTTTAAAATGAATAAAAACTAGTAGATCTGCTACATTTGTAGTAAAGTGACAGCCCTGTGTATAATAAGTATATATATATATATATATATATATTGTTAAAAGTGGTTTTTGTATAATATGTATGTTAAATAAATAAAAGCTTTTATGTTGTTTAATTTACTGAAAGAATTCTTTGAAAATTTATTTTAATACTTTTATTTTATTTCCTTTTTGTTAACAGAGAAGAAAACCTCTTTTTTTTTGGTTTATTGTTTTTTGAGTTTTTCATTATAAATTTCAAATATTTTTTTTTAAAGTTTTTAATAAAACTTATTAACTAAGTATATACTTATGTTTAATTAAATTAATTTTATTTTGATTTATTATTAAAATTTGTTGCAATTGTTTGAATTTTTATCTATTAATTTTTTTGATGACCCAGTGAATCCATTACTTGGTTATCATTAAAAAAGAAAAACAATATTTAAAAATAATGAAAGTCTTTTAAATTTTATTTTCAAATTCTAATAATCTTAGATTAAAGAAAAAAATTCTTAAATAAAAAAATTAATACAAAAGAAATTATAGATTTGATAATAATAATAAGTCCCATGACTAATTCCCCTCTCCAGCCGCACGCGGGGAGCCTCCATTCTATTATTATTATTTTTCTATATAACCGAGTGTCATGCAAGGTAATCACCAAGTTCTATGACGAATAATATTATATTCAAACGCAAAATAAAGACATCAAAAGTAAGCACGAAACCGGATGATTACCATAAGGAGACGAAATTTGTTAGTTAGGACAAGCATTAAGTAGTAAAAATTTATAAATTTGATCACTTTACTTAATATTTTTTTTTATGTTTAATAAAATCGCAATGTATACTATCAAGGCGAACAAATGCATAGAAAATAGAGCAACACTATTGTTACTTTGGGCTTCCAATGTCGCTTTGAGCTTTTTATTGGATCAGAATCAGTTGATGCATATTATATTCTTACCTTTAGACATAGACTCGATTGTTTTACCGTTACACCACAAGGAACTTGTTTAACAAATGTTTAAATCCATAGATTATTAACTGCGAGAGTCAAATCCCGCACAAGTCACAAATGTTCTTGTTGATATCTTCTACATTTGAACTTTTAATCAAGGTGTAGTAGAGTTTAGTGATAACAGAAGTGTTAGTTAAAAATTATTTTGTCAATTAAAGAGGCAAAAAAATGCATATAAAATTTACTAGCATATCAATTTTTGTGATATCGCAGTTGGAATTTTATATTACCTGTTAAACAATTTTTAAAATTGCAAAATATTTTCTTGATACTTATGTAAACATTATGTAAACAGGTAAACGTAATTATACAAATGTTATTTCGTTTAATCTTTAGATTTTGTAATTAATAAATATAAGTTTATATAAATAAAGTTTTTAATATAAGTATTATATTTAAAATTAAAATTAAGTTTGAATTTAAATATAATTATGCATATTTCGATTTTTTTAATGTTATAGTATAAGGACTAAACTAGGAATAAACCCCTTTTTTGTTTTGAATTAAATCACTTTAAAACATTGTTAATCCAGTTTAAATAATAGCAATGATAAATATGTAATATATTGTGCAAAATACACTCCATTTAACATTTTGTCATAGCCCATATTTACTTATTTATGTATATGATCACTCATATATTTGCCTTGCTTTATAAAAATATATATAATCACGTTCTTTTCTAAAAATTTTCAGAAAAGCAGAAAAAATAAAAGATTTGTTTTTGTCTATTTATTTTTGGGACTCGGTATAATTTTGTTTTCTCTCTTTAACTCATTTATTTATTTACTTTGTTCATTTATTTTCTTTGCTTTAATATTTCGTTATTAGCTTCGTTTGCCTTTTAATATTTCATATTCCTTATATTTTGGTACTTTTTTATTTTTGGTATACATGTATGCCTTCTTTAACTTTTCGTTTTCTTTAAAGCTTCTTTTCCTTGAATTGTTAAATAACTCATTACAGAATACGTAAACTTTTTTCCGTCTTCGTTTACTTTTTTTTTGAACATTTTTCAATAAAAGAAAAATTCTTTAATTTTACTTATTAGTTTTTCTCTGTCCGTTAGGCCGTCTGTTTGTTTAAACAAAACTTCTATATTGTTTAAGATACAACAGCGGAAATTTAACTATGAATAGGCGTTATTAAAAAAATTAATTTTTTGGAACAACATTTTTATATAGGTCCATTCAAATACGCAGTTACAACTGCAGTTCTCAAGTTCTGCTTAATATTTTTTCAAACAGAAAATTTTTTGAACTTTATAAATTCATATAAAAATTTTCGCAATTTAGTATTTTAATTTACCGTTATGTGAAAATAAAACTTTGCAAGATTTTTGTTCCGTTGTAAGAGTTCCGAAGATAGCCTTTTAATTAGAACCTTGAATCTGTTTTGAACAGGTAGGATAAAAGTAAAGTTATTTGAAAGAAAATGAAACTACCAATCCCGTAGTCTAAGAGCTATTAGGAATCAAAAAGCGAAAATTTGCCATTTTTAGACACATAACTTGTGTACCTGTGCAAATTTGTCTTACATAAGTAAAACATACAAATTAAAGCATCAATATGATATTTTTGTACGTGTTAACAGGAATTAGGTACTTAATTAGAGAAGTGTCTTCAGATTTATCACAATTTTCAGAATTCACGACATAAAAAATTTTATTACAAAACTAATCGCAATTCTAAAATGTTTTGTGTTTTTTTTTTTTTGAAAAATGTGCGCCTTTAAAAATCTTTGGTTTTATATACTGCCTTGTGTTTTTTTTTTGTGGCGTCATTGATACCATTATCACTTTTGGAAACTGAAGTCTTCTGAAATAAATTTTAAATGAAGGAGCATAAAAAAAAAAAAACAGAAAATGAAGTACGTACTTACTTAGATATAAAGAGTAATATAAATCTTAAAAAGTGAAAATTTTTATTAATTAAAGTGTATACTTATATTATGATAAATATTATTGATAATATTAAAACTTATCCAATAATATTCATTTTACGTATAAAACATTTGATTTATCAAAGTTTTATATCAAATGTTGTTCTAACAAATTTGATCAGGATATTAAAAAATAACATTAGTTAATATATTATATAAGTAAAGAAATACATAAATATTGCCTTCTGATTCACATATAAGACCCTAGGTCATTATTCCTAACTATAAGAGTTATCAGTATCACCTATCACATATGAATGTTTGATAAGTTTTCTATATGATTACAAGTATATTTACATGATATACAAAATCACAAACCTAAATATATAATAGTCATAAGAAATCATTTGAAAAACGTAATATTAAGTACGAATGATTTAGAGTATAGACTAAAGACTTGACAAATGTTTTTTTAATGATAACGAATATTGGTTATGATTATTATAGTCTTTTTATTTAATTTAATTAAAACTTGGATTTAAATACAAATGGTAAGTAATTATATAAAATTAACTCTATATAATACTTAATACTAATATTTCTGATCTATTTAATATGATCTTATTTCTTAGAGCCTAAATACTTTACATATTTAGTTAAATGTAGTGTATGACCTAAGCAGATTTTTCATAATGTTTTTGTGTTTGTTATTAGGTTTTCCTTAATAGTTTAGTATTTTTGTTGAAATTATGTAGCAGTTTTAAGGCATAGTAAAAAAAACAAAATGGTATAAAACATTTCGCAATTTACATAATATATCCTTTTCTTTTGTTATTTTATCTTTTAACATTTATTTGGCTACAATACTTTTAAAAGTTTATCAACTATACTCTAATTGTAATCCATATTTTTCAAATTTTAAAATTGTAAAAGAAAATAAATTATAAAATTTAATTGGGTCTAAAATGCCGTATAATATTAATATGATTCGGAAACTCGGAAACCTGAAATATGGGTGAATCGTGAAAGTCCAATAACTAATGAATCTAATAAAT
This sequence comes from Poecilobothrus nobilitatus, assembly GCA_947095535.1. Lineage (NCBI taxonomy): Eukaryota > Metazoa > Arthropoda > Insecta > Diptera > Dolichopodidae > Poecilobothrus > Poecilobothrus nobilitatus. The sequence continues at coordinate 40,496,546 of OX352774.1, read as the reverse complement.
AAGCACTTAATTGATTTTACAAAATATTGTTATTAACTTATTACTTAGTTATATGAAAAATATTTGGTATCAAAATTATAAGATTAGATTACAAAATAAAATACACTTTGACCCCAATTTACGTCCAGTATGCGTTCCTGAAATGATGGCTGTAAAATAAGAGATTTAAGCCGAAATGAAAATTCATAAAGTATAGTATTTAACGTGACTTTAATAATTTTCATTTTTGATTGGAAACAAAATTAACGTAATACGAAAAAATTAGTTTAAATTGAAAAATAATTGACAATAAGAAATTGAAATTGGGTTTAAATGGAATTAAAAAAGAGCATAAAATGAGAAAAAAAATTAGATCAAGTAAGACTCAAGATGTAAATTGAAGAGTTTTAAATTGGAAAGGTGTAAATCGGAGTCCGAGTATGCATTTGAAATGTAATATTGTATAACGTAAATTTAAATTAAAGAGACAATATTTTCCATATAACCATGTCTTTAATAAATTCTTTAAAATTATTAACTACTTTTGAAGTTTATCATTCAAAACCTAGTTTGAGCTTTCGAATTAAAAACTCTGAACATCTATTATAGCATCAAATCTAATGGGCGAACATCTATATGGACGTTTGAAATTGACTCAAAAATTTGGTCCAAAGAATCAAGGGCTTGAAAAAAAGCCTGCTCAAATGCAATTCTCAGCTTAAAACTCAACTCAAATATTAAGCTAGCTCATATATTTTGAGCTATTTACATATAACTAAGCTCACAAGTTGAACTAACTCAAAATTTATGTTGAGCTTTTTGCAACCCTGCATGTAAAGCTTAAAGCGTAATTTTTATTCTAAAATTTTAATTTAGGAAAAAAAAAATTAAAACTTTAATTATTTAGTATTTATTTATTACAATTTGATCATTATGTTGACTATAATGACTCCATATAAAATAAAACTACAAAACACCTTAGAAAATCTAATAACTGCTTTAAGATATTTTTTAGAAAATGATTTGTACAAATTTACATAAATGTTTATTTTTTTTTTATAAAACAAAAATTAATTGATCTTTTTATTTTATAAAAAATAAAAAAATAAAAATTGATTTAAAAAATGTACAATCATTTTCTAGAGAGAATTAAATTTAACTTCACCACAACATTTTACAACTTGCAAATATTAAGTAATAAAATTGCTGATAAATCCTAAAATTGCTGATATATATGTGTATATATACATATATACATATATATGTGCATATTTATAAGGCTATCATTATAATCTTTCTTACATTTTCCTGTTTTTCTTAAAAAATACAAAAAATAAAAAAATTTTTTTGTAGAAAATTAATAGAATTTCCGTGACTACAGTTATTTTTAATAACTTTAAAAATCTGTAGTTGAAGCAAAGATTTCTTCGATAGAAAAAAATATAGTAAAAAATTCAGCAATGTAAATTTTAAACTTAATAAATCAGCTTAAACTAAATTTAAGAAATAATTTATTGATCTTAAACTAAAGGATACCATTACGATAATAGAAAAAATTAAGGAGAAATTATACATACATAGATAAATATTAATATGTAAATAGATAGAAATATTCTTTTTTGAAAAATTATTACAACGGAGTTAAAATTGTTTTACTTATAGACATGAAAAGAAAAATAAAAATAGGATCAAAAGTTTAAAAAATTTCAGATTATCTTCTCCTTTTTTCTTTTCCTTTTTCTTTTTTTTTTTTTACTTAACTATGATTTTAGAATAAGTAAATCAATTTTTATACGATAAAAATAAAAAATCTTTTCAAATTGTATTAAAAAAAAAAAACCAAAACATACACCAAATAATACCTAAGTTCTTTATTTCAGAAGGTTAAAGAACTTTATATTAAAATAATTATTTTCATTAAAGGCTCTTCACATAATAAGTAGCTCATCTAAAGTGAAATCTAAAAATACTATACATTACGTGAATGTCCCATTAACAAAAAAAAAAAAAAAAATCAATTGCAAAGTAGTTATAAAAAATTACATATAGAGAATTGTTGATTAATTTAGATAAATATTTATTGGTAAGTTTGCAGAAATGTTGATTACTATCTTTTAAAAAAATTTATTTGATTTTATTTCAAAATTATACAAGAGTAAATATTTAAAATATTATGCAATAGGGTTGAAATGTAGGGTATGTTAGTTTAAGGTAAAATATTGATTCATATTTTTTTCTTATACATGAACAATTTCCGAGGGGCCTAGTGGGTAAGAGCGTATTACATATACGCTGTAAACATCGAGAGAGTGTGGTTAGAATCTTAAGAATTAAGAATCCTCCTTCACATTCTAAGAATAATTTCCTCTTACGACATATACAGCCACCGCCTAAAAAGCAAAGACTTTTATATTAATATATATGGACAAAATAATATTATTTTATATATATACTAGAAAATATCCTGTGCAATTGCACAATTTCTGTAGATTCAAAAACATTTACGTTATCATACTGACTCCCTTACTACCTGAATTAAGGGAGGGATTATTACATGTATTTTTTTAGCTTAGGTATATTAAGTACCTAACTAAAATAACTTATGGATTTTTAATTTAATTTGAATTTTTTAGGTGTAGGGTATAAATAAGTCGGTTACATCGACTTACTGTTACTTTTACTTGTTTTTTTTTGCTTGAAAAAAATTTGCTGAATTTATTTTATTTAAATGTACTTTGGAAGAGGTCTTTGGTATATTTAATAAAAGATTCATGTCTCTGATAATGAAATTTCATAAATTTTCGGGGGCTTTTTTTTTGTGACTGTCGTTTTCGACAGCTTTTTAATTTAATGGTCTAATAATAAATTAGTACAAAATTATGGATCTATTGTGAGAGAAGGCTTCTAAAATGATATTTTCTATGTTATTTTTTTTTTTTTGTTTAGAAAAATTCTATAATATTTAGTAAGTTTCTGATTTCTGTTATGAAATATATTTAGCTAAGTCTGCCGAATTTTATATTAATAAAAAAATTCTAATATTTTATGTTATATCAAAAATGCAGCTTAAAAAATCAAAATTCCAACCTAAATAAACAAAACTACTTTAAAGTCTGCTGCGAAGCTTTTACCAGCTTTTATAATAGTGAAAATAAAATCAAGAATAAAATCGGCCTATTATTTGTTTCTTATAAATATAATGCTTACTATAAACTTTGCTCTTTTCACTTTCAAGTCTTTTAATTTTATTAAGAGTATTTTTATTTTTTTCAAAACAAAGAGTCATTTGAAAACTGCCAACAGGAGATTAATAATTTATTTTTAATTTGCGACCAGTTCATAATGGATGTGGCGGTCAAATTTAAAAATTAAAAATTTGCTTTAAATTTGTCGAAAGTACTTTTTAAAAAGTAAAAGTTTGTGTCTCTGATAAGACTTTTAGTCGAAGATTTGTGTCTCTGATAATAACATTTTAAATTATTAAATAAATATACAGAAATATCATCATTGCCAGTTTAGTTTACATTCAGTGTGAGTGTTTTATTATAGATATAAAATATTTTTTTTTTACATATTGGTAAGGTCTCGCCAACATCTTATGTATTATATTATAGATATAATATCTATTTGAAATAACCTAACATTTAAGTTTCTATCTTATCCCTTTTTTTCAATAAAAAAAAAAAATCCTTAATAGTTAAATATAAAATATTTACATTTAAAATTATTTTTGCCGCATGATCAAGGTTTATTATTATTAGTTTTTTTGGTAAACTTAATTTGAATCTTAAAAAAAAAAAAAAAACAAAAAAATAAAAATTCAATAAATGATATTTTAAGTGTCCTTTACAAATGCCCTTACTCTTAAAAATACAATACCAAAATATGACCAATATTAAAACAATAATATGAATGCAGTTTCCAATGATTATTTATTTAAATATTTATTGAATTTTTTTCTTTGTATACTTATAACACTTTCTATAGAATTATACATTATATAGATTAAGTATACAATATAGTAAATAAGTATGTAGGTAAGTACCATATTATAGATAAATATTATATATAGAAAAAGAATATTTTTTATTTATTCTGTCTATTGATATAATTTTATTCTTTATTGTTGATAGGGGACCTCAACAATAATAAAATTATATCTGTAAGTAATTGAAAATGTAGGTTATTAGGTTTTATAATAAAATTTTAGAATATTTAAGTTGTATAATAAGTATTGTATATGTATATATGCTATACTTTATATTTTTTCTTCTAAAATGCTCTTTTATAGTTTTATATATTTTTTTTTTGTTTGTTATTTTATTAAATTACTTATTTGTTTTAATTTATTTATCATTTACGTGATATTATCAATGTATATATATTTATGTCCTTGTTTATTTTTTAATCCTTGAATTTTTTTTATTATTTCGTACCAAACAAATTATTTCTTTTTTTTTTTTAAGAGAAGAAATTAAGATTTATTTTTTTTTTATTTTGATTTATAATAAAGACAAAGTAACAATAAGAAAGTATGTAATAAGTACAGATAAATAAATGTATAATTATTTGAGTTGAAGCGTTTTATCGCAGTTAAGTCCAGTTATAAAATATAACTATCTGCAACACATTCTTTTTATTTAAATAAAGACAATAACAGTTTTGGGTTTTTTTGTTATCTTATTTTATATAGGTACATACTTACTTACTTACAAAAGATAGTTAAAAAAAGGGATGGCAATACAATAATATTTAAGTTGATTTGGTATGACTGATGTTGTATTATATATTTCAATTTCTGTTAATTATTATGACTTATATAAAAGGATATAACTTTTTGATGTTTTATTTAGTAAACCCGTTTAAATCTTGTATACGTATTTTGCAATTATCAAATTTTTGAATATGATTTGCGGGGGGCGTAAGTTTTTAAAATTTTTTTTTTTTTATTTTTGTCTGTGGTATTTATTATCTTTAGCACGTATACTATGTACTATCTTATCTTTATGTGTTGCACTAAAAAATTTTGAATATAAATTTTAAATTGTGCGAATGGAATTTTTATTTAAATTTCTAATTTTATCGAAAAAAATTTACTTCAAAGTTAAATAAAGTGTACTGTTATAAAAATGCAATATAACTATCAGTATTAAGTACATATAGGGTGGACCAATTTGGACTGACTGATTTGAAGTGCTTATAATTTTTCTATTTTATTTTTTTTGCGGATAATAATGAATTTTATAAAATTTTATAATGTCATCATTCTCAGTGCATGAAAGTGTAAAAATTATTGAATATTATTATGTTTTCGGACGATCAATTTTTTGAACAATCTCATTATGAGCG